>CP107705.1:0-1308283 GCA_025854295.1 Lyophyllum decastes | reverse complement strand
CACCGCCAGATGCAATACGATTCGCAAGGATGTTGACACATTCCTCGGCGAGAGAAAGGAATTTATCCTCGTACGAAGCAGCTTCGTAACCGTACACGACTTTCAACGTGAGGCCTCCAGCGTACCTGCGCGTGTGGGCCACGTAGCTAGCGGGCGTGACGACGAGTCTTCGGAGGAAGTCGTAAGTTTCGCTTTGGATAAGCGGATTGTATGAAGGTATGACCGGGAGGGCGAAGGCTTTGTGAATTAGTTTTCGTTGGCGTTTCGATTGGTCGTTGTAGCCTGTGAACGCAACCTGCAACGAATCACGGCAGAATGTTCAGTACCGGTTTGGAACTGCGAGACTGGAGTCGTACCATGTTCTTGCAGCCACATCTTCATGGGAACTGGTCAAAAAATGCTGGAATGATTGGCTGTTGAGACTCACAATTCTCCCGCCATCACTAGTGATGGTTTGTCGGAATAAATCGAACCACGCTTGTCCAACAACTCGAGGGCTGCTTCGGGACTATTCAAGAACACCAGTCCTTGGCCCAAAACATGGAGATACACAACGTCGCCTATTCGTCATTGAGTTGGCGACTTAAAGAGACCGGTACTTCTGTTCTCACCATACTGTTTCGCCCACTTGGCGGCAGGTAACCAAAGTTCCTTAGCCGTGAGGTCTCTTACATTACCCAACACGGGCACAGGCTTCGGACCAGGTGGCAAAGATGCCGTGGAAGCTTTAGGCTTCCGGAACCAGATAAAAAGAGTGACAAGAACGCTGGCTAGGCCGGCTGTTAGTGGGATTGAACTTGAAGGCGACATGGACAGCAGTGAAGATGTCTGTCTGTTTGACACAGGGTGACGAGAAAAGAGCCTTCAAGGATAGGGGAAGAGGAGGGAGGGGCTGACAGAGAGCAGCGAGAATGATTAGTATGCTGGAATGAGGCGAGCTAATACTTATGGGCTTTTTTTGCGGGCGTCAGGGCCCAACCACGCGAGCATAGAAGGCTTCGCTAAGAATTCGAAGCACGAAAAGAAGAAATACTTTTGGTGGTCCGTACCTCATGGAAGTGGCTAAATCCCGTCAGATCAGGCAAGAGAAGCCCAACGCTCCGGCGCAGACCGCAGAACCGTAGACGCCCTGCACTAGATCATCATCGTCCCTGAGCGGCTTCTTCATATTTGGTGGTTATGTTCGGCGACGTGGAGAGTCGTGGATCACTAGGAATGGTCATCCCTTTGTTTGAACTTTGTTTTTTTCTAGCGGAGGCCGATTTTTACCACATTCGACCACTCCGACGGTAAAACCGCCATAGATAGAAACCAAGTTCTTCAACGCCGATGGGATGCTTGAAACTTGATGGGCATAAGTCAGGTATTTTTGTTATCCTCCAACACTCACATATACTCTACGCTGAGTGTACCTGGATAACGCGTGTGTAGCTCGCGATATGCAAACAAAGCTCATGCGAATACCTGGAAGGTTATGCTTCTAGGACGACCAAAAGCTAAAAAATTCCGTCAGGGCGGAGATGATGCTGATCAATGCTAATCAGGTTCAAGGATTGTGCCGGTGAACGCGGCGCTGCCACTCTCTTCGACGGACGAGGAACTTTCCATAACGACACACGTTCTTGATGCTAACAATGTATGTACCCGAATCAAAGGAGTGGGCGCTGGAAGCTTCACAGACCACGACGCCAGACTTTGATCATCTCGGGACGTGTACGAAACGGTAGAGTTATTGACGTCGCTGCGTAAACGTGTGGGGAGGTAAGTAGACAGTCCTCAATCGGGTCCGACTCCGCGGGAAAGCATGCCCAACTCATCCACTGACCAATGGTACGCTATTTCAGTATGGCGAGGCTCTATTGTTGGCGACGGAGCTCCAAGGACACGAAAGGGAGAGTTGGGAGAGAGACATGAATGATAGCACGCGGCGTCGGTTCCACCGGAAGCCTGTCCCGAGCCCATGACGACCCTTGCTTCTCCCGCGCCAACACTTTAAATGCGAATCTTTTCAACCCTGTAAACTGCGGACGTGTGAATATCTTTGTCGCATCCGAGCACCTTGAGGCGATTCCAGGACGATCCAGAACTCCACAAGACCTGTGTTGACCGTGAAACGATTTGCCCATGGATCCACAATGTTCTCGACTCCACTCATCGTCTTACAAATTAAGCAGCGCCGTTCGGTCCGACATGTATCGGGTTTACGAGAACAGTGGTGTGCAAGCTCTGTTGTGATGGGTATCTTCAGCTAACGTTCCAACTTATGCTCCCAGACGACGAGGAGGGTTGCCAACGTCAGTGAAAACCACGCCGCCACACAAATACATCAAATCTCGGGGTGCGTCCTACTGTCGAGCATGCTTCGCCTCTCCGAATGACTACTACGTGATAGCAGGCATTCACGCGTCCCATCACACTGTTGCTGCCACCTCGGGCTGCGAAGTCCCCTCCTCTTCCTAGTCCTGAAAGTGAAGATCTACGCCGATGATTTATGCTGGTCACTCCCGCGGCACCCCTGTCACCCTCCCCGACATACCAGAACCTACTCACTCTGTCATGCAGAAGGCGTTCCAGATGCGGCCTCGACACGTCAACTCTAGCTCAATGACGGTCCAGAGGTTGATAGGACTGGTCGTAATCGTCTGCCAGCGGCAACGTTAGTGATGAAGCTTTTGACCGGGAACGGGGTCAGATGCGGGATGAAAGCATAGAGTCAAGGGGTTTGCAGTAGACGCACTCATGATGTAAGCACGTCTGGGCATAGTTTCTGTCTACATCCCGATAAGTAATAGGATGAAAGCACAGCAACGTTGGAGAGCGCTTTACTAGTGTGGCACGTGGAATTTGAACCCATGTCCTGAATAGGTCGACGCACTGGGAGGCTATATGCCCAAGTGGAATGCGCGGATGGGCGGCATGAGTGAGGCAAGGATGACCACGCGTTGCGCCAAGTCAACTGTAGTGGAAGCCTTTCTACCAACCTCCAGCGTCGTGATCCCCGTTATCGCCATCCTCTACCAAGAAGACAGTCTAAATTATAATACCTCAGACTCCCCTTAATCCCAGCATAGGATGGACATGCCGAGGCCTGGATTCTTCATAGAAAGCTAATGAAGCTCAGAGACATAAACAATCCCTCGTTGCATCAACTCCAACGGCAACCTCGTCCTAATCCACTGTGCCACTCCCTTCTGCCGCGTTTCCGAGACCTTAAATTCCAGCCTCGTCAACCGCGCAAACTGGCATTGTGCAAACACCCTCCCCAATTCTTCCCACGGGAGGATATGAAGGGATGCATCTCCCAATAGAATCTCAAACTCCACCACCTCAATACTCATCGTGGTGATCTGGCTTAGGAATATTGGGATCCAAGGAATCCTAAACTCCGCAAATGAACCTCCCTTATACCATAAATCGACATCGCGGAGACAGAGAGTACGTAGCTTCGTATTCGATGAGAGGAGGTTCGGATACGCTGGCGTCGCTCCTGGTTCGTAGAAGTTGGCTATTGCCAGACGGCGAAGGGATGCTCCGAGGGTGTTCAGGATCTGAATAGTCATCTGAGTATACGCATAGTGGTCATTCCTGCTGGGCAGGCTGCGGATGCTCAGGCTCTGTAAGGGAGGGAGGGCACTCCCATGATACTGTTTGAGCCATTGCACGAACTCTGTGAGGGTACCGTCATCGCGTTGCAAGCACACATTCAGCTCTCGCAGCCCCCGCGGGAGCACATACCGCTCAGGGGACGACTGCGCGGGGAACCAGGTGGCCGAGTCGATCGATAACCGCTCGAGGTTCCGAAACAAGCACACCACCTCCACAAGGTGTGTCAACAATGTAAATTTCGTCATGCAGAGCTGGAGCTCGGTAAGGGACAGGGCTAGCCTGCCGCTGAAGATGGGAGGATGTGGGACTACATCGTAATTCAAGGGATCGCTGGGGCTTTGTCGACCAAATGTGAGCGTTTTGATAGGGAAACCAGTCACGTAGGGAATGAAGTTGTACGACCAGCAGCGTTTTGCTCGGATTGCCTGTACGATGGTCAAGGTGTGCACGCGAGCCTGTACAACAGCTCTGAACCCGGGCGATTGACGAACAAACTGGAGAAATCGGCGGTAATTCCGTTTTGTGACCGTGATCTGGTAGAGTAGGTGGTATTGAGAGATGGCGAGCCAGGCCTTGCATACGTGAGCACAGGAGAAGAGGGAGCCGCGGTCACTGTGTAGAAAATCGATGATGATCTCGTATATCTCGAGTGGAATGTCATTGGTGAGGGCTTGGGGAAGTGGTTTCATAAAATTTCGTCGAAATGGGGTCTTTGAGATTGTCGTCGCGTTGCTGGGCAGCTCAGCAAAGAGGAGTTAGGGCGTGGGCAAACCCACAGAATAGTCATGGCCACTAGGCAGTCACGCACGGTTGATGATTAAAAAAGTTCCATCTCTTTTTGGTTGTCCAAACTCAGCATCGATTAGATAGCAAGACAGACTTGTACATTGTCACTCATCGCTGAAACATTTCCAATCCAAGTATGCCTGTACGTAGTTAGTGTCTATATTCCGACAGGCTAGGATGAAGCACAGTAACGTTGGAGAGCGCCCCGCAATTATGCGGCACGGGGAATGTGAACGAAGATATGTCCTGGATAGGTCGATGTGGGGATGGGCGGTATGAATGAGGCAAGAATAATGACACATTACACCAAGTCAACAGCAGCGGGAGCCTTCTCTACTCCAAGAAAATCTTGGTCACCTTCCCTTATGTCGACCTGTCAAGGTCCTCGATGTTTGCTATCAGAAATCCTGGATTGCATTACCTCAGGTTTCTATCAGTCGTGGTATGGGAAGGACATACCAAGGCCTAAATTCTCCATAGAAAGTTAATGAAGTGCAGAGACACAAACAATCCCGCGTTGCATCAACTCCAACGGCAGCCTCGCCCCAATCCACCGCGTCGCTCCCTTCTGCCACGCTACTGACACCTTAAATTCCAACCTCGTCAATCGCGCAAACTGCGGTTGCACGAACACCCTCCCCATCTCATCCCAAGGTAGGACATGAAGATGACCCACATCCTTCAACAAAATCTCAAACTCTACCACCTCAATGCTCGTCGTGGCGATCTGGCTCAAAAACGCTGGGATCCAAGGGACCCTGAGCTCCGGGGTAGGACTTCCCCTATACCTCAAGTCAATATCGCGGAGACACAGAGTACGAAGCTTCGTATTTGACGCAAAAAGCCCTGGATACGCCAGCGTCACTCTCGGTTCATAGAAGTTGGCTACTGTCAGGTGACAGAGGGATGCGCCGAGGGTGTTCAGGACCCGAGCAGCTGTCTGTGTATATACATAACGGTCATTTGCGCTGGGCTGGCTGCGGACACTCAGCCTCTGTAAGGGGGGGAGGGCACTCCCGTGATATTGTTCGAGCCACTGCATGAACTCCGTGAGGGTACCGTCGTAACGCTGCAAGCACACATTGAGCTCTTGCAACCCCAGCGGGAGCACATATTGCTCGGGGGATGGGAACGCCAGCTGCGCGGGGAACCAGGTGGCCGAGTCGATTGATAACCGTTCGAGGTTCCGGAACAAGCACACCATCTCCACAAGGTGGGTCAAGGACTTGAATTTCGACATGTACAGCTGGAGCCCGGTGAGTGACTGGGCCAGGTCACCACTAAAGGTGGGAGGATGCGGGACCATATCGTAATTCGAGGGATCGCTGGGACTTAGTCGATCAAATGTGAGATTTTTGATGGGAAAACCAGTCATGTAAGGAATGAAATCATGCGACCAGCAACGTCTTGCTCGAATTGCTTGTACGATGGTCAAGGTGTGCACGCGGGCCAGTACAAGGGCTCTGGACTCGGTCGATCGACGAACGAACTGGAGAAACTGACGGTAATTCCTCTGTGTGATTGTGATCTCGTAGAGTAGGTGGTATTGAGAGCTGGCAAGCCAGGCTTTACATACTAGAGCACAGGAAGAGAGGGCGCGACGGTCATTGTGCAGAAAGTCGATGATGATCTCGTATATCTCCAGTGGAATGGCATCGGTGAGTGCCTGAGGAAGTGGTTTTGGAGAACCTCGTCGAAATGGAGTCTTTGAGATCGCAGTGGTCGCATTGCCGAGCAGGTTCAACATAAGGAGCACAGCTTCAAATTTCGAATAGACTTATATGTTGATGATGATGAATTTGGACTTACAGCCATCATAGGTCCGGTCCAGAAAAATAGATACGGATCAGAGTGATGGCGGAGGTTGATCCAGCTTTCTCGGTGCACGGCAATGCTCGGCTCGGCGTAAGCTGTCTGTTTTCGACAGCCGGGACGCGACTGATGATGCCACTTTGATTCCTGCTCATGTTTTATTCTTTCGGAAAGGACTCATCTGTTATGATAGCCAGCGGGATAAACAAGGTTGCATATGAGAATGGGGGGTGGATAGTGGAGTTTAGGTTAGCACACAGACAGAGGGTATTTCGAGGGAGGACGAAATATATGGTATCCAGCATGAAACTCGCATGTCGGTGCGTTGTAAAGGTAGGCAGGCGTAGCCTCACCCGCTTTCTCAAGAAGGGCCTGTTGGTTGCGGTCGAAGATATACGTCTGCTGCGTCCGTGTACCCTCCTCCACTTCACCTCACCTTTCCCAAAAAATTACTTGGTCCGTTCCTTGGGCAACATTTGGAGACTGAACAAGAAGCAGCCCAAATGGATGCCTCTGCGCATGACAAGCAGGAAGGCAGAGAGGAAGTCATGTTTCTTCCTGCTGTGTTTGATCCAATGCAAGAAACTGGGGTCGCGAATACTGCAGGTTGTGGGGGCATGGCACTCCGCTGTAGTATTCGTAGAGCTCAATAATAGTACTTGCCGGTGAAGCGATGCTTTGGTCCTTGTGTATAGTACAGGTAGTTGCGTGAGGATGTTGTGTATGACAACTCGGTGCTATGCCTTGTTGACGTAGAGGGGACTCACAATCGAGTAGATGGATTCATATTCAAAATTCAAATAGACCCATGCACATACCTTTAAGTATCTATTATGCCATGGCGTCCATGAGAGAGGTAGGCAAACCCACCCAATAGCCATGGACATCAACTCAGCGACTCACCATCCAAACACCCCAGATTGACGCCAAAAAGTCCACTCCAGTCCCAAAAAACAATCAATATTTATCGATTCAACAGCAAGACAAAATCAGTGCATAGGTTATCCATTCCTACAAGAAATCAAACAAGACGAAAGAAAAAAAAAGGCTGCATGCATACACACAGAAGAGCTGCGGTCCGGCCATGGAAAACGCCATTCCCCAACTCCTCGTCTTTCCTACCCTCCCAACACCATCACAATCCACATATATATACACCAGACATCGAGAACAAATCACGAAAACTCCCATCCTCATCCACCAAAAATCATCCGCATCCGCATATGCATCACGTACAAAGCAACGGCTGCCCCTGAATCATCCGCACCGTCTCTGGGAAGTTCCAGAAACAAAGCGCGATGATAAAGTAGACCGCTGAGAAACGCCAATTAATATCATAATTATCCAGAGCGTGAAAAAAAAGGGGAGGATGAAACACACACCGATCATCACGAACCCGCTCATCCAATGCGATTTGCCGTCCTCCACTGAGAACTTGACCAACAGGACCGAGAAAAACAGGACCTAGGTGACGCATCAAAATCATTAGCACAGCGTATAGCACCGAGGATAAGCACATACCACCGTCTCCAGCGGATCAAACAACAAAGTCAACGGCTTCCCCATGCCCCACGCAATCAACACCAAAACCGGCACCACAAACAAGGCAATCTGTATACAACTCCCCACCGCGACACTCATCGCCAGATCAAACTTGCCCTTCCTCGCCACCACCACCGCCGTCGTGTGTTCCGCCGCGTTGCTTATGATGGGTATAACTATAAGTGTGATCCACTCTTTGGAGACGGAGGGGTGGGCGGCGAGGAGCCCGGAGAGGGAGGTGACGAGGTGGTCGGCGGTTATGTAGGCGAGGGCGGTGGAGGCGGTGAGCAGGAAGAGGGCGAAGGGGGCGTTGAGTTTGTAGTGTGGGGATGTGGTGGTGGTGGAGGTGGTGGTGGTGGTTACGGTTGGTAGGGATTCGGTGGATACGCGCGCGAAGGTGGAGGGTTTGGAGGAGGAGATTGAGGATCCGGTTTGGCAGGTGTCGAGGAAGAGGTGGTTGTGCGAGTAGAATTGAAAGACGAGCTGGATCGAGGAATTGGTCAGGGGAAGGGAACCTGAAGTTTCGACAACGTACATATGCGAGATATCTGCATGGGAATTATTAGTACGTCGTAGATGGTTTACTCATATCGAGAGAAGCTTACATCAAAATCAGTATGACCGCACTTCCACGACTAAGTTGCAACAGTATCTCGACTTCCCTTCCAGGCGCAAGCCTATCCTCAAGATACTCATGCTACAAACAATCAATCAATGATGCGTATGCCACCACGAGTACCTGAAACGACATACAAAGGCAACGGGGACAATCAACGAAGTGACGCAGACGATCATCAGGGAGGAGTTCAACTGTGCTACCATAGGATGGAACTCTTGTTGATGGAAGCGGAATCCTCCAACTTCACGAAAATATCAGTTCAACTTTCAACACGACCACAAAAGGGGCAGCACACACCGATAAAAGCCATTCCCAAAACCAGGAGCAAATTACTCAACAACCCGCCAAGCAGCGAGCTCTGCACAAGCTCCAACTCGCACTAAACCGCAAAACTTATCAATCCCACAAAGCAAAAAAAGGGTATCCAGCATCCACGCACCCTCCTCAACGCAATCCCCGCAATAATCATCTCCACCACATTGCCCAACGTCGCATTCAAAAGCCCGCCCACACTCCAACTCGTCCTCACCGCAATCTGCTCCGTCCCAAAGCCCAGCAGCGCCGCGAGGGGCACGATGCCCAGCGCCGAGAACACGAAGACAATAGTGGCGTTCTGGTGCGTGAAGTGCAGGGCCCAGGAGATGGGGATGAAGACGAGGCAGATGTTGAGGGGGGTGTACTTTATGGCGGCGAGGGCGGAGGATTTGTACGTGGGGCGCGGGCCGAGAGGGTGTGTGGGGGTGAAGAGCGTGCGGAGGCGGGCGGTGGTGGACAGTCCCGGTGCTGGGGCTGGGGCTGGGGCCACGCGGGTCCGGGTGGTAGGCACGCTGGCGATTTGGGTTAGGGTGGTGCCCTCTTGTTTCTCTGTGTCAACGGTATGTACAGCAGCAGCAGCAGCAGCAACGGCAGCGATATTGTTGAACAACTCGTCACCGGCGGGACGCTTCACTTGAGCCGACCGACATCGGGACCCACTACTAGGGGGTTCATCGTCATCTTCCGCGACAGCGAGTGCACGTGGCGACGAGGAGGGACGTGTTGGCTGGAGCAGTGCGGTACCATTGTTGTCATCAGCAGTGGGTGAGGCGAAAAATTCTCCCATTCAGGGTTTATGTTTATCCAAGAGAAAGCGCAAGCACGTCCAAAGAGTAGGGGGGGGACCGGGGAGGGGGCAGGTGTGAGTACTCCCGCATGGCACTTTTATATGTGTCGCCCACGCCCACGCCCCCTTCCCTTGTAGGGCGCTTGGTATTTTCTTGGCGTCTCACAGTCTCCGCATCACGGTCACGTTATGCGCCCCCGGCCGAAAAGTTGCCTGGTTTGGGAGTAAGGGCCGACGGGGATGACGTTATTGGCTTTGGTAAACGACATACATGACGCTGGGCGTCCAAGCACTTATCAACGTGCACCGTGAATTTTGATCATAGGTATAGGGATGCGTACCATGCGGGTTGAGTACTAGGGGTGCTTGATCCAGATTGTAGTCAAACGGTCATGAATGGGATGTTCCTTGCCAATTGGTACCTACATAACGGAATTTGGTTGACCAAATTGCGATTTGTCCAGGACGGTCACGATACTGAACATTTTGAGAAGTCCTCTGCATTACCAATTTCTGGGGAGTTGCCCAGATGGACCCTGGCGAGCCCAGAGTCCACCCGTCCCGAACACAGTGTCTGCAGACATTCCATCGGCATCTGTATCGATATCGCAGTCATTTGTGAAAAGACTTGGCTGGCATGTGTGATATAGTTTGGCAGCCAAGCCGCAACTCTTCATTCTTGATAGGAAGGGCTCGGCAGCGCGTGATGCCTGTTACATGTATGAGCCTTGGAGATATTAGATAAATCCGCCAAGAGATGGAGGCACTCACGTAAATGGACCTTTGGATCCCGTTTTCTAGGTCTTTGTCCGAGATGTGAGGAAGAAAAGAGTTGTGGGCATGGTTGGTGTTTGGTAGCGTAAAGCTATGGCCGGAGCCAAGATCAGACAGACAGACAGCTGCATCCTGATCCACGTCCCGGTTCTCAATCCAACGCTCCGTCACTCGGGCCAGGTTCGGGCTTACCTATCGTGTGGAATGCAGCAAAGGACCGTCTCCATCCCGCTAGTTCTTTGTGAATGCCACATTAATAAAATTGGAGAGATCGTTTTGGCCGTGGGGATTGTGCATTGTTCAAAGCGCTGTTTGTTGATGAGTCACAAACGACCAGATTTCCGTGCTTTACCAAACCCCCATCGCCTCGAGGCGACCTGCAGGTCACCACACTATATCTCCACAATACTTTATATATCTACCTGTACATCTATTACACTATATTTCCCCAAACCAATCGCATGCCCGCCTCAACCTCAACCTCAACCTCAACCTCCACCACCTCGACAACCGAAACCCCCTTATCCTCACCCCGCGCCCCAATCCTCAGCCCCTTCTCCACCTCCGGATCCGGCGTCTCAGACTCCCATTACACCTCAGACGACCTCCCCGATCTCGGCGCCTTCAACACCGTCCTCCGCGAATGGATATACCTCCAGCCCCCACCCCGGATTCCTGCATACCACGACCGCAATCACAATCACGGTCACATTCACGATCGTGATCGTGATCATGAACTCGCTACGACGGCGACCACAACGGCGACCACGACGACGATGGAACGCACGGACGGAGGAACGGAGAGTTCCACGGGGAGGCGTTCGACGGTGTGGAACCACGTTGCGGAGTACCTTGCCTCGTCCTCGAGCGATGTCACCAGCAGGGACCGGGACCAGGATCAGGACCAGGACAGAGACAGTAGCGACGACCACGACACGGAAACAGAGGGCGCGCGCTCCGTCGAGATCGAGACTGTGACCGACGACGCCGACGCCGACACCCAGCTTGAGGACACCAGTATCAGTATCAGCATCAGCGCTAGTACTAGCACTAGCACTAGCACGAGTATAAGTATGAGCACGAGCACCAGTGCGCCCTCTCTACCACCCGATAGTTACACCCTCTTGCTGTCCCCGTTGCGTACGCAGCCTTCCTTGGACGACGAGTCGGCCTCCAGGGAGGAGGAGCTGGAGCCGGATCTGGAGCTGGAGCTGGAGCTGGACGAGCTGGATATGGATATGGAGTTCCAGCCGTCCTTGGGGTATTTAGACGAGGCGCTAAGCTTTATCGCGGCGGAGAGGGCTCGGCTGGATGCCCAGCGTGCAATGGGGGTGGGTACTGCGAGCCCTGATGCGTGGAGACATGTTATAGGTAATTATCTCCTCTGTTTTTTTCTTTTCTTTTTCTTTCTCTTTTCTATGGTGGATTTCTGTTGGCCCCTTGTGCTGAAGACACCCATTTACACCTTTTATCTTACCTCTCATCTGTCCTTGTCCTTGCGTTTCCCAAACCGATATGCTTACTCACGCCGAGTGGAATAGAACCTCGCCGTAAACGGCGCCGCCGCAAACCTGCCAAACCCTCCTCCGTCTTCGTACCCATACCCGTCCCCGTCACCGTACCCGCATCCACACAGACACAGACACAGACCCAGGCCACGTCAACATCATCGCTATCATCGCTATTTATCACCTCTGACAGCGAACACGCACGCAGTCCGATACATGTAATATACAACAACAACAATAACAATACTGTCGAGGAAGACGCACAAGCCCAAGCCCAAGATGAGGAAGAAGAAGAGGAGGAGGAAGAAGAAGAAGAAGACGAAGAAGAAGCTGAGGGCGACGACGAACATGAACATGAACACGAGCAGGACGCCACCAGCCCGCCATACCATCCCCGCCCCCTACCAATACCAATACCGATCCACACATCCAAATCGACGCCAATGACGCCACGACCGCGTTTCCCCTCCAGCAAGACCACCACTACCACGGCTACAACGCCTCGCACCACCACCACCACCACCACCGCCGTCGTATCCTCCGACTCCGGCCCGGGTCCCTTCACCACCACGAAATCGAAAGTCAAGCTCAAATCTGATAGGCCCACACGGCGTCGTCGATCTCGGTCCCGGTCCCGGTCAAAGCACCAGCACCAGATCCAGCTGCAACAGCATCATCTGCAACAGCCACAGCAACATAATAAGAAACACCTTCCCCTCTCCCTCCCCCTCTCTCACTCGCGGTCGACTCCATCCCTGCGCATCCTCGCCGACGACGCGCAAGTACCCCCCGTTTCCTCTTTGTATCATCCGCCTTCAAAACCCGCACCCGCACCTCCAGCAGCAGCAGCAGCAGCCACAGCCACAGCCACAGACAAAGACACAGACAAAGACACCCACAGGCTGATCATGCTCGCTCGGCACCTGGCACGCGTATGTCCCGCCGAGCGGGGGCGGCTCGCGGGGATTGAGGAGAATCTGGTCGCGGCGAGTAGGGCTAGAAGGGGGGTGGTGGTGGTGAGGGGTGTTGTTGGTGTGGAATCCGTGGGGGTGGGTGCGATGGGGGTGAAGAAGAACGGGATGGGGGAGGGAGAGGGGAAAGAAGGCGTGGACCCGGAGATGGAGCTGGAGCCGAGAGGGAGAGCGCCGAGGCTGGGGGATCCGCCTGTCCATGTATTTATTGATCAGTTGAGTGTGGTCTCTCTCTCTCTCTTCTTCGTATATCCTCCGTTTGTTGACGTTGCCACGTGTGTGTGTAGTTCTAATATTCTTTTTGGATTTCTGACGTATCTTAAACGGCATTCGCATGCGCATTCGAGGGGTACCGCTACCGCTGCACACCGGAATATGAATATGAATACGAACACGCATACGCGAAGCGGATATAATATGAATACGCACCGCGCGCATACACATATGCATATGCATACGACTCGGCAAACACGAGGACAGGCACATTCTACCATATCACCTACCCTTATACGCACCCCCTGCTACCCCCACCACAACCACAACCACCACCACCACCGGGACCACCACCGGGACCACAATGGCCAGTCACACCCATACCCAAACGACACCCATCCCTCTCCCCTCATTCGCCACCGCCGCGCACACCCTATCATCCCCAAGCACCTCCCCCACCTCCCCTACAACCAACAACAACACTACTATGACTCTGCGGGGCCATTTACGAGCAAAGGCAAAGTTGGCCGGATCACTCCCAGCACCGATATCTACTATGATGAAACAGAAGCTGCCATCAGCTCCCCCTTCGGCGGCGGTGGGGGTATCGCCGTCGGTTCCGGTTCCGGGGGCGGTGAAGGTGTCGGTGTCTGCGTCGTCGGATGATATTTTGTTGATTGGTGCGGGTGCACGGCAGAGGGAGAGGGAAGGCGAGGAGAAGGGGCACCAGAGACGGGAACGGGAACGGGGGCGGGGGAGGAGGGGAGGAGGAAGGGGATGGGGATGGGAAGGAGACGTGGACGTGGACGTGACGGAGGAAGAGTTTGTTGACGTTGATGTTGGTCTTGATGTTGATGTAGATGGAGAAGAAGACGAAGACGAAGAGGATGAGGAGGAGGAGGAGGAGGAAATGGAAATGGAAATGGAAATGGAAGCGGAGGAAGAAGGGGAAGAAGAGACGATGAAGCAGCCTCCTCGAAAGCGGCGTCCGGTCCGGCACCTGTCGCATACCGCGCTGACGCTCATATTAGAGCGGGGGAGACCCGTCACGCGTCGGGTAGTGGTAACCTCAAGCCCCCTATACCAGCCTATGGACGCGTTGGAGCGGTTGGGGTATGAGGTTAGAGTGTATTTGAGGGTACCTGATTTAGGTGTGTGCCACACAACTCTTGCGGGGGAGGGTGGTCACCGTGCTGATGACGAGTGTCGTAGGTGATGGTATGGACCGGAGGGAGAAGAGTCATGGCAGGACCAGTAGCGGCGGCGGGACCTCGAGCTGGAGCCCGAAGAAGAAACGAAAGGGACATGCGAGACGTGTATCGGGGAGCACTAGCGCGGACAGCGCCACCGCGAGTCCGGGGGATACACTGGGGACGGGATTGGCGAGGAGCGTCGGTGCTCCCCCTCCCTCTTCCTTTGTCTTCCCCAATCTCAGCTCCGCATCTACCACCGTGCCAACGACGACACCGACCACGATGCCGGTGCCGGTGCCGGTGCCAGGCTCATCCTCAGCCCCCCCGGCATCGAGCTCAAGCCTGCTCGCTCCCCTATCTACTTCGCCCTCCTCAGTCCCGGGGTCCGTGCCCCTGCATTACCCGTACCATCCCCAACTCCACCCAAACGCGCCCCAGCAGGGCAAGACCCGGATCCGGTACCGCGAGCAGGGGGTGGACGAGCTGCTGCAGCTGAAGCTACACCAGGCGCTGGCAGCGACGGACGAGGTGCCGGAGGGCGCGACGATTGTGCTCGCCACTGGGGATGGCAATGTGGGGCAGTTCAGTGAGGATGGGTTTTTAGGTGGGTCTTTTTTGCGGTTTTGTTTTGCTTGCGTGTGGGGGATTCTGGGGGAAGGTCGTGGTTGGCTCCGCCGTGGCGTTTTTCGTTTGCAGTTTTCTGGACATGTGTCTTCCGTTGGCGTAATTGCCTGGATAGAGCTTCCACTCGCTTTTTGCCATCTTCCGCTTTCTCGACGTTCTGCTGCGTTTCAACTCGCCGTCCGCCGTCTTCCGTTCTTCCGTCACCCGTTCGCGTTTCTAGAGTTCCTGTACTGATTGCCGATCTCTCGTAGGACCTGTGCGGACGGCGTTGAAGCGTGGATGGAGAGTCGAGCTGTATGCATGGGAGGACGGTCTGAGTACGTGACACCGTTGATCCAACAAGTGAAGCTCACTCACGTTCTGCCCAGGTCGAGCCTGGAGAAGAGAATTTGGGATAGGAAGCGAGTGGGCACGTAATGGGATGTTCCAGATCATCGGCATGGAACAGTTCGCGGCAACTCTGGTCAAGGGAGGAGTGTAGTGCTTGCCATCCTGCCGTGCCCTTCCCCTGCTCTCGCTCGTACGGGGTGTTTGATCCGCCGGTCGAATACATTCTTTTTTTTGGTGCCGCGGCATTGGTGTTTCTGGCTGCTTATCAGAGACGACCACGAGTTCTTTTTCTTTGTTTTCTTTCTTCTGATGGATAGGTCTTCTGCTTCTTGCCCCCCCTTCAATCTGGTACTGTTGGCCACGAGTTTTAAAGAATACGTGCGAGCGCACGTTCTTAGGACTCTCATAAGCCGGCCCCAGTCCTACGGCGTTTCATTTTGACCTCGCACTAAACTGACTCGAGCGGTTCTTGCAGCTCCAACTCAAACCCCTGGCAATGACAAACACTTGCAACTATGACGTTTTTCTCAGCGGCAGGGGTTACATTCGTTCGACTGCAAACGTTGAAACGTGCACAAGGTGAAGGCTTCTTTCTTTCCTTTGTTAGGGTCCTTCGTGCTGCTGTGAGCTGTTTTGCTTAGGTGTTTCTAGAAAGCTGCTCAAATTATGAGTCACGGCGTCAGGGAGGCATCGAATTTTGGGGACTACCCCTCGAATCCTGTACAATTAGGTTGCACTAAAGGGACACCTATTTTGGGCATATCACCGGATATACACTGCACTGCCTCGGATCCGGCCAAGTGCGGGCGTCAGACTGCGGCACGAGAGTGATAGTTTCCGCTGAGGTCAGCCAGGTCAATTTCCTGGCGTTGTCATGGCCTCACCAAGACGATCAGGACAACCCCCTCGTCTACGGGCGGCAGTCACGGATCCAGGACCTCAGCGACAAAATATCAAGTTAATGTCAATGCTACCATCATGCTTTCACTCCTGAATGAATACCGGACATCGCAAAACCATTCAGGCCGCCCATAGGTCATTTCGGCGATGTAACCGAAAGCAGGCTATGAATACCCTGGTACACTCGCCTTTTCAAGACCCGTAGAAGGGGCTGAGGTTACACGCATCCCGTTCCTCGCGAGTGCGACGGCCTGCGGTAGATCCTTTCCCAGCTACATGGGATTTCAATTCTACCTACGACGAGTCTCACAGACGGAAGAGCAAATCCTCCGGATGAAGAGCAGTGGAGCGGGCTGAGTAGCGCTTTCGATGAAGCCAAGGCTTCGCCAGTCCTGGAACCCCCTTTTTTCGGCCTACGAGAACACCGGAGCTGTTGATCAGATGGAAACTCTGGCATGATCTCCAGGTAAATATAGTTCAGTTTTCCTTGGAGGCCGATCAGGAGCTCACTCGTGGTCAAGGGTTTGGCCAAGGAAGAGCTTGAGCTTACTCCAGTGGTATGATCTATCGTCGTTTTGTCCAGGTAAATTCCCGCAAACGCGTGAATCCATCGCGCTCGAAATCTATCTTGTACGTTAACACGTCCTGCAGCTTCATTACGAATCCGGGCTTCGCCGTATCTTTACGCTTTGAATGGTCTTTCTTTAGCTTACGACGATGTTCGGCATCTCCACCCCAACGCTGGTTACGTTCATGATCATTCGCATACGCATACGGAGTGCCGTAATGACCCACCAACATCGCCGCTCCTCGTGTGCTTGCCCCTCTTCTCTGCGATTCTCAACATGTAACCGCAACTCCCCACGAAACTATCCACCCTGGCAAACGCGACGGGCTGTTCGATCCTTGGACGTGCAAGGGCATATCGGGAGAGTGGTTTTACGTCCAAGCCACGGCGTCTCGGCGCATTGAGTTCGGCTCATTGCAGACTCCAATGGGCAGCCGTCGCGCGCAACACCGAAATCGCATCCAGGATCTCATCTACCAGAAGTCCGCGGCAACTCCCATTTCCCACCTACATCGGCAGAGACAAAGAGGGCGTTATCAAGGAGTGTCGCTATTCCATGTGGCATGCCTGACAAGATCACATCCTGCGAACGTCACGGAGGTCGTCTGACCTGGATAGCGTACTCCGTGAACCTTGTCTGTTTGCCGGGTGTGAATGATGCTTGCAATTGAGTTGACGAACGCTATTCCGCGTCTCATGACGACATGACGGAGGGCCGTGTAGGTCTTCTCAGTAGCGAGCAGTCGTGTTACGAGTGTATTGTGCATCTCAATTGTAGAATCATCACAGGTGTAGGGATCACGAGTGGATCACGGCATTCGTACGTTTTAAAAAAAACATAGCGTACAGCCTGAGAAATCACCAGCAGAAGGTGATGGAATGCTGTTCAGGTCGGGCGGATCTAATTGCCCCCAAAACATGAAAAGTCCCACGTTTGAGAGCTCATAAACTGACGCCCACAGTCGTTCATTGACGATGCCCCTTAGCTGTTGAACGAGAACAGCATGCACGATGACGCCAAAGATATGCAGAGATAGCCTGATAAGACGATGTCACCACTGCGATAATGAAGAAATCCTTACCTGAGTCATAGACGGCATTCATATATGCAGAGCTGGGAAAGAAGAGAATCGCCATTGGTGGGTTCTTAGGGGTCAATAGGTATAAGACCTTAAGAGTGGATTGGGATTGGGTAGAGAGCCTTAGCCCTGGGTCTTCATAGATCGGAAATCGATACTCCCGTCCGATTGGCTTCAGGTAGGTCTTTGAAATCGATTACTATCTCGAGGATCGCACTATCTAAAATTGAATGGATGATACAGCAGAGGTACACATGGGGGACTCCTACACACCGTGGTGGCGCCTGAAGGGGTTGCAGGCTAAGAACTCGTGGCCGGATGATGTCAGGTCTGCACTACAACCCGCACGCAAACCGTCCGTTTAGATGAAGGCCTGACAGGGCGAATTTCCAGTGGAAATTATGTTCAGATTGGCCAGTCCAAATCTATACACAACTGTCAAGATGGTGACGGAGCGCCGTGCATGTCCTGTCGAGATATGAACATCATTCGGCGTGTTCCGAGCCATCTGGACTTGCAACTCGCATCCATGGACTCGTGTGCCCATTCTTGGAGTGTGAATGTCCGGTACGACAGTATCGTATAGCTTCGACATCCTGAGTCTACATCGGGCGGCGTAGTAGCCTGCAGGCGTAAAACATCCGGATGAAATAGAGTTGGCCTAGTCGGTGGCATCTATTCATTTTGGGGGTCCAATAGTTCGTTCCCAAGAACGTGAGTGGGAGAGGGGAAAATACCTCACAACCGGAGAACGCGATCCCAAGCCCAGAGATGGGAGACATTGCAAGTGAAAGGTTCCGCACACATGGTGAGCGAATGCAGGGATGATATTACCTAGACACCCTCATAAAATGGGCACCCCAGAATTTAGGCAGGCATGTGAGCTGATTACTGGTTACCTCGAGGCAGCGTCAACCAGGCCCTGATTTGCCCGGCAGCAGCCGCCGGGGACCAATCTTGAATCGTACGGCTGAATCGGGGAGGTAGCAGCGACCGAGATGAGGAATACTAGATGCTAGCCAAATATTGGCCTCCCTTCTACTGGGCCTTGTGTGAAGATCTGGACTTCCCATCTTACTACGGTCGCACATGGAATGGCGAATTGATGCAGCCAACTTACCGTAATTAGTCCAGGTGTAAAATGATCGCAAACGTGAGATTCAAGGCCCTGTCACGCGTGCAACGGCGAAGTCTATAAAGTTCACCCTTACAACCGCCACAATTTCTCTCCTCACCCCGGTTTCCCGTTGGTGCTCACCGCCCTTTCCCTTTGGCCTTTCACTCCTTCCGGTCTCTTGCATACCTGCTGCCTACCCTCGGCGCCCTGCTCAGTACCCCTCGGTTGCAATCTTTCCGACCCTTTCATCATGTCCACTCGGGACGCGTCGAACAAAGCAAACCTTGTCGCCTTTCCTAGTGTATCATCATCACTACACTCGCTACCGCACGCCACTAGTATCCAAAATGTTGCGCTACATCCAAACATGTACGCACAGCGAGCTGCAGAGAGCGAAGCCCTGGTTAGTCTGCAGCCGTTTTCTATTCTATTTAAGGAACTGACCAATTGCTGCACTCATAGCTACAAAAAGCTCTTTCAAAAACAGCGTCGTCATTCGCCCAAAACCCTCCAACGTCTCCCTACTCGTTTCCTGTGCGTATATTTCGTTGTCATCGGCGCAACGCGGACCAGCTAACCGGCATATTACACTAGCCACCAGCCCAGTCAAACAACAACTCTTCGCCCTTGATGATGCGAACAGTGAGCCTTCGGTTGTCGTGAACCCCTGAAGACCACGTCTAACGATGACCTTAGAAAAAATCATGAATGTTTCAAACCTTCATGTTTTGTTTCCTTTCTTCTCATTCGGGACTTTGGAGATGCGGACTGGCTAGTCCCAGTCGGCGTCAATCATCATCGCTTTGCTCGCTTTCGCTTTCTGCATGCATCTCAACCATACTTAGACGTCTCAGCGCACATATTCCTCTCTCTCTACGCATATTATGGTCTTCGGTCAGGACACACTGGTTCCTTAATAGATATCAATATTACTCTTAGAACGTATGTACATAGTACGTACCGCCCAGCATGAATGGTCTACACTTTTCTACGATATCCACCCTCATGATTATCAGTCGACGATCAGGAGCCTGACAACGGTCCCTGGGCTAGTGCGTTTCACTATGCGTTGCAACTTCGCCTGACAATCACACTCTACTTCCCCATCGCGAGGGTTGCCCTTGTAGCCTCAACTCCCTCTGAATGGGCCGCCACTAGCAATGCCTATCCCAGTTGACGAGCGGCAAACGACGTGCGGCAGATTCTCGGGTTTCGGTGTACGTATCTTCGTTCAGGGTCAACGGAGTTTTTCATGCAAAGCACACTACGCGATTACATTTGCCAGGTGACCGAGATATATTAGTCGGGCCTGCCCAGAGTTACATCCAACTGTTCAGTGTGGATTTCCGGTTCGCTCAATCACTTTGCTCGTCTGCTGGCCGTCAATTGAACGACAACCGATAGAGCCACTGTCAAACGAAACTTAAATCCAACCCAGATATTTCCGCCGCCGGCTTAAGTCATGCCGCCGTCAATCCATATGTCGCTCCTGTTCTGGTCGGCGGGTCGCTTTTTCCAAATTCGCCCACTCCGTACATCAAAAACGTCAGAAGCCCTCCGCAATTTTGGGTTTTAGGTTCCTCCGCTCGTTGCTTCCCACAGTCGACCAGCTCGTTCATCACCTCGAGGCAGGCCTAAACGGAGGTGCATGGAGTGATGTCTCCTTCCACATTGGCCCGTAACTAGTGCGCATCTCCACAAGAATGTTTTCCGACGGGACGCCAACCTGCAAGAAGTCCCTAAGGCCGCACCAATGAACGTCGTTTCTAGCGCGATTCACGAGTTCAACGGCAAGATCCCTCCCCGCAGCAATTGATATTCTCGTCCGGTTGACGTCGATGTCGTAGTCTCTGTCAGTCTTTTTTTTCAATTCAATAGCGGAAATGACATACTCATACCATCATGCTCCTCTGTCCAGTGGACTGCGGAGATTGAGGGGAATGCTCTTCATCGGTCGTTGCACGAGAGTTTGAGACCACGGCTCATGTCAAGAATGACTTAACCTTCACTTTTTCCATCACCTGGCCGCCGGGTGGGATAAAAGACATGGCCGAACTGATGTTCAGTACGTATCGCCTGACAGGGAAGTCCCATACCATTCACGAGACCCTACAAGCTTCAACAAACTCCACTTTCCCATCGCAATGGCTACTACCGACCTGGAGAAAGATATCAATCTAACTGCGACGTGGCCTACAATCTATCTGTAATCATACTGTTGTTGGAGCTCACCACGCCGTGATTCATATGCTCGAGGACATACGACATGGAAGCTATCGAACACCGATGGCAGTCTGGACAATAAAGTTGCAGCCATTCGCCAAAATCCGCCATCGACATTTCGTCATATCTGATAAGCCTCGCGGTGGTGGACAGCTACACGTAAAATGAAATCCACGTTCGTGGTAATTGTCGCGTTGTCGACACCTTATCATACACGAGATGACGACTTTCCTTTGTCAAAATATCGCCTTCTTTCCTGTCATATACACGCGATATCCGCCCTTCCATGAAATCATCGATCAATGAACTGAGAAATGAAAAACGAGGGTCCTTAATGTCGTGGTAAGCGAAAAGCTGTACAGGAAGTTCAGGGCTCTGGACCTGGGCAAGGGTTGAGGTTATCAGGAAGCGGACGTATTGCGCCGATTCTTTTGTCGCGCGTTTCCGGAGGGCTGAGCATGAAATCTAAACGGCAAAGGCAGAACAACCCCCCGCATTGCTTTGTACGACTGAGAATAGTTATCATTTTGCATCAAGAAGCTGTGCTTTATTCGCAACATGGGACACGTTCAAGAAGTTCTTCTCATTCAAAGGTGAGGCTACATCACACAAGGTGTCGTGCATAAAGAGGCTCTTACTTACTTTTGGATATGGTATTCACCGATCGCTATGCATCCCAACCGTTTTGCTGGATAAGGATTCAAGAGGTTTTCCGCCGAGTGCTGATAACAGATTTTCTGCCTTGTGACAGCAGCCGCATCTGATCTGGATTGCCTGGTCCTGCAATTACTTCGTCAATGATCACCAGCTTGCAAACCTGAATCTCATTCACTGAGCAGTAGGTTTGGGATGATAAGGCATAAGGCGATTTAGCGTAGATAAGCGGCGCCTAAGGGCGTAAACCTTGAGGAGGGGGTCAAGAAAACATATGTCAAATCGTAGAAGATCTTAGTCTTCTCTCAGGCGTTTTCGACCCTGCATCCGACATGGAGATGTATGATAAGTTAGGCTTCGGTTTGCTTCGGTAAGTAGAAGTCCGTAAGAGATCGCGAAATATATATTGCGAGGCCGCTAGCCGAGTCCTAGACGTCCGAGGTTTTTGCTGGGTTTCGACGACACGACGTATGTAAGCATCAACTGAGGAGGGAAAATTCAGCGAGAATTATCTAGACCTACGAGCTTATCCGCCCAGACCGCTGCAATTGGATAAGAACGCCGACTATTCGTCTCCTACCCCTCCGATCAGCGTATCTGTACATATGACAGATATTGTGAAAAAAGAAAAGCAGCCTGCACCGCATCCACGTGCAGTAGACGCAGCGATAGATCTTCGCGAATTTGGGGAACAGAACAGAGAGTCGTACGAATAAATGCACAGGCCAATGACCATACGCAGAGAAGATTTTTAGACGCCCAAGAACCATATGAACCAGATATGGACGAAGCGCTGAAATTTTACGCCTTCATAAGTAGTCAATGGGTGATAAGCCGACTGAGGCTTGGAGCACACACCTATATACGAGCACACAATTCCAAAGTCAACTGAGTAGGAAGAAAATTCTGCTGCGTATCCATCTCAAGAGTAAACTAATTTGACGAGGATTTGACCGATGATGACTCGTAGCGGGCGTTCTCCCTCAAACACCATCAGCGTGGGCAGATCCCATAGATCAGTTATATTTCTGTTGGACTATGCACTGCCCCGCATCATCACTGGCGAAATCAATGGACATTTCTTTTGGGGAGGAGAAAGGGGAAGCGTAAACGGTCCTCTCGGATGGTTACATTGTTCGCGTCGAGATAACTGGCCGCGGTTGCACAATTCTGGAATAATAGGGTTCGCGAGCGATAAATAAAGCCTCATGTATGAACGCATACCAGAAAACAGAATAGGGGGCGCCAGAGAGTCTTTCAAGATCGCCACCACACCCATGACTCTGGGTAAAGACCACTCAGAGGCGAGATGTGCATCGGTGCGTTCAGTCTTGCCAATAACATCCAAGACCAGGCAAACAAGCGCTAGTGGTAAGTTGAACTTTTCATGAATGCTATAGAATCGCACTCCGTAGCGACCCTCAACGCCGGGGCCCAGATATAGAAAATGTATAAGCGGCTTTGGAGGCCTTGCCGTATCTCTCACCCAAGTCCCCGACTCGCGGGTGGGAAGTCTCGTGGGAAATTGCGCCCAGCTTGCTTGGGGTATGAAGCAAAGGCCTCGCTATAATAACGGCGATCTTAGTATTTATGTACCAGGGATTTGGAGGAAGAAGTATGTAGAACACCATTGTTTTAAGCCCAAAATTGCGCTAAACCAGTTGGACGCTGGATCTCTCTTCCGCCAGCAGATTGGTAGGGACACGCTATAATCGTGACCGCGAGGGTATCGCGTCTGGTGTAGAGACTCTTTCGAGTCGGCACTCCTCAGTGTCTAAAAACATGTTGTGTTGACACTTGTTATCCACAAGCAACCTCGACCAAACCACAGCATCACCTTCTCCTGCAACCATCACATACACGCTGAAACGACTTACCAATCCGCATGAATCCGTCAAACCCTCTGTTAGTAGTCTATACTTGAATCAGATTCTTATCCTCGAAAAGCGTATGCGCAGCTCTTCTTACGCAAGAGTCTCCTATGGGTGGTCAAGGGGTGGGGTGGGCATCACGATCATGATTGCTGACTATTCAAGCCTGCGATTTTTATATAGTTAGAACAGATTTTCTGACGATAATTGTTTCAGACTCCTTACAAAGCATGCAGAAGAAGGGGGCGTGATGCAGTTTTTGCACCTTCATATACCCGTCCCTTGGGCTGGAATGTCCTCAAGTTCCCCGTTGTGCCCTCCGTGGATTCGTAGGGCCCGCCCTTGCTAATCACTTGCTCTTGGGAGCCAAGAGCTTCTGACATGTCATTAGAGATCATCTCCGAGTCTCTTTCTGCCCAATATAACGCCGCGGTGAAGTACGTTACCCAGACCCGTCGATAACCTCGAGCTCATGCTTTCCGTTAGCTCAACACTGTGTATGTTTCTCATCTCTGCCATCCGTTTTTCTACTTTCGCTTATCAACCAGGAAGTCGCTGGATTCTCGATGTTGATCTACGATCACCTTATAACGGTAGGTGACCTTACACCAAGTCCCCTTATCATTGTTTATGTGGTTTCCAGGTTGATAATGAAGTGGGTAATTCGATGTATAACCCTTCAAAGCTCACGATGTTTAGGTTGAGCTAATCTGGAAGAAACCTAAGAGCGTGGTATCCGTCATTTTTTTGACGGTGCGTTCTGGGCTTGCATGTGCTATCGTATATTCTGACGGCCTGCCATGCGATCAGAACCGTTATATTGTGTAAGTGTAGACGAGCTAGTAACGATATGGCAGCGCGTTGAACGTAATGCAGACCATGCATCCTTGCTGTTGAGATGTATGGTGAGCTTTCAGTGTCATCCACCACGTCTAAGCGTCTCAGAGAGCTATTCAGATAAACTGTCCCCCATAGAACATGCTGCTAGAGTACGTCCTTGCACCTATGACCGGTTTACGACTTCATAACATCTTCGTTCAGTTCTGCCGAGCATGGATTCTCCTACGAGCCTACCTTACAATTTTTTGCTATGTATCAATACACGGTGCGCTACTCAAGCTTGCGCTTCGGTTTTCAAATTCTCAGTTCTCGCCTGAAGCTGTTGTCGCCATTCGAGTAAACGCAATCCATAATAGCCGACCCCTGGTTCGCAAACTTCTGTGGCTCGGTGGAACATTCTACGTACTGTCAACCTTCGCTTTCATGACTGCAGCGTACTGGGGAATCGTCGGTACACAGCCAGATTTTTGTCGATGGTGTTCATGGCTCATACGACCGCGTAGCACATTTAAACACGAAGGGCGCTTGCGTCTCTGAGGTGAGGATACATTTCAGTATTCGCATACAATATTATACCAATGAGCTACAGATTCCCTCATATCTGTGGATTGTTTGGATGCCTACGTCTGTTTAAGTTCATGCCACTTCGGAGCCTACCAACTCACTGTTCTCCAGTCTTGTTTTCGAAACGACACTCTTTTTCCTCACTGTGCGGTTTGTCATTTCCCGATTCTCTCGAAATACAGACTGTGGATCCGTTTACATCACTCTGTTTCTCGATGGTCGGTCGTTTTCTCTTCATGCGCGTTTCTTACTCAACATCCGACCGTCAGGTGCGATCTACTTCATAATTGCAGCAGGTACCTAACTTCTTCATCCTTGTCGTGTTAACCTTACAAGACGTTTAGCGTGTGCAATGTTCTCCCTTGTGTACGTCGTCTCTTGGGACAGAGAGGGTGACCGTCTGACGACTTTTACTAGTATTTGGGCGAAAGCCCCCGCGATCTTGGTCGCGATTGCTCGTCCGTACGTCAACTACCTTTCTCCGCCGCCCGAGCAGGTGTACCGAGATTCAACTTGCAGTTTCTCTCTATGTCTAGTAACGATCTCCGGCAGTTGGCTTGTACTTAACCTCAGACAACGCGTCGCCGAGGATTCAGCACGCGTACGACCTTTTTCGGACGACAAGTCTCAGGGGCCGGCAATGTCTGGTTTCGAGTTTGTCGTACATAGTAGGGAGACCCCATCTGTCCTGGACGTGGAGTCTTCCACCTAGTACCATGGTTTGCTTCGTTCTTCGAATGTCACAAATGATGAATTGTTGATGTATCTTTCTAGCAAAAGTTGTTAGCAGCTGATAATAAAATGAACGAGACATCGTGTTAATCGGAACCGGCGCTTATGGTGTACCTCGATTCACAGGAAGCTCGAACAGGAATGTGCTTCGCGTTAAGATGGTCATATGCGTGGGTACTTGAAGACCAACCCGGCCTTATAGAGCAACGACGATCACCCCTTAAAAGCTAACGATCATGCCAACAAGTACTTAACCTTTGTTCTTCTGTTCGTGCCTTATGGACTCCCACACCGCTAGCCAAGTTCCAGGATGCCGACCCTGGACGTGATCTCAGCTACACCGAGAGCGCAGTGTTATGCTTTCTCGCTCGATCGTGTTATACTTTCGGTACCAGGGTGCTATGAGAAGTTACGGCGAATGACCAATCCTAGGAGACCATGGCTGCGGGCCGCAATATCGGGGACCCTTCGACACCTCATTCGCGGGGTTCCACATCTCATTCGGAAGTGGAGTCATGTCATGATCGAAGCTTCGAAAGAGCTGCTGACATACCATATACGATCGGATCCGTGAAGACGGCCAATTCCTTGGTAGCTGTGAATCGAGAGATCTGGGGTGCGAGTGTACTTGCTGGTGCTTCGCGAAGCCTCTTGGTTCGGTCTTTCCACGCAGGGCTTCCTATCCACTGCACTTCTACCAAGCAGACGTAGTGTTGGGCACGTCTAACTCTCGAGGGACCCTCAAAAGTTGATTAGCTGATCAGCGTAACGTTTGAACGAGGAGGTCGTTTCATGCAACATGATCAGGGAACCGAACCACTTTGAACGGGAGCTGCGTTATAAATCATCCTTGAAAGCGACTGTCATTGCTGACCAGCTTGACCAAGATGGTCGATGGGAGTCAGATATCCCTCGAAGCTTTGTTCTTGCGTTTTTGCAGCACGACGAAGCCTCGTCCGCACTGCTAGCGGCTCGCAATACGATGAACTAATCCAGGCAAACGAGGATAACCACAATGAGAGCAACGAAAATGGAAAGGGTCATGACGAGGACCATCATAACCTCTTTCGTCAAGAGATCCGATGACACTCAACGGTACAGTGGTGTTTGAGTCATTACAATAACCGTAGCGAGGCGTACTTGACTCGGAGGGTCTCTGTCACTGTACGCGGATTAGAACATAAAGGAACGGAAGTGCCAACTGAACGAAGCTTCCTATGCCACCCGACAGGGCTAGGATTGAAAGCAAGGAAGAACAATGGTGTCACGCCTGGGCGAATTTTATGCAAGAGGGCGCGTAAAACCTTAGTAGGCTTGTTCTGTAATTAGCATCGAAGGCTACGGCTACGCGTTGATTTATGAACTCAGAGTCACCAAGAACATGGAAACGTATGCCACCAGCCATGGTACCGTCAATGGACTGGTCTTGTTCTGCGAGGCCACCGCCGCGTACAACTTGGGTGAGTTTTTGTGGCGAAGGACACGAAAGGCAGCAAGAGGAATATCGTACTCACACGTCGTGTATAGTGCACTGTTCTCATGCGTATAGGCGGTAAAGGTAGGGGCCGGGTCGAGAGCCTATGTACAACTACATAATTGTAGAAACCTGATGCACACACCAATAGTAGGCCTGCGTGTACGTACTCATAGTCGGATATCCGCGGCGAGAGTCGCAGCGACTATGAACGTAAGTCTGCAGAAGAAAAAAAAAGGATCAGCTCGCCACGCCGTCAACCAGGGCCACACTATGGTTGGCCATGACAAGGGCGAGGCGTATTTGATTCTGGAATCGATATGCGTAAACAACCTAGTTGATATGACTCGGCACAACGCACTAAGATCCTTTGAACCTTCGGCTCACGGAGTGCTATTGTTGAGTCAGGTGGGCGAAAACAACTTGCGCGGCAACCTCATACGATGATCTAGGACTCGGACGGCTGGATATACTAATACAATTCTGCTCCACGACGACAAGGTAGATGTTAGGTCTCCCCTTAAATGATGTTGATGAGGATGCCAGAGTGAAGACTAGTACAATTTGACGAGGTAACCATGAGTCAGGGATAGATGAGTTTTCCGTGATAGAGATGCGGTTGGGCAAAGGACTTGGATGGCTTAAACCATCTTCCGGGCAAATAGTGCCATCTCGTTTTGTAAAGCCATGCACTGCGTCGTTGGGCCCTTGTACAGTGAGAAACATGGGAGTGGGTAAATAGGAAAACAGATGTCTATATTCGATTATATTTGGAGTGGGCCAACAGGCATATGCGCAATTAACCACCAGCCATATGGGATTGGAGCTAGAGAACCTTGGAGGAATGTGCAATGTCGCCAACCAGATCGCCGGCGAAAGGTAGTTCTGTCGCAGCTTGAAGACTTTGCGAGTATGTGAGTATTATACGTCAGGAGAGTAAGATCCAGCGAAAATCGTACAGATTCCCCGCAACTGGTACTTCCGAGAACAGTCCTCGGCTCTTCGTGATGTCTCTGCGAGTTTCGACGATGTCCTGAGGAGACTTAAAAGTCAGTTGAAAGTTATAATAATGTGTGTGGCAGCTACCGAGTTGACCAAAGCTGGTATCTCAGAATTGGTCTCGGACTGCACGAGGGGTAGGGCGAGCGAAATGTGGGAGAGTGAAAGGAGGCCAGCAACGAACGGAGCGAAAAGCTTCATGGCGTTGTACGGCTTGGCTTCAGAAGAAAGCGACGCGGATTGAGGCGACGTTGCTGAGATACCGAGTCGTTTTTCTTGCCAGTTTTATAGCCGGGCCGCAGACGTTATTCGGAGAAGCAGGCTACTGAAAACGGCTAGTTCGATGGCGCAGAAGTCTATTGCTGATGGTTCTCACCATTAAGATACATCATTCAATGTAAGCACAGCGGGGCCATACTTGGGTGATTGGCTGAACCAGGAATTCCGCGTTTTATTTGCTTTACTCGAGAGGTGGGAGGCTATGGGATACAATGGCAGCGGTAGATGTGCCCCGTTCGACGACCGGTCTTGTGGAGTACGACATGAGATAGAAACTCCAGGGTGAGACGGAGCATATGACCTGCCTGTTAGCTGTCACAAGAAAGCGGCCTAAGAAAAAGTGCCCATGGGCAGGGGGTTCAGCAGAATCTGCAGGTGTCGCAACGGGTGGATTCGCATTTGCATGAACCAAGAGCATTGTGCAGCATGTCGACGCATGCTCGGCAGGCCAGATCCCAGAGAATCGAATCCGCACAGTCGCTCGAGGTCGTAAAACAGAAGTCACCTTGGCGCTCTGAGCTCTCTGCGGCGGATCCGAGATACGCGCGATCACACAGTTCCTGCTAACTGAATGGTGAGTAGATGCATCTAGGATCAGGACGTTGGGCCACATGAACCCGTATTGGAATCTTCATGGAGCCTCAAAAGGCTAAGGCTACACACCTTAGTAGCCCTGCTCGACAGACTATCACCATCGTACATAAGGAGAGGCTTATAGGATCCCTTAAGTCAATCTGAACAAGCACCGAAAACGTCATAGTCTCCGTCTATCATCCCCTTTGTCGATACATTTTAGCCGTTGCCTTCACACAAATCGCTCGTTAGCAGGAGTAGGACATAGAGACGCTTGAATGATATACGTACCAAACGGTCGTGGTGGGTTGCTTCACGATGTTGGAGTGTCATAACAGACCTGAACAGGATGCCGAATTTGCTGCCTTGCACATACTGCTCCCCAAAAGAAGCCTAACGAGACCGTCGAAGTTCGAACTAAGTCCGTGGAGAGAGGCATGCAGGGAGGGAACACGCGGAAACACCCTGACGGGGGTGTGTATTCATAGTTCGTTCTAAAGGGCACGATGAAGGCACGACGACAGGACTTAAGGAAAAGCACAGGACCGTTTCGGGCGGCAAAATAAGTAGCGAGAATGGCCACGCACCTGGTTGACGGCTTCTCCCCCATGTGTTCATTAGGTCCGGTGTCGCACTCGCACACTCCGTCTGTCCGCATGATCACCCCGCATCCCAGTCCCCGCATCCCAGTCCCCGCATCCCAGTCCATCGCGTCGTGCGATCATGTCGCAAGTGTTGGCAGAAGGTCTGGACCGCTTCCTGTGTGCGCGCCTGGACGACGTAAGGGGTTGCATTAGGAATTTTCATCAGCATAGAACCAAGCTAATCGTGGTGCGTAGATGTCCGAGGAAGCTTAAGGGAAAGGCGATTGTATTTGGTCGAACATGGTTTGGCCAACCATCTCGGCAACCTCGGGGTGGCATCCAGAACTTGTATCGCACAACATAACTTTCTTCCTGCCAACACGGCCACGACCATTCACTTGAACCACAATTAACGATTCTCCCTGATTTTTCCGACAGAGACCGCTACGATGTAAGTGTGGGAGTCATTCAGGAGTCATTGGGATGAATGAGAGAGAACCGCATGGTTTCAGGTTTTCACTGGGTGCTGGCACCTGAACTCTTGAACCTAATTCACGAGAACTTTGAGAGGAATGAATGTCGAGATCTAGGGTTTCTTGTTACCTCCTTTACACCGGCCTGCCTCTGGATCTAGAACACTCGGCGCCTTGACCCACAAGTCATAATGCTGTAGGAGCCTAAACGACGCTGCTCTACTGCTTCTTCTGTAAAAATTTAAGCCGAAGATCCCCCATCCCCTAGCACTATGGCCCGCTTGTCTGCGTTGCGCTTCATTAACAATTTCTGTCCCTGCACCTTGCCATTCACGAAGGTGTGTTTTCGTTTTTATATCATTCCCTTTTCTGCCTTCTGTCCTTCATCCTGTTCACTCCACTCACTCTTCAACTTATGGTACACGCGCTCGATCATTTTATCTCGTTCACTTCGTTACACCTCGAGCTATACTTTGCGCTCCATGCTAAGCACTTCTTGATATTTCACTCGACAAACCTAGCTGACAATGTATACCACTGACTCCTGCAAGTTGGTCTTGATCAGGTACGTCTTCAGCTTGCTACGCGTCGTGAGCGGTGACTAAAGTAATTTCGTTCACTGTACTCATAGCCTATGGGTCCATTAGAACGCCTTCCTGAAACCGGTAACGTGTCCAGACAGGAAGCGGATGATATTGGGATCGCTGCGCTGAAGGTCTGGTAACCGCGTGGCGATGTGATTAAATTTTAGCTGGCAGTGGCGATGGCGCGCCCGCTTTGCCTTTCGTTGGCAGGGTTCGAAAGAAATGGTGAGAAATACAAGAGCGGCTGGTTGCAGGAACGGGGTTGATGTTGGCTCTGGCAGTATTTGTCTCCATCGCGGCGGGTCCAGAGGTGGGATGTGGGGAGGATATGAGGACGAATAGACAAAGGAGCTCTAGGCCGAACAGCCGACCACAGACGGAGCGGAACGAGAACGTTGAGAACAGGACACGAGCAGAGACAAAACACGGTATATTCGGATATATAGCACAGCATACGTAGGATGAATAAAAACGGAAACTAAATCGAGAACGAGGCTGTATGTGCGGAGTGAGACAAAGGAAAATATGAGATGGGGACCATGTGAGGGGAGACATGAGGCGAAGTTATATTGGATCTTATCACAAAGTCGCCGTAAGTGGTGTTGATTACGCCCCAACAGTACCAAATCCGTAAGGGCTGTCGAGACTACGCGTCAACCAACGAACCCTTTAATTCGTCTTCGATAGGTTTGAGAAAATCACCATCAAGCTTTATTCTGGACTTTGAGGTCTAGAACTGGGAAATCGATCGATTGGAGGCGGCGTACAATGTAGTCTGGCAAAAGGAGCGATGCAGGACAGGATAAAGCGGGTCAAATGTGAGTGAGGTGCTGAAAACTGTGGATACGCGAAGTACAACGGGGAGAACGAGGGTAGGAAGAGGTATTCATGGGACCGAAAGGTGGTGATCGGTACTACTAGTTAGCACAAGTCCGCAGAAGATGAAAAACGGTAGTCGAGGGGCATCGATGGCTTTGGACGGGTTGTTTGGAAGGGGAGCTAGAGTCCGCGTTAGAGGCAACATGCCACCGTCGTACTCTCGAACTGCGAGCACGAGAAAGGGGGAAATCGCCGTCCAAGGATACGACCCACATCGGGAGGAGGCAGCTATTGAATAGGAAACAGCGGGACCCGACCACCGTGCTCCGCATTCTCCTTACCCAGCGTCTTATGGAAGTCGCCCACGACCTTCCCCACGGCTTTCCCCACCTCTTCCGCGGCGCCCTTCAAGGCGTCCCAAACATCAGGCAACCAGCTGCACTGAACGCCCCCGTAATACTGCGGCGCCCACGCGAGGGGCGTTGCAAAGATGCCCAGCTGGGGTACGGTTGGCGTCGTCTGTGCGCTAGCCAGCAGGTTGAGGAGAACCGACGCTTCGAGGAGAGGGACCAGGCCCCTTGGGAGACCCTGGTTCTCCTGGGTGCCTGGAGTGGGTGTGACACCAGGTGCAGCGGATGTGGCTGGAACATTCTGTCCGTGTTGTGCTAAAGCGCCAGTCACGAGTGTGTCGACGAGTGACTTGAAGATGAGGGGTTGAAGCAGCGACGCGGTGATGCTTTGCTCGATGGAGGCATACTGGATCGCCATCACCACAGGATCGACAACCGCATTGGGCGGGGTGCCAGAGGTGAACGGCACACCCATACCACCCATGGGGTTCTCCCTGTTATCGCGAGCGACCCCTTCAAAGTACTCTTTCACAGCCTTCTGTACGGAGTCGGAGAAGTCGGACCAAAAGCCGATCTGAGTTCCCGTAGACTGGGGGGAGGCGTTTGGAAGTGTGACGTCAGGGGTGGCGCTCGAGGTGAGAGGCACATTCATACCACCCAGAGGGTTCTCCCTGTTATCGCGAGCGACCCCTTCAAAATACTTTTTAACGGCCTTCTGTACAGAGTCGGAGAAGTCGGACCAAAAGCCTATCTGAGTATTGGCATGCTGGGTGGAGGTGTTGGTAAGTGTGGAGTCAGGTGTAGCGCTCGAGGTGACTGGCGCATTCATACCACCCAGAGGGTTCTCCCTGTTGTCACGAGCGACCCTTTCAAAGTACTCTTTCACCACCTTCTGCACAGAGTCAGACAAGTCGGACCAAAAACCAATCTGAGTGCCCGCATGCGGAGGAGTGGAAGCGTTCGGGGGCGTTTCGGGTGTGACGCCGGGAACAGTAGTCAGTTTCGATCCGTGTTGTGCCAGAGCGTCAGTCAAGACTGTGTTGACGAGAAACTTCACAAGGAGGGGCTGGAGTAACGACGCAGTGACGTTTTGCTGGATGGTGACATACTGGGTCGTTATCACGATAGGATTACCGGCATGCGGTAGAGGGAGACTGCAATTGGTGAGGACTTCTATGACCTTCTCGACGACCTTCTTCCCAACTTCGACGGCCACCGGGATGAACCATCGGAGTACCGCTGGAGAGAAAAAGCCGATCTGAACGTTCCCAAACCCGGGCGCCATCCCAGGAGGCTGAGCGGCGAAGGTGTTAGCAGCTAGGGACTTGAGGAGAAGACGTGATATCTCTTCGGCGCTAGGCACATTCTGAGCAGGACTTTCTCCCTTCGCGTCTGCTGTGATACAATCAGCATCGCAATCAGCGTAGGAGGAAGGAAAACGTGCCGAGATCTTTGATGCCTGCGTTATCGGTGGGCTCGTGATTCACAACGGGAGTGTTCGTTTGCATGCTGAGTTGTAGAGAGAGCGGGTCTTCGATTTGAGTCGAATGAGGCATCCTAGTGGATTCACGAACTTAATTATAGTGTTTCGGCTAGATGCGACGAACGTTCGGAGAAGACCAGGAAGAGCCCCCTGAAGGTTGGCTTGCCAAACCCTTGAAAAGAGGCACGAGCGCGATTATCATCCGCATCGATTTCGCGTCCCGGTCAGCACAAATCCCATGACGAGCTGCCCAGTGGGGTAAAGAAATTCGGCGCTGATGTGATTCCGAAGGAGTGAATTCGCAATCTGATTTATGGGCAGCTGTAATGAGGGTTGTAGGTATCAAAAAATTATCCTGATAGTTTTACGATGGCGTTTACCATTTTGCAGGACAGCGAGAAATCACAATACGTAAGTGCCAGATGACTGAACAAAAGGCGAAGGCCGCGCGATCTCCTCGAGGCTTAACTGTCAAACGTACACATTCTTCACTCCGCTCCATAACAAGTGGATTCACGGGGAAGGCGTGTCTGTCGAACGGACATCACGCCGAGGTAGGGATGAGTGCCTAGACAGAGGATGAATCGGCCAAGATTAGCCCTAGCAGGGGAATCACGATAGATTTACTTGCGCTCAAAGACGACCTGTCGAGCATGATGAGCATGCGACCTTGGAAGACTGCCTTTACTTTACATTAGCCAGAACGATGCTATAGAGGCTAATGCAATGACAGAACATGGGCTCCGTATCGAGGGACCCGGAAGAGACCAGAGCCGGAGTACGATATTGGGCAAGGAAAATCTCGTCAACGCGGCTTCAGAGATGTACGGGGTCCTTGTGTGTGTGCAGGGTTCAAAGCTTCCATTGAACGTTCAACATACATCATGTCAACCTGTTCAGCACATAAATCAAATAGTGACAAGGGTCCTGCGAACTGCGGTTGCTTTTTTGTACAAATCGCTTGTAGACATCACCAAGCCGTAGAGGAGGAAGGAACATTGTGTAAACCAGAGTAGAATGCTTCTGTAATTCCTTGAGCCCTCGTAAACAAGTGTCCAATTCGATTATCTTCCGATCATCTTGGTACCCAGCAAACCGCGAAATAGAAGCTGAACCAGGGAAGAACAGGGTGTTGCATATAAGGTCAGATTCCGACAATGTCATGGGATATGCAGATCCTGGATAGGCGAAAACAAACTAGCGATCATCTTGATAACATAGCGTCACGCACCAGAAGAGCTGCTAGATCATGTGTGTTCAACAGCCAGGCCCGGCGGAAGCAGTAATAGGTACTGGTTCTCCGTCAGTACGATTTGAAGCTGCGGTTGGTGCTGCTTATACGTAGACGGATTGTCCGAATAACTTCTGCGTGGTTTGTGATATTGAAACAATGGGAGTGTTAATCGATCCGAATAACAAGCGTAGACCTAGATATTCGTGCCTCGGGTTCTTTGATTGTTCACGCTGGATTGAAAGTGCACGCTTGGTGAGATAAAGTAAACACTGACCGTTCCCTGAATACAGATCTAGATGAAATGGATATGGCGATGCGATGTCTCAAGTAATAGAAGGCAGCATAGGAATTCGCAATGATACGGATGTGGTGTAGCTAATCATTGGATTGAGCGCGTTACCTGTGTTATAATATTCAGTTTGGAAGCAAAGCGACGTTCATGATCAGTTGATACGGACCCATCTGTATGAATAAGGCGTACAACTCCAGTTCTCATATGACCAAGGCGCAGCATTCAACACCACACCAAATGAAATGAAAGACATGTGTTAAGATTGACACCGGGAAGGTTTGAGAATTTGCCGAAAAACGAATACATCTTCTGTTGTGTGGCGTTCGAGGGTGTCGTGTGTCAATCGCAGTCCGTCCTTGCCACATGACTCGTGGAGTTTCGTAGGTGCTGCTGTGGGTAGAGGGTGTGGAGCAAACCTCACCGGCACACATTGCGGCGCAACAGTGAGAAGCCCGAAGAGACGCAGGAAAGGTTAACGTGTGGAGAGATGACCAGAAATCGTCCCAAGTCAGTGGGGTGTGAAGATGGGTGTTGTTCAGATTCGCATCTAAATGATTAACCACTAGCCCTATGGGATTGGAGTTAGAAGATATTGCTCTTCGACAATATCCTGTTATTTGAGCACATTTTCGTCGGGTGCAGATCGTCGAACATTGACTTGGACGCACATTCGGTGTAGTCAGAGCCAGGCCGTACTCGGGTGATCGCTGAAGTAGACAATTTGATTGCCTTCGAGACAATGGAGGCCAGTAGATGCGATGGCGACGGTACACTTGCCCTGCATGGATAGATAGACGGATAACCTGATATGAGATAGAACGTGGCGCTTGCCTGTTAGCTGTCAGGGGAATATGACCTAGAAGGAAGCGCCGACTAGGCAGGCGGGAACTGCAAGGATTCGCACATGTCGCAACGTGTAGACTGGTATATGCATGAGCTTTGAGCAATGTGCAGCATGTCAACGCACTCCCCCGACAGGAGAACAAGTCAAATCCCATTGAACCACAATTGCACAGCCGCTCGAGTATATGGAATGCGACTCAGGAGTGTTCTCAGCCTCCTGCGGCAGGCCCGAGAAATGGCGAACACATAATTTCGGCTGGTCGAGTAATGAATGGAAACGTCTTGTATTCAAGACGTTGAATCGCATGGAACCTGCACTGAAATATTCGTTGAGCCTCAGATTGACCAAAGGAGCCAAGGAGTCCCTATATTCACGTTGCCAGTGAGCTGAGAGCGGGCTGCAAAGCATTGAAGGTGGTTAAAATGAGAGCGAGGAAGGCTAGTTGACGACTTTTCGCTCAACGGTCACTAGCTCCGGTGTCGCACTTGTACATCTTGTCCGTCTGCTCTAGTTTTCCGTCTCTACATTCCAACAATCCGTTGTGTCCTACAATAATGTTTCTCAGATGCGGACAGAAGGTTTGCTTGCAATGCTGTTCATGCATGCGCATGCCAACGAAGTGAGGAGGTCGCCCTAGAGATTCACTAGCATAGAACCAAGCCAATCGTGGTACGATGAGGGGGAACAATGGTTGTGTATGTTCATTGTTTGGGCAATGACGATGAAGAACGGCATGCTCACGAGACCACGCCACGGCAGCCTGACGTTTACCATTGCCAATTCCGACCATCTATCAACATCTTCACATGCTCTACACAGTCGATCTCCACGATCCACTCCTCTGTATCACAGCTTTCACTAAAAATGTTTCGCTCCAGGGTGGATGCCCTTCTGGTGACCTGCGATGCACAAAGTACAGTCAAGCACGTAGTCGTTTTCAATCAGAGAGGCTACCACCAGTACGATCCCGGATGGCTTGGAGAAAGGAATGGGACTGGGAGACATATGATCCGATGTTCGACTGTGTTCATCGAGTCCAATGGTTACGTCTACTATGACGATTCGAGTAAAAAGACGTCGCGCAGAGTATTATCATCCGTCGAGTACTTTCAAGGCGACAGCGCCTTGAACTCGAGGTGTATAGATGCCCCTGGTGTGTTCCATTGTCCATCTTTTGGGCTTCCCGCTTTGAGGAAATTTTTTTCACAATGAAGTAAACCATTTTGCGCTACATTGCGAGCGTAAGCGGGCCTGAGTTTCGCTGGGGCTATATAACCCTGACAGCCAGCACGCAAGTAATATAGGCCCTTTTTCGGGCCTCTGGCAAGGGCCACGCTAGTACCACATGCCTACGTGACTTCTAGTTGACAAAGATTAAATTGACTAGACGGAGGACGACCCTTCCATATGTGTCGTCAGTGTGGCGTTTCTTGTTCTGCACGGATTTTTGAAAGACTTTGCCTAACTTAGCAGGGAGAATACACACGGCTCCTCTATAAAGCTGGAATGAAACGATGGTGTACCTCAGCAACTTTGCATTGTTCCCGCGACTCACCCAAGATCAGGCCTGCCGCTGCAAAATGAAGGTTATCCTTCCACTCGTCGCCACCCTCGCTGCACTTGTTCAAGTTTCATATGCTGTACCATTGTTAAAATCCAGGGCACTAGTGCCCCCGGTAGAAGCGTTGGTATGTTTACAATTCCATGTTAGTCGAATTCTCCAACTCACCTTCTGGTACCTAGCCTTTCCTACCGATCGTGCTTACCAAGGAGGAACTTGATACTATCAAGCAGATTGAAGCTTCCCCATTGACAGAAGACTTCAAGAAGTTTGTAATCAAGATAATTACTTCCGGCGTGTCGCGCAAAGACATAATACTCCCAAAGATGCCGAGCCTACCGATCGTTGGTCAGATGTTTGGGGGAGGCAGTATGTTCTAGTGCACTGCTGGTCATGAACATCTACCTATCCCAGACTATCAGCCCTGCCTCGTACCTCGATAAATTGTCAAATTTCATTTCGCTCCTTTCCTATACTATCTGCCATTTCTTTCTCATATTCCTTACTCGTTAGCGAAGGATGAAAAACATGGTACATATACTTGCTATTGAGCATGGAAGGCGTTTCTTTATAAGACACTTTATTCGTTTCCCTTGGTTTCAACACGCGATATCCAGTTATGTACTTATGCAATACAGTCACGTATGGAGGGACCTAATGATTAATTTTCAGCCCTGCGTTCCGAGCACAGATATCCGCACGCAGTAGTCATGCAGGTCGCTGAGCTACCTTCGTCTAGCGTGGGCGACAATATCGTCAGTGTTTCGGCGAAAGCCTAGGAGGAGCATGTATCGTACAGGCTAGGTCGAGACAGTATTTTGCCGCTTCCCCACCAAGGACCATCTTGAGTTTTTTTCCCCCTGTTTCTGCACGGTTCTCTTTTCCCCGCTGTTCTCGCGTTGCAGATGAAACCATTTCATAGAGAATGATGCCATCTACGAAGCCTTCTGCTGATACAGTCAAGGAGATGCTCTAGTTCGGGTTTCTGTCTTTGTTTGCGTCAGGGATTGGCCCTAGCCCAACTGCGGCACCTTGACTTGGGCGTGATGAGGCAACAAGAGGTGGGGTGGTGGTGTCCGAGCCGATGCACTAGCAGCGAAATTCGCAGTAGACTGAGATACCTTCAGGATACTAGAAGAATCAGCATAAACTTCTCTTGTTCCTGCTGCTTGCTTACTTTGCTAGACCCCTCCTTGGTCTCTGAATACCTACAAATAAATCATTAGCATTTGTCTATAGTGAAGTCCGCCTACCTACCTTTGTAAGGATCAGTCTTTTCTGATGTCGCACGACGCGGAAGTCTAGGGCTTACAAACTTTGGGCAAAAAACAGAAAGCGGAGTTGTTTGTGTCGAACCCCAGGTCTCGATGATCAGTTGGCCTGTGGTGCAGTAAGACAGTTCTGTGCGATACTATCCGGCATCCCATGGCAGGAGCTGAATCCAGCAGAAAACCAGAGTGCGTAGGTACACCAACGCCCTAGATCAGCCCGAGTTTGAGGCATCATCACTTGTTGAGTCCTGTTCCGATTTCATCAGCCTTGTGAGATGTTGAGCGCCAAGCCATGGTTACCGTAGAGATATCTGAGGTAAAAACATACCTGTGAGGATGCGCTGTAACAGGAAGCTAACGTGCTTTGGGGTTCAAGGAAAAGTTCTATGGAGCGCGGTCACATGCTTGTCACATGCTTGTTCTGACCGTCAGTATGAAATCTATTTATAAGTATAGGTCTTGAAGGTGGACGAACCACCAACATTTGCCAGGCTAGGGCTGCGTTCGCCGCATCAGCGCTCAGCGCACTCCAAATGCGCACTGATATCTTACGTCTAGCACAAACCTCACACCACGGGCACCCGTCGCCGTCGCTTGCAGCTACACATCCACGTACAGATCACTTGGTGACACAAAGCGACTTACTCAAGTCATCACGGCCAAAGTGAGGAACCTGAACTCTCTTTTTTCGGCGGCCACTACACGGTCTTCAACGGCCTATGTAGCCACTGACTCGATTTTACCCAAAACGCTGCCATATCTCAATGGAATTTACCGACGAGTTTTCTATAAAGGTCGTGCATTTCCAAGTGCAAAAGACATCGAACACCAGCAATGTTCTCTTCCAAGTTCCTCGCACTGTTCACTGCTCTCATCGTCGCCATCGGCGGCTCCGCCTCCGCGTTTCCTCTCGCCAATCGCCAGACGCCGGTGGGCCCCCTGTGCCACTACACTTTAACCCCTTCTTCGCCGTTCCCTCCAGTGGCTGACCTCGACACTGAAATGAACTACGGTGAGGACAGCCGTGTGTTCCTGTTGCGTGTTTTTACAAACTCACGATCCCCTCTCCCGTAGCTATTGGCCGTGAATTGGCTGTAGAAGCGCCTAGCCATACGATCAATGTACGTCGTGACCCCTCTTCAACCCCTAATGCTTTTGTGGTGGTTTCGGCCCGCGTACTCACAGTCTTGATTTTATAGGGCAGCGGCTGCACTGCTGCGGCGCAAGGCGACGGCACGTACAAGGCTGACTGCAACGATGCTGCCGTCGGCCTGACCGATGCGGAGACTGCGGCGTTGATTGAGACTTGGACTGGGAAAGTCATCCAGGGCCTCGCGGTGCCTTCGTGGACCATTGATGAAGTCCACTGCGATGCTTAGGATGGGCAATTAAAGTCATTCGTTTGATCGCGTAGTTGTCTGGTAGGATGCCGGAGTTGGCGTGCGTATGGCATTGAGGAATATTGTTGTGAGATATCTACTTACGGCGTGGTCGGTGTCCGAGGCTGCTGTTGTATTTGAATGGACATCTCAGGACGTCGATCGTTATATAGTTGCTAGGTGCTATATGATTGCTAGGCTGAATGGCTTCGAGGGAACAACTTTCGAGTTCTCCGCTGGGGACCGTTAACCCGAGCACATCATCGGAGACGTGGGGTATTATTTTCTTTGTAACGTGGAACAACCCGTAGGTGCGGGGCATAAAAGCTCGACTCCCATGCCACTGGGAGAAGTAGATACATGCTACATGGCTCTGCGTTTTGCATTACTTTTCCCTGAGGGCACTGGTAAGTTCATGTAGTGTAATCCTCCGGAAATCAGGTGTCTTATCACGGTAAGCTTTCAGCATATCGTCCACCTTGTCTGGCTCATAATTTCCTCTAATTTCAATCACTCTGTCCAAATGGAAGGGCCAAGTATTTCCCTCCACCTTCATTTCGAAATCACCGGAGAGGACGAGGTCGAATTCAAAGGCGGGCGGCCCGTCTTTCGGCGCACAGCTAACGAGGAGTATGAGGGTGTGCTCAGCTGGGTAAAGTGTATGGCTAAAATTTTCGAATGTCCTGTGGATCACATATGCAGAGGTTTTCAAAACAAACGTGTTATGACGGGGGAGGCAAGAAGATAAGGGAACTCACCATTGAACAGGGATTGAGGCGCGGGAAGTGGATGAAGATTTAAAGCCTGCACGGCTCATGAACTCGCGCTCGGGGCCTGTGCTTTCTGTTGTGTTCTCGTACCCCTGCGCCGAAGCTCCCTGCCCAAAAACGGAGCCTTGCGGGTTAATAACTCGTCGACGCATGACGTTCTTTGAACCGATTTTCACGAATTCTTCCGTACTAGGGAAATAGAATGGCGCGTCAACCCCAAGCGTCGTTTGTGGGACAGCACGCGGTTGGGATCGGTGGAAAATGTGAGGAAATCGGAAATGCGAGCTGGAATGGCCCTCGCTGCCTTTTGCGGGGACGAGCTTCGCTTCAAAAGGAATTATTGCGTGATCTACGCAAGCTCAGTAGTGTCGATTAGCAAATGATCGTCGAGTGTACGTACTGAGAACAGAATTGGCCACTGGAAGTTGTAAATTGATCAAGAGCGCACAGTACAGAATGTTGGGCTTTTTTTCGCTGGACAAGTAGGCGACAGACGTTACCGAGATATCGAGGGGGGAGTCCAGTTCGGAATCAATAGTCGGAGGGCTGAGATCCTGATAACCTTGTCAGCATGTGCTGAGCAAATTGCCAGTGTATATCATGATCACCTGGGGAACGTCTGAGGCGACCTGTAATTCCTGGGTAGGTAGGGGAAGAGCAGGAGTTTTGAGAAGCTTGTTTGCAGATGTGGCGGGTTGAGCCATGGCTCGGGGTTTGTATGATGCGTGCACTGAACGAGAAGGGCTAATGTGGAGGCATAGCCGGAGCTTCAGACTTCATACGTACGTTGTTGGAGATTCTTGGTGATGCAAGCCAGTGTTCGATTCAATTTCGGTTGACCAGACTTCCGCGCTGCTTGCAGGTGACCAGCGTTGACTTGACAGCGTGAGGACGATCACTTGAATGTCGCCCACAATTCCTGATGCTTCGAATGCCTCAAAGTACTTCTTGGTGGTGATAAATGGACAAGTACGAGAGCTTCGAGTAATGACGAGTTTAGTGGCAATGAGATAGGAATGATGGCATCCTATTCCTACTTTTTGCCTGGAAATACTGGGATAGTGCTCGTGTTGATGGGATGGTGTTGGGGTTGGCGGGTTAGCTATTTGATTAATTTTTATCTGTACGAGGTAAGGCTAGGTTATCAGTGCGTTTTCTGGGTTAACGTTAGATGGTCAGGATTAGGGTTTACGGCCTGATTATGAGGCAGAGAAGGAGGAGAGGGTCATCGAGTAGTCGGGTCTCTCCGCTGGGAGTGGCGAAAAGTCTATAAGTTTAAAATTCAATCAAATAGGGTTTGTGTGTGACACCATCGTCCCTATTCTCAATCACCATTCCCACCAACGAACGTTCAATTCTACAGCTATTGGCCTTCCATCCTACTATCGGGTTCCAATCCCAATCCCACTTAAGTAGTATATAACTCGAGAGCTGCTCACCGACGGCACTCTTCGCGCGTTGAGCATGGCCTCGCAAGAGGCCTCCGACTCGCAGACGCTTCCAATAGATGCCAATGCCTCTCCCCATTCATTTCCTGACCTGCCGTTCAAGAATTGGTCCATCCGTGCTGACGTTCCCACTGTGAAGCCCCGGGATATCACTGTCCCGGCAACCATTGACTCTGAATCTCGTACACCGTTTCCGGAACTGCCATTCAAATCATGGTCCGTTCATACTGATATTCCAACCATACCACCGCAGTCTATAACCATTCCGGCGTCTGCCAATTCGACATGTTTTCCCGACCTGCCGTTCAAATCATGGACTATACACAGTGACATTCCAACTATACCACCGCGATCTGTAACTGAGCCAACATCCGTGAAGTCTGCCACACCCGCCGGTTTTCCATTTAAATCATGGTCCATTACTGACGTACCAACTGCACCACCGCATTCAATAACTATTCCAACGCCTGCCACGCCGCCGTCAACTCCTTACTCGCCATTCAAATTCGACCTTTGTGACATGTCTCAGGTAATGTCTGTAATCATTTCGTAAACGACTTGTTCATGGATAATTCGACTGTTCGTCGGTTCAGCGATCCCACCCCCTCCCGATAAACCAGCTGCCAGATGCTGGCTTGATTTTTGATACGTGCGATCATCCTGCGTTTGATTTTCTTGACGTTCAGCTTATCACGCTACGTATCCCAGCCTCCTCAAGCGCGAACGCGTAAGCGATGCTACAGTGTTGTTGTCTGCCTCGTTCGATGCTGACATGCACGACAGTTTGTGAGACACCCTGCTGGTTTTTCATCTATGATGTCTTCCGTTGCGGCGCTTGTCATGCACAGGTCTAATTTGGGTCGTGTGTATCGCTTTGTCCTTTAGTCTGATTCTTTGGTTATAGCGTGTTCCGTGGTTCTCACCGCGATGTTCACAACAACCAGACCTCATCATTCGATCTCTCAGCCTTGTACGGTCGTAATTTAGAGGCACAGAACAGGGTCCGATTGCGAGATGGTCGCGGGCTACTTTACCCTGATGTCTTCGCCGGGGACGAGCTGCTCTTTTTACCTCCCTCCGTTTGTGTGCTGTTGGTCCTGTTCAATCGCAACCACAACGTACGTCTATCCTCTCAGCTGCCGATTATTGCGCCTCACGCCTGTTATGCAGTATATCGCGAAGATGCTGCTTGAGATTGATGAACGTAGGAACTATGTCTATTCACCCTCCTTAAACACCAATAGCCCGGCCGAAAGGACGCAATTTGTTGCCCAAGAAGAGGAGCTATTTCAAACTGCTCGCCTGATCAATTGTGGCTGGTTTGCCTCCAGTTTGCCGATTCTTTTTCCTTTGGCTTCATAATGATCAATGTCCTTTGCAGTTGTTTTTTCAGACTACTTCTCATATCTGGGAGCAGGTAGAGACGGCCATAGTGGGAGTCCGAATCCTTCCGGTGTAGGATTTTTCATGCCTGGTAATTGAAGTATCTACTGAACCGAGCTGTAGAAAATCCGACTGGAAGACCCCCCCGTCTTCGAGCGTCGCAAAGGGGACATCGACAGCGTTAAGGTCAGTACTTTGTGCCTCTTTCATTTCGAAAGAACTGATCTTTTGTTTCGTTAAGCCCAACTACCTATACCGACTGCACGCGATGACAAGTGCAGAGGATGAAAAATGGACCGAGAAGAGCTTCGGCAGCATTTTCGCGGAAAAATCGCCGGAAGAAGTGACGAAAGAAGACCTCATAAGGGCTACGCTGCAGCGCAACCTGACCTTACGCAGTGGACCTTTGGAAGGTAAGATGCCTTGTTATCCGCGCTATATATGCGGTAATAAGTGTCTGTGTATCCAGATTGCGACGCAAAGCAGACGGTACCTACAAGGATGAGGACCTTGCCAACGTCCTTCAGGATTCGTACGTCTTGTCCGATAGGGTGGAGGGTTCTTAACTGACTGGAGTTCAAAGGACGGAGCACCCAGCAGCTGCGTTCCGCGCACGAGGCACTCCGGGTAGGTTCTATTCCATCGGTCATAGGAGGGGCCATCGTTCCTAACGCCAACTGTCGCAAGCGGTCATGCGTCTCTATGAAATCGTGAACATCGAACAGAACAGGACAGCAGGAGCGTGTTCCTTCAACGACTTCAGGAAGGTTAGTCGTCCTTCTGATATACCCATGTGTCTTGATCCAACAAGTCGCCACCATCCCTAGGGTCTTGGTATGGATGGTAAAGTCTTTTCCTCAGATTGACCCTGGGCATATAACTAATAATACGTACTGTGCATAGCATACAAGAGCTTCTTAGAATGGAATTCTGACAAAGAGATCGCCGATGTCGCTGAGAGACTCTACGGGGCCATCGACCGTCTTGAGCTCTACGTTGGGCTCCAGGCCGAGGAGGCGAAGCCTGTCAAAGAGGGTTCGGGACCATACCTTGGTAAGCCTCATCCACCTCAGACGCTGGAGTCAGACACTCGACTCACGATTCTGCTAGGGCCTACTATTAGCTACGCAATCCTCAGCGAAGTTGTTTCCCTCCTACGCAGCGACAGGTTCTTCACGCACGATTACACGCCGCTCCAGCTGACGGCTTGGGGCTTCGCCGACTGCCAACGAAACCTCGATGCACCCGGGTACGGCAGCACCCTCGGAAGGCTGCTGCTGAGAACTCTTCCCAATAACTACACCGCAGACAGCGTCTACATACTCTTCCCGTTCGTAATTCCTGGCGCGGTGAAGACGGGCCTCTCGAAGCTGAAAGCCCTGGACCAATGTGATCTTGTGCGTCCGACGCCGCGGACGCCAGTCCGAATCGTGAGCACCTATCCTGCGGTGGCTGATGTTCTCAAGAACGGGAAAACGTTTGTCACGTCGTATGCTGCTAAAGCTGCTAGGATCATCAACGGAAAAGGGTCAGTCTTGTTCCTCCAGTCCGCGGCGTGGAGACTGAGATGTACTGCGCAGGTTCTACATTGTAGACAGACCTGTAGCGCAAGAGAGGGTCCACAGGGTCCTGGCCAAGACGCCAGAGTCCGTGGAGAAAATTACATGGTTCTTCTACGAAACCACGCGCGAATTGATCCACTCGAGCTCGTTTGCATTGGTCGGGAAGAATACGCACAGCGTTGATGTTGTGCGGGATGTTCTCAGGCTCGTTCCTGTCTATTGGGTCGCTTCTGAAATCGTAGGTCCTTCATCCTCATCAGTTGATCATGGCATCATCGTGATTTTTCTTGCCCTTGGGTAGGCTGGATTCGATCTAAAGACAAAGGAACATCCAAGCGGACATTATACCCCTGAAGAGTTGTGTCATATCCTGAGTGACATCTACTCGTGAGCCTCCCGATTCCGTTTAACATACCCTGATATCAACGTGTTTGAAGATTCGTCTTCCTCGATGCTGAGGCATCCACGGCCCTGGTTCCCAGCGCAACGCTCTCTACTCAGATCGAGACCTTGCTTGACCATATAAAACGTCATCTTGGTACGGCTGCTTTCAAACGAGTGAGCAATGAATCATTGGAGGTTCGTCAAAGTTGTTGATAGTTATTTGACAGGGCTCTATCGTCGGCATTTTCACGAAGCTCAGAAAGAGTAAGCCTCTGCATCACGAGCTCGTCAAGCACCTTTTTACCACTGGGTTATCAAATGATGAAATTGCTAATACCGTCCTGGCGCTCATGGTCGGTTCGACTGCTGAGCTTTCTCTTGGTGAGTACCCTCTTTGTTCTAAAATGATGCATACATGGTTAATCTCATGTTGTACAGCTCTAACCAATGTGGTCAACCTGTACCTCAGTTCGGCACATCGGGCAGTACTTGATGAAGCTGTTAGAAGTACCAACGGTGCTTTAGATGGCTTTGTCTATGAGGCTTTGAGTATGTTGCTACATATCATACATTTTGGGAGCTCTGCTCAACGTTGGTTTTGTCTAGGACTCGACCCTCCTTTCCAGGGCGCCTATCGTTCGTCTTACCCAATTTGTAACTACGGTCGTCCTGCTAATAGTCATGATAGGCACTGTCACTGGTGACTACTCGGCTGGAAATCTGACACTCAGAGCAGGCGACCGCCTCTTCCTAGATATCGCCGATGCTAACCTGGATGTTTGTTGACCAGTCAGGTCCCTCCTAACTTCGAACCAGTACTGAATTCGTACATGCAGGAAACAGTATTCCCATCTACCAAAACCGTCAATGCCAGTCGAGCTGATAAGGACACTCTTCATGGCGATGGAATCTTCAGCCACCTTGGAGAACGATTGACCATCAAGGTCAGCTTCTCTTCTTTCATGCTAACCGAGATCGACTGACACCTGCCCTCATAGATAATGGCCGAGGTCCTTCGTGCAGTCTTCGAACTCGAGAATGTCCGGCGAGCTCCTGGTCAGTCAGGCGTGCTCCGCAGGTGAGACATCCGTACTTCGATTCCAATCCAAACGCGGGATCTCACTAGGACCACTTCTCAAGGTTTAAGAACCACGCTCGTCCGGAACTCCGCTTTGCCTACCTCGACCAGAATCAGTTGCCGGCTGCATGGCCCACGTCCATGTCTATTACGGTATGTAACCTCAGATCCTTTGATGGGTGCTCACATCTTCACACGCAATGCAGTACGATGCCCCTGCCGCTAAGTAATCATACGTGCTCGGTCCGCAGTCCATGAATGCCCCGCAAAGACCCCGTGTACATCATTTTGAATCAGGATACGACGATTGATACTGTGCTCTCAGAACGCTTAAAGATGATTTTTGTAGCTAGATAGTTCGCTTGTAACGGTGTGAATAACGTTAATTTTCGGACATACGAGGTATCAGTCAGATTATAGCGATGCTTCAGTTGACTTCACATCTGCCATCTTCTCTTGGCTAGGCATATTCTGGGCTGAGTGGCGAGTCCTACTGTTTGATATGACTTGAATAAAGGATTGATATGTTATGTTGCTCCGATCCAGGATATATTTCACATCTTGACCGGTGTTTTCCAGTCCAGGATGACTTCGTTGTTGCCATCGTGCTGTTCAAACGCTTTCCCGGAGTGTCTAGCGAGCATCCTTCCACACCTGGCGTCCCTAGCTTCCACGTTCCAAGAGTTGTGCTACACCTGGAGGTCACAGCAGCATCTGCGTAGATACGCACTTACTTGGACTGTCGTTGGTGTGACCCTGGTTTCGGGCTGAGCTCTAAATGGGGAGCTAGAATCGGAACATATGAGAACCGCCATTTATACTTTACCCCTCTCGGGTTGCCTTTCGTCTGCCTAGAATACTTCTCCGATGATTCTGACCACTGGTCATCATCCAACAAGCCTAGGAGGCTCACGAGAAGACCACTTTAGGGAGAAGCACCATCAGGGTCCGTTCCTTGAAACGTTCTAAGCACCGCAGCCCAATCAGACGTGCAGTTTGAAGGGATTGTTGAAAGTCTTACAATCCCCTGAAAACGATCATCATGCTGAAAATGTATTGATGCCCAGTGCCAAGAAGCGTGAATAAAAAACATGCAATGCGTACGGTGCGTGTATATGGGACATGTGTGAACGGAACCTATGCATAGAGAAAGTCTAAGAAACCAACGACAGTGAAAGCAAGAGCAAGAAAGCATAGAAAACTGGGGACAGAAGAAACGGATTTAGAAGGCGCTCATGGCCCTTTGCATCTCGACGTGTCCTCTCTGCATCCACTCGAGAGGCGCAACGCGCTCGCTGTTTCGATCCGTGGTATTAGAGAACAGAAGATCGTTCTCCGCTGAGAACGCCCAACGCGAGGGATCGGGTGCGGGTGCGGAAGTGATTGCTCGTAGTTCGTTACGGATGATGTTGTTCGTGAAATGGTCAAGATTCTAAGGCGGAATGATCATCGGTGAATGAAGCAAAAGGAATATGAAGGGGACACTTACTAGGTCGTTCTTGTCGTATCCGAACGGATCTGAAAGGTTGTCGGTCATTGTTTCAAGCCAGATGGCAAAGAGAGTCTCACTTTCGATTTCTTCGCCGGCAACGAGGAACCCGAAGAACATGAACGACTATCAAGACATTAGCACTCAAGCATAAGAACCCCAGTTCTGGGATAGAGTCGACTTACAACAATGACAGTCCCAGGAATCGTCACCCATCCCAGGGCAGTCCAAATCTGGAACGGCTGTATGAAAGGGAGGCCGGTCAACGAACGCGATGGGTCGTATCGAGAGGCGTGTACATACCAATAAGAGGCAGTAGAATATGGTGACCACCCAGAGATGTATGGAGTATCTGTTTGCAACTGAGGTCAAAAGTGGAAAGTATAAAAAATGGGATGGAAGGCTTACGAGAAGGGAATTGGGGTGGTTAGAATGCGTTCTAGACCAGTGAGTGCATCTACGAGCTGGTTTAGAGAACCCAAGAGCGTGTCTATAGGGAGAGTCAATCAGTTGGGGTGTTTTCAGGAGGCCAGTCCTGGCTCACTGATAGTTGGCACATCGCTCTGTTTCCTAACTTGCAGCGCAGCAATGTACGAGCTCTATTCACCTCATCAGCATCGCGCACGGACATACACAGACAAGGCAAGGCAAGGCACCAACCAGGTATAACGAGATCTCAAGTGGCAGATTGTGCGACACCGCGTTCTGCCGCATCTTTGCACGGAGTTTCGCGGCCTTCTTGCCTTTAAGCTCGCGTCCGCGCTTCGTGAGCCACCTTACGACCAACGAGAACGGGAATAGGTCGAAGAGGTGGTACTTCGGTGGCATATGCGCCGGTAGGAGGAACCCCTCATCACCTCTGGGCAGGATGATTTTTTCGCGGGGAGACGCGTAAGCGGGGCGTGGCGGGGGTTCCAGGAAGGTCGTTTTCTTCGAGGCAGGTGACGTCACAGGCGGTGGGAGGAGCGAGGGAGCGGAGGAGTAGCTTCGTTGGTAGAGAAAGGAGCTGCCATCCGGGGAGGACGGCAGCCGTGGGTCCCTTGGGCTCCTAACACCGTTTGGAAGGTCTGGTGACCTGAGTTCTGCCGCTGAAGGAATGCCTGCGGGGAGGGCATAGGCAGGCAGGAACTTGACCAGGTAGTAGAGGTCCCTGAGAGTGTAATTTATTAATGAAGTGATTCGCAGATAGATGAAGAGGGTAGAACGTACTGATAGTAGATGCCATCTTCGCCACGGAGGTAATGCTTGACGGAAATCGCATACGCCTCTAGCAGGTTGATTGCAGACTTCTTCTCGATTAGCGACCGTGCCGCCATCTCGTCTGCAGTCACGTTTTCTGTCGCTGGCTGGTCTTGACATCAGGATCACCGTTAGTCGAACTTTTCGATTAGGGATTTAATTCAAGACGCACCAGGCACATGGAACCAAGTAGTGCGGGCAAAGGTACGGCTTGCCAGAATCACCTGCGACCACAACTTTCTCCCCTCATTGTACCGCTCAAATGACGACGTTGTCCTGTACGATATCACAAAACCCAGCACCGTACCGACCCTGCGAACCCATCAATCGTTCTGCAATCGTCACGCGGGAGGTAGTGCAACATACACTGTAAGGAGCGTTGGCTGTATGAACAGCTTATGGCCTTGCTCATTTAAAACGGAGATAAGGGTGGCCCATGCGGCGAATAATAAGAGGATGTGCCAACAGCGGAAAAGGGCTGTCGCCAACAAAGCATTCATGAAAGAGGCTCCAGGCCGCTGTCTAGGCGCGAATCTAAGTGCAACGTGGTCAGTATCCACTGGGCTGGCTAGAACGCGACTGTGTGCTCACGGGTCAGGCACCCGGAAGCCTCTGTGAGATATATGTGTCTCCACTCGCTGCACAAGACAGTGATGAAAAGGTCCGGTAGGATACGGATGCAGAATTGAGCGTACCGTCAGAGGCGATGTAGGATTGTGCGACATCGATGAACGTGTCACTCCAGAGCTAGATCAGGCTTTGTCTTGAGATACTCTGAAGGAATGAAAATCTGTCTATCGGCATATATTCTGTGAAGCACTGACCTGGGAAACTTGCGTATCGTGCCGCACACGCAAACACTGTCTAAGAGGTTTGAGAAAAGCCAAGACTTGTTTGTGTCACCGTTAAACTCCATCGAGATCCAAAACTGTTGATGCAATTGATGGTTGTAATCGTTTTGTGCGTTTTGGAATAGCGACCTCCAAACGAATCTTTGCAGACAACGCTCTACAAGTCAAGCGAAACGACAACGACGTCTGGACGGTCATGATGGTTGAGGGTCAGGCATAGACTTTGACTTTTTGATGCGTATGCTTGTGGGACATACCGCACTATTACTGTCACTTTCATCTCCATGCCACCCCACTAGGCAACTTATATTGGAGTCCCCTTTCATAATGTTAACTATTTTCATCCTTTTTCAGGATTGCTTGCTCGGTCTTACAGTGTCTTGCATGGCAGAAATTAAGTTTGCGAAATTGCTACAGGGTCAGGTGAAGGTGTAGCCCACCTCGCGGGATTGCTATCGTGCCCCCGTTTTTGCCAGTTTTAAAATAAATTGGTGACCATTTAGATAAAATAAAAAAATACAGGGTCAGGTGACGTGACCTGCAACTATAACTCCGACAATGTTCAACGCTTGATCGATCTCATTGATGCCTATTTCCCTCTCCATTGTCGTTTCCCCTTCATGCATCTCATTCCAGAGGAAGGGGGCCATGGCAAAGGGTGCGGCGAAAATCTCATCGATTATGGTGCGCCAGGAGTGCCAGCCAGGACTTTAAGTCAGGCGTTCCAATCCATAGCCTGTCCAGCATTTTGAGGACTTCTTTCCTTAATTTCAGTGTAATTTCCAATATTAGTCATCCTTTTCGTGGGTCCTCAGCGGGTCTTGAGTAACATCTGCACAAGCAAGCTCACGATCTGTCGGTGCGCCTTTTGTTTTTTTTGTGAAGCAGGAGGCAGAGGTCAACTGCCCCCCACATCATTTGTTAAAAATAGATTTTAATCTAAGCAAAACAAAATCCTACCAATAATGACTACGAGAGCTATCTTTGAACCGGGAATAGACTATCAGAGTAGGTAGCACTGTACTACTAAGAACTGGTGACCGATAGATAATGTGTCTAAATCGGAGCCTGTTCAAACTTCAATGGAGCCAGAGTTAGGTAGTCGAGGGCCGTATCATGACCTGTTTTCTCCTGTGAGCACAAAGTGCAAAGCAGGCCTAAACCTGGATGCACAAAGCAGGACAGTGCAGAATTGGGCAGTAATTACCCATAAGAATTTGTTTCACCTGGCTCAAACTCAATTTTTAACAAACGACATGGGCGGCGGTCTCCTCCTGCCTCACCGAAAACAAAAGGCGCGCCGGATTGTGAGCTTGCGAGTGTGGTCATTACTCAAGAATTGTTGGCTCCTGCTGGAGACATCATTTCGAAGACGATGACTAATCTCGGATGTTACGTTGAAGTTGGGAGAAGAGGCACTAGAAATGCTTGACAGGCTGCGGGTTTGAACTCAAGACGTGAAATCCTGGCTGGCACTCCTGGCGCACCGTAATCGATCACAATTGCATAATCAAGAATTGGTGTCACGTCACCTGACCTGGTAGCAATTTCGCAAACTTGAAATTTGACATGCAAGACACTGTAATTCTGGTTTCCTGACCCACCACGACAGCACAGCAGTGAATCGATCATGGAGATAACGGCAATATCCTAGTCTTCCTACTCTCCAGAGATTACACTAAGCACCCAAGTTGACCCCGCCGGAGCTACGTTTAATTGATACTGACAAGCTTAGGCAGCATGGGCAGTGCATGGTCAACGTTGATCATCACCCCGACGCCTGATCCGCTTAGCGAGATTCACGCAGACTCGGAGATATAACGCTGCGAAGGACTTGGTGACAATTGGCAGCATCTTGACAGCGATCATGGCAAGGTATGACGATGTCGTCGTTCACCATTCCATTTTTTGACTAGTCAGCTCCACCAACCCAATTCCGGCTTCCATACTTATGACTGCCTTGAGGTAGATATTGTTTTGCTTGATCAGCGCTCCGTGCAGACGACGACCCAATTAACTGTACCGACTATCCTATGGTTCCCCGACACCTTAGAAAATCACCTCGCGCCCCTGGAATAAAAGAAGCCCATGCACATAACCTGAGAATAAAGAAAGATAAACGTCCCGGAACACTCCCACCATGTCGAGCCCTAAACGACGAAGTGCCGAAGGCCAGACAATACCAAGTTGACACCTCGCTCCCACCGGTGATCACTATCTCCGCTGAACCGATTAACGCCGTTGACCGCAATGTACCCCGCTCTTGACAGGTCGTCGCCGTCTAATTGGCCTTTCCTTCTGCCTCGCAATTACCACCCCGTAGGACCAGCCTCAGCTTCCGGTGCGCGTTTCCAGCCTGGCGGCTTGGTTTGCGCTTCACGTTTCCAAGCAGCAGCGTCACGCCCTGCTTCGGCCTCAGCTTCGCGCTTCCAATCGGGGCCTCCACGTCGCTGGATACCCACGAGATATTATTAGGGTATCAAGGAGGGATGATGATAGCTACTTACAGCAGCAGCGAATTCGCGTGCCTCCTCGGCGTGACGGACCACTATAGCATGGTTCTAATACGAAGCCCCCTCGTTAGAGGAGGAGAATTACCGGCGGTAAGGAGCTGGGGACTCACAGTGGGAGTAGCACTTGCTAGGGTAAAAACAGAGGAGGCGATAAGGACGAGGCTCGAGATACGCATGTTTCTAGCCGGGGGATATTTTGATACCTCCCTTGTTACCATTAGGGCGAAGGGCTTTATATGGAGCCTTGCCGAGATCTGCCAAAAGCAGCAACGTCCGTTTCAAATCTCCCAGCCGTCCCTAGCCGCCCCTGTACCCTGTGCGTTCCTTTGTGCCTGATGAGAGCCCTTCGCTTTGTCAACCACCATCAACATCCTTGACCTCCAAAATGGAGCCATATTTTTCGTACTTCCCCCTCACATATAGAGATCTGGACAATGATACATGAAGTGAACTCTTCGTCTTGTCTGCGCTGGAAGATATGAAAATTATACGTGCAGGAACGACGCGGAATCAATTTGACCAGGCCCTTGTGACCCTTGCCAAGCAATAAATTGCATATTATGGACGATCGTTGCCATACAAATGAACAACAAAATGGAGCTCGTGTGTGTGGGCACACATGTGCAAGACCTCTTGGAAGGTCGAGGGGGATGAACGGGTTGTGAAATTCCACCGCCGAGGCCGCTGTCGCCGTCGTCGATGACTGACAGGCGTCCTCCGTACCACCTGGGTCCTCAAGGCTTGGCCTGTGCGTCATCCGCCTTTCCAGGATGCTCGCTGACAAAATGCGAGTCGCAATGGCAAATACGCTCACCACCAGGACCGGATGATGAAGCCAGCGGCGGTGGCTGAGGACCATGGGATTCGGACTTTTTTAAAACTTATCACGTTCACCTGCGACCCCAGGAACAAATTTTCGTGACCTCAGGTTCAAGGGGACAAAAACAAAGCACGAGATTAGAGAACCTAGGGCGTGTGGGACCGCTAAAAGCAGACATGGTCAGCCCAACATAGTCCGATTTTGGGTTTAGCACGGGAAGCCATTGTCGAGAGATCCTCGGCATCTCGAGCAGGCCTTGAGAAGCTCAATCGCTTGCCCGAAGCCCGAGGGTTCCCGCCGTTGAGCCACAGAAGGGCCGACGAAGCTTAGTGCGATTTCCGGATGAGCAATGGATTAGCGGAATAAAGCCGTAGAAGCTCAGTGTGAATGGGCCCAGAGTGGAATCTGGCCTATCATCGTCACCTCTTTGATTTGGTGACGCGAGACGTCTAGCAGGGAAGATGATTAGAATACCGTAAAACGCAGGAAGGTTAGCACACTTCCGAACATTTGTCCAACATGGTCGATGTACACTTATCGAGACACGCTATGCCGCGACAAGGATTCTCGTATGCAGATCTTATGAGAACAAATGAATCCCGAACTTGGCCTAATGGAAGCCGTCTGCCAATTCTCGAGATCAGTAAAAGTTGGTACCTCGCTTGACGAAGAGAATGATGCTACAAACGTTGGTGGGAACCTGTTAGCTGTCAACTCGACTTGTGCTAGTCTACACAGCAGGATGGTAGAAGGAATGACCAAGGTTTTAGCATTTTGGCTGCCTTTGAGATGAACCCTGGCGAACTGAGTGAAGGGACCGCGATGATCGCTGGAGCAATCAGCTGATCATTCGGTATTTGCCTTCACTATTCCCCTGATTTCGATTTTGGGAATTGAATATGTATGCCTTGCCCACAAGCTCAAGCTCGACGATGTCCACAACACGGTCTTCGCATCGCCGTCGCCATTACGCGATTCTTCTAGGGTGGCTGTCGAGAGGGATGCCAACGTCAGTTCACGTCGTGGGTTCAACATTCGAAATGCCCCTCTCTTCGTCCTCCACACAATTCGCGAGTATCTACTTGAACATGGTCTGCATTGAGAGGCTGCTGCGGGCGCCTACCCCGTTCAACTTGTTCTCTGGAGACAAAGCGATCATGCTTGATCATGTCATGCGGTTGCCATCAACGATCAAACATGTGAAGAGTGGCCTGTTTTAACACTTTGCTTTCCTCTCTTCATCCCACGACAACACTCGCCTTCACAACCCAACGAATAGCGGTCATGGCGGTCAAAACTCATAGGTGGATTTCCTTTTGGTTTCTGCTCACTGCTCCTGTGATCGCATGGGACGTTGGATACTGCTTCATGCGGTGAGTCTTTGTCATTCATATGAGAAGTTGCCGTGTCCTGATTCGTGAAAATGGACGTAGTCCTCGGTCAATGAGGGTGAGTAAAGCTTTGCGAGGCGAGTTGAGGTAGTTGATAAGGTGTCGACGTGGAATCCAGGGTGGCGACTTGCATTGGCTGTGGAAACCTTACTCCATCTACCAGGACGTACGCCTCACTTGCCCGTTTTCGTGCCCCTTAGTACTCAACGGCTTCGCCACAGATTGACTATGTAAATTGACTGCTGCCGCTCCTTGTCATGAATGAACTCCAATAACGATGAACCTCGGTAGTTGTACGGGCTACCAGCGCTCCGTTCAGGCAACGGATTCACCAACGCCCAATGTTCGACTCCGTGTTCACTCTCTCATTACTTTCACTAGCTAATGTACATCTTAGCTCTTCTCAATGTCATCGAAACCCTCCTCAACATCATCTACTTATACTTCGCCCACGTCGCTGCATGGCCGCCCGCTAGCTTGATTGGCTTCGCTTCCGCCGCTATGACCTTGTCGAAGACCATTCTATACTGGGCCCAGGAGTATTACTGCGGTTTTTGTGGTATCGGACACAATTCGGTGTCAAATTTGTTTATTTATTGGATCATACCCAATGGGTACGTGGACTGTTTTCGATGACAAATTTTCTTGTACTGACGGGTACCTGCAGACTTTGGATCATCGTTCCGGCCTTCATCGTTATGCGCCTTGGGAGTGACCTCGTACAATCTCTCAACTTTGCGTCGAGGGCGTCTGCCAACGCAAAATTGATCGCGAAAAAGAGCAAATAAAGGTCATCCCTTGGTGCCTGATTGTCTATCTAATTTCAGTATCTATCGTCCAAAATCCAGATACCTTGTGGATATAGCTTCTGTCAGCTTCAAGACAGTTTGTAGATCCAAAAATTCAAAACGTCAACGTCGGCCTGAACGCGAACCCTGTCCGACCAACCTTCTGAACCTGATTCATCCAAACATCGCTTGTTGTTGCCAAAGTCTGGCAGGCCATCTTCTCATGCCCGCCAAACGTATGTCTCCATCTCAAAGGCAGATAACCCTCCTGCGCGATCATGCTATCTGCGATACTCATGTCGCGGCAAACCTGCATTGCTTCGGCGCTTGACCGTTAACCTTCCGATAGCCTTTCGCCAGGGCAACCACGAGATGGGACACTGTCACGCTTGAATGACTCCAGTTCCTGTCCAAGGTCTCAATGGTCATTGGCCAACAGTAACTCCAGTGAACGACTGATATTGCTATCGTGCTCCACCATGAGCACCTCGTTCCGTGGATACCGCCGCTTGATGTCGCATGCTCAAATTGCGCCTTCCACACCTGAAGATACTCTAGTTCCGTCACGATTTAGCATTCGGCGGTTTCGGTACGAATCTCGAAGACTTTCCCATGCGTACTCGGCGCCCGTTACATGAGTTCATTGTCATCAATTGAAGGTTATCGGTACATAGCCAGGCTATGAGGCACACCTAACGAGAGTTCCTAGATCCTTCTCCGTTTGAGCCAAGGGACTAAATTTAGTTCAGGACGATCCAGGGTTAATGACTACAGTACCTACGCCTCAAACCATTGAGGAATGAGAGCCCAGCGGAACATTGCCAGTGAATTTCTAAACAATCAAGTCGCCTGCATGTCCGAACTGGTGCTTTAGTCAACTGGGCTCACGATAACCCGCTGGATGACGGCATTCATACCTTTGCGTATGGTGATTACCCGATCACTCTCGCGTCTTGGACTTCTCGACTCGTGACCAGTCGCTGACAGCGACTAGCTCGGGCCGCGGCCACAGGTGGATCCATGATAGTTCTGGGCCTGTTCTCTCTTGCCACGGCGGCACGTTTTCGAAGCTTCGGTGCGGAGATGTTTTTCGAAGCCCAGCGTGAAGGCGAAGAACGTCCTTGTGGTGTATATCCATCTGCCGTCCTTGTAGCGTGGTGGTCAGCGATCCTGGTAATTGCTCGGCCTTTGCGCACCGTTTGGTCCCATTCGTACCCAAGACACACGACCGACAGGTCCGTAACGTCAAATCGGCCAACCACTTTAGTTCGAAATAAATTCACCGCCGTTGAATATCAAGATCAAGCTTTGGCTATTGGGTACGTCATTTAAATGATTGCTCAGTCAAGGTGAGCGACTCACTCTCACCTTCTCAAATTCTCAGCTTCCATGGAACCCTCGCGATAGCTTCTCTGTACCCGTGTGCCGTGGATATGTTTTCGGCATTGCGCGGCAGCCGTCCCGATTCTGCAAAGCCGTGGATACATCGGAACTTGCGGAATGTTCGGATAAAAGACCTCCGCTGCATTTCGGAAGTTACGACGACGGAACTACATCACTCCTGACTGGTAAGCATTCGTTCCAGCATAACCTACGGTACATGGCTCCGCTCCTACTGGGCAGATTAAAGTTATCAGAATCGATCAGAACCTCGCTAGCCGAGTGGATCCAGAATGATTGGTGCTGATAGGTCAACGGTGTTGAATAGAACGCTACGTGAGTTGAATTGGCAGGACGAAGACAGAAAGGACGGTCACCTGAGTAACCGCCTCGCAAGACAGTCAGCACCCCCTGTGGATGCAGTGCGCTGATTTGCATACAGGCTCGCACTGCCAGGAGATGACATTTCTATCGTACACACCGGATTTGGAGACTTCATGCTTCACAGCTTGCCGATCGCTAATCATAAACCCATTTGGAGCCAACAGGGTCAAACAGAAATGCTACAAATATCCATGACTCCAACGTTCGTTTGCAATTCCTCTACCATGACATCCATCCACGCAATTCCTCCAGAACTAATTGACTTGATCATCGATCATGCTTATGCAGATCAGTCATTCCTTGCAGCATGCAGCTTGGTATGCAAGGCATGGTTTCCAGCCGCGCGTCACCACCTCTTCTCCAACGCGAAACTGAACGCGGAAAACGCGTCCTCGTTCGTCAACCTCATTAACTCGGCATCCTCCACAGTAAACCCCTTTGTCCGTCGCATCGACGCCAGAGATAACTGCGAAGGCGGTCGATGGGTGGAGGACTTGTTTAGCAACCTCACGTCACTCCCGTCCGTCACAGCTGTATGCTTCACTTCATCCTGCGACACTATACTATCACAAACAACGCTCCACACACTGCGCTCGTTCGATCGTTTGGTTGAACTAAGGCTTGCCGAATGCCAATTCGGAGACTTCACAGAGGTGCAGGCACTCATATGCTCTTTCCCAGTTCTGCAAAGCCTCTATCTCGAGGCGGACTGGCCGGAACCCCTCGCTATCCACCCAACCGAAACACCTCCTTCCCCTTGTCTCCGCGAACTCTACCTTCGTTGCGAGATGTCACATATCCTGGAGTGGTTTCTCATGCAGCCCCATGTGGCCCCGGTCTCTAAGCTCACTGTACACGGGCTCGACACCATCGAGCTGCCCGTCGTCGGTCGGTACCTGCAGACACTAGGCCCTGCGTTGACGCATCTTACGATATTCCCAAGCGGGTCGGTATATGGTGCGTCAAAATCGCTCAGTTGCCAAATTTAACACGCGTCAAATGCTGACATTGACCCCTCACCAGATTCGTTATCGGACCACGTCAACCTGTCGCTCAACGCGTGCCTGCAATACCTCAAGCTTGTCATCGACTGTGATAGCCCTGATCTCTGTATGGCTCGTACATTCCTGTCCCAGGTCGACTCCCCGCTGTTCGATGAAGTGGAACTGTCGTTCTATTCCGTGCGCCAGGGTCCGAAAGTCGCCCGTGAATGGATGGACCTCGACACTTTACTCGCGACACCCAAGTTTTCGTCCATGAGGCGGACTACCATCTCCGCTATGTCAGCTGCGGGCCTGGCCAAGGAGACACTGCCGCTGTGCCATAAGCGCGGGGTTCTCCAAGTCCAGCGTCATTATACTATTTCTGTCTCTGCCAATTCAACGATACCCTGCTTATCCTGATTCGATCCCTTGATATTTCTGTCATTATTATTTACTTAACGGACATTCTTCTTCATGACTTGCACAAAGCCCATACCCACATACCAGGCATAGCACATGTATCTGTATCAGTAGTCATCCTTTGTACGCCTACCTTTCCTTGAACTTTATCTCCTGTCAACGACGCCCATCATGCATCATGCTGTGCATTTTGTGGAGTGAATGAATTGCTTTTCGACGACCGCTTATCGTGCGCATGACTGTACACATCTCTCGTGTGCAACACATGACTGCGTGATAGGCTTGGGTCACTGGGGAGGCAGTGGAAAACTTGACAATTGGGCTGACATGCGCAGCGTCCAAGTCGGATCTAGATATCGATGTGACGCGCTTATGGTCGCCTAAGCAAACGCAGTGCTGTGATTGTGTCAAAACTGCCTCCGGCAACGGATGCACGTCGCACGCGACAGGTCGAAGAATGACTTCATGATGAAGATCTATGTCCGGAGGGTTGCTCCCCAGAGTTGGCGCCACCGATTACGAGGAAGCCAGTCAATACGTCAGAGTAGAGACAATCGTTATGGACGTCCGGATTTGTGGAGTTCTAGGCAGAATACACCAAAAGAAAGTACAAGTACAGAAATGTGACACCCGTCGGAAGAGATATCTTTAGCACAGTTGTGGGGATGGTTACAATGGGAATAGACGCAACAGACAATAAAGATAGATGAAACCTACCTCAAACTCTCACCCAACCACGGCACTCATTTGACCCGCATCGACACGGCTTCGCACCTTCCGGAATCGCGGGCCTGTCTTTCCCCTTTCCTTTCCCCCTCGCCTGCGTATCGACCGCTTCGAGTGCTGCTGCTGACGGATCATAGTCGAAGGTAAACTCGGTGCCCGCGGGTATATCAACCTTTGCGACGAATGCGATATAGGGCCTGTTCATCTGAGAGGGTACATAGTTTAACCGGTAAGGAACTGGAGTAGTAGGTAAGGGCAAGTATGCTGACCTCGGGGATAGTGTCGTACACCACACTGTAGACCGCTAGGTTTGGGTCACAGGAGTGGCTGGGGATAGAGAGGTTGTCGGGTAAGCGTGGGGGGATCAGAACGCATAAACAATGGAGCGTACTTTATGAAACGTGTCCAGTTTCCTACGGTTGACAGTGAGCAAAGCAATTGACATGGCATTGAATAGTATTTGACGGACCGCACGTCCGAGAATCAACGGTGTAAGCATCCTCTGGTGTTCCCCGGTCCTGACTCTCCCGTCCATCAAGATCGAAACCGTATGATTTATCTTCGCCCTGCAGCACGTCTGCTACAGCTCGAAGCCTAACGGCAGCCGAACAAACTTGAGCAATTAACCGTGACCAAACCGCCTCAAATAACATACATTAGCAACCTGAATGCACATCGTTAGCCTATTCAAGAGGTAACAGGTGTCGGAAAAGGCGCGCACCCAGTGTATATACCTAACACCTTCCCTCTCTCAACGTCAACAGGCGATTGTACACCCCAACCCCGATCATAAGTCTTGAATATCTCCATGGGCACGTCGCGCGGCCGTTGAGCGACACGATTCGGACATGTGTATCGATCACATCGGCAATACTGGCGAGCGCAAGCGGGCTTAGCTACATCCAGGGACAAGAGAGGACAGCTTGTGCCGCGACTTACAGGATTACATTCAATGACTTCGACTCCTTGGGGGACATTGAACTTGAATAGCCCCTAGTGGAAAAGGCGTGTTAATAGAAATATCTGTCTCGCGGGAGAAGCGACGTACGTCTGGGGTGTAGGCGAAGACTTTATTTCGTCCACTTCTGTCGAGCAGCTCTGACAGCTCCTGGCAGCTGCACCACTGTGCCCTGGAGCATCGCTCGCACTCGCATCGAACGAAAACGGCTTCGTCTCCGATTTCGGGGACTTTATTGGAACTGGCGGGGAGATAAGTAGGATACGGAGGGCAAATTCGAGACACGCAACACACTAAAGGTATTCTGATTCTAAATAACGGAATTTAGGCGGGAGCGGAGGGATTTCCTCGTCGTCGACCTTGTTGGTGATGGTGATACCCGCAGCGCCAGAGGCGTGCGCGCGGGCGGTCCAAATTGACTCTAGCCTCCCACGCCTGTATATAGAGTGTAAGCGCGTAGTGCCGGCGAGAACGATGCATGACTTGCCGGGACAGCTTGTTGAGAGGGGTGCGTTGAGAACGGGTTTGCGTGACGCGTGCAGAACGCGACTTGCCTCTATCCTCGTCATCGTCATCGCCGTCGTTGGGCGACGGAGATCTTGACAACAGGTCGATCACCCGCTTTTTTCCTTTGGAGGAGGTAGAAGCGGAGGCGAAGCTCGAGGCAGATGTAAAAGAAGATGTGGTTGTGGTGGGTTGGTATTCCGAGGTGGAGGCTGTTGCCGAACGCTTGAGGGCTCTGGAAGCAGAGGTCGGAGGCGTGAGCGCCACTCTCTTGTTACTGATTTTGGAGGTCGACGTCCGAGATTCAGATATTGTTTTCGAGGTAGAGCGATTGCGTGTCGTGGATGATCCGGATGCGCGTGAGCTTTCAGCATGGGAGGCAGAGGTAGAAACTGAGTTGTCGCGCGTAAATTGTCGTCCAGAACGAGTGCTCGATTGGTTCGATGCAGCTGTCTCCTCTGTCAAACCTCGTCTCTTAGCTAGCAGTTTCTCCATCTGCTGTCTGTACTGGATGGGCTGCCGCGATCGTATCCTAAGCTTCTCTTCGTATGCTTGATGCCGCAGTCGGGTAGCAGTGTTATGAATGTCGGTGGTGGCCCAGATGTCGATATCGAGCGACTCTTCCGCGAGTTTGTTTCGTCGGATAGTCTGCTTCCGTTTCCACAATGCGATGTCGTCGGGATGGAGCAGGTCGTTATCCCACGTGGTATTAGTGCCGTCCGCGCGCTTCCAGCCCTTCCAAGCGGCCTATAGTGGATGTTCAGCGCTTTTCAGTTGACGTTGGCCAGGCGCCCCACCTCGTATCTGACCACGTCGGTGAGTGCGATGCGGGCTCAACGACAATGCATACCTGACTTTTCCCCGCCCGTCAACTTCCTCACCGATGATTTCAACCTCCCAATTTCCGTTCTCGTCTGCTCCTTCAGCGTTGCTGAAGCTTTCCTTCTCAGTCTCAGACGCCTCCCAAAGGTTGCGATCTTCTTGGTCGCTGGAGCTCTCGCCCGCAGAGGACCTGGGCAGAAGTAAGGTGAATGGTAGGATCATATAGGTCTGTTGATACGTACATGAACAGATTAGTTCCAAAGACTGGAGATTAGGGACAGATGAGACGTGGTTGCCGAATTGCGAGCAAGCAGCAAAACCTACACAATGGTCACATGCTTGTCCAACTGATCATCGCCACTTCGAATTGAAGTTCCCATCATTTGGAAATTAGAATACGCTACTTTGCTGCCAGTTTGACAAATTGTATCCAACGCGTTCATAGAACGTACGAGGTGCGGACGCATCACTGTCTTTTGATCTGATATGAATCATGAAGTATCGCAGATATTGAGTTTCAACCCAACGATGATTCATCCCGTTCAATTCTGCCGCCGTCCACTATGCCTGGGACCCAACTCGGGAAAGACTGTGCTAGTATATCCTCAACCGTTTGAACGGGTCTGGTCATACTCAAGACCGGAAAAAGCGTTTTCGAAAGATATGTCAATTTCTGTGCCATCTTTCCTGTGCTTTGTTGTCCACGGACCCTGTAAAGGAGCATTATGGTATATTGGGATATAGCTATCCGTTATCGTCTGGGGGGAACACTGCGGATCTACAGAATGTGTCTTATCTGCTTTCCTTCCTCCTCTGGCAACCCAAGGATGATCCTTGCTAATTTCGCGAACAAGTAGAAATGGAAAGCGTCCACAATTTCGAGTGGGCTTTGAACGCCGAGGGGTCGGCAAGGATGTTAATGTCGCGACCGTCAAATCCTCGCTTTTTAAGTCGAACAACACGCACCCCGTAGTGTTCGAAACCTTGCAAAAACCTCGTATATTGGACAAGAATCACAAAGCCGCCGGAATCTTGACGAAGGAAAAGCTGTGGGGTCCGCCGTAGTAGCACGTCAACAAATGATGAATGAAGTGGCGACGATGGTTTTTGTCGTTATTTCGATGTTGCCAACTCGAGTTAGAAGTGGAATTGTCACCAACCAAAATTGGGACCTAGATAAATCAAGGTTGCGCGTTAGGGGGAATTTGTTTTCGCAACTTCAAAGATTTGATCATCTTACCGTGCGTTTTTAGAGCCGTTCAGAGTGGGAGGGGGCAACAATTCAGAATTTCAGGCTCTCGCCCAAGCAAACGACTTGCGAGGAGTCTGTATCCGCCTCGCCCAGTTTCCTAGTCTCGGAGATATTACGAAGTATGGTCTCACCACTGAGACCGTAAACCACTTCAAAAAAGCCTCAGAATTTGTGTTAAGGCTCTTAGACAACACAGTAATCATTCCAAAGAACTGTTTTACGCGCTTCGGCAGCATCTGGCAAGGTGTTTAACTCTGACGTGTAGATGGGACTGGTCGTGGTTTGCCCCCAAGTCAGCGCCAAGTTGATGTGACGATGAGCGACTCTCGGTTTCGTATTCTCTGTCTCAAATACTGGATATCCGAATGATACTAGAAAATGGTTCGTAGGCGAGAGTCATGCAACGGGTCACGACCGGCGGCACACTGATGTACAATATGCACTACAAACCAATGTCTTCAAGAACTGTATGTCTATACATCTATGCCGTGGCGGCGTCTCAGCTCCTACCTGCGTTGGGTAAAACATGTGAATGATTTTATGATAGATAGATGTACGCCAGCCATCACATTTGCGGAGAGTATCGTTGGTGGTCGATTGCAATTTAATGAGGGAGAAAAGGCGGCACGGTGGTTTGCACGACCTGTCTGTCATGAACAGGAAAAACTGAGTTAGTCTATAGGTTGCGGACCGTTCAGATAAGCGAAAATGAGAAGCTTCACCTAACTGGCTTGTAGCCTTTGGCTTTCTTGGGGACGCATAAACCCGCGACTAGCATGAAAAGTGCCCATCCACCCCAAAACATGGTCATTGTCCCAACTAGCACCGAAACGACGGCCGATCTGATAGCCTTTCTCTGCTGCCATTTGGGACACGAATAGAGGACTTGTATATTTGCTGGCCCATCCACAGTCAAGAGAGTCATGGTTTGGACTTCATCATACAACGCCGAATGTATGCCTAAGGAAGCATTGAGCGTGCTAGCGAGTGTCCCGTTCAACGCTGACGGATTGAGGAAGATATTGTTTCTGCTGCGGTTCCCAAGATCAATCCGCACCGCGGCCAGAACATTTTGAGCGACGTTAAGGGTTATACGATGCATATCTGTACCCGCTGGGATGAGCGGCGTGCTACCGGAATCATTTGCGTCAAATGTAGAGTGGCTACCGTTCGATAACACAATCGTGGTGCCAATGATGGTGAACAATGGTGGAGATTTCGCATATGGTGCATCGGGACCCTGGGAAGCGGGGCATGGGGAGAAGACTCCGTTCCCGGATATAACGATAGGGCGAGGGCCAGACATACGACGAAATGTGTCTAATAAAGGCACACCGTCAGCATTTGCCAGCCGTATCCTGAAAGAGTCAAGTTAAAGAGGTCGATGCTTATCCCCAAAGCATTAGCGGGGACTCACATACGGCTGAGGACGCTAGATTTTGATCCATTTGCACCAGTTCCATTTCCAGAATTCACAGACCCGGGAGTAGCTCCTAAGAGCGGAGGTAGATATTTTCCCTTCAGCAGAGTGATTGAAAACGACTACGTTGCCAAAAAGGTGAAGCCGCCGACGTCTTCGCACCTGATAACGACTGAGATATCTGTGAAAACCGATTGTATCTGGGAGTTCACGTAGAGAGAAATGGCGTCGCAGGTTTCAAGAGTCGATCCATTGTAAACGAGACTTCCAACAGGCGAGGCGCTTTGGGAGTCGGCGATCGTGACCAGATTCCATTTAAAAAGCGAGTTACTTGTAGCGAAAGTATCCCCCACGTTAAGGCCATGTCGGTCGCAGAGAGTGCCGGGCTTGGACCTATATCCACGGGGGACAAACCAGTCGTACCAAAACGATTGCGAGACGTTGAAGTCATTTTTAAATACGGTCACTGTCTCGTAACCAACGAGAGCCGCTGCAAGATATTGAACCTCAGCAAGTTATACATACGAGAAAGGATGAAGACTAACATACCATTCAACCCTGCGAGCACCGCCACGCAGCCCGCAGCAAGGACACAAACAATAGATGTAAAATAAGGCCATGGGAAGACTTCCTCTTCAGGATGTGAGAGCTTAAAGCCAAAAAGTTTCTTGCTCCATTGCTGGAGGAAACTGAGAGATGTGACGGGACTCGGAGTCGGCATGGTTTCGAACAGGAATGAGGTGCTGGTGAAGCGCGCCCGCTGACACTGAATTTATCTGAGACTTATCATGAAGACGGGCCCTGCATGCGTGCTGGTCGCTCTGTACTTTTTGAGATAGAGATCGATTGTGATAGACTGACACGACATTGCTACTCCAATATCATTTGTGCATGGGGTAGTCTGCTGAGTACGAGTAATGAGTGCTTTAGCCTGGTGGCACCGCAAACGCCATCTACATGAGGTGTTTGAGATCCCGAGAGTTTGTGGCATTTTGCAGCGCTTCGATTTGGAGTCACATGTAGATCCTGATCAGGAGGTGCAATCCATAGTTGAGTCCGCGAGCGTCATGCGATCTCTTCAGTCTCTGAGGCAAGAAGAAGCTGCTGGATTCCACAGGTAACGAGAGCGCGAGAGGGCATTCGTGTAGTTGATAGACCGAGTTCCGAGTTCTAAGTATAGATAGAACGAGGTTATTCCTTGCTCGCGGCGTACCCAGCATCAAGTGATGGCTGTTCCCATCACTGTTCCCATCATCATAACTGTTCCCATCACTGGTTATGATCGTTAGCCTAAAGCTTACGTTATCAGCCCGCTGCCAAACTAGTGCAATTAAGCAGGCAATGTACTGTCAACATTACTATCACTGGTGGGAACTTTACAAGGGTGTTAATGTTACAAATCCATTTCTGTGTGTATTCTGGCCACCACCCCTTCCACAGCTGATGGATTGACACAGTAGTATATTTCCAGATACTTATACATCTACTCTATGTGCCCCAGCTTTCTGATGAATCAAATGAACACTGTGTAAGAAGATATGGGCTGGGACATTTGCTTACACCTGAGTCTAAGATACAAAGATGACAAGATCTTGTCATGCTAACAGAAGATTTTGCACTGAATTCCATTGGAAGTCCATGGCACATGTAATTATTGATATAAGCCAAAGCTGATTGCTGTGAGGTGGAGGAGGAATGAATTGGGAACCTGATCAATGTGTTTAAGGAAGAATTATCATGAATCTGCATGACATTGATTTTGAACACTGCCAAGAATGGGTGACAGTTCATCGACCTTTTCTGTGGAGCTGGACCTGCCAAGTCCCAACATAGGTGTGACTCTGATGTGACTGATCTTGTAAGGTTGAGTGGAATGTATGCAGATTCAAGCATTTTGTGTAATTTGCCTCATTGCTATCCTCCCCATCCCCCATCAGTTGATATTTTGTGCCAGTTGGACTCAATAGTATTCTAAGGTACACAATCATCCAAAGTTTCAACAAAATAGGGTATGGGATCCCTATCTACCACCTAATCTACTCAGATTTATAAAGTTCCCCTCAGTGATAGTACAGTAAATGTGTGATACCGTCTGGGAAATTGTTGAAAACATGGACCAGCCCGGGATTGAACTCGGGATCTCAGCTCCAAAGGTTCCAAAGGATCAGCATGTTTAACCATTACACCACTGGCCCATGTTTAGGACATGACTTTGAGTCTTCAAGGGGTGACCCGGACACTTCTCTGAATGCTGGTGGAGACGGTCAGTCTCTCCTAGCGGGGTCCTCGAGGGAACGGGGCGGCGGTGCGGTGGTCAATGTCAATGTATATCTAAATGTCTGTCTACAACAGGAAATGGCCTCATGTTGACTTGAAACTCCGCCCGGCTGGCTCTGCCAGCACAGCCACACCAGACCCCTGGGAAGGGGGTGGCCCAGACACTCTTAGAATGCCGGACCCCCAAGCCCCATGACATGTGACCGGTTGAAAGCCAGTTGTCACAGTGCCCCCCACTCAAAGCCATGGACTACAGCTGCTCGATCAACTGTCCTAACCATTGCTGAATCAATGATCTCCAAGAAGTCCCTTGTGGTCCACCAATGTGATACCGTCTGGGAAATTGTTGAAAACATGGACCAGCCTGGGATTGAACTCGGGATCTCAGCTCCAAAGGTTCCAAAGGATCAGCGTGTTTAACCATTACACCACTGGCCCATGTTTAGGACATGACTTTGATTCTTCAAGGGGTGACCTGGACACTTCTCTGAATGCTGGACTCCTGGGAAGGGGGTGGCCCAGACACTCTTAGAATGCCGGACCCCCAAGCCCCATGACATGTGACTGGTTGAAAGCCAGTTGTCACAAAATGCAAGCTTCAATGTTGGCTGTGTGTAAGCCTGCCAGCTTACAGCAGTTCCCATAATGTGCATATATAGTGTGTGGTGACTGAGAAGGTAACTTCTCAGTTATTCTGCCTTTTAGCTGGACTGTTCTGGGTGCACACTTAGAGCATGCTTCCACTGTGTATCAGTTTTGTCTACCTTCAGGCTGGACTCGATGTCACTTGCATCCTCTTACTGCAACCATGTCTGATTGGGTACATGATTCAATAGTAGTATTACTGTTGAATCTGTGTGCCTTTCCAAAGCTATCCTCTCTCTTGTTGTCATTGACGTCCTACTGTTTGTTGCTAGTATTAGTGGCGGATAAGTAGACATCGTTTCAAGCCCTGGTTCCTCTCTGGTTGATGTCAAGCTTCTGCTGTTCATTGCTAGTATTAGTGGTGAATACATAGACCTTGTTTCCAGCATCAGTTCCAGCCCAAGGCTCTCTCTCAGGTCATTGTCATTGTTCTGCTATTTGTTGCTAGTATTAGACAAATAAGTGGATGTCATCTTGTGGCCTCGTTCAAGACTGCATCCAGGTGTATCCAATTGTAGGCTGTAGGAACCTGCAAATACATTTTTTTTACTGTATAAGTACTGCTACTATGCTTGTAATTGCATGTCTCCATCTAGCTGCAGCATTTGATCTCCTCTTCTAAGTGTTCTTGTTGGAACCTCGCCCATGATCAGGTGATCTGGCACGATGGCACACTTACTTATCAAAGAGAGATTTTCTATTCAGTAAAATTTACTTACAATTTTACTACCTTAGTAATGAGTAGATAGCTAGGTATAAATACATAGCAGGCAGACCAATCTCCTCACGAGATTGTCTCCCCCTTTTGGCTTAACCGCCCCTGTGCTCGCTATCTAGGCCCGAAATCCAACAGTTCTACCCTCCTTCTGTCAACGATGACAGCATATCAATGCTCTGTGCATTCAGTGAGTAATTTTCACTGTGATTCATTCACATTCTCGTCACTGATATCTGTGATTTAATGACAGTACATGTTATTGCTGTATATGCTTGACAATATTCATAATATTACTGTTAACAGTAAGTCCTGTTCCTTTGAAATGTAGGCATCTGTATCTTACAATGTGTGGGTCTGGATGGGTCACTTAGGTGGCAAGGGATCCCCATTATTTCCAAGTCCAAATTGATGGCACTTCATGGCTTCAGATCTGCTTATGTACACTTAATCCCTTTGCCTGTCTTGTCATGGACTTTGCTTCTGACTGATTCTCCTCTTTTGTAGCTTCAGCATCTAGAACTCAGACCTGCCATTCATTGGCCCAAACGACCAAGTCACAGTGATCACAAACATCCGGCAACAGATGACACCCTTATGATGATCTTATTTCTCACCTGTACTAGTACGTATACTCACCAGACCCTACCTTCTACTTGTAAGCTTTTGGCTGGGCGGACTAATAGTCGTTCTTTTTACTTGCTACACTCACACCAGGACAATGACTGATGCCATTCTAATAAGGAACACCCGAGGAAAATACATAAATAAATAAATAAATAACTGAGTAACTTGAAGGAAGTTCCATGGCTGTATGTTCTGCGCGCCACCATCCCAGACCCAATTCAGCGTGCGCCCGCCGATGATACACTTGTCAGCGGCGACGTCTTTCCCTGTGGCAAGATTCCAGGAAGACACATGCATTTGCTGCATAATTATTCCCTGGCAAAAACTCTAACCACTGGTTCAATGTACACTCGAGCAACTACGAGTGAAGCGCCGTACCTTCTTTGCGACCTTGGCATTTCAATCTGTGTCACACAGCCCCACAAAAAACATCAATATTGCCCATCCAGTTGAGAACATGCTGAGAGTCGCAGCCGCTACTGAAGCAATGGTGTTGCCAATAGACTCCCACTGCTGCCACTCCGGACATGAATATAGCACTTGTATAGTCGATGACCCATTCATCACCAAGGGGGGCATGGCTCGGATCTTGCTGAAAAGCTTAGAGGATGGCAACAAGGGGTCGAGCGTTGAAGAGACTGTCGTGTTTAGGACCGATGAATTGAGGAGAACGTTGTTTGGGCTCGGGTTCCCAAGGTCAATCCACACAGCAGCGAGAATTGTCTGAGCAAGGTTCAAAGTGGCATGATACATGGCTGTGCCATCTTGAATGAGTGGACGATTGAAGTGGGGGTCATTTGCATCGAATGTGGAGTGGCTGGCATTGGACCAGACAATGGTGGTCCCTATGATGGTGATGTTCAGGGAATTGGTGGTGCAGGTATCTTGCGGATCTCGTAAAGCTGGACACGCATTAGAGACGATTCCATTCCCAGAGACAATGATAGGATGGACAACAGGTGTTTGAAGAAACACACCCCAAAGTGGTGTAAAGTCATCTCTTGCTAGCTGCATCCTGAGGCAAAGGAGTTGAGCCGCTTATCTGAATAAGCATTGGAAGGACTTACAGATGATTGAGCACGCTAGATCTGGACGTATGGTTTGTCCTCGTTCTGTTACTAGGCTCGAGAGTCTCGGGACTTGCTCCAAGCAGCGGAGGCGAGTATCTGCCTTTCAGCAAACCCACAGAAAATGACGTTGATGCTAGGATTCTAAAACCACCAATATCTGTGCAGTTGATGACAACAGCAAGGTCAGCGGTGCGCAACTGCATCTGGGCATCCATGTATATAGCAACGGCGTCGCAGGTCTCTAGGGTGGATCCATTGTAAGCAAAACTCCCAATGCGTGAGTCGTCGGATGCGTTGACAATTGTGACCAGATCCCATTTGAAGTGTGAATAATTGGTGGTAAAGGTATCCCCGACGTTGAAGACGTGAGGATCACAAAGAGTGCCAGGCTTCGAACGCTTATATCTGCTGGGGAAAAATGTGTCATACCAAAATGATTGAGAGACGTTGAAGTTATCCCGGAAGACTGTGACTGTCTCGTAGCCAACAAGGGCCGCTGATTTGATGCTGCGATGTCAGCAACATATTGGTGTGAAAGATATGGAGTTTTGACATACTGTTTAGAACCGTGAGCGCCCCAAAGAAAAGGACGGCGAGGACAAGAACGATAGGCATGAAATTGGGCCATGGGAACGGTTTTTCTGTGGGATGCTTAAGCTTGTAGTCTCGCAGGTTTTGAAGAAAATCACGAAAGGTTTGCAGGACACCAGGGAAGGTTGGATAGTGCTGCTTAGGCATTTGTCATCTGTTGCTGCTGCATTCTCGAATTTAGCGGAAGTGCGTGCGTGGCAAAGAAGAGTTCCGATGTCCTGCACATATATGTTCATCGCGGAAACCTGTAGCAGAATTTACAGGTCCACAAACAACGACTGTGAATTGCAATGTAAGGACTTGTGAATACACGCTTTGATCGCCTGTCGCCCACACAAGATGCGCATTAATGCCTCAGCAATCCGTGTCTGTGATGTTTCATGAGTGCAGCGCGATCCCTTGAATGCATGAGGTGAGGGACGCACCTGCATCCATAAGACGTACAATTAGGCGCCATCTCATATGAGAGTGCCACAAACTCGCATCTATGCTTTTACAAGCTTTCATTTCAAACAAGTCTGAATAGCCTGATACACGAGGTAAGATTATGATGCGTGTTTGTTCATGCAAAGGGTCCGAGCTGTGATCATGAGAAAAAGATAATCTAATCAAATTTTAATGTCTTGCGTTATCATTATTATGGGCACGAATGTATGTAACCTTTCACATTCTAACAGGAGACATGGCTGTTCATGTATATTGATGATGAGCGCCAGCACTGCCTGTATATGGCACGAAAAGGTCTTTGTTCACGCTCCACAGACACGCGCACTTGGCAAGTTCATTGCCACAAAGCAATAAGTCAACCATTTGGTTGATGCTTGCCTTTCCCAGGTAAGTACAACCTTCCAACTTCCCTGGCTCCCTTCGTCCGTGTCCGTGAGCCTGCTGTCCACATACTTTAGCTCCAAATTGACAGTTTCCATTGTGAAGAAGGATGAACTGAATGACATGCCGTAGACAGTACAACTCAAAATTTACAAGATGCCGCAGGTACAAGTCAAGCGAGATCTGACCTTGAGGATTCTGGGCTACAAGGGTTTTCCTTCCTTTTTCCTGTCCCTACTGGCATGCTATGGGCTATTTCGAGTACCCTGCCTCGTTTTTCGTCGCCAGGCGCCCAGCTGTCAACCTCAGAGAAATGTTCTGCACGTTTTCTCAGGTGCGCATGTGTGATGCCGGCGGGCGACATCGGGCATCCATGGACTTCTTGCTGGCCGAAGTTGGATTCCGAGGGCAGAGCTGCGTCTGGGACCCATTGGGATCCTCGCCGCGTGCTCCGGGCATGAAGGTGGTCCTGCCTAGCTGTGACCCTGCTAAGGGGCAATGTGACCCAATGCCGGGGCTCTGTGGACCTGGGCAAGGTGAGTTGTCACCCTACCCAGGGGTCCAGGAGCCGTCCTGGCGTCGGTAGGTCGCACGTTCCATCGGTTCACTCGGTCGTATAGGACGATGGTGAAGGTAACAAATAAATGTGTGCTATTGTATCCTAAGTCCGAAAATGGAATACAAACAAAGATGACTAATTGTATGTTACTGTTGTCCATGGCCTTTGGGCATGTCAGGTGACCAGACCCAATACCACACCGTCACAGCATGTCAACCCGAACACGCTCATAAAGCTCGTGGTCTCAACATTCCAACTCTTTGATGGTTAATATCGCAGTTTTGCGAGATGTCATACAGGATTGACACATCAACGTGGACGCGCAGGACAGCCATTTACTTTCCAGGAAGGTGGGGTGACGCGTTGCACTGCTTCTTTTTTTCAAGAACGGCATGGAAAAGAACTTAAAGGCATGAAACTTGAAGCTGACTCTAAGAATAATCTCCCCTCTTGCTAGACTACCTCACAAGCCATGTGGTCATTTGTACTCGCCTCGCTCTTCTGCATCATGTCCATTGTGGTTTCATCCATGCCACTGGACGAATCAGTTATCCTGGAAAAGAGAGCCATCTCTCCTGGTAATCTCAATTCGTTTCTCGCAATCGGTTTTAAGCTGACCAGACGATCAATCTAGCTGTATATAATGACCTGGTCTTCTACTTTAAATGTTTGGAATGGGCTTGCTTGACCACTAACCAGCTGATTTATCATGCCTGATGCAGACGCGGCCCCCACAAACTTCGAGATCGTGGGCGAATGTCCGAAGCCAAACGGGAACCAACTCATTATGAGTGTGATGGTGTGGTATTGGGTCTGGTCACCTGACATGCCCAAAGGCCATGGACAACAGTAACATACAATTAGTCATCTTTGTTTGTATTCCATTTTCGGACTTAGGATACAATAGCACACATTTATTTGTTACCTTCACCATCGTCCTATACGACCGAGTGAACCGACGGAACGTGCGACCTACCGACGCCAGGACGGCTCCTGGACCCCTGGGTAGGGTGACAACTCACCTTGCCCAGGTCCACAGAGCCCCGGCATTGGGTCACATTGCCCCTTAGCAGGGTCACAGCTAGGCAGGACCACCTTCATGCCCGGAGCACGCGGCGAGGATCCCAATGGGTCCCAGACGCAGCTCTGCCCTCGGAATCCAACTTCGGCCAGCAAGAAGTCTGTGGACGCCCAATGTCGCCCACTGGCATCACAATGGTGGGGGCACCGCAGACTTCAACCAAGCTGGTTGAAGTCCTGGATTCATTTACAGGCGACGTCGCAGCTTGCCTTGTGCAGCTTGTGACCCCTGTAGTTATTACGGACCCAGTGGATGTTGCAGCATGCCTCGCATTGCTTGTGACCCCAGAGTCCTTTGTTTATCATTCCCTCGGGTGATGTTGCCACTTGCCTCAGGCATCGAGTGACCCCCGAACATCCGTCACTTCTATCAGTGGACGTTGTGGCATGCCTCGCGCTGCTTGCGACCCCTGAGACCTTCTCTATTATACCTTTGGGTGATGTTGCTGCATGCCCTAGGCTGCGAGCGACCCCCGAACATCAGTCAAGTCTGTCAGATATCCTCTGCCCAAATCCTTCACATTCAGTCTGGCTATTTCTCTACTATCTCTGGGTTCTTTCCAGCCTATCTAGGACCTATTCTAATTCGCTTTCTGGGCCCTATCACTGCTGGAAGGATTGGGAGAGGTCTGGGTGGGAGACAGGTGCTGTGATGAGGGGAGGAATTGTCATATGTCAGATTCCCTGGGCCATATCTCTGGAACAAGGACCTCCGATCCTTAGGTCTTCTCTGTATCTCCAGGACATCGTTCTTGGGGCCCTGCCCCCTCCTGGATGGACCCCCTCTCCCACTTCCTCCTCCTCAAACTTCGCATTTTCGGCCATTTCTTGATGGGGCCATATCTCGGGAACCGCTGGACCGTTTTCCCTAATTCTTAGCTTAATCGATGCGCCTCGATGTCAGCTTTCCGACGATACCCAGGTCTACCCTGTTGAGTATCGTCGTCTGCTCTCTAGGTCGAAAATCGCGATCATCACCCCAATTCCCCTCAACCTCTCTACCATCTCAAAGGACCATGCTACCACCCCCTCTCCCTGGTGGATTCGACCCCTTTCACCCTTCGTTCATTCCTAGATGGCCCCCAAGCCATCCCCTCACAGCCATTGTCAACAATTACGGCTTGAAGTTTTGGTGGCCCCATTCAGGTCACTGAGGACACCAGGCTCCCTGCCCTCATGTACTCTGAATCCTTCCTCCATCTCTAGGACATTGTTCTTGGGGCTCTGCTCCCTCCTGGATGGACCCCCACTCCCACTTCCTCCTCCTCAAACTTCGCATTTTCGGCCATTTCTTGATGGGGCCATATCTCGGGAACCGCTGGACCGTTTTCCCTAAATCTTAGATCGTTCGATGCGCCTCGATGAGGGCTTTCCGATGATACTCAGGTTTACAGCGCTGCGCATTGTCGTTGGCTCTCTAGGTTGAAAATCGCGAACATCGCCCCAATTCCCCCCAACCTCTTTACCATCTCATAGGACCATGCTACCACCCCTTCTCCCTGGTGGATCCAACCCCATTCACCCTTTGTTCATCACTAGATGGTCCCCAGGCTATCCCCTCACAGCCATTGTCAACAATTACGGCTTGAAGTTTTGGTGGCCCCATTCAGGTCACTGAGGACACCAGGCTCCCTGCCCTTGTGTACTCTGGATCCTTCTTGCATCTCTAGGACACTGTTCTTGGGGCTCTGCTCCCTCCTGGATGGACCCCCACTCCCACTTCCTCCTCCTCAAACTTCGCATTTTCGGTCAAATCTTGATTGGGCTATATTTCGGGAACTACTGGACCGTTTTCCTCAATTCTTAGCTTAATCGATGCGCCTCGATGTCAGCTTTCCGACGATACCCAGGTTTATCCTATCGTGTGTCGTCGTTCGCTCTCTAGGTTGAAATTTGCAAACGTCGCCCCAATTCCCCATGTTCTCTCGACCTGTCCTCGTGACCACGCCCTCAGTGTTGATGTTGCGGGACTGTTATTATCAATTCCTCACTCCCCAGATGTGTTCCTGCGACCACGCCCTCAGCGTCAATGTTGCGGGACCATCCTTCTTAAGTCTTCACCCTGCCAGCCTGGATCATCTCCCTCAATCCCTTGTGTGATGACGGCTAGACATACTACAGCCTACAAACACTAATTCGTGTACGTGACCGGGCCGAGGGCCCTATTTGTACTAATTTACTTTAGACTGCACTTCGTATCTTATCCACACAAGTGGATGACATAATATACATATCTTACCCTCGCATCTTCACCATCGTTACTGACGACTCGTGAACCATGCGACCTCGCCGACTCCGGAGGCTAACGGATCCTGGGCAAGGGTGACAGCTCACCTCGCTCAGGTTCACAGAGCCCCAACGTCGGGTCACACCGTCCCTAGCCTAGGGTTACAAGGTTAGAACCTCGATGAACGCCTTCACAGGCTTGTGACTCGAGGTTCGAGGACGTCTTCCCGACGCCCTTTCTCGTCGACTTCCTCACGCAAGAAGCCATTCATTATGGCCGCATCACAATGGTGGGGGCACCGCAGACTTCACTCAAACGTGATGAAGTCTGACGTCGTCTACCCTACTTGTACATGGCGCTCGATGCGACTCCACGAAAACCGATCGATACCGCCCCTAATCCTCTCTACCTTCAGTCTGCTGCTCCTCCCCCCCTCGCTAAACTTCGGCTGAAACCAAGTCGTACCCTTATTCAACAGTAATCGGAATTAGGTGCCTTGTTCCGTACACAGCCGACTATTTCGCTTAGAAGTATCACTTCGCCACCTCGACTCTCTTCCATTTCTTCTACGTGCAACTACCTTCAGCTCAAAGTCATGTCGAAACCTCGTCAGCCTTCGAATAAGAACGTAACCCCTCTCCAGACCGCCCCCGTCGTCGCTAACCTGCCAGCGGCACTGAAGAGAGCCTCGTCCAGACTAAATCAGGTCGTTCCACCTCCACCCCCTTCGTCTCCAATAGGAGGACCACCTTCCTCCTTTGAGCCCCCCACGGAAAGCAACGATCACAGGGGCAGAACCAAGACGACTTCCCTCACAAACTGATCTCCCTACCTGGAAACGGTTCCGGAAGACGTGGATGCTCGCGTTGGTCATTCTTTACCCCTACGTGGCCCTATCCTCGAACTTGAATCTGCCTTCAATTCTAACGAGCCTCAACGGGATTCTCCTCCCCACCTGACCCCTGGAAATCGTGCTGCTACAGACGTTTCAGAGGAAGGGAAGGTGGGGGATAATAATCCAAACCCGACCGACGAATCCAATGTCGTGTCCAGAGTGTCGGATTATCAGTCGCTGGATGAACGCCCGGCATCGTCTGCTCCCTCCTTAGAGCGACCGCTTTATCATGCTCGAACCGCTTCTACCACGGGGTTAATCATTGACGAGATCAAGCACCTCGACCAACCTGGAGCGCCTTTACTCCTTAATTCTCACCCGTTCATATTCTCAGGACTCTTGGTACTGGAAGATATCAACCTAAGAGACGAGTCCATTGAATGCTCTAACTTTCGCTACCATCCTATCTTCGACCCCTCTACCGATTACGATCCTATCGCTTGCTTTGGCGGAATCGATGGGTCCCTACCGGGGCGAAGCAAATCCGAGTCCGATTTAATCAGGAACGTCATTCTTTGTTGGGAAGCTCCTCATAATGAATTGCTATGGGTAGACTTAGAGTCGGCCATCCGTAGCTTCGACAAACTTTCCCTTGACGTTAAGGATATCATTCATTACGCAGACAAATCTTCCGCTCAACCTTCAATGTACTCCCTCAACAAACCCCAACTCGAAGAAATCACTCACTTAGTCCTCGCGGTTCATCAAATTCTTCACAACTTCACGGAATTCCTCAATCGAGGACTCAAGAATCGTTTCAAACTTGATCCTGATTTCAAGATCCTTCGCTCGTTAGGTTGGAACGCCCATCGTACGGATATCCTTCTAGCCGTAGGAGTGTTAAAACGTCGAACTCAAGTAGCCGCTATCCACATCAGGAACTTCTTTAAAGGATTTGACAGCATGTTCAATCATCCTGAGGAGCTTAATTCCTTGAGCTCTCTCGACTCGACTTGTACATCTGTACGATCGACCTTCGGCTTACTTTCTCCTCGTACGGAGATTCGGAAACTCATAACCCGACCCGATTACCGAGTTTCGAAGGAACACCCCTTAGCCGCAGCTCAACGCGATTTATTAGCAGGAGAGAAGGAATACAATGCTAGTGTATACTATCACCATCGAACCCGTTCGGCAAATCCCAATTCTGTAGAGTTCCCGACCTTGGTGGGAAGCGTATCTCATGTAGACCCCGGTCCGGACGAACAGAATCAATCTATCTCGATAGCGTTAAGAAACAATCGCAACATTCGATTTAACCTCCCTGAATCAGTATCTAGTATAGCTAACGATCACGCGATAACTGCTCTTCCGGGCGTGGGTACGATAACCTCATTCGAACGTCAAGGCTCAACTACGTCGGTGCCCGAAACCGACGTCAGATCTGGGGGGCCATTGAAGATACCGCCGCCTGAATCATTAAAGACCCTATGGGGTCTCCCTGCCGCTTTCGCTGTTGATACCAGTAAAATCCCTACACCGAACGCTTGGACTAGCCATACTTATCATACAGTCCCTCACGCTCCGCCGCCTCCCTCTAGTCCTTCAAACAGTGGAAGTTCTTCTGGAAAAGGATCGGACCACGATGGAAAACCGCCCGGTAGAGGCGCCCCTCGAGGAGGAGGCGTCCCTGGAGGAAACCCAGGAAATGGGGGGCCGGGTAACGGTGGACCGCCTGGTGGAGGCGCCCCTCGAGGAGGAGGCGTCCCCGGCGGGAACCCAAGGAGCGGGGGACCCGGTAACGGTGGACCTCCCGGAGGAGGTGCCCCTGATGGAGGAAATCCAGGAGGAGGAACGGGAACTAATATCACCCCTAACCCCTCCGATCCCAATTTCATCGAAGAATGGCAGCTAAATCACAAGTTAAACTTAACTGTCATCCCCTCCTGGAATGGATTCGGCGACACCGCCATTGACTACCTCAGCGCTATGGCTCAATTTGCCGAGTTAGGGCCAAGAATGAGTGAGAATTTGGCTTGCCTAGCTCCTACGAAGTGGACCCTCTGCGCCTTAGCATGGTGGGATACACTACCTCAAGTCGATCGCTCGTACTTTCGTCAGGACTGGAATGTCATGCTGTTAGGAATTCGGGCCCACTTCCTTGATGAAAATTGGATCAAGGAGCGTACGTTCGAATTCGAGGAAATGAGATTTAGACAAAAAGGTTATGAACGCGAATACCTGCTCGACTTCATCCAACAACGTGTCAGACACCATTTATTCCTCTATCCGGACGACAAAGACGGCAAGCGAATGGTCGCTAGGATACTTCGTACCAAACCTACAGAATGGGATAACGTTCTCAACGATCAAAGCTGCCCCTCAATCTTCGTCCTCCAGGCCACAGCTGGCCGAATGGCCGAAACGCTCATCGGCTCTTGGTCCATGGCCAAACGTTTACGCGCTCCTCAACCTTTTTTCCGAAACAACTCTCGTCGCCGGAATGTTAATCTCGTGGACGCCGAAGAGGAAGGTGAGGAATACTCGCCTGACCCGGCCGAAATCCTAGAAGAGGAGGACAAGGAAGCTCATAATATCCGCGCTCAGCGACCGTACAGAGGACCTTCTAAACCTTCGGCCACAAAAAAGCCTTGGCCTGAGGGCAAAACAGTTAACGGATACTCTTTCACAAGAGATGATAGCGTAAAAAGCGCAAAGCCTCCTAACGGCTCCTGTTACATCTGCACGAGCCCTTGTCATTTCGCTCGAGACTGCCCTCACTACGGAAAATGGGATTCTTTAAAATCAGCGAATTTAATATCTATCGATATCGACACAAATACTCTAGCGCAACACGACAGAGAGTATATAGCTATGCTAGTTGAATGCAAAAACTCTTCTTCCGCTTACTCTGAGACTGAAAAGACTTCTGAGCCCGATCACACTGCTTATGTGTATTTAGCGGACGCCTTCCCCAGCGCTTTCTATGGTGATAATCATAATTACCGAAGGAGAGTAATGTTCGCTGCCAGAAAGGAGGCTAAGAAAGCCGTTCGGACAACGGAATCTTCTAACGAGCCAGTCACGGGAATAGATCCTCCTCCTCCCTATGTCGAAATTGTTACCGCCCGAAAAGCGCGTTCTCTTCCAGAGGGTTATGGTTCTCTTGGGTTGAAGGCTCTTCACATAAAAACTCATGTTGGTTCCATTGACGAGGAACCTATCCAAGGGCGGCTAGATTCAGGAGCTGACATCACCTTAATCTCAGAAGACTTCTGGAGGAAACTGCGTCTTCCTCCTCCTAAGGAAGGACTTCGAATCAAGCTCTATCACCTCACAGGCAATGCTAAAGTCCTTGGTTACGTCTCTACTATTCTCTATGCCGAAACCATCGACCACAGAATGGTCAGCTTTGATTTAGAAGCCTATGTCGTCAGAGACATGAAGGTCCCCTTATTGCTGGGCGAAGATTTCCAAACTACTTACGAGCTAGGTCTGACTCGTCACGTCACCGGTCATTGCGAAGTATCAGTGGGCAACTCCGATCTCATCATCCCAGCCTCCTCCGCCCAGAATGTGGACTTAGGTTTCGAAATTCGAAAGGCCTTCAAAATTCAATCCTTCGTCCGTGCCAAGGCGGTGAGACGTGGACATGCGCAAGCCAAATCCTTTGGCCACACTGACCCTCCCGTCGTCGCGGCTGCAGATACGTTGATCTCTGCAGGATCCATAAACAACGTTCCAGTCGAGACCTCCTTCGGGGATAGGGAAGACTGGATCGTCGAGAAGGTACTTATTGGCAACCCCGACATCTCAGTCATGGCTGTGCCAACTACCTGGATAAATAAAGATGCCCCGTACTTGCCTATTGCAAACCCAGGGCCTACTCCTTGGTACATTCGTAAGGGTGACATAGTCGGCTATCTAAAAAACCCAGAATCCTACGCCGACCAGCCTTCATCCCCGGAAGAATGGGATAAGTACACCGCCTCTGCTGAAACATTGAAAACTGTCATCGAGGGTACGTTACGCGCACAGGATTTAGCCAACGCGCGACCAACAGACTCCTCTAATACCGAGGACCGACTGGAAGCTGATGATAATTGGGGGCCAAAAACCACCGCGCTCCCGGACGAACCAATGTTCGGTGACATCGCGGACTTGGTGAACCTTGGCCCCGATATTCCTGACGACGTAAAACCCAAGCTCGTCAACGTGCTCCGCAAGAACCGCGCAGCCTTCGGTTTAGATGGACGACTAGGAAAGGTGGAAGCCAGGGTTGAAGTACCTTTGCAGCCAGGTACACAACCCATATCCATTCCAATGTACGGCGCCTCCCCTGCTAAGCGGGAAGTTATCGACAAGCAGGTTAATGCTTGGTTCGAAAAGGGAGTCATCGAAGCTTCCAAGAGTCCTTGGGGTTTTCCGGTGGTTGTTGTATACCGCAACGGGAAACCTCGACTAGTGGTGGATTACCGAAAATTAAACGCGAAAACTATCCCAGACGAGTTCCCTATCCCGCGCCAATCCGAAATTATTCAAGCCTTATCAGGCGCTCAAGTTTTATCCGTCTTCGATGCCCTAGCAGGTTTCACACAGCTCGAAATGTCGGAAGAAGCTAAACCACGAACTGCCTTTCGTTGCCACCTCGGACTCTTCCAATTTCGCCGCATGCCGTTTGGTTTACGCAACGGTCCCTCTATATTCCAACGCATTATGCAAGGAGTCCTTGCTCCGTTTTTATGGCTATTCGCCCTAGTGTACATTGATGACATCGTCGTATTTTCCAAATCGTGGGAGGACCATCTAATTCACCTAGATCAGGTCCTTGGTGCTATTACGGAGGCTGGAATCACACTATCACCACCAAAGTGCTTTGTCGGTTTTGCCTCTATACTCCTACTAGGACAGAAGGTCTCTCGACTGGGTCTCTCTACCCACCAAGAGAAAGTTAGCGCTATTATCGACTTGGCCAGTCCTCGGTCGATTTCCGACTTACAGAAATTCCTAGGAATGGTCATCTACTTCTCTTCTTATGTCCCGTATTATTCCTTTATTGCGGCGCCCCTTTTCGCTCTACTCAAAAAAGGTGTAAAATGGACATGGCGAGCAGAGCACGAAGTCGCCTTCAGACAGATCAAAAAAGCCTTGTCTAGCGCCCCGGTGTTAGGACACCCCGAACGGGGTCAACCATATCGCCTGTATACCGACGCCTCAGACTTCGCGCTAGGAGCTAGCTTGCAACAAGTCCAATCACTTGCGGTAAAGGATCTCAAAGGGACGCCAATGTACGACAGGTTGTTAAAGGCTTGGGAAACCGGTGCTACTGTCCCATCCCTCGTTCCCATCCTCACCAAAGATGTCGATGAAGGGCTCGGGACTAACCCCGGATGGGGCCCCAACCTAGACGACACTCTGATCCGAGTCGAACGTGTCATCTGTTATTGGAGCAGGACTTTAGCTCAAGCGGAGCGCAACTACAGTGCGACGGAACGCGAAGCCTTGGGCGCTAAAGAAGCCCTTGTGAAGTTTCAACCGTTCATTGAGGGCGAAACCGTTATTCTCGTCACGGATCATGCCGCCTTACAATGGGCACGAGTTTATGAGAATGCTAATCGGAGACTGGCTGCGTGGGGGGCTGTATACACTGCTTATCCTGGACTGAAGATAGTCCATCGTCCTGGATGAATCCACTCCAACGTCGATCCACTCTCGAGATTGCCTCGAATTCCGCAGCACAATTCCCCGATGCGAGACGACATTACTTCCATAATACCAGACGAAGCCGCACAGAAAATTGCACAAACTCTCGAAGATGCCAGTTCTCACTCTCCCGCAAAGAAAGCGGCCTTTACTATTTGGTGGTGGGAAGATGTGATAGAAAAGGAATCCAATCCCGTCATGACCCGAAGTGCGACTCGTAACAACCAAAGCAATCGACCCCCAGTAAGCGTTTTACCAAGCAAGGATGTGGACGTTCTCCCTGAGAACCGACCTCCTGCTAATAAACAACGAACTGAGGTTGCGGACTTTGCCTTGGATCAAGACGAACCTTCGTTCGCAGTGTCCACGGACGAAGAAACAGAGACCTCTCTCGCTTCAGATAACCTACCTTTCCCAAATGGCAATCCTTGGACTTACCCAATGGGTGTTAAAACTCCTATAGACGCCCCTGAAGACAAATGGATCAAGAAGCCTCACCTTCTTGTATCCATGAATCCGGAAATGATTAGTAAATTCATGGATGCATACCCCTCAGACCCATATTTCTCTAAACGATACATTGACGAAATACCTAACCCAAATACCATACTTACTCCTTCAAGATTCCAAAAAGGAAATAATGGTCTCCTCTATTTTATCGACGCCAATTGGAACGCTCGACTTTGTGTACCCAAGGGCATGGTCAATTATATTTTAAGATGGATACACGAATCGCCCTTCGAGAGCGCTCACGCGGGGCCCCGTCGATTCCTAGCCCGACTGAAGGACTTATTCTTCTGGAACCACATGAGTAGCGACGTCGAAGACTATACTTCTTCATGTGACGTTTGCCAAAAGATTAAAGTCGACCATTTGAAGAAAATGGGAGGACTAAGACCCGCGCATATTCCCGCTAGACCCTTCGCTACTGTCTCTCTTGACCTGATAACTGGATTACCTCCTTCGGGTGAAATGGAATACACTGCTGTATTGGTTATTGTCGACAAGCTTACCAAATACGCGCTGTTCATCCCTACTCACGATACCTTATCTCAAGAAGGTTTCGCGAAATTCTTCGTCGAAAGGGTAGCCAACGTTTACGGTCTACCCGAACGTATCATCGCGGACAGAGACAAACGATGGGCTTCCGCGTTTTGGCGATCGGTCGTGGAATATTACGGCGGTGTAATGGCTCTATCCTCCGCTCACCACCCTCAAACCGACGGGCAAACCGAAGTGCTAAATGCTACCATTGAACAGATGTTAAGAGCATACGTAGCATCTGACCGATCTTCTTGGGCCCAATGGTTATCAGCTCTAGCGCACGCGTATAACTCAACAGTCCATTTGTCTACGACCTATTCCCCCGATTTCTTACTTATGGGATATAAACCTCAAGCTACAGCTGGAGTCGTGGTACCTCAAACCGACCCGGTCGCCCGTCCCTTCATAGCTAGTCAAAAGGGAGAAGACTTCATTGGAGCTTTAGAATTACACCGTAAAAGTGCTCGCGACGCTATCGTCTTGGCTCAAGAACGTCAAGCTAAAGCTTACAATAAAAACCGCCGTCCTGTAGTTGAACTCAAAGAAGGCGATTGGACGCTGGTCAACCCTCATTCGTTAGAACTCGTGGACATCCAAGGAACAGGCAGAAAACTCATTCAACGTTCCATTGGTCCTTTCGAAGTTATGGAAAGAGTTAATCCGATGGTATATCGATTACGCCTCCCTGACTCCTACCCTATGCATCCCATATTCAATCTGGAACACCTTCGGAAATACACCCCATTGGACCCTAAATTCGGCGAACGGACTACACTTCCCCCTACTCGCGATTTCTTAACCTCCGAAGAATTCGAAGTCGAGGCCATTCTAGGTCATCGACTATCAGGTCGAAAAACTGGAAATCGACGTATGTATTTAGTACGCTGGAAAGGTTACGACCCCACCGAGGACAGCTGGGTCTCGGAATATGACCTTAGAAACGCGCCAGCCTTGAAACGGGAATACCACGCGATGAAGGGTCTCACGTGATGGGTACCTTCGGCATTTCCCGTTTATCGTGTCAACAAATCATAACTTAACATGTTTTCTTTTCAACTCTCAACTCTACCTTCATCCTCTCTTAGGGTCCGACAACCGCGCCTGCATAGGTGACGTCGTTAAAGACCCTTCATCCTTCCTCTCTCTATCCTTCTCAGGTCCGATAACCGCGCTTTCAGCGACGTCGTTAAAGACCTGACTCTTAACAAAACGCGATTGTTTGACAACCTAACTTCTTGAGTTGTGGTTAAAGACTTCGCGGAACTCCTTTAATTGAATAGTGGCAAGCGCTCTAAGGACCACGAATATTGAATCCTCTCCTTAACCCCTTACGCCCGGCTGTAGGATGGTTTCAGACTCTGGAAAGTTCTCCACTGCCCGCTTTGAGAGCTTAGCCGGCTACGACGAAGAGCCTGTGGTGGACGATTCCTTCCTAATCGAGCTACCACGCTTCAACCAGTACCGTGGCTGGGTAGTAGTGAGGCCGTTCTCCCCCGCGAGTTTTCTACTATGGTCTCCAAACTCCGCGCAAACCCCCTTCTATCCAGGAGTCCCTCCTACTCCACTACCCCTACAGGTCGCCGAAGATCCGCGTTCACGTCGCGTCGATGGGCATTTAGGTCGCTACGACTTTACTGTCTCGCCGCAATACTTGACTACGCGACCGTGGATGGCTTTTATTATGACCCCCGAATCCGGCTACCCATGAAGAAATGACTTTCCTGAGTTCGAGATGATCTATAACGCCTGGGATAATAGCATCGGATGTTTAAGGAACGAGTATCTCGACTCACTCTCGAGCCGCTTAAACAAATTAGATGCCGAAATCGAAACCTACTCCCGCCTCGTCTATTCCTATACCAACTATTGGGAGACTCGTCCGAAAAATCCCAACCTCGCTAGAATAAACCATTTAAGGAATAATACCTCGTATGATGACGCGGTAGATATCGGCGTCGAGATACAAAGAGGATTGAAGGAGAAAGCAGCATACCTTGTTTTCGCTTGAAGACTTCTTGACGAAGGGTGGCAGGAAGCCATAGAAAAAATGAAAACGTCAGGGCTACCAGCAGCTGATGATCTATTCATGGGCGCCTGGATTAACGGAAAACGTACTCACGACGCTCAATGGTTACTGAGTCAACGCGTCCCGTGTTTCGTGATTCATGCCATATCGGATTCAGAAACCTACCTGGCGAACGAAGGAGTCGACTCGCGACATTCGTGGATAGAAAAGACCAGCGCTGCAAAGCTACGGTTGGGTCTCAGTGGGTACGAGCATGTCGCTACCAAAAACAATGGTCCCGAACGCTCACGCTACGTTCGTGGACCAAGCCGCCCTCGACTCATACTTTCCTGGCAAGATCAATGGCAGTCTTCGCCCTGTAACCAAGGATGGCCTGGAACATATACGGGTTACTTCGCTATTCGACCCCCTACCCCGGTCCGTCAAATGACTCCCGTTCCAGACGACGAAGGCGAACGTCCAGAAGCTGACCCTTCTCTGGCCGCTCCGGCACTAGAGTTGGTGGAAGCCTACCCCGGACGAATACAGTGGATTAAACCACCTCATATCTTCGACGCTCGTAATAAACCAGGCAAATGGACTCACTGGGACGAAGACGGAAAGGATTCGTACATACGCGTAAAAAGGGCTGACGAAGCTTCCGGAGAATATATGTCTTACGATCGAGAAAACCGTCGGATACTATATTCCTCGGCCACGGCACCAGCAGTGGACGGCGTCATCGAAAGCGAAGTATTTGGATGGCCGGCCCCTCGAGCTACCTTCTGGGAATCATGGGAGGGTAGGAAAACTCGAGTATGGAAACAACGTAAAGGATCATATTGGGTATACGGGAAGAAAGAACCAACTACGGAAGAATTGACGCGTGAGGTGTGCACCCCTCCTCCCGAATCCCTCCCCATTGTCGGTTCATCTAGCGCTGCGGTGACGGCCTTGTTGGACGAAGCCGTAGGTCGTTTAGTAGCAGAAACCTCAACTGAACATACGGAGGCTAGCTTAGTTGCTGAACCTCCGATCGAACCAACGGTGATCTCTCCCACTCCAGCATCGCCGACCGATATTGTTATGAGGAGCCCTCCACCCCGTAGACCAACTTCCAGGGAATCCTTGATTTCATGGGGAAACAATTCCGACTCCCTGAAAACCGCCCTACCCAAAGCCCTCAATGCATCTCACGACAATCCGGTTCCCGTCGCCACCAAGGAAATGGTCTGTGATCAGGAGGAAGCATACCTCCGCACAGAACCATTCTCTTTTGACGTTCCATGGAGCGAAATTCGAAACTCTCTGTACGCCATAGCCGAGCGACACCCCAAAATCCACATACTGCGGTGTGTTCAGACCTCGACCCAAGCGAGACAGACAGTGTGGATATCCACCACCTCTCAGCAGGGTGCTGACCTACTCTCGGAATCATATCACAATCTTCCGACAAAATCAGGAGGGAACTTGCGGGTAGCAACTGCAGCGGAATTCGATCAAGCCAGCCGAACCTTTACCCCTTTTTCCCCCCCCCTTCCTGCCCGGTCCGACCCTCTAGAGAACCCTCCACAATCTCGCTCGCGGTCTCTTTCCAATACAAGTTCGATCGGGTCCAACAAAAGCCGTCGACCACGCCATCGCTCACGTCAACTTTCTCAATCACACCCGCGTTCCCCCTCACCTCACCGCTCACCATCCCGGGGTCGCTACCCATATCGCTACCGATCTCGTTCACTCGAACGACAAGGTGATTTTTGGCCGGACATATGTAGTCCTCGCCGCCGTACGTACTTACCAGTCCGTCGCATGGTCCCTGATCGTGGTGTGATGAGGAGCACCCCCCACCGATGGTCCCACCAGCGCTCGCCTTCCTCTGAGGAGGGGCAATACCGAAGGTATAATGCGTTATCTCGCCGGCCTTCCCCTGCTCCTCGGGGCTCCACTTATCATGATGACTGGCGACGGACACGTCACCATAGACCTTCACGAAGCGCCAGCCCTCCAATCCCACGCGACGCTCCTCAAATGGGCTCATCCTCGAGGTACCAGGCCACTGGGTCGTGGACGGCACACTCTATTTCACCGAGTGCGCCCGACCCCCAGCCTGCTCCCCTCCCCACCTCGACCATTCCAATTCCTAGTCCGACCCCCGCACTCTTCGATCCAACGCAGGTAGAGCAACTCACACGCCTTTTACTTCCGATATTGGGGAACATAGTCGCCAGTAACCCCAACCTCCTTACTATGCCAAGCATGACCGCCCCTCTACCCCACGCAGAGGCGATCACACCTAATATCCCGGTACCCGCGATAGTGCCGACGAATTCTTCCCTTCGACATCGACTCTCCGATGCCATCATTGCACGTCGCCCCCTGGAAGCACGTCTATCACATCCCTCTTCCTTGTTGACACGGATGGAAACCCGAGAGAATATTCCGGCGGATACATCTACGGATCAACAGGATAATTCCACCGGAACAGCGAACCGTAACAGGAGGCGACGCCTCGGAAAAAGGCAGCGGATATGATTGAAGAAGAGTCAAGGGACATGGATCGACAAAGAGCCTACGGATAAGGGAACATAAATATTTCTTATTCCTTACATTTCTTGACCCTTACGACTGCATAGCCCTAGTTCCAGTCTTGTACACGGGGGGGCACTGTGATGACGGCTAGACATACTACAGCCTACAAACACTAATTCGTATATGTGACCGGGCCGAGGGCCCTATTTGTACTAATTTACTTTAGACTGCACTTCGTATCTTATCCACACAAGTGGATGACATAATATACATATCTTACCCTCGCATCTTCACCATCGTTACTGACGACTCGTGAACCATGCGACCTCGCCGACTCCGGAGGCTAACGGATCCTGGGCAAGGGTGACAGCTCACCTCACTCAGGTTCACAGAGCCCCGACGTCGGGTCACACCGTCCCTAGCCTAGGGTTACAAGGTTAGAACCTCGATGAATGCCTTCACAGGCTTGTGACTCGAGGTTCGAGGACATCTTCCCGACGCCCTTTCTCGTCGACTTCCTCACGCAAGAAGCCATTCATTACGGCCGCATCACACCTTGTCCCCCATTCTCTTGACCTGTCCTCGTGACCACGCCCTCAGCGTTGATGTTGCGGGACTGTTATTATCAATTCCTCACTCCCCAGATGTGTTCCTGCGACCACGCCCTCAGCATCGATGTTGTGGGACCATCCTTCTTAAGTCTTCACCCTGCCAGCCTGGATCATCTCCCTCAATCCCTCGTCCCCCATTCTCTTGACCTGTCCTCGTGACCATGCCCTTGGCGTTGATGTTGCGGAACTGTCATTCTTGATCCTTTGACCTTCTGATGATAATAACGAATCAATTAAGCCGCGACCTTGTATTCCCAAGGTCGCGGGTTGAACTTGCGATGTCGAGACTATGTCAATGTATCATCTCTTACTTCAGAGACATATCCTCACAACCACGCCCTCAGTATTGATGTTGTGGGATTGTCGTCCTCAATGCCTCAACCTTCTGGCCTTGATGACAGATTAAGTCACCTCGATACTTGCTTTTGAGATTGATTCTCGCGACCACGCTGTTAGCGTTGATGTTGCGGAATTGTCTCTTACATTCATCTAGTGTCAACAGCAAATCATTTCACACCCCAAAACACCCTCATACACCACAGTAAAAAAGCGCGAAATTTTTTTCCGTGTATTCATGGTTGCAATCTCGGGGAGGCATTTTCAGTTATTTGGGTACTTATCTCATGCACATCTGGACCACTCCAGGATGCACATGGGAGAAGTGGGGGGCAGTGGGGGGAGGTATAGGTATAGAGGACTGATACCTTCCCCTCAGCCTGACATGGCACAGTGGCCCTACTGGAGCCACTAAAGGATGCAGAGAGAACGTAGAGGGTATGGAGGACCCATGATTGCCCTCTTGCTATCCTTATCGCAATGGCAGGTGCACATGGAGCCTGACATGGCGCAGTGGCCCTACTGGAGCCACTAAAGGATGCAGAGAGAAAGTAGAGGGTACGGAGGACCCATGATTGCCCTCTTGCTATCCTTATCGCAATGGCAGGTGCACATGGAGGCGAGGTTAGGACAGAGGACCTCCTCTGACTACAAGCTGATGGTTGTATACATCCTCGCCACCATCTCGCGATAGCGCACCTCAAGAGTTCAGCAATTGCAGAATGGAAATCTTGGAGAAAATTTTTTTTTCCTTCCATTGATTGGGGGGCCCATTGTTCACCAGATTTGTATGTATCTGGGGGGCCATTGATTGGGGGGCCCATTGTTCACCAGGTTTGTATGTATCTGGGGGGCCATTGTATGCCTACTTTGCTTCACACTACATGCCCTCTGGACATGGGGGGGCACTGTGACGGTGTGGTATTGGGTCTGGTCACCTGACATGCCCAAAGGCCATGGACAACAGTAACATACAATTAGTCATCTTTGTTTGTATTCCATTTTCGGACTTAGGATACAATAGCACACATTTATTCATTACCTTCACCATCGTCCTATACGACCGAGTGAACTGACGGAACGTGCGACCTACCGACGCCAGGATGGCTCCTGGACCCCTGGGTAGGGTGACAACTCACCTTGCCCAGGTCCACAGAGCCCCGGCATTGGGTCACATTGCCCCTTAGCAGGGTCACAGCTAGGCAGGACCACCTTCATGCCCGGAGCACGTGGTGAGGATCCCAATGGGTCCCAGACGCAGCTCTGCCCTTGGAATCCAACTTCAGCCAGCAAGAAGTCCGTGGACGCCCGATGTCGCCCACCGGCATCACAACGAGGGTGCAGTGTCTATTGTGTGACAAGATCTATGCTGGCTGACCTCCAACATTATTGCAGATAAGCGATGTGCCTACCGACACCCAAGGTCTCATAACTCGAGACGACAACAAGCGGGAGATTGTCATTTCGTTGCGTGCAGCGTAGGGATTCACAAAAACGACATTCTACATCTTTATCTGATTTAATTTTTCTGACATAGCACTTCGCTCCAGGACTTCATAATCGACGCCGACTTCGGTCAGACGCAATTCAACGCCCCCGGCGTTTCTGCCCCCCGTAAGTTTCAAGTATACATATATCGAGAATAGTGCTGTTCCGGCCTGGCTTGGCCTCAAAGCCGCAGCTTTGGCTTGGCCTGAGGTGGCTTTGGCTTTCTCAACACACAGGCCAGGCCAAAGCCGTCAACCAGAGCCTGGCCCAGGCTTGGCTTGGCCCAGGCCGCGGCTTTTGTATCTAAAATGTTCAAATTTCGCCTTCAAGTGCATTGGTTATAAGTTACACAAAGCTGATCAGAACAATATCTTTTCTTCTTGTTTAATAAATAGTCTTAGACCATGTTCATTCAGGATGGCTACTGCCCAGTGTTTATGTCAAAGAAAATGTTTATTAAACTGGCTTAAATGCAAGGGAGACAGGATTAAATACATGTCTATTAAAAACCGTGGCCACATGCCGCGTTGTGAGTGAGCGGAGGATGACAATGTAACGAAAGAAAAACATAGGCTCTCACAACTTATGTGCCCTGCCATTGGTGTGGGTATTTGTACAACATTCGGTCTCGTCGGGTTGTCCTCATGCTGTGTGCTTGTCAGGTCGTGCCAGTCATAGCCGTCGTCTTCAGTAAACCAAGACAGGGTGATGTACTCAACGTGAAAGTGCTGAAGTCCAAGGTGGCGGGACCTATGTAACAACGAAACCAAAAGACATCAGCAACAGATAAGCAGCGCATCCTGCATTGCCCACCATGATTCAAACAAAGTTCTCACCTGTTACCCCAAATATTACGCACTTAAAAAATGCATCACATCCCCAATGGGCAATTCTGTTGATCCACCCATGATTCCATGAGGAATCAGTTTGCCATCGGCTTGATGGCGTCAAGCCGTGCCAGAGCAACAAAATCCTTTGTTCTGTAAATAACATCGTCAGGAAACATTGGACAATGTCACCCTACATGCGAGTAAAAGAGTTGCCTGTATCCAAGACCCCACGCCTACCCAAGTGCATTACCATCCAGCATACACCCCCAGAATGTGTTGTCCTGTGTGTGCCGCAGGTTGTTCATGTCCTGTTTAGACGGCGAGGGGGACGGGCGCAGAAAGGTTGTCATGGGAAAAACATGAGTAAAGAATGATCAGAGACCAACAAAAAAACTTAGCTATCATGATCAGCAAACTTGGCATTACTTTCCCACCACCAAAAAAAATTGCGGTCATACCCCACCAAAAAGCCGCGGCTTGACGGCTTGGCTTTGGCTTCTCAGCACCTCAGGCCGGGCCAAAGCCACCATAAAGCCGTCATCATGGCCCGGCTTGATGACGGCTTTGCTTGGCCTATTTGGGCCTGGCTTGGCTCGGCTCACGGCCTCAGGCCGGGCCACGCACAGCACTAATCGAGAATGAGGATCGCTAAAAGCACCCTATGACAGCGGGGGCCACGGTGCATAGTGGCTTTCTTAGGGCGTGAGCTCTCCTTTACCGACGTTATTAACGTCAACTAAGCTTGGTCCTGATGCTGCTTCGTAGTTGGAACTCTGTCGTTTCGTCCGTTATACAAACTGTCAACGATCAGTTGGCTAGTCATCCGGGCTATTCTATTGTGACCACAGGACATTCTCTCGGAGGTATTTTCCTTCAGTGCACAATTATATATGTTCACGTTGAGTTCTCTTGCTCTAGGGGCGCTCTCGAGTCTCGCCGGAATGACCTTGAAGGCGAATTTTCCTGATGTGTGAGTGATCACTATCGTGCTAGCCCTTTTTGCAAGGGTGAAGTCTCAAAACCAACCACCAACAGCCCTATTCGCATGTTCACCTATGGCCAACCGAGGTGAGCTTTTTGATAATCGCGTAAATACAGCTTCTGAGTGCCTGGCGTTGAAGAACCGACAACTCCGTATACGCAAATTGGTGAATCAACAATTTGGCCTCGGCAAGCATTTCCGCGGTGAGTATTTGAATCACTATTCCCCATACAAGCGTTCGAGACTGAGGGTACAAATTGCAATGTAGCCATTCACACCACCGATCCGTGAGTCTGACTTTTTATCCCTCCGTTGCCGCTTACACCGAATACTCCTAGAACCCCTCATGTCCCTCCTAAAAATTTGGGTTACTCGCACCATGGTCAGCGGGCATTTTGTGATCCGCATTGAAACGACGCTGACCCCCTCTGTCTTACTCCAGGAGTCGAGTATTGGTCATGGGTTGAGTTACTGCAGTCTGCTGCGACCACAAGACAATGCGCGCCCACTATCGAAGACCCAACTTGCTCCGCTAGCTTGCCGTTGGTTGTAACTGCCGTCACACCAGCTCATCTTACGGTTCGTCTAGCCCGCTTGTTCGAAGCTTTCTTTTATTGATGTGCACGCGCATTAGTACTTCAACATACCGGCTGCATTTCCTTTCTGCTCGTAAAGCTTGCGATTGAACAAGTCCTCTGCTTTTCTTGTCTCGCTTCACATACCACTTGTTTCCTTTTGCTTCTACTTCGCAACCATCCCGTTTTGATGCGAATTCCGACTTTAGGTGTTATGTGAGTAGCGTTCGAGAAAACCGTGAGGCGTCTTATTCAATGCATCGAAGGAGCTAATTTGTGGGTACCCACTGCTTTTAACGGGGCTCGAGATGATCCAGCCACCCGAGCTTTGCGGACGGAGAACGCTTACAAGTTGTGTGAATCAAGACCAGAGCCTGAAGAGCTGAGCGAAGCAACATCATTCGCTAAGCCAGCTGTGATTTCGCCTGAGCGACCTGGGAGTCACGAAAGCGTATAAATCTAGTCCACTAGTTAGAGAATCAGCGGGAGACGTGTGCCGAAAGGACGGCGGCATACCTACGCCTTTTCTATGTACAACCCTTTGAAGTCCCAATTTCGCGCGGGGACGGTCATCGATGGAGGACTACGTCGGGATCCGTGACAAGTCGGCAGTACGCATCATCCTGCCTGGAGCCACCTCAGGCTCTATGCTGAAACTGCGACTGCAAAGATCATTTCACCGGCAGTCTGAAGCACATACATATATTGATAATTGTGCTCGATTATAAGAGCTGACTCAGTGTGATACATTGAAGATTACCATACAGCCCACAGACCCAGGCATATTCAATTCTCATGGGTTATACAGATATGCGTGTATATCGGCAGCTTTTGCGGTGGCAAAGCGCCGCTCGACGTGACGAGCTCTTGGGGCCTGCATGACAGGCTAGGCTTTGAGAAATATAGGTTCGACTCTATGGCACACCGCCTTACGAGTTGATCAGCAGATCGAAGTGTAGGGCCCTATGCCCTTTATCCCAGATACCAAGCAGACAGAATCATTTTCTTCGGTGGCAGGAATTCAAAGCTGGAATGGGTGGGTGATATTGTTAGCCTCTAGAGCACCGACGAGGTCAAGGCGGAGATGACTTGTCCTTAACTTGAATGTACCCGTAAGTCACGGGCGGATATCTTGTGTACCGCCACTGTCAGATGGTTGCAGCACGGGACCGCAAGCTCTCTACAGGTGTCCAGTCGACCTGTCAAACGATAAAGCAAACAGTGCGATGAGCGATCGTGCTTTCGGACCTAAGATACATAATATTCCACAAAAGCGAATGGGGAAACAAGGAGTAGTAGGGAAAGGCTCAAGTCGCGGGCCGTATAAGCTTCACATATGATGCCGTTAGCATTACTCCTGTTAAGAACGCCGCGACCAGCTTCAGCTCCCCAGTCCCGAAAGCCGCGCCCTCCCTCTCGTCGTCCTTCCTCAAAATGCCACTCGTCATCTGGAAAGTCTTGAGCGACTTGTGGCCAGTGAGGATGCCGGGCAGTCCATCGAGACTCTGTGCGTTGCGCTTGAACCAGTATCGCTTGAGCCCTTTTTCAGGACGTGGGGGCACGCTGCAGGACGTCAGGTCGAGCTCCTTCTCCGCGTTGATGTCGATAAGTTCCTGGCCGTAGTTGAAGCTTAGGAGGCGGTTGCGTTCGGCCTTGTACGTGTAGAACGGGACAGCGTAGCCGCATGACTGGAAAGGGAAGTCGACTCCTATTAGTTCACGTGCAATGGATGGTAGGGGGTATACGCACAGTCCCAATCTTGAAGACGTCGATCATGATAACGGAGCGCGAGCCTATCCGGCGCTTCTCCAGGGGCAAGAGTGCTTCGTACTCTGGTGTCCCGAATTCATATACTGTACCTGTTTCCAACAGTACAAGGGTTTTTTAAAATGCCGGATAGGGAGTATCGAGGGGGGCCTGACCTTTACCATAAAGCCTAAGGATCCGAGGCGGACCTTCGAAGGCATTGAAGAGAATGGTGATCCGCCCATTCTCGCGCACATGCGCGACGGTCTCAATGCCTGCGTGGGTCAAGGAAGGAGTACCGGTAAGTGTCGACTGCGAGTGCATATTTATAGGGACTGACCGCTTCCGGTGAGGTCTTCGTACCACGCCTGATTCGCGTTCACAACGCGGAACGAACCGGCCATGCCTTTAGGTGAGATATTGACTAGTCCGTCGCCCGTAAGCGGCGCAGTCGCGACCCAGAACATCTTCTGCTTGTCTATCCAGGGGATGAGGAAGTCGGGGATCTTGTCATAATATTGGACCATAGCGAGATGTCGAGGTGTGCAGCCTAGCAGGTGGATAAGTCCTGATTCGACTCGTCCTCGTGCTTGGCACAAGTTGTAGTTCAGGACAAGGAGTTCGTTACCAAACCCTGCATTACCTAAAGCTCCAGATGAGTCATGGGATGCGTCTATGATGTGCTTCCTGAAGTCCGTCCCGGTGTAGGCAACGTCGGGCGATAACTTTCGGACGTATTGCGATACCTCACCCGCTTCGAAGACTGAGATATACTGGTGGAGACTCACGCAAGACTGGTAGTCATTTTAGGCTCCATGGCCGTTTAAGGATCCTGTTTTCAGTTTCAAGCGTCGACCGGCTGCTGTCTTTGATGGGTTGGAGTGAACATGCATCCGCAGACAGAGTGACCGACATCGACGCACATAAGTATGGTGGCTCGGAGTAAAAGAGAACAACAAGTGAATCAATGGCTGGAAAGCGATCGGAGGTTCAAATCTGGGTAAACTGTCTGTGCTCCCACCATCGTTATTGCTCGTTCTACGACGTCCATCCCGGACCAGAGCATGTAAGGGTCGTTATCGGAGGACCGAGATGCTCAGACAGGCTAGGGTGTCTAGTGACTTTGGAGAGTGTTATGTACGTATGCAACTCGCACACGCAGCAAATCATCAAAACGAGATCAAGAACCCGGTTGTATCGGGTTTTCTGACTGCACCTTGGTCTCGGCCAAGCAGCATTAGGGCTTAGTGCGCTGTCTAGGGAGGAAGTTATGGCACTGTCAAAGTCTCGTGTTCTGGTGGTTCTTTCGGCCACTTCAAGGTGGTTCTCGTGCGACAAATTATGCATGTGAAGCACCTGAGAGATTATCGACTCTCAGGGAGTCGTCCTGCACTTGTCGCCGTATTCTTGCTAGGACTGTACTACCAAGACACGTCGTAAAGAGGAAGAAGGAAGACTGGGGCGACATATTCGAATCCGAATTTTGCGCTGATCGATCGGGAGCGCAGGACCTGTCGCGCGCGAAGCCCATTACCTGTCCATAATCTGCTCGGCTCTCGTTCGGCCCTTTCTCTCGTTTCTCATCTCTGGCCTTTCGATGTTGGTGATTTTCCCCCGCCGTACCATCCGACGGCCTCTTATCCTCCTCCTCTTCCTGCTCTTCGCCATTGTATTGTCCGGGTATGTCAGGGATGTCATATCATCGCACACTTCTTTTCCGGTCGGGACTAAGACAGTGCACGAACCGCCTGTGACCGTAACGCGTACACGAACGACGTGGGCGATGCCCAGACTCAAGGCGGAAGCGAGGGGTAGGCAAGAACCAGAGCAGGACCAAATCCATTTTTCTGCGACGGTATCACTTCAGGAGCATCGTTATCGCACTGATGGACTGCTTGAAGTCAACCCAAACGGCCCACATCCCATCTTTGAACTGATAAGGCACGCTGAAGCGGAATGGGATGCCAAAGTTGCGCGATCGAGCAAGACCATTGAGGACGCGGTTGCAGAGTATGAACGTAGGTATAAGCGGTCACCCCCGCTGGGGTTTGATGACTGGTGCGTCGTATAGTTATCAGGGCAGCTCTATGGATTTTCATATATGATGTAGGTGGGAATATGTCGAGGCGAACAACGTCCAGTTACCAGACGAGTATGATCAGATCTACCGAGACTTGGAGCCATACTGGGGCATGAATCCGAAGGATTTGCAACAGATACAAAGCGAGTGGGAGGGTCATTCCGACTCGTGGACGATAGGAAAGACGCCGGATGGTCCCATAGGCCTAGTCAACTCTTCGCTCCCTGAGAAGGAGAAAGGACATTTCGATCTCGCCAGCGGCGCGTATCAAGTCATGGAGCTTCTCCAGGAGGTCGAGGAATTCATTCCGCCTTTCCGTGCCGTCTTCTCCCCACACGACAATCCGAACCTCCACACCGACTTCGAGCTCAAGACAGAGGCGCTAAAGCACGCGGCAGCCGGCACATGTGCGTCCGCCCTTTTTATAGATCCCTGCTTCCATAACCCAGCGTCTAGTCCTGAATATTCACAACCCACCCCCCGTCAAGCTCAGCGGCTGGCTCTCCGCCTGCAATCCCATGTCTCCAGTTTGGCGGGAACCCATCGACTGGGACGCCCGCGTCGCTCCCCAGTCGACTAAGACATTCATCTACAAGCACCGCGAGGCGATGGACCCCTGTCTTCACCCCTCCCTCCTCCTGCAGCATGGCCAGTTCCTCTCACACCGCGCGGGCCCCGTCGCACACCGTCGCATGATCCCACAGTTTTCCTTCTGCGCAACGTTGCTGCACCACGACATCACGCCCGCGATGCCGATCAACTGGGTTCCGGACATTCTGCCCCGTACGGATGATCCGGAGTGGGGGAGCAAATTCGACGAGCGGCTGCAGTGGCGCGGGAGCAACACTGGGATCTGGCATGCGAAGGAGACGCGGTGGAGGGACGCGCAGCGCGCCAGGCTGGTGGAGTGGGCGACGCTGGAGCTAGGGGGGAATGTGTCGGTGTTGCTGCCTACGGGGAATGAAAGGAGCAGGGTGGGGGAGCCTGTGGAGGTGAGGAAGGCGAGATACGCGCCGGCAATGCTGGATGTGGCGTTTGCGGGGAAGCCGCTGAGCTGTGCGACGGAGATGTGTGAGGAGTTGTCTAGTATATTTGAGTATCGCAAGCCGCAGAACATCAAGACCGCGGGCAATTATAAATATATATTGGATGTACGTTTCTCCTGTGATTACCACTCTGGGCCCCCTTGACTCCTACCCAGGTTGACGGGAATGGATGGTCAAGCCGGTTCAAACGCCTCATCACCTCGAACGCGCTCATTTTCAAGTCGACCATATATCCTGAATGGTGCGTTCCCCTCATTGTGACATCCCCGCTCTCGTCATTCAATTGTTTTGGACAGGTTCACAGATCGAATCGCGCCCTGGCTGCACTATATCCCCGTGCAGGTCGACCTCTCAGACATATACGACTCACTCCTATTCTTCCGCGGCGACCTGAATGGCGAAAATGCTCACGAGGATCTTGCACGTAAGATCGCGTTGGCAGGCCGACAGTGGAGCCTACAGTTCTGGAGAAAGGAGGACCTGACTGCTTACACGTTTAGGTATGTGAGGAATCTCAGATACAATATCTCCCCACATTACCCCGCCCCTCGCTCGCAAGGCATTCTGACCCTTTCGCGTTATTTCTCTCAGGCTGTTTTTGGAATACGCACGCGTCATGAGCCCAGACCGACTCGATATGAACTATGTCCATATTTCGTGATGCCACGCCGCTGGACCCCTTCATTATTGCCCCATCATGATATTGTTGTCGCACACGCAAAGCTCTGTACTGTAACCTTGTCCGTGTTTCTTGTTAGAGTCTTAATAATTTTGGGCTGTTTAGGGACGAGGAGGCGTCCATATCGTACTTCATGACCGTAATATAGCATGGACTTCACGTTACTGCTAGTAATATCTGGACACTTGCGTGTGCCTACAGGCTTAACAAAGGCAGCGAACGTGCAGAAGCCGCGAAGGTGATACAGCGGCCCCTGAAGGGCTGTCATGCGAGTTGGTAATGACATGCACATTTACCTACGCCTTTTCCTATCAAAGTCGGCGATAGTCGCTCATTGAGGGCCCGCTTGGGTAGCACCGAATTATTGGAATGAACGATGGGCTTCTGCGGTACCGACGATGCACGATGGATCGGATCGCCACCTTTTCCCCAGGTTTGCTTGTCATACCGCAACCCGTAACAGCAGGTAGTCCTAATTGAGTAGGGTAACCAGAGCACTCTATAGAACCACCCTCCTGGGTTACCGCCAAGTTCTCCGGTAGCGAATATGAATGGGGTCGTTATGAAGACAATTGCTTAATAAGGCGATGTCATTGATGTACAACGAGGTGCGTTGGTCCGAGACCGCGAAGGTAACAAGTCATCCATATTGCCATAAGTAGGTGTTGGATATCGTATAGATAGGTAGACAGCATGACCATCCCAGGAATCAAACTGCGTACCTGGATATGTTGTGTATTTTGGGTTTCCACACCGTATTACGTGACATTTCATTAGCAACGTCATCGGACCTGGGCTCTGTGTGAAAGCCCTACCCCAGCTGCAACATGTGTGCACCCGATGCGGCAACCATACGACGGATGGATGCTACTCCATGATAGTAGGGACGATTGCGGTGCGAGATGGACAATGGGGGCAGGAAGACTGGAGGGCGTGTCGTGGAGAATTGCGAGATGATGGGGATAGTATAAATTCCACATGACCCTACAGTGCGCACATATAGATCATGCATGCTTAGGGTAACCTTAAAACTCCAGGCGAAATAAGGAAGGAGCAGTCAAACACAATGGTAGTTCGAGAGACGACTATTCAATATCGGAGACGCGACAGCGGGGAAGCAAGACATATGGGCGAGGACGAGGACGTGGTGTCCCAAGTTTGTTTCCGGATAGCGGTGCACTTGGGGACGGAACTGTGCACACCAAAATTCAGGAAGAAACAGAGACAGAGATTACCATATATTACCAGGAGAGCGGTCTGCAGCTGATGTAGCACGGTGGGGCAGTAAGACATAAGGGCGCGCAGGAGGACCAGGTAGTTTGACTTTCCCTCCTGTTGACCGAGCGCTGGGAAAACGATCTATGAAATCAGCATTCAGCGACAAAGCGGGCAAGGAAATGATACCAGTATTGCGTACCAAGAGAATAGTCAACTACTCGGGGTTTCTTCCGGGTCGGCGTCGCAGCATTTGCGTCGCGACGAACTTGAATGACAGATGGAATGAATGCTTATTCCGCAGCGAACTTTAATGATACTGACCGCGGGAGACCGTGGCCGGCCCGGGTTCGTCGGGAGGCCTTCCCCGTTTGGAGCAGGACCTACCGCGTAATTGCTTTGATACCTGTTGCGGATTCTCCACAACTGGTCCTAACGCAGTTAGTCAAGGATTCATATGACAGTGGACCGTGAGCTTACCAGATTCATTAGAGTCAACATCGGAGGAAGGAGGTGTATCATGTGATCTTGTCTTCAATCTTCGTTTGGGCAAAGACGAATCCGAGGGTGCTATATCCATAATCAATGACGCATTTTTCGACTACCTGACTGGGGAGCATACTGAGACTCCTGAGAAATGGATCGGGCGAATCCCCACGCTCGCGAGCCTTTGGGGCAGGGAGGTGGGAGATATGGTAAGTTGGTGCGTCTGGCGTGAAAAAGTGTCGGTTCCGAAGCGTAGCATAGTGGGTACGGTTGCCCTCCAGGGTCAGGTCAACAATTTGCTTCGCAAGGTCGGAAGCAGCAGTTAGAAGGCTTAGAAATGTGAGCGGATCAGCCTTCATGAGAAGTGTCTGGGGGCTCTGGCACCCTGTAGTATGCCTGCGTGACGGGTATTTGTAGGTATTACATTCTTTGAATCTTGTAGAGCGCGGAAAACATAGTTTGAACAGGAATATATGTTCGGAAGGAAGGTACATCGGAATTCCAGGGTGTTAGTGAAAACATAGAGCTGCTTGCATGTGGCGGAGTGGATTTATTGGGTGCAGGGCCTGAGTGGAGATGCAACTCGAAGAGTAGGATAGTATTGCAGCATGTATTAGGATTACTCAAATCACTTACAGAAAGCTACGAAAGCGTGCAGAGGCACTTTACGTGTCACCGTAGTCGGCGCAACCAGCGTGGAAGAAGTGGCACTATATACCATCTGACGCTGATAGCACACAGTGTTTTGTACTTTTCCGAGTTGTTACACTACTGGCCACTTTCTTCGAATCTTTGGACTTTCTATGCAAGTTATGAATTCCTAGGGTTACATGGAAGTTGGGTTATAAATAATATTATCCGTGCCCTGTGACGGCGAAGCAAGGAGTGCTAGGACCCCATCACTCGAATGTCATCTCCCGCCCAAGGTTTCTGGTGTTCCGACCGTTGTCGCAGTAATTTGTTGACCTGACCCTGGTGGGCAACCGTAAGTGGGAGATTACCAACCTTGCGCATCACTCTAGTTATCAGCGTCTGACGAGGAATCAACTATGTTCCTTCGCGCGCGCTTCCAGGAACCTGTTTGCGTTCAGGTGAGTATGGTTGTAGGACTTGATGCATATATAGGTACTTCTCGTGAGTGAAGGAACATCGTTTACACTACTAGAGGCTCTTGCGCGCTGCTTGCTATGCCTTGTGCTTTGCACACCGGGCGAGCCTGGCATAGTGCCATCAAACGACATGGTTTGAATGACTAAAGATGTACTTACATGTAGTCGGAAGCAATTTGGGTCGGGATGAGGGGGTATGTGGGTCAAAAGGTAGCCCGTCTGGCTGGTCACCCTCGTCATTGCCTTCAAACGTCGATTGTACTAGATTCCCTCGTGCGCGCCTCGGAGCACCTGATGGAAATATGTTCGTGAAGCGAGGTCAATAAAAAATTGAAGATTCAATCACTTCTTACGATTGAGCCGCTATCCGAACTGCTTGGTAACGTCGCCGAGCTGACTCTTACACGCCTGCGGTGTCGGACACCAGACACTGATGGAGCTGGATGACGTTGTTACATGACATCGACTAGGCTGCAAGGGGACGGGGGTAAACTCACAAGACGCTGAAGCCGCTTTAGCTTTTTTTAGGGCTTCCTTCTTTGCGATGGACCTTGTTACGGGCATCGGAGCTTTCAAAAGGGGTGAATTCCAAGCCTATCAATCAACACGGGAAGCATACTTGGAACGGCCAGCTCGGAATCAGGATCTTCGTAATCGTCTGATCCATCATCTTCGTCATCCTTCACGATGAAGCTGTCTTCTGCGGGTCTTCATTGGAAGCGCAGGGAGTCAGGCATATAATACTACGGTGGGGTGGGATACAAACCGAGCAGTCCTATGTGCCTTGTTCCATGTCTTGCTAGGCGGCGGAGGGGGAGCGCTGTACAATGAAGCCGGTCCAGAGTCGTCTTCCGAGTCGTCTTCTGTTGCAGATGCCTGCGCAACAACAGCTTCCTCTGCATCGGATTGGCAATCTTGAGCAACCCCGGTGGATTCTGACATGTCATTACTCCCCCTTTCTGCATCTTGCAATCCACTATCATCGATAAAATCAAGATCTGACTGCGTTGGTTCCTCATCATCATATTCAATGCCCCCATTCAAGTTAAGATCATCCTCATATTCCGAGGCGTGTAGGAGTTCGCCTATATCCCGCTTGATGCCTTGGTGGTGTGGGTTTTCTAACCAGTGTTCCACCGCGGTGAAGAACACAGGATACTGGAACAATTTTGTTAGGTGGTTCAGAACATGACAATGTCTGATCCTTATTATAGCATACCTTTTCCGTCAAGAGTTCCTTCGTGCAGGTCCAGAGCAACCACTTCTTATCCCGGCATTCGCTGATCCTCTTGCCTTGATGTTTGCGACCGAAGGGCACTCTGAAATCACCATAATGTGTCGTCGCGTACTCTTCAAGGCCATCGAGGAACTTCGCGAATGCCTTTATCACAGGATGCTATATACTGAACATTGAGTTGCCGGTCCAGACGATCAAGAAAGAGCACACGTTGCGGTTCTTGAACTCCCGATCGCACCAGTACAAGTACGGTAAGCTTATTGCATGAATCTTTTGGCCGTAGTGTCTCCCAAAGGTCAAAAGGTAGCCGCCTGCATTCTCGTCGTAATACCACCCCAGATCTTCATCCTCGTCGACGATAGGATCATGTAAAATTGGCGGGCTGGGCTCACGGAACATTGTTGATTGGGCTCAACCCCAGAAATGTGGTGTTGATTGCATAGGAGCTGAGACCCAGTCAAAAACCCATCGAGAAATCCTCGCTAACACTCGATCTAGCTAGAAATTTAATCGATGGGAATTCCAAAATGAGACGTTTTCTCGCTGGCACTCGCTGAGGTAATATTTGCTAAGATGCGATTTTGACTGGGGCTGAGAGATAAGCACAACCAAATACAGTTGTGAATCAAATTTGCGCAAAGCGTTTCCCCTTCTTTCGTTGTGCTTGAAGCTTGAACGTTGAACTCTGAGTACATATGAATCAGTCCCACAAACTGACAAAGGGCACTTGTCAAGAACGAAGGACCGCCGAGATCCGAGTCGGAGGCTTGACCGCACGGTACGGGGCCCCGTGTATCGATTGTATGGATTGAAGTTCCAAGTACGGGTGATGAAAGAACTTCTATTCTCCATGTATGTGTGGATTCTGCGGGCATCAGATCAAGCACCTATCTCCGTGATCATGCCGTTTCGAAAGAGGATTTCGAAGAAGCTACCTTCAAGTCAACGTCCATCTTGATTCGTCAAAGGTGCCTGTCCATACACTTGTGACTGGGATCAGCCGGGATTTTGTACATCTATCGGTTGGCAGGCACGGTCGCCGACTCGTCCTGTAAGTCGCGAAGTTATGAGGACCAATGAGGACGACACTTTGGGTCGTTTCAATGGGGAGAAGGGTAAAAGGACCGAGCAAATCGCGTGAACGAAGAAAACCATAGACCGGCGGCAGGAAACGTTCCATCAGGATCACAAGGTGACGGTGGCGATTTCATCATCTTGGAGCACACTGCTTCCCGCTGTTTAGTGATACAAGTCGCCCACATGACTTAGTCACCCAGGTTCATGTACCTAATGCTCTGTGAATGACTCGTATTTGCTTCACCGTCGAATGGTTTAGCTCGATTCTCAGAGAAAGGGACCGTGCCCGTCCTAGTCCATTGACGACATCTCAGCATGGATGCGTTTGTCTCCCCAGATGCGGCCATGAAGGACTTTAGGGCCACTGTGCCTGCTAACTCCTCTGGTGGCCGATAAAGTGCCAGTGCCGGGGTTCAGATAGTTAGCCTTCTAACGTAAGGTCGAAAATGCGTAGCTGACATCGACTATCCAAGATAGATGAGGACTCCTGACGGCTCCACTGAAGTTTGAAAGACACATGAAAGGGCAGGAATTCCTGTACCAGCCGGACGTTACCTAGAAAGAACACCCCTGCATTCAGGGTAGGGGACTAGCGAGAACGCAGCAAGCGGAACAGTCATCGGGATTGGCGAGCTAAAACGAGGATAAGGGACAGGACAGGACAGGACAGGACCACGCCCACCAATTCCATAATCCAGCAACGTTTTTTTTCCGTCAGGATCCTCGTCTGATGGGAAAAAAACAAAATTGACTATTGTCCTGAGGACTGGAGTGGACGAAAGGAATTTACTTATCCGGATCTCATCCACAATTTAGCCTTGTCATGCCACGGGACAACACTCCTCATGGTGCCTTTTGTAAAAATAACGAAGGCATAAATGACGTCGATGACAAGGCGTGTCTGGGGTAGAGGAAACTTTGACGCCATATTGGGATCTACATTCCGTTTTCCAAGGTGCAAGTCCAGTTGGGCTTGGTTTCACCCCTGTGACTAAGTTGATATGGACTCAGCCTCATGGATGATGCTCAAAGGGGCATATTGGTTATTCAAGATTGAAGTATGGGCGGACCTTCGTGCCGCTTTGTTCTTGGTATCAGAGCCTCAGTAGGCGTCATGTCAAGTGAGAGCCCAGAACGAATGTCGACGCAGGGTATTCGATCGCACGGCGAGGCAAGCAGACCATCCAGTCCATACATAGCCACGGTGTGTGAGTTTTTGTTCAACATTTGAACTAGGGCTTAACAAGCTCTGCGTTGCATAGAACTATTGACGAATGGGGAGAGCGTGTCCGCACTGAGACCGCGTGCCATACCAGCCTGAGGCGCCTCGGGCGAAATCGGTTCTCGATGGTTCCGAATGATGACATACTCTTGGACAGACGTAGGGAGCGAAGGTATCGTCAAAGAAGGTTCAGTACGTGCGCTGGAACGAAGTCTCGTAAACTCAAGCACCGCAGCAGAAGTCGATATACAAGTCATGGTCGTAAGCATTTTGGTCATGTTGAAACTGGTTCCGAGGACTTAGCATTCAGGGCGCTGAGTGCCAGGCCTAACACCATGGAAACTGGTAGGTTTGAAAGGAAAAACTCGGAGGTGAACGGTTCTGGTGCTGGTAGCCCGAATCAAGTGGACTTCCCACGTATGAATGGCGTGGCCGGTCGTAGTACGAATCGGGCTTTCTATATCGTCTGTTTGTATCTAACTCCCGCCATCGTGCACCAAGAACTTGAACCGATAAGGATGCAGGGACAGCCCGTCGCTTTGCCTGTCACAAATAATTGAAGTGAGGGCTTGCAAATGGGTGGACGAGAACAAATTCTGGGAAGTCTGGTCAATTTTTGGAATCTTGGTGGTCAACCAAAGCTTGATTCTGTTCCTGGACCTGTTGGGTGTAAGAAGCCTCCCTACCGCCGGCTTGGCTTCGGATACTGCGGCTTTTTTCTACCGTTTTGTGTGCTAACTCAGAAGAAAAAGCAAAGCAGGGAAGGAATCCTGCCGATCTTAGGACTAGCTCAAGAAGGCATAGGCTGCATCATCTGCCCCCAAGCTATCGCCACTCACTCTCCATCCGATAATCGGAAGGAGATCATGCTCGTCTACCAGTCAACTGGTGGCCCATGCCTGTCCATGGTTGTTCAAATGCTGCATTGTCCACAATACCTTCTCCCGAAGTTCCGGGAATACAGTCAGCGTTTGAATCAATCTGTCTTCCAAACCATCGCCTTGCCACCATATAATCTTGTGTAAACATACAGGCATGCGCACATGAGGCGCACCACCTGCAATCCATGCTTATGGCTGTGGAATATATCGAGCGCCCAGGGGTCAGCTGGTTGTGTAGGTTGGATCCTCCGTACCTTTCAGGCAATCAATAAACTCGCCATTTCCCTTCATATCCGTGGTGCCGCAGACCCTGGATGACCCAAACGAACCAAGCCGCCGGAATGTGGCCTAGTCGCTCCCGTCATCTCCGGCACTATCGAGTTTTGTGGTGTTCCGATGGAGAAATGGGGACAGATGACGGGCTATGTAAAGGACCTGGTCTAATGGCTTTCGACAGCACCATTGCCCCTTCGCTCCCCCCTCCACCCCCACTCCACCGGCCTCCAACATGCAAATGTTTGGCAATATCCCCGACTTCTTGATTGCCTGGATTGAGAAACAACAAACATTCTGGGTGGCGTCAGCACCGCTCACGGCGGACGGTCTGGTGAACATCTCTCCCAAGGGTGTGGAGGGGACCTTTCACGTTGCAACTTCACGAAGGGTCTGGTACGAAGACCTTTCTGGCTCAGGTGCGCTTCTTTGCCATTTGGACGACGGATCACTGGCACTGACTGATGCCGACCCACGTTTGCAGGCGTCGAGACCATTGCTCACATTCGCGAGAATGGACGCGTCACGATCCTTTTCAACGCGTTTGAGGGTGCTCCCCGAATCGTGCGGTTGTACGGCAAAGGTCAGTCGCGCCACTGTGTGGTTCCGTGGGATGTGCCATTGACCCATACGGTAACATACTGCCAGGATCTGTCTACGAGTTTGGCACAGCGGAATATAATGCGCTCCTGCCTGAAGGAACTAGGCACCCAGGGTCCCGTGCTGCCATCGCGCTCGACGTCTTCAAAGTAGCCACAGTGCGTATCCCCTTCCATACTGCATACATATAGATAGATGCCTAACCTCGGGGCTCTTCCCACACAGACATGCGGGTACTCGGTTCCGCTGTACGAGTTCAAAGCACACCGGACACAGCTTCTCGAGTGGGCAGCCAAGAAAGAGGCTGCGGATCGGGATGCAGAATTGACCGTGGGGTTCTCCTCAGCCACAAGCCCGCGTGTCCAAACAGGTCTGAAACGCTGGTGGGAGGAAAGGAACACCACGAGTCTGGACGGCCTGCCAGGGGTAGTCTCTGCCCATGTGTCAGACGAAATATTCAGGTCCGCGCCCATTAGCAGGAAGAGCTCCTACGAAACCATTGGCATCAAATCCAAACTGTCCCGCGTCCTGGGACCCCCAGATTTCAGGATCCTAATTGCCTTTTTGGTTGGCATGTTGGTGTCATCCCTCTACCAACGCCTCATTATCGCTGGCCATGCTATTCTTATCGAGTAATACCCATGCCTCATTCCGATTACACCCCTTCATATTACTTATGCTCCTAATTTGCTCACCTTGATACGCTAATTGCCTTCGGATACCATTATTACCTATCTGTACGATATTAACGCACGAGAGACACTTTGTTTAGGATAGCGATTTGAATAGTAATACATACATACATTTGTTTGAATTGACATGTCACAACGTCCATGTGTCGTAAAGGTAGGGTGAGAAGAAAGTTGTGAAGGGGAGATGGACGTGTCGGTAGAGTGGAGTCGCGTTGTGAATGATATCGGGATAATGAATGACTCGCTTGTGGGCATACGAACGCCTAAAACCCGAGTGAAACAGAATAAAGGGATCAACGGTGATCCAAGGGATTTGGTGGTGGCCTCATCGTTAAGTGGTACAAGGGAAAATAAGGAAAAGGTAGGTTTGCGTTGAATAAGGAGGAACCTTCGAAGAAAGAAAGGAAGAAGATATGAGCGACGGTTGTTTGAGAAATTGGGTTGCTTGTCCATCCGGGATGTCTCGTGTGGATGGGCTGTTCCGCGGTCTTGGCGGTGTCACGAGTTCCGGTATCAGTCCATATCCATATCCATCTCCAGTCCATCCCATTCAGGCTCTTTGCGTAAGCCAGCGCGAACACCACTGATGGCGCCCTCGTCGTCGCCTTCGTCCTCCTCGCGCACGCTGAAGCCAATGCTCATCTCGTCTTCTTCTCTCTTCCACACCGGACCCCTTCGTCCCTGATGGTTATAGCGCCCAGCATAGCGCGACGTCGAAAATTCGTCCACGTCGCCGTCGACGCTAACATCAACACTCTCCTCGTCGCTGCGACTTCCAGAAGCCGAGCCAGAACGGGATCGCGACTGTGACGAGGCAGACACGGATCTGACGGACGAACGAGGAAGCGACCAACCTCCAGCTCCCGTGCCGACACTTCGCTCATCAGAATGTGCAAACGGAGCTGAGCCCGAGGATAAGCCAGTAGAAACGAACGATGACGGAGCGTGCCCATTCTCGAAATGTGACGATGTCCAGAAGTCGGCGGTTGCGCCTCGGTATCCTCTGAATGAGTCAGAGGTGCCATTAACGTTTGTAGGGACGGGAACGGGTTTGGAAGCTGTCGATTCCACAACCGGCCCTGAGCCTGTGGGAACCCCGAGGAGACCCGGTCGAAGCTGCGTTATGCCTCCGGGTCCCGTCGTGGAGGCGGGAATAGAGTAGTCGTGAAGGCGGGGACCGCTGGATGTGGAACGGTAGAAATTTCCTGGAGCTGGAACGGAGCTGGAGACAGGATGGGCGGTGCCGCCGTTGGTAGGTGGACTAGCAGCCTCGACTTTGGGTAACGAGCCACCAGAAAGGAACGATGGCCAAAGGGAGCGGTCATCTGGAAGGGACTGTGCAGAAGGAGACAGGTGCGAAAGAATGGCAGCAGCCTGGATTCTCATCCATTAGAGGCGCAGTCAACGGTGTATGTTTTAACTACCGACCTCGAGCAACTGCACTTGCTGGTGCTTGCTAAGGACGAACTTGGACGCTTCGCGCCAATGTGTTGTGTGCTCCCAACGATGTTTGATCAAACAAGACGGATGGCGGTAAATCTAAAAAAAGATTTTGTTCGATACTGCCAAGCGAAGGTGGACGGGAACTAACCTTCGAACAGCTCTCACATTTGTGGTCCACACCACGCTTCCTTCCACTCTTCGCATGGGCAATGGACACGGGAGCCGAATCAGAGCCCTTGGAATCTGTAGGTGTGGAGGCGGCGGGGAGAATGTTGACCCCGTCGCTTAGGGGCAACGACGCAGGCTGGCTGGGCTGGGACCCGGGTACTCCGTTCGGTGTGTTGGACCCCGCGGTGAGCGACGTCGACACCGGTGGTACGGACCCTGCTGGAAGCGAGGTCGATAACGACAGCGACGCAAGGGACAGGGCAGCCGCTGAGGACTGTAGCAGAGCTGGTCTAGAAGAAGAGTACATTGTTCAGAGTCACGATAGCGGATAGGAAAAGAAATTTAAAAATAAGGGTTCGAACATTCTCCGAGGTGTTGCCATCACAAGAAAAAATCGACACAAAGCGCGAGAAAAGTTGACACGTACGAGGGGCGATTAGCAGCGTCACGAGCATCACTCAGTCTCCTCCTAGCCTTGCCGGAGGACGCGAGGCGTCGATGATGTCTTGCCCCAGGACCAAGACTCGTGTTAACTGGCGACCCTTGGACTCCCTGGCTGCTATTAAAACTAGCACCATGGACCCCTAGGGTGGCCCCGCTCCCCGCCAACTGCGAATGGTCGGCTATTGGTATTGGAGAAGCACTAGCTGCTGCAATAGAGAGCGAAAGCAAGCTAGACGCCGCATCAGCCTGCCAGAGAAACCATTAGTAGGTAAAAGAGCCGAGGCGATTGGGAAAATTCTGACGTACAGTGAGCGTAGCTTGAGTGGTCATGGCGAGGTGGTAGCTGTCGGCGCTGGCGTGAAGGATGAAAAACAGTTTGCATACACTGGTACAACAGGAGGATAGAAAAATGGAGGTACTACAAGGCGGGTTACAAGCTCATGACAGGGAGAGGAAAGATTTGGGTAAAGGCAGTGGTGACATGTGCTCGGCAAATTTCATAAATTCCTCTTGCCTTTTCGGGCTGCCTCACATTCCTCCCTGCAACCTCCATGAATGCCTCATCCACAGAAGCTTCCACTCTTCTTCAGTCGCCTTGAGCAAGCTTATCGTACTCAACAAACAGTTTACTGGACCTCTACAAATTCGAATACCCGGCGTGCCGGTCTTTCTTCTGACGGCAATTGAGGGGCGGGTCATGTCACGCAGCCACGGACTAGGATCAATGTCGCAGCTGTGCATCTGATGCGCTTCTACAAGGCCGAGCAGCTTGTCAAGGATGTGGAACATTCCACTGCCATGGCGGGTGACAGGACCCGAATATTTGTTGCCTTCTGTGGCGGACCATTTAAAACGGGATCCATACGATAATGGCGCCGGAATTCTTAGATCATCGAACGAGTAGAAGCCCGAGGTTACTACGCTCCCACAGTGGCTGAAAATCGTGTCGTTACCGAAAACGTTTGATCACATTTATCTTCGTGGGCACATAGGACGAGCACATCATGTACCTTCTCTCCGCACTCGCCCCGTCGTAAAGCCAGCCAGGATGCTATATTTCATCCCCTCGAGACTACTCGTACACTGGTTCAGAAGACACCGAACACCGGCGTGATGTCAATATACCACCGCCAATCGGGACGGCAGTCCTTATATCGTGTCACATTCTATCCGTCTTTGCATTGACATGCTCTTGTTTACCGAAGCTCTTGAAGATGCCTCATAAGACACCTGTTTTATACCTGAGGTACTGCGGGCGAATTGATGACAACCCTGCGTTCATATCTTACTGTCATCAGGTAGTTGATGCTATGAACGATCTAATCACAGCTGGCACATCTCCCATCGTTGCAACCTTGGAACCACACAGGATTACCACCACCGTGACTGCCACGACGCCCATGACTCGACGAATTTCAGCTGTTTAATATCGCCTCAGACGACCTCGTGTTTCGCCGCACTCTTTCCGAAACGATCAAGTGACGAGCCTGCACATCACCAAACGCCCCACAGTAGTCCTAACTCCCGAAAATAAGTTTGCTCTACACCAAGCAGTTCTAGTTCTACCGAGACGACAGCTTCTCCGAATTCGTGCCCTATGGTACCCCTTCTCGTCTAAGATGCCTCCGATCTGCCGGCGGAAATCCTTATGATCAGGCTCGTTGCAAATCCTTGCGTCTTGTCGCCGTTTGTTGCTCCACATACCGTACCTCTGGTTGCTGTCGGAGGATGGAGATGACTCGGACATGAGCGATCGATCTGGTACGTTGACTACACCCACCGAATGTTTGGAAAACACACTTTCTGTAGTTCCACGAAACACCAGGTGTATTCAAATGTGGATGGAGAGATCGGTCACGAACAACGTTGCAAGGTGACGGATGGACCGCCGCAGGTCGGCCTCTTTAGAACCTTTGGTGGGGTTTCCCAAGACAAATGGCTTGAATTTTAATTTGCCTCAAGGTGCTACCTCCTAGGTCTCGATACTCGCCGTTTACATATATTGAACTGGACCACTACTACTTCGGGACAAGGAGGTGCCGTCGGCGGCGGCAAGGCTTCAGCCTGAAACACAAGAAAGCCGCATACAAATTTCCTGCTAACGCTGTTTCTATCGCAAAGTTCAAGGCGGAAAACCTTGATACCTCGTGGTCGCATCTACTGCTAGCATGTGACTGTTTCAATCCTGATTCTTCGTGCATGACTGTACTTTTGCGAGGAGTTACCAAACCAGAGGGTCAAGCGGCCAAAAAAAAATTCGCTCAGCTACAAGCGGATTACAGACCTGTCATTATGCTGGAAAGAGAGCATGAACAGTTGGAGGCAGTGTCGTGAGTATGTACAGATCAAACCGCTCTTTTTCTATACTCTTCTCAGCCCCCAAGGATAACTCTACGATATTCGCATTTGGTAGGAATTAAACGCTGCAAGTGCACTCTCAAAACAGTGAACCTCTTCATGGTAGAGTGGACACGACTTGCAAATCCGGCGACGCGTCCGATTTTGATCCGAAGCCATGTGATGCCCTGTTTTCGAACCCATTACGCCGAGAGATCCGGGTTCGGCAGCTTCCGTTTTTCCGTCCTCCCTCTAATGCGAACCGCGTCGCTCGTGGATTTCACTTCAAGTTTCTTCCTGTGCACGTCCTTCCCACTCCATATGACCAAAAATGCGCCAATAGGTGAGGCTGGTAGCCTGTCAATGTGTTGCTACATGTTTCTTCTTCGACTCAAGCGCGGATTATGATTGTATTACTATCATCGCAATGTTCAGAATGCAGCTCACAACACTCAAGCCGATCAAACTTATGCCAGTCATGGCCCTCTTTTTCATGTACCCAGCTGCGAGTGTATTGGTCTCCTAGGTCATAGTATGAGTGATCGGCTCAAGCACATGGTGCCGTCAAGCAACACTTTCAGGTCTTTCTTCCTTGCTATCTAGTCCTCAGCCTGATCTGTAGTCTCCCCACTAGAAGCAAGGGATTTCGGTCTGAGATGAAGATGTACAACTGCTTTTGTGATCTAGCACCATGCAACTTATTCAACTCGTTCAGTTCCAATATGTTACAGGGAAAGTATATCTTCAAGTTGGAGTGCCATGCACCTTATGCAACGTCCAAAGGAATGCCGTGAGCAGGAGTATTTTCTTCTGGCTATTGGTTTGTTCGCGCCGAAGGAAAATTGTTGTGAAGATCAGCCTCGTGAGAGGGTAGATGAGGGTCATCGCATGGCCAGCAGTGCCATTGCGGTCAGCAGTCCGTCGAGCGCTATCCATCCAGTTCAAAACAGAATAGCCATGAAGTGTCAAAGCAATCAGGTCAAAAGGCTACAGTGTGTTCGCTTTGGAACCATATCGTGTCCTGCTCTCGTTCTTGAGCCCAGCCTGCTACCACTCCGGACTCGCCCGTCACGCGTCTACAACGCGAGAAGAGCGAACTGATCACGACAAGACCGCCGCCAAATGTTGGATACAGTTGTGTTTAAGCAGTATCCAGCTGGGTATCATGGGTAGAAACTTTCGTGGTTTGGGTTGGTTTGGACGGGGTTTAAAGGGTTAGTATAATAGTCTTTCTGGGGAGGAGGGGATGGGGAGTAATATGTGTCACTGTCGTTGACAAAGCTTGCGGACGAGAGCTTCGGGTGTCCTTGGCGGCCAGGGAACGGCTTGCGGACGAGACAGTTGTACAAACGGTGTATCATCAACTAACCAAGATCAAGGATGTTGTACTTGCATTTCCGGGCGATCGCTCCCAGGACGATTGGGTTTCATTTTCGGCCAGTGTCTTCGTCACTTTTCTCAACACCCGCAACATAGTTGATATGCACGGTGACACGGTCTACCTTCTGCGAGCGTGGTGACGACGACATGATTTCATTTACGCTCCAAGAGGCCAATGAGATTCGAAAGACGCGGATAATCTAGTGAGGAAGGGTATGGCATTAAGATCTGTCAATAAGATTGAAAGGACTTGAACATGCAACCCGTCATGAAAACAGCGCCGGGCGTCTAGCATTACAGTGCACCTTAGTCGGGTCCGTCATCAGCGCGTTCAAGTTGAACACGAAATGCCGTCATGAGAACGGATACTCTCCATGGAACTCATCCTTCTCCATAATCCTCGCATGCGCGTTGAAGAATTCTGTCAGCTCCTTGTTAAACGCTACGATGGCAGGCGTCAGGCGTCGCGCTGTACATGTCAAGGAATGATGAAACGCACCGCTGAGTTTTATTGGCCGAGTACATTGTATCGAGTAGTGATCTGAGTGCTCGTGGAGGATAGTGAGCCTAGGCGGTAGTGGTGTCCCTACCGTCAGGAAAAATATGAGTCTACAAAGCAAATGTAAACCAACGACTTGGTGGTCTTACCTTGAGGTAATATGGATATCAATATATTCCGCCCGCGGAAGTTTCGCACAACTTCTTGGAACATAGGCGACGTGGGCGGTCGCAATGAGCATCCATTGGGATCTACAGTTCATGGAAAGGATGAGCTCGACACCACCACTGGCCGCACTTCAAGTCGCGTACGTACCTACAGAGTCATTCCCTTCGTACGGCGAAACCAGGCCGTCTTTCAACTCGAGGTCAAAACTGTACCACCCCAACTTCATCTGACTCTCGTAGTCGCGCAGCTTGACATTCTGGCCAGATTGAACGCGAGCCAATTATATGGGTACTTGGTCAGCATAGCGTCCTAGGAGTGGACGTATCGGTCTTGTCGAGAAGCCGCGTATTGAACCGAGGAGTTGACGAGAGGACAGTAGACGTTGGACCATTCCTGCTCAGACGTCGAAACTTGGTGATCCGAGACACCGGAGAAGTCAGGTTGTTTGTTGTCGCCATCAATCCCGTCTCCGACAAGTTCGCCACTAGGTACAGGCTTTCTCAACGTCCTCACTGACATGGCTCGCTTGCATGTTCCGCATCTTTGGAATCGGTAGTGCCACCCGTGCAGCAGCCGACCCAGCTGTGCACGACCATCTGAATATCAAGACTCATCATCAATTGGTACGCAGCACAAGAACTAGTCGTTTGTTATTACATACAGAAGTAAGCAAGCAGTCTCCAATACATATATATGCGCTAATTCCAATAGTCTACAGGTGTCCACAAGTCCAGAGATCGAGCAGAATAAAAATGAAGTATGAATCCAGTAAATGTATACAAGCAAGCCTTCGGTCCGTGTCCATATATATGTGCTAATAATCCAGTCCTATAGATATCCGCGGGTCCAGTGTTCGAGCAGTTAAAAAAAATACAAATCCATGATCCGAGTCCAAATCGAGTCCGAGTCCAAGCAATGAGCACCGAGCAGAAAGAAGATACAAGTCCGAGTCTGAGAGGCCGTATCGAGAAGAGAACGGATGATTCAGATAAGGGTGAAGCACGAATGCCTCCCCGGAGCTCCGCCTGAACCCGGCGAACGATAGGACGAGAACAACAGCCGGCAACTCGTCAGTTGTCCGACTGATGCCCAGAAACGAAACCACATCCTGCCACTCGTCAACAGCAAGCGGGCTCCGTTCCAGACCTCGTCACTATCGTCAACCTCGTTCAGGAGCTCCCCATGTTTCACTACGACGAAGAGGGCGCCCTCGAGCGGCTATAGTTGGAAGCGGTCGTGGGGTACCATGCTCATATTGACGCGTCGAGGCTATCAACCGCGGAGAATAGCCATATGATCGTAGGCTGTGACGACACGCGTTCGTCCACTTGCTCTCGAGGTACCGCCTTGACGTTCTGTAACGGGGTTTCACTCCTCTCCATCAAACAATGCTGGCAAAGGCATCGCTTTTATCTGTCTCGAACGGCCGACCTCTACTCCAGCGTCATCGAGAGCGGCGTTCCCCAGGAGAGCACAAGACACATGCCGGACCAGAGGCAGTTCATCGACGTGTTTGCGTTGTCCTCGCACGACAAAGTTGAGGGCTCGCTCGCTAACGTTGACTGCGCGGAGAAAAAGGCGCGGCTTTCACGGTCAGCGCGGGATGTGGGGGGAGGGGGTTCCTGTTCGGACGGTTGAGAGGACTCGGCGAACATATCACTGAAGCGGGCAGTCAGGGCTAGAGTAGACGAGATGCCAGTCGAGAGAGTGGAATTGTGGCTAGAGCGGGTGCGAGAGTCGTGTTCGGATGGTCGCGGGGGGGTAGGCAAGATATCGGTGAAGGGAGTGGAATCAGGACTGGAGCAAGGGCAAAGGGTCGTGTTCGAGGAGTAGACGAGGAGATGGGTGTGGAATCAGGGTGTGGGCGTTGTCAGACGGTCGAGAAGAGGAGACGAGGAGAAGGAACATGATCGAGGAACACACTTCGGTCGCTCCACCACATGCGAAGGGACGATCGTTTCCCCTTCCCCTCCCCTTGGAGCTCCCTCCCCATGAACGAAACGAACGAAGCACAACGAGAGAACACCAGACATCCAACTCGTCAGTTGTCTGTCCAGCGCCCACAACCCAAAACGGAACCACCACCTGCCACTCGTCAGCAGCAAGCGGGGTCCGTTCTGAGCCTCGTCGGAATCACTCGGTCTCGTCCACAGTTCAAGAGCTCCCCCCCTTCTCCCATATCCCTACGGCCCATTCCTCACATAGTCGGCCACCGCCATCTCTCCCCAATGGCCACATCAACATCCTCCAGATCACCAGTCTCAAGCTCGCCAGCGGGGCAGGTAGAGGGCCCGATCCTGGTCCCAGAGGTGATTGAGTTGCGGCGCCGGGAGTTTCCCACAAGGACGGTCGCATCCTGGCTATCCCCCTTCTGCTCCACCACTTCGGCATTGGGCACCGCGGCCCCAGTCTCGGCTTTGGTTGGCGTGTCATGGGGATAGACATCGTCGCCCGGAAGCTGAGCAAAAAGCTCAACTGTCCTGAGCACATACTTCCGCTGACGCCTTCGTCGGTTCAACAGCTGCTGCTTGCTGAGGGTGGCGTACCCACCAGCCGAATTTGAAGGGCCCGCCGCTGCTGCGTCGTCGTTCATGTCATCTGTGGATGCGGGCTGTGGCGGGGTTGGAGGGGTGGTGGATGCAATGGACTTGTTCAGCTTCGCTTCGTCGTCACTAGACGTGGTTGATGGGCCGGCTGGGGGGGCTTTGTTGTCATCGCAAGACAGTGCCGGTGGTGAGGGACGGCGAAGGATGGCTATGGGCTTCTGGATGAGGGCAGGGATGGGCAAAGGCGGTGCACGATGACTGGATGCGGAGGACTAGTGTAGAAAATAAACCGTCAACACCTCAGGCACGAGAAAGTACTCGAAAGAGGGCGTACCTGGACCGAACGCCCACTCTCCACGCTGCTCACCGCCTGCGCTTCCCTTATTGCCGACATAGCCCTCTCGAAGGCGCGTCCATGCGTCTCCTTCATTGCCTTATCCTTCTCCACCTCGGCCGCCAATTTGGCACGCTCGGCCTTGAGGGCCTCCATGAGTCTGTCCGCTGACGCTGCGAAAGCGGCATCCTTTGCGGACGAGGCCCTCACCGGCTTCGCCCGTACGCTCCTCTCCCGCTTGAGGATAGTAGCCCCCGACGCGCTCTTGAGCGTATCCGCCCCCCTCACGGAGTTCTTCGCCGCTCCCTCAGGCCTCTCCTGTTTGATGGCCAACCCAAGCTCTTGCGCAGGTCGTGCAAAAATCTGTGACATGGCCTCGGCTGTAGCCCCAAGTCTGGGCACCCAGTACCCGAGCCCGTCCAATTTCACGCCGGGCGGTACAAGGGCCGTTTTCTTCTTGGGGGCAGGTGTCTCGATCCCGACTTGGCATTTGTGCACGGGTTTCGAGGCAGAGGTCACGAGTTTGGGGTTTATAGGTGGCGGCGTAAAGGTGGAAGTGGAAGTGGAAGTGGAGGATGATGTTTTGGCACGGTTCACCTCTACTTTGGATGAGGATCGGGGCTGGTGCTCACAGGAATCGTCCGCGGGAGTCGACGGCGAATCCTGATTCAGGGACAGGGCATCAGGCATAGCAAGGATGGTAGGAAGGAAGTCCACTCACGACGAACGTTGCCCGCCCTCCCTTCTCCCGTTTAATGACGAATCGACTGGCATTCTCGGTGTTATGCACCTGTTCCTCGTCCTCATAGTCGTCTGGGAGAGGGACGAGGAGTGCGAGACCATGGCTGGATGGTGTGATGCAGGGTGTAATTACGTCAAGTGTGGCTTTGGACGTTGAAGCCGACGCGGCAATGGTTGTGGATGGCTCCATGGCGGCGTCACGAGAAAGGCCGAGTGGCGATGACGGTGTGCAGGCGATCGAGTTGAGTAGGACAGTCTTTGCTAGAATCGCGTCAGGGCTGACGGACAACTTCTGAAGACGCGAACGACGGATTAGTACGAAGAAACGACCGGGGAAAGGAGACAGTGCCCACCATCGGAAGAGCCCCGGTTTCCTCCTGCGCGATCCCAACTTCGCTTCCCGCCTTTGCCTGTTCATCATGCTGTTCGATCCGTGTACTTGGCGCGTCTACAGTTGCCTGTCTGCTGGTCGTCTCGTTCTGGTCACATTCCGCCCTAGCCACGAGCTCAACCGGCTTGGGATGCTGATAAGCGTGCCTGATCGTGAGGAGAGCGAGAAGGAGGGCGTGGGTATTGTGGTCTGGGAGAGGAAGCTCGGGTGGGTCGTCATCGAAGACGGAGCTTGGGGTGGGTGGCAGGGCGTCTTCTCGGCCATCGTCGCTCCCGCCGTTGCTGGTACGAGTCGCTCCGGCGCCGGTGGTCTCGTTGTTGTCTTCGCAGCCAGCTTTGTCGTCCTTGGGCTTGTCGCTTGTACCATCACCTTCGCTCGACAACGAGCCGGATTCCAGAGCGATGGTCACAATACCTGGAGAGAAATTGCCAAAAGCGGGGTCAATTGCACGGCGCAGGGAGATATGGAAGGGGGAAGACGTACCAGCCACGGCGATGGCTGCAAACGCCACCATGAAGAACTCGAAGGGCCGGGTGCCTGCACGCCCAAAACCGCCTTGGGCGGGCTTGCAGGGGAGTGTACGCAACCTCTGGAACCTTGCGACAAGGGTTGGCGGAGATGAGGATGACGGTGTCGGGGTCCTTAAAGCCGAAGAATTTGTGTTACGCGGGGCATTGAGGGTGAACGTGAAATACGGCGATGGGCAAAGAAGAGGGATGTGAGGGGTGGATGAGTTGACGGGCGCATCGTTAGGCGCACACATCGGTAGGGAAGGAGGAGGGGACTGGTGCCGTAAAGGCGGCGACTCAAGGCGGGGCGGGGCCAAGAGAGGGAATGGGAAGATCGATATAGGTGAATGAGGAATGGCGGGGCCTTGCTGAGCGGATATGTTCTGCTTAGGCGAGGCCGAGACCAACGACGTGAATGGGGGCGAACTAGAAGGAGGAGGGGGGCCTTGTAGGGCCCATGGACTAATGGCGGGCAGGGAGGAGAGCTTGACGGCTAACGGGGTGCTTGTGAGAGCCAAATAGGGACTATGGACAATGGCGAGGAGCCTGACGGCTGACGGGAGGAGATGGATACTCGGGGCATTCAATGCCAGTGGTGTGGGGAAGACGAGGGGCGTGACGTGAGGCCTAATGAAGAGACCAACGTAATAAGCAAGGACGAAGCACGTTGAGAGGAAGCCGGGCAACATATTGGATGTATTCAAAGAACGAATGAGGAGGGTTATCGAGGGTTACCGCTTTTTGTTTGCCGATGGGGCGCTGAGTTGGAAGTCGACCAGTCCGCCGCCAGACCAATTTCCTAAAAAGGAAGGCCTTCATCCAGACGCGACACGTCTTGATCCCGTGACCGCGTTGTTTGAGCCCTCGCACTCTGAGTCTGAAGCTCCCAAGTCAAAACCCTATCAAGAAATGGCTTATTCGTCTCGCTGGTACTCAATTGAGCCAAAAATTAAATCAATGGAAATTGCAGATCGAGACCCGAGCAGTGACAGACCACCTCTAACTCCACTGCGTGCACATCCTCATCATACGTTCCATGTCTCCCGACAAGACTTTATACTGATAGCGCGTTAGCCCCACCGATTCTGACGGCTTTCCGTAGCTTTATGAACATTGTTACCCGAGCTTATTCAGGAAAAAGAGGTCACATCGCGCTCAGTGGCGCGAATCATGCCTTTGGCGCCAGGAATATTGACGCCGAACCAGTACATATACATTTTTGTGAGTTTTCAAGCCTGCGAATTGATAAACTTCACATACGACGCCGTAAACAGGACTCCCGCCAAGAACGCTGCCACCAGCTTCAGTTCTCCCACCCCAAGTGCAGCCCCCTCACGTTCGTCGTCCTTCCTCAAGCCACCTTTCGGGGGCTGGAACCTTACGAGTGATTCATGGCCCTTCAAAATTCCAGGCAAGCCGTCCTGACTCTTCTTATTCGCCGTAGACCAGTACCACTTCAGTCCCTTCTCAGGGAGCGGAGCAACGCTGCACGAGGACCCGTCGAGCCTTTTCTCCGCTTCGACATCGACAATCTCTCGCGGGAGGCTAGAGCCCATGAGGCGCGTCCGCTCGGCCTTGTACGTGAAGAACGGGACAGCGTAGCCGCACGACTAGGAAACATTGATTTTTCTCTGTTAGTTTACGTGTGGTGGTACTGGAATGGGTGGCAGAACGTACTGTGCCGACTTTAAAGACGTCGATCATGACGATGGAACGCGAGCCGGTCTGGCGCTTCTCGGGTGGGAGAAGCGCTTCGTATTCCGGTGTCCCGAATTCATAGATCGTGCCTAGATATGTTATGGGCAGCATTGGCGAGACCTTAGTAGACTGCTTGGCGGAGCAGCGTAAGGGCGAGCAAGCTCAGCTGACCTTTACCATACAGTCTGCAAATCCGAGGCGGACCCTCAAACGCATTGAATAATATCGTAATCCGCCCATTCTCGCGCACATGCGCGACAGTCTCGATACCTAAGACCAATCAAAGCCCAATCGGAGGTAAGCTCTCACCAAGCAAGCCAGAGCGCCAATGAAAGAGAGACTGACCGCTTCCTGTAAGGTCCTCGTACCAAACCTTATTGGAATTCACGACGCGAAACGAGCCTGCTACACCTTTCGGAGAGAGGTTGACCAGGCCGTCGGCAGTAAGCGGGGCTGTAGCGACCCAGAATACCTTCTGTTTTTCGATCCAACGTACGAGGAAATCGGGGATCTTGTCGAAGTATTGGACCATGGTCGCGTTGGGAAGTCAAGAAAGGCAACGGAAGACAAAGTGGGGTTCGGTCTACTACTTTAGCAACGAGAACGTGTTGTAAGTAGGGAAGGTGAAGTTGATAGATGGCTGCCACTCGAGATTTGTAAAACCTCAGGGAGGCTACGATTGGCGCGTGTGCCTCCCTAAATCCGAGATGAAGACCAAGCGAATAAGGGGTAACTTGCAATTGGGTAGACCGGAGATAATCAATAAGGGCTAAGGTTTTGCCAAGCTTACTTAATCGCGTAGATATCGGTTTCAACCCCACCTCGATGGGTAGGCGGCAAATTGCTATTCGCAAGACCCTGACCCACCGCCACTTTGGAAAACGCGACAGGAGTCCGTAGGCAAGAGGGAAAAAAAACTCGTTAACGTCGTCCCCTACGTGAACCCAAAAAGTAGCCGGTCTTCTAATCCAACTCGGCTAGTCTCCCTCGCTGATCTGCTTCCCCAAGCTCCCTGAAAAAGATTCAGAACGTCAGCGTCACCTTCTGAACGAGGGTGGACCGAAACGAACAGGCCTTGCCACACAAAGTCATGCTCCCACTCCACGAAATTGAGCCACTCAACAAGCTGACGCAACGTCTGGCCCTCCTTCAACGCCCGTGCATATAACGGGTTTCGGTCCTTGCAACACTATATCGAGTGTCAAGAGATGTAACTCGGTGGCCGGTATACTTACATTGAGGTACAAATCTCGCAGTGTCTTGGCGTCTTCCCTTGACGGTCTCTGGATGTCGCATTCAATATCCCGATCGGCCCAAATGCAAACACCAAATCGGAAGTTGCAAACTCAAACTTACAAGCCGTCCACCCATGAATCTGATCTCCCCATGTTGATTCAGCGCTGCATACCTGTATTCCCGCATCCCATCATACCGAAGGTAGGGCGGATACTCCGCAGCCATAAATGCCGGGAGCGCAACAGCCTTAGCGGCAGAGTGCTTATATGTAAGTCACGAACTGAAACTATAGCTGAGTGGAACTCACTTGCCAATCGACAAGCCCACTAAATTCACTGTCTTCAACCATCACATTTCGGTCATGAGGATCAAGATGCACCAAGCACACGCGGAGCAGCGAGGGGTCAAGCCGCGCTACAAGGTGTCGTGCTAGTGTCTCAAGTCGTTGCAGTAAAGCCGGGACGTCAACTGGAGCTTCGTCCTTATGCATCCATTTCGTGGCGGATATACGCCATTTGATGTATTCCTGAGCAGAGTCAAATGTGTGGGCGGATCCTCGAAATGGTTCTTCCTCGCGGAAGCGGCCTATGATGGGGTTGCCGTCTGCTGACACGCCAGTGACAGGACCTATCGTGTTGGGAATTTCGATGTTGAAAAGATCTACCAATGCGCGTGCTAGGCCGGGTATGAATTCATGCTAACCGGTCTTATGAGCACCAACCGCAATAACTGTTAACAATGTATTAGGGAAATACACACAAAGTTGAAATCTTTCCAGTGATTTTCCTCGGTGGCGAGATTCAGTAGGTTACGGCCGGCTATCTTTGACATGAGGATGAACGGGGAGCCAATTAGATTCCGAGGATCAGTATCGTAACCCAAAACGCGGGGCGTCATGATTTCGGGCGCCTTTATCTCCAAGAACCTGAGAATCGCGATCTCTTGCGCTGTCGTCTCTTGAGCATACATTCTGCCTCCGTCAGTATCCTGATCATCAATAGGTCACAATAAGTCCCTGCGTTTCGAGTGTCATTCTCATTCTTATCACCTTGAAATTATAGCAGATGCGTGCAACACAGCACGGACCAGCGTCATTCAACACCAACTCATACACCTGAATCCAAAGAAAATGAACACAGGACCTAAAAAAAATGTTGAAGTCGGACTCACGACATTGAAAACACCATGTCCGACCAGATCGGATTTCACCCCGATAACCTGCCTTCCAAGCAGGGTACTGAAATAAATCTTCATATCTTCCGTGCAAATCGCTGTGCCCTTCCCGTCTCGTTGCGGGGTGAATGGGGACGTAGCAGTCCAGTGCGGGTCATGGGAAACTGAAGTCATTGCAGGAAAGGAAGCGATGGGGGAGTACTATCGTTTGGGTCCTTCACCACCTAAGGTCACTGGATTGGCTAAAAGTCATATACAGGGTTCACCCTTGTGCCTGTCTTGGGCCTCAGCCTTTCTGATTGATTAGAGGACGTACACTGGACACACACACCTTGACGATCGTTGAATGCTCATCAAGGATGTCAGCATTAGTCCTCCCTCTCCTTGTGTTGTCCACATTTTGAATTAATTCCTAGAATGGATTGGGCAGGTCTGTAGCGAGGCTCACCGCAATCCATGTACATCGAGTTGATCATGTAGAAGATTAGATTATGTCGCAATCGAAGTTTGTTTTAAGTTCAACTTCGACGCCATGAATCCAAACACCTTCAACGATCTGCGCTGCCATTATTCAAAGTCTACTTCAGCTTCACCGTCCGTAATCAAGCCCAATCCAGCAAAAATGCCAGCGACGGCAGATGCTTCTGGACAATCAATGCTGGAGAAGCAGTTCTAACGACCTTATCAACGTTTACAGAAGGATCCAACAGGCTCGATAATGCCCTCATGACCACTAATAAATACCGCCCAAGCGCGCGTTGTACGTCTTTTCAACCCACCATCGCGTGTCGCCTGTAATTGAAGCAGTACGTGTTCCTTTCCTTCTGTCTTAATTCCGTGCGTTGGCATGAAAAATTAATGACGACTCCCAGGTAATTGGTTGCCATTGGCGACGCCCTCTAGGTACACCAGCTCTTTGTTTCCAATCCAATCCTCTCGCTTAGAACACTAATCAGGCCACAACGCTCGACTCAAAGTACTTACTACAAAGCCTTCGCGCGAACGGTAACCGCGGAAGATGTAAGCGACCTCCCAAGACCGATGTCACCAAACCAACACCCTTGTCAGGCTGTGGCAGGATATCTCCCGAGCTCCCTATCATGAAAACAAGCCCTCGAAGCGCTTCTGACCGAGGACCTGACCGCTGCAAGCAAAGCAACGAGAGGAGGGTACACGAGGGGTGAAAGGAAGCCGGGCTGCGTTTGAGCGTCAAGTGCTTGTCTCAGTTTTCGATTCCGTTGAACGGGCGGTATAGAGACAACCAGAGCAGTCACCCGTGGGACGTCTCTGCGAAGATGGTCGTCGATTTGCGTGAGGCGCACAGGGCCAAGGGTAGCGTGAGTTTTCAATGCATTTCGGCTTTGACCGTGTTTGACAGTCTAGCGCAACTCTCAGGCCTGGGTCTTGGCGGGTGTGGTTGAGGTTTGTCGCATGTCAATCAATATTTTTCACGACTTATCACGTTTTATGGCAGCTACTGGATGAAGCTGTTCAGATGTTGAAAGGCGCTTATTGCATGAAGGACAAGGATGGCAGATCTGGATGCGACGAATGTTGGGTGCTCTTGCTTAGACGGCGAAGAAGACGTACGCAATTTCGGATTCCTCTGTGCGACTGCACCGATTCACCGATACACTCAGGCCTTTGTGCTCATCTGCGATGTGATACTCCGGGATAGCAGGTCCATGCACTTTGAGCACGTTGATGAATGGATCGACGCATACAACCTCTACGATATGCTCGCGCGAGTCCTTCCTCACTTCACTGTTTCTCAGGCATACGCAGTGTGCATACATGCACCCTCGAGCGGCAGAGGCACAATCCATGGGTCGGCTACGGCCCCAGTATCATCAAGCGCGAAATGCCCGCCCGAGTCGAGGGACATGGGGGTACAAAGTCCTTCCCGACATCGGTCTCACCATTCGGTGCGTTCTCCATCTCCGATCCTCTGTACACTCTTACCTCGTCGGCTCACGAGACACGAACTAACAAGTTCTGGCACCTCCGAGGAATGATCAAAAACACATCAACCCAGAACATGCTTTCGGAGGACCTCGAGTACGCCTAGCAAAGCCTCAATGTTCTCGAATGAGATTCAAAGGTATCCCGCCCAAGGACAAAGGTGTGACCTTTGACGACCTCTCCATCTGATCCGTGCGCGATTCTCATATGCCCGCGATCATGCTTTCTTCTCGGAGCAGAAGGGGCGAAAGCTGACCCACCTGCGGACAGCCCTACGGACAGACCGACAAAACCCCTACCAATCTCCTACTCCAAGAATTTGAGATGGATACTCGCCCAAGTGAACCATCTTGGGGTCGAGGGTGAAAAGGACCCTCAGTGGTTCCTGTCGCACTACGACTACATCAAAGGACACCCCTACTCGTATGTTTCCGTTTCCCGCTTGTTCTGTACCTTCCCCCATTTGTACTCATTTCAATGTCTACTATTTAGCTACAAAAGAGCAAGTGAAGGAGAGGATCTACGTCATGTCAAATAGCGAGACGGCGCTGGAGGATAGCACCCCTACTAAGAGCAACTGGCGTTCCTTACGATTCGTGCACCCGAAAATATGGACCAGCCTCCTGGGTACCCGTGAACCGGCCATCTTCATTGAAGCATGTCCAAATCTACCTGAATAGCTTACTGAGCCTCAGTTCATTTCATCAATGGAGAGTTTGATCGGTGTCTCAACCCTGCGAAATCTTTCTCGATATCGCTCGGAGAGATCAACGACCAAGTACGTCTTTCGACTGCTACAGTGTATTCCCCAAGGGCGGCTCCTTGACATTGCCCCTGACCACCCGAAAAACTGTTATGCTGCGGTTCGCGGGAACGACTTCCCTGAGCGACCTTAGCCACAACCTCTCTAACAGTCTTGACACTTATGATGCGTACATCTTTGAGCAGAGATTCGGGGGGGTTGATTTGAATAGACTCGGAGACCTGGCACAGGAAGCCATTTACGAAGACCCGGAGTGCGGGCTGTTGCTTCGGCGCTTGTACTAGGTGATGAAGGAGCGAAGTTTTGAGGAGGAGCGCGGCACAGATATGTCCGATCTACCCGACCACTATCGGTAGTTGACAAGAGGTTTTGGAGATTCAATAAATGTGGATGCCGACCAACAGAACGTTTGTATAGGTAAATAGGAACGCTGCATTAGACCGATACGTGTCTAAGGCCGTGAGCCTGACATGTCGCGTCTCGTTATGTCCAAGGAAGGATATCGTGACGGTGTTTGTCGCTGTATTGAACAAAAGCTCAACACCGTGATAACCCTTGTTCGATCCTCTGAAATCGACGATTGCAAAGTCCCCGGCCTACAACGTCGACTGTAGCAATAGACCACGGTTTCTGAGGTCGAAAAGCTTTCGGGGAAAGGGTATGCGTTTTAACCAACTACTCACCGGGAAAATCATGTCTAAAACACGTGGTTACCAGGTGCACCAAATCAAGACAAAAGAACGCATGCCCCGTCACTGAGCCACTCGTCGTGCATGGCCGTATTTCCAAAACGTGTCGATTGTTCCTAAAATATTCCCTTTAACGGCTTTTAAAAAATATGGGTCTTGGCCAATCGGCGGTTTATTTCCTTATACTCTAAGCGGGTGGCTCAATCACTGGTGCTTTGACCGCCTCCTGCCTCACCGGGACGATTGGTTCGCTCGACGTTTTTATTTTTGCCTTATAGGGTAAAAAACTAAAAAGCGGGTGAAAACCAATCCAACCGCTCAGTGACCAGGAGGCGATGGGGGATTGATTTAAAGGCGGGATGTGTGGGGGCGTTTTGTCACTCACCCGCGCCCTGCCTTCCCTGCTCGATCAGCCCGCTTCCCCTCGCCGCCCCTCTGCGCTTCTATACTCGATCAACGGATCATGCCTCGCAAGACAATCGTGAGTTCCTCTTACAGCACATCTTCCCCACGATACTTACCCTCGTTCACAGAAAGATATCAACACTGAGCCGTGTGAGGTTTGCGGTGCAGTCATCCGCTATAAAGCAGACGTACCTCGCCATCGCCGACTCCATTTCACCGACAAGATCGCCATGTATGCTGACATCCAGTACTCGACATATAATTGTGCTAACTCTGTTTCTTAGGATGTACAAATGCCCATTCGAAGGCTGCCAGTACCAGAACCTACAAAAGTCGAACGTAAACACCCACATTAGTACTCAGTGAGTATCACACTTGTTCCGCTTAAAACGATAACTCAACCTTTGCCCCTTATAGTACGGGTGAAAAGCCGCACGCCTGCCCGGACTGCGAGTTCAGGACAGCTGACCCTGGCTCCTTGACTCGGCACCGGAAGAGGACTCACGGCTACGTTCCAAAGAAAAGCAGCTTGAAGGCGAAGCCCGTCGGTACCAAGCAATCCAGACGCCATACACCATACAAGCGGCACACGTCAGAAGAATCCGTATCCGCCTGGTCGTCCGCTTCGTCAGAAGCAATCCTTGAAGAGCCGTTCGACATTTCTACCTTCATGGCTTCCCTTCCACCCACTTGCGTGCCCCTTGACATGACCTGTGATGCTCCGCGGGACAACCAGTACTCGTATACCTGGGACAAGGATCTCTTCCGCGCCGAGGAACCATGCGCCTCACTGAATTTGGAGTCGTATACTCCCCCGACTTCTTCGCCGGTACCGCGCCACATTTTCCCCGCTGCCGGCGCCTGCCAGCAACTCGAAAACATCCACGAATACAACTTCGACTTCATGGATGCTTTTCTCGATCAATACCCTCTCACTCCTCTCCTACCCGCGGCACAGCTCAATGTTCCTGTGACCTCCCCCATTGATGCTGATATCACGCACCCCCAGTCCATTTCAATCCCTGGCCCGCAGTGGACGGTCGACCCATTTATGACCCAGGTCCCTGTCCAGTCTCATCCCACCAACGATGCCCTTGATTTCAGCTGCAATATGTTCTGCTCTGAGGGGTTTTGGTATGGCTCGCCATCAACATCTTTCTCGTCCTCCTCCCCTTCTCCGTCCGATCTCTCATCCTTCGATCCTCCGTCGCCTTCTTCCTCGTACTCGGCGCCCTCACCGTCCGATTCATTCTTCGACGACCTACCGTCTGCTGGGCTGTCTCTTGTGGGAGACTCCCTTGATTTTGTTTTCCCCGACCCAATTTCGGTCTGCTAGGCTGTTCAGGCCTGCCTTGTTCATACACTGTATTATTATTCTTATTTATTGCCTTCCATCTTTTCGCATGTATCTAGATCTTTGCATCGGGACATTTGGCGCACGCACTGTATTATACCATACCATCATTTTTTGTAGACTGTCAATCATACCCACCATATTGGTTTTCTCTCTGTGGTTGTTCCGAGCTCATAAAGCATACCCATGAAACCTCGCATGTGGTCTAGATAAACTTGGTCTACAATCGCCATGACGCCCTGGATAGCATGACCACCATGGCCAGCTTTGCTTCAAGTTACCGTCGAACCTATTTTGGGCTTTCTCGGGCTGTATGAATGCTCTTTGACTCAGTCCCTTGGCTTCTCTTCTCACCACTTGCAAACCCCTTGACCCGACTTGTGATACTCAACCAGTTCTTGTATAATTGGAACAAGGATCTTTTCCACACCAAAGATCCTGCGCCTAATTGAACATGGAGTCTTATACCCAACCCTCAACTTCTTCGCCGATCTTGCCCTCCCCGCTGCCGGCGCTTGCCACCATCAACAAGGACAACTTCGACTTCATGGATGCTTTCCTCATTCAAGACCCGATCACTTCCGTGCCATCCGCCACGCAGCTCAATTGGTCTAATATCTCACTGATCCCTATATCACGCACCCCCGAACCACCCCACTCCCCAGCCCGCAGTGGACAGCCGAAACAGTGATGACCCACTTCCCTGTCTAGCTTCATCCTACCGGCGATGCCGTCGATTTCAGCCGCCATGTATTCTCCGCTGGCGGGTGTTTCTGTCGCTCGCCATCAACATATTTTTCTTCCTCCTCTATGAGCTGCTTGGATTCGTCTCGGACCTGCTAAGGATCTGGAGCCAGCCATTTCCTACCCGTCCACCGCTTCTATTGATGACCTGTCGCATGCCACCTGTATGGTCGACTTTTGACATTGCTGTGCTCACGAGTGTCGTTGCAATGCATCTACTGCGCGGCTATGCCGAATCTATCATGCGAAGAACCGTTCTCCATGGCAGTAGAATATCCATAGGAGGATTTGGGATATCCTGATGAAGAACCACCAGTTAGCATCAGAAAACAGTGATAGGAAGTTAATACACCTCTAGCCATTCCACTACCACGCGAACAGGAAAGGCTGGACCATCCTGTGTGGTCTCTGCATGTGCGACTACCTGTTACTCAAATAGCGGCATCCTATTGTAGGGCACGTACTGCGTAAGCTGATCGAGTTCAGATCTAGATTTCGAAGATAATCTAGAACTCTATTCTCCCCCAACCGTGCTCGCAATAGATGTGTCGACAAGTGTCGCTTTGCATACCTGAAACGAGAACCATCGAAGATCGTTAGTCGCCAGCCTCGCAGATAACCTGCAGAGCGACTGACCAATATCCTGACGTCATTGAGGGTCTCATTCTAACCATATGTTGCATACAACAGAGGGAAAGATGTGCATGCCAGGCTTCTGGCCACTGAAGGAATAAATTACCACAGCGCCTTGGGTCACTCATAAAATCCACGAAGCTGGGTCGTTGGCAAAGCTTTATGCCCACGGTTGCGAGTGAACTCCGGGGGACCCATGAAGTCATATAATCATGAATGGCCTGCCACGAAGGTTGTATGAACTGAGATAGTTGCAAGAAGGCCGCAACTTCCCAGAGGGCACCGGTGAGCCGTAGTGATCCTGGCTCCATCACCCGATAAATGGTGAAAATCCCTTGGATGAATTGGACGTCACTTTGGGATCTCGGATACAGGTGAACGGAGTATAGGAAGTGGATAAGGGTCGTGAGCTGTTGAATTATATCTTGAGGTGAGGGGTCGCAGGCCTAATAACCGCAGGCTTGAGTGAGCATTCGATGCCGTGAACATGGTATAGAGGACTAGATACCTCGAACAATTGAATGACTTCTTCAATAGCTGATAACATCGTATGCCTGTCATCCACTGGCCAGCTTTTCGACGCATGGACAAGCGGTGCCCATGTGATTGTGCTGGCAATCCTCAGGCCATCGAGGATTCGACGCTTATCCTGTATCCGACCAAAGTGAAAACTAAAGCTAAGAAGCACATATTTTCTTGTGGATGGTCTAGAACCAAACGAACCTCGTCAATCAGGGGAGCTGAAAGCAGGGGGGGGGACGTACAGGACTTTGTTAGGGCGAGTACTAGGCCAATTCGCGAAGCGCCTCCAAGCACTCAGAGCCATATTTACGTGATGCTCTTCAGTATCAATGAAAAATACACCAGCGCGTTCTTTATTGAAGAGGAAATCTGCCAACGATGCATGGAAAGAGCTGATTGTTGCCTCGCTTTGCTCCTGTGCGGCGTGGCTAATTGATGCACTATTGCCGGTAAAATCAAGGAGCGAATGCAATCCTCGTAAGGCCAGGATGACCTCCCCAGGCTGGCAGTTGAGAAGCAATTCGAGTCTTGATGTAGTGACGCTCCATCTTTCCGAATATTCAGGCGAGGTTTCCGCAGGTTCGGTATCGAGAATGGCGTGCGGCCCGGGGAGGATCGCATTTTCGGCCACAGTGGACCTTTTGGCTACAGCCAGAGGTATGACAACGCATCCAAGCATATGCTTCAAGAGGGCTCGCTTGGGGGTAGTCGAAAGTATCTGTGCATATAGTTTGTCAATTTCGGCGAATGCAGTAGTGCTGGATGTTGGCGATGCAGTCAGCACCTCGCGTAGACGCTCGCAAGGTGAATGGTATTCCTCATCAACAAATCGAAGCACTGTGGAAGGGTAAATGAAATACCCGCCAGATTTATTGACGAGGGATGAAACGATGGATGGGGAGGGCCAGGGCTTTGCTACAAATTTCATAATGGCCGAATGACGTTCTGAATCGTGGATCTTCCTGAAGCCATGCTCGAGGAAGGAATAAATATCCGCGTCTGCCTCGTGACTTCCATATAGCGAGAGTACCCGAAGTCTCTGTATCTTGGCGTTGTCGAAAATATGCTTGATATGTGGCTCAGGGCGGCTCACAACCAGGATATATAGGGGAAGATGGTGCTGCGACTTGAGGAGCACGGTAAGAAGCTGACTTTGGTCGCTGCTGCCTTTGCATTCATCGAGGCCGTCGATGACGATCAAAAATGGTGGTCGTGGCATCGCTCCTCTGGAAAGCCTTGAATGCATGGGTTTGACGATCAGCTCCTCGACCTGGGTTTCTGACATAGCCTGAGTGGCAATCAACGGATTATTCTTCAAGACTCGTGCAATCTGATCTCGCATGTCAGCCGCTGACATTGCTAACTGGAACGCAATAGTTGTGAAAAAGAATTCGATGGAATCACGACGTGTTTGTCCCCGAGAGAAGAAAAAACTTGCAGCCAGCATTTGGCGACCTGCCGTAGACTCGCATATCGTTTGCGCAATGGCAGATTTCCCAGCACCTGCCGGTCCATGCAGCCACATCACGCTTCCGAGGTTCGCAGTGGTTCCGCTCTCGACCCAGTTTTCAATTTCTTCGAGAGTTAGTCGGCGAGTACCAGGATGGCATTTTGGAGGTGGATGTCGCTCCCGCGAGTTATACACCGCCCCTGTTGCCGTCTGCAACAACAACAACTGGAGTACTAGCACAGGATTAGATCACGCAGGAGGAAACTTTTGCTCAAGTGAGATGGTACTCACTAGGATCCCCGGCCCCCGAGAGAACTGACATATCTCCTGCCACATGGTAAGTATGATTATCTCCCCGAACATCCGTGAACGAGCCCCCAAGGATGTTTACATTCTGAGCATGCGTAAGGATCGGCATAATGGCAGATGAAGATGAACGACCGTATATGCAGAGGTGACCTGTCAACAAGAGGCCCCCTGCCTTCTATGTAAGCTGCGAGAATAAGCGCCGTGGTCCTCAATCGGTCCTCAAAGGCGGGGCATTCAAGGAATAGCCAACAAAAGAGTGCGAAACATGAGATATGTGTGACCCAGTGGGAATAGCGTAGTATGGCCAAGTATCATCCAGTAACTAAAATAATTGTATGGGTACATTACAACGTTGAGGAATAGCGTGGACCGCAGACGAGAGAGGACTTACATATGGCCATTGTAGCTGGATGAAATAGGCCACGTTAAAAACTCTAAGAAGCTTGCAGAACGTGGCAAGATTGACGAATAGCGAGGGGAAAGAACTAAGTCTACCTTGTGAAAGCACGAGGCTTGGTGAAAGTGTGAAACTAATCGTATCTAATCTGTTCGTAGTCATGCTAGCAAGTCTCCTTTGCATCTCTTATACAATGGCATGAGCTTGTGCTCTCCTTTCGCCAAGATCTCTGTGGGAGCCCACATACTGGCAAGCCGGAAAAATCTCATATTTTCGACTATCATTCTGTTCGTGTAAGCACTTGGTCTCATTCAGAAACATTTATGTAAAAGAATGATAAGGGATTCTGGAAAGCCGACGCCATCGGAAATCCCATTTCATATCTACTAGGTCTGATTAGTATCCGTTACTGCTGGCATCGAGACTGCCTGTAAGTACGATTCCCATGCTTATCGTTGCTTCCCCTCCTCAATGCAACCCGTGGCCACCGCCATCTCTCAATACCTTTCTACATTCGACCTCCGGAAGACTGTTTCCTGCGCGCTGTCCCGCCGATCTCCCCTGTATTGATTATCATCGACTATATCGATTGTGGAGTTTGGAGAGTTCCCAAGCTCCGAAGTTGGCTCCTTGCTAGTACTGATGCTGAGGCGCCCCATCTCGCAAGCCCATAATTGTCCTTGCCTCGGACAGGTGAACGAGATGTTGTAGCGAGTTACTTCGATGCTTCAGAGGTGCTGGGGAAACGCTTTCTTCTGATATGAGAAAGCGGCTGGACAGCTCTTGAGATCTCCATGACAATCGCCACAGCGGACACTAGGAATGGCTTCTCTGGCATTTAATTTCGCATTGGTCTCGGATTGCTGTCCGGATATGACTGGCACTCAACTTCATGTCATTTGCAGGCAGAAATATGTTCCATCGGTGGGCTCTAGTACGTTTATTCTCTGCACGGCACACAGCCTCTAAACTACAGACACGAACCACAGATAGGGAAGGTGGACTCAGAACCTTTCACCTCTGAACGTCTGGCCCAAGGTAGACTCTCTCGCGCGATGGACTCACTATTGCGCCTCTCTACTTGCGAAAGCATCCGAAAATGGCGCCTATCAACATTAAAAAACTGCCCACTGTATCAACCGTCCGCATGCTCCCTCCGGGTTCATTCATTAATATGTAGCTGTTCCCAGTCATTCCAGGTGAAAAATCTGGTCATTTTTCGTCGTATGTCACCACTATTCCATACAAGCTGTCACCGTGGCGCTTTCTCAATTGTGATTGTATATGTTCTCGAGGCATGCCCTGCGGACATTACCGGCTGATCCTCTATAAACGCTGGTAAAGCATCGGCGGGATACCTCAGTAACATCGCTCTAGCTTGCGTTCGTTTCAAGTCACTCCTTTGCTCATTCACGCCAAAGTCGCTCCTTCTCTCAACATGAAGATTAGTCTCCGCCTCGTTGCGACTCTTGCTTCGCTTGCTTGGGTTTCCCTCGCTGCACCCCTTCCCGCCAAAGAGGTATGGGTTTCCTATCACTTCAGCCACAACGTTGAGTGAATGTTCCTTGATCAGGCGGCTGAAGCCGGTATTCCCATCATCGGTGACCTCCTTGGGAACCTACCCATTGTCGGCCCTCTCCTGTCTAACTCGGGCTTGCCAAATGTGGGATCACTTCAAGTCCCAGGTTCTGATAACAGCGGAGGAGTAACGTCTGGCGGACTCCTTGGAGGGTGAGCAACCTCGGGTACATGATTGGAATAGGGTTATTAACACGGCCTATTGATAAACAGCTTATTGGAAGACCAATAGAACCACCCGACGAGTCTACGAAGTGGTGCTATGTAGATTTCCGATTGCGTTTGTACCAGTCCCAGTATACCCAGCGTTGTGCTCAAGTTCTCTTTGTTTGGGATCTTCGTCGAAGGCCCACCAGCGGCTTGTTAGGGCTTTCTCGAACGCCTCAGTAGGACCTCGACGTCCCAACCACAGTAAACTTATGTCGTCGTGAAGAAGTAACACTTGACGAGGCTCTCAGTGGATGCAGAGCTAGGTCCTACGTCGTTCATTGCTTTGCGGCCGTCTGACTCGTAGAGCATACCTTCTCCGCTCCATGTTCACGGCCGCTGGCGCAACGTTAACGGATACTCCTTCGATTGCACTCACAGTAATTCTGTATAAGATGCAATCTTGACCGTCTTGCGTCTTCCCCCATAGATACCCGTATATGCACCGCCGTTGAATTTGAGCCTCTTCCAGCCAAAACTCGCAATGCGCAGCTAGCCCGTCTATCTATGCCCCAGCCGACTGTACAGCCTCTCCTAGCAGTGACGCTGTTGACCTTACCTATTAAGTATTCCCCCCTGAGAGGTTTTTCTGTTATGGCTCGCCGATGCCGTTCTTTTGCTCCTCTCACTCTCCGCCATGATCACCGCCTTTCTCGTTCTCAGCACTTTCACCTTGCGTTTCGCCGATCTACCGTCCGCTGGCCTGTCTCTCACACAAGGCGACCTGGATATTGTTACCGCCGTGGCAGTTCGGCTATGTTGGTTGAAGCCTGCCTTTGCTTATGCATATCAATACTTCTGCTAGGGACCTTTCACTGCGCACGCACCGGATGGTATCATGATTACCGTCATACTACTACACGTCAACCGGCGTTCTGTTTCAACTTCAAAGCTGGTGTAAAGTAATCTGCGTGTCTCCGCTTCGACAATTATTTTCAGCATATGGACGCTTTGGTGAGGGCGATCTCGGTCGGTGGAAAAAAGCGAATTTTGCCGACTTTTCATCCCTTTGGTATGGACAGGCGGTTGAACAGCTCTCGAGATTCCCGTGATACTCGCCTGACCGTGGCGACACATTGGGCGTCACTTCTAAGTATTCAGTTTTGCGTCCATCTCGGACTTCTACTAACTTCGCTCAGTTGCCGGCACGCGATATGGATAACTATAGTGCCACTTTTCAGGATCTGGCACAAGGTCGACTGCGACATTTGTTATTGCGTCTAACTGACTTAGGGCATGAAAACATCCGACAATAGCGGCTGACATTTGAGCTAACATCTACCTTCCATGTGTTCTGTTGATGCTCTGTACTTTATGCGGCTCTTTCTAGATTGAACCGGGGCGGAAATCGGGTCGTTTCTGATCCTACGTAACTCAGGTTTCCATGCTGTTCGTTATTCCTGTCTCTTCGATAGAAAAATTCATAGCGACGTCAAAACTAAGTCGTCAATCGGGTCGGAAGCATCAGAGGTGCCCTTCTGTATGTCATGTCTTTATGGCATGCTTGCAAGTGGGCTTATTTCCTTCTCGAGACGTCCCCTCCAACGGACATTTCCGACAACTCTTCTATAAAAGCCTGTAAAAATCGACAGGATGCTTCAGCACTATCGCTCTTACTCACATTCGTTCAACGTCACTCCTTCCTTCAATATGAAAATCAGTCTCCGCCTCGTTGCGACTCTCGCTTCGCTTGCTTGCGTATCCCTTGCTGCGCCCCTTCCAACTGAAGAGGTATGGATTTCCTGTCTTTCTTCAGCCATAACGTTGACTGAACGTTCCTTGATCAGGCGGCTGAAGCCGGAATTCCTGTCGTCGGCTCTCTTCTTGGGAACCTACCCATCGTTGGCTCTCTCCTGCCTAACTTGCCGATTGGGGGAACACGTTAGGTACTAGGTTCCGGTAACAGTGGAGGAGTAACGCCTGGCAGACTCCTTGGAGGGTAAGCAACCTCGAATCCATGGATAAAAATTGGGTTATTAACACAAACTATTGACAAACAGCTTCTTGAAAGACTGACAGTACCACTAGACGAGGTCGCGAAGTAGTGCTACATAAATTTCCGGCAGCGTTTGTGCCCAGTTCCAGTATACCCAGTGTTATGTTCAAGTTCTCTGCTTGGAATTGGTTGAGATCGGCGTGTGACTTGTCAGATTCTCGAGCGGCTGCACATAGCCCGAAGGCAAGCTAGACCACGGCGAGTGTCGTTAGGTAAACGCTTGAGAATGTTCCTATTAGACCAAGAATTGTATCATGCGCTGCAGAACAGCGGTCTACGTCTGACAGTCCTCAAAGGCAGCCTGTAGACCGGCATCGTTGTAAGAGCCATGCAGCTTCAGGTGTCAGCTCCAAGGTGAGCGATGACCCCAAAGTACAGCGGAAACCCTCACGAAAAAGACTTTCGGTTGGCAGAAGAGCGCCGCACGAGATAAGCGGCGTTTGGAGAGTCCAATCTAAGTCCAATTGGTAGGGCAGGCTCCTGAGAGATTCGGGTTTGTGGCGCCTCTCGGCGAGCCAGAAGCGTCACGGAGACAATGTATAACATGGAAGACTGACACTAAGAGGTTCGCTGATCGAATCGGGACAACCTCCTACCAATCGATGCACGTGATCGTGGTGATGGCTGTGCTTTTTTTCTATCACCAACTTTTTCGACGTCTGAGCAAGAATGGTCCAACGTCTACTGTCCTCTCGTCAACTCCTCGGTTCAATACGCGGCTTCTCGACAAGACCGATACGTCCACTCCTAGGACGCTATGTTGACCAAGTGCCCATAGAATTGGCTCGCGTTCAATCTGGCCGGAATGTCAAACTGCGCGACTACGAGAGCCAAATGAAGCTGGGGAGGTACAGTTTTGACCTCAAGTTGAAAGACGGCCTGGTTCTGCCGTACGAGGGGAATGACTTCGTAGGTATATACGAGACTCGAAGGGCAGCCAGTGGCTACGTCGAGCTCATCCTTTCTATGAACTTTAGATCCCAATGGATGCTCGTTGCGGCCGCCCACGTCGCCTATGTTCCAAGAGGTTGTGCGAAACTTCCGCGGGCGCAATATATTGATATCCATATTACCTCAAGGTAAGACCACCAAGTCGTTGCTTTACATCTGCTTCGTAAACTCATCTTTTCCTGACGCAAGGGACACCACTACCGCCTACGCTCACTATCCTCCACGAGCACTCAGATCACTACTCGATACAATGTACTCGGCCAATAAAACTCAGCGGTGCGTTTCATCATTCCTTGACATGTACAGCGCGACGCCTGACGCCTGCCACCGTAGCCTTTAACAAGGAGCTGACAGAATTCTTCAACGCGCATGCGAGGATTATGGAGAAGGATGAGTTCCATGGAGAGTATCCGTTCTCATGACGGCATTTCGTGTTCAACTTGAACGCGCTGATGACGGACCCGACTAAGGTGCACTGTAATGCTCGACGCTTGGCGCTGTTTGCATGACGGGTTGCATGTTCAAGTCCTTTTAATCTTATTAACAGATCTTAATGCCATACCCTTCCTCACCAGATTATCCTCATCTGCCGAATCTCGTTGACCTCTTGGAGCATAAATGAAATCCTGTGGCCGTTACCACGCTCGCACAAGGGAGACCGTGTCACTATGCGTCTCAACTATGTTGCGGGTGTTGAGAACAGTGACGAAGACACTGAGGCCGAAAATGAGATTCAATCGACCAAAATGCAGGTACAACATCCTTGATCTTGGCTGCTCGATGATACACCGTTTGTACGACTGTCTTGTCCGCGAGCCGCTACCTGGCGACTAAGGACACCCAATGCTCTCGTTCGCAAACTTTGTCAACGACAGTGCCACATATTACCCCCATCCCCTCCTCCCCGGACGGGTAGACTAACCCTCTGAACCCCGTCCAGACCAACCCAAGCCATAAAAGTTCTACCCATGATACCCAGCCAGATACTGCTTACACCCAACTGTATCCAACCTCGCCTGTCCCGCTCTCCAACGCCCTCCTCAAGTCCCTCCCAAGCTGAACCAACCTCTGATGCTACACCTCCGCCTCCGGCATCCTCCCCAACGGGGCGCCTTCCGGATCGACATACGCGTCGCACCCGCGATCGACGAGCTCCAGCACGGCTTCGAGGCTGTACCCGGGTCGTTGGGAGAGGTGTTGGAGGGCGCAGTTGATGTATTCTGGGAGATTGGAGGTTTTGTGAGGAAGCGTATGGGGAGGAAGGGGGGAAGAGGGATACTGGAGTGGTTCCTCTCGCCGAGCGGGTAGGCGTCTGCGGCCATGATGTAGTACTTGGCGGCGGTCTTGTTGTAATCAGTTCGCTCTTCTCGCGTTGTAGACGCGTGGCGGGCGAGTTCGGAGTGGTAGTAGGCTTTGTAGCTAAATAGTAGACCTTGAAATGAGTACAAATGGGGGAAGGTACAGGACAAGTGGGGAACGGGAACATGCGAGTAGACGTGTCCTGTAATGTAGTCATAGGGGCAGGAACCACCCATGGTCCTTTTCACCCTCGGCCCTATGATTGCTCACTTGGGCGTGTATTCACTCCAAATCCTTGGGGTGGGAGATCGATCTGCTGCAACGTTGGCTCGAGCCATTCCGCACGGTCGGCAGCGGTTTTGGCGGACTGTCCGTAGGGCTGTACGCAAACGGTCCAACTTTCGCCCTTTTTGTTCCGAGAAGAGAGCATACATAAATCCATGAGCGGGGGCATATAGGAGTCGCGCACGGATCAGATGGAGGGGTCGTCAAAGGTCACACCTGTGTCCTTGGGCGGGACATCTTTGCCGCTTCTCGCGGCCCCATTCGAGGACGTTGAGGCTCTGCCGGGCGTACTTGAGGTCCGAAAGCATGTTCTGGGTTGATGTGTTTTTGATCATTCCTCGGAGGAGCCAGAACCTGTTAGTTCGTGACTCGTGAGCTGACGAGGTAAGAGTGTACAGAGAATCGGATATGGAGAACGCACCGAATGGCGAGACTGATGTTGGGAAGGACTTTGTACCCCCATGTCCCTCGACTCGGGCGGGCATTTCGCGCTTGATGATACTGGAGCCGTAACCAACCCATGGGTTGTGCCTCTGTCGCTCGAGGGGGCCTGTATGCACATCGCTCATGTCTAAGAAACCATGAAGTGAGGTAGGACTTGGGCGAGCATACCGTACAGATTGTATGCGTCGATTCATTCATCAATGTGCTCAAAGTGCATAGGACCTGCTATCCCAGAGCATCGCACATCCAGGTTTGCCGTGCTTATCCTTCATGCAATAAGCGCCTTTCAACATCCGAACGCCTTCATCCAGTAACTGTCAAAAAAACGTAATAAGTCGTGGATAATGCTGATTAACATGCGACATACATCAGCCGCGCCCGCCATGACCCAGGCCTAAGAGTGACACTACACATTTAGACACGGTCGAGGCCAAAAGGCATTCAGAAACGCTCACGCCACTCTTGGCCCTGCGCGCCTCACGCAAACCGACGATCATCTTTGCAAAAATGTCCCACGGATGACTGCTCTGGTTTGTCTCCATACCGCCTGTTCAACGGGGTCGAAAACTGAAATAAGCACTTGACGCTCAGACGCAGCTCGGCTTGTTTCCACCTCTTTCGTGTACTCTTCTCGCTGCTTTTCTTGCAGTGCGGTCAGGTTCTCGGTCAGAAGCACTTCGAGGGCTTGTTTTCATGATAGGGTGCTTGGAAGATATTCAGCCATGGCCTGACAAGGGTGTTAGTTTGGTGACATCGGACATGGGAGATCGCTTACGTCTTGCGCGGTTGCCATTCGCGCGAAGGCTTTGTAATACTTTGGGTCGAGCCTTATCGCCTGATTGGTGTTCTAAGCAAGAGGGTTGGATCGGAAACAAATAGATGATGTACCTGAAAGGCGTCACTAATTGCATCCAAGTACCTGAGAGCCGTCATTAGTCGTTCATGCCAATACACGGAATTGAAACAGCAAGAAAGGAACACGTACTGCTTCAATTACAAGCGACACGCGATGGTAGGTCAGAAAGACGTACAACGCGCGCTTGGACGGTATTTATTAGTGGTCATGAGGGCAATGTGACAGGGCATTCGAGTGTTCGATCCTTCTGTAAACGTAGATAAGGTCGTTAGAACTACTTCTCCGGCGTTAGTTGTCCAGAAGCACCTGCCGTCGCTGGCATTTTTGCTGAATTGGGCTTGATTACGGACGGTGAAGCTGAGGTAGACATTGGATAATGGCGTAGTTCGTTTAAGTTGAAGGATGTAATACAAACTCCGACACAATCCAATCTTATCCTCCACATAATCAACCATGAACAGCACCCGAGATCTTGAATAGCTACAGACCCGCCCCCACGCTATCCAGTCCAGGTCTTGATTCAAAATATGGGGAACACAAGGAGATGGAGGGTAAGCTGGTTCTGGCATCCTTGACCTATGTGTGTGTGTATGTGTGTCCAGTGTACGTCCTCTAATCAATCAGAAAGGCTGAGGCCCAAGACAGGCACAAGGGTGAACCTTGTATATGATTTTCAACCAATCCAGTGACCTTGGGCTGTGAAAGACCGAAACGATAGTACTGCCCCATCGCTTCCTTTCTGGATTTTGGAATGGCTTCAGTTTCCCATGACCCGCACTGGACTGCTACGTCCCCATTCACCCCGCAACGAGACGGGAAGGGCACGGCGGTTTGCACGGAAGAAATGAAGAACTATTTCAGTACCCTGCTTGGGCGGCAGGTTATCGGGGTAAAATCTGATCTGGTCGGACATGGTGTTTTCAATGTCGTGAGTCCGACTTCAACATTTTTTTTAGGTCCTGTGTTCATTTTCTTTGGATTCAGGTGTATGAGTTGGTGTTGAATGACGCTGGTCCGTGCTGTGTCGCACGCATCTGCTATAATTTCAAGGTGATAAGAATGAGAATGACACTCGAAACGCAGGGACTTATTGTGACCTATTGATGATCAGGATACTGACGGGGGCAGAATGTATGCTCAAGAGACGACAGCGCAAGAGATCGCGATTCTCAGGTTCTTGGAGATAAAGGCGCCCGAAATCATGACGCCCCGCGTTTTGGGTTACGATACCGATCCTCGGAATCCAATTGGCTCCCCGTTCATCCTCATGTCAAAGATAGCTGGCTGTAACCTACTGAATCTCGCCACCGAGGAAAATCTCTGGAAAGATTTCAACTTTGTGCGTATTTCCCTAATACATTGTTAACACTTATTGCGGTTGGTGCTCATAAGACCGGTTAGCATAAATTCATACCCGGCCTAGCACGCGCATTGGTAGATCTCTTCAACATCGAAATTCCCAACACGATAGGCCCCGTCACTGGCGTGTCAGCAGACGGCAACCCCATCATCGGCCCCTTCTGAGAGGAAGAACCATTTCGAGGATCCGCCCACACATTTGACTCTGCTCAGGAATACATCAAATGGCGTATATCCGCTACGAAATGGGAGCATAAGGACGAAGCTCCAGTTGACGTCCCGGCCTTACTGCAACGACTTGAGACACTAGCACGACACCTTGTAGCGCGGCTTGACCCCTCGCTGCTCCGCGTGTGCTTGGTGCATCTTGATCCTCATGACCGAAATGTGATGGTTGAAGACAGTGAATTTAGTGGGCTTGTCGATTGGCAGGTGAGTTATACCCAGCTATAGTTTCAGTTCGTGACTTATATGTAAGCACTCTGCCGCTAAGGCTGTTGCGCTCCCGGCATTTATGGCTGCGGAGTATCCACCCTACCTTCGGTACGATGGGATGCGCGAAGATAGGTATGCAGCGCTGAATCAACATGGAGGGATCAGATTCATGGATGGGCGGCTCGTAAGTTTGGGTTTGCAACTTCCGATTCGGTGTTTGCATTTGGGCTGATCGAGATATTGAATGCGACATCCAGAGACTGTCAAGGGAAGACGCCAAGACACTGCGAGATTTGTACCTCAGTGTGAGTATCGCTCATGCGTCCCCGACCACCGAGTTACATCTCTTGACACTCGATATAGTGTTGCAAGGACCGAAATTTGCTATATGCACGGGCGTTGAAGGAGGGCCAGACGTTGCGTCAGCTTATTGACTGGCTCAATTTCGTGGAGTGGGAGCATGACTTTGTGTGGCAAGGCCTGTGCGTTCCAGTCCGCCTTCGTCCAGGAGGTGACGCTGATGTTCTGAATCTTTTTCAGGGAGCTTTGGGAAGCAGATCAGCGAAGGAGACTAGCCGGGTTGGATTAGAAGATCGCCTACTTTTCGGGTTCACTTTGGGGACGACGTTAACGGGGTTTTTTTCTTCTTGTTTATGTGACTTTTGTCGTGTTGCCCAAAGTGGCAGTGGGTCAAGGTCTTGCGAATAGCAATTTGCCGCCTACCCATCGCGGTGGGGTTGAAACCGATATCTACGCGATTGAGTAAGCTTGGCAAAACCTTAGTCTTCACCTCGGATTTAGGGAGGCACATGCGCCAGTCGTAGCCTCCCTGAGGTTGTACAAATCTCGAGTGGCAGCCATCTATCAACTTCATCTTCCCTACTTACAACACGTTCTCGTTGCCAAAGTAGCAGACCGAGCCCCACTTTATCTTCCGTTGCCTTTCTTGACTTCCCAACGCGACCATGGTTCAATACTTCGACAAGATCCCCGATTTCCTGGTACGTTGGATCGAAAAACAGAAAGTATTCTGGGTCGCTACAGCCCCGCTTACCGCCGACGGCCTGGTCAACCTCTCTCCGAAAGGTGTAGCAGGCTCGTTTCGCGTCGTGAATTCCAATAAGGTTTGGTACGAGGACCTTACAGGAAGCGGTCAGTCTCTCTTTCATTGGCGCTCTGGCTGGTCTCTCATTGGGCTTTGATTGGTCTTAGGTATCGAGACTGTCGCGCATGTCCGCGAGAATGGGCGGATTACGATATTATTCAATGCGTTCGAGGGTCCGCCTCGGATTTGCAGACTGTATGGTAAAGGTCAGCTGAGCTTGCTCGCCCTTACGTTGCTCTGCCAAGCAGTCTACTAAGATCTCGCCAACGCTGCCCATAACATATCTAGGCACGATCTATGAATTCGGGACTCCGGAATACGAAGCGCTTCTCCCACCCGAGAAGCGCCAGATCGGCTCGCGTTCCATCGTCATGATCGACGTCTTTAAAGTCGGCACAGTACGTTCTGCCACCCATACCATTACCACCACAGGTAAATTAACAGAGAAAAATCAATATTTCCTAGTCGTGCGGCTACGCTGTCCCGTTCTTCACGTACAAGGCCGAGCGGATGCGCCTCATGGGCTCTAGCCTCCCGCGAGAGATTGTCGATGTCGAGGCGGAGAAAAAGCTCGACGGGTCCTCGTGCAGCGTTGCTCCGCTCCCTGAGAAGGGACTGAAGTGGTACTGGTCTACGGCGAATAAGAAGAGTCAGGACGGCTTGCCTGGAATTTTGAAGGGCCATGAATCGCTCGTAAGGTTCCAGCCCCCGAAAGGTGGCTTGAGGAAGGATGATGAACGTGAAGGGGCTGCACTTGAGGTGGGAGAACTGAAGCTGGTGGCAGCGTTCTTGGCGGGGGTCCTGCTTACGGCGTCGTATGTGAAGTTTATCACACCGCAGAGTTGACAACTCGCAAAAATGTATATGTAGCCTACTGGTTCGGTGTCAATATCCCTGGGATTGGTTCGTGCCGCTGAGTGTGATGTGACCTCTTTTTCCTGAATAAGCTCGAGTAACGATGTTCATAAAGCTACAGATCCGGAAGGCCGTCAGAGTCGGTGGGGCCAACGCGCTATCAGTATGAAGTCTCGTCGGGAGACATGGAACGTATGATGAGGATGTGTGCGCAGTGGAGTTAGAGGTGGTCTGTCACTGCTCGGGTCTCAATCTGCGATTTCCATTAATTTTCAGCTCAATTGAGTACTAGCGAGACGAATGAGCCATTTTTCGATAGGGTTTTGACTTCGGAGTTTCAGACTCAGAATGCGAGACTCGAACAACGCGGTCACGGGATCAAGATATGTCGCGTCTGGATGAAGGCCTTCCTTTTTGGGAAATCAGTCTGGCGGCGGACTGGTCAACTTCCAACTCAGCGCCCCATCGGCAAATAAAAAGCGGTAACCCTCGATAACCCTCCTCATTCGTTCTTTGAATACATCCAACATGTTGCCCGGCTTCCTCTCAACGTGCTTCGTCCTTGCTTATTACGTTGGTCTCTTCATCAGGCCTCACGTCACACCCCTCGTCTTCCCCACACCACTGGCATTGAATGCCGCGAGTATCCATCTCCTCCCCTCAGCCGTCAGGCTCCTCGCCATTGTCCATAGTCCCTATTTGGCTCTCACAAGCACCCCGTTAGCCGTCAAGCTCTCCTCCCTGCCCGCCATTAGTCCATGGGCCCTACAAGGCCCCCCTCCTCCTTCTAGTTCGCCCCCATTCACGTCGTTGGTCTCGGCCTCGCCCAAGCAGAACATATCCGCTCAGCAAGGCCCCGCCATTCCTCATTCACCTATACCGATCTTCCCATTCCCTCTCTTGGCCCCGCCCCGCCTTGAGTCGCCGCCTTTACGGCACCAGTCCCCTCCTCCTTCCCTACCGATGTGTGCGCCTAACGATGCGCCCGTCAACTCATCCACCCCTCACATCCCTCTTCTTTGCCCATCGCCGTATTTCACGTTCACCCTCAACGCCCCGCGTAACACAAATTCTTCGGCTTTAAGGACCCCGACACCGTCATCCCCATCTCCGCCAACCCTTGTCGCAAGGTTCCAGAGGTTGCGTACACTCCCCTGCAAGCCCGCCCAAGGCGGTTTTGGGCGTGCAGGCACCCGGCCCTTCGAGTTCTTCATGGTGGCGTTTGCAGCCATCGCCGTGGCTGGTACGTCTTCCCCCTTCCATATCTCCCTGCGCCGTGCAATTGACCCCACTTTTGGCAATTTCTCTCCAGGTATTGTGACCATTGCTCTTGAATCCGGTCCATTGTCGAGCGCAGGCGATGCGGAAAGTAACGAGCCCAACAACGACAAAGTCGGCTTCGAAGACGATGACGAGGCCGCCGCCGCCGAAGAGATCGAGACCAACAATGGCGGGGGCGAAGATGACCCCGCTCTGCCACCCTCCCCAAGCTCCGTCTTCGATGACGACCCGCCCGAACTTCCTCTCCCGGGACACGATACCCATGCACTCCTCGTCCTCGTTCTTCTTCATAGGTACGCGGCCGAGCACGCCGCTCATCATTCTGAGCCAGTTGAAGCCATGGATGACGTCGAGAGAGAGGACAGGGCGGTAGATCCAACGGTAAGCCTTCCTCCCCACTTTCGACCCTCCGCAAATACTCATCACCGGTCGCACCTTCAGAGATTGCCCTCGGCGGACAGCGCCTCCCCATCCCAATTCCTGTCTCTACGCGACACCGCGGTCGAGTCATCCTGCTCCGCAACCTGTGCCTCCGTCACCGCATCAATGCTGATACCCAAAGCATCGCAAGAGGTACCCACTCCTTGCGCCATACCTTCGCAGGATGATCTTGCCCTTATGGCCCCTCTTCCGGATGACGAAGACGACCTCTGGGTGACCATTCAAAAAGACGAGGGAGAGGTCGATGATTTGGCCATTCCTCGTGCTACTATTTCGGACAACGATCTCGCGCTTTCGATTCCCCGCCCAGATGACGACGAAGGGCCTTGGATAGGTATATCGGCAGATGAGAGTGCGGGCTGGGACATGTCCGAGATGCCGATCGTTGTCGAGGATACAATGCCAGTGGAGAAGCGTGAGGAGATCCCAGTCGAGCACGCAAGCGGATTCGTCATTAGGCGGGAGAAGGGCGGGTGTGCAACGTTCGTCGTAAGTATAGTTTCCTTTCCGCGATCCTTTGCGGTGACTGATCCTTCACTACTTCCCCAGGGCCTGCCTTCGACCCTCACAACCCAGTTCCAGCCCTCATGCGGATCAGCAAGGGACCGCGTCGATCCCTTGACACCTACATCCTCATCCACCTCTACATCAGTGCCCCTAACCGCCAAAACCGTCGCTCCTGCTTGCAAAACTGTGCACAAATGCCAAGCCGGGATCGAAACAAATCTAGCACCTGCCCCCAAGAAGAAAGCGGTCCTTGCACCGCTTGGTGTGAAGTTGGACGGGCTCGGGTACTGGGTGCCCCGATTTGGGGCTACAGCCGAGGCCATGTCACAGGTTTTTGCACGACCTGCGCAAAAGCTTGGGTCGGCCATCAAACAGGAGAGGCCTGAGGGAGCGGTGAAGAAGTCCGTGTATCCGTCCGAGAGCGCGTCGGCGGCTACTACTCAGCTGCCTGCGCCGAAGAGTGTGACAATCCTCAAGCGGGAGAGGAGTGTAGGGACAAAGCCAGCGAAGACGTCGTCCACAAAGGATGCCGCTTTTGTAGCATCAGCGGACAGACTTATGCAGACTCTGAAGGCCGAGCGTGACAAATTGGCGGCCGAGGTGGAGAAGGATAAGGCAACGAAGGGGGCACATGGACGCGCCCTGGAGAAGGCTTTGTCGGCAATAAGAGAAGCGCGGGCGGTGAACAGCGTGGAGTCTGGGCGTTCGGTCCAGGTACGCCCTCTTTCGAGTACTTTCTCCTGCCTGAGGTGCTGACGGCCTGTTTTCCACCCTAGTCCTCCGCGTCCGGTCATCGTGCGCCTCCTTTGCCCATCCCTGCCCTCATCCAGAAGCCCATGACCATCCTTCGCCGTACCTCATCAGCACTGCCTTGCGTTGACAACAAAGCCCCCGCAGCCGGCCCATCAACCACGTCTGGTGACGACGAAGCGAAGCACGATGGAAACGAGACCATTGCATCCGCCACCCCTCCAACCCCGCCACAGCCCACATCCACAGATAACGAAAACGACGACGCAGCGGCGGCGGGCCCTTCAAACGTGTCCGGTGGGGGAAACGCTACCCTCAGCAAGCAGCAGATGTTGAACCGACGAAGGCGTCAGCGGAAATACTTGCTCATGACGGTAGAGCTTTTCGCTCAGCTCCCGGGCGACGACGTCTGTCTCCCTGATACACCAGCCAAAGCCGAGACCGAGGAGGAGAAACACGGGGCGCCGGTGTTCAACGCCGAAGTGGTGGAAAAGAAGGAGGACAGCCCGGATACGATCGTCCTCGTGAGGAACCCCAAACGCCGCAACTCGATCACCTCTAGGACCAGGATCGGGCCCTCTACCTGCCCCGCTGGCGAGCTTGAGACCGGTGATCCGGAGGAGGTCGATGCGACCGCGGGGGAGAGACGGCGGTGTCCGACTGCGTGAGGAATGCGGCCGTAGGGGTATGGGAGAAGGGGGGAGCTCTCGAACTGTGGACGAGACCGAGCGGTTGCGACGAGGCTCAGGACGGACCCCGCTTGCTGCTGACGAGTGGCAGGTGGTACTTCCGTTTTGGGTTGTGGGCGCTGGACAGACAACTGACGAGTTGGATGTCTGGCGTTCGCTCGTCGTACTTCGTTTGATTCGTTCATGGGGAGGGAGCTCCAGGGGGAGGGGAAGGGGAAAGGATCGTCCCTTTGCATGCTGGTGGAGGGACCGAAGTGCGTTGCTCGACCATGTTCCATCTCCTTTCTTCCCGGCTCGTCTCCTCTTCACGATCACCCTAACACAACCCCAACCCCGCACTGGCTCTGATTCCACACTCAACTCCTCGTCTACTCCTCATCCGAATACGACCCCCTGATTTCGATTCAGCCCTAGTTCCACTCCCTTCACCGATGTCTTCTTGCCTACTCCTCCAGAACAAGACCCTGGGCCCCGCTCTAGTCATGATCCCGTCCTTTCGACTGGCACCCGCCTACTCCGCTCAACGACCCCCGCCCCACTCTTGACTACCCGCTTCGGTGACATATTTTTGCCTAGTCTTCTCAACCGTCCGAACAGGAACCTCCCCCCACATCCCGCGCTGACCGTGAAAGCCGCCCTTTTTCTCCGCGCGGTCAACACTAGTGGGTAAACCCTCAACTTCGTCGTGCGAGGACGACACGAACATGTCGATGAACTGCCTCTGGTCCGGCATGTGTCTAGTGCTCTCCTGGGGAACGCCACTCTCAATGACGCTGAAGTAGAAGTCGGCCGTTCGACACAGATAAAAGCGATGCCTTCGCCAGCATTGTTTGATGGAGAGGAGTGAAACCCTGTTACAGAACGTCGAGGCGGTACCTCGAGAGCAAGTGGACGTACGCGTGTCGTTACAGCCTATGATCGTATGGCTATTCTCCGCGGTTCGTGACTTCGACGCATCAATGTGAGCATGGTACCCCACCACCACTTCCAGCTATAGCCGCTCAAGGGGTCCTCTTCGTCTTAGTGAAACATGGGGAGCTCCTGAACGAGGTTGACGATAGTGACGAGGTCTGGAATGGGGCCCGCTTGCTGCTGACGAGTGGCAGGATGTGGTTTCGTTTCGGGCTATGGGCATTGGTCGGGACAACTGACGAGTTGCCGGCTACTGTTCTCGTCCTATCGTTCGTCGAGTTCAGGCGGAGCTCTGGGGAAGCATTCGCGCTTCACCAATACTCGAATCATCCGTTCCCTTCTCCAGCCTCTCAGACTCAGGACTTGTATTTTCTTTCTGCTCGGTGCTCATTGCTTGGACTCAGACTGGATTTGAACTTGGATCATGGATTTGTATTTTCTCCAACTGCTCGAACGCTGGACCCGCGGATACCTATAGGATTGGATTATTAGCATATATATACAGACACGAACCGAAGGCTTGCTTGCATACATTTACTGGATTCATATTTCATTTTATTCTGCTCGATCTCTGGACTCGTGGATATCTGTAGACTATTAGAATTAGCGCATATATATATCAAAGACTGCTTGCTTACTTCTGTAATAACAAACGACTCGTTCTTGTGCCGCGTATCAATCATGAGTCTTCAAAAATTTCGGATAGTCGTGCACAGCTCAGTAATTCGGCAGCTTGCAGGAGGTGGCATTATAGGTTCAGAAAACGCGGCGTATTCAGGACAGACATGTCTGTGACAATGTTGAGAAAGCATGTACCTGGTGGCGAGCTCGTCAGAGACAGGATTGTTGGCGACACCGAACAAGCTGACTTCTCTGAACCATCTCATACTTGTCACCGGAACACGTGATCTTTTGCGGTAACACGCCGAACTCGTCTGCACACATCTGTTTGGAGTCCGGTTATGATCCGTTTAAATTTCAGGTTCGGGTAGCTTGTTTAAGATGTGAGCGCAAATCTTCGCCGTGTACTGCTCTAGTCCATGTTCCATAAGTCACTTTGTCCCCATGAGGTTTTCGATGTGGGTCGAGAAATGAGTCCCCCAAGCCAAGCTTCCTCCGTTCAAGTTTTCCACCGTTTTCACAACCAGGGCTGTTTCGCAAAAATAACACAGAGCGAGAACCAAAAAGATACTCTGAAACGTAAGTCAAATTGGGCGTTTCGTGACCGTTGACAATCCCGTTGTCACAGACGCATCCACTAATAATCTATGCACGGGAGTGGTACAGATTGAGCTATTTCTGGGAGGGGGTGCGTCGAGAACCAACGATCACTCTCGATGGCCAGGGGAGAAAAACGGATTATTACTTACAAATCCAAGAGGGCGCAAGACCTTCGTCAAAAACCAATGATCACTCTCGATGGCCAGGAGCGAAAAACGGATTATTACTTACAAATTTAAGAAGGTGCAAGACCTTACAATAAACGTACTCTCCGATCCTGGCAATGCTCTCGAACACAGCCTGCAGGCATGACTGCTCCCGTTGGTCTTCCCCCTCCCGCAACTCCTCAAGTGTCTCATTTGTCGCCCCCATCAACTCCTCCGGAGTGTGGGGGTGGTAGCTAAAACCCATTCCAGTCTCCATGAAGGTTTTACCCATGTCGGCCATCTCTCGTTGGATCTGGAGAGGTTGGTCGTCCTGTTTTATGAGGGATTGGACGATGTCTTGTGCAGAACGTTGTGAATCAGTGAACCGGACCATGACGGCTTCCCGGTCAAATATCTTTTTGAAGTCTAGCCATCTCGAATGCTCCTCTCTCCTTTTATCATCGTTCGAAGTAACCTCACCCCAATGCGTAGTGACAAGAATGAGTTTCTTGCTACCTTCTTTGCCAATTTGCTTGAACACCGGATCCATAGCCCTGTACATGTCCGAACGGTGAGGACTCAAAATGGATTGAAGGTAGATCAGTCCAGCAAGCTTCATATTGGCATCATACCTGATATGACATGGTAAGTACACAGCGTACCGTCCGTGACTGGGATATCACTCACGATCGAGCCAGCCAGACAGTAATGTGCGCCGCCACCTCCCGTTCACCCAGGAATGTGTGGTCAAAGCCAGGCGCGTCAACCACTACGATGCGGTGCTCGGGAGAACCGGGATCCCGGAAGGTGAAGTGCTGCATGTGCATTGTCACAGATTGCAAGCCGTGTCCAACCAACGCCACATCTTTGCCTATCAAGGTGTTAATGAACTAGCCATTAGCTGTAAGTTACAGTCCCGCAGCGTTCACCGTGATCAGACCTACTGTACTCTTTCCGGAGCCTGTCGGGCCGAGGACACTGTTCACCAAACAGTTAGCAGATGTTGTAGGTGTTGAGATGAAGTCGTGTACACAATAACACGATCAGTGTCCAGAGGATCCCTGATGAATGAATCCTCTTCACTAACACTTGTCATCCACCTAGGTTTTGTTGTGAAAATCGCAGGCTTAGGTCTATTCAACGTTGCGCGCGACGGCAAATTACGTGGCTCCTGTACTCGAGATAAGGCGAGAGCTGCTGCCGTTTCTGAAATGCTTTTATCCTGATCGCCCAACTCCCGTTGTATCTGGATAGGGGAGAAACGATTTTGTGCGAGGAGGGAGTGAACAATAGCTCCAGCGGAGGGCTGCGTAGCATCAAATCGGGCCACATTGGAACCTTGAGCGAGCATATCTTTCCAGAACGTATCTTTCAGCTGCTGCTCCCTTCGCTCCCCAACCTTCGGGTCACGAATTTCGCTCCACATTGTAGTCGCAAACACGACTTTCCTGCTTGCTTCTTCGCCACACAGCTGCTTGAACAGTTCTAGGTTCTTTTTTGCGGATCCGGCTATACGATTCCCGAGGATATCGTGAAGGTAGATGAGTCCAGAGAGCTTCATGTCGGCGTTGTATCTGTAATAATATAGCGAGCGTTCGTAATAAATATACGTTACAACAGGGAGAATCACGATCGAATAAGCCAGACAGCAATCCGCCTGAGGATCTCATCGTCGTCAACGTATGTGTCGTTGAAGCCAGGTGTGTCAATCAACACAATGCGGCGGCTAGGATATTTGGGGTCGTTGAAGAAGAAATGATCGACTTGATCGGTTTTGGATTCTAGGTCATTGCCAACGACCGCTACTGTTTCGCTCATGAAAGTATTGATAAACTAGGTTAGAAATCAATCGCGAATATTCAAGGTTTATAGAGACCAAGCCCACCGTGCTTTTCCCGGCTCCTGTGGGGCCCATGAGTCTATTCGCCGATTAGCTCAAGTGCTTCGCGGAATCAGAGGAATCAACGTACGCGATGACAAGATCGGTGTTTCTGGGATCCTTACAAAAGGAATCTTCTTTCTTGACATCCTTTGTCCAGTTGGTGCTCTTCGTTGCATTCCCAGCGATTGCCATTCTCGAAGTGGAAGGTGAAGGCGAAATGATGTGACGCGACCTATTCTTGAAGGGGGGTTGTGGTGGTGAACAGCGGGCAGACAATGAAGACGTCTTGCGTTCCAACTGTCTTCATCCACGGGGTTTATGTCAGTTTCGAAGATCCTAACGTTCGGTTACCTCGTGGACAGGCATGAGGCTTGGGGGCTGCTATGACGCTTCGACCAAGTGGAACCGCGTTGCACGATTGTTGTACTAGCGAAAATTGATAAGGAAGTGGATGGATCAAACATGCAAAAGCATCTGAGTGACTGTGGATAACAAGTGGGATGAGTAATGAGTGGAACAGAGACGGGCGCCACCTCTGCGAACAGCTCCCTTCACGGTTTCAACTTTGCAATGACGCCCGTATTGGTTCGTGCTGCTCGGAGGCACAGGTTATCTGAAGCGCCTATGTTTAATTTCAGCAGGTCGGTGCGCCCCATACTTCAGTTGTCGTTCATCCAACAGCTTATCTATACGAATGAGGAAATATTTGTCTGAAGGATCTCGCGCCATCAGACCACAATTTCCTCCCAAGCCGCTCCTTCCGCCGCCAAAGAATGCCGGTGTCGCAGAAGCAACAAAAATACCAGGTGCAAGCTTTACATATTGAGGGGTCCGGAAGGGTGAAGTCTAACGTTCGAGGTTGATATAACACTATCGCGGGCGACCCGGATGAGCACTTTCCAGGATCTAGCAGGGTTTCCGTTGCAAGAAATATGACTGAGACAGATGAAGGAGTCAAGGATTGCAGAGCAGGTGGCTGATCGACTGTGCCGGCCGAGGTGCTCAAGAGGCAATAGTTGAGTCGGCGAAGGCTATGTCGGTGTATACATAGCCAGCCAACCGCAAAAACTGTGCAAAGGTGTTAAGAAGGTGTAAGTGGAAGCTGAGAAGCTGTCGCTGAAAATGAAATGATTTTCGGTTATAAGCAGCCGAGTCATGGGAGAAACCTGAAAAAACCCGTAACGCCGACGCTCCTCTTCCTCGCCACCACTTGCTTTCAGCCACCACCATGTTAGCTGTCGCCGCAGCGTCCAGGTTGTCTCTGCGCGTTGCGCGCAGGGCTGTCGTTGTTGGCGGCCAACGTCAGGCAGCACTCACTGCAGTCAGGCGGCGAGACAATGTTTCTGTTCGCACTTTCCAATCTGTCGCGCAAACTGACAGGGTATGTTCAACTTCCATTGTTCACGTTAGTATCTGTACCACTAAAGCCTGTCCAATAGGACACTATCACACGTCTCCTGTACTCAATTGGCACCAAGCGCGAGGTTGAACGACACCTCCGAATTTTCTCCTCTTCTTCACACCCTTCCCAGCCCGCCAAGTTCGCTGTCATCAAAATCGGAGGAGCCGTGCTGGCGCAGCTGGATGAACTTGCACTGAGTTTAAGCTTCCTGTACCGCGTTGGGCTTTACCCAGTGGTCCTTCACGGAGCTGGACCACAACTGAATGATATCATGGAGCGTGAGGGAGTTGTTCCCGATTACATCGACGGCATCCGGGTCACAGGTACGTGAGTTGACGTATCGGCCGTCATCATATCCCAACACACCCCCTAACTAGATGCTAAAACCCTTCAAATCGCCCGCCGTGTCTTCCTCGAAGAGAACCTCAAGCTTGTTGGTGCCCTCGAAAAGCTCGGAACTCGTGCTCGTCCAATTACGTCCGGCGTCTTCACCGCCGACTACCTAGACAAGGAGAAGTATGGACTTGTTGGTAAAATTACCAGGATCGACAAGCGGCCGTTGGAAGCGTCCATCCGTGCTGGTGCCCTCCCTATCTTGACCAGTCTGGCCGAGTCGCCAGACGGCCAGATTCTCAACGTTAATGCCGATATTGCCGCCGGAGAGTTGGCGAAGGAACTCGAGCCGATGAAGATCGTGTTTTTGAACGATAAGGGTGGGATGTTCCATGGTGTGACTGGGGAGAAGCTGGACGTCATTAACCTGGATGAGGTAAGTCTATGTTTCGTGGACGAATCCCGCGCACCCTAACTCCTCGTATCTAGGACTTTGACAACCTTATGAAGGAGCCCTGGGTCAAGTTCGGCACTAAGCTCAAACTTCGGGAATTCAAGGAACTCCTCGATCACCTTCCTCGCTCATCCTCCGTCGCCGTTATCTCGGCTTCTATGCTGCAGAAGGAGCTGTTCACCGATAGCGGTGCGGGTACCCTTATCCGCCGTGGCTACAAGCTTTTCAAGCACAACAACCTCGATGGGATTGGTGCCGACCGATTCCGCCAAGTCGTCCACGACCGGGACCCACAGGTTCTGGCCGGCTTCCAGAGCGTAACCGGCGTCTTGAACGATCTCAAGAGGACTCCATACACCGTCTACGGAGACGAACCGTTGGACGTTCTCGCTGTCGTCTCCCACCCTGAGGGCGAGATACCAGTCATGACGAAGCTTCTGGCGTCTCGCAGCGGCGTGCTAAATAACGTCATGGATAACATCTTCAATGCCATCAAGAAAGACCACCGCAAGCTCTTTTGGACGACCCACGCCGAAGACGAGAACCGTGCATGGCACTTTGAGCGTGCGGATGGGAGCTTCACGCGGGCTGGGCGGAGTCTCTTCTGGTACGGCATCCAGGACGTAGCCGAAGTCGAGAAGATCGTCAAGGGGTTTGAAAAGAACGGAAGAATAGAACGGTCCTACCTCCCCGTCGGACCCTCCGCCCCTCCTCATCGTACTGCAGGGGCCACAGCAGCCACTGTGCCTGCTGGCGCTAAAGCTTTCTCAACTTTAGCTCGCCGCGTCCCGGGCTCATCCCGTGGTTATGCCACCACAGCGAGCGATGGTCCACCGCCCAAACGCATCGGCCTCATTGGCGCGCGGGGATACACAGGCCAAGCGCTGACGACTACACTCTCCGACCACCCTCACTTCGACCTCACGCACGTCTCGTCGCGCCAGCTCGCAGGATACCCATTGCAAGGATACGCGAAGTCGCCCATTAATTACACCAACCTGTCGACGGAGGATGTCGAGCAGATGGAGAAGAGCGGCGATGTGGATGCGTGGATTATGGCTCTCCCGAATGGCGTGTGCAAGCCTTTTGTCGATGCGGTAGATCGTGGGGCGGCGGCGCGCAAGGGGGAGGGGAGTGTCATTATTGACCTGAGCGCGGATTATCGGTTTGAGAAAGGGTGGACGTATGGTCTTCCCGGTGAGGATTCTTTATCTCCTGGATTGTAAATGCCCCTCAGAATTGAACAATGAATTTTAATTTTACCTTTTTTTCCATGTTTGACCTGCCAACAAACGAACAGAGCTCTATGGCCGCGAAGGTATACGTGCTTCGAAGCGGATCTCAAATCCGGGGTGTTACGCGACGTCGGCGCAGATGCTCATCGCTCCCCTGATTAACCACATCAGACCTGGCGCGCTGCCGACTGTCTTTGGGCTATCTGGATACAGCGGGGCGGGCACGCTCCCCACGACTGACCCCGACGGCCGTCCGTCGACTGCGCCAAAGGTCACGCCGCAGAGCTTGAAGGGCGGGGTCAAGCCTTACTCGTTGACGGACCACATCCACGAGCGCGAGGCCGGATTCCACCTCGCGGAGCTGCTTTCGTCGGGCGCCGCGCCGCTGAAGATTGCGTTCATCCCTGCGGTCGCGCCGTGGTTCAGTGGGATTATCTCGACGGTGTCGATTCCGCTGACGGGGAAGATGACGGCGCGCGAGGTGGTTGCGCTGTTTGAGGAAAGGTACAGGGGAGATAAGCTTGTGAGAATTGTGAAGGAGGTGCCGCTGTTGCCGGATATCGAGGGTAAGCATACGTGGACTGTTGGGGGGTTCCAGGTGCATAGCGAGGGTGATAGGGTTGTGATTGTTGTATGTTGCCCTTTGTTCGTATCCTCTTTCATCCTGTGCTGACGGTTCTCAGGGTGGGCTAGATAACCTTCTCAAGGGTGCGGCAACCCAGTGCATTCAGGTGTGTGGTTAATTTGCACGCAAAGGTCTACTCGGAGTCAACTGTCATTGGTAGAATCTGAATCTTGCACTGGGGTACGATGAATACGCCGGTATCCCCATCGAACACTCAAAAGTATTAGGGTAGGCAGACCACCATCCTCCCATGCTACTAGGGGGACTATTGTCACAGCACGTCCGGCGAGGGCAGGAGTTCTTCCAATGATAGATGCATGTATCTCCACATTACTGTATAATCGAGTAGACTCGGAATCAGACTTGATGCACACATCGCTCTGATTGTCATGTCCAGAACAGGACGTTGTCTTGACGTATGAGGCAAAAAATAGAGCAAGCACAGTCAGGAGCTTCCGGGTCACTGCACTGCATGAGCACAGCCTCGGTATATCATAAGTCAATGCCAGAAGATTATAATGGAAATTCCATCGCAGCTTCTGTCAGGGTCCCTTTTCCTTCCTCCCTCCGTTATCAAACTAGGCGCAATGCCGCTCGAGGCCGCCTTGAACGGCGAGCTCGACACTGCGCCCACCGATGAGCGCCTGTCGTACACATGACCAAATATCACAACGAGGTTGCAACTGGGCGGCCCGATGATCTGATGCTCCGTTTCCTCTGAAATCTTCCGTTGCCCTCCCTACTCAGCGACGAATGGCCAATGCTGCGAGCTCGCGAATGCAAGAGCACCAGAGGACGGGCCTTCCTCCTCAGTTTGTTGTCCCGCCGAAAGTCAACGAGCGGCCCATCAAGAATGTAAGGATTTCATACTTTAGCTAAGCGCCCGCGGTTTCAACCTAAACATCGGACCTGTTCATTTGGATTATCATGACAGGTACCCCAACCTGCAGCGAACAAGCCGACGGACGCAGAGTTCTTCATGAAGACGGCTCGAGGGGAGCCCAAAGCGAACCCGACGTTCCTCAAGGAACACTTCTTTAGAGAGGGCCGAGTGACGGAGAAGCAGGCGCTATTCATTTTGGAGCGTGCAACGGATGTGTTGACGAAGGAGCCAAATTTAGTGGACGTGAAGAGTCCTGTGACGAGTGAGTGGACGCGATTTTCCATCAGTGCGATCGGTCTTACGACCATCAAGTATGTGGGGACATCCATGGCCAATATGTGAGTCAACGTTTGCTATCGTCGCTGTCATACTCACCGAACGGCTGTCCAGTATGATTTGATGAAGCTCTTCGAAGTCGGGGGCGCCGTCGAAGATAACAACTATCTATTTTTGGGAGACTATGTTGATCGGGGGAGCTTTGGCATTGAGGTATTCCTTGCACCCTCAGATCCTGTCAAGACACCATTTTTACCCTACATCCAGTGTTTGTTGTATCTGTATAGCCTTAAACTTATGTATCCCACCAAATTTGTTCTACTACGAGGCAACCACGAATGCCGACATCTCACGGAATATTTCACGTTCAAACGCGAATGTAATCCCCTGTTCTCCAAACTTATGGCGAAACGCATACTAAAGACACGTTATGCTCATGATAGGTCTCCACAAATATTCTGAACGCGTATACGAAGCATGCATAAAATCGTTCTGCGCTCTTCCCCTTACTGCCTTGGTCGATGGACGGTTCTTCTGTGTACACGGTGGTATCTCGCCAGAGCTCATCAAACTTAGCGACCTGAACCGAGTGCGTGTTGTACCGACATCTAAAAGTCTTCACCTGGCTGATTGGCGCAGTTAAACCGCTTCCAAGAGCCTGGAAATCACGGGCTGTTGTGCGACCTTCTGTGGTCCGATCCCATAGCAAATTACGGGCACGAACAAGAGCCTTCTCAGAATGGGCCTGGCCTACCCCTAGGCAGCACGTTTCTACACAACGCAACCCGGGGTTGCTCGTTTTTCTTCACGTTAGTTCGTACCCTGTTCTAAAAACCTACGCCGACTTGACTGCCGATCCCGCAGATACGAGGCATCCTGTCAGTTCCTCGAGCGCAACAATCTCCTTGGTATAATCCGCGGGCATGAAGCCCAGGATGCAGGGTATGACCTCGTCCAATCAATGTGAATCGGGTTAGTTATGATTCCCCTTCATCAGATATACCATGCACCGCAAAACACCCACCAAGAAATTCCCCTCTGTCATCACGATCTTTTCTGCCCCCAACTATCTCGACGTATACCATAATCGGGGGGCCGTCCTCAAATACGCGAATAAGAACATCACCATCCGCCAATTCAACTACAGTTCGCATCCGTACTGGCTTCCCAACTTTGTGGACGCATTCACATGGAGCCTCCCATTCGTGGGCGCCAAAAGTATGCTCGTCTTACAATTGACCGCCATCGTTGCTCAACTGGTGTATAGTTACCGACATGTTGCTGGCGGTTCTCAGCGTGTGTAGTCAGGAAGAACTGACAGAGGCCGATAGTGATGATGAGACCACGATGACGGTGGAGCCGGGGACTTCGCCGGCCGAGATCCAAAGGCGGCGGGAGGAGATCAAGAAGAAGATCTTGGCGATCGGGAAGATGCAAAAGGTCTTCCAGATGCTACGGTCCGTATACACTTCCACTCCCCAGAAGGAAGGCATCCAGGACCTGACGCGGGTTGTGTTTACAGAGAAGAGTCGGAGAACGCGACTGAACTGCAGGTTGACACTAGCCGTGGTGTAGGTGCCTCACGTACGAACATCAATGCGCTCGGCGTCACGGGAGCGACTTTGGGTCGCTCTATCCGCAACTTCGACGACGCGTACGTACATGCTTGTCTGCCTCTGTGACTCTTATCTGATTCTTGTGTCTGTTCCATAGCCGGAGGGTCGATATACAGAACGAACGGTTGCCGGAATTCAACGTCGACGCGGCGCCGACGATGTTCCCTGTCCCCAGCATGCGAAGAGCGAGCGTCGAGGCAGACGGGATGACGATGGAGTACTTGATTAAGAGGACACTGGAAGAGGAGGACGAGGGTGGCGTAGTGGAGCGTCTCGCGGAAAGAATTGCGCGGGGAAGGAGTCCGGCGCGGCCGTCAGCTCTAAGGCGACATGGCACGGCGTGAAGGAGGAATTGGGTGAGGGGGAGGATTTCCATCTATTGTGCACGCTTTCCTGGTTTGTTTCACGTCTGGACATCTTCTCGTTTCGTTTTCCATGTATGCTGATATCTGGGTGTAGATAAGATAAATGAGTACCCTCCATGTATATAGTCAATGTTTCCATTTCAGGCACGAGGGTATTTTGACATCGACGCGTTTTCCTCGAAGATGAAGCACTCATCCCGACAAAGCGTTCTGTCCCTATTCACATGTTCCGAAGAGATTTCGAAGATCTCAGTCGACTCGTTCGAATTCGTCTTCCACTTGCAGACCACATCCATCGACAACTCCCTGCAAGTCCGCCAAGCGTCTATCCAACCCCGAGCAATGCATAGGTGCTTACTCATACCAGATACAATCTATATTCTGCGCGATACAATTTATACCACTGGTGGGTGTTCTTCACCTGTGACGCTTGCTGTACTTGCATGGACATGTCGCCTTTTCTATGAACCCTGCTTGGACAAGATATGGGTACACCTCGATGGCGTCGTGCCCCTTAGCAAATGCCTGCCCCCGGATATGTGGATGTTCTTCGGGTACCTTGTACATCTGGTGTGTACTTTTCAAAACAATCATCAATCGCGAAAGCCTTTCCTGATCCACAGAAATGTCCAGAGCTATACAGCCCACAGATCTAAACCGGTTCATGTTCCACTCCCGCCGCGTCAAAAGTCTACGGCTAGGAGATATCTATGACGGAATCACCGAAGTCCCTTTGGAAACATACGAGGCGTTGAAAGCCGCTAGTCGGCAAGATTTTCTGGTACCCGATCTCACTAGACTCGCCTGGACCCAAACGGAATGGAAGCAAGGTTTGATGCTTCCACATATTTATCTATTCCTCGCCCTACACATAACACCAGTCGTGCTAGGCTTGTTAGGAGAAGAAGAGACCAGAGTTCGCTTGATCATTACTCTCCAACAACGTTACCCATCCTTATTAACTTTGGTCTCGACGGTCCGGGAGGATTCAGGGAAGCAGACGTTGTATCAGACGCGCTTTTCCGTTTAAACCTCCTTCGTACTTTGTCCATAGGTGGGCAAACCCTCATTGATCCCATGCACGTTACCAGCCTCCCTGGACTACAAAATTATCTATCAGCATCGTTGCACAGCCGGGCTTCCATCACAAGGTTCCGAAAGACCTTCGTGTGTTCGAAGCACTAGAATCCCTCCAGGCCGAGCCCGACATTCCCAGTTGCATAGCATCACTGCGAGCTGGCATGTCTTCTTCTCCGCTTCAACTTCTGGAGTTTGTAAATCGCGGTCGCTCAAGCGCCTCCTTGTGGTATGAGACGATCCGAGTGTTGCTCGAGCAGTGTTCTCATTCCCTTTCCCTACACCTTCATCTGGAGGACAGGACGACGTACGTGAGGAGGGTCCCGTTCATCTGAAGAACGAACAAGAAGTATTTCTGGTGAATAGCCTCCGCAATCTATTTGCCTTCCGACATCTCATCTCGAGCATGTCGCTTTACGCATTTCGCGTGGTTTCATCCTTGACAATGCCGTCGTCCGCGAACTGGTTATGGCATGGGTCAGCTACGCCTTTTAGCCTTAGACTGTGTATGGCAGCACCAGTACCATGTTATGTTTGATGGTTTGGTTCCGTTCGCCAAATATTACCCACACCTTATATCGCTGTCCATTCACATCGCCGCGCGTGTTTTCCCTCACTCACCAGCACTAGCCAAAGGATCGCAAAGTAGCATGAGCTCCCACTCTCTGGATATGTGCTTCGGCGCGTCCCCTGTCAGCAATCATCCCGCAGTGGCCTCCTTCCTCTTCGCAGCCCGGAACGCCCCTGGTCAACATCCCCATTGGCCGAACGTCGACAAAGTTTTGGAAAGATCGAGACGCAGCCCTGACTTGGGCAATCGATGAACGGTTCGTTCGCCATTAGGAGATTCCTTGCGAGAAGAAAGATTTATGCAAGGTACAAGATTCTTGTCATATACCGAGCACTGGTTTGTAGAACTAAAGCAGTGCGCGTTGGTATGGTACGATATCCGACTGCCTAGCTTCGTGTGCATCTAGTCCTTAGCGTCTTTGCAGTGTCTCTTAGCACCATGTTTAGGGGCGCCCAATTTTGGTAACGTTGTTGGCCGGTTCGATAGAAACTAACAACATTTGGGTATCCATTGAGGCGGCGCGAAGCGACGACTATACATAGTACAACCGGTGGTTTACAATGTTCGAGGCTGTGAAGACATATACCTACCGACTTTTTGGACGGCGCTTAGTTTCGCGCGTGTTTGTGCGGATCCCCCCGCAGGCCACCCTCAATATCCTTGGTCTTCGTCTCCGTGACCAGTACCGACAACGGGATGTCGACCGTATTACGCTGCAGAGCGTTGAGTTGATCGAAAGCAGCGAATAACAAACACTACTTACCGTAGGTTCGCATATACCAATGAATTGCGAAGAGCTCATAGCATTAGTGGTGTTCTGTGATTCCATACGGCGAATGCTCTTCCGCGCGTTGAGCCTGGTTCGGGCAAGCATGGGCAAATTTGAGAGGGGCAGGAAAGCGAGGGAACTCACGACGCTAGTAGTGTGTTGGCAAAGACTGACGAGTTGTATGAGGGTGCTCAGAGTCCAGAAGAATTGTGATAGTGAAATTAGAGCTGTGCTTACAGCGAGACAAGGCAATGTACAGGGCCTCCCAAATGACTAGCGTGTGTGGTGGTACGTGTGAGTAGAACCAATGGTGTCAAAGGAAGGCACGTACGGTAATTCGGCATGGTCAGGAACTAAGGCTAACGTGAGACAACTAACAGGGCGAATAGAACAAACACATACACAGATGGCTATTATCAAGGCGTACATGCTGCAATTTTGTTATAAAAGTTAGGACACTACCAGGCGATGAGTATAAGGCGTTTGTGTACCTTGTGAGCAATCCCGTGGCTACGTAGGTATTCAGGTTCGCGGCAAGGCTTAATCATAAATAACAACGCACCAACACACCAGACAATCAACCTGTCGATTAGCCGCGAAGTCCTAGGTAATCATTGGTCAGTAGGATGCACTGCCTTGCCGCCTTTCGCACGACGTACCTCGCGAACCCCGAGCGGCGAGTATGCAAGTCGTAGCAGAGCGATGCCGACATCAGAATATCAACCCCAGCCCCTGTGAATTCCAGTATGAACGGATATGAGGAAGCAGAGAGATGCTCGACGTACCACTGACCCAACCAGCAGTAATGAGCGGTTTGAATTCTCTGAGAAATTGAGTAAAGGACCGGAGATTGATAGCCGACCCCGAGATGAAGCTTGTAACAATGAAACGAGCCAGAACCATGGCCCCGAATATGCTACATAGGATTGTCTTGTTTGTAGATTTCCATAAACGATGGGCGAAAAAGCCCTGAGATGTTGTGAGTAAAATGTTCCATTTACGACAAAAAAGACTCTGCTAACCTGGACGAGGAGTACTATAATGGCACTGAACAGGATAGGGAGCGTGAAGGTCAATGGCACGGGGCTGATCATTAGATTTGGATTGCCAAAATTTTGGATCAACAGCCAGTAAGCCGAGTGCATGGTGCAGCCTTGGTGCGTAAGGTCGGCCACCCTAGCGTCCCGAAGATGAATATCGCCGGAGTTTCTGGAGAAAGAGGTATACAGACCATACTGTCGTTACCTAACAGACCTCCGTAAGATAGGGCTAAAACGAGTCCGGAAATACACACACAATAAGCTTTAGGTACTTGGGGTCCTTCGGGAAGTCACGGAAATACATGTACACCTATGTACACATTCGCGCCTTGGTGAGCAGGGAAGACATCGATGGTTCAGAGGACTTACCTGAACACATTCCACACCGAAGAGGAACGTAGCTAGGAGCACCCCGATGAGCATGGGGCCCAAGGTCAAGTCTATCGATGTTCCACCCATCGTCGACGCGTTGAACAGAGGTCCAGCCTCGCGTGCATCTGAGTCTTATATATGAGAAGGTAAGATAAATTGTGGGGAGATTACGATCAGAGCCCTGATTTAGGGTCCCTGTGTCGCATTAGGAGGTTCTTGGATACGACCCCTGGGTAGACGCAAATAGGACAGGCACAAGAAATGGACTCGCAGTAGATGTCTGCTAGTGAATAATCCGGGGAAGAGGGAGGTACTTTTGAAAGGGGTGTTCCTGCTTTGTTCTCGTCTGGCTACCAAGAGATTCTGGAGCAAGGGGTGAGGCTAAGGAAAAAAGATCAGCTATAGTCTGTAGGACCCCTGACAATCAGCTATGAACCCTAATTTGGGTCAGGATAGGGATCGGGAATTTTTTTGGGAGGTCTGATCCAAAACGGGTAGGATTTTGGGAGATTTCCTGAGCCAAACGTCTGGACAGGAATGGGGTGGTAGACCTGATTCTGTCCGGGTGTGATCATGGTCAGCCAGCCAGGCGGTCCGGGCGGGGTTCAAGATTATCTAAAAACATATGAAATTTCATCGAAAATGTTCTAGGAAAATTCTGTACATACCAAGGGAAAGCGATCGTCGGTCAAAGCCCGTGGAAGCGCATCACCGCCCTAAACACTCGCGAACACGATCTGACCTTACGCGGACCGCCAATCTCTCCGGTCGGCATCTTCCTCAAAGGTAGCCCCAGGAGTCATTACAGTCTACGATGAACCGCCATCTATGGGCGAGAAGGAGTGGATTGAAACAGGAAAAAAATTCCCAGCTCAAGGCTCCTGAAGGATGACGGAAGGAATGCGAATAGTCTAAATACGTTAGATACGCGCTGCAAGCAGGAAAAAATTGCGTTTATTTGAGGCCTGATCCGATGAAAACGCGACTTTTGGTGATACCTGTCCGGTTATAAACCGCCAAAATTCGTCCAGCTGCGTCCGGGGTAGGGAATTTTGTGGCCGGATAAGGCATTGTAGGGGGTTGTCAGGGGTCCTTGTCCTGTACTACACACGACACTGGAGAGAGTCAGGAGGAGTGGCGCCTTGATCAATCAGAAAAACAGATTGCTCACATGAACTATTACAAAGAAGCTGAGAAAAACAAACCGAAAAGCCTAAAAAAGACTACCGGTCTGACTTTGAGGCACATCCCTGCAATCAAGACAGATCAGCATGTACTAATGCTCGTTTACCACCTGCTTTGATTGACTTTGAATGCCGGACTTGGTTAACCCAAATCAAACCCTGATCACTTATTTCAAATCGTCGGGACCGTCCGCGCGTCCACAATGGACAGCAGAGAGTCGAGATGCTCCAAACCCCTCGGAATACCCCGCATCGAAGCACGTCTTGCTTCCCCAGTTGCTAGACCAAAACTCAGCGACAAGCCAAGGCGAACTTATCTCTGAGAGCATGGGGTTCGGGTACCGCCGAGGCTTACATTTCGAAATTCGGGGAACCAGGTGACCACCGTTTCACTGGTGACTTAGACCCATCTCACGTTCATACCCCCTAGGCGTTAACATTGTAGGGGTGGGGCGATGCCTCTCTTCGTCGGTCCCCAACGAGACCTTGATCTGTCCTCCAACGAGCTCAGGACCCAGGGCGCTGCGGCGTCGGTCCCAGCCGCGTTGGTGGATAATCGATTATCCCTGGCCCTTGTTTAAACTTAAACAGGCTTGTCGAACTCGTCTTGGCGGGAGGACTAGTGGTAAGTATCCAGTGCTCGCGTCGTTAGCCTGCTGACATGGCCGATTGTCCCACGCAGTTATTCGAAGTGTACGTCGAAACGCACGCGGGGGCCGTATGATGGTATGCACCTAATACACAGCCAACTGTCGTACGATTGAATGCAGAAGTCTGAGGACGAGGATCACCTTGTCAGTTCACCTTGTCAGTTCTTGACGCTTGATAATCCAGCCACGTTGATTGCTGACCCCAAGTCTCAACACCCGAAAATATTCCGCTCAGTGTATGACGCACACCCTCACATAACACGCGAACAATGCGTTGCAATGATTAATCCGGGACGCTTTATTCCCAAGGACGACACATGAAGGGTCCGTTGTTCGTTGCAGCAATGGGCGGGCCGGTGAGACACCTCAGAATGCGCACGAAATTGTCCAAAATACCCGCGACCGCGCTTCTAATGCCGCCTGGTGAGCGCTTGGGCTTCTGGAGCACATGGATTAATTGCGAGACTGGAAAGTACAAAAGAACGACGGAGAAATTCACGGCATACCTCAGTGGTCAGACCATGAAACTCTCAATATCATTCTCAGCGCTCCTCGTGGCAATTTCTACCTCCACAGCGGGCGCCGTAGGGGTCCTCCCAAGGCAGATAAAAAACCTTGTGACGTTTGGCGACAGCTACACCGACGTCGTGAACGTCGGCGATGGAGGCGTCGCATGGCCCGTCTACGCGTCCGGCTACGCCAAAGTGTCGCTGTTCCCCTTCGCACGCTCCGGAGCGACGTGTTCCAACAACATTACCTTCCGGCCGTTCCCATCCTTGTTCGAGAGCCAGCTTCCACTGTACTTCACGGAGAAGGGGAACGGGTCATTGAAGCTCGATCCGAGGGAGACGATCTACACGCTGTGGATCGGGACGAACGACGTGGGTGTGAATTCGCTTGTGAGTGGGGGGAATAAGGCGTCGATTGTGGATGTGACGACATGTATGGTAAATTGGGTGAAGGTGTTGTACGAGAGTGGTGCGAGGAATTTTTTGTTTCAGAACGTGAGCGTCGCGGCTCCCCCACCCTGCATTCTTGGGGTACATTATTGACATGTCGATATGGAAAGATGATACCCTTACAAAACGTCCCCCTATATGCGCCGGACTCCTATCCGAACCGCTTTTGGACGGCAGAGAGGAACACGACGGAGTGGAGTGTGTTCATGACCGAGCTCGTCCTGTCAGGGAACGCCCTCACAACGCTGTTGCTACAGGCTTTGGCCCCCACTCTCCCTGGCGCCCACATTGGTAAGCACGGAAATCATTAAGGGGGAGACGCGGGGCTTACCGGCACGATGACGATGCAGGGTTATTCGACTCCCATGGGCTGTTTGCAGACATATTCGCACATCCAGCTGTGTACCTCAATGGCACGGCGCCGCTGAACGTGACTGGCTCCGTGAACGCCTGTGTATTTCAAACTGGTGGCAACGTGGGCACCTGCACGACGGCCACTGGCACAGCAAGGGACAGTTTCCTCTGGTGCGTCGTGTTGTGTAACATTCTCCATGCACATAAAGTGGCAGCTGACACGTTGTTAGGTTCGATGAGCTTCATCCCAGTGAACAGGCGGACAGGGTTGTGGCGCGAGAGGTCGCCACGGTGATAGAAGGCGGAAAAAGTAGGTGGGCGACTTGGTTGAGCTGAGGGAGGACAGGGTCGGGGGTTCGGGCGCCCAACTCTGTCTTAACGCTACAAAGCATCAGGCATACAAGCATTAAACAATTTCAAGGAAAACGTCTATCGTTTCATTGATACCCTCCGCGGGCCATGAGCAACCTGCATCACTGTGGGCAGTCCAATGACAAAAAAACTCGAAGTCTCCAACAAACGAGGGTAACCTAGGCGGCATTTTTATGGAAGCGCAGATTCTAGACCAATTCTAAATTTGCAGAAGGACCAGGTAGGGCAAGGACGCGGAGTCAATGGTCAGCGGCATCAGCAGCAGTGATCGCGGGACGAGCGCAACACGGCTCACGTGCACGTGATGTTTGCTGGTACTCAACCATGTGTCGACTTGGTCGTCTGACCACCAGCTCATCACTAGATCTAGACCTTGTCAACGTCCTCATTTTGGAATCGGTAGTGCCACCCGTGCAGCAGCCGACCCATCGCATTGAGTTGTGCACGACCATCCGAATGCAGCACAAGAACTAGTTGTTTGTTATTACATACAGAAGTAAGCAAGCAGTCTCCGATACATATACGCGCTAATTTCATTAATCTACAGGTATTTACCAGTCTAGAGATCGAGCAGGAAAAAAATGAAGTATGAGTCCAATAAATGCAAGCAAGCCTTCAGTCCGTGTCCATATATATGTGCTAATAATCCAGTCCTATAGATATCCGCGGGTCCAGCGTTCGAGCAGTAGGAGAAAATACAAATCCATGATCCAAGTTCAAATTCAGTCCGAGTCCAAGCAACGAGCACCGAGCAGAAGGAAATTACAAGTCCGAGTCTGAGAGGCCGAATCGAGAAGAGAACGGATGATTCGGGTAAGGATGAAGCGCGAATGCCTCCCCGGAGCTCCGCCTGAACTCGACGAACGATAGGACGAGAACAACAGCCGGCAACTCGTCAGTTGTCCGACCGATGCCCATAGCCCGAAACGAAACCACATCCTGCCACTCGTCAGCAGCAAGCGGGCCCCATTCCAGACCTCGTCACTATCGTCAACCTCGTTCAGGAGCTCCCCATGTTTCACCACGACGAAGAGGGCGGCTATGGTCGGAAGCGGTCGTGGGGTACTCATGCTCACATTGACGCGTCGAAGTCACGAACCGCGGAGAATAGCCATACGATCATAGGCTGTAGCGACACGCGTACGTCCACCTGCTCTCGAGGTACCGCCTCGACATTCTGTACCATCAAACGATGCTTCCGAAGGCGTCGCTTATGTTTGAGTCGAACGGCCGACCTCTACCTCAGCGTCATCGAGAGTGGTGTTCCCCAGGAGAGCGCAGGACATCTGCTTGGCCAGAGGCAGTTCACCGACGTGTTCGTGTCGTCCTCGCACAATGAAGTTGAGGGCTCGCTCGCTGGCGTTGCCTGCGCGGAGGAGAAGGGGGTGGCTCTCACGGTTGGCGCGGGATGTGGGGGGAGGTTCGTGTTCGGATGGTTGAGAAGACTCGGCGGAAATATGTCACCGAAGCGCGCGGTCGGGAGTGGGGCGGGGGTCGTTGAGCGAAGCAAGCGAGGTGCCGTCGAAAGGATGGGATCGTGACTAGAGCGGGGACCAGGGTCTTGTTCGGGAGGAGTAGGCAAGGAGGTATCGGTGAAGGGAGTGGAACTAGGGCTGGAGCGAGGTCAGGGGGTTGTGCTCGGATGAGGAGTAGACGAGGAGATGGGTGTGGAATCAGAGCCAGCGCGGGTTTGGGGTCGTGTCAAGTTGATCAAGAAGAGGAGACGAGCCGGCAAGAAAGGAGATGGAATATGGTCGAGCAACGCACTTCGGTCCCTCCACCAGCATGCAAAGGGGCGATCCTTTCCCCTTCCCCTCCCCCTGGAGCTCCCTCCCCATGAACGAAACAAACGAAGTACGACGAGCGAACGCCAGACATCCAACTCGTCAGTTGTCTGTCCAGCGCCCACAACCCAAAACGGAACCACCGCCTGCCACTCGTCAGCAGCAAGCGGGGTCCATTCCGAGCCTCGTCGCAACCGCTCGGTCTCGTCCACAGTTCGAGAGCTACCCCCTGCTCCCATACCCCTACGGCCGCATTCCTCACGCAGTCGGACACCGCCCTCTCTCCTCCGCGGTCGCATCGATTTCCTCCGGATCACCGGTCTCAAGCTCGCCAGCGGGGCAGGTAGAGGGCCCGATCCTGGTCCCAGAGGTGATCGAGTTGCGGCGTTTGGGGTTCCTCACGAGGACGGTCGTATCCGGGCTGTCCTCCTTTTCCACCGCTTCGGCGTCGAACACCGGTGCCTCGTGTTTCTCCTCCTCGGTCTCGCCTTTAGTTGGTGTATCAGGGAGACAGACATCGCCGTCCGGAAGCTGAGCGAAAAGCTCTACCGTTCTGAGCACATACTTCCGCTGACGCCTCCGTCGGTTCAACATCTGTTGCTTGCTGAGGGTGGCGTTTCCCCCGCCGGCCGCGTTTGAGGGTCCTGCCGCTGCTGTGTCGTCGTTTTCGTCATCTGTGGACGCGGGCTGTGACGGGGTTGGAGGGGTGGTGGATGCAATCGACTTGTTCAGCTTCGCTTTGTCGTCACCAGACGTGGTTGGTGGGCCGGCTGTGGGGTTTTCATCGCAAGGCAGTGTTGATGATGAGGGACGGCGAAGGATGGTCATGGGCTTCTGGATGATAGCGGGGATGGGCAAGTGAGGTGCACGATGACTGGATGCGGAGGACTAGGGTAGAAAACAGGCCGTCAGCACCTCAGGCAGGAGAAAGTACTCGAAAGAAGGCGTACCTGGACCGAACGCCCACTCTCCACGCCGTTCATCGCCTGTGCTTCTCTTATTACCGACATAGCCCTCTCGAAGGCGCGTCCATGCGTCTCCTTCATTGCCTTATCCTTCTCCACCTCGGCCACCATTTTGGCACGCTCGACCTTGAATGCCTCCATGAGTCTGTCCGCTGACGCTACAAACGCGGCATCCTTTGCAGACGACGCCCTCGCCGGCTTTGCCCCTACGCTCCTCTCCCGCTTAAGGGTTGTCACACTCCCCGGCGCAGACGGCTGTGTAGTAGCCCCCAATGCGCTCTTGGGCGTATCCGTCCACCTGACGAGCTTCTTCACTGCTCCCTCGGGCTTCTCTTGTTTGATGGCCGACACAAGCTCCTGCGCAGGTTGCGCGACGACCTGCGACTTGGCCTCGACCGTACTCCCGAGTCGGGCCACCCAATACCCGAGCCCGTCCAACTTCACACCAAGCGGTGCAAGGACCGCTTTCTTCTTGGGGGCAGGTGCTAGATTTGTTTCGATCCCGGCTTGGCATTTGTGCACAGTTTTGCAAGCAGGAGCGACGGTTTTGGCGGTTAGGGGCACTGATGTAGAGGTGGATGAGGATGTAGGTGTCAAGGGATCGACGTGGTCCCTTGCTGATCCGCATGAGGGCTGGAATTTGGTTGTGAGGGTCGAAGGCAGGTCCTGAAGAAGTAGCGAAGGATCAGTCACCGCAAAGGATCGCAGAAAGGAAACTATACTTACGACGAACGTTGCACACCCGCCCTTCTCGCGCCTAATGACGAATCCGCTCGCGTGCTCGACTGGGACCTCCTCACGCTTCTCCACTGGCGCCGTATCCTCGACAACGATCGGCATCTCGGACACATCCCAGCTCGCACTCTCATCTGCCGATATACCTATCCAGAGCCCTTCGTCGTCATCTGGGAGGGGAATCGAAAGCGCGAGATTGTCGTCCGAAGTAGTAGCGCGAGGAATGGCCAAATCCTCGACCCAGAGGTCGTCCTTGTCGTCCAGAAGAGGGTCCATAAGGGCGAGATCATACTGTGAAGGGGTGGCGCAGGGAGTGGGTACCTCTTGCGGTGCTTTAGATATCAGCATCGATGCGGTGACGGAGGCACAGGTTGCGGAGCAGGATGACTCGACCGCGGTGTCGCGTAGAGACAGGAATTGGGATGGGGAGGCGCTGTCCGCCGAGGGCAATATCTGAAGGTGCGACTGGTGATGAGTATTTGCGGAGGGTCGAAAGTGGGGAGGAAGGCTTACCGTTGGATCTACCGCCCTGTCCTCTCTCTCGACGTCCTCCATGGCTTCAACTGGCTCAGAATGATGAGCGGCGTGCTCGGCCGCGTACCTATGAAGAAGAACGAGGACGAGGAGTGCATGGGTATCGTGTCCTGGGAGAGGAAGTTCGGGCGGGTCGTCATCGAAGACGGAGCTTGGGGAGGGTGGCAGGGCGGGGTCATCTTCGCCCCCGCCATTGTTGGTCTCGATCTCTTCAGCGGCGGCGGCCTCGTCATTGTCTTCGAAGCCGACTTTGTCGTTGTTGGGCTCGTTACTTTCACCATCGCCTTCGCTCGACAATGGACCGGATTCAAGAGCGATGGTCACAATACCTGGAGAGAAATCGCCAAAAGCGGGGTCAATTGCACGGCGCAGGGAGATATGGACGGGGGACGACGTACCAGCCACGGCGATGGCTGCGAACGTCACCATGATGAACTCGAAGGGCCGGGTGCCTGCACGCCCAAAACCGCCTTGGGCGGGCTTGAAGGGGAGTGTGCGCAGCGTCTGAACACTTGCGACAAGTGTTGGACGAGATGGGGATGACGGAGTCGAGCTCCTTAAAGCCGAAGAAGTTATGTTATGCGGGGCGTTGAGGGTGAACGTGAAATACGGCGATGGGCAAAAAAGAGGGATGTGAGGGCGGGATGAGTTGACGGGCGCATCGTTAGGCGCACACATCGGTAGGGAAGAAGGAGGAGGGGACTGGTGCCGTAAAGGCGGTGACTCAGGGCGGGGCGGGGCCAAGAGCGGGAATGGGAAGATCGGTAGAGGTGAATGAGGAATGGCGGGGCCCTGCTGAGCGGATATGTTCTGCTTGGGCGAGGCCGAGACCAACGATGTGAACGAGGGTGAACTAGAAGCAGGAGGGGGGCCTTGTAGGGTCCATGGGCTAACGGCGGGTGGTAAGGAGAGCCTGACGGTCAATGGGGTGCTTGTCAAAGCCAAGGGGGGACTTTGGATAAAGGCGATGAGCTTGACGGCTGACGGGAGGAGATGGATACTCGCGGCATTCAATGCCAGCGAAGTGGGGAAGACGAGGGGTGTGACGTGAGGCCTGATGAAGAGACCAGCGTAGCAACCAAGGATGAAGCATGTTGAGAAGAAGCCGGGCAACATGTTGGATGTATTCAAAGAACGAATGAGGAGGGTTATCGAGGGTTACCGCTTTTTATTTGCCGGGGCGCTGAGTTGGAATTCGACCACAGCTACGAGTCCGCCGCCAGACTAATTTCCTAAAAAGGAAGGCCTTCATCCAGACGCGACACATCATGATCCCGTGACCGCGTGCTTCACGTCACTGGACGGGCCCTTAGACGACAAACCCTTCAGCTTGGGGTAACACTCCAAAGTCGCCAAGGCGTTCTGCTTGTATACGCTGACCGAGATCGTAATACCTCCTTCAGAAACTCACGGGATCGAGTGTGACACGCGAGACGTGTCGACAATTCATGTTACACTTATGAAATACTGAAGAAATCATGAATGTGTAGCGTGTTTACCGTAATCAAGGAGAACAAGACGACGGCGCACCAGGTCAGTCAAGGAAGATAAGCAGATTGAACGCGTCTACACTAGAAGTGGATGAACTATCCGCGACAAGGTCGGGTGGGACACGTTATATCCCCAGCTACCATCTGCCCTATCTACCAAATCAAGCACTGCCAGCCTGGGGCTGTCCGCAATAGTAGGCAGTGCCAACCTGTAAGATAGGTAGTGCCGACTTCAATGAGTGTGACAGAGGAAGGATGACCCAGCCTACTCACGTCGTTAATTTGCTGGCAGCACAAGACCGAGGCGCTGCCGCCACATGGATCATTCGCGCTTTGCAACGTGGTGCATTGTTCTGTGTGACATTAGGTAGTGTTAAGTCGGTGACGTAGGCTACGTAATCGAACAGGGAAGGAACGAACCACCGACGTAGCCACGAGGTGTCAGTGAATTCTTCTGACAGCAGTATGGGTGCAAGAATTCGCCGCACTCTACAGCGGCACTCGTAAGCAGAGGGAGGGCGAGGAAGAAGAAGGTAGCAGCGACACGGGGAAACATGGTGAATAAAGTTGGAGCAGGTAAATAGTGCGCCAGGGAGTAGAGAGTCTTGCGATGCGGAGTGTCTTTTATATCGCGACCTGTGACGCTTGTGATGGGCGAGTGATAAATATCTGAGATGTCGGCCCTATGCGTTTCGTGTCGCGGTGCCAAGTGCCCGTGCAATATACGGTTCGTATCACCAGTGATTGTCTCTACGGGACCGAAGGAAATGGCAGGCATGCACCTGTCTAATTCTTCGCTTAAACTGACCACTGGACCGGCAACATCGTCAGGACGAGCACATACCAGTCAACTTCGGAACGGAGTGACACGGGAAAGAGATATTTACAACCCGGCGCAGTAGTCGACCTGGCAGAGGACAGTCTGAGGTTGCCGACGGGCAGGCGGCATACTACGGTGTGTACCAGGTTTGCTGAGAGGTGCCCCCAATAGCCGTGGATGTGATTCGGTGACCATGAAAGTCATGCACGGTCCCAAGTACGATAGGAAAGGCCCAGATCGGTAAAGAATACTTTTGGGTCCCATGCACAACACATGTACAAATTATAAGCCAGACATCCTTGGGGTGTTGGCATGTTCAGCATACTCGCTTACGAAACCTTTCCTCAATGCACCATTAATTCCAAGATAAATTACGACAACTGTACCCTATAAAACCCAGTAAGAACGGCGCACAATAGCTTTCACAAGCGTCTATGCAGCTTTTCGCGATCAGGCGGTGGTGATTCTGTATTCCGGATGTCAGGATCGGCCGAAAACGAAAGGAACATGAACGTGACTTACGTGCCGGCCTGGACAATCTGGTCAGCGACAGAAACCGCCGCACCAGCATCGGGAGGAGAGCAGGTGAGAGCGCGCTTCTGGACGATACCGCGAGTCAGCCTCGTCGGAAGAGGCAGAGAGCGTTTTGCGTTGCCGAAGCATTTCTGCAGAACGATGATGGTCCGTCAACATCCTCCTTCCAAGGTATGGGTGTAGGGAAAAAGACACAAACGAACCTTGAAGATCTCGAACTTCTTGCTGAACAATGAGACTTTGGTGCTTTTGTCGAACAGACCGAAGAAGTTCGCGTCTGCACCGGCGTTCACGTCGAGTCCTGCGCCGATCCTGAAACATCCGCCGAAGGATGCGCTCGCGTCCTTGACGACGCTCAGATTGCTGTTCTTTGCAGGTTGTGTTGTGACGGGGGCAGCGGAGGAGGCGGAGGCAGAGGCGGAGGCGGAGGCAGAGGCAGAGGCGGAGGCGGAGGCGGAGGCAACATTAGTGCCCGTTGCGGCGGAAGATGACTCAGTCTTGGAAGGGGTGGCCTTGACCGAAGTAGCTTTGACAGAGGTGGCCTTCACGGATGTAGCCCGTCTGGTTGAGGTGGCTTTAACGGAGGTCACCTTGGAGGACGCAGCCTTTACAGACGTGGTTTTAACAGAAGTAGCCGGGACGGAGGTAGCTTTGACAGAAGTAGCCTTTGCTGAAGTAGCCTTCGTGGAAGTAGCCTTTGTGGAACTAGCCTTCGCAGAGGTTGCCTTCGTTGGCGCAGGCTTGACAGTGGCGGGTTTAACCTGACTAGCGGACGGTGCAGGAGCCATGTGATCTTCTGCCTGCACGTTGGCAGGAGCATAAACAGGAGCCCAATAGCGCCCCTTCAGAACTGGTTCCTCGCGCGCAGCCTTGGCTTTGTCTACGGTGATGCTTCCCTGCGCGGTGCCCTCAAGGGAGAGGCTCATGTCTGCGGAGGCGTCGAGCTCGAGGAAGACACCCGATTTGACGATGTCACCGAGAGCGGATATCTTGAGGTTGATCGAGGGGATGAAATGGGCGGCAACGGTGCCAGTAGCTTTAACGGAGGGCGAGACGGAGAGCTTGAGGGCTGTACATGCAAGTGCTTAGCAGGAACATTGATCGGGCAGGAGAATACCGCTTACGGGTATCGCCAACGGAGAAGGCATTGCCTGCAGCCTGGGCCTTCTTGCTGTTCGGAGGGAAGATGAGTTGTGCTTTTTCGACGTGGTAGTTCAGGCCGACAGTGAGGTCCGCCTGCAGGTCGAGTTGCGCGGTCGCTTGGGCGTTGACTTCGAAAGTCGGGCCAATTGTGAGAACGCTGTGTCCATGAATGTTAAGGGAATGACGATTGATTGAGAGGAACTACATGGGCACGTACCCAGGGAAGTCAAGTCCTGGCACACCAACTTCGAAAATCTTGATCTTCCCCGAATCAAGCGTGCCCTGTTATAGATATCACACATTAGGCACTGTTATCATGAATGAACTGGAGGTTGGACCGTACAGAAGCAGTAGCAACCATAGTGACGCTTCCGTCAAGATCAGCGGTGAGACCTTTGAAAAAAAGGCAAAGTTGAATCTTTCTTCTTTCGTTCCATCATGCCAAAACAGGGAACGCACTGGTGATAATCGCAAAATCCTTGACCTTGGGAGGGACAATGGTTCCGGACGCAGCAACGCCGATGGTCGCGACGGCATTGGCCTTGGCGTCGACATCAATCTTTAGGGAGGCAGTGATGGGTGGGCATGAGAGTTGTTGATTCAGAAGGTTGAAGTTTTTGTTCACGGTGAGGGGACTGAGAGCCTTGGACTTGTCCACGTCGAAGTCATTGAGGCCCTTGATAGCTGTAGGGGCGTGAAATCACAACAAAACTGGACATAAAGAAGGGATACAGACCATCGACAGCATCACCAACAAAATCGAAGAGACCACGCTCGCTGTTGCCATATATACGGCTGCGGCGACCAGGACCCACAGTTGATGTGTCGATATCACCGGCTGCTCCCTTGATGTTGGCACCCTTAACGGCGAAATTGACTGGGCCAGTCCTTTGCAAGGCATACGAATGTTAGCTGACACTTATATGACACGCAGATTGCGAGAAACTTACTTCGACGAATCAATGGCGTCGAACTTGGTGTCGAGGGCGAGGGCTTTGACCTGAGGTTGCTTTCCATCGCGACGAACAATCTTTCCAGCAACAGAAGCCGGAATGGACTGGTCTTCGGGAACCCAGGCGCGCGCAACTCGGGCAAAGGCGTTCTTGCCGCACTAATCGGTCAATATGTGATGTTAAGATGAGAATAAGCGTAACCTGATGAAGTACGCACAGACTCGGGTAACCGTACAATCTTTCCTTCCGCTCCCGCACTGTCGTAAAGGTGCGAGCAACCAGCAGCCTTGGCATCGTCGTCATTACAGACCAGCCGGATGTCCTGCGAGAGTTTATCCGGAGAGCAACCCAAGATCTCCCATCCTGCGGCGGTCGTGATATCTGAAATGGCATCTTTCGATCCCCACTGGTTTCGAGTTCGTTTAATCAACCAACAATAGCATGCATTGAGAACGCACAATTTTCAATGATCCTGACGAGGAGCCAGCTGTATCTGGAATGTCTGGAGTGAAGGTGTCAGCGATATTCGTGAGGTAGCCTGGAGCAACGCACCATAAGAACAGACACCGGATAAACACGGTTTAGTCCAGTCGTTCAGTGCGTGTGCAACTGTGGCAAGGGAAATGAGAAGAAGTGTTGGATGAATCATGGCGTATCGGGTGGATTGAAAATGGTAGTATTACTGAGATACTAGACCTGCCGGGGCCGAAAGAACGAAAGTGGGATGTGTGAATGAAAGGACGGGACGAGACCCAAGAGAAGAACAGCCAGTCGTCCGCTGAAGGGAAACCGCAAGAGAGAAATGGGGGTTATGTTCGTCGTGATCGACAGGGATTTATACCATGAGCAACCTGATCTGAGGGCCGTGGACCACACAGAGATTGTTGGTATCATTGATGGATTGACCACGATTGACGACATATAGCAGACGATGTCATGGTTGCGATGTCTGGATGGGAGGAAAAAGACAGCAGTGATTGATGGCAGCGGTGACTGTGCTTGGCACGGAGGTTGAGCCCTTGCTCTTGAAACTCTTTGAGGGTACATATTACTACGGTGTTCAATGCGCTATGCTTTTGAATTGGTTGTCTCACTGCACCGGAGACCAAGTTGAACATACATGATCAAACATCTCCCGATCAGGCATTTTCGACTTTTTCATGAACATGCTCGAATTCTTGCAATAACATTGTCTATGCTCTCTACGTACTCCTCAACTACGAAACCGATCACAGATCCGTCTACGAAGCGTAGTACGACTGGATCTGGATATGCCTGTGTTCGGTTTCATGCTGTCTCAAGCCTGACGATGGAATTTTTCTTATGATGACTGTTCCCGACAAGCCACCGCCAAGTGCAACGATGATGTCGTGGTAGCCTAGGTTGGGTGAGTTTCGGATGTACGGAGGCCTTGTTGATGCTTGCTGCCATACTTATACCCGCACTCCTGGATATCACCTTGTCGGTGCTGAAACGATGACAGCGCATCGACGCCGATCCGTCTTCTACCCGACAATAGACGTAGGAGCTAGGCCGCGTTCAGAGGGTCGGCTAGAAGCGGCTGGACCATGGCGCACCTCTTGCGTTACTGTTTCCCTCGTTCGGAGATCGGCCTACATCCTACGTCCACTCTACTTGGTCTCTGAGGCTTCTGCCGTTGTCGCCTGCGTACTCGGGCACGATGCTTGCCAAGGAGCACGCTTTGGCCTTGACAGGCCCCTCACTCGCGTAGTTAAGAGATCAAACGACCGCCTCCGATGTCTTGTCGATTCTAAACGCTGGTTCAATCGAAATCATCAGGTGGTATGCACGCTAATTGCAAGAAGATTGATGTTCTTACTGCCGCTGTAATGCGAACCCCGCGGGTACCGTCGGGAGTTGATCGCAGGATCAGGAGGCTCGGGCATTGGCAGTTCCCCGCCACCCCCTGCCCGACAAGTCTAAGCGTTTTCAAATCAGGGAGCTCGTCCGGTAGTCAACTGTCGCTGTTAGGGCATCACGAAAAGCGACCGTAATTTTAGACGATGAGGCCTAAGGGCCCACGTTCTATTCAGGAGCACACTACTGTGAGACTCACTATAATCCGCAGTGTCTGCGCTTCTCCAAACTTTTTATATCCAACGCTAACCTCGCAAGGACATAGCTGGAAAGAGCCCCAGTGTCGTCTTTGCTTCTTTCGGCTAACTCGTCTCGATCTCCCATTCTCTGAATACCGCCGCAGACTCGGGATCGGTGGTGGCGGGAGTGGACCTAGAGGCTTTTCTATGGATTCCACCAGTACACCAGCGCCACAGCTTTTGAACTTTGGCCCGCTGACATGAACTATCCGGGTACGGACTGGCTTCCTCTGCATACAACCCTTGCCCGGGCGAGGTGTCCAACCAGTTTGTGACTCCGTCAGTGGTTCCTGCGGCGTACCCAAATCCATGAGTCGTCGACGTGTGCAAGCTTTCCGCAACAAGAATAATTTGGGGGGGCCGTTCAATTGATGAAGGGGTGTTGCGCGTTCAGAACTTGAACGAATCATGAAGGGTGCGTTTCGTCGAGGTTATGCAGTCAGCATACCAAAGTTGATCCTTGCAACACCAGTCTGCAATATAGCCCCATGACAGCGTCCTTAGAGAGCAAAAAATGTAATAACCGGAGATTACAGTTTGGCCGACACAGGAGAGAGCGAGGGGAAAGGCACACTCCAAGTATGAACCAGTTGCGAAAATGGTAGAGAAACAAATTGTCCGCATATTCGACTAGCCGAGCGTGAGGACCGACCGTCTGGTTGCCATTTTCGATGCTTGGTCGGTCGATCGGCGGATTTGCACAAAGTTGAATTTGTCGGCACATGACCTTGTCGGATCACAAGTATGATGCGAAGCCTTGTTGTCGGAGGTCAACCTCAAGCGATATATAACCGTGGTACACACCCGCCTGATTTACTCAGCCGACCGACCGACCGACCGACCACGAAATGGCGATCGCGTACTACAACAAAATTCCATGGTAACCCTCGTTCCGAGCCAGGCCGTAGCGACGACACGTTCTACCCTGAAAGAGAGATAAGAAATAGAACAAATCATACGGCGGGAGTCAGGCTTCAGCCGATAGCAAAATATAGAGACCACATATTACATGCTGGTGACCTCGGGAAGAACTTGAAGATGGGCAGTTTGTCTCCCATGTCTCATCTGATATTTCTACACTTCGAACGCAGTGCGATCGTTACCTTGCGAGTCCTCGTTCATGTGACGTTCATCGCTGCACTCCGACTCGCCGCATGGAGAGAAGCCATAGAGATCCCGATGTCCAGTCTCCCCGCCTAGTTTCTACTTTCAGAAGCCTGTTCCGTGAGCCAGTACTATCCACGCACCTGACCGCTTTTGCTGGAGATTCTTTTGATGCCCGGGCACAGCTACAGATTGCCGTGAATGAATCGAGACAACACCATATGCTTATATAATAACAAAACCTACTCCCCGCACACCGGGGCTCGGCTGAGGGATACGCCCGACGATTTGGTAGTATGCTAATCTACGATCCTGGATCAACACCCAAACTCGAAAACCATTGAACGTGAAACCAATCATTCCCTGGAGGCAATCGTTCCTCAATTTCTCCTCTTGTCATTATCCCCGACGGCACTGCGCAAACTAGTTCACCATGCAAGTTCCGTAGTGGGCTTGCCTGGAGGACTTCTGGGCCCGGTCTTGATATTGGTTCAACCGACTCAATCATCAGGTTCGTAGTATGCCCGAAATATGATCTCGAAACGTGTAATTATAACTTCGACCTTCCGCCAGTCTCGGTGAATAAGCTAAGCGCCCAACCACGCAATTGACCTCTTCCTAATCCTCCCAACCCTGATCGGCATTGATCGAGATCGAGGCCCGCAGTTTCCCTCTATCTTGCTCGTCAGAAATAGCACAGTTTGAATGCTGGATCAGGTAGAGAGGTCCATGCACAAGTTGATTAAAGTCGTTGCATAAAGTTGTTTCTTTACTTACGACGTTAAGAGTTCACATAGATGTTAGGGCGATCTCTGGGAAATGAGGCTGCTCCGCAATTGCCTCTTGGATTATTGGATTACATACTATATCCAGCACATCACACAAACCGAGAACGAAGACACTACCAGAACGTCAAGGCGGCAGGATGATTTTTCTGCAGGCGATTCACAAGGAACTCTAAGAATATCTCATTAGTGGCGTGACGCTCAGAGTATGTTTAGGACCTACTCATGAGCACATTACCGGTGGAGAACATGTTCATTTGTGATAAGATAGAGTGCAGCGATGTCGACCATTGTGGGTTATTTCCTGTGGCTATTGAATCGACCCTAAGGAGCTCATGCACGAAGACCTCGCACGCAGCCGTCCAGAGTACCTAGAATAGAAAGTTTGATCAATAATATTCGAGAACCTGTGAGCCCTACTCACTCCTATGATGGGGTCGATCCTCAAGGCGCTCGTCGGGGTTATGTTGTGGGTCAGCATAGCAATCGATTGAGCCGCGAGCAATGTTTTTTGTCGCGAGTGCAAATTGCCCCCGTCGGCGAGCGGGAGATGTAGTTTGATGGTGGCGACATGGGTCATCATTTTCATCACAAGGAGGGTTTCGGTTGCAAAAGGCTGTACGTCCATTTGGTCAACCAAAGAAAAGTGAGTTTTGAACTGGTCGATGAGTGCATCGAGGCGCGTGAACGCGTCCGAATGTCCTATCTGATCCGTCCTCGCCATTGGATCGAACTCGCCAGGGTTAGATCCTCGAATGACCGTCGCTTGTTCGAGTAGCACCGTGGATTTCGCATGGAGAGCCGTGACCGAGAAACCGTCGATGGTCGTGCTTTCCAAGAACCGTTTGATTGTGTCACTGCTTACGCGTGGAAGCAGTTGCTAGGATATCACGTCAGAACGTAGATCCAACATCCACTCAAGAAAAACGGGACTCACAAGCTCGTATTCAATCACGTCCATAGGCCAAGGCGTATCGATCCCGATATTCTGAAGGTCAAAGAACATGGAATGGGACTCTTGGATAGCAATCCAGTAGTTGTTGAGGATAAGCACAGCCCAAAATGCGTCTATCCGTTCCCCTTCCTCTGTGCCGTCAGCAGGAGATGGCAGAGTCGAAATCAACAATTGCGGTGAACTTGAGGGCGTCGAGGTTGACCTTGGGTTCCCATGCGTGCGAATACGATGAAGGCCAGATGAAAGGGAGAGCGAAACCGCGGCGTTGGCGTGATAATTTCCACCGAGGACTTTTCCATGTTTCAGGTAGTAGTACGACAGAAGGACTTCGGCCTGTATGCCATGGATAATTTTCTGTGGGTGAGAGCTGGACAGGTCCTTCGAGAGGTGATGCAAGGCATTGCGTAGAAAGCTCTTTTCGTCGAAGCCGTCCGGTAGTGATGGTGACAAATGGCTACCCCAGAGGTATATAGCATTTAGGAGGGAAGGCGTTGGCCGAGCGTGGTGTCCGATTGGTAGGGGAAGGAGGAACGATTGGTGGAAGCGTTCAATATTAAGGAAAAACCCAAAGCGCGCGCAGTACTGGTAGAATACTTTAACACTGAAATCGTGTTAGGATGTTCAAAGGGACGAGAAACTAATGACTAACAGACGTAGCATTATGTCCATTGGAGGCTCTTCGACCGGGGTAGGAGCAACGCTGTTCTTGGGTATAGACAAAAGAGAACTTGACGACGAGGAAGGCCGAGAATTTGGACTGTTGTTACCTTGAAGTGGATGTGAGATGTAGAACTTGATGGTTATTCGCTATACAGACCAGATGGTACGGCCGGTCTCGCGTCACAATTAAACGTTGGTGGAGAACCGCGAGAATATGGATGGTGCAAGGCGACGTCGGCGGCGGTGGGGTCTTCCATATTTTCGAGCTGACGAATACGGCTTTGGATGTGTGATATTTTATCCTCAAGAATTTGAGTTTGTGTGAGGCCATTGCCAGGGTATTCACAGTCTTCGAAGGCTCCATTTGATCTCGCACATTGACCGCAGGAGGGTCTTTCTCCGTCGCATTTCTATCATGTTATGATCAGCGACGGTTCATAGCGGGACAAGAGAACTGAATTACGATCTTCCTCCGTCTATGATTACAACTATCAGTAGGATACACAAGATCACGAACGAGCGCGCGGATACGCACCTGCAGTTCATACAAGCCTTCCCTTTCAACATCGTGAATGATAGCGTGAAGAGCTGATGCAGCTGGAATTAAGAATGGACATATTCCTGCCTAGCGTGAGTTATATATGATGTGGTCGTAACTATTTCCCCCCTGTCATCGGCGGACCCTCCCGACGCCCAGGAGAAAATGAAGCAGCTCCGGTATGATACCAGCGGCCCCCATACGAGCCACCTACTTGTGTGTCCGGTTTGAGTTGTAGATTGGCGCTTGATCCACATGAGGCAGGATCAAGATATTCTCGGTGGTTATTCTGAAGATCGTGGACCTCACGGCAGTAGGATGAGCCAAACCAAGAGTTGGCTTGCTTGCGATTGGAAAAAAAAAGGGCAGAGCGCTCGGGACTGGAGATAAAATCGGGTATGTCTGTGCCTAATTTCCATGATATCGGGAATTGGCTTGCAGTGGTCCCAACCGAATTCCCCGATATATCGGCAATCGCGGAGAATCAACAGCTTCGGGCGCGCCGTCACCTGACTGGCCATTTCCATTTCAGGGTTAACAAGATCGACCAAGTAAGAGAATGCTCGAGCCCCTGGCTACCTCATGGGTAGAATGCACTGCAGACGCGAGGGGGCGGAGTTGGGGCAGGTCCGTGAAGGTGCGTGTTGTATTATGTACTGAAACTTGTTCATCGTGTATAGGTGATACTAATGATGTGCGAACCTCACCATCACTCTTTCCAATGTGTCCCAGCTGAACCTGAGGGCGTCAGGACAACAACATAGCTTGATGAAGAACAGGAATATAGAAAAGTTCAGGATTCTGGCATAATAAGATTAGATATGATAGAATCTTGGAGTTGTAACCGATGTGTCACCTTACTGCAGAATTCTCGATATTTCATGGGAAGAATGGCTGCCGGTCTAAACTTGTCCGTTCTGACCATCTTTCACGAAATAGAATAAGGTGCAATCAGACGTGGCTGGTCATAAATAGAGGCGAAAGCCAATTAGCAGCACTTGTGTTCGACGGAAAATCAGGGTGTAGCTGATCGCGAACTTCAACTATGGATCATCAGTTGCCGCACCCGAAATACGACGAAGGTAACTCTTGAATCGACAATTCACAACTTGATAAAAGAAAACTCGAGAAACAGGGTGATACAGATGATCTTGTTCAAATACACAAAGCATACAAAAGTCCATAATCCCACCAATAGCCGCAAAGGCAAATATAATAATACCTGGGTATCAAGACAGAAAGTAAAGCGGATCATAGTAGCGTCGCAGACAGGCCTGCAATCATTTTTCTACCACTTTCTGCGTTCCTAGGCTCGCGACGAATTCGGCCACAGCCGGCCAGTACCCTGTCTGCACACACGTATCGTCTACAAACGCCGAGTTGTCAGCTGATACCCCAGACTTCAGAAGTCACAACACGCACTATGACCCCCGTCTTCGAACTCCATGTACTTAGCTCGTTCGAGGCCGACCTTATATTCCCGACCGCCAGATGTCTTTTTCTCACCGCGCCGAGCGACGGCTTCCCACAAAGCACGCATCTGCTCCTTCGGGACGATTTCATCCCTTGCGCCACTCAACATCAAGATTGGAGTCGTCGCGGGAATGAGTGGGATTTTGTTTATTGAATCCCACTTTTGATGACATAAAAATGCGACCGGTCCGAGGAAGGGTAAGGCATGCGGTACAAGGTTCGGCAAGGATGTGAATGTGTTTTCGAGGATCAAAGCTTCGATCTGCACGTAATTCAGCCACCAGTTATGGGCGGCCAACATGACACACCTTGGTAGGGTTGCGGCTGGTGAGATCTATTGAGACAGCTCCTCCAATCGATTGGCCGTAGAGAATCTGGTAAAGAAACATGGTCGGCATTTATTGAAGAGGATGGCGGGGAATATGTATCACGATCTGTGTCTTGGAGAAAATAGGATTCGACGTTAGGTAGTCGAGGCCCGTTTGAGCGTCGATCTGCAAGCCTGGAGGACCCTTGATTGATATATACACCAGGTGAACCCAACGGGACTTACCTTTCTCCGAAGGGCAACCCTCCGATAGCCCATATCTGGCTTGAAATTAGCCATGCGCCTAGGAATCGGTAGTTTGAACATACCCTCGGTATGACATCATCAGCACATTACACCGCATCTTCAAGTAGAAAACCTTCGCCAACGGAACCCTATGTCCATGGTTTCCTCCATTTCCATGAAACATTATGACAGTTGGTCGGCTGGCTACAAACTGGCGGAGTCGTCAGCAGATAGTCATCTTGCATGACAGATTGACACACCTCGTCGTCCGTTGTAGTTTCATCACCCTCCATATGCGTCGCGTGTATCGTGTTCAATGCTTTCTTTTGAGGAAGAAGGTAGCACCTCAATTTGACGTTGTCTGAGGTTTCCAGTTCAAGATTCTCATAGGGAACGCCATCCGGAATAGGGACATCTGGTCCACCGAGGCAAATCTCAATTTGTCGTATGAGTTGCAAGATCTATGCTACGCACCTATCCTTGATCCAGGAGGAAATGCAGAAGGGTATATGAGGTAATTTTGGCCATACCACAACAGTCCCGCACCTGTCCAAAACTTAGTACAGCTGGTGGCAATTTCACTTCCCATTTCACCAACCGATAGTTGATAGGGTTGCCGCGGTTGCAAGCGTTCCCTTGATCGAGCAGTTGTCAGATATGCGACTCTCGGATACGAGTAGTACAGGTCGTACCTTTGCGAACGTTTCAAGAGACGGCAAGAAACTGGGCATCGTCGTTCACAACAAAATGTGCCACTCGCGCCCAGGCACAACTCGAAGTGCCACGTGGTGGTGACAAAGGCTCTGCCAACTTTAGCACAACGCTTGTTTTGGTCAAACCGAAAGGTTTGACGTGCTATGAACTCGTGCTCGGCACCGTTATTCAACATTTCGTTCTAACTTCATCTCATTGCTCATGAAAAGGTGCAAACTCACAGGACGCCCGCCTCGCCACCAACTCATGTTCAGGGTTCGTAACGCATATCCTTGTTTGGGCAGGCTCATGGTTTGCACAACTTCGAATATCCAAGTCGCCATCCTGTTACGCGCCACAGTGCTCCTGTAACGCGCTATGACCACGCTGAAGACTCGTGAAGAGGCGCTGTACGATTCAGAAGGGAGTCTCGATCATCCACCCTTGAGCCCAACGTTCCGTGTCGTCGGAATGAGGCGCACCCATTGTTCAAAATACACACAGTCTGCAGTGATATATTTAATCAATTTGTGGAGCGAAAAGTGGTGCGCTAACCAATTTCTTACACCAACTTATCAGGTTCACCCAAGCGCCATACCCGTATATGGCTTAGCGCCTGCTTCTATGTCAATCTTCACTTCAGACCCTGATTGAAAAAATCTTAAAACATGAAGGAAGCGAGTAGCAAGACGTAATACGCATAAGCGCGTTGATCGCCCGACACCTGGCTTCCTGACCTCGAAAGGCCATTCTGCAATGTTTCTTTGCTCTGGAGTATGGAATGAGAATCCATGAATAGGTTGCGTGCACACTTCTGCTTTCGTTGGGTAGGGCATGAGCGTGTAGAGGCAGTATGACCCGCCACATCCAGGATCCGATCACTAACTACGCGAGCGATCCAATATGCTCTCATATTTAGCAAAACTCCGTGCTTCTCTCATATCGCTCCAACATCTTGCGTTCCCACCTGCCCACCCGGAGCTATAAAGGAACTGCCCTCCGTACCCTTTTTTTTCATCGACTTCTTGTCATCTTGCTCCACTCGCATTCCCTTCTCTCATACACTTACACGTCGCACCCCCCGACAACCCACATTCCTTTTACAATGCCTTCCTTCCGTATCGTCTTCGCCGTCGCTGTTACTGCCTTCGCGGCCCTCACCTCGGCTGCTCCGATTGATGCTCCCGGGCTCCCTAACTTGCCTGGTGTTAGCGGCGCCACTGGTAGCCTCCCTAATGTCGGTGGCTTGACCAACGGCGGCTTACCCAACATTGGCGGTGTGACCAACGTCGCCAAGCTTCCTATCCGCCGCGGTGGTAATGAAATTGAGATCGTCGATGCTGATATTAACATCCTCAACGCTGGCAAGCGCCACGATCAGCTCCAATCTCTCCCCGAGATCCTTAACGAAACTCATGCCAAGCTTGCTGCTGTCTCCGACAAACTGAGTAAGCTTTGCCTTTCCTGATACCTTTTCTCTCCCTCATGAAGCCATTTAGTTGCCGTTGTTAGCGTTAAGGCCGTTGTTGAGGTCGCGGTTATTCTTCCTATCATTGAAGAGGTTAAGGGCATCGTATTCACTGCCGTCGGTGCTGTGCAAGCCATCGTCAACCACCCTCGGGAATTCGTCCTCGCTCTCGCCGGCAAAGTTCTGTCTATCCCTGAGGTCGCCAGGTTGCTCATCACCGTCCTTGCTGTAATTTGTCTATGTATTTATGGTCTGAACCTATACTGATCTCTCTCGCAGCTCCTTGCTACTATCCTCACAACTGCTCTCCGCGTTGTTGGTGCCGCTTCTGCTTACCTCGTCACTCCCGCCATTGCTGGTGTTGGGTATGTCTCTATCATTTTACTATGTTGTGGTTATTGATGTGGTGTTAGTGCTGTCCTGTTCGAGCTCCTCTGTGCCATCTTCGCCTGCGTCAGTGGACTCCTCGCTGTGGTTATTCCCATCGCTGGCCCTGTCATTGCCACTTTCTCCACCCTTGGCTTCACCAATGTTGTCGGCCTCTTCAAGCACTAAGGTAAGCCTCTTGCTTGTCAATCTAGGCAACCTTTATTTAAAGAATATTCTCAGCTCCGCTGCATTATTCAAAAGACGCAATTGACATCCATGGAGTCGCACTTCGTCCTATTTAGCATATCCAATCATACCCTAGTATAAATAGATGAACAGCGATAATAACGTGTATTGGCTATGTCAGCGTTGTGGGCTTTGTTGAACCAAACATGATGGTGTACTCTGCACCAGACTCTTGCATGTCCGCCCTAAAAGCTTGGATGGTCACGAATTATGGAGAAGACCACTGAAGGATTTTTCATCTTGCATATCTTACGTAGTCGAGTAACTGGAATTAGAAATAGGATGACTCAGCAAATCGGAAACGCCATAACCGATAACAGTCACTGCAACTCCTTTCTTGTCTTTCACGTCGTTCTCTTCTGTATCTTTATACCACAATCTCCGTGCTCGTTATGTCTTTACCGAAGGTATATCAATTTCAACAACCAACCCAGTATCCGACTCACGATGCTTGGTAATGCAGCGGATCATCAAGGTATGTCATTTGTGGACTCTGGAAGCGGCGGCGCGAGGATCCCAACGTTTTTGGCTTTGTAGGAAACAGAAAGACTCGTGGCCGATCCTGCGCCTGGCATCTCAGCACTCCCACATGATGATAACTTGCGATATTTTGACGTAACTATCGAGGGTCCTGAAGGCAGTCCGTTTCAACGTGAGTTTAAGTTTCCAGAGCGGACGATGGGAGCATCCTGGGGAGGCTTATTACTGTGCAGGTGGGATATTCAAGTTGGAGCTGTTCCTACCGGAGGAGTACCCGATGGCGCCACCGAAGGTGAGGTTCTTGACAAAGATATATCACCCAAACATCGGTGCGTCCCCAGTCGTACTTTTTACGTGTCTTCCATGCCAATGTGACCGTCCTTTCAGATAAACTTGGCCGTATTTGTTTGGACATTCTGAAAGGTCCGTAAAGTTGGGTTCGAGAGTGGCTCACGCGACGACTGAGGCACGCACCCACTTGAAGATAAATGGTCACCGGCACTTCAAATCAGAACGGTTCTCCTTTCCATACAGGCACTGCTAAGCGCGCCGAACCCCGATGATCCTCTCGCTACGGATGTGGCCAAGCATTACAAAGAGAATGAGAAAGATGCGCAACGCGTCAGCCAGGAGTGGACGCAGAAATACGCCAATCTTGACTGAGCCGCCAGTAGACTCAATTACGGGTTTGAGACTGGGTTCACGACGTACAAGATACGCCAGATTTTGTTTTACATGTAAACCACTGAAAGAGCTTCACAAATCTGACTGTGTGGTGATAAGATGTCGCGACTGCCAAATATATTTAGATCACTCATCAATACTTGCCGCTTAAGGTGAAGTTTTTGAACCCCAGATTGAATTGAAAAACCGGGGTGCCTTCTTTGCCCTTGCCGTCTGTTTCCTTTCCCTGATGTACCGTCAAGCCACACCCATGGTTGTCATCCAATCCCCCAGCCAGTAGCGCCGAATTCCTCTTACTTCTTGCCACGGCTGAAGCATTACATATCACTGGTCGAAGGTCTTCTGACCCTCGATTCAGGAACGCTTTCTAACGACCTGTCTCGTACAGACCACGCATTTTCACTACTGATGCCCACACTCGACTCCGACGTTTCTTATGCCCTGGTGAAAGAGGCCATAGCTCTGCACCGCGACTCGGACTTGGACGTGATTCTTAGCTTAGCCTCTACTTGTCGTGTTATCCGTGAAAGTTGCCTGTCTGCTCTCTTCGCTGACGTTCACTGGCCCCATGGCAATAAACACGACGAGGACTCTGGCTTGCTGTTCTTCCCGCCCACCTTATGGCCGTATTTCAGGTAAGGTGCTGTTTGAATGGCAATGTGACTGAAGCATACCGATCTCTCCTTCACAGACGTTTCAAATTAATCTGGCCAGAAGACTGGCCTGATGCCAACCCTCCACGTTGGGGGGACAGATATTACATCGGCGGGGATTACCACCCCCGCCACATCGATAAGCTCGTTGCGGCATTGCCTGCCATTCCATCCCTCTCGAGCTTCTATCTGAACTGTCCCTTCCATCCTCCGAACTCCCTGCTCAATGCCCTCATCCAATGCCCGTCTCTGCGGAATTTGTCTATCGATGACACTCCGCTGTACATGTCTACTATCCCCCGGATTCCCGCGGAATTTCATCTTGAGCGCTTCACCATCGTCCCCGTTGCTGAAGCCGTGCGCGTGGGGGAAGGTCCCTTCGACGCCAGGTACTCGGAAAGCACGTATTACGTCCGCGAATACCGCAAGAAATACAAGAACGATATTCTTGCTCGCTACGCCGCCACCGCCTTCCTCTTTCAGGTCGGCAAGACGGCACACCTCAAACACGTGCAACTCTCGGCCGATCTTTGCACGCTCGAGACACTCGCAGCCCATGAATGGCCCGTCCTCGACACGCTTGTCCTGACCGGCCACGCGCCACGCGGGAATACGGAGCTCTTGGATGTCATTGCCCAGATGCCCAAGCTCCGCGACCTCAGGCTGCTCTTTGCGAAAACAAAGAGTGACCCTGGTTTTCGTGTCCTTCTGGACCGTCTCCCCACGAGTAGGGGCAATTGCCCGAATCTATTGGCGCAGTTGAAGCACCTCGCGTTGTCGAATGCATGCAACTTTGACGATGTTTTTCATTATACGACGGCGCTCGAGCGCTTGGCGATCTGCGCCATCATTGACCAGCCACGCGTCCCTATCGCGCTGAGTCGTGCTGATATTGATAAGGTCCTTGCGGATATGGAGGCAGGACAAAGGACGGGCCGAAGCCGGCTTTTGAGGCTGAGGATTATGATCGAGGATAAAGTCAACCCAGACTTGTGCCATGCTATCGCTATGCACTGCCCGAATCTTGAAGCACTAGAAATCGAGTTGTGTGGGTACCATGACGGGAGGTCTATCCACGCATGGGTGAGTGCGCCCTACCCACATCCATGTATTCTCAAGCATGGTTGGTTGATGTTATCGCGCAGGAGGAATTTTCGGACGCGTTCGCGACGCTGACGCGCCTCCGCGAGCTGCGCATCTGTATCCAGTTCCCTGAATTCGACGAGATGGACACATACGAACCGTGGCGCGCCGCCCGCAGGGAGTGTGCCCAGTTCCTTGCGTGCAGGCTCACGACCTTACAGCGCGTGGGTTTCGAGTACCGTAAACGCACTGGGACACACCGGTTCGAGGATAGCTGGCTTGAGTTTGAGGTCGAGCGGAACGGGGGCATGAGTGGGGTGGATCTGCATGAGATGGGCCCGTCGTGGTACCCATTCCCTGAGGTGTGGACCCCCGTCCCGCCAGGGAAGAATATTTTGTAGCGTTGATCTTTTTCTTTCATGGTTTCGGGCACATGTGTATCTGGGGTGTTGGTGAGTCTTATGTTACTCATGAATTTTCCTTGGTCCGCTGGCCATTTTTGCTTTGACACGACAAAAACACATTTGCGATCAGTGTTGCATGGACGGATACGTTGTCGGTATATGTTTAGGGACTTGGGTCGTTTTAGCTATAGTTTGGGTTTTTACGAATGTTGGTCGGCACGAATCGAGTTGTTCAATATGCCCACGTTTTGCCACCTTATTTCAATGCGACGCCGTTCTATTCTGTGTAGCTGACAGCGAGTTGATCAGGACTCCCATGCGTGCTCGCTCCAGGTATATAGGTATCACTACTTTTCTCTTCAAAATTTATTTAACTACGATGCACGGAAGATTTTCAGTTTCAGAAGGGATTGGGAATAGAGCGGTGACTGTACCCTCGAAGGGACTTCCATAAATCCTGCGACGAGCTGTTCGCAGACTAGCTGCAAGGTATGTGTAAGGGGCAGGGTTGTTCGCTGGCGGTCCGAGCCCTCGATCTACCGCACAAGGGATGGCGGGCCCTCGACCTCAGTTCTTTGTCGACTAGATTTTTGCTGTTCCACGATGTTACTGTATTCATTTGGTGAGCACCATCATATCTAGTGTTGGCAATGGTCTGGGCTCCGCCTGCTCTGGCCACTCTGGATGCATATGGACGCGTCGATCTCACTCGTTTGGCATATCACATGTTGAATCAACACCTAGGAAGCTGCTTGTGACATGGTCCTTGCTTGAGGCTGGAACACGTTGTGAATGATAGAATGTTTGAGATTCTGACCCTGGCTCGTTTTTGCTCTTCTCGCAAGGCGCAGCGAGGTATGCTTCCATGTTGCCTGCAAGCATCGAAGTTAGCCTTCCGGTCGCCGGAACTCCATCGATAGGGCTAGTGTACCCGTTGTGGGCGTGTGGGGGCGTGCCGCACAAGACTTTCTTTCCACGTCGGACATAGGTCGGCTAGCTCTGTTATCGATTCCGGATTCTTCGCCTATTGGGTTAGGGAAACCGTGTGTTGTGCTTGTCGATAAATATTTGTTTATCAAGCAGATCTTTGAGACCCCTTGTAATAGGAAGGCAGCAGCATTTTTTGGGCGGTTATGATGGACGTTGACGCTTCGACGCCCAAATACCTGCTACGAACCCATCTCAACAAACCATCATTCTGATTCATACCTCGGCTTCCTGTTGGTGCGGCGGGGTTCTGACAACCATCATGGGCAGACAGTGACGGCGTCTGTAGCTCCTATGACATTCCTCACGTACAGCCTACGTCGCCGGCACGTCCGAAATGGTCCCACAACTTGGGAGAATACAAATTCTGCTTGAAATACTCTTTGTCTTGGGGAGGCCCGAGAGGATTTTCTGTTATCGTAGGCAATATCAAAAATTTATGGACTGTGGCAGGTGTCCAGGACAGGACAAAAGGTCATATACAAGATGTTACATAAGCGAGCTAATAATACCGTGAGTAGTCACGGTCATCGTGAGGCTCCTGCACAGACCGCTGGACATCCCGGGTCTGTCATTAACCACCATGTCCTCCCACTGTCCTCCACAGCTGCACCTAGAGTTGCCCCCAAATACGACTTCCTTCAAGCGTTCTTTTGATCAGTTTGGCTTCGATCTCGAGAGTCCTTTGGGAGGATCTGACGGCGCTGGGACCAGCGGGGGCGATGGAAACGATCGTAACAAACGGGCGAGGAGCGCAAGCACCTTTTCAGATGGCAATGCTTCCATAGGCAGCTCGCAATCGTCCTCATTATCTTCTAGCTCCAGCTCCTCGAGCAGCTCTACCCATGAAGCCACAGCTGGAATCCAGTCGGCTCTAGCAGCCACACGCCCGACTACCGCGCTAGACGCACCGCATTTGTCGTTGAGTATCACCCGCTCATCCCTTGAGCCACCGAGACTTCCAACACCAGATATACGAGATATTGATATGGCAGATTATCCACTGGGAGGAATCGAGGAGCGGGAGCCCGCACCTAGCGCTTCAACAGCCCAGTCGCAGGTGGACGAGACCTACAGATTATCCCTAGAACGATTCAATGCATTTGATGCACAAATTTCTGCATTGCGTCGGTCTCGGTCGCCAATCCACCAGGTACGGTCGCCGACCCCGCCACCTGTCTTGCCTCCTCTGGAACTCTTAGGGGAGGAAGCTCAGATAAACACCAACACCAACACGTTTCTTCAACCACCCGCACAACTTTCACCACCCCTGCCGAACTCATTGTACGGTTTTGGACTGTCCAGGTCTGAGAGACCCGCCAGCCACGGTCACCAAGCACCGTGGTCTTACTGGTCTCCCGGCGCAGAGCTGGAATCTGGGAACAGCCAAGACGAAGAGGAATCTGATATGTTCCCGCAGCCGGTCACTATTCGGCCCGACAGTCCCGTTCCCGCGATTGGAGAACTGCGCTCTCCCTCGCCCTTGTTCGACGACCTCGACGAATTGCGGCCTACGACGAGCACGAGGAGGGCGAGTGACTATACGACTCCGCCGACCCTGCCCCCAATCCAGGACCATGACGAAACAGGGGAAGACCCGCTGGAAAGTCTTCGGATGTTCTCGTGGAACGACTCAAGGTCAGACTCCTCGGCTCGTACTACACAACCTCCGTCCCTGTCCCGAATATCAATACCTAGAGATCCCCCATCTTTTCATGATCGCACTGGAGAGAGCCATTCGACCGGTTCTAACGCGGCATCTTCGAGCTCTGACACCAATGCTCGGAGTCATATTCATCCTTCCCCGTTTGCTCGGGATCTCGCTGGATGGATGGACGACGATTCCGCCAGCAGTTGGTTTGTTCCTTCAGCCAGGGAGGAACCGAGTTCATCGCAGCTCCCCAGAAGTGCAAACGCCAATCCACCGGGTGGCAATAACGGTGCCATTATGGATTCATTCGCAGCATCTCATTTCGGAACACTACATGGTATAGGGGAAGCCTTGCAAGGTATTGGACGTGTTCTTCAGGAAAGCGAGATGTCGCTGCGGCCTTTCTTTATGGATGCTTCCACACCTCCAGAGAACGGTGGCTCGAGCAGCTCGTCTCGCTCGTCTTTCAGAGGGGGTCCGAACCCTGAGGCCCGCACGAGCGCTTGGAGGTCGTCAAGCAGGAACGCCAGCCGAGCTGACACTGGTCAAGATAACCGTGATTCCTCGGCCGTGCCTCGATGGTTGCGTCTTAGTGTGCCAACTCTGCCGTCGCCTTTGGAAGATCATATGCGACCGTGGTTAGCAGGTTGGTTGTATCGCTAGTTATTGTAATGCTGTGCTCATCGTCTTTCCTGTCCTTTCAGAACGAAGAAGCCGCGATGTATCTCCCCCGCCACCGATAGACCCGTTACCAACGCATCATGAGTTCAGAGACTTCTACTCTAGGTATACGTCATCCGACCGAACAAGGCGAGCCTCGCCTTCTCCAGACCCTGCCGCCCGTCGGCAAAGCGCAACTGCCCCGATTAATCCCACATCACCCAATGAGGATGATGGTAACGACGTGTTAGCCCCATCGTGGTTCGGTTCGGCCGATGCTGGTTCCATCAATGGCTTGCAGAGACATACTGACGAAGCAACTGCTGACCCGTCTGGAAGCGACAACCAGTATGAAGCCTCCCCCGAAAGTACCGTGCGGTCGTTACCAAGCGTAAGTCCGTCTGGTTGGTCGTGGCCAGGTAAGAGTTTAAAGCTCGCATTCCATGCAAGACATGTCTCAGTGCTCTCGTTTGTAGAGAACACCACTATAGGAGTTCGAGGGAACACAACACCGGATGTAATCACATCAACTGTTCACCACCCCATCCGAGAAGACCCCCCATCAATGCGAAACGATGTCCAGACCACGTTGGACCGCCACCCCGCGGCCGGGTCGGCGTCAGGTGCCACTGACAATCGTCCAGCTCCTCTTCATAATCGTCCTCGCCGTCTAGGTCATTCAGTCAATCGGAGCATGGACACTGGGCTATTTGCAGCGCGTTCGACGACGACTGAGTCGTCCTCATCTTCGTCCGCGTTGACGACATCATACGTGTCTCCCTCGAGTCTTCTCCGCCTTCGGTCGCGCCCCTACGTGAGCCAGTCCAGCACCCACGCGCACTCCCACTCGCATTCTATGCCTTCTGCACGCAATGACGACACACCTGCCACCTTCGCGGAGAGCGCATCCGATGCCCAGCGCCGAATAGCACGTCTCGGACTGATTCAGATGCAACGCCGGTCAAGGGCGAGAACGCCCCCCCTTGAGGAACCTCCGGCTCCAACTTGGATACCTTTCCCTCTGGAAGCTCACCCTGATCAACTGCCATCCCGGTCACGACGTGCCTCTCCGCCGCGTGCAACACCTTTGAGTCAACTCATTGCCCAGGAGCGTGAGGCCAGGTTTCGCACAACGTTTAACCATCCTGCTCGCAATCTTTCTGCTTTCTCATCGAGTGTCTCCCCCAATCTCTTCGATGTCGCGGTGGATTTGGACAGAGATAGAGGGCGGACATCAGGACTCAACAACACTAGAGCTGAGACGGAGCCTGCTGAGCGCCTCCATCGGCCGCCAGTCCGCATCGAACGCCGTGCGTTTGATAGGTCCGGGTATGCAGGTATGCCTACGGACGATTCGCGGGGGTCAGACGCCGACCTTCGAAGGCGTGGCCGCCCTGCCTTGTTCAGGGACTTTGGGTCAAGTCTCTCGGTACAAGGGCAGACAGAGGGTTCATCTACTGAGGAAAGAAATTTCCTCCCGATTCCCTCCCTTCCGTCTCCTGATCTCGATGGAGTATTTGACTTCACTATTCCAACTTCGCACAGCCCCGGTACTAGGAATTTTGAGCAAAGACCTCCCAATCCCTTCTCGGGACGGATAGCTTCGTCTTCCGCCCGCCGATCACCGTCCCCCCCTAGCCCTCATGAAGGCCTCAGGCGACGTAACTGGTCACCCACCCGGCGAGGGCCGACCGCACGTCCTCTGCGAGCAGATCTCAACCCCGATTCTTTTGCGCCTGGGCCATTCCGGAACACGATCCAGAGGTACTATGAGGCGAATTTGGCAAGGGAGAGAGGGGACCGTGTGGGTGGCACGCAAACTTTGCGACCTCAGACGCAACCGCAGCCGACTTACGTTCCGCCTACCATACCTCCGCTACCATTTGAAGAGGACTTCAGCATGGATTCCTCTGACCACCAGGACGGCATGAGCGACGCCCAGGTATGCTTTGTGTTGTCAAATTCAGTACTTTAGCTCTAAGCTCATTGTGTTTGTACTATAGTTGCAAGCCTTCCTTAACCGGTACCCCCCCGCGCGGGATGAAACGCTCCGACCTCCCCCCCATGAAGACGCAGCACCGTCGTTTGATCGAGGTCACAGGTGGCTCTATGACGATGATACTGAACATAGGCCTCAGTCAAACACTCGTCCTACAACCAGGAATACTGAATCCTCATCACGAGCTTCCGACCTCCATAACTTTCTCTCCCTCCATCCTCGCATGGAGGCTTCAAGACTTGACAATCCAGAGGGCCCACGACAGCAATCATCACGAGGAGACCAGGACGGATTTAGCCACGCCCTTGAGGTCCTACGGCATGATGGGCTGAGCATTCCTCGATCACAGGAACTCATCACACGCTATCATCGGGAGCGCCAGCGAACATTCACCACGCCGGCGTCGCCATGGGGTATTATCGACGAAGGCAGTGGTCCGTCTCGTCGAACTACGAACGAATCGACGACGAATGAGCCGCCAGCGCCGAGGACATGGAGGAGACGCATGGATCCGTTCAGCTTTGAGGTTGGAGACGAAGACATGGATACGCCCGCTTCGAATGTGAATAGGGATGCAGACCGTGCTCGTTTCCTGAGGACAAGACGCTTCAGGAGACCCAACTTTGAGCTTAACCCGGTCTTCCCGGATGGGGTTCGTAACTTCATTAGGATGGGAACGGCGGCGAGGAGAGGCGGTCGGGCATTGGGCGATTACATGGTAAGCTCCTTATACGTTATATACAGTGGGCCTTACTGATCCATTTTGTTTCGTCCTCCAGCGAGATGAGGATTTCGATGAATCGTACGAGAGCCTCCTATCCCTTGCTGCAGCGCTTGGGGAGGCGAAACCCCGCTGTACTCCGGATAGTGTCATCGCCGGGTTGGAAACCGGCTTGTACAAAGATTGGAAAACTGCTGATAGCGACCACCGATGCCCTATCTGCCTAGATGATGTGAGTTTACCCTGACCCTATTGATGTTGTTTTCGACTGATTTCGCTCTCTTAAGTACCAACCGGAAGATGGTCTTTTGAAGCTTGCCGATTGCTCTCACTGGCTACACCGGGAGTGTCTTCAGGTGTGTTTAAGCCTTTGCCTTCCTACGCCTCACGCACTGAAATGTTGCTCTAGCAATGGCTTAAAAGCGCGAGCACCTGTCCTGTGTGTCGTAAGGTGGTCGGGGGAAGCAACACGTCCCCCCGGCGAACGCACCGCGATTCCTCAAATGAAGCCGGCCCTAGCCGCAGGAGAGGCGATCCGAGAAACGGACCCGGGGGTAGTACAAACGCGCCCAACGGAAACAGCTCCAGTAACGGTCCAGGGATAGGCGAATGGATGCCACCGTGGAGGTATGGACCGGGTGCCTGAATATAAGGTGGTGCTATGTTGTGTATGAAGACCCCATTCCGACCCTCCCAACATCTATGCAATCCAATGTCGTATCTGATGCGTACGTATGCCATTCAAATCTCGCACCTACACAATTTTTCTCCATGCCTTGTTCTCCATAACCGCATCCACATGTACTTATTGACACAGTTCTGATACTTGCGTATAATATATTCATTGAACGATGCTTAGATGTGATGAAACGATATGTTGTGGCATTAGTTTTGTGTATGAAGTATCATAAGTATGAGCGACGGTACAATAATGAGGACGAGGCATTGAAATCACTCCGCCCACTAAACTCCAAGATCCCAAGATAAATGCGTAGAACGGGGTGTTGAATGCTGAAGATGTTTCCTCCATCAATCATACATCTGCATGGTCGCCTCCAGGGCATCCATGTCGAACGACATGTCGCCAAAGGAGGAGTCGGGATCGACGACGGGAGATGGTGATCGTCGAGGCCGCAGTTCTTCCTTCGGCTCGACCACAGCCTGATGAAATGAACGAGATGAGTGATGACCTCCCGTTCCCGGCTTAGCCTTAAGCTGCTCCTCTGCCTGCGGCGTACTCGATCTGACAGACGCTTTAGGATGTGCATGAGGGTATGGAACCGGAGTAGATTCCACTGCAAAGCACGAGGCCTCGCGTTTCTGGTTCTGCAGCGGTTGGGCCTTGAGGGCCGCCGACTGGGGTAAAGGTTGTGAGAGAAGAGGAGGTTTGAAACCTTTTTGGCGGGTGGGGAGGGAGTGCTGGATGGGTATGGGCATGCTATGGCCGCGGCGCATCCCAAGAGCTGGGGGGCGAGTTGACTGCGAAAGGGTAGGAGGGTTTTGAGGCGCGGGTGGGGGTCGTTCGGGAAGCGGTGCTGGTGCGGGATGTGGATGGTGACGTGGGATTGGAGGGGCTATGATCGGATCTGGTCGGTGGGGATGTTTGTGGATGAGCAGAGGATGTAGTTTGGGCGCGAGTGCAGTAGGGTTAAGCTGCCCTCCTGCAAAAACGGTGGAAGAAGTTGTCTCCCGAGAACGAGCGGATTCGGTTTTGGTCTTATCAGCAAATGATTGTGATGAGTCGTGTTTGTCCTCTGGGTCGACATCCATCATCGAGGTGTCAGTTGAGTCCAGGTCCGTAGTCAGCGACGTGTCAATTGAATAGGACGAGCCGGACGATATGGCTGGCGATGGGGCGGACGTCGAGGACGAAGCAAAGAAAGTTGATGCAAGCAGGGACGAGCGTTCCATACCGCGCATCCTAGCTTCCGAAACGAAGTTTTCCCTTTGTTTCCCCTTTTCCCAGCGACCGAGTTCCTGCTGTTGGACGACAGAAATGGGCATGGACGCCCGTCTGGTCTTTGATACACCAATAATGTGAGATGCCTTGGCTTTCCGCTTTGGAAGATCCCCCTCTCTGATTTTGGCGGCATGCAGTAAAGTGTTCTCATCCATTCGCTCCGAAACGTTTTGGCAGGCAGCAAGGACGGCGAGGCGGTCAATCCACAAAGGATCAACAGGTGCAGGGGGAGGCTTTGAGGTGGAGGCCGAGTCTGGGCCGAGACGTGCACGTTGGCTTGAGTTTGTACGCCGGAGAGGTCGGGACTGCGCTGCAGTATGTTTGAAGGATCCTGACGTTGCTGAATTGGAGGTAGAATCTTCATAATTTGGCCATGTTGTTTCAGGCTTGATTGTACGTTTCTCTGGAGGAATGTGAGGGCTGCGGAGTGAAAGAAAGAGAGCTAATGCTGACCTGGCCTTTTTTTCGCTTCCAAATAGAGACTCTGCAGTGCAACGGGTTGTGAGTTCGCCCAGTCCACCATGTCCATCGCGAGGTGCCTAGGGGGCGACGGAAGGAAATCATAAGCTTCTGTTTGGGGTGCCTGTTCTATTTCGAAGTCAAAGTTCATCTTCCGTGGAGTATTATTCGAAGTTTGGACCACCAGAGTCTTTATAGGTTTCATGGAAGAACGGAACCGGTGGCCCTGCTTTTCTATTCCCTTTGTTGCGACGAATCCTTTGTCTACTTGCATCACCTGTGCCATAGCTATGAACTGAAGATATTTTGTAAGTTGTTTGCTCCACTCATCCCTATGAACCTACTCACCACTGTACAACAACCCGTCCGATGTTTGGTGACGTCGAATGTTCGTCGCCAGGCTCAGAACGCTTTACATCCAACCAAATGATCTAGTTCGGGAGATGCTGCGAGAGCTGATAGCACACCGAACAGCCCAGTCTGCAGTAATCCTGGTCAAGCGTGCAAGCTGCCAGACTGGGGGAACTTCGACCGTGGTATGGGTGATAGCCCAAAAAACGAAGCGTCACGCCACATGATTAATGTGACATAGACGCGACAAAGCCTAAGTCTCAACACGGACAAACAACTCACATCTCAACCGTTTGACCGGGAATGCATCGTGAAAATGAGTACGAAGTCCCTGCTGAACATCAAAACCTGTCCGACTTCCGACAAACTCGCGGTAGCAGGGTCTCTACGTCGCTCAATTCAGCCTCTCCCGCACCAGTGGCCTTCGAAAAATTAATCCTCGAATATGCGTTGTTTTTCTTTGTCTGGTGGCAATAAACGGCTGCAGTGTAATACGATGGACTTTCGGAAACTTGGTAAATTCGCGCATAAACATTATTTGTGATGAGTTCAGCTTGACTAAATCCAGACAGCGATTTCTTCGATATCTCGCAGGAACAACAAGCCTTAGAAGACGATTTGCAAGACAAGAGAAGTATTCAGACCATATCTGTAACCTTGGCCATAGTGTCTTCTGCCCTCGAGATCATGGGGGTGCTCATATTCGTAACTTCAGGTCTCACCCCTTCACATGATGGTATATTCTGAGGCCCAGAAAAAGGTGTAGGCAGAGCTCAACGGTTTTCGGCATGGACCGAGTTCTTTCACTTGTCACCTGCTTCGATTCTCCCTGTAGCAATGCTATGGTGAAGGCGGACGCCGCAGTAACTACGACCTCTACACAACTATGCTCGAGTGGTGTTGATTAGTTGCGACAAAAATGTGTCATTGCAGGATGGAACACGAGGAGAACCGCGGTATGTTCATCCCGAGATGCACTATTGTGTTCGCAAATATCTAGCACATAGTAAGTTTTCAATGCAACGTACTTGGCCGCCGTTACTAATTCAATCATCTGATAGGATGATGGTTGTTCTCCCTCGGATATCTTCATATTGAGCGGCGGGGATGGCGTGGAGATCGAGCACAGCTGAGTTACGCTTCAGGACTTGTCGAGTATGCATCCTTCATCATCGGAGGAAACGAGTCTGATGACATCTGTTTCCCTATACAGTGTGCCGTCGCCTTGAGACGGTCTAGATCGCGGGAATGGTGGCACTCATCATTGGTACGCTGACTCCAGATGCACGATCTCTGTGCAACTGCTGTACATGCCGCTGTGTAGCTGTGCAGATCCCTCAGAACTATGACTCCTGGTATACCACAACGTGATCTCAACATCTCTAGCTCGCTTCGCCTGTGACCTCATGAAAGCCGCAGACATCATGGAAAATGTTGACACCAATTGGAGCAAGGGTTCCGCTCCCGGATAAGCGCACATCCAAACGACTCAACCCGATGCGCACTATCATGCGATGTGCCAAGGACGCGACCCTACCAAGACCCGGAGGTACCTTCGAGCCGTCGATGCGCAGGACAACATCACCCCAAGAGACATCAGCCGTCTCTTACGCGCTCCTCGACATGCCCACTTCTTGAAACTCACCAGCTTCCATGCACGCTTGTGTCAAACCCAGCCCTTCCCAGTATCTGCTGCGCACTCACCACGCACTGATCTCGGAGGCTCAGAGGTGGTGTATGGAATGGCCGTCTATTCTTGACCTACGGCAGGATCTATTTTTTGAAGGACTGTTTATATCGTAATCTTGCCGAGTCTGGCGGGGCAAGTTACCTGCACCACGAGGAACGTGTGAATACATATTGATGTTCGCGAAGACAATATGCGAGTCCTGACTCCACCTATTTCCGGGCAATCACCGTATGCGTCTGGTTCGAAGGTCTCTACTCGATACGTGCTCACCGAGGTCGTGCGTTTAATTCAAGGTGAATATCCGTACCTTTTCCGACATGTCAGCCGTTGTTGAGAATTTTGGTTGCACCCTAATAGAATCAGAATACGGCAGAATGCACTTACCGGCAAAGCTTGCTCCACTGCCAAGTCGTATAAATGAGACGATGAAGCTTGGCCATCTTGGGTTCAAAAAGACTCTTCCCTAACAACGATGAAAATTTCTACCATGGTCGGCGCCATGATCGTCGCAGAAAATGCTTCTGCACACTGTAAGTCTTGATTACTTGCTAGTCTATGTCGCCCTCTCAAGCCTCTGAATTCAACCAGATATCTGGCACAGTCTCGTTGCTAACAATACCACGTCGACCGCAGCCGTTCGTCGACCTCTGAATAACTATCCCATCGAAATCGAGAACGTTACTTCCACCGTCATGACATGCAACGTCAATCCAACACCCGCCACCGAGACTGTTCCTGTCTCAGCTGGGAGCACGATAGGTTTCAACCTCGTAAGCGAGAGCAATGACCAGGTCTTTCACGAAGGCCCAGCTGCTATCTACCTCGGCAAGGCCCCCACCACAGCGGCGAGCTGGAATGGAAGCGGCCCTGACTGGTTCAAGGTCAGGAAGTCGTCTACCTAGAGGCTGTCATCTCTGTTCAATTTCAGAACCCCAGATTGCCGAGTGGGGTGCCACCTTCAACCCTCTTGTTAATTTCACCGACATGGGTGCCAGCCAACTTACAACAACCATCCCTACCGCCACACCTTCTGGCGAGGTGAGCATTTCACGTTGTTACCGCACTATGTATGCTGATCGTCTGTCCTGAGTACTTGGCCCGCATTGAACAAATCGGCCTCCACATACCTGGAGCACCCCAGTGGTACATCTCGTGCGCTCAGATCGAAATTACTGGTGGCGGGTCGGGCAACCCTCCAACAGTTTCAATCCCTGGATACGTAAATGCTTCTGGTAATCAATTCCTGATGACTATCTTACCACCGCGGCTTGGCTGACACTGTTTTCGCAGACCCTAGTCTTACCATCAATATCTACGACCCTGTTCCTACGTCTTACACGGTATGCTACAGGTTTATTGCGTCTTGATATCGGCTAACTATCATTATCAGGTTCCCGGACCGCCTGTTTGGAGAGGCTAAAGTGATACGTGCTAGCGTCTTGTATTAACGGACAAAACCATTCTCGAGTTCACGGAAACATATTTGAGAAGCAGTGCGAAGCCCAAACTTAGTCCGACCGCAGTACGTCGTGAATGCGTCCATCAATGCAAACAGTCCCGTCACGATTACCCGACGCGTCGTTGCAGCATTAACATCCATTGTCCGTCTTCTACATGACGACTGGAAATTATTTTGCTCCGGCAGGTGTAGAGTCGAACTGCTTACAGTCTCTATTTCTCTGCTTCTCGAGAAAGGGAATTAATGTGAAAGTCCGCACGCCTGGCATAGAGGAGTGCTCGATGGACCAATATCTGCCGATCCTGGGTTACACAGCCTCTGGTTCGAGACCTTAATTGAGCTATCTACCCTATAATCTGCACAGCGATATCCGCTCCGTCTTATCGCAAGCACGTTGTCAGGACCGTATTCGGTACACGCGGCTTGATCACATGGTTTCACAACTTGCTGGTCCTCGGTCCTGCTCTCTGTATATGAAATGGTCGAGCACCAATCCTCTAGCTTATGTTTGGTATAACGAGCAATTCCGACAAACATGCTTATTGTTAGCGGGGCAACGGACAGTGGGTGAAAGGACACCATCGATTTGGAAGTCAAATGTGACGCTCGTCAATTGAGTTCCCATTGACTTCTTGCTGTATTCCACTACCGATAAGCTTGTCTAGCCGCCGGATCTGCCAACCGGTTCCTGAAGGCAGTGTTCTCAGGTATTATCACCATAACTTGAAGCAGGTGCATGCCCAAAGAGAACGAGAACGCTAAGCATCTCGGGCTCAGAAGGGCATTACCTTGGCATGCACAGCCGCGTCATAGAGGTGATTGTGAACTCTATTGGACTGAAGCGGCATCTATCATATCTCTCTTGAATTACTGACAAAGGAGACGACGTTGAGGACTTATGGGTCACTGTCATTTTGCACCGCATCCAGGTCCTTGCCAAAGTTGTCATCAGGTGGTGTTCCTGGGACCATTAAAAACCTCAGCGACAAGTCCTGCAAGTTATGGCTCATGACTCGGCCACATTCTGTGAGTGTATGACGGATGCACTATAATCTTTCTCACCAAACCCGCAGATGCTGTCTTTGTCTCATATTTGGTGGTCTTACATTTCGTCCCGGCTACCTTGGGCGGCGCTGTTGACTTCGATCGGTGCCTTGATGAAGTTCGCAGCGGAAAATGGGGCCTCACAGGCGGCACAGACAACCGTGGCCATCCCATCTCAGACCTCACAAACACAACGGCTATCACGTACAATCTATGCGTGACGGCTTGCGGTACAAGTTCGGAATCGTTCGAATGGTCGCTATTTTCACAACAATTCGGCGCTTGGTTACTTCCATGGCTTGCACTCGTATCCCAACTCCCTTTTGGCACGCACAACATCTTGGATAACCTTATGTCAATGTTGCTGACAGTTGGATCCCCAACCCTTGCCGCCTATTCTCTGATATTAACCTTGTTGAACGGGCGATGGATAGCTCGTAGATTCTCACTCTATCGGACCAAGAATACCCGAAATGCTGTTAAAGCTCTTTCCAGCCTCCAACAATCACCCCTCATAGTCACAGCTGACATGCACATCTTGGCTTCGCTCGTTTTCCTCCCTGAAAACGAGAAGTGGTGGAGTGAACTTGTGCAGTGGTTAGAATACACGCATACGTGGACCATCTCTGCTGGCGCGTCCGTTGCATGGGTGGTTGTCGCGTACATATTTACGGTGATAGACTCTATGCAGGGTGACATCACAATCGCGGTGGCAGCGCACGGGCAAGGAATCGGTTCAGTCTGGTTGTGGCTGCTGCCCATCGTCACAGGATGGCTCCAGATATCTCCAAAATGTGACTCAGTGCGTGTGCATAGGGCCATGGAACATGCCAATTCCCGAGCATACATCGCAACGGACTCTTCTGAGCCTGTCCTTGTCGATAGCTTGCCCCCGAGTGAGTTTGCTATCTCTCTTGCGACGATCGAATACGACTGGGTTCGCCGTGACGAGCTGTGTACTGCTCCAATTTTCAATTATGCCCGCTTCTTATCCTGGGCGCGGGCAGTCGAAGACATTGCGGGCATGTTTCAAGCCATGTCTGATTGTGAGCACAGTAAAACCGAGAAAGAGGACGACGGAGGGGGGGAACTTGGCGAGGTGACCACCGTCCAAATAGCTGATTGCTACACTCGACTGGCAGAGTCAAGATCTGCTCGACGGAGTCGTTGGGGACCTGGCGTATGGTCAAGGTTCATTGTTGCGTCGGCTGCGGCGCTGTTTCTGCAATGGGGTACCACGGGTGCGGCGATGTTAGTCAACTACTTTACGCCAACGTTCGGTGAGAGCATTATCTGTTTTTGTTCCCAGTCCGCCGTACACGTATTTATCACCAGCACCCTGTCCAAAGGTATTGGTTGCCGAACAGCCTCGTATCTCTTGTACGGTTCAATGTCAACCCTTGTTTGGATGTTACTTGTGGTCTCGAGTTTCCTAGCTCACTATTCGATCACGACGCCCCATTATTTTCCCTCCGCTCGCCTCGCTCGCCGGCTCTCAACCGTCCTTCGCATAATTGGGAAAATCATAGCATCCTGCAATGCTGTGTGGATTGTTCTCGCCTGTCTTTTTCAGTTCGCCAACTTCTACAACCGTTGCTACTGCAACAGCAGTGTTATAGGGCTGGGGGCAAAGGCGTACAGCGTTCTTGAGATTACTCAATACGACGTCCCTTTCATGAAGCAATGTTGGACCATTGGAGTTGCTGCTGCCGCCGGGAGTGCTTCAATTTTCATGCTTTCCGTCAATCTCTTCCTCAATCCCCGACTCCCCGCTTGATACAAAAACTTCCTTCCTCTGTACTAATATTATCTTTACGTCAGTTATGATTACCTGGGGTTGTATGTTCGGTCGTTATCAATGTAGAGTGACCTGTACTTGTAATGTATAATGTATGTGATCTTTGTCGTTGTCTCGTAGAACGTCGGCATCCTTATATCTTCCGGGATACTGTAATGAGGTCACGTTATGGCGTAATGTGTCTGAGAGCGGTCGTGACACCAGACATTCTCTTGGCATTGCCCAATTAGAAAACTCCTTACGATATACCACATGCATATGAACAGGGCTTGCAAGTCGAAAGGGTGACAAGGACGATAGCAGCAGTCCCATCAATGATAGCAAAGACAAGGCGACATGAAACCAAGACAAACGTGGGCGATTGGACTTGGTAGATTGCAGGAAAACATTATGATTCGACTCAAGGAACCGCGTACAAGCAGGATGATATTCCACCAAGATCCATTCGCGCGTACGTGAGGTTGACAGTCCTCAGGTGGGGATTGGGGATCACGGGCGTTCTGTCGTCAAAAAATGCCGAGGAAGCCATTTAGGCGCGCTCCACGTTTCTCCAGTCATTTCGGCAGCGACCATTCCGGCTACCACTTCCGCACTGGAGACTTAATATGTGAACAGACTGAGGGGTGAGATAGCTCTCCAAACAGGACTTACCAGGCATAAGCCCGTGGCATCCCGTGGCCTGTGTATCCAGCAGAGATGTATTGGCCTTTGAATTCCTCGATGTGTGACTTATTACGCTTCACCACTGGTCCGACCTGTGAGTCAAGCAAAAGCAAGAACATCAGAAGAGGATACTAAAGAAACTTACAAAAGGGTCCCCGAGTGCAGTGTATCCCATTATCCCAGTCTGGCACAGAACGTTAGCCTATATCACCAATAGATGCGACGGGGTACTCACCCATTCCATTTCGGGCTTGCGCCCCTTTTCATACTTGCCGGGAAACACTCCAGGAAGGAAATCCCGCAAAACCTTTCCCACTTGTGGGTGAACAACGGAGTCGTCTGTAACGTAGGTCTCGAAATCTGGCCGACTCGCTTCTCGACCACCACCTAATATTATAAGAGGGTTCTCCTCGGTATCGTGGTCTGAGCCGTTGATGGGCCGAGGAAACCAGTATTCAAAGCCTTGATTCCCGTCCCATGACATGTTGGTCATTTCCGACAAGGGAGCTGCAGCACGGAGCGCAGTGACTTGGCCACGGGTGGGTATGATGCCAGTGGGACCGTGCATGTGTGGTAGGAGATGGCTTGCATAGGCATTTGTAGCGTGGATCACGTAGGAGCACTGTACGTCTCCGCGTGGCGTAGATAGAGACCAACGGCGTTCCTTCGAGGTGGAAATAGCGGTGACAGGGGTATTAGTGTGCAGCTTAAGGAGGAAGTTCTTTGGGTTGAGCTCGCGCGCAAGTTTGTAGAGCTGGTCTACGAGTTTGAGTGGCCATAGATTGTGTCCCAGTGGATGTTGCCAAGCAGGAAACGAGGCCCCGTATGCCTAATGACCGTCAAAATCAATTCTACGGAAAGGACGTATTAGCGTACTATCTCAGAATCCTGTGCAGTCAACCATTTGACGATGCCAACGTCCACACCGGCTGACTCGGCAGCCGCAAAATCTACTTTGGCATCCTGTTCTTCCTTTTCCGTCACAAGGAGAGACGTGTGGTCTGATGCGACGAGATCCACGATATCCTGTAGGTTTTCGGCCTCGATAATCTTGAGTAATTCCCTGGTCGTGTAATGCTCTAGCGCGTAGATCTTTTTGGCTCCTGCACTGCCGTACGCTTGCTCGCGGCTCGAGAACCCTTGAAATACGGCCGGCGTTAGATGACCACCATTTCGTCCTGAGAATGACCAGGCATGAGAAGAAAATCTTCCTCGACGGAGCAAGACCAACCGGTCGCTCCAGAACCTGTATGATCTGATTTAATGCAAATGGCAAAAAGCGGAGAAAGACCGATTCTGACAAAAGTCTCTTGCTTCAAAAATGACGGCCTTGACTGACGCCTCAGTGTCCTTTCGGCCTTGAAATTTCCTCGCAAGGTGGTACGCAGCAGACACCCCGGTGATCCCTGACCCGATGATGCAAATGTCCGCATCGGGCGTGAGCTTCCCTTCACTTCCTTCCTTGGCCATTGGGTTCGCGCCAGGTGTATCGATCCAAAATGAGCGTGTGGAATTAGGAACTGGCAGGCCCGCAGGACCTTTGAGGGTTGGGAGCTCAAGGACACCCTGTGCACTGTCAAGCTGGAGAACGGGAGTGGCCAGAGTGCTCATGATAATGGTCAGGACAACAGTTGTAGTTAGCACGGTCCTGCACCGAAACCATGCCATGTTGACGCGAGTTCGTCGAGGCCTCCTTGGTAGCGGCGGTTAATAATGAGCACGGCAGTTTGTGGCTCGGATATTGCTCGGATGTGTAAATTGATGAATACTGGCAGCCGTGTGAAAGACCTGCTTTCTCACCTCGACCAGCCACGCTTCGCTAGCCCGCCGCTCAACCTGAGCAAAGCTGTGGCGAACTACCCTCCGCACGCGCACCGGAAAGTGTTATCTGGCACTAAATTGAGCGCATGAACTGGCAACGCTGCCATCAGCATCACCAGTGCTTTCGTGTCTGTTTAGGCTGTTTGTTACCTTCCAATCTATACTTTGTTTTTGATTTTTAGGCCATCAGTTTGCTGTAGGAGGGACACGTCTTATGCTGATGAACGCGTTGCTTATTGCTTTTCAGTAAGGTTCTTAGGTGGAGGACGCAGCCCGCGTTCTTATCCCCAGGATTTGACCTGCGCTTAATCCGAACCTTCCGATGTCATCATTGAAGCGATGTAGAGGAGTGGTCACTCATAATCTTCTTCCAGTTCTCCGTAACCTCTCCTTGGGGAAATAAATTCATCATTGGGACGGGTACACGCTACTACCGAGGTGACATTTGGGTAATATTGATGGATGGCCTTGCCCATAAACCGCTACGGCCTTCACTCTACGTGAAGGCCACGCAGACCCGCATGCTGCTGCGAGGTGTTTGATCATCGCCTCTGTCTAGGTAAGTCAGGCCTGCGTACGCTCGATTCCACTTATGTCCGCAGATATGGGTTTGATCTTGGCACCACATTGATTCACAATGGCAGCGTCAAGTGGGAAGTCATATACGCAAGTCCTAGGTCAAACACGCCATGCTCCACGATAGGAGAGTAGTCTGCCAATCTCTTCTGCGGAACAGGCCCGTCAGAAGTGAGGATGTAAAAAGACGGGGCGCGTTGCATACCCATTACATGTTTATCAGCAGGGCGAGTCTAAGCCGCAGGTGGGTGGATAGGGTTGTGGTTGCCACTGTTCGCCGCGGCTATGCTGCAGAAATCGCACGTCCCCCGGGCAGCAGGTGCGTTGGCTCCGACGCCAGAGAAGACCTGCTCGAGTTAGGTCCAACTCTCTTGGATCGTGTATTACTTTTGTTTTGAATGAGAAAATTGACAGTGGTTGCCTACTGCGTCGTCCACGTGAGCTGTCGCTGTAATTACGCGTTGTGGATGCCGACGGGTGCAAGGACGTGTTCCAAGCTTCAGATATCCAGCCTAGGACGTGGTGTAGCAAGGCTCGGAGGCGCAACGGTCAGCGCATCTGCATAACGTACACGTCTCAAAAGGTTTGGGCAGAAGGGTACCTGTTCGAATCGGGTCCGAGCCGTTATGAAGCCCTTGTATTTTTATCTGTGGTTGGGGCATGTGAGGCTATACGGCTATGGGGATACGAGGATCGGGAGCACAGCGCTCCGACGCCTTCATGATCGATTTTAATGGTCGAGTCGGGGTGTGTGACAGTAGCGAGGCAGAGACTGCGCCTGTTCGATCCAGACCCAAGCTATAAAGTGGTCATCGAAATGTTTTCATGAAACAGCAGAGTGGTTGAATACCGTTCTGTTGTTCCACAACGCGACGAGGCGTCACATAGGCGTCCGATGTGTACTACGACAATTGAAGCCTAGAGACGCGTATTTTGGTTGTCTTGCTCAAAGAGGACGATGGGATGTGCTGTTGTAAGGCTCCGGGACGTAGCGGTCGGCGCGATCTACTAGAACTTGATTACAACAAGTTCATGAGGCGGAAGGATATATACCTGTTCAAATCGGTCTGAGTAACTAAGCGGCCCATGATGTCAATTTCAGTGGAGTTTTCCTGTGAACGAAACTTCGGGGTGGATCGTAAGGCCTTGGGGTACAGTGGACGGCGCGTCTATAATGTATTATATGGTATTAGTTCTATTGCAAAGGGATACTGGTTCGATTCAGGGCTGAGCCATGGTGTCAATGTATAGGATTCGGCGTATCATTTTCAGTGACAGTGATAAACTTATATCGAGGACGAGGCGCCGTAAACGTGACTCTGTACCGTAGAGCCGGGGCGTGCAACTTCGTAGATGGGCAGCCAGAGGCCGAAAGGGAACTCAGTACGACATCAATCCTCGGAACAACTTCTCGAGAGACAATTTCCTCGCCCAAAGGAGCAACAAGCTCCCATGTTGAAAGCTGTGGCGTCGAGAGGTTAACATACACCCAAGTCCACGTCCATGGAGGCGATGGCGTCGGAGAACATGTTCAATAACAGTGCGGAGTAGGTAGCCAAATTTTCAAAGCTTGCGTGCACGAGGCGATGTGAAGATATCATGGGCACATGAAGGCACGGATTTCTGACGTCTGTCTGATGGACGGGCTTCTAGCGTCAGGCCTGTTCGTTCATGTGCATGCGGAACAAGTGAAAGGGAACGAGGATTTCCAAAAATACGGAGGGTGTTGGACAACATGCACAAACAACACGTCTATGTTCCTTCACACCGACCTGGTTTCCGTCATTCGAATTTGAGCATTTCTGACATGTTTACGGCTGGCTGTTACTCCTGGAGGGCAAGAATTCTCAAAATTTTCTGTTCGGCTGACCAAATGGGTTCGCGAGGTCTACCGCAAGCGAGGGCATGTCGTAATTCTCTTTTTTCTTGTCGAGAAATGACAGGGAAGGTCTGTGAAGACGATCTGCGGTGTCGAGCGTTATATTTAGAAGTGCACTCTCCTGGTTCTTGTCTCGCCACTTTCGTGCGTCGTCGCTCCTCTGTCCACGACCATGACCTTCGCTGTCCTCCGTGCCCTGCACGGCATCCTCGGCGATGCGCTCGACGACATACAGCGTGTGTACATTCCTGAGAGAGACGATCGAGCCGGGGTTTCACCCTCTGAAGACACTCCGGAGGCCGTGCAAGCATCGTATGCATCTCCGCCACCATCACCCTCAACACCAGGTCCTCCCTTGGATTTTCCGTCTCTAGACGCAATTTATGACCCCAGCGATCCTGCGGAGCAGCTCACGGCGCATCCTGTGGTCGTACGTGCGATCAACAGGATCATAGCAGCGGCGGGACAGATGGCCATTGCAGTGCAAGCGCCATTCTATGCTCTTTGTGATGCATCAATGGGGGTATGTTCTGCTCTTGCTGTTGCCTATGGTGGTCCGATAATCAACGCATTGTTGAACAGTATCATTTACCTTCGTGCTTGCGGCTGCTAGAGGCGTCACATACTGTCGAGATTTTAAAAGAAGCTGGCCCCGGTGGTCTGCATGTTGATCTCATCTCGGAACGGAACGGCGTCGACAGTGGAAAGCTAGGTATGCTGCGACCTGCGATGTTCGTTTCGTTATGCTAAAGACTACTTGTAGCGCACGTTTTGCGTCTCCTGGCGACACATCATTTTGTGCTCGAACGTTCGCCGAATGTCTTCGCCGTAAATCGGATATCCTCCCTTATTGACTCTGGCAAGTCTTTCCAGGAGCTCAAAAGATGGGAAAAGGAAGGACGGTGCGTCACATTAACTCCTCCCTCCCCCCACCTTTGTTGTATTTCAGCCTCGCAAAAAAAATTGTAACCTGACCCACTTATGCCACAGACCCGAGATGAAATACCATAACACAAACGGTGTAAGCGCCTTCGTCGGCATGTGGTACTGATCCCTTCCCCTTTCTCCCTCCTGTTACTCACACCCGCACCACAGTACCGACGAGCTCTTCAAATCCTCCGCATATCTAACCGAAGCCTACTTCCTCGCTCGCGAAGACCTCCCGCGCACCCCCTTCGAGCATGCGTTCCGCACGAATGTTGGGTTCTTCGCGTGGCTTGAGGGGGAGGGGAGGGCTGATGCGGTTGATGGTGGTGGCGGTGGCGGTGGCAGTAGGGGAGAACGTAAAGCAGGGAAGCAGGGGGGTAGGGAGAGGAGGGATGGAGGGATGGAGGTCGGGAAGGCTGTGGAGAATTGGAATCGATTCAGGCTGGAGAGGTTTGGAACTGCCATGTCGGGATCGGGGTCGTGGGAAGCGCCTGGCGCTGTTTTTAATGGTAATTGTCGTTCTTTGTTCTCCTTCTTTTTTCTTCTCGTCAGTGTCGCTCTTGGCAGCATGAGAACCTAGTTGGGCAGGATTTCACGCATATATCCCACCTTTCGGTCCCATTCATGTTTTGCATCTCCTTTCTGTGTTCAATGCCTCGCAAAGAACCAAGATTAATTATTGTACCATATAACAGGTTTCGACTGGCGTGCCCTCCCACACGGGAGTATCATCGTGGATGTTGGTGGTGGGATCGGGTCGACCAGTATGTTGCTCGCCAACGCGTTTTCTCGTTCCACTACGGGCGCGGCGTCTCCCCTACCTTCTCCTCGTTTGTCCTCTCCAGGTGGTACCGGCGATCGCGGACTGGCCAGCGAGGCAGATGAGGATCTGGGACTTAAGTTCGTGATCCAGGACCGACCGGTGGTCGTGGAGATGGGCGAGAAGGTAAGCTTGGGTCTTGTCTCTGTTGTGCTTGCTTTTGTCTGAACACACCACCTCTTTTCGCAGGCCTGGCGTGCCAAATGCCCTGAATTGTTAGACTCAGGAACGGCGCGGTTTCAAGGTGAGTTTTGTTAGGTGTTCGATGGCATGCAAGAATGAAAGTTCTCCGTCTAGTGCACGACTTCTTTACGGAACAGCCCATCAAAAATGCCGCGGTCTTCTTCCTGCGTGTGATTCTCCACGATTGGCCCGATGCTCAGGCGCGGTCGATTCTCTTGAGGCTCAGGGAGGCGGCGACACCGGAGACGAAGCTTGTGTTGGGGGACTTCGTCCTGCCACTTGCGTGCGTGGATGTGGATGCTGCTGGGCAGGGAGACAATGGAGCAGGCGTGCTGGAGGGCGTCGAGGGCGCAGAGAGTATGCTTGCGCCCGCACCTCTACTTGCGAACTTGGGCAAGGCGAGCGCGAATGCGTACTGGATGGACCTGACGGTATGTCTCGGTTTGTGAGCGCCGTTCGTGGTCTTGTCTAATCAAAAAACATGTAGATGCAGGTGACATTCAATGCACAGGAGAGGACATTGAGAGAAACTGCGGCCCTAACGTTGTCCGCTGGTTGGAAGGTGGTCAAGGTGACGCGAGCTCCTGGGTCATTGTTTGGGCATATCGTAGCGGTGCCTGCACCTATCCCGATGCAGCGCCGGGCTCGTGCGGGGAGTGGATCTGCGTTCCTCGATGTTCCTGGCGCCTCTAGCACCGATACTAAAGGCGAGATGGATGTCCTGGAGCGAGCCAGCTCTAGATGTGGCACGCCGACCTTTGGCTCGAGGACAGATCTACCCTCCATGCAGGAGGCGATGGCGAGATTTGGTGGCGGTATAATACGGTCGAGGGGTCCGGGGCTGAGTGGGAAACCGAGCAGACCACCGACCATGCCACGACTTGGGATATTGAAGCAGCCGGCGGTTATTACACCCTCGACTTCTGTGCCCCCAATAAAAAAAAAGAAACCGTCCCCACTGTCGTTCCCGCCGCCGCAGTCGTTGTCACCTTCTCCAGCTTCACCACGGCCACTAGCGTCACCACGACTTTCGCAGCCACCGTCACCACTCACCCGTCGGATGTCCCATGCACAGCTTCATCGCCCGCCGTCCCAGGAGGAATCACCCTCCCCGGTTTCACCAATCCCGCGTCAAGCGCCACCCTCGCCGCTGTCCCCGCGACACCCGCAACCAGCTACTCCACGGACGTTGGCCCGCCGTGCATCTCATGCTCAACTTAACCATCATGCCTCTTCTCACTCCATGACAGCCGCCATCCCACCATCCCCGTCTCTACCACCGGAGTATGCGCCAGCGTCGGCACGGCATCAGACACTATCCCGTACCAAATCTCACGCGCAGCTGCACCAATCTGCGCGCCTTCAAGCAGGCCAGTCGAGTTCAATACCTGTGCGACAGAGCCATGATTCTCTGCCCCAGAAACCACAATCGCCATCACTTTCATACATACCACGAAGCCCTCCCCCGCCTATACCGTCCGCCCCGACACCAAAGCGCGCACCGATAACCCGCCGTTCATCCTATGCCCAACTGCCGGAAACAAGCCTTCGGACCCGCTCCAAGAGCGTCATTGGGCCGTCTATCAACGGAGCGGGGATCGGTGGCAGTATCAGCATGGCCAGCCTCCTTGAGGGTACCCGCGGTTCCGGTGGCGGGGCCCTGAATTTCGGAGACGCGGTGCCTAGGCAAGGGGGCGAAACGGAGCCGAAGTCAGCTGGAAGTGTGTTGGCGGCGGCGGCGCGGATCGAACGTGGGGGTGTGCTGTCGCGGCCGGCTTCGCCTTGATGGGGTGCTTGTGTTGTATAGACTTTACTTTGAGATTCTTCGATTGCTGGTTTCTTGGGCCACTGTGGGTCGCTGTCACATCCTATAGAGGACGCGGAGGGAACCTCGTATTTTATGGGCTTGAGTCCCCGATCTTGGCAATTCCCTTCGATTCGGAGCACCCGAATAACACTCGCACATTTTGAAAACTCATGAAACCCGAATTCTGCATTTATCCCCTGTCCTTCTTATCCTGATTGTTACTGGCTGAGAAGTTGCCTCTCGCGTGTTGAAGTATTCGGGCATGCCAGAAATAAACTCGACTAGTCACTCTCTAGTTACTAGACATTCATATAATCACCATCGCTGCCAACCCAACGTTATGTGAAAATAAGTTCGACCGCGTTGAGTACATGAATGAGTAACCGCTAGTTAGTAGCAACAAGAGGAGCAACTCCAGCCAGCAGGGGGATTGTATTGGAGATCGAGGCCAGTGTTTTCATTAAAGCCCAACCCATGTTTTTGCCATCCCCAGACTCGACATCACGTGGTTCTTGGGTTCGTCACGATATGGAACCACACCCAAACAGACCACATCAGGTTTGATGAGAACTTTCAAATGGGTACGCCACGGCGCCTTTCACTCCCTACCCTGCTGATTTCTGGCGACTCAGAACCAGGAAAGCTTATTTCGTATCGTCAAGCGAGGCGAACAAGCGGATCTGTCTTTTACGGCTTCCCGTTGGACGAGGACGGCGCGAAGCAATGCGGCAACAAGCTTGCACCTATAGACCCGGATGTGACTGGTATGCAGCTCAGAAGGGCGTTAATCGACCAGATGCCTCTCATTTTCAGACATGTTCGAACGATATGCGATCCTGTGTTGCCAAGAGACAAGACACAAGTCGAAGTCGGTTGGGCTGGTCGCGAGCAGCACTCACTTCTCGCCCTTGTCGCATGCACTCGTCGCAATGACCAACTCATCCCTCCAGCCGAAGTGATGCAGAAGTTGAAGCACATTATGGCCGAGGAAGGGTTTAAAGAAGAGCCAAGGTGGTTTGTGGTCTGGACATAAATGTGGTTCGTGCTTTTGTTTGTCCAATCCATTTTTGACAGAAGACTAAGTTGCTGGATTTCTATTCCATTGTAGCTCCGGATCTAAACGTGAAAGGCTCGATAGCAACATAGGAGAACGTAACTGTCTAGTAATCTTCGCTGTTCCTCCTGAGCCCGGAGCTCGCGCATCCTGCGTTGCGATTCTTCTACCTCTTTCACCCTCCCGATCCTTTCAGCGTCATCGGCTTGCTCCCCATTCGTTTCTCCCGCGCTTTCATCCTTCCTCTCAGAGAGGCCAGTCTGTAACAGTTTCAAAGGTCTGTAAATTGAGCCTGCACAATCCTTCGAGTTTGCGTTTCCAGCCCTCCGTCTTTGCCTCCCCACTCAACATCTTGTGATATCTTAGAGCCTCTTTCTCCGCCACGGTGATAATCATGTCGTTGAGGTTGTTCCCTAGCTGTTCTAGTGTTTCGACCTTAGGCTTTGCTTTGGAGGTTCTTCGATTATTGGTTCCGCGTCGTGGTACATCCTAGGGAGGACCCCAGGGGGACCCACTTAACCTCTGGAGTCCGGATGCCTTCATTTGTGGCGCACTTGTTGCAAAGAGCTACGGTCCAATTAATGCCCGTTTAGATTGTCAATTCCGCTCTCTCAATATCAGTATTTTCATTGTTGCCTAGTCGTTTGGTCTATGTAGTTGACTCTGTTCTTAGACGTCACAGCTTCACTGATGCTATTCCGAGGTCCGAGCCCTGCAGGCTCGTGCAGGTTCTGGAACTGAAAAACAAGGTGTGGCTGACCTTGCTCTGTCGTTCATGTGGCGCGCACATATTAGAGCAAGAATCTCCACTTTAAATTTGTTACCTAGTTGTGGGATTGTTTGAAGACTCCAGTACGAGCGTGCAAGGATTGGTTGCGTAATGGACAGTTATACCGCGCAGGAAGCGGACCAACGGGAAGTCACCAACTTCTCGTTCGTTGTGTATCATCGATAAAAAGTAAAAGGTACAACTGACGCCAGTTCACAGTGTGAAGAGACCAATGACCACGGCGCCGCGTCGCGTCCACCGAGTGCGAAAATTCCAATCTGCTTTCGCGCTCTGGATATTGCAATTATACACAACTGAAGGCCGGTTCCAAGAGTTTGCGTAATAAACTCAAGACTTCCGAAAACATGCGTAGATACATGACTCAGGTAGGAGAGGGCTGTGGAGTGAAGATGATCATATCAACGGCTTGTGGTGGAAAGCGGGATGCAATATAAGCGCACCAACTACGTTCAAGACCCAGACGTCAAAACAAACCACCTTGGCTCTTCTTTAAACCCGTTGCTAACCATGATTTCCTTCAACTTCTTCATATCTTCGCCGTGCGGAATGAACTCATCATTGGGGCGAGTGCAGGCTGCGAGAGCGAGAACCGTGTAGTGCTTTCGTTGTGTAAAGCCAAGATCGACTTCAACCCTGTTTGGAGGCCATACGTCCATACACACGTCCACAAGGTGATTGAGAACGGCTTCTGTTTGAGCAAATTGGGCCGCCTCAAGTTCTTCGTCTTCAAGATCAGGACGTATTGGATGAATCTTTTGGCCGCAGTGCAGCGTGCCGCTATCGTCGATTGGAAAACCGTAAATGAAAGCCCTGGGTCTTAGGCGTCTCGCTTGACGGTAGGGCAAGAGTTTACCAGTTTGCTCTGAGTCTTGTGCCCGTCAGATATTGAATAACAGGTAAGATTGAGTAGTTGCATACCCATAGTTTATCGACAGGATATGCGTGTCAGGGAGGCGTTTATGGAGTTCGCCAACTTCGTGACCTCATCATCTTATATTATATAAGTACATGAATCAACCATCACGTGATGATTCCGTTCTGGCCTAAAGCGGTATAAAGGAATGTTGCGCCATTGTCTTCCATGTTCCTACTGGCCATGGCACCATTGCGCCAAGCAGCTGGTATCAGACTGGACCATTTACCCGGCCGCCGTTTCGTAGATCCGATCCCGACAATTTGAGGGTGTCCTGCGAACCGCGTGATTGAACACCATGACCAGTACAATGCTTGGCCACCGATGTCGGCATACGCTATTCTGTGCTTCCTCTATCGCTGACCCGTCTGGTTACTACTCTATGACTTGAAACTGACTCTTGATCCTGGGCAAGGCTGTGTCAATCAATCGTCTTCTGTTCGTCATCACAATCGATATCCGAGTATAACAGAGAATAAAAGTGTGCTTTTCTCTGTGCTATTGTTCTTGTTACTACACATAATCATCCGTTGCAAGCCTAGCACAATGACCAACACCGTACGCCGCGCGATCAAATCAGCACAATGGCTTGCTAAACCTCAACTCGAGTCCAAATCTGCCGTTGTTAAAATTAGTGTCATTATTCTTGCCGGGAACAACAAATCGTATGTATGATGCTATTGTCCTTTTGTGGGCTGCTGAAGTGATCTCCAGAGGGGCAACAGTACCACAACACGATAAAAAGAGCATATATCAGGGCAAAAAATCTTCACGGTTCCACCAGCTTGTATATATCCGCTAATGGCCCAGAACCAAGTACCGCCCCGCCCTCCACAATATCAGTCAACGGATGCCGTCTGCGCAGCTGTCGCACTTGCGTACTCCAGCAATTTCAACAGAAGGGGCTTAGAAAGTCTCTGGTATGCACCCTACGCACATATGTTCTGCGACATGGCTACACCGTATAATGGCCATATTCTCGTACACCCTCAGCACTTCCTTGACATTCCTGCCCCCGTGGTCGCAAAGCTCAAGCTCCAGCAAGAGTTTGACAAGGCAGGACTGAAGTACAGGGATGGCGGAGAGAAGAAAGGTGCCAAGGTCAAGACGAACCACCGCGACGACCTTCCAGGCGCGGATGATGGAAATCGCAAATCCGCACGGGTGGCTGAAAAGCGCCGAGACGATGCTGTGGCTGCGATTCAACTGGCAGACGACTTCAAGAAAGACCTTCTCAACCGTAAGAACGCCGCCGACTCGGATCTGACTGATTTTCAAAGTAAGAACACTTTGACCGCGTGCCGGCAGAACTGGTAACTTGTCTCTTCCAGATGAATATATTGACCCGGACGTTTCTACGCAAAGCAAGGCGTCCTTGGACGAATCCGAGGCTGTGGACAAAGAACCTGATTTTGTTCTGAGTCACGTCGGGAAGGTCAAGCTCCGCAGACCCAGAAAGGGTGTGGACACTCCCGAATACACGGCCCATTACACGCATCGCGCGGGGGTGAAGATCTTTCATCTATGCTGCATTCTCGTGGCGGAGGTAAAGACCCCGCCGGCTCGTGCTGAAGCATCATCCCAGCGTGTCGTCCTAGCCCAGTTGAAGCACGCACAGAACGACCTCTTGACGTACTGCTCTGCGCATTTCGAGCGCGATCGAAAAGCAGATTCTGTGGTCGCTCTTGCTGCGGCTGGTCCTTTCTGGCGATGGGCAGTCGTCAACAGAGGAGATGTTCCAAAACTGGCTTGGATGAGTAAGCTGGGGGTCTCGCAAAGGCCTGGAAATAAGGTAATCGACTTCTACGAGAAGTTCAGCCAGCCTTTCACTCTTGGAACTGCCAGCTCAGACGCAGAGTTGACTCGCATTAGCCGAAACAACATTTACGCTCTCGTCTCCAATGTTGCCCACACAGGTCAGCCCCCCCCATCCTAGGACGCAGTCTACACCTGCGCCATACACAAGTAGTGCATGGACATAGTCAGATATCTAGTCACCTCTTCTCCATAGCATTGTATCTTTATAATTCGCTTATCCTTGATGCCTTCGACTTACGATTGGTGCACATGTACATTCCAGCACATTATGTTAATTCAAGTCTATCATGGGACTCATGATATAGTACTCTGTTACCTGCGTCATCCAGACCAATTGCCGTTGTCGCGCGGTTGCATAATGGACACTTCTGTAGCTCCTCATGACTATTGGATGATTGAGTCGTCAACTGTACTCTATGTTAGATACGCTCACTGTGTTACGATTTCCCGTCCATTTTCCCTCATGTCTTGTGTTGTCACCTATTGCTATATTTATCCTTGACAGATCGTTGTTGTTTCCACAGCCTTGCTGGTACAACCCATATCACCTCCCTTCACTACCCCCATCATTACATGGAAGGTCTGTCATCGTTACCATACCCACCCCCATCCCCGATCTAGTCTGTATTTATCCTGTGGTCGTTTCATAAAGTATATAAGTAGTAGAACAGTAGGTCAAGCTCTTCAGCTTGATCTATTGGAAATATACCTTCTTATTTTCATCGCACTCAGGGACTTACAACGTCCTCGCTACTTGATCCCCGAACCGACGACTGTGCTAATAAAGCCAGTAGGACATAACCTTGCTTCTCCAAGCAGGTTATCGACTATCCGTTCGCCGTCGAGGCTAGGATAGAGAACTCGTCTAGGCCAATAGCCGACGAGCATCGGAACGAAAGCTTTGATTGAGTAGTTAAGGACGCCAGTCCTAACAAAAGATCAAGCTCATCACCGACTGCCTACCTACCCAGGTAAAGGCCACCCCCGATCAACAAGACGACTTCCAGGACCAGACGGTCTGGAACTTACGGACTAGGATCCCTCGATACCTACTCCTCGAACTCTGAACCAGAATACGATACACCCAGTGAAGGATCCCCTGATCCAGATCCACTTGCCGACTCTACCTTTGGCCTGATCGAACAACGGAACCCGGATCCATATATTCCCCTATACGCCCCGACTCCAGAACCTGAAATGGCAGAACAATCCATGAACCCTGATCCCCAAACGACTACGCCCCCAACTCATCGCAATGGAGAAATAAAGATCAACCTTCCTGCTATATTCGACGGGACCCGCAGCAAGTTCAAGACGTTCATCTTGGACTCGGGCCTCTATCTGAAACTCAACGAAGAAACCTACAATACCCCCAACAAGAGGATTGCATTCTTGCTCTCCTATATGAAGGGAGGGACTGCTGGCCCATGGAAGGAGAATTTCCTGAACGAGAACCTTACTAAAGACAGTTGGGGAACTGAAGAGGCATTTGCCGAAGAGCTGAAGAAAGCCTTCGAACCCATTGATGATGAAGGCGATGCCAGAACAAGGCTCCGGACCCTAAAGCAAACTGGAACTGCCGACGAATACATCGCAGACTTCAAAGTCCAGGTGGGACGAAGTAGAATCAAGGAAGATGCCCCCCTGATCGAATACTTCATGGAAGGACTCAGGGGTAAGCTCCTTGAGAAGATATTCGATATGGAAAAGATGCCCAAGACCCTCGACGATTGGTATACGGCTGCTTCTAGATTCGACAACCAATGGCGCAGATCGAGGGCCTTGGCTGAACGATTCCGAGGGGTGCTTCATAAGACCTCCCATTCTAACCAGCAAGCCCCACGACACGTTCCCCGTGACCCTAATGCAATGGATATTGACCGCCTCTCTCTCGAAGAACGAGATGCCCACATGAAGAAGGGGCTATGCTTCGAATGCCACCAACCCGGTCACCGGGCCAGTGACCACCGGAAAGGGAAGTTCCCTAACGAACCCCGGAAATCTAATTTCCAAAAGAATGACCCAAAGAAGGGGAAGGACGCTTATTTGAAGATGAAGGCATTAATCGCAGAACTTCCCGATAATGAAAAAGAAGAATGCATGAAGCACCTGGAAGACGAGGGTTTTTGATACGGCGGCCTGCCTCGACGTCAGCACCCGCCACCGTTTCCATTTCTACTGTAATACTAGCCGAAAATTCAAAATCTTTTCGAATCCCCGTTTCAGCCAGTATCAGTGAAAGAAACGTCGACACACAGAGTCTCGTAGACTCAGGAGCAGAAGGACTCTTCTTGGACAAGACTTTTGCCAAGGAGAATAACGTTCCAATGAAGGAACTCAGGAAACCAATCAGGACGAGGAACGTGGATGGGACATATAACAAAGCAGGACCCATCACCCACTATACATGGTTGACGAACAAGATAGGGAAACTCATGACACGAGATCTTTTCCTCATCCAAGACCTTGGAGACGAAAACATGATTCTCGGACTCTCCTGGCTCAGGAAATACAATCCGAATATCAATTGGGAAACCGGCCAGCTTGAAATCGACCCAAAACGCGCAAGAAGAACCTTCTCCTCTATCCTCAAGGAGAAGAATGAAATCAGGCGGTTAATAACACAAGGGATCGCTACCACTACGACACTCCCGAAGCGAACCTTTGGATCAGCCCTCAGACAAGCTGAGGAGATCAGACAGTTGAGGGTTAAAGCCAAGGTCATTCTCGACTGGAAAGCGAGGGAACAAAATCTCCTAGAAATGAAATCATCCCCCAAGGAAGAAACCACTCAGACTGGAACCCATCCAAAAGCAACCTTTGAAGAGGTTGAGGAGGATGAACCCCAGTTTGTTGGCCAGACGCTAGGACTAAATGAACCGATTATCATGGAAAACCAGGGACAAATACAGGAACAGGTTTCCAATATCCCACCGGAGACACCCGTCAATAGGACCGAGCAACAGGACGAAACCGCGCAGATTCTCTCCGAAGAATTTGAACCAGACGAAGGGTACCTCTCAAACGATGATCTAATCATCAGTTATATTCAAGGGGAACCAGTCCTGGGGATATTCGAAGAGAAGGAAGCTCCCCTGACTGAGGAACATCGATCCCCGGAATATACAGTCAAACGGAAAGGTCAAACGATAGGGAGATTCACGAAAGCTCTTCACTCGATCCGGCACTCCTATAGCCAACACATTTGGATAAGGCAAAAAATTTCCATCGCCCAAGAGTTGGCTCACCTTCGTACTGCCGAAGAAAAGGATAAGCCAAAACCAAAGACCATAGAGGAAATGCTACCTGACTACTACCAGGACTACAAGGAAGTTTTCGAAAAGAAGGCCTCCGAACGGATGCCAGCCCGACGAACCTTTGACCATGCCATAAACCTGAAACCGGACGCAGTACCCCGGGATTGCAAGGTGTACCCTCTATCCCCAAAAGAACAGGAAAAACTGGACGAATTCCTTACAGAAAACCTAAAGAAGGGGTATATCCGATACTCGAATTCACCAATGGCATCACCCTTCTTCTTCGTTGCCAAAAAGGAGGAAGGATCTCTCTCGACCTTGCCAGGATTACCGGTACCTGAACGACATGACTATCCCAGACACCTATCCTCTTCCTTTAATCAGTGATTTGATGGAAACTCTGAAAGGAGCGACCATCTTCACCAAGCTGGACTTACGATGGGGATATAACAACGTCAGGATCAAAAAGGGCGATGAATGGAAAGCCGCATTTAAAACCAATCGTGGACTCTTCGAACCGACGGTGATGTTCTTTGGACTATGCAACTCTCCTGCAACATTCCAAAGAATGATGAACGAAATTTTCCGCGACATGATCAACGAAGGGTGGATTGTCATCTACATGGATGACATCCTAATATTTTCGGACAACCTCGATGAACACAGAAAGCGCACCCTCCGGGTACTACAACGTTTGAAGGAAAATGACCTCTTCCTCAAACTGGAAAAATGCACCTTCGAGACGGACAGGGTTGAATATCTTGGGATGATCATCACCCCAAATCACGTCTCTATGGACCCGACAAAACTCGCAGGTATTAAAGATTGGCCGACCCCTACGACAGTAAAAGGAGTGCGATCATTCCTAGGTTTCGGAAACTTCTATCAGAAATTTATCAGCCACTTCGCGGACTTAGCCCATCCGCTACATGAACTGACAAAAAAGGACACACACTGGGAATGGACAGAAGAAAGAAACGATGCCTTCGAGAAACTCAAGGCTGCATTCTTGAAGGCTCCGGTCTTAATCATGCCAGACAGGACAAAACCATACTTGATCGAATCAGATGCCTCAAAATGGGCAACCGGAGGGGTCATTCGCCAGCAGGACATTAATGGAGACTGGCATCCCTGTGGATATATTTCGCATGCCTTCGACGCAACACAACGAAATTACCAAATCTATGACCGAGAGTTACTAGGAATAATCCGCGCACTGGAAACATGGCGACACCTGATCCAGGGCAACGGATTCCCTACGGCAATACTTTCTGATCACAGGAACCTAACGTACTTCCGAACGGCTCAGAAACTGAACAGAAGACAAGCGAGATGGAGTCTCTATCTATCCCTGTTCAACCTGAAACTGATCCATGTTCCAGGATCGAAGATGGTGCAATCCGATGCACTGTCGCGACGACCTGACCTCTGCCCGGAAGAAGACACAGATAATGAAGACATTATAGTCCTACCTGACGAGCTGTTTGTCCGGACAGTGGACCTGGATCTGAAGAGTGCACTAGCCCAAGCACTGATGAAGGATGACACCATGACGGATGCCATCGACACCTTGAAAACAAAGGGGATACCACCCACCAGGTCGGCCCTGGAAGACTGGAAAATTGATGATGGCATGCTGTTCTTCCGCGACAAGTGTTATGTACCCGAAGACCTAGATCTCCGACGCAAGATTGTCGAACGATACCATAACAGCCTGTCAACTGGACATCCCGGCCAGTTCAAAACCTTGGAACTAGTCAAACGTGACTACTGGTGGCCCGGGATGCATACATTCATAAAGAAATATGTTGACGGTTGCGCCACTTGTCAACAGATGAAGGTTAACACTCACCCGACTGTAGCACCCATTATGCCGATTCGATCCTCGACGACGAGACCCTTCGCCCAGATCTCCATGGATTTTATTACGGATCTGCCGGAACGCAATGGGTCAGACTCGCTCATGGTCGTGGTAGACCATGGCCTTACGAAGGGGGTAATTTTAATCCCATGCATGAAAACAATCGACGCTTTAGGAACGGCAGACCTCCTCATGCAGAACGTCTATAAAAGGTTTGGACTCCCCGATACAATCATCTCAGACAGAGGCCCGCAGTTCGCAGCACGAGTTACAAGAGAACTAGGAAGGCTACTAGGCATCAAACTCGCCCTGAGTACCGCCTACCACCCCCAAACGGACGGACAGACAGAACGGTTGAATCAAGAACTCGAAGTATATTTACGGATCTTCTGCTCGAACAACCCCGAAACATGGAAGGACATGCTACCTCTAGCAGAATTCACTCACAACAACCGCATGCACTCCGCACGGAACGCCTCTCCGTTTTACCTAATGATGGGCTTTGACCCTAGAAGCATCCCCACCCCTTATCCGAAGACTGATGTACCTGCAGTCGAACAAAGGATCGTCGCCTTGCAACGCGAGAGAGACGAAGCCCTGGCAACACATGAACTAGCACGACAGAAAATGATGAAGTATACGACACGTAACTTCAAACCTTTCGAAAAGGGGGATAAAGTCTGGCTGGAGAGCACCAATCTGAAGATCGGGTACCAGACACGAAAGCTAGCACCCAAAAGAGAAGGGCCATTCGAAGTCACAAAGGCCCTAGGTCCCTTAACCTATCAATTGAAACTCCCAGAGCAATGGAAGATTCACCCAGTATTCCATGCCAGCCTTCTATCACCTTACGAAGAAAACGAAGTTCACGGACCAAACTTCATCTCACCCCCTCCTGACCTAATTGACGGAGAAGAACAATACGAGGTAGAAGCCATCATAGCACACAAGAAGATCGGAAAGGGCTACCGCTACCTGGTTAAATGGAAGGGATATTCGTCGGCAGAAAACACGTGGGAACCGGCATCCCATTTGGAGAACGCCCGACAAATTTTAAACGATTACAAAAGAAGGAGACATCTCTAACCCGTTCCCCCAACTTCACACCATGCTAACTGACACCACGTCAAACGCCTTCATACTCGCCGCCCTGATCGTGATGGTGGTCTGGATGATTGGGCTGACTATCTTCTTTTTCCACAGACGTCGGCAATGGGAGCGAAGAATGTTCGAACAAGAGGAAGGAGGAAACCGACTATCCTCCCATCCCATGGAACTTACCCTCCGCGACCCAATCCCGCTTCCAGTCCAACTGATTCCCCCAACCCCTCCTGAACCGACCCAGGCCAGAACCCATACTCGTCCCCCTCGTTCTAATTCGCTTCCACCACGACCGTCGAATATCCCCAGAATTTACTCCCCTCAATCTCCGAACTGGGAAACTGTTGTAATAGAATCTTCTTATGACGGAACACTCCCCCTAGCAACCAGCACCCCACTAGCGTCCCATCAGAGGAGCTAGAACCTCTACGAACGACCTTATTTAACCAGACCAAAAGGGCGCTGTCCCCCTCATGGCCGAAATCCGCTCCTTTCCAGATTCCTTCGCACCGAATCACCCCCTCGTCGAAAACTTTGAACATTTTCGAGACTGGTACCGTACGCTAGATGCGTACGAATCCCTTCTACCCATCCTTCAGCCCCATCGCTCTCTTTATGTATTCCATCAATTCTTCCGACTTGCTCAAGACGGTCGAGAAACCGCGCTGCAAAACCTCGCAACCCTGGAACAATTAAGGCAGGACGTCGAAACCTCCCTAGAATCGGCAGACCTCATCCAGGATACCGTCCTCCGGCAACTCATTTACCACGACATCCTCCCTCACGTCCGCGGACGTTATGACCCTCCACCGCCACCTCCTTACCGCGTTTCACCCCGGACCGCCCCTCCAAGTCCGAACACTCCTGATCCTCCCCTCTCACGAGCCGCAAGAAGACGCTTGCGACGCGAGAGGGCATTTCGGTTGACAAGGGACCCCTCTGTGGAACTTCCTCCCCTCGATGCGCACCATCTACCTCAGCTCAGACCCGTATCCACCACTCCCACTCTAATGCTCCCAGCCGAAATACCAACGTGCCGACGGTGCGACCGACGTGGACACGAAGCTAGTCAATGCCTCACCCGGATCTGTCGATGGTGTGGGATGATGGACGCAGATCATACCGATAACGACTGCGTCATTAACCGAAGCCACGAAGGCGCCTATCAGGATCTTGGAGGGGACGCGTTCGATGAAGAGGGGATCCACAATATGGTCGGAGAGTAATGGAGTCGAAGCCGGTGTCTTCGCCCCTAGTAGGGGGGTAATGTTACGATTTCCCGTCCATTTTCCCTCATGTCTTGTGTTGTCACCTATTGCTATATTTATCCTTGACAGATCGTTGTTGTTTCCACAGCCTTGCTGGTACAACCCATATCACCTCCCTTCACTACCCCCATCATTACATGGAAGGTCTGTCATTGTTACCATACCCACCCCCATCCCCGATCTAGTCTGTATTTATCCTGTGGTCGTTTCATAAAGTATATAAGTAGTAGAACAGTAGGTCAAGCTCTTCAGCTTGATCTATTGGAAATATACCTTCTTATTTTCATCGCACTCAGGGACTTACAACGTCCTCGCTACTTGATCCCCGAACCGACGACTGTGCTAATAAAGCCAGTAGGACATAACCTTGCTTCTCCAAGCAGGTTATCGACTATCCGTTCGCCGTCGAGGCTAGGATAGAGAACTCGTCTAGGCCAATAGCCGACGAGCATCGGAACGAAAGCTTTGATTGAGTAGTTAAGGACGCCAGTCCTAACACACTGCTTCCATTACTTTCAAGGAAGGTCGACGCGACGCGACGCTTTTGATCACGGCTTGGGCATAATAGTAAGAATCGTTGGCTGCCTTAACGATGGTTTTGTGAGCGCTTCGTCAAATGACAAGAGTTTCTCATGGACGCACCATATTCGCTAGCCCATGACAAACCATCGTGGCTCCTGTTTGAAGCCATCGTTGGCCAGAATCTCCCTCAACTTCTCCAAAGCTTCACCCTGTGGAATAAACTGATCCGTGTTGGGGCGAGTACAAGCTGCTACAGCGATGAGTGAATAGTGTTTGCCTTCTCTGTAACCAAGTACTGTATGCAGCCTTTCTACAGGCCATGCAGTTGCACATGCTGCGACTACGTGTTTGGATATTGCTTCTGCCTGAACGAGTCTGGCCATCTCAAGCTCGTGACCGGTCAGATCGGGGGGTAGAGGACCAATCTTCTTGCCGCAGTACTTTACGCCAGCATTGTCAAGCAGAAAGCCGTAAACGAAAGCCTTCGGTCTGAGGCGTCTTGCTTGATGATAGGATAGAAGTTTGCCAGTCTTTTCTGTACGATTACAGCCAGATTCATATCGATAGGCCCCTTCAAAAAAAATAGACAGAGAGCGGAGTGGCATCAGAGGCTAATTTGGCTGCCTCGGAAGATTTCCGGATTGTTGCCGCCCATTGGCGAACCTCGGCAAGTTACCCTTGCTGGATAGCCGGACGCAACCGACGTTTGCTTTTGCTCTCCACTCTGTGTGTAATTTTTCGTGAAGGGGTCTATCAATATGAATCTGGCTGTAAGCCTATCAGGAGAAGAACGAAGGAGAAAAACTACGTTAAAATTTACCCATTGCGTTGGTCGGCGGGGTTGGTCGAGGTGTCGAATTGTGTCACCAGCCGTTACAGCCAGATTCATATCGATAGGCCCCTTACAAAAAAATAGACATAGAGCGGAGTGATATCGGAGGCTGATTCAGCTGCCTCGGAACACTTCCGGATTGTTGCCGCTCATTGGCGAACCTCGGCAAGTTGCCCTTGCTTGATAGCCGGACGCAACCGATGTTTGCTTTTGCTCTCCGCTTGTGTATGATCCCTCGTAAAGGGGTCTATCGATATGAATCTGGCTGTAAGCGGGCGGAGTTTGGGGCACTATATGTAGTGATCAACAACCATGTGCCTTTTCCATGAACAATGCAATAACCACCAGTTCGTCAATTGGTAGTGGCCGGATATATCCATACATAAAACTATCTAAAGACAGGCGAAGCGCGGGGTCATGGAAATGAGTGCTACTGCGGCGGTAGCTCACTGGTAGGGTTTAGCGGCGATGGGCATTGCTTTGGGGTTGTGTTTGATTTTATACTTTTCAACGGACAAGGCAAACAGCGGGAAAAAAAGATTGGCCCGCCATGTCACAATGAAAACAAGCCGTCGATTGTGACGCGACGCGTCAAACGCGTCGATGACTTCACGTGATTACAGTACGTCTTGCTGCTCGTCCGAGTCCCATGTCTTTTCCGCATTCAATCCCACGCCGGTCCATTCTGCTGGCAAACTGGATGATCTTCTCAACATCATTCAACCAACGTTCGAGCGACAAGTTCGGTATGTGGACCATCAACCTGTTTGAGTCCGCATTGACCCACAAACAGGGATGAGTGAAGAGTCCTCCATGGGGGCCCCCGCCTTCTGATTTAGAACCAAGGAAATATACATGTCATACCGTAGAGCGGGGTGTACGCAAGGGAGGCCTGTTGCGCTTTGCCTCTCGATGAGGGGGGTGCGAAGCAGTGCGGCAATAAGCTCGCACCTATAAACTTCGCCTTGACCGGTGTGGAATTTAGAAGAGCCTTAGTTGACCAGATGCCTCTCATCGTTGAACATGTCCGGACGATCTACGACTTCGTATGGCCCGGAACAAGACCGAAGTCGAAGTTGGTTGGGTCAATCGCGAACTGCGCGTACTGATAGCCATTATAGCATGTACTCATAGCAGCGTCCCATCCCCCTACCCGGAATTATGGAGAAGTCGAAAGGAATCATGGCCAATGAAGGATTTAAAGAAGAGCCGAGATGACATAAACTAGGTTTGTCCACTGTTCTATCAGATCGGCGTCTAGGATTTCATGACTTCCTTACACTCATAGTTCCCATGTACGTCGGGATCTCTGTTTCCCACTTGTAAGAATTCGGCTTTGACGCTATTGTCTGGCTATGTTTCGATTCTACCGCAACCCTCCATATGGAAGACACCGATAATTCGAACTGACCCGTCTTGGTCGTTGCCTTCTGTTAATCTTTCGTCCGCCTTATCTGTTCAAATCCCCCCACCACCCGCCCGTGTCCAGGCACTGTGCGCATGAATGTTGCCTCATGAGTGTTTCGAGTTTTCACCTCTGCGTAAGGATTGTGCGGATTGCCGCTCGGAATATATACGCTCTTAGTTTTCGAGGTGATTTGCGCGCATGCAGAATAACACCGTGGATCAAGCCTAGTATCCGAATACCAACTGGTTCCAAGAAAAAATTGGCACGTAAGGAGTACATCTCTTGACCAATAATAATCATCTTTCATTCTCTGATCAGCCAAGGCCTGTCGTTTAGATCTCAAATCAGTATTTGCGCTCATCGTCTGTCATGGTCTCTGCCTCAGTTGTCGCGCGTTCACCTAGTTCGACTCCAAATAGGTGTCACCGCCTGCGAAACGACATTCCCAGCAAACTCGAGAGACCCCCTAAGCTCGTCATCGTGAACAGTGTCCAATATCCGCCGAGCACGCCACTTGTCGGGATGAAACATGCGATGAACCTTCTCGGCGAGCTTCTTGTGTGTTTCGACACTGCGTGAGCGCGCAACGTAAACGAAAAATTTCTCAACCTTCTCCCAAGTGACTCTTTCACAGGAAAAAGAGGAGATGAATGGGTCATCGAGGATGGGCCACGGGATATTTCTGAAGGTAAGAGGCTGCGCCTCGGAGAACTTGATTTTTTCGAATTCGTCGACAAGATCGGAAAATCGTGCAAACGCAGTGATATCGTTCCATACACCACCAGCGCAAAGCGAAGCGTCCCTTCTCCGACAACGTTCATGCTCGACCGCGGTGGCTTTCTTCCAAGCTTGCTGACGTGCTTTCTCTTTGACGCGTTTTGCTTCGAGTTGCTCTCGAGCCTCTGCTTCTCGAGCTTTCCGCAAAGCCTCTTCCTGCTCTCTCCGCTTCTTCGCTTCCAGATCCCTTTGTTCCTCCTGAGCTCGCATCTCGCGCATTCTGCGCTGCCATTCCTCCACTTCTTTCATCTTCTGCATCCTTTCGGCTTCCTCGGCTTCTTCCCTCATTCGTTTCTCGCGTGCTTTCTTCGCCTCCTCCCAGAGCGGCCGATCTGCTTCAAGTTCCAAGATTTTCCGTCGGGAATCAGCCACGGCAAATTTGCGTCGCCAGTCGTCGCGGTCAAATTCCGCCTGCTCCAGTTGAACACACAATCTCGCCTTCTCCTCCCGAACAGTAGCCAGCTGAGCGTTCAGCTCGTCGGTATCGAATTTGTACCGATTCTCGAGGTCTGTGAACTGTGCCTGCAAGCCTTCCACTTTGCGTTTCCAGCCCTCTGTCTCTACCTCCCCGCTCGATATCTTGTCTTGTAGCCTCTTCTCTGCCACGACGATCACGTCCTCGAGGTTGTTTCGCTGTCGTTCCAGTGTTTCGACCTTAAGCCTCATGTTGTCGATCTCTAGCTTGTGCTCGTCGTTCTCCTTCGCGATCTGCGCGAGCAGAGTCTCAACAAGAGGGCTTTGATCATTTTCGCCTTTCGAAGCGGCGGAAGTCTCGTCCTTCTGGATGTTCGATGGATCAGGGTCGTTGCATGTCGTTGTCTCTGATAGCGTGGGTGAAGAGGGATCCTAGGAAGCCTTACGTAAGGGTAAGCTTCAGCTCAAGGAGTCGCGGCATTTACCAGAGGCGTTGTTTCAGGCTGGGTATGTTCCTCCATGGGCGGTGCTTTCGCGCCGATCTTGGGCTCATGATAGCGAATAACGATTGCCTTGGCACGCCAAACAGCCCCATCGCGGTGTTTCATGGCAGTCGAAGCTTTTTTTTTTTCGTGTGAGCAAGAGTGATGCTCCAGAACGACTTACGGGCGCATACCTTCTTCCGGCGTAGAGAAAGCTACGAAACCATAACCACGGCTTTGGCCGTTAGGTTTGTATATCACTCGTGCACTGCAGAGAAATCGGTTTATGGGAGACCTTCCGAAGACTAGGAGCGTACGAACCTGATGATGGAGCCGCACTGTCCGGTGTCGAGATGTCAGCCAGAAATTCAATGAAGAGCGAGAGAAGGTCTATCTACCTCGTTAAAATACTCTTTCAGGGATGTAGCGTCGACATCGCGGGGTAAATTCTGTAAAAGGTGGACGGTGGATAACGAGGCGTGCGACGGGAGCGCCGAAGCGACTAACAGTACAAAAAAGGTTGCATGGATCGTAAGCTTGAAGAGTGATCTTCGAACTCCGTGAAAAGGCAGCTCTAACGGCGACTTCTGCGGCTTTTGCCTCGTCCTCGGTCCAGAACTGAACAATGCCACCAAGATTTTTGTCCACTCGGGCGGATACAAGAGGTCCAAACGGTCGTATCAAGTCGTACAACTGTACGTCAGTAAGATTTGGCGGTAACAGCTTTACAAATCGTGGGTTTCCGAGTGATTTGGATACGTTTCGGGCTAGACCAGGTGTCGTTGAAAGACTCAACACGATAGCGGGTGAAATTTGTGGGATCGTGCGGTGGTTAAGCGTTGCGAAGGCCTTCTCGGCTGTGGAAATCAAAGTATTCGAGCTGCGGAATTCAATAGGGTAGACTCATCATACCTTCAGCAATGTTTCGAAAATCGACTTGTGCAGAGCGCAAGCTAGGGTCTCGTAGAAGTCGAAGGCGTCTCCAGTTCTCCTTTGTAGAGCGCAGGCTCTGGTATCCCTCAGTCAAAGTGATGTCAGTAACCGAGAACACCTTGAACATCTGCCTGAGATGGTGCTCCTCGATCTCAGGAGGTAGGCTAGGAGCGAATAACGAAGGCTCCGTGATACGGGATTGGAAGGTATTGAGGTCTACCATCTCTTCAATCGCGCAAGGAATGAGAGTGAAGAGAGCTGCGGAATACGGACATAGAAAACCAACGTCTGTGCGTTTATGTAAAGAAGAGCTTACTCTACACCTTCTATTCGAAGTTTCGAGGCTGTTATGGTCAGGTCGGCTTTCATTTAGTAGTCGAACGAGTGATGAGGCTTCCTTATATAGAGAGTGCGAGTTGAGAATTTCGTTGGGCCAGCTCAATTCCACATGGCGGAGTGGCAAGCATTCTTTCGAGCCTCAGCAGCATCGGGAGTGCATGTTGCAGTTTTAGCTTTTTGGTCCACAGTAGAAGATGACTCTGTTGTAAGGTGGTAAATTTACAGAGGGACCCGAATTAACATCATCCAGTGACCATAAAGGACGAAAATTGCAGACCTAAGTTTGAAACAAGGACTCAGTAAAGTCTACGGCACGTGCCTGTTGAATTCTCATGCTCCAGCGAACAAGCCTGTTTCCTACCATACTTCGTAACCTACGCCGTCTACAAAGAAGCCCTACGGCGACCCATTCGATTCTTCGATGTATGCATTTATCGCTTGAGAGACTGCGGTCACGGTGTCGGCCAGCTTCGTTCTCAGTTCGTCGTCCATCACCGATTTTAGGTGGTTACGGGCCTTCCACTTGTCGGGGTGGAATGCAATTTGCATTTTCTTGAGTATAGGCTTGAATTCTGGGTCTCCTGGATACCTAGGTGCCGTTGCGGCATAGTACAGAAAAGCCGTTACAGCCAGAGAGTCGATATCGCGCAGCTGGAACCGGAAGGGGTCATAAAGGATTGGCCACGGGACGCCCTCGAATGTAAGTGGTCGTGCTTCTGAGAAGTCGCTGTTCTCAAATTCGCGAAATAGCACGAGGAAACGTTCCCAAGCCCTCTGCTGTGTCCAGCGTGCCTGCCCACACCCCCAGATCTCTCGGTCTCTCTTGCAGCATCGCGCTCTTTCCTCCATCGTTGCTTGCCTCCAATTGTCCAAGCGACGTTGTTCTTGAAGCCTTTGCTGCTCTTTTCGTTCCTCCTCTTCTTTTCGCCGAAGTTCCTCCTGGCGTATGGCATCCTCCTTCCTCTTTTTTTCTTCCTTCTCTCGTAGTTTTCTCTCTGCCTCTTCCCTTTTTGCTTTCTCCTTCGCATCCTTGTGCATACGAGCTATTGCGCGCTTCTGTGCCATTTCGTCCTTGATGTGAGTAATTTCAGCCTTTAAGTCTGCATTTTCGCGTTGGAGTTGTTCCCTTTCCATCTGCCATGCCTTGCGAGCGTTGTTTTCCTCCCAGATACGGTTCGCCTCCTCCATATACGACCGCATTTTGTCGTTCTGCATTTCGCTGATTTGGCGGACATATCTGGCTGTCTCTTGTGTTTTTTCGTTCTCCATCTCTCGAATGTTCCGCTGATATTCCGCTTCCGCTCGCGTTTTGTCGTTCTCCATGTCTCGGATTTTGCTTTGATAATCGGCTATCCCTTGCGCTTTATCGTTTTCCGTTTTTCGGATTCTGCGTTGATATTCCGCGATCTCGATTTGAAGAGTTTTGACAACGCCTTCGAGTGCCGCGATCTTGAATTTCAGGCTCTCAAGGTCTGCTTGAAGCCCTTTTTCCGGAAGGACCTCCGGGCGGTTCTGCTCCCAGACTTTCCGGGCATCCTCGAATGTGGCCTCGAGCCGATCCCGTTCCTTCTGTAGGTCTTCAACTTCTTTCCTAGCGTTCTGCGCAGCGTCGCCTTCCTTTGTTAATTTGTTTTGTAGAACATCGATCTCAGACTGAACGTCTCGCAGTCTTCCGTCCTTTGTGTCGTCCATTTCTTTTCGAGCGTTCCGCGCCGCGTCCTCTTCGCGCGCTAATATGGTCTGTAGAGCGTGGATCTCGGATTGAGCGCGTCGTAACTGTTCTTCCGCGTTGGTGCTGAGCACCTCGAATTTGTCCCGCTCCAGAGTGACCCTTTCCAAGTCGCGTACGCTCCCTTCATAAATTCCTAGTATCGGGGCCATCTTCGCGTCCTCGAGGCTCACTGTGAGACATTTGGATCCGAGTAAGCTACCGTCCATCCTTTCCATTGCCATGAATGCTAAAGAGGTTTTCTTTAGTGTTTTAGAAAAATTTAGTCCATAGCGTCATGACTCACCCGCTAGGGGAGATGCATACTTCACGATCCCGCTTTCGAAATTTAGATCGTCAACATCGTTAGCAATTTCAACGCTGCCCAGAAGCCTTTACTCGGAGACGATGTCGCTGTTCTAGAGCGGGGGCTCACCTGAGTATGGGACCCAAGTCAAGCTATATGCTGCTCTTTCAGGGCCGTATCGCTTTATAGGTGGGTAGCTCGTCTTACCTCCTCGAATGACTTTCTCAGAACATCCACAGTTATCTCTGGACAAAGATCCTATGCATGACCCCATGAACAACATCTCGCAGTTTCAAATGAACCGCGCCACGTACTGTACAGAACAGTTTTCTAGGGTCGCATGGCCGAAGCGCCAGTCCCGCCAGGCCCAATTCGACGTTCCGCGCCTGTGCTTCGTCTTGGAAATGGAGGATCCCTCCGACATCGAGGTCAACCTCGACATATTCTACGGGCCCGAAAGGCCGTACGAGATCATACAGTTCAAAGGCAGTCATTCCTGATGGGAGATGCTTCACCAGACGGCCGGCACACGTGTTGGACGCGGCAGAATGAGCTGGATGGGGTGTTCGCGAGAGGACCAATCGTACCTCCGGCTGAACGTTGGGAATGTGACATAGGTTTACGGTCGCGAGCGCTTTTTCGGCTGCCGCGTTAGTTAATGTGAACGTCAGTCGAAGGTCGTTCGTTCGTTGGCGAAAGTTGGGTTCACCGTCGGCAATGGACACAAACGTTATACACGCCGTCAAACTTGTGACTTTTTCGGACGTGCAGTTGGGTTCTTGGTGTAGACTTGCGACGACAATCAAGTTGCATTGTCTGAAGGTTTGCTCAATATCGATATATGTGATATGTTGAGGTAGACGGTGGGCGTATAGAACGAGGGGGTCTTTGTGCGGAAGATTCATGATGCGTTGAGTTGATGATCGCACAAGAACGGAAAGAAAATGGGGTCCACAAGTCGGGCTTGTTCCTTTTCTTTACAGGTTCTCAAAGAACAAAGACATGTGGCTCAATTCGAGTCATGCTATGGACAGACTGTACGTGTGGCTTGAACACGAGTTGGGCCACGTTCAGCATTGCCAACTCCGACGAAGCTTTACATCGCGATGCGCATCTCGTCCTTGTTTCTATCGTTCTCACATATCGTTATTTCGCGTTCGAAGTGTTGGGCGGCTGGAGTGGGTGCGTACGGCTCTCGTAGTTGCTTTTCGTTCACTAATCAACATCGACATGGTGGATCGACTCGTTTCCTATCGCCAGGCTTTACGGCTCTGCGCTCGTAGGTCGACGAGGCTGGCCCACACAAAGTGGCCGCAACATCACGCCAACGCCTGCCGATGCTACTGGCAGCGAGTCTGACATAGCGATACCCCGTCGGACCCTTTTTGTCTTAGCCACCTTCGAAGGGTATGTGACCCATAGCCAAGACTGGACTGGGATCGACAGCGGTTATTCAACTGGCGCATTACAACGAGGCACAACTGTCGCGCCTGTAGCGTGTACTCGGAGCTAAGGTTCACAGAGATCGAAAGATACCATGGCCGAAGAAGAGTCTAGACATGGTAGGTGCTCTCGTTGTATGAGCATTTTATACATTAGCGCACCTATTGCCAATATGTCGAGTTTTTTTATCTAGTCCACATCGACTTAGACTGCCCTGGCAGTACTTAGTAGTGCCTCTTGCGTCTTCCCTGTGTCAATGTCTTATCCGTGGATCCGCGTCCAGCCTTTTTCCGAGTTAGCTTTGTTGCGTCCCAGTAGCAGTATGCATACATTTTTTTTTATCTTTCGTGTTCCCAATCTTTTACGCTTAAGGTAAACACGAAATGGCTAGACGTTTCACGAGGTAAGATGATCCCAGACTGAGAAGGGGCCAGACCGTTGCCGACAACATGTGACACGGCGCGTCTTGGTCACGCTCTCCAAGACTTGACCTTGACCACTCTAGCCCATTCACTCGAAACCTGCTCTACTCACGATGGCACCGAAGCCATCACGGAAGAAAGTCAAGCCCTCGTTGTCTAGAGTAAACGTTGTCAAGTTTGAGACACACATACCAAGTGCCTCACCAAACACGAAAAAATTTGACCCTCTCACCGCTGTAACTAGTTTTTTTTCTATCCTCCGGTCCTGTGGAGTAGACTGAGGCTCCGCCCTAGTTTAAAAGCCCAAGCTCAAGCTGGAACTCGGATGCGGACTCAACTTCTTCTGAAACTGCTTCCACTAGGAAAGGTAAAGCCAGGGAGCAACCAAACCTCGGATGCGAGCACGCAGGTGAACATGGTTAGTTTATGTCAATGCGTGCATCATCACTTGTCTTAGCTATCCTACGCTTGCAGATGACATGATGTGGGTCGACATCTACGAACCAAAGACCGAAGTTCGTGACTTCTGCCTCCAGCGGAATCCTCTAACACTGGCGGCTAGGCAGAACTCGCAGTACACAAGAGAAAAGTCGAAGACGTTCGGCGGTGGATACATGAGGCGTTTGAAGGAGGGCCTTCGGGCACGTTGACGAAATATCGGGTAGGCGACTACGAAGATTAGTTGGACAAACGGTTGGATGACACCTTTTCTAGAGAATACTTGCGTTGACTGGACCCGCTGGCACAGCGAAGACGACCACTATTCGTGTTCTCGCGCGAGAAATGGGATTTGAGATTATGGAGTGGAGAAATGCGATTGGGGAGAATTCCTTGAGTAGCCAGTTCGGTTCGTACCTTGTTTGTTCTTGTACAGATCACGTCATTGAAGTCACCCTCTACAACAGATGATTCAGGCGAATTTATTGCTGGGAGCTTCGACCCTTCGTCCTCCAGAACGTATGATCCAGATGGAGAAGCTCCGTTTTCAAAATTCGAAGCCTTTTTGAATCGCGCCTCGAGTTGCCAAGGTCTATTTACGGTTCCTACCCCCAGCCGCGAAGGGTCATCTTCACAATCACCGCCGACCTCTGCGCCCACACGACACCGCCATATAATACTACTCGAAGATCTTCCTAATATCCTACACCCGGCGACTCAAGTGAAATTTCACACTACCCTTCAGGCCCTGGTCAAATCTTCGGTTTCCGCCCCTCCAGTCCCTGTGGTCATCATCGTTAGCGATGCCGGTGTGCGGGGCGAGGCCGCCGACGAGCGAATGGACAGTGGCGGAGGATGGGGTAAGGCAAAAGATGGACTTGTGGACATACGGACTGTTCTCCCGCGCGACTTGTTGGGAGGGGCTTATGTTACTCAAATCAGGTACGGTTCCCTCGGGTCGGCAACATCTCATTCTGATTACTTATGTACAGCTTCAATCCAATCGCACCAACGCTTCTACTAAAGGCTCTCCAAGCGCTGTTGAATACTCACTTTTCCAACTCTTCGCAGTCCCCACCGTCAAAAGAGGTCCTGGACGCAGTTGTGGAGTCATCAAATGGCGACATCAGGAGCGCCATCATGGCCCTCCAGTTTGCTTGTGTTGTCGAGATGAATGGTAAGACGCGGAAGAAAAAAAGAGGCGAGAAGGGTAAATCCGTTGTGCTCGCGTCTGTTACAAGACGGGAGCAGAGCCTAGTTCTTTTCCACCTTCTCGGCAAGGTTCTGTACAACAAACGTCAGTACATTGCCAGTCATCGGCAAGCATTACACTGAGATTCTGGTGTGCAGGGAAGGGTGACCCCACAAGTGCCTCCGCAAGCACGAAGGACATTGAAAGAGAGAGAGCGGCTGACGCCCATCTTAGAGATCCTCCGAACCTACCGCCCGGACTCGAAGAACATGAAAGGAGAACAAGCCGGATTAATGTTGATGTAAGGAATCTTCCCACCTACATTCTCTATTTCGGATGACTTGACAATGCCACAGACGCTCTACGCGGACTCCCCGATTGACTCCTCCCTATTCGCACTGTATATTCATCAAAATTACCCGCAATTTTGTGACGACGTTGAGCATTGTGATGGAGTAGCTGATTGGCTGAGCTGGGTCGATTCAAGTGGAGGCGACGCGGTAAGAATTTCGGATTTGTCTTTCCAGCCCGCAGAGGACTCATCTGATCTGTACTCAAAACTTAGTGGTATCAAGCAAATCCCCATCGATTCCATTTATTAACTCTAGGCACGATACACTCGCTACCGTCGCCCGTGACCCGCCGATCGCAGAAGATATCAAAGCCTGCCTTCTTCGAGTGTCTACAAAAGGAGAAGGATGCCTGGGAGGGTGTGAGGGACGCACGGGGGTGGGCACTAGGTGACGGGACGGGTCCAGTGCGTCAAATTCCCCGCTGACGGCAGAATTATAGACTCACTTCTGTGATTTTGAGCAGACCGAGCAACGCAGTGGGTGGAGCCACACAGAAGTCGTCTTGGAGTTGGGTGGTGTATTGAAAGCTCGCGACGCGGTGAAGGGTAGCGTCCTGCCTCGTCCACCGGCGTCGCACCGTCTGTTTTCGAGCCTAAAGTTCGCTCTTGGAGCTCCATTCGGGTACACACAGGCTCTCGATGAAACCGAGATGAACGTGCCTGCGGAGGATGATGAGGCGGATCACTTAGTTCGCCCGTCACGCCAGGCCGCAGAAGCTGAGGAGGGAGGGTGGCTGGATAGTGATGACATTGAAGACTTTTGAAGTTATCGATTGTCCTCTTATCACTGGGGTCGCCGAACTCTACTGTCTTTGCCTCAGACGATAGCTCGGGGAAATATTTGTGGTATATACTCGAAGGCCTCCATCCACGAACGCGGGCCTTCTCAATGCGTCATTTGGGTGGAATTCTAAAAGTTCGTACGGACTGTCAGGAGTTCGCAGAACCCTATGGCGCACTCTAGCCCATGGCAGTAGGAACCCCAGCCCCTTACCATCAAGCCATTTCTCATCGATGAGTTTCGTCAGTAGCCTTCACTTGACGACTCTCAGAGATGCCAGCAAACGAGGCTTCTCTCGCGGAGAATCTTGAAGGCTGGATATCGAAAGCAAGAATGGAAAACCTGCGCAATATCTATCTATTCTACGTCCTTCGTGATACGGTATATGAATCACGAAACTAATTATTCTTCCTCCAGTCCTCTAGTACCTAAGGGCAGCCGCGCTGGTCTTCAATAAAGTTTACAGCTTCTGTTCAAGTTTACAAGGATTACATTACTATATTCCGTGACTATTGTACAAGACAGTAATACTATCTACGGTTGTACAGAAGATTAAGCGATTCAACGACAATGCTACCAATAGGACCGAAAGCGAGATCGGGTGGTGAATTATAGATGTACAAGTTATGCGGATGGCGGGATTGCAACGAACACAGTGAATAGTAGACATAGCGTAGAACAATGCACCATAGGTCTTCAAGATCGTAACCAAAGAATAAGTCAACAATATGTATAAAGTTACAACTTGACGCAACGTGCATTCATTCCCATGCCGGTGAGATGGGAAGCTCCCAGGCAGGAGAACTTCTACCGTGGGCTGACTCAAACGCGCACGTCTGATTCGGATGGCGTCCAGTGATTGACGCGCTGAAGGGCTGGGATACAATCCACGAGGACGCGCGTGAGATCTCCGAGCCGTGCATTGCGAGCGTCTTGGCAGATATCTATCCTGACTAGCTCCCAGGTGGCGTACAGGTGGCGGCTTCTGCGTACCTCGGCCTCGAAGAGCTCCTGGGAAACCCAGACGAAGAGGATTCAGAAAAACTGAGAAACAGGGAGGGAGGAAGGGAGGAGGAAGTGCTTACGAATTCTTCCTGATTGGAATGCGCGGGGTACCCGGAATGCCCTAGATGGGCGGCTGTGGCAACGACTTCGTTGAAGGACAGTTCGAGAAGGGAAAGCCGCGGGATCCGGGACGCGAGGAGCTCGAGAAGGGCAGGGCTGAGGTGCTGCAGTTTGAGGCGGAGTTGTTTGAGACGCGAGAAATGTGCGTAAGCACCGATGCCATCGAGTATGTCCACAACTTCGGTGTAGGTGAGAGCTCTTTGTGTGAGGGTGAGAGCGTCGAGTTCCCCAGCGTGGTCTGCAAGGAACTGGATGATAGGCGTCAAGTTCGCCTTGAGGGGCCGCAGTGCAAGGTGCACATCATGGAGGTGAGGAAATGGGGTATCAAGGGAGGCAAGAATGTTACGGATCCAAAATTTGGATTCAGGATCTGTTGGGGAGTCAGCTGATGAGCAACGAATGGTGGTGAGCTGTAAAAGCTGTAAGGTTTGGCGGTGCTTGTTGAGGAAGGTCACAAGGTCACGGGGCGGGGATAGGTGGGTGCCATCAAAGGGGATAGAAAGAGAAAATCCAGTTAAATGAGGGAACACCCCAAGTAATGTGAAGAAACGTGTTAGATCAAGGCACTGGGAGGGTAGGCGGGATGAGATTGACAACGACTGGAGGGTAGGAAAGAGGTTGTTGACGAATACAGCAAAACAGTCAAAAATCTGGTTAATCTCTCCCCTCGGCAACTTCTTCGTACACACTCCAACTTCCAGATGCTCCAGGCGGGGCAAAGCAATCGGAGCAAGGGAGCGCAGCATCTCCGGTGGGACATTGAGTGAGAGCTTGACGAGCCTGTCCCTGATACGCGTAAGAAGAGGACCGAGAAAGGCGCGATACAGTTCAGGGTGGTACGCGCGATCGTGTTTCCATTCCAGAGAGTACTCCGAAAGGTTAGGCATTGCGGAAATGGTATCGGTGACACATCGGATGTCCTTCTGCAATCGCTTCTTAACACGTTGATCCATCTTCTTCTGCGCGTAATGAGGGTCGAAGAGTCCGTTGATGAAGTTCCACAAGCTCTCGCCCCGCCTGTGAGAAGGCTTCAAACGAGGTTGAACCACCCACGGTTCGATCTTGACATGACGGACCAGGGCGCCCCGGCCGATGTTGGGGTCACTTGAGCAGCTAGTAAGACGAGCATCGCACAACCACGTTGACAACCGCGCACCTAAGGTTCTTGCATAACCACTTCGTATGTTTGTCGAATTTCAAGAATGTGACCACCTCATATCGAGCACTGGTGGCAATCTCAAAAAAGCTCCGGTTGACGGAAGAAAGGTTGCTTAGAACGCTGCGAGGGATGAAGCTTGAAATATTGACCCAAACATCGTAAGGAGTCCTCTCCACAACCTTGTCCATTACTGGAGGCGGGGGGGGGTGGGGGTGGGGGTGGGGATGGGGATTTGTCGAATGAGTGGCTGTGACTCACGTAGGGGTGACCAGTTAAATAAGCACCATAAAACGCGGACCGGTGATCAGATATGGGACTTGTCCCCGACGAAGCTGTGCGCACCACGCAGCTGCCTCGTGTTCACAGGGAGCACCCCTGCACGAAATAGACGCCTTGGATCAGACGGGATGCTTCAAGGTAGTGTATACAGGACAAGGACTCCGTGGCAGTTGGTGGGTGGATTTCAGGTGCAACAACCTGTGCAAAATATCTTTGTAAGAAGTGGCGGACGGGGAAATGGAGGTAGTGAATGACCCTCGCCATCAATACCGGATCGTTTGAAATCTTGCAGAGCCTTTAGCCCTGCATGATGGAAGGAACGCTGTCAGAAAACGAGCTATGGACAAGAAGAACATCCAACCATAGTAGCCTCGAATCTGTTATTATTTTCCGTCTGTGTTCCGACTCCTACTCATTACTGACTGAATTTCGGGCATAGAAACAAGGATGTGATCAAACCTGGCTACATCAGGGGTAGAGCGGGCAATAAAGTAATCAGGCAGAACTTAGGGGGAGCCTGGCACAGGTGGGAGTCAAAAACTTCGTTAGAATGCCAAGTCAGATGGCGAATGGTGGTGTCGGATTGTATCGGAGCTTGTGCGATTCGGCAGTGCGGCCAGTGCCGACAGAACGTCAGGATCAACCATCAGATCCTTCCCAATCAGCTTTATATTTCGTAATGGAGCTTGACTCCATTCAAATATCTGGTCATGAGAACCACTTTAGAGCCAAGAACAAGCATCCACTTAGAAGGGCCCCACAACTTGAAGCGACTACATGTACCAATCGCACACTATGTTGATCACCAGTAATCACTGCGGATCTGGAGATGCGCATTGTACTTGATTTCCATCTACCCTCATGTCCCCGACCTGACTTTCTGAAAGAGACAGGCAATGAGCTTTAGTGCAGGGCAATTTCGTGATCAATGCTGCATTGAGTATACCGAAATGATCGCTCTCAGAATGAGAGCAAATGGCGTACCTCGAAAAGCACTCCGACCTATGCAGCTACGAGCGAATTGACTGACGAGTGGAGAATGGGGGGACCATACCCATGCTCATGAACGAACCCTCGCGGAGTCGGCGTCCAAATCAGGTCCTGTCGGAGTTTGACACATTTATCAGATCATCGATCACTTCAAGTTGGTCTTCCGAGTCTTCAACCATCACTAAAACCCTGGCTTATCCTGACCTATCGTAATTACGTCTCTCTTCGAGAATAAACAGATCGAGTGCCATTTGTGTTCCAGATAGGATATACAGGAGACGACATGAAGAGTGCCGGGCTATCAAACGTAAATATTACTTAACAAACCACGCCTACTCACTTCTAACATCTCATCTAGCTGTGCGACGAAGTTTCTCCCATGTTTGAAGTGGGCCGTTCACAGGCCACGTCGAGTGTGCTTCAGGATCTGGCGTATGCGTTACAATTCGCTCTCTCAATCCACGATCCGAGCATAGATCCCAACCTTCTGTCCGAGCCTTCCTCGCTGCCCATCCTCAATGTCAGCATTTCTAGTCTGCCAGTAGAGCTGTTAATCGCCATCTTTCTTGTCCTCCGTCCTGACTTCCCACGAAAACCCAACAACCATTTCCCCACAGAAGATATCACTACGTTTTATGCGGAACGCAGAGCATTCAATGCACTGCGTGGCGTTTGCGTGCGTTGGTGCGGAGTCATTACCCCAATAGCCTATGAAGAACTTGTCCTCGAAACGCGCCCACCGACCACAAACCATATTGAAGCGCTAACAGGCGTACTTGGCTGTGCTGCTCCTCATGTTAAATCTGTTATTTTAAACGCGCCCAGACAGCTTGGCTCTAGATTATATTCTGCTCAAACAAGCCGGCGAAGTGGTACGTCGCGGCCTTCAAGGATGTTCTCAACTACGTCGGTTGGGACTCCATGGTGATCATCGGATATTCTCCCATCGCAGGACCATTCAAACAACTATTCAAAAGCTTGCATCCACGGTCACTACTCTATCACTCGACTTCACGTCTCAGAAAGATCTATCCCATTGCCTTGTGGGGCTTGGGCATTCCCTAGAACGACTTCGGGTCTCAAATGACTGCTTCAATACTATACCCCTGCTCGGAGGCAAATTACACCTTCCTTCGGAGCTGCCACGGCTGCAGCACCTCGAATTGAGCGGCAGATTTCCAGTTTCTTCCAATGACGGCCACCATGCAGTGACGAAACTCCTCTCGCGAATTAGGCACAACAAGGTCCCCTTACAAACTCTGGTCTTGGATGGTATAAACGGCCTCTTCCCTCCAGATGTGATCACTATTCTATCCGCCCATCGTTTGGGTTCACACCTCACCACCTTACGAGTGCGGCTCGGAGGTTACCAACCGAGTGAAGACGTGTCGCTCCTAGTGAAGGTGTTACAGTTATGCCCAAGGTTGACTGACTTCGCATATACCTCACAAGTGTCCCCTGAACTATTCAGTCACACACCACCAAACCTGCACCACCTCAGCCTCGAGCTGGACATAAGCCACGAAACCCCGTCTTTTGAGCCAGAAGATTTGAAGACTTTTCTTGAATCGAAGCGATCCCCGGCCCTCCAAACCCTCACCATTTGCAATCAATTCTTCTCTCTGAACCATCCTAGGGCTGGCGCATTCAGTCAAAAGTTAGCGGCCATCTGTGACGAGCTGGGTGCCCGGTTCGAGACGGAACCCGGAAAGTTGATCGTGCATCTATGATCCTACACAGTCCTGTCTGGTCCTATCATTCTTACAGGCTTTCAACGCGGTCGGGATCAGAAATTTACGAGTAACGCAGTGGACCGCATAATAGCATCAAACATCAATACAGAGTAATAGGGGGGCACTACCCGGAATCATCAAAGCCAGTTAAATATGGGCCGTCAATCAACCTCAGCGTGTTGAGTGCAAAAGAACACCGGGTGCCGTAGTGCATGTGGTAGTGCCCATGAAGACTCGCCATTTACCACTCCTTCACTGACAAGACCGGCCCCAGCAACAAGGGGTGTGTATATCAGAAAACTGGTGACCAGGGTCGAGCTCCCAACTGACATCACTATTCAGTGGATGATCTATCGTGCTATGGACATACGCAAGGAATTAAGGAGATGCGGCTACGAAAGCATTGAAATTATAGCTAGGAGGAAACTTGGTAAATCTAAATCCACGAGGCGCAAACTTCAGTTGCAGAACAGCATTTCTCCAGACTTCCGCCTCAACATTACAGTCACTCGATAGTTTCAACCGCAGCTTGGAAAGTCCGGCGGGGAGAATGCTCTTTGTATGAGATGGACCGCATGAGAGTACGACTGTTGCGGAAGACGGTAGAAGGACAACAGCCCATACGTAATCCTGAGTCTTCAGATATGTATCAGAAAACGAGAACTAAGGATGAAAAATCCAGCTCCCATAGCCCCAATTCCTCGGCTTCCCGACGTGATCAGGTGCCACAGCGTTCGCAGGGTAGAGTCTTCCCCACAGGAAGACGCGATCGTGGCTGATAGCAGGGTAGGTTCCGGTTTTGTACGCTGTGATATAGTATTGTATTAGGTCAAGCCAGCCTAGTTAATGGGAGCAGTCAGCAAAATGGAATTGCGCGGAGGACGGCAACACGCAAACGCTCGCGGTACAGCATACCTTGATGATCAAACCCCCTGGTCCACGCCTCTGACATAGGCTGAGCACCTTCAATAGGGCCCACGTAGTGCGACTCGCCAAAGTCGTTCCAGGTGATCACCTCCGCCAAATCGATCACCGCACGGTTTGTGAATAACATCTCCCACCGTGTCGCAAAGTGCCAATCGTCGCAACGGTAGATGAAGTTCTTGTTGTACGTCTCAGGACCATAATGCTGTGGTGTGACTTCCACGTAAATTGATGAGTAAAGGTAAAATCACTGAGCACACGCACCGTGAAGAACCAAGGCGAGACGCCAGCCATATAGGTCCGCCCACCGAGATTGTTGATGTAGGTCCTGTCAACCTCAAAGCTGACCGGATGATCATCCATCGGCCACGCCGAGTTCCATTGGAATGCACCGTCCATAACATGCAGCCCACTAAATGTCGCTGGGTTTGTGAAGAACGAAGGCACAAAGTATACGCCTGGTAGCCACACGTCCGAGCCCTTCAACGTATATTGCCACCCTGCCTGCAGGCTGCCCTGGCCGAAGCTGCATCCCTCTCCAGCAAAGGTTGACACGAGTAGGCGGCCGGTGCCTTGGGGATACATCAATTGGTGTGGGTGCGAGTGATACGAGATGAGATAATTGCGGAGAGTGGTGGCGTGGGCGGCAGTGGCGCAAGGGAGGGAGGACATGTCGAAGGAGAGAAAGAGCTTAAAGTTGGTGTTACTGTTCTTCGCGGCAGTGAAGGCGTCCGCGACCCTTGCTGGCTGCCAGGAGTCACTGCCGACGTTAAGTGCGAAGGCGTCGATGCCTTTTGACCAGGCGAGTTGAATGTCTATTCATTGGTGAGTTTTAAAGGATTCTTGGATGCAGGAATGAGGTGGTGCGGCGCGCGTACCTTTGGACCAGTCAGCCACCTTGTAAGGGTAGGTGTTGCCGACCATGAAATGGGCAATGACGAGTTTTTGCCGGACCGGTCGATTCCCGAGCGGCGCCTGGGCGTCCGAATCATCACAAGCGGCAGGCCTGAGGAGGCAAGAGAGGACAAATAATACTGGGAAGAACAACATCGAAGTCAGATTCCAAGCTGCACGACGGGGGACCAATGCATTGAGCACGATGGCTGACAGAGAATCACGTTCGGGGCTGGCTCAGTTCAAACGTTGATTCTAATTGGCTCTGAGTACGCAAGGTGTAAAGCACCAAGATGAAAACCCACCTCGCAGGGCCTTGCTTAATTAACTGCCTCCCACCCAACGAGCCAAGAAATATAATTATGCGTACTTAAAGGTATACAACGAACGAGTTGCCCCCCTGCAAACGATTAGCAAAAAAAAATAAGTACATCACTCCACTGGCCGTGTGGTGGCCTCAATCGATCTCAATAATATCATCCACAAGCTCCCCAGGGCCGTCCATCAGCACCAGTCCGTCTGCCTCCAGCATACGCCTCTTGCTAGGACTCTCCATTCCCTTGCCCTTCGTACTCACATCGCCATTGGGTGTTAGCTTGGGCCGTTTCGGGGTGGGCGCCAGATCGATAAAATCGCTGTCCATATCTATAGGTAGGGATCGCTTTTTCGAGACACGTAGCGGCGTTTCTGGCGCTGGCGGCGGCGGAGCTATCACTTTCCTAGGCGGCTGAGGGAGTGGGGAGGGGAGAATGTATGGGGCTGTGTCTGGCGGGTGATCCGGGCTGTATGGTCATAAAATAATTAGAACGTTTGCAGGAACACTCAGAAGCTAACACGTACGGCAGCTCTCCAAGCCCAACCGAAATGGTCCCCCACTCGCCCTCCTCATCTACGATCGTCAGGAACTTCCCGCGCGTCACATTCAGACTCTCGAGCGTGCGATCCAGGTTTTCTTCCCAGTCGGGATCACTCAACACCCGCTTATCCTCATACACGCTCACCTCCCTCCCCTCTCCCTCGCCCAAGATACCTTTGACCACATCTCCGAGTATCGTACGGCTAGGGTCGCACCGCACGAGTGCGTACGTGTCGCGGCAGATCCCGCACGCGGGATTCGGGCGGGAGAGTGTGATAGTGCTCAAGGGGACCGCAGGCTTATACTGCAGGTGGACGTTACGCAGCGCTGAGTGATTGCGCCGCAGGAGATGCAACGCCTGCAGCACGATGAGGCCTGAAATGATAGCATTTGTTGTGGCAATGGCCGGGATGATGTTGCCAGCCATTTCTGCGATACAGAGGAGCATTAATAAGCAGGTCTTGTGGGACGAAACGCAGGACGTACCTTTCACTTCCCAACGCGTCTGCCCAGTGATGCCATACGCGGCAGACCGGAGATTCGACGCTGCAGTAACAAAGTCAAGTGTATCCTCATCGTCCTTATCGAACGTAATCGTGGTTTCGTAGCCACTACGTAGACGGCTTGCCAGCCGGTTGGTGCTGCATCCCAGAGATGGATGAATGCTTGAAAGGAACCTATGATGTCGAGCACGTACCTGTCAACGAACAACTCTACACTATCCCGCAATGACAATGCCCTCTGATCCTTCAGCCCTGCTGCCCCCGCACCGTTCGGGCGAGCCGTACCATTGTGATTTGTGACATCAGGAACATTGCTACCACTTGCCCTACTGTTCCCGCTGCTCGGTTCCCCGCCAGCCTCACGGAGCACAGACGTCCCGTCGATGATCGCGTCAAAGTCAAGTGGGACCGGCGGTGCCCGAGATCGCCACATATCAGCCATTATGAGGAGGTTCTTGATGTCTGCGTTGAACACCTAAAATCGGGGAGGTAAACGTCACCGCAATTTTGGAGATATGACCATGGACTAACCTTTTGGAAAACGAGCTTTGCTGCATCTTGGTTGACCTCGGGCGATGTCGAGCGGAGGGCAGACCGGACGGTGTTAAAAGCCTGAGCTTCTTTTCGTAGGGTGGCAATTTCCTGAGCTATTAAAGGTCTTAGTCAGGATAGCGATTTGTGATGTTGTACATGCCGTTTTCGCCCTGTTTTTCCGCCTCATCCAGTTCCTCGCCTGCATCTTCATCTTCGCCAAACAATTGTCTGCAACGGCGTGAGGAGGGGAAACACTTCGCGAAGCCAGCACACACCCCAGGAGATAGCTTTTACTCCACACAACGCAGTGGATAGGCTGACTTGGTGTCGACCGGATGGTACACACCGGGAAGGTCTTCGGTGTGGGTTTGGGAATGCAGTCAAAACATTCAGTTTCGTCCTGGGAAAGCGTTGTAAATGAGTGGTCCTGAAGGGCTGCTAAGACATACCTTGAGTAGCGGCTGGACCTGCCCCAGGTAGCCTGCGGTCCCCGACTCGACTAGTGGAACTTGTGCGGCCATGCACATCTTGTTCACGTGTCTTCGTGCGTCTGACATTGATTTGGGTTGGTGGACCGGAGGCGTTGTGAGCAGATAGTACTCACCGAGATTATCGAGGGCGTTAAGGACAATATCAAATTGCTGGAACCAAGGGATGTCGTATTGCGGTTCTTTGATGTTACCGTGGATGGGCGTCAATTTGACATTTGGGTTGAACGGGGCTGCTGTCTGTGCTGCAATCTTCCGAAAAACATATTAACGCAGATTGGATGCCACCCAAAGCGCATGGCTCACCAATGCTTTGCTCTGCTTCACATCCTTTTTCCTGAACAAAAACTGACGGTTCAGGTTAGACAAATCTATTGTGTCGAGGTCCAGCAAGGTAACGTCTCCAAAACCGGTGAGAACAATGTTTTTCACTAAAAATCCTTGAGATGCTAGTCCAGGGTTGTAGTGAACGACGCACAGAGTTCGCATCCAATACCGCCTGCACCAACAAGCAACACCTTCGTTTTAGACAGCTGATCAAACAGCTCTGGACCGAGGATAGCGCGAGCATGTGCTGAGCGTGCTTTAGCGGTGGACATTATGGTGGTTGCGGTCAGAGCATGAAGAGGTTCAGAATTTGACGCGAGCGTCACGTATACGTCGGGTCACCTGTTGTCACGCTCCGAAGTTTCGGATCAGAAATGCATGTCCCCGACGGAGCGCCAGGGTAAAGGCAGTGTTGTTGGACGATAACGTCATTGCCACCTGATATAGTACACAGAGCCCAGCGCTTCTCCACCACCTCTTTCGTACTCCTGATTTACACCTCTAAGAAATTTATTGAACCATTAATCTATACCCTGTGTTGAAGGGGTGCCGCAGCGTATTTAGAGCCTGCCAGTGGCACGCTGCTCTAGCAGAATCACAATTTTTAATTTATACCATAGGTCGATGTGCGTGTTACGGACCGGGCAGGACTTCGTAGGGTTGGAAATGCATGGTCGACGGACGAGTTGTTTTTCCAAGCCAGATATCCAGTTCGCCGCAGATGGCTGCCAGTTTCTGTTAGAATGTATTCGCATATCCGATCAGACTATCGCTGTGGCAATGTTACTGATGAGTGTTCGAAGGGGTGGGAGATCGTGTTGGTTCAAGAAAACGCTGCACATCTTCTGGTGTCAAAGCTGGAACCCGGTGATATATCTGGACCCTGAGATTTGTGCAAAGTTGGAGGTGTGTGGTTCAACAGCGCGGAAGGCACCGTCGAGGTATGTGAAGTCAAACAACCGTGGACATAGTTCTAACGCCTGCCCTGGCAGTGACGCATGTTCGCTTGGGTGGTAACTTCTAAGCCCCAGTCGTAAGGTAGTGAGGTGAGAGTTCATCGGCGCATAGAATGGCGATCATGAATGGAGGAAAAGACCGGGCACGCCATCCAGGACGAGGTACCGTAATGAGATCTTGTCGGTTTTCCTATTTCTGATCCGGGTGAAAAGTTTCGTCACTACAAGAAGGCCTTCAGCGAGTGAAGCTGGCAAGCTGCCTCTCAATTCGACGGGCAGCAGCCGTGGCAGCGCCGAAGGCAGACGGAAATTTGGCTCCGAATATGGAACACAAGTAGTCGACCCAAAGTTGCTTCCCAGAATGCCCTAGCCCCGCAAGGCAGTGACATGGATTCTTGCAGTATAAGACCGTAAATGCGAGCTTTTGCATCGTTGTTTGAATGGCTATGCGCTGGAAGGATATCTGATGATCACCATGATATTCCCACCTACGAAGTTGGAAACATCCTTGAAGGCCGTGACATATTACTTCGCCAACTTGTTTGGAGAGAACATGATCCATGATACATAACGTCAAGCCGCATAGGTGCAACCAAACAAGAAGATTGACATGATGAGCTGCACAACAAAGTATACCTGCCATAACTTCGATATGGTTTGTAGTCAGCGGCAACAATTCGACCAGAGGGGCGATAACTAAGGCACCAATTCCACGCAAACACCACAGTGCAGTGAATGCTCTGCGTTCCGCATCAAATTCGCTATCTTCTTCGAATAACCTGCTGTTGGGTTCTCGTGGGACGGCAGGGCAGAGGACAGGGGAAATGCTGATTAACAGCTTGACTGGCAGATCAGAAAAGTCATGAGATGGAGAAAGACTTGGAAAGACCGCGGGCACCTGTGTCCGGATCATAGATTAATAGACCAAAATGCAATGCAGTTTCCAAATCACCGAGCGCAGTTGTAGTAGTCTGCGAGCTGCATCTATTAGACGTAGGAGTCTCGATGAAGGTCTAAATAATATGTTAGCGATCAGATCGCCAGTGGGTCTTCAAGTGAAAGCACTTACCTTGGGTAGCTGGGCATCCGGCATGTGATCCAGTCCCTGATACGTAGATGGCGCCTGATCTGCTTATCCTCGCAGGAGCGACTTCACTATGATCATATTATTCGAGTGAGGCTTTTGTGAGTCGTGACATTTTACAGTTGGTGTGGTTGACATGAGATAATGACCATGAGATAATGACCCGCGGTAGTGCTCATTGAAAGGTACAACCGTAGACCTTCAGACACTGAATGACCTGCTAGATTTTCGCGTAGAGGGTCCTTTGCAAGTGGGACTTCCGAGTGTAAACTTGACGATAGTGAAAGACACCACGAAAGATAAATATTTAAAGCTCCGACTGGTCCTTGGATTGCCGAAACGCGGGTTGCGTAGCCCCAAGTATCCGCCTGCTATATTTTCACGCAAAACACATCGTTGGAGTGCTCTATTTGAGTTCGCGGTTTCCTTCTTGCCCTCTGGGTCATCGACGCTTTTATTCCTCCCAAGATCGGACATCGGACTGCTCGCGCTGGGATGCCGTTTTTGACAGTCCCGTGTTCGAGAGGAGTAATATTTACCACCCAGACCAGGGCAAGGGCGAAGAATCATGATGAGCGCTGCATTACACTAGTTGGGCTCTGCGCGAAGTGGGTGAAGAGGTCCATAACGGATACGAGAAATTTACAACGCGGGAAGGCGACGAGGTCGTCATTACAGCGGAATATATCCTCTGAAGGCGCTCAGACTGGTGTCGTCACGACAACGTCATGGGGCAGCCAGACTCAGGACTGAAGACGTAATATGATGACTACAGCCATTCGGTGGTCGGTCCTCTCTGCAGTCAGGGTCAAGGTCCACGCCTAAAAGTGATCAGCGCGTGAAGCTACTAGTATTCACCTGACAATAGAGCTGGTCTTGAACACACATGCGCGTTCTCTGTACGTAGCCTCCCAAAGTTCGCATTACGCGAGTGATGGATAAACGCTGAACAGCACTCCATATGTCAAGAGAGAAACCGTGCAAAGGACACATAGATCCATTTTCAGACTGTTCAAGCAACCAAGGCCCCATGAGATGTATCGTCATACCATCGACCACGGAACCACAAGGTACGCCAGGCAGAATATAAGGGGTTCCTGCGACGGCTGGGCCAGAGTTCTTGATCGTAGATACAGGCGTCACAAAGATATCCTAATGATTGCACCATCGAGCATGACATTAACCGAGACATTTAAATAGAGCTGGAGAGAATAGTCGGAAACAAGTCGCATTTGTCACCGTAGCGCGGAGATGTCATTTTATTCTTGTTGACTGTGCCAATCGAAGAAATTCCATGCTAGGTGATCTTCGTAGACCGTGCGACAAGGCCCAGAATATTGATGCAGGCTAAAGCCAACAGTGATGGCAACTGTTTGGAAGGATTGATCAAGTTTTACCTGAGATTCTGAAGAGACTGAATTGCCTTCTCTAAGAGTTACTAAATCTTGATGAGTAGATGTTCATGGGTACAAAATGGTGGTGATTGCTGAGGAAAGATTGTATAAATCTTGAAGCTCATTATTAGGGAAGCACGCCGGATCCTTGAATGAGCCAATGTTGGCGATCAAGAAGGTTTGAACCACCTACAACTGTCAGTACCTCTCATCAATGCAGTTCGCAGTGTTCGCAAGCCTCGTATGTACAGATACTCCGCCTACCCGCAAACGGGGACTCGCTGGCCTTCTGTTTGCTCAGGTCCTTCCATGCCGTTTCATGGCACACGCTGATGTGTTTCGGGCAGATCAGAAAAATAACAAGATCTTGGACGTCGCATGAACCATGGGCGTGGTATGTCTAGTACCGTCTGAGACGAGACATCGATATCAGCGTTCTTATAGGATTGACGTCGATTGGCATGGTGTTTGGGAGGGTATGCGTGTGAAAAAGAAGTGGCAATATTACGGGAACTCATTCTGAGGCTTCGACGTGATGCTTCATGCTACGCCCTCTGCGAACGTCAACGGCTTTCTCGAACGCTCAAGAAACGGTCAAGGATGTCAACCGGACGGTATTCCACGGAAATTATGAAAGATTGCCTCGTCAGCTCTACAGTTTCGAAAACGGTCCCAAACAATGTTGAAGAGTCTACGACTGCGATTCATTGTCAGTCTTTTTAGGCGTGCCTGCGTCAGTGCATACCCTCTTTGCATCATTCAAACTTATCTCCTTCCGGACAATCTCCACATCTTGACTCGAACTGAGCATGCAAGTGTGCACTTAGGAGCCCACTATAATTGGAATCGACGCTTAGGCTACGTCTTTCGCAATCTAGGATCTCATGAAACTCTGATTCCGCATGAATCTTCCACTGATCATGATGCCCGCTCTTCCCAGGAAAATGTATCCCAATCTCCCTAGACACCGTGTATGTGATCTCTATTCTCTTCGTATGCATTTCGACCGAACATATGCCTCTTCAGAGACAATCAAGAAGTCGAATTGTGCAACGTGTATACCCCTTAGCATCGCGGTGATCCTGTCGGCCGGCGCGTACGGAGTACGAGCGTAGTTGTTGCCAAGCGGCTTCTTAGCGTTTCAGCATATAAATTACGCTGGACTAGTGGAAGAAACACAAATCTTCACCCATAATTCCCGATGTTGAGTATACTCCGGTCCTCAGTCCGCGTTTCGCGCTTTTCATCCCAACTGCGCCGCTCGCTGGCGACCAGCGCCGACACTATTCATCAGCCTGCTTCACAATCGCGAACCCCGACCCCTCAGTAAGTCAGAGCGTTGGAACTAGAAGAGTTTGGGCCATGCCCAAGATACTGACAGTTGAGTAAGGTTTGCAAGAGCGAGACCTCCCTCGGTCGAGGTGCCTAAACCAACCCCAGCTCCTCGAAAGGACGTCTACCAATTACCCGTAAACAATGAGGAATTGGCACGCCTGAGTGAGTGGTTTGTCATATCTCGTGAACTTAGAAGTTTCTAACGATCACAACCAGATAATCAGCATGTCCTTCTGAAAATGCTCATCGGCGGCAACTATACTGCCCCAATCAAAGAAGAACTTGCTTATAAACCTGGAGAACAGCAAACAATCCTCGACCTCGGGTGTGGCACTGGCGCTTGGTGGGCTTACCAGCACGTACTTATTGTACCACATACTTACTACTACATTTAGGGCAATGGATATGGCCACGGATTTCCCTCACTGCTCAGTCGTAGGTGCGGACGTCGCGCCGATGGACGTGGGGTAAGTACCATTATCACTCTATCAATCTAATCTACCATTTTTGAACAATAGCCTCGCCTCTCGGAATTTACGGTACGTTTCCCGGACGGGCTTATTTCGTACGCAACTTGACATTTCCATTTTTTTAGGATCGATGTGGTCAGCGATAGTTCCCTGTCAGTCATACTACTTTAGACTGACGGCCTCAACCCGTAGTGCGACGCCAACGAAGGTCTTACTATATACCAGAACGAGCAATTTAACCTTGTGAATGCCCGCATGATTGCAATGGGTATGATGATCGCTTCTACCCTGTAACTTGCAGCTTAGGCATGTTGATAGGGATCAAGAACTACCCATTCTTGATTGGGGAAATATCAAGAATTCTCAAGCCAGGAGGCTTTCTCCAACTACAGGAGTGGGATTTCTTTGTTGTCGACGCGCAAAAGAAGCTAGTCGGGACCGAGAGCTGGTTCGGGCGATGGTGTGCAGCCCTGCGCCACGGCCTCGCGTTCCGCAGCGCGAGCATAAACGCGGCGGAAGGCTTGGACAACATGATTCAAACGCAAGGCACCTTCGATCCCATCCAACAACAGGATGTATGGATGCCCATCGGTCCCTGCTTCCCGAAAGGTCCGTCATCGCTTGAGGATACTCTCAACATTGCATCTAAATCTTTTCTAGACACTGCTGAGGGAATGCGTCTAAACTTGGTCGGAGAATTTATGCGCGAAAACGTCAAGGTCGGTATTACCACGGTGTCATGGCATCAGAATCATTGAACATCTTCTAGGCATTCATCAAAGGAGGCAGGACGTTGATCACAGGGAGCGGTATGGGTGTCGAAGACTACAATACTCTGGCATTCCATGCCACTAAGGAGGTTCAAGACGTCCACCTTCCTATGTATCTTCGCTTGAACTGTGTCACGGCCCGCAAACACTAGAACTTTCGGTATGTTTAGTAGTTTTCTGTACAATAGTCCGCGTTCCGGGTGAATGCAATGGTAGCAATTTAGAAGTTCGTGCTGGTGTGACTCGGATCAATGATCATCATGTCGTTTACTGGAAGTATGGACTTCTACATCATCAGACGCAACATCTTGCAATGTGCATAGTGTCCGACCCTGTCCCAGTCGCCCGCTCCTTCGTTTGAAGTTACTTCGTCCTTTACCTACCCAGAACAATGGATAGACGGTTAGTGGCTTGCGTGGTGATTCTCCATCAACGTGTCTGACGATCTCATGAGGTATGCAATTTTTTTGATGCTTTCCTCATGTACCTCGTGCGATTTAGAACCCTTCATTTCCATCCGGTTGTTTACAACATTTTCCGAAACACTTGCTACCCGAACGTGGCGAGGCACAACCCTTCGATGTGCGCTCCACATGCGTAGACTCTGCGGTGAAGGCATGCACTTTTCAGATGTGGAGGAAATTTCTACCTGGCTGACAACGAGACTTGATATGATGCAAGCAACGTGTGAGTGGAGCTAACGTTGACGGCGGAACTCGAGTCGCAAGCGATCTACAGCTTTCTAGACGACTTCTTCGAAATCCTTATGTCCGGCGGCATCCACTAGCTATGGGTGAGCACATGTTGCTCAACTTGTCATGCATATCATGACGGGTCCAGGGCTTCGATGTATGGGAACGACTCGTTCTCAGTGAAGTCCACACTTGCATATATCGGGTTAAACACTCTCATAGCCCACGACCAACAACCGACGTGTGCGTTCATCAATCCCATGTCAGTTTGCCCATGTTTCGACAAAGCCTTCCTGAACTACCAGGACACCCCTCCCCCTACATTGCGGATACATCTCTAAGCCCCACAAGTTCTCCCTCCGGGGGCCGAAGGAGCCATCAGGCTTACAGCCGTCAATGTCCCTTGGCCTGGGGGACAACTTAATTCAAGACGCACCTCATGTCGGAAGGGTAGGATTAACAACTGAATGATAATGATATGTACAAAAAGTACCTAAAGTAGCGTATTTACGTGAAATGTGCAGTGTACATTGCCATCTATGCGATGGAGTACTGAAAATAAACGAGTGGACGCGCTCATGAGATCGTCGTGACCGAACGCAGGTCTGTGTCGGTTTTGGGTACTGTGAGAAGAATGTGGAGTGTGTAAAGGGCGGAATCTGACTCAAGGGTAGGGCCGGGTGGCTCTGATACGCGAGATGAAGGAGAGGAGGTAACGAGCTACCGTGGGTTCATCGTCGTAGAACGGTATGTGACCAGCGCCTTTGATCATATGGGTCTCGACATTCTTGAACTTCGGAGCCATATTGTTGATGACGGCGGTGCCGTTGATCTGCCTGTCGGCTGTGCCATGGAGGATCAACAAGGGCCAGCCTGCAGCACCTTCTGCAAGCAAGGGCTGGGGATCTTGAGAGCGACCGAGGACGAGAGTGGCAACCGCAGGCGGCAGGTAACCCGTGCTTCCGACCCATGCGAGTTTTGTGGCGTAGGGAACAGAATCGGTTTTCGCGGAAAGAGTTTCTACGAAATCAATTCTGGTCTGCAAAGCGCGCGTCGCGTCTTCGGTGTCTTGCATACCCGGGAGGAAACTCAAGACTGTAGGAGTAGCGACCACGGGAAGGATATCGCCGATGTAGGGAAGAGCCGCAAGCCAGATGAGGCCGGAAAATGGAAGAGGATGGGGGAAATTAGCAGCTATGTCTGCAGCAAGCGCACCGGCCAAACTCCTGTTTCGCCCCCGTTAGTAATGCGCATACTTTCAGATGATTTGAACTCGCCAGCCCGCGTAGAATGGCTTCTTGAGATTGAAACCCTGGATCACGGCCTTGAGATCGTCGGCATAACGATCAGAAGTGTAGAAATCAGGCGTCAACGGTTTCCCAGAGAGACCATGGCCACGAGTATCAAATCGAATCTGGGGTGGTAGGGAAAATTATGAGATCAAACCATATAACATGGAGCGATATGAAGCGCACCATGTAAATACTTGCGATTAACGAGGAGTCCTGGAACAGAGGATCGAATGCGGCCATGGTACACGCGAAACCGTGAGCGAAAATGACATGAGCGCCATTCGGGTTTCCGACGGCCTGCGCATGAATTTTCGTGCCATCTCTCGAGGTAAAATCCCTAGTTACACCAGGAAAATATAGAATTGCTGAGGTAGTCGCAGTGAGGCTATCTGTGCTTGCGGTATCAGCGATGACCTCGTCCTGAGCGCGAGTCAGAAGGAGGGAAGTAAGCAGTTGGGTGGCGAGTAGGAAGAATCGCATCGTCGGAATAATTAGGCACGGCAAGCTCGCTGAGGGGGATATTCATGATCGTTGTCTTGAGCTTTATACGCAGTGTAAACGCGTCAGGTTAGAGCCCATGATGTTGATACCATCAGAGAAACTGGCATTCTGTGCCATACATAGATCGGCTGCGCCATAAGTCCTCAGAGAGAAAATGATGGTTGTTGGCGTGAGATGCTATCCGCATGCAGTATTGATTTTTAGAACTGGGAGAATTGGAGTCCTATCAATTTATTCCTGTCATCCAACCCGGTCAGGGCAGTCAGGCTGACAAGAACTTTTGAGATTGTGTACCCAACCATGTTGAAGCCCTTCTCGAGGACGGACAAGAGAAGAATCGGGGGAGTCGATATTGCCACATTTGTGATGCGTGGTGTGCTTTTTATCCGATTAGCTGCATGGGTGTGGTGAAAACGATGATCTGTCGCGGGATCAGATATTGACAATCTTCATGCTGTTTGTCAGCACGCATACTGTGCCCCATGATCAAGGTCTCGAGGTTCGCACTCACAATGAGAAGGATCCTTCGCTCTTCAAAAACCCTCAAATTGTGTATCTTCACCGAGCGTAGTCCTACGTAGTTCAAATTTTGCCGTGACAAACCACCAGCCATGACATGAGTATATAAGATAGGTTCATTGAAGAACGAGTCGAAACGCAAGTTGGTTGATTGGTTTGTACCAGGGTACTTAGTCCCACTAGAGTGGACGCTAGGGTAAACGAACCGACTTAACGAGGCAGCGGTACAAGGCAAATCAATTTACGATCTACAAGATAAGTTAATGGTTGGAGCAAGTTGGGACACTGCCTAGTCATTCATCCCCACTTGTTCTAAGAGGTCGGCTATACCTGGCTACACTTTACGGTCCTAAGACAGGTGATCATTTTCTTGATGCCCAATGAAGACTAAACTAAGAGATTCGGTTGCCGGCGATACATAGGACAATGACTAACGCTAACCGTTCTCCGACAAATTGTGATATCAAGTGAGGCTTGTTCAATTCACCGAGACACAGTGTTTCGTGCCTTTGCGGCAGGTTAGTAGGGACTCGGGCTTAGCAAATAGTACTTACGTTCGACTGTGTGACACGCGCCACAAACTTCAAAATCAAGCTGGCAACAGCCTCGGGATCCTCCCAAAAGAGTATGTGACCGATGCCCGGAAGTAAATGAGCTTCGCAATCCTTGAACTGAGGCTGCATTTGTTCGATCACGTTCGTCCCACTGATCTGAAGGTCCTCCGCCCCATGAATGATACACAGGGGGAGTCCCTTTGCACCTTCCTCCTTGAGCCTCGTAGGGTCTTGCTTGCGGGCCAGGAGAAGACTAGCACATTCGGGCGAAAGATGGGTCGCAGCACCGACCCAAGCCGTCATGTCGGCATACGGGACTTTTGGTAGGAGGTCGGTGGGCACAAGCGTGTGACAGAACTCGATACGGGTCTTCAGCGCATGAGCAGGGGATTCCGGAGCCATGATTCCAGGAAGGAAGGAAAGCACGAGAGGAGTTGCGACGATAGACATAATATCGCCCATGTAAGGAAGTGCTCCGAGCCAGATGATACCTCTGATAGGTACGGGATTGTTGTTGGCACATATGTCCGCAGCGATGGAACCTATGCGCAAGGTCTCAATGAGAAAGAACGATCCGAGGAAGAAAGGCCATACCTGCCAGGCTCCTAGAAAGGCGATCCCTTCAGACATGCATGCCAAAGAACGAGAGCGGGAAGCGCACCATCCAGCGTAGAAAGGCTTGTCCAGGTCAAAGGCCTTGCAGACGGCATCAAAATCTTCTGCGTAGCGAGCTGATTCGTATGCTTCTTCGGTTTTGGGTCCATCACTTCTTGCGTGACCACGAGCATCGTATCGTACCTAGACAGCATCAGCACGTTGTCGCGGAGGTTTAGCAAAAGAGACCCACAAGATAAAGGTTCTTCTGGAACTCTGGAAGAGAGAATATCCTGTCAAACACGGTAGCCGCGCAAGCTAGACCGTGTACAAAGACGACATGTGGCTTGGTATGGTCACCACATGCTTCAGCGTAGATCTTTGTGCCATCTTTGGACTGCACGACCTTGGTTGTGAGTTGAAGAGTAGCGGGGGCCATTCCGATATGTCGCCATCCTTCTTCCACTCCATCGCTTTTATATGTTGTAATCCGGAACTGGTTTATTCATGGCCATCGCCGTAAGAAGGCAGCACAATCAGTTGAGGTTTGATGACGTAAGCCGGCGACAGCTTTTGGACTTGTTAGGAAGTTCAAGCATCTAGGCTCACAAAAATCAGTCCGTCCCAAGCGAAGCCGAGCATAGCTAAGTACAAGAACATTACTCAGAAACGTGAGTGGCCGCCAGATGGTGCACGATTGACCACGAATTCTTCGAGGTAAGCGCCTCTTCACACGGTGGGGGATAGAAATCCTGACAAATTCGGAGACATTGCTTGGTGATGGAGGATATCCAAGGAACTCATTTCCATGACTGCGATTTCGTTGACCAATGATATTGTGGAAACAGGCGCTTCGATAGTGACCTACTTATTTATATTCTGAAACTCACCCGAGGTGCAGATTCCACTTGATGATTCCAATCCTTCGAAAATTGCTGTTCCCTAATAAGCGGCGAATTCTTGCGTTCCTCCCAGCCGCTGCTATAATATCTGTTACCCTTCTTCCAGTCGACAATCAGAAAGCCCATGGACTTCAACATTGTCCCTTACAACCATCTGCAAATAACGGAATCGAAAGTATCTTTTCTAAATCTGGGCGACGTACATTTCGAGGGCCCCGCGTTCAGAGAAGAGGTACGGTCCCAGGTTGAGAAGTGGAAGGGTGACTGCTGTGATTTGCTACAGAACTGATCATGAAATCTGGTGCTAGGCATGAAGTGGCTGACAACAGGTTGCCCCTATGTACACATAATCCCACAAAACGCCAGATTCGGTCTGTTTAGGATATATGGGTATGGATCCTTGCTAACAGCCGCTTAATGCGCTCAAGTCCGCAAGGTTTGATACGCGTCTATCGTCTGCTTATCGTAAACTGATGACGATTTCCACAAGGTCCTTACATGTCGTAGCCTGCTGGCGATAAAAAGCGACTCCATCATGATCTTGACATGCGTCGTTCCGCTTGACAGAAGCAAATGTGGAGCCCCTCGGCAGCAATTGATTCGGTGGAGATATCAAGAGGGGTATATACGTTCAGTATGGGTAATGACTTGTAGGGTGTGCACAGTTACTAAAATAAGTTGACCTCAAAGTACGTTCCCCCGTAGTCTTGAAATTTTCGATTCTGAGTCTCCAATCAAGGATCCTGGCTGGTCGGAAATCCGCTCAAGCGGGCACTTGTTATTGTCCCGTTGATTGCTTTCCTCGCCACCATTTGCAATGAGCGGCATGTGTTGTCACATCCCTGCTCCCGGTTCTTGCAAGCCTATCGGTGGTACCTTGCTATTTCCATCACCCTGATTTTGACCTTGACACCGAGAGTCCCATGACTTCAGCTATCAAACCTTTAGACAACTGACGCAAGGTGGTGATAAGAGGGGACTGGCAATGGCGCGAGAATACTGTATCACCTACCTACGACTATAATCACAGCGGATTACTCTTGCTGCTCGAGAACATCCGTGTCGACCTGATCTAGCGTGCCCATTCTCATACAACGTCGCCAGCGATACGATATCGTTCAACGAGTCGTAGTCCTCCTGTACCGCACGTATCCAGGAAGAGACCACCCAACGTCTGGGGGCGAGACTGCTCACTGGCATGCTTCTGCAAGATAAGAAACACCGAATATTGAATTCCAACAACGCTTCGTCTCTACATGTACGATGGTCCAACGAGCAGCAGCTGTATTCCACCCTTCAGGCTTTGAACATAGCACAGAAAATTGACCCATCTGCAAATCCTACAAATGCCACATCCATCGCACGCTTGGCCATCTACCGCTCTTCTCATCCAGTGGCGTAGGCGGTTCGGAGCGGGATACAACTGCATTTGAGGATAGTATCGATCGCGACTAACTGAAGTTGCTGAAGGCACAGGTTTGTTCACTTTGTGCTTTTTACGTCATTGACCGACCTTATCGATACAGGCGGTGCAATGCGATTGCGAAAGGAGAATAGACACGGGAAATAATCGTCTCCGTCCAAGGAATCACTTGAGCCAACTCAAGGGTGTGGTCAACCGATGGTAAGTTCGAAGCTCATGCACGTACGCTTCCTTGGATGAAGAGTCGTTTGGAGGTGTACCGCCTCGGCCTCTCTGCAAAAGGAAGTCGCCCGCGTCTCCAAAGAAGTCGGTACCGAAAGTCGTCTAGGCAGACAACCCTGCGTCGAAGACATCGAGGGCCCATGGAAAGGGCTCACCGCCACCATGAACAATCTCCAGCGACTCGTCCAGCCAAGTCCGCTCGTCTCCATGACCATCACGCCCGGCAATCTCAGCAGGCAGATCAAGGTCCTAGCAAAGTGCAATCCTCAAGTTGGAGGACACAGTCAATAATTGATGCGTCTTCTCGCGGCGGAAGTTACATGGGTGATGCTCGAGGTTAACGGACACGTCAGCTCTAATTCATACTCTCCTATACAATAACTAACCCACCGTTTCAGCCCCACACCTCTTCAACCGGCATCAACGCAGAATCCACCCCGTCCTGCCATCACGACTCTCTGCTGGCGCCACCAACGCAAGCTTGAAGGAGTCTACGTTCGTCTCAGCGATCTGGAACCACAGGTACGTATCTCCCTATACCATCCAGCAGTGACGATACTTATTCCCTCCCAGAGGACATCAGAGATGGCCAAACCAGCACTGAAGCTTGAAGATTGAGAGCAGGTGGATCTGAGACATGACAAGGATACGTGTTCCAGGATGATAACGAGGTATATCAGTCTCATCGGCGTGTGCAAGGGAGTGGAGAATGACCTTTTTCTTGTTAGCTATTCATATCCCTGGCCAACCGCTACCCTCTCGAATGCGAAGACATTACGACCCTTCCTACGAGCCTTGTTCCGCACACGGTATCTGACACACCCATTACCCACAAAGTTGGAGCGTTCTTCAACGAGCTCGAGCACTCGTTAGCGTCTTCCACCAACGCCGACACTGATAGAATAGCCTATGATCTCCGGTGCCATCTCCAATGCGGATTCCTAGCCACCGCCGACGGAGCCAGAAACTGATGCTGGGCTTGGTCGATCGTTTGGCGTCTGGGGGCTTCGTTTACTTGCGAGCGAGGCAGGAGTAGGGCAATGAGGACAGGGACGAGGCCTATGATGGGCTATCGTCTTCGTCGTCGTTTTAATCTGCATCCGCGTGATTGGGATGGGAGGGGCAAGAGGCATGGGATGGGAAGGGACGCGTACTGGCTGGCGTGCGCTTGTCGTCATCGTAGGCATGCACATATATGTTTGCAGGGAGATCTGGCGGGGATAGGCTCTAATTCAACATGAACACTTATAGTAGCGATGTTGTGGGCAATTGAACGTGTACACGTAGGAGAGTCGATTATCAAAAAAAAAAAAATGGCCAAAAGTTACACAATTCCTAGGGAACTAGGGATTTTGAATTCATGGTGTGTCGACTATGCATGTGAGAGACTCACCTATCAAAAACGGCGGCAAGTTAAACAATTCCAAGAGAGATAGGAATATCGCGTTCACAGATAATCGATCAGGAACACCGGAAAACGTGTTAAGAATACGTCTCCGCTGATAGCCAGGGACATATGAAGGGCTGGAGGTTTGGAGATGTGAGTTGGGGGAGTGGGGATAGCAGCGGTGATGTGTGCGGTTACGAGCAGTCGAGAGATCGACGGCGCTGACGACGATGCTCCCGTGGCTTCCGCTGATCCAAAAAAAACTGCACCCACTTTGAATGGTATTTATATTGTGTTAGGGAGGTTGGCGTGCGCTGTATGATGGCTTTGAGGGCTGAGCGATGTGATGAAGGGGACAGGGATGGTGGTGACAACGACGACCAAACGCTGGCCTTCGGTAATGAGCTGGGGGTGGGAGGACATCAATTGGGGCTGGTACGGAGTGGGGTGAGTTGTGCTTTGGATGCTTGATGCGCTCGGAGTCGATGTGTTAAGGTAGAGGGGGAGGATGAGCACATAGCGTCGAGCGCGAAGTTCTGGAGCTGGGAGCGCAGCCGAACACCTGGAGGCACTTTGAACAACGTCTCTACTGCAGTAGAGACACTTTCGGAGGAGGGGCATACTACAACTCTCGAGCTTGTATCGAGTGACATGGAACAGGTGGGGGGCTGAGGCGGTGACAACGTCAAAACGCCACGGTTCGGGTATGCGCTGGAGGATGAAGGACGTTGATCATGGATGAGATAAGCGCGGCGCATCAAGTTTTCGACGGGTGGAGGGTCAGGGTAGGCGCCACGTTGAAACCTGGGGGTGATGGGGAAGAGATGCGCCGATGGTTGAACGCGCCGCTGTAGACGTCGCTGGTGGAATCAACGGATTCGGCGACTGCAGTGGGTTGCATGATATACATGAGGCAGGAAACGGTGGGCTAGCACCACGATAGGACGCCGATAATGGGTAGAAGGTGCCCGGAGTGCAGCCATGGCCAGTAATTCTCCAAGCGCCTAAGTAAAGTGAGAGAGTTAACAAAAATTGAAATATTTGAAACCCCGATTAGACCATGCTGGTAATATAGCCGAGTTATGGGAGAACCTCAAGGATTTTTCCAGCACTCATTCAATGTCTTTGGCATTTAATTTCTCAGGCACCCATCCTCACCCTCAGCTCTATCCACCTTTCCCTCATGGCCTCTGTCAGAATTTGGCTCTGGAGTAATCCATCCAAGTTTGGCTTCCCCATTCCCTGTGATCCATCCCTTGTAATTGTCAGAAGCCACTGTGAAGGCAGAAAAGGTTGAATGTCACTTCATGCCAGGTTGAAAAGTATCATTGAGCCTACTACAGGATGAGTATAGGTTGGCACGACTTCAACCTAGTTTTTAGGTTCATAACCAACTACTTTGAATAAACCTATGAACTAGTGAATCTAACCTGCAAATCCTGGTGCATTGCGTCATCCTAATACAGAGTGATATGTCTAACCTATAAGCACGTGAAGTCCAACTACTCGTCATCGTCATCGTCATCAGCATATATAGCCCGCACAAGTGAACCACTTCTGTCAACGATGGCCCACTCCCTCTCGTTCGCATGCTTAGCACGGCCAACCAGAGCCTGAACACTCGTAATATCGACCACGTCAAACGAGCCCGTGTCCTTGTAAAAGTGGAAGTCGAGTTTTGCAGCAATCAGATCTCTATCTCCATCCTCGAGCTTGCAAGATTTGATGCCAGCCAGAATGATTGTTGTCTCTTCAATGACATTGAGTTTGAGCTCATGGGCACAGGAAGCTGGAAACCTGAGGAGGTAGATGTGTTTGAGTTGTCTGTAGAACGTCTGCCCAAGCAGTTTTTCGTTGGCATGCACCTGGTGTGCAAATTTGTCGACATACATCTCGTACTGAACACAGTCACTGGCTATCAGTTAAATGACTTGTTTAGATAAGGAAGAATGTGACGTACCCTCACGAATGTTGCATCCCTTGAATCACTCATGGTTGGAGCCATTGACAATGCCCGGAATGTGTCTCCCTCATCCGAATCAATGCGGCGGACCTTTCCCCACTCCTCGAGTAAGGCTCGCCTCATGCAGGCGCACGCATTCTTGATTGGTACCTTGAAACGTGTGGCAATGGCAGCCTCAATAGACTTGATATGCTCAGTCAGCGCTTCGTTTGCCTTTGGGGGGAGCAGGATACATGTCGGATCTGTCAAACGTCTGACCTGTCAGTTCTGAGAAGACTCTTGAGATTAACTTTCGCACATTCAGGGTCCTTATATGATCCCAGGATGCCGGTGCGAGGAGGACGAAGAGCCAGCTCTTCAGACATGTGGTAGGTAACTTTGATCTGCGTGAGCTGGGCCATCTCGACAACATATCAGTCCAGCGAGGCATAAGGGAAGCGGCGGCTACGGATGGCTGGTTGCAGTGTGCCGCAATAGCGCTCCATAGGAAAGGCCCAATAACACCATACAGGTCCAGAGAACTTGATGCTATCAGCAATGTGGAGAAGGGCGTGAATGGTAACAGGGCAAGCAGACAGACGGTCTAGGTCATCTTGATAATAAATGCTGGGAGGTTTGGTCAGTATAAGCATGTTTAATGAGCAAATGATGTACTCTTCATAGACTTTGACCCATGAGATAAAACCCAGGCGTACTTCTTCAATCTCGGCGTCGGTGATTTCGAATTGGAGACAGATATTGAGGAGACGAACAAGCTTTACGAAGTGTCGGTAATACTTGATGTGCGTGAACTGATGGCGAAGAAGGACTGGGCCAAGATAGAGTGTCCAAAAGGACCACATCTCCGCGGAGCAGTTCACACGATCCTTGGATATATCAGGCACAGGGGCCCCATATGCAGAAGGAATAGTTGACCCAGCATGGGCAGTTGCCTCCCCAATAGCCTTCCAGACAGCCTGTGACAGCTCGTATGATTCACGTCCACTGTCAAGGCCCTTGAACTCGCCCGTCCAAAGAAGAATCAAATTTTTGATGAGATTTTCCCATATGAGGTGCATGAAGTCGTAGGGAAAGGATCGAGGGAAGGAGAGTGATTTGAGATACGAGAGAATGGGGGTACCCTTGATGCCGAACGTCTTCGCTAAATTCTCGGCCTCCGTAACAGTCTTCGCAGAGTTGACACGTGCAGCCTGTTCAAGGAGCTTCTCATGCATACGAAGAGGGAGGTTTGAAGGATCATAGACTTTGGTGCGGCCAGGAGAGGCCTGGACGAGTGGATGGGAGCTTTGTTTGAGGGGCACGTAATGGGTTGTCACACGTGAACCTGGGACGCGCAATCCAAGAATCTTGCACATACGGCAAGGTGAGATTGCGTTATGGCCTTTCATCCGCATAACCATGGAGACAGCAGGGATATCACCAAAAACTAAGATCAGAAATGCCCGCAACGCAAAGACTTGGGATCTGAGCACGTCGTATGCACGAACACCAATGGCAAGCCTCAACATCTCTTGGATGAATGGCCATAGAAAAGAATCGGCATCCTTTGGCTTGTTGGGACCGGGAATGACCCCAAGGGAAAGGATATTCTCAAGATGAAAGCGGATCTCGGGAGGAAGGTTGTAATTAAAGATTATGAGAGGCCACGCAGTGTTTTTGCGGCGCTTGAATGGAGTGAAACCATCAGTAGAGAGACCGAGAGCTATGTCTCGATCATTGTCGAAATACTTGTGAGGGAGTTGTTTCCCATTGACCTTGACATTCTTGCCTCGAAGGGAATGATAGTGAACCCCATCAAACACGTCGCCTGTAATGCTGGGCTTCTTTGTGTGGTTCCCTCGATAACCCATTGTGGTCGCTTTCTTCTGATTGGCTGCGAAGGACACGAGGCGTGGAATGAGCGGAAGGTACGTGAATATTTTTCGAGGCCGACCATTGGGATGTAAATGATGCTCGTGGCAGTGGGGGCATTCCGTGAGGTCCTTGTGAGGTCCGACGTAGCAGATGCAAGAGTTGATACAGCAGTGGTAGAGCTCTGGTTTGAAGCCAGAGAGGAAAGTGATGCAAGAGCGAACACCATCAATTTTGGGAAGTGGGGGATCTTGAGGGAAGGCGTAGGGTAGTTTCTTGAAGGCCGCATCAGTCGTATGGGTCCCGACCTTGTATGCAAAGGCACGACAGATGGCACGGTCATAATCACTAAGCCGATTAGCTGTCGGAAAGATGTTGTTAGTTTTGATATCACTGCAAGAAGACATGAGGTGACACACCAAGAGCAGTGGCCTCCCAGTCGTAAGCCTCTCCCAGACGGTCCCAAGCTGACAGCCCAGACTCCTGTTCAATTGCCTCCCAGTCCACGACATCGTCGTCGTCGTCACCATCGCGGTCAAGGTTGTCCATCATCTCCACAATTTCTTCGACTTCCTCATCTGGGTTGTGATCAATCTGACTGTCGTTTTCGTCATGTACTGCCCACCCAGCCTGCGGAGCCCAGTGCTGAGTCAGGATGGCCTCTTCATTGGAGTCAGCATCATCTAGAACCATCCCATGAGTCTCATCATCCTCAAAACCACTGGCTTGTAATCCTGCACACTCCTTGTCGTCTTCATCGGGATCAGGTAACTCGAGATAGGGGAGGTCATCATACTCGGGTCCCTGTGTGGATGGGCTTTCAGATCCAGAGCCTTCGCTGGACTCGAGGTCACTGCCAGTGATGGGTTGCTGCCTAGAAGAGTAACCAACAGCAGGGGCAGGATACGGCGCATTGTCTTGTCGTCGGTGCTCCTGCTCGCTGTTACGATTTCCTCTTTCAGTCTTCTTTGTCACATGTCCAGTATCTTCACTATATTTATCTTTGACAGATCGTCGTCGCCTCCACAGCCTCGCTGTCGCGACCCAAATCACTTCCCTTCCCTACCCCCATCTTTACTTGGAAGACCTGTCATCGTTGTCCTATCTACCAGGCTCCCCATCTCGTCTCTTAGCGATACGTCTGCCTTCGAACGTTTACCTCATAGTTACCAAACAGTATATAAGAAGTAGGATAGTAGGTCAAGCTCCTCAGCTTGATCTATTGGAAATATACCCTCCTATTCTCATCACACTCAGGGACTTACAACATCCTCGCTACTCGATCCTCGAACCGACGACTGTGCTAATAAAGCCAGTAAGATATAACCTTGCTTCTCCAAGCAGGTTATCGACTATCCGTTCGTCGTCAAGGCTAGGATAGAGAACTCGTCTAGGCCAATAGCCGACGAGCATAGGAACGAAGGCTTTGATTGAGTAGTTAAGGACGCCAGTCCTAACAAAAGATCAAGCTGATCATCGACCGCCTACCTACCCAGGTAAAGGCCACCCCCCGATCAACAAGACGACTTCCAGGACCAGACGGTCTGGAACTTACGGACTAGGATCCCTTGACACCTACTCCTCGAACTCTGAACCAGAATACGATACACCTAGTGAAGGAACCCCAGATCCAGACCCTCTTGCCGACTCTACCTTTGGCCTGATTGAACAACGAAACCCAGAACCATATATTCCCTTATACGCCCCGACACCAGAACCTGAAATGGCAGACCCATCCATGAACCCCGATCCCCAAACGACCACGCCCCCTACTCATCGCAACGGAGAAATAAAGATCAACCTTCCGGCTGTATTCGATGGGACCCATAGCAAGTTCAAGACGTTCATCTTGGACTCGGGCCTCTATCTGAAACTCAACGAAGAAACCTATAATACCCCCAACAAGAGGATTGCATTCTTGCTCTCCTACATGAAGGGAGGAACTGCCGGCCCATGGAAGGAGAACTTCTTGAATGAGAATCTTACTAAAGACAGTTGGGGAACTGAAGAAGCATTCGCCGAAGAGCTGAAGAAAGCCTTCGAGCCCATTGACGATGAAGGCGACGCCCGAACAAGGCTCCGAACCTTGAAGCAAACTGGAACTGCCGATGAATATATTGCAGACTTCAAAGTCCAGGTGGGACGAAGCAGAATCAAGGAAGACGCCCCTTTGATCGAATACTTTATGGAAGGACTCAGGAGTAAACTCCTTGAGAAAATATTCGACATGGAAAAGATGCCCAAGACCCTCGATGATTGGTATACGGCTGCTTCTAGATTCGACAACCAATGGCGCAGATCGAAGGCCTTGGCCGAACGATTCCGAGGGGTGCTTCATAAGACCTCCCATTCGAACCAGCAAGCTCCACGACACGTCCCCCGTGACCCCAACGCAATGGATATCGATCGCCTCACCCTCGAGGAACGAGACGTTCACATGAAAAAGGGGCTGTGCTTCGAATGCCACCAACCCAGTCACCGGGCCAGTGATCACCGGAAAGGGAAGTTCCCTAACGAACCCCGGAAATCTAATTTCCAGAGGAATGACCCAAAGAAGGGGAAGGACGCCTACTTGAAGATGAAGGCATTAATCGCTGAACTCCCCGATAATGAAAAAGAAGAATGCATGAAGCACCTGGAAGATGAGGGTTTTTAATACGGCGGCCTGCCTCGACGTCAGCACCCGCCACCGTTTCCATTTCTACTGTAATACTAGCCGAAAATTCAAAATCTTTTCGAATCCCCGTTTCGGCCAGTATCAGTGAAAGAAACGTCGACACACAGAGTCTCGTAGACTCAGGAGCAGAAGGACTCTTCTTGGACAAGACTTTTGCCACGGAGAATAATGTTCCAATGAAGGAACTCAGGAAACCAATCAGGATGAGGAACGTGGATGGGACATATAACAAAGCAGGACCCATCACTCACTATACATGGTTGACGAACAAGATAGGGAAACTCATGACACGAGATCTTTTCCTCATCCAAGACCTTGGAGACGAAAACATGATTCTCGGACTCTCCTGGCTCAGGAAATACAATCCGAATATCAACTGGGAAACCGGCCAACTCGAAATCGACCCAAAACGTGCAAGAAAAACCTTCTCCTCTATCCTCAAGGAGAAAAATGAAATCAGGCGATTAATAACACAAGGGATCGCTACCACTACGACACTCCCGAAGCGAACCTTTGGATCAGCCCTCAGACAAGCTGAGGAAATCAGACAGTTGAGGGTTAAAGCCAAGGTCATTCTCGACCGGAAAGCGAGGGAACAAAATCTCCTGGAAATGAAATCATCCCCCAAAGAAGAAACCACTCAAACTGGAACCCATCCAAAAGCAACCTTTGAAGAAGTTGAGGAGGATGAACCCCAGTTCGTTGGCCAGACGCTAGGACTAGATGAACCGATTATCATGGAACAGACGCTAGGACTAGATGAACCGATTATCATGGAAAACCAGGGACAGATACAGGAACAGGTTCCCAATATCCCACCGGAAACACCCATCAATAGGACCGAGCAACAGGATGAACCCACGCAGATTCTCTCCGAAGAATTTGAACCAGACGAAGGGTACCTCTCAAACGATGATCTAATCATCAGTTATATTCAAGGGGAACCAGTCCTGGGGATATTCGAAGAGAAGGAAGCTCCCCTGACTGAGGAACATCGATCCCCGGAATATACAGTCAAACGGAAAGGTCAAACGATAGGGAGATTCACGAAAGCTCTTCACTCGATCCGGCATTCCTATAGCCAACACATTTGGATAAGGCAAAAAATTTCCATCGCTCAAGAGTTGGCTCACCTTCATACCGCCGAAGAAAAGAATAAACCGAAACCAAAGACGATAGAAGAAATGCTACCCGACTATTATCAGGATTATAAGGAGGTCTTTGAAAAAAAGGCATCGGAACGAATGCCTGCCCGACGAACTTTCGACCATGCAATAAACCTGAAACCGGACGCAGTACCACGAGATTGCAAGGTATACCCCTTGTCCCCGAAAGAACAAGAGAAACTAGACGAATTCCTCACGGAAAACCTAAAAAAGGGGTATATCCGGTATTCAAACTCACCTATGGCGTCACCTTTCTTTTTCGTCACCAAGAAGGAGGAGGGATCTCTTCGACCTTGCCAAGATTACCGATACTTGAATGACATGACTATCCCCGACACCTATCCCCTTCCTCTAATCAGTGACTTGATGGAAACTCTGAAGGGAGCAACCATCTTCACCAAGTTGGACCTACGATGGGGATATAACAATGTCAGGATCAAAAAGGGTGACGAATGGAAAGCTGCATTCAAAACCAATCGGGGACTCTTTGAACCGACAGTAATGTTCTTTGGACTATGCAACTCCCCCACAACATTCCAAAGGATGATGAATGAAATCTTCCGCGACATGATTAACGAAGGATGGATCGTCATCTACATGGACGACATCCTAATATTTTCGGACAACCTCGACGAACACAGGAAACGCACCCTCCGAGTACTACAACGACTAAAGGAGAATGACCTCTTCCTCAAACTGGAGAAGTGTACATTCAAGACGAACAAGGTCGAGTATTTGGGGATGATCATCACCCCAAATCACGTCTCTATGGATCCGGCGAAACTCGCAGGTATTAAAGACTGGCCAACCCCTACGACAGTAAAGGGAGTACGATCCTTCCTAGGTTTCGGGAACTTCTACCGAAAATTCATCAGCCACTTCGCCGATCTAGCCCATCCACTACATGAATTAACGAAGAAGGACAAACACTGGGAATGGACAGAAGAAAGAGATGACGCCTTCAAGAAACTTAAAGCTGCATTCTTGAAGGCTCCGGTCTTGATTATGCCGGACAGGACAAAGCCATACCTGATTGAATCCGACGCCTCGAAGTGGGCGACAGGAGGAGTTATCCGCCAACAGGACATTAACGGCGACTGGCATCCTTGTGGATATATTTCACATGCCTTCGATGCGACTCAACGGAATTACCAGATCTATGACCGAGAATTATTGGGAATAATCTGAGCACTTGAAACATGGCGACACCTGATTCAAGGCAACGGATACCCCACAGCAATACTCTCAGATCACAGGAACCTGACGTATTTCCGGACAGCCCAGAAACTGAATAGGAGACAAGCACGATGGAGTCTCTACCTATCCCTATTCAATCTGAAATTAATCCATGTTCCAGGATCGAAGATGGTGCAGTCCGATGCACTGTCACAACGCCCTGACCTCTGCCCAGAAGAGGACACAGATAATGAAGACATTGTGGCTTTACCCGACGAACTATTTGTCTGGACGGTGGACCTGGACCTGAGAAGTGCACTGGCCCAAGCACTGATGAAGGATGACACGATGACGGATGCCATTGACACGCTGAAAACGAAGGGAGTGCCGCCCACAAAGTCAGCCCTAGAGGACTGGAAAATCGAGGACGGAATGTTATTCTTCCAGGGGAAATGCTACGTACCTCAGGACCTCGACCTCCGACGCAGAATAACCCAGCGATACCATGACACATTATCAACTGGACACCCAGGCCAGTTCAAAACTCTAGAACTAGTGCGACGTGACTACTGGTGGCCTGGGATGCACACATTTGTGAAGAAATATGTCGATGGCTGCGCTACCTGTCAGCAGATGAAAATCAATACCCACCCAACAACACCACCCATCTCGCCAATCCGATCCTCCGCGACCCGACCCTTCGCGCAAATCTCCATGGATTTTATTACCGACCTACCGGAACGCAATGGCTCCGACTCTCTCATGGTCGTGGTAGACCATGGGCTTACGAAGGGGGTAATTTTAATCCCTTGCACGAAAACAATCGATGCTTTGGGAACCGCGGACCTCCTCATGCAGAATGTCTACAAGAGGTTCGGACTCCCCGATACCATTATCTCTGACAGAGGTCCGCAGTTCGCAGCACGGGTTACAAGAGAACTCGGAAAGCTATTAGGCATCAAACTAGCCCTGAGCACACCCTACCACCCCCAAACGGACGGTCAAACCGAGCACTTGAACCAAGAAATCGAAGTATACTTACGAATCTTCTGCGCAAATAACCCCGAAACTTGGAAGGACCTATTACCCCTAGCAGAGTTTACACACAACAACCGCATGCACTCCGCACGAAACGCCTCACCATTTTACCTAATGATGGGCTTCGACCCTAGAAGCATCCCCACCCCTTACCCAAAGACCGACATACCTGCAGTCGAACAAAGGATCGTCGCCTTACAACGTGCAAGAGATGAAGCCTTAGCGACGCATGAATTAGCACGACAGAAGATGATGAAGTACACCACACGCAGCTTCAAACCCTTCGAAAAAGGGGACAAAGTTTGGCTAGAAAGCACCAATCTGAAGATCGGCTACCAAACACGAAAACTAGCACCCAAGAGAGAAGGACCATTTGAAGTCACTAGGGTCCTAGGCCCCTTGACCTATCAACTAAAACTCCCGGAACAATGGAAGATTCACCCAGTGTTCCATGCCAGCCTCCTATCACCTTACGAAGAAAACGACATTCACGGACCAAACTTCATTTCACCCCCTCCTGACCTAGTCGATGGAGAAGAACAATATGAAGTAGAAGCCATCGTGGCACACAAGAAGATCGGAAAGGGGTACCGCTATCTGATCAAATGGAAGGGATATTCGTCAGCAGAAAACACGTGGGAACCGGCATCCCATTTGGAGAACGCTCCACAAATTCTAAACGATTACAAAAGAAGAAAACACCTCTAGCCCATTCCCCCAACCTCACACCATGCTAACCGACACCACGTCAAACGCCTTCATACTCGCTGCCCTGATCGCGATGGTAGTCTGGATGATCGGGCTAACCATCTTCTTTTTTCGTAGACGTCGGCAATGGGAGCAAAGAATGTTCGAACAAGAACAAGGAGGAAGCCGACAGTCCTTCCATCCCATGGAACTCACCCTCCGCAACCCAATTCCGCTCCCAATCCAACTAGTTCCGCCAACCCCTACCGAACCAACTCAGGCCAGAACCCGGGTACGCCCCTTGCGCTCTAGCTCGCTTCCACCACGGCCGTCAAATATCCCCAGAGTTTACTCTCCCCGATCTCCAAACTGGGGATCTGTCGTTATAGAATCTTCATATGATGGGACGCTTCCCTTGGCAACCAGTACCCCATTGACATCCCATCAGAGGAGCTAGAACCTCTGTGAACATCTCTATTTAACCCGAACCCAAAGATGTCGTCTCCCTCATGGCCGAAATCCGAATCCCCCTCGATCACATCCCACCGAGTCACCCTCTCATCGAAAACCTGGAACATTTCCAGGACTGGTATCGGACGCTAGACGCGTACGAATCTCTTCTGCCGATTCTCCGTCCCCACAGATCCCTCTTCGTTTTTCACCAATTCTTCCGGCTGGCCCAAGACGGTCGGGAAACCGCCTTACAGAACCTCGAAACCCTGGAACGCTTGAGGCGAGACGTGGAGAACTCCCTCGAATCCGCGGATATCATCCAGGATACCGTTTTACGCCAACTTATATGCCACGATATCCTCACCCACGTCCGAGGTCGTTACGACCCTCCTCCGCCACCTCCGTACCCTGTCTCTCCCCGGACAGCCCCTCCAAGCCCGAATACTCCCGATCCTCCCCTCTCTCGAGCCCAAAGGAGGCGTTTACGACGCGAAGCAGCATTCCGACTGACAGGAGACTCCCCTGCGGGGACCCCTCCCGTTACCATACTTCCAACCCGATCATCCGAACCAGCGCCAGTCATTCCCACCCTGTTACTTCCCGCCGAAATACCTACCTGTCAACGATGCGATCGACGAGGACACATGGCGAGTCAATGCCTGACTCGTATTTGTCGATGGTGTGGAATGATGGACGCCGACCACGCCGACAGGGATTGTGTTATAAGCCGCGACCACGATAGCATTTATCAGGATCTGGGAGGGGATGCGTTCGATGAGGAGGGAATCCGCAACATGACGGGCGAATGATGGAGGCGAAGTCGGTGTCTTCGCCCCTAGTGGGGGGGTAATGTTACGATTTCCTCTTTCAGTCTTCTTTGTCACATGTCCAGTATCTTCACTATATTTATCTTTGACAGATCGTCGTCGCCTCCACAGCCTCGCTGTCGCGACCCAAATCACTTCCCTTCCCTACCCCCATCTTTACTTGGAAGACCTGTCATCGTTGTCCTATCTACCAGGCTCCCCATCTCGTCTCTTAGCGATACGTCTGCCTTCGAACGTTTACCTCATAGTTACCAAACAGTATATAAGAAGTAGGATAGTAGGTCAAGCTCCTCAGCTTGATCTATTGGAAATATACCCTCCTATTCTCATCACACTCAGGGACTTACAACGTCCTCGCTACTCGATCCTCGAACCGATGACTGTGCTAATAAAGCCAGTAAGATATAACCTTGCTTCTCCAAGCAGGTTATCGACTATCCGTTCGTCGTCAAGGCTAGGATAGAGAACTCGTCTAGGCCAATAGCCGACGAGCATAGGAACGAAGGCTTTGATTGAGTAGTTAAGGACGCCAGTCCTAACACTCGCGGCTTCGAGGGATCTCAGTTTTGCAGCAGGTACAAAAGACATAGTTGTCACGGGCCATGTCAGAGATGGTGCTCGTGCTTGGCAAATAGGAAACTTGCATGTATAAGACAAATAATAGATATAAACACAAAAATCGTACGGTTGGGTCGCAACGGAACGTGGCACCACCAACACCCATCATTCAACTGCCATGGTGGCGCCTGCGACCCGCAATGCCTCCTCTAAGATGTCGAACCCTCTGACTGAATGCGCTGCGAAGGCCAGGAAAGTGGCGGAGAAGACAGCTGCCGCCGCCGAGAAAAAAGCCGCCACTGCAAAGAAGAAAGCTGCCGCCGCTGCCAAGAAAGCTGCCACCTCCAAGGAGAACAGTGCCCCATCAGGTGCAGCTCACCCCTCGGCATCCAGTGCCGGAGCAACTACCCAGGGTGGAGGCAGCGTGGCTATGCAAGATGTTGGGAATGCCGTGTTGGAAGAATTGGCAGCTGTAAAAGGTAATGTGTATGCTAAGATATCTGGGTACCAGCACTGACAGTCAAGGAACGAACCTGATGATTAGCCGTGCTCATGGCTTCGAAAGCCCAGAATAAAGAGCTCCAGAAAAAGCTTGGTGTGGACGAAGACAGAGATGAGCCTCAGACTCGAAATGCAGACAAGAGAAAAGACCTGATCCCATGCCCAGCGGGGCATGGCTTCAATATCCAGCAAGCAATGGGACTAGCGGGTTCGGCACGCAAGAGGGAGACCTATAAGGCACTGGTCGTGAGTCCGGCGAGCTGCATTGACAAACTTCCCTGACATGCCATATCATTCTTGCAGCGTCACCTCCATGACCTCACAATGCATTCGCGCCTGAACTGGGAGCTCGAATGGGCACGTATTCCGCCAAAGGAGAAGGCAAATCTGTTTGATGTGGTGAGCACATAAAATGAATATGTGTATTCGTACCCAGACACATACCTATGTTTCCCAGGCCAGAGAACGCCATCCTTTCCTTGCCCGCTTCGTCAACGACTAGGCAACTGAAGAGATCGTGAAGCAATACATCAAAAATAAGCGAAAATACGCCTTCCAAAAAGGCTACCTTGATGTCAATGAGAAGTATGATTACCTCAAGGTCAACGCTAGCAAATGAGGGTCAGGATCACGCCGGAGCCGAGCTGATATTGAGCTTGAGGTTGATACCAGGCGCCAGCGACGTCAAGGCAACGCGGAGACGGCCATGGCTCAGAAGAGGGCTGGGAAGTGTAAAGTGCGGGTCGCTAGCGATGACAAGGAGGAGGCTGATGTGGACAAGGGCGATGACAAGGAGGAAGACGAGGAGGGCAAAGGTGGTGGTGAGGGTGAAGGGTTAGGCAAAGGCGATGATGATAGCTCCGACAATGGTATGTATGCTTGACAACGACATGGCTGATGGTGAGAGCGCGTTATTCCCCATTAACGCCGGCCTTCTGATCTTCTGCTTCTTTTACCCAGGGCTGCCGTGTGCATCGACGTCGACGTTTCGGATGTATACCCACTCGATTTCTTTCTTTCCATATTCCCTATATGATACCTATCTTCCCTTGTGGCAATCCACCCAACTGTCCTGCTCAAATATATCATTTTTTCCCAATTTTCGATGATTTCAGTGAGCTGCCAACTGTCTAAAGTCATCCCTGAATACGTCAAATGTCATCCTAAATCGACGGATGGAAACTATCATATTTCAGGTTGAAGAGGTAGGTTGAAGAAACCATCCTAATTGGGCGTGAAATTCATCTGGTATTCTTGACAGGAGGTCGAGATCTGGATAGAGTGAAAGTGACGAAAATAGGATGAAGGCCAACCTATTTCCGTCAACCTATACCTTGATGACTCTCATCTTATGGTCCGTGAAAGTCAACCTACAATTGGATAACTTACGCCTTACATTAGGTTGAACTCTAGGTTACATTTAAACCAACATCGGTGTCTCAGAGAGCACCATGTGCTTTTCGTCACCAGCACTGTGCATCTGCTCATTACTGATGTATTCCCTTGTCCTCATTCCTGGTGTCAACCTTCTCCTCCCTTTCCTCTTTTTCTTGACACTCCATATCTTATATATCACAGGTTTTTCATGGGATCCCTTTGATATGTGTCACCTTTTCTTTGGAAAAAGATAGAAAAAACTTTATCTCTTTCCCATCTTTTTCTTGAGATAAAGGTAGGAAAAAGCCTTTGTCTTTCTCAAGAAAGACTTCAGAAATACTTTGATATTTTATTCTTTTTTTCAACATAGACTAGAAATTTATCTCAAGAAAAACTAATTAGATCTGAGAAGACATTTATCTAATAGGTTTTTCAAAGGAAAAATTAGTCCCTGCCAGAAGTGTTTGTAGGGAACCATGGTTAAAATTCATTTTGTTTTTAATCTTCATCTGAATTTCTTCTGCCTTTGCCACAACTAGCACAGTGGAGCCTCATCCCCCTGCTTTCTACATGCAGCAAGCAGAGGTGATGTCATTAATATTTATATGTTGACTTACAGGGAGTGTGTCTATGTAGATTGCTGAAAGCAGTGACCATAGTTGCATGGTAAGCCACCAGAAAAGCATCATCCCATGGATCAAGGATTTGTGGTGCCAAAGACCTCATATGCCCAGAATTTGTTCCTTCTGCATCCACCAGCAGTCCTTGATGAACGGAGATGGACTCTTTTGTTGGTGTAGCTCCATCGACTTCGGCGTTGACAGTCGCCAATGTATGCGTGTTGTCACTGACTGCGATTACTGGTATAAAGGCAGCTACCAGACCTTTTGACGGACGAAGAGCGCATCGCTAGCATTCTCTCCGCCCCGTTCACATAGAAGAATTTCCTGCGTTCCAGGTATTGAACAAGTTCCATGGTTGGGGCCGAGGTAGACTCAAAGTGGTACACTATATTATACAGACCGTGAAGACATGCGGGACAGCATGTATGGTACTACAAGGCTTCCGGTAAAAATACATACGAGTAGTCGCGTCCTTCAAGGATATCTAAGCAGCGGACTGCTTCCTGAGCAACGCCTCGATTTCTGGCTTGATACTAGCCAGCATATCAGCCGTTGTGTGAACCGGTTTCCAGCCAATGGCGCGGGAGTGATTAGCACGGGAGCGCGAGTTTGAGCCAAGGTAATATGTCCCCTGTGGCATAATGAGCATCAAGCTTGATGGAGGGTGCAGTGTCATAGACATACCCGAAAGTATTTATCGATTTCTTCCTTGGTGAACGTCGTCGGTTCCCCGCTCTTGCCTTTCCCAAGTGCGACGAGAGCTCCAGCAATAGCTTTGCCAATGTCGTACAGGCTGTGCTCGCCGTTCTCGGCGAAGTAGTAGCCCTTATGACCGTGCCCAGTAGCAGGGTTCGTTTTGATGGTGTCGTACAGGACGAGGTAAAGATCCGCGACTGGTATTTCCACTTAAGTTGTGGCTTGACGATAGGAAAGAGAACGACACACCGTCATCGTTGCTGACATTGTTCCAAATATTCTTCCCCTCTCCAACCATTCCACCCTGACCGCGACCCAAAGCTGCGTTGATCAGGGCTGGTATCTGAACTGAGTGGGGATTTTGGACACCGTGCTCAACGAGTGTTCCTGTGGCGATACCGTAGATAGTGGAGGGGAGAATAATGTAGGTTTTGACGTAGCCTGTGAGGTGAAAAACGATGAATACTCGCGTTGATTGGGACCTGATTGAAAAATGGGTCACGTACCAAGCCTGTCTGCATCTACAAGGAGCAAGTCGACGTCGCGGTGAGGTTGTGTTGGAGTAAGCGTCTCGATCTGGTCAACATTGGTGTCATCATAGATCGTATCAACGGAGTACAGTCCCCTGGCATCATCCATAAGCACACCTAGAGTAAAAGATCAGTCAACTACAGCACGTTGAAAGTGGTAGACGTACCTGTGCCGGACTATCGAGAAATAAACGTCAGCTACAAACTCTCATTTCCTTGGAAGAGCACACACAGTATGGATGAGAATGGGGGTAATACCGGTGGCTTTGTAATGTTTCTCAAGACCTTTCAGTATCGATTTCGCAGCCGGGACATGATCCGAATCCGCCTGTATCAGTACGGTCAGTCTAACAGGAGGAACGCCGAGCTGGATTCCAACATATTGCCTTACCATAGAAAAGACAATGTCCGCTTCGAACGCTAGCTTCTCCACCAACACGGCGTCTTCGTGAGAACCGGCGACGGCATTGACGCCCAATGCCTTCAATTTAGCGGCCTTTTTGGGGGAGCGAATAAGTGCGGTTATGTTCAAGGATGAGATATCCGGACGGGCGAGGAAGCGGGAAAGGACAGAGCCTCCGATATATCCTGCAAGCGATCCATCAGCTGATTATATATGCAATTCAAGCTCATTATCTGCATATACCAGTGGCGCCAGTGACAAGGATGTTGGTTTTGGTATTCGACATAGCTGATTATCCCTAGAGCGCTAGGGGGGGGTGATGAGGTGGGTGGCTTAGAACTTGCGCTCTTTATAGCAGCTGCTCCCAATGCTAAAGTTGAACATTCCCAGAACATGTTGTCGTAGTCTTCGAAGTAGATGACGAATCAAGTGAATCTTACAGGAAAAGTGTTCAAATGACGAACATGAATCAGCAGATCCAGGACCTTTCAAGCTAGAGTAATATATCTGAGTCCAAAAAGGCTTATGGTTTGCTTTCAAAGCTTCTAGAATCTTCAATTTGCTAGCGATCTCAGCGGAGAGAACACGGGCAGAACGGCAAGGATGGAGACGATATTGATGAAGCAGTAGGGTCGATAAGGGACGGGCACAGCCGGAAGTCTCACGACTCTAGAAAACATAACGGAAAAAGTCTTTGGACAGCGAACATTGAACTAAGGAAAAACGATGTCATATCCTAAAATTTACCTGGTTTTCAAATCTGAAAGAGAGCCTGGTCAGCACAAAAACTCGTCATATTCAAGACCTAGTCTTGCGATTCTTCTCATGATCAACAGGCAGACGATCGTTAAGTACGGGCCTCATGATCGAGACCGGAACCCAAATCCGACCACACCGCAATGACGCGACCTGTTGAAGACACGCATGCAAATTCATAGCTCGCGCTATCTGCTTCGTGACTGTTCAACCCAGGGACCCCAGAAGGGGGGTGTTTTGAGTAGCGACTCATAAAAGTATTACCACATTCACCAGCAAATCGCAGCATTTGCCCTACAAACTACCCTTCTCTTCCTGCAGTTGCCCTCGCTGCAACCCTTCGCTGTCCTCCTTGAATGCTCGCAGTCGCGGCCAGGTATGTGTTCGACATCGCCGTGTCGCTAGCCATTGTATTCGACCCCGCCCCAGGGGCCGTCGCTGTTGTACTTGGAGGCGACGCCCTAAAGGAATGCGAGGCGGCAGAGGAGTGCGATGACCAGAAGGAATCGTACGTGAGGGAGACGCTGGAATAACTGAACGAATTATCAGCAGTACTTGGGCCAGATTGGGGCTGTGCCTGAGGCTGCCGATAGACGTTGGGATAGTGGTTGGGGGAAGTTGCCTGAGGGCCGGCGCCCCATGCTGAAGCAGGAGACTGGGAGGTTTGTAGGGAGTTATTGTGGGAGACGGCACGCGTCGTTGAGCTCGAAGCACGCTCGGATGTCGACGCGGGTTGGGTTTTTGAAGCACTGGGGTCCTCCGCTGTGGGTGATTTGGCATTACGCCTCCGGCCACGTGGGGACTCGGACATTTTATAGAGCTGCTCCGATAAAGATGATGGGCCGAGCTTAAAAGATATCATCGACGGAGGTGGGTCTGGCTCCCTTGGTATTTGATACCAGAGTCCCTTTGTAATACTGGACGAGGCTGAGGACATGTCCACTGAAGCGGTAGAAACCGTGTACTGTGGAGTGCTCGCGACCACAGTGGGTGAGGTGGTGGTGCCCGTGGCGGGTGGAGCAGTAGTGGCCGGGGTGGAACTGACCATTATGGGTGAACCACTAGTGGCCACCGGAGGTGAAGTTGTAGCGACCATCATGGGTGGTGAGGTGTACGGTTTCGGACCCCGTTGATGTGAGTGGTGAAAATACAAGTTTTCCACTTCATTTAGGTTTTGCTTTTGCTGGAAGCAAACAATCAAGGGAGGTTGAAATATGGTTCTGGTGTCCACGTACCCAGCCGTGATCGACCTTCAACCTGGCGTACTGAAGGCGCATCTGGAGTTGCCTGGAGAGCTGCACTTGTGGCATCAGCTACGTAAGTCGAAGGGTCACTAATGCTAACGTACGTGATTCGCTTTCGCCCGCTCCACTGTCTGTTTCCGGCGCTTCTCGTTCTCATGTGTGGCACCATTATTACTTGCTGGAACCGATGTCGAAGCTACCATAGCCAACGGTGATACAAGAATGCGTCAAATTCGCGTCTAGAGTTTGCGTATCCTAGAGGGAAAAGGAGCATAAACAATTAGAGAACGAGAGCCGCAGGGCGAGAGATGACACAGGTTTTGCAAACACGCAACCAATGTTCGAAAAATCCGTCTGCACGTGTAGGACTCTGGTCACGGGGTAAGAGAAAATCATCACGTGTAAGAGTATCGGGCTCGGCCCGCTGAGTTGCTAGACCGAGTCCGGGAGTCTTTAGACTAAGACTCTTCTGACGTTCCTCCCACAGCTGCGATATTTATTTCAATGCCTCTGCCGCCTCCCTTGAATTTTCCACTATGGCTATCTCAAAATCAGCACCTTCTCCAACCCCCCGTGAACAACTTCTGTCTGTACAAGGGTGGCGATTTCATTGTTATGGCAGTGGGTGGGCCGAACCAGAGGAATGACTATCATGTAAATCAGACGGAGGTGAGAACGGTCGACAAGCCATATCTACGGAGAGGTGAACATTCTCCGGTAGGAGTGGTTTTATCAGCATAAGGGCGGGATGCTTTTGAGGGTCGTGGATGACGGAGTGTTTAGAGATGTCAGGATCGAAGAGGGAGAGATGTTTCTCTTGCCAGGTAAGTCGATACCCCGTCCGTCGCCTTTGAGACCGTATGCCTATTTCGATAGCAAACACACCGCACAACCCAGTGCGGTATGCCGATACCATAGGGCTTGTTGTTGAACGCACGAGGCCCGCCAAGTCAATCGGTGAGCTCGCTTGTAGCCATCCCAAATGTTGTGCTTAGCCCGCCCCAGATAGACTTCGCTGGTACTGTCCCTCACCAACACACACCGAGCCCACGATTATCTACGAGGAGTCCTTCCATGTCACCGATTTGGGCACTCAGCTCAAACCCGTAATCGAGAGGTGGATGAACCAAGACGACCTTAGAAAATGTAAGATCTGTGGGATGGTTGCGGATGCGAAATAAGATACTTCAAGATGTGTACGTCACTGTCCCACCTCCCGGACGACAACTCAAAGCAGGCAATGGTGATTGAACGATTAAAACCTAAGCACAGGAAATCACGCAATTTTTTGTTGACAGGCGTAGCCACGCGAAGTTCACTCATCTTATAATTAATTCCGAACAGCCGGACGCGATAGACAACTCTATTTCCGTCGCTGTGCATCTCTTTCATCGGAAGTTGTTCAAAGCCGGTGCAGAGTTCAAGCTTTGACTCTAAAGCGATTACGACCTTTCTCGCTTTACATCCTTCGACAAAGACGGTCACGACTCACAGCACAGGTCTGTCGGCGATGGCCTTCCTCGACAAATTGAGATCCCATGGCACACACTGCTTGATCATGGGTTCATCCGCCTCTCCAATTCTGATTGACAGCCTGAAATTTGTCTAAAAAAAAAGATCGCACCGTTCCCCAAACAGCTTAGAGAAGCTCGAGGATTGAGGTCCGATCTTTGGTCTTGCAGGGGCAACCGAGGGAGATGACCAGCTGAGCGATTGGTGGGCAGTGCACATCAATGGTACCTGTTCTTCGTGTCAGCTTGGTCGGCCGTGAACGCAACTTATTCTCGAGCCTTTGCCAAACCTGGGCTAGACTTTGGAAGAAATGGAAGGCTAGAAAGCTGAGTCACCTTTACGCTTGGGAGGCTGGGGGACTGGCCGGTCAGTTACAGGCGGAAGAAAGTTCGAGCTACCCGTGACTGCAAGCCCGAACATTGCTTGTGCAGGCATGCTAGATCTCGGGTCCAATCAAGTTATGCCTGGACAAATTCTTCCATTCAAGGTGCCAAATTAACGTCGCGATCATAAATGATCATCCAGTTCAAAACCATCCTGATTCCCGATATGTGATCCCGGCAAGAGGCGTACCAGATTGGGCCCCTAACTTGCATTGGTATAAAGCCATGCAGTGAGTATAGAAAGGCTGCAGCGCTCAAAGCCTCTTCGCCAGCTTCACACGCCCTCACTGACTTGCCAGCATGTCCTACAACCGCGATTCCGACAACAACGACTCCTATGGATCGTCCAACGATCGCTCGGACTCCTATGGTTCCTCTAACCGGGATCGTTCTTCCAACAACGATTCATCGAACAATAACTACGGCTCCAACAACGATTCATATGGGTCGTCCAACAACCGCTCCTCTAACGACGAAACCTATGGATCGTCTAACAACCGCTCCTCCAACGACGACTCCTATGGATCGTCCAACAACCGCTCCTCTAACAACGACACGTACGGATCGTCTAATAACAACTACGGCTCCTCTAATGACAACGAGTCCTCCGGCAATCGCTCTTCCAACAACGACTCGTATGGATCTTCTAACAACTACGGGTCCTCCAAGGATAACGACTCTCGTTCGTCCAACAATGATTCATACGGATCGTCCAACACCTACGGGTCCACCAATGATAACAACACTCGTTCGTCCAACAATGATTCATACGGATCGTCCAACACCTCCAACGACGACACCAATCGTTCGTCCAACAATGATACATACGGGTCGTCTAACACCTACGGGTCCTCCAACAATAACAACAACCATGGCTCGTCAAACAATAACTCGAGCAGCGACTGGGTTGACAAGGGTGTGAAGGTGGCTGCGTCTCGTGCTGGATACAATGTCGTATGTACATGAATCTAACTAATCCATTCATCATGACTCAAGATAATCTGATACTTTCTAGGATGATGACACCGCAAACAAGATTGGCGACGGCCTGAAGGAGGGCTTCAAGAAGTTCGGCGGTGGGTGTAAGTACATTTTGCACCCCTCCTAGAGGTCGTGATTTTCATGATACTTTCGCAGTCGGAAACTAAAGCAACAACGCGAAGATCTTATAATGTTATGTAAAATGTTGGACTCTCATGATCGGTATCAGCGGACGAATGCTGTAAAATTTCTACTTCAAATTTATTGTCTACTATTGCTCCCTCAGTAAGTTTAGACTTTCAACGTGAGTCGCGTCAACCCAACTGTGATCATGATGACGTCACGCGTTAATAGTGCAACAAACCACCACTTGAATGACAGACTTAGTAGAAAGCGTAATCTAAGCTGAGGCTCCTTCGCTTTCCTCCATAGACATTGAATACAGCATTCGTTCCGAGTCGGATCCTACATCCTTTGCAGCGTGTTTGTTTCCGTTGGATTCACTGAAGGGCAACGTGTTGTCATAATTCGAATCGTGGGTTTAGCGCTTGGTCTTCGCCTTCACCACTACCACCACAACGATGGATTCGAAGTCCCACACTATGTTATCAGTAAGTTCATGTAATAGCACAAGTATGTCGCTGCCCATGAACCTTCTTGTTTCGTTAGATTCTATCACACTGAAAAAAAATGCAAGGATAGCAGGACAGCGGTTGGCAGCCACAACAGACAACGTAAGATGAGAACAGATGGAGCAGTGTAGATCATGTCCCTCAATTTAAATGACACCGGTCCAGGTCTCCACTAGGTCGACGGTGCAATAGCTGGCTATCGGTACGTACTGTTTCGTGATGACTTTGATAACCTCCTGCGCAACGAGGCCGCCAAGAAACGCCGCGGTGTTGGGCAGATCCGCTGTGGGTGCACGGGCGCTGGAAAAAAATCAGTGAGGGACGGGAGCATAGGGGCGAATCGTAAATACATTTCACCGACAGCGTCGGGGAATTCATCCGGCAGCACGGAACCGGGAGGGAGGAGGGCCTCGGCCTCGGCGGTGAGCGACTCAATGGTGGGGGCGACGCCAGGCTGTTTGACGGCAAGGGCGGAGAGGGCGGAGAGAGAAAGGTGGATTGCGGTCTGCTTAGACGAGCTTGCAAGCGCGTTTACTATTGGTTGATAAGAGAAAGTTGAATCTGAGCGTAAGAAATTCACGGACTGAGGGCTTCGTGATCGGTGTCCAGGACACCCCACTTCTTTCCCCGGAGAACCTTCAGTGCATGCGCGTTCTTCACGAAAGAGTCGATCATGCTGTCGTCAATTGGGACGGTGAGGTAGGACTTGAAGCGCGCCTTCTCTTCTTCCGCACGCGTTTTGTACAGCTTTTGCAGGTGGATGTAGCTGTTCGTGTCGGACTTCATGTCCGGTAATGTGCTCGTCAGCGGTAGTGTATGAGGGGGCTCGAGCGTAAACTTCTGCAGTGCTGCTAGAAGGTGGTAGAATGGAGAGGAGGCAGGCGTGAGCGATGCGAGTTTCGGGTCCTGGAAGAGCGCGGCGATCTCGCTAGGTACGCCTGTCACGGCTGAGGCGCGGTAGGCTTGCGATTCGGCTTCGTCAAAGTTCTCTTCGTCGAATTTGATCTTCATGGCCAGGATGCCTTTTTTGAAGGCTTTTTTCTCAGCATATGTCTGCGGTGGTTTGCCATCGTGCTATGGGTGATAATCAGCCTGTTTATTTGGCCCGCGGAAGGGTGGCGTACCGCTTTCTTCCAGTCTTCGAGTGCTCGGACGAGGATTACGACGTAGGGGATGTGGGTATGGTCTGTAGGATCCATGTTCGCGAAGTCCAGAGAAAGTGAATAGTCTAGCAGAGCGGGGAAAGCTTTATCGATACGCAGAGATGGGGCGGTTTCAGAGTGAGTCTCGATAACTACAAGGATTATTAGGAGGCTAAAACACGTAAGAAACAACGACTTACTAGTGTGCTCGTGGAACTGGATGAAAAAATCCGCGAGGAAACCTGCCGATCTGACGACAGCTAGTGGTGGGTACGTGTCGTCGGACCACAGCAATGTCGAGAGCTTGTGTAGCAATGTGGGATCCAGGTTGTGGGCGATCACAAGGGTAAACGACGAAAAGTACGACGGATGCGTCTCCAGTAGCTCCTCCACGCTTGATGTGTCTGCAATGCCCAAGACACTTTCATTGAGCTCGTTAAGGAGGCGTACGGCCTCTTCGGCGCGAGATTTGCCAATACTGGAGGGGCCCTCGAGGAAGAAGTTGTTACCCGCGTCCTCGGGAGTCACCTTCATGTTGTCAAGGATGGTGAATTTGCCGATGCCAGGGAGTACGAGGTTCTTGAGGATCGAGGTGGATGTGGCAGATCCGGAGATGACTAGGAGGTGCGCGTTCTCCAGCGCGCTTTGGCCTTCCGTTGCCCAGAGACTACATATATTCTCGTGAAGCATTTTTAGAGGCTTGGATGCATGTCTACGTACCGAAGTTGGCGATCATAACGCCTAGTCTTGCTGTCTGGTTGTGCACTATTACATGATATAATTGTTCAGGCGTGGATCCTCGACGAAAGAGCCCTCATACTCTGTGTTAATCGTCGTAGTAATAGCTTGGATATCTTGGGCTTCAGCCATTGCGCATGGATTGCTGGATAATGGGCTCGATGGTCAACTTTTAAAGCAAGATGGAGTTGACAACATTTGTCATAATTTGGCTTGGTCTGATCGACATTGTCATTTTCCTCCAGACGCCCAACTCCTCCGTCGCTCTTACCACCGCTCTAGCTTCCACGCTCCAGGTTTACCGCGAGACACGGGATTATGGACGACGTACACCGCAATCGCGGATGTTGACATGATGAACTGGAGTCTAGCCGAGCACTGCCTTGGGAGCAGAAGCTCCTCGAGCTGCTTGAAAGACCTCGCTGGCGTAACTCTTCAAGCAAAATGCGGCGGTCGTCTTCTTACTCGAGCCTGACCTCGACAGCAGCATCATCCCGAACTGGGTCGTCAGTGACGACTTTCGGGATAGGCACAATGTCAGGTCGGGCAATCCTCGCGCTAGGAGAAGCCGTCATACGCGGCACGCACCGACTCACTGGGCGGCGTCGTTCAGTCCGCTCGTTGGAATCAATAACAGACTATGCTCTGCCTCAGGATGCTCATTCGGATCTCTCGGTGTCGTCCGAGAGCAAGAGCTCGTCGAGCACTGTCCCAGGACCTGGAGAGTTGTCAGGAAGAGCAATCAAGGCATTGGGGAAGCTTACACTTCGTGGGTTGGATGAAATACAACTGCTTATTCGATTGGGGAAGTTGCGTCCTTTCTTTCCGCATGGGAACAGGGTTTTCTGGGAGCCAGATGACGGTGAAGAGATGTATGAGGAGCTGCTGGATCTAACAAGGTCACCCTTATCTGCATGTCAAATAGCAGACACAGCTAAACACTACTTCAGACCTGGTCTGTACAGCGCTCGAGTTCGAAGGATTGCGCTAGCGTTATTACTTTCGCAAATTGGCTTCAGAGAATCCAACCAGCTGATTAAGGCCCTTTCTGCGTGGGACGTCGAAAGTATCCTTCAGTTACTTTACAATTTACTGGAAGCCGCTTTGAACGTGACGTATGTCATAAAAATTACGCTCTGACGCACCCTTGATTCCATTTTTTTTTCTAGCGGTTCCCTGACGAAGATGTATCTTCGGTTCCAGGACGCACCTCAGCTTGACCCCCTCCTACCCTTTGCGACGTTTTTAGTGCAACTCTCTTCTGCGAGTTTGTCTGCATTGCAAGCGGCCGAATGTGCAGGCTCCTTCCTTCTCGCCAAACTCCCCGACCGTCACGAGCCATCATTGTCTTACTACCTCCTCCAAACCTTGGTGGTGCGCAACCCGTTTGATGATGCTGCCAGCCGTTTGTGGGGAACGCCCCTTATGCCTGAGGATATTAGCCATTGGAAATTCTCCTGGCTACTGTCATGCGTCGCCTATGAGGGCGAATACTGGGATCTCTCTATCAGCACTCTCGCACGTAGCAGCGAAAGGGATCGGAATTCTCGCGTGTTACAGCTCGTCGACTGCACTCTGAGCTTATTTTCGAGGTTCGTAACGCAATGTGCCTCGTTTCTCTTCGAAGCACTCATTCAAGACGATTATAGCGACTCTGTGCAGGAACCCATCAATGAACATCTGTTGCTTGGCTTCCTCCTCGCCTGCAGGCAGGGCGCTAAAAGTAGCACTTGGGTTACCTATAAAGACCCTCTGGAGCTAACCCTGCGCTTCCTCTTGCGCGCCATGAGCAATGTACCAGACCTTCGAACGGTTTTTGGAACCGAAGACGAGTTCCTGATGAAGATTCGTCCGTGCGTGCTGCGGGACCAGGCGCCAGCGCAGGAGGTGCTACAGACCATATTGGAGAGCGTCAGGGACGGGTACCTTGAGGATGGGACCCCGAAGCCAGACGCAGAGATAGCGCGCCTTTGTTGGGAAATATACAAGGTCATGAGGGAGGATATAAAGGAGAAGTGGGTTTGAGGACCGTGCATGATGCGCTTGCTACATGTTGGCTGCTCGATGATCTCAATGTCCTCCAGATCGGGAACATGGATATGTGTCATGTACCTTCGCTTCGAGACGCCATGCACGCGGACCCGCCAAGCGTCAAGACACAGCTCCTCTCCCACACTCCTTTCTCGAGCATTTACGCCAAAATCCCAGTTCCCAGACATGCTGGTACTACTGGCTTCCTCGAAACCCTCGCTCGAGTCTGTTTGGACTTTTGAGGTTTTCTATGCTACATTCCATACGACCCTCGAGGTATTTGCAGTGGGACACGGTACCGCATTAGCCCAGATGTCCCGGACCATGACAAATTGCATTGGACCTTTAACGCCTTCTACACCGCATGCCTAGCTTACTAGAGTTCGGAAACTCGTCGACAATCTAAACTCGCAGCCCGTTGTACCCTGCTGTTCCGGAAGTCAAACCATGCGGCATCTCATTAAGGCCAGGTGGCGAAATGATATCACATCCGCTGCGACACGCATTGCAAAGATGAATTAAGAGATTGCGGGTACAACCCCTGCCTAGGTCAACAGCTTTTTTGCGACCTGGTTTTGGTGCTGCCCAAGTCAACTGTTCAAGCCGAAAAGTCATGTCTTCCAACCTCCAACACAAAGAAAATCCGACTGCATACTCATTTCATCATACGTTTGCCGTTGTCAATTACTGCTTTTGCTGCTCGGATATTGGGACGCTCGTCTCCGTGCCGTCATAACTATCTGACCTTTGCCTGCGGTTGCCCACCAATTGATCTTGCTGTTCCTCCCTACCCTCGAACCAGCCTTCGATTTCTTCGGAACTCTGGCGGTCCTGTTGACCACCATAATCGTATCTCGGCGATGACCCATTTTCCTGGCGGGCAAGGCGAGTGGGTGATACTGCCTCCCTCTCCAGTGCTCGCCGCAAAGCATCGGATGCTTTCACCAGACGACGGAGCTCTTTTGAAGGCAATTTGGTACGATGAAGCAATCTTGCCAAGTAGGATTGAGTGTAAGATACATCCGCACGAAAAGCGAGGCGCTCCAGCTCGAGTTCTGGATACATTTGCTGGTTCAACAGCAACTCCACGGTGAAGGCATGAAACCTACGGTCGACGACTCTCCTCTGGCTTACTGCCCGCTCCCGCCAGTCAACTGCGTTTAATTCCGCTTCTTCGAGCTCCCGGGCCTTGGGTTCCAAGGCTTGTCGTAGCTCTTCGTGGGCTCGCTCCGATTCCAAAATACGCATGGTCAGCTCCGAATTCTCCTTCATCACACGCTCGATGTTTTCGTCTTGGAGTTTCTGCTTTGCGAGAAGAGCAGGGATGTCAATGTCTCGGTACTGTGCGAAGAACTGTTCCGCCAGGCGGCCACGCTGGACGGTTTGCAACTCATTTGTTTGGGACACCTGAAGGTGGTCATTCAAGCGACGGCACTCCTTTGACTGTACTTCTAGTCTGCGAACAAGTTCATCTCCCTGAGATCGCAGGGTCTGCAGGGCGGGCACGGCGCGGAGCAAAATGGATAGAATGGGCAGAACGTCTGTAGTCGATAAAGGCAAAGGAGGGATTTGAGTTGAGTCGAGTTCACTTCCGACTGGCAGATGTGGTTCACATTCGGACGACCTGGGGATGCTCTTCGTTGAAGGGCTGATACCTTCGTCGTCCATGTCTCTGACTTCTCGCAGGTTTTTTGGAGTCAACTGTGGCGAAGTCTCGATTAACGCCGTTACGACAGGTCCCAGCGTCTCCGGAACGAGCTCTTCATCCATGACCATGGGTTCGTCTTGGTCATTTGGAGTCAAACGCCGGGAAGATTCGGTGGGTGCTGATATGACAGCTTCCGTTGTTGCAGGGCGAAGCACCTCGACGTCCGGGTCCGAAAGTTCTCTTGGATTTGTTCCAGTCGAATGTGTTGCATCCTCGGTTGACGCTGTAAACCCCTCTTTGTCCAATCCTGTCAATTCCCCTGGATCCATTGGATCATCTCCCATCGCTGACGAGGCAATTCCCTCTGAAGCCAAAGGAGCTTCGGAGACGACAACACCAGGACCTTTGGAAGGGCGATCAAGGGTTGATGTGGTAATGGCACTTGAAGATTCTACAGCCTTGTGGCGAGAGGAGCGAACGGAGCGCCCATTGAACAACTTTCTGGGCTTTGCCATGAATGTTGGGATCACCGTTTCCAGCGCCTCGCCGTCCTCTATGCGCAATAACTGGTCGAAGGAAAAGCGATGACGTACTTGATAATTTTCAAATCTGAAGTCGTGTCGCTTTGACCTATGCCACCCATTGCGGACGGAATGCTCGACCCATGATATTGGCAGGCCCAGGCCTCGGGCAAGGGTTTCCACACCAAACTGGGCATTAATGGAACATTGTTTTTTCGCTCCCTTGCACCTCTGGCAAACCAGAGGGTCCCACGTCCTGTGGGCTTGATCTCGCATAACACATGACGTGCGAACGCTACGACATCGCTGACAGGGCTGGAGGTCCCTAGATCAAGTATTCGAAGTGACTTTGACCATATTCCAACTCACATTCTGGTCAGGACGGGGCCATCGGCGTTTGCCTTCATAATCTCGCATCGCTGTGCGCCATGCTTCGAAAAATATGTCCCGCGACACTTGCGATCTGGTGACTTTGGAGGGTATGTCTACCACCCGTCCTCGTTCGCCACCGATGAACTTGGGATCACCTTCATCGCTTTCGATTTTTTCTGCAAACGCTTCGTCCAAGACGTCCTTCCCTCGACCACTACTACTAGGAGTGGGCTTACGTTCTCCTGATACTCCAACGGGTAGTCGACGGCGGACGATCACCACACCGTCAAATGTGCCCTTGCAACCGTGTGCAATCTGCATCATTGGATTTGAAGACTCGCGGGCCTTGCGTAGAAGGAAGGGGTGAACAACAAACAGACAGCTGGGTATTTAAGGATTGTAGAAACGTGCCGCTGGTCCGGTATATACACGTTTTCTCAGAAAGTCTCTTCCATCGATGATCGATTACCACGGCGAGATGAATGCTGTCAAATCCTGTCTTTGATCGACGTATGAGGAAGGCTTCCTCGCTCCCGTGACAAGAAACCGTCAACAAGATCACAACCCCAGAAATTCAATGAATGTAAGAGGATGGAACATACGACGGACATGGGTGGTGCCGCGTTCCGGCTCTTAATGCGGTGATCCCCACACGGAAATGAGTTGTCACTTCCGAAAATGACAATATGCAATGCTGGTACTCACTGCAGCACTAGAGACGCTCAGCAGTACCACATATATTCATGTCGTGGTCATACTTCCTTCATAGACTGGAACGCATCCTTGACACAGTATGTCCAACTTGGAAATGGCGAAGCACACACACGTCATTTTGAATTCGACAGACGTACTGTGTATTCGCCACTGTTGCGTCATGATCAATTCACTGCTATGGGTATTCTATGCCCATCCTCGCACCCAGGTCCAACACTCAAAGTGGACTTCTCTGTGTCTCTGAGCCCCACGATCCTGGCCAATCGATAATCGAGGGAGACCTTCTCCGAGTTCATCAATAACGTTTTCAGGAACTCCAGTATGCCCCGAGTCGTGGAAATTGAAACATTGCGATACAGAGAGCATTCGGAATGACTTCGTAAGGAGCTATATGTGTGGGAGAGCGAAGCTAGTGAGTTGGGTAAACGTTGCAATGTGATCGATCAGTTCTGGCACAAGTTGTTGCAAGGCCTGGAGAAAAAATACAAATCAATGAGCGACAGCGTATACTATCGCATCGACCCGATGCTGGGGTACCACAGTCGGAATCCATGTTTGTTAGCAAAAATGAAAGTGGTGGGTGATGGCCAGGATATGAAAATTCGTATTTGTGCTTGTTATTTTTAAATCACTTCGGACTTCCACGGAATTGTATTCAGACATGTGTGATGACGAAAATTGTTTGGTGTCACAGCCGCCGGCCAACAAACCTAACGTTTTCCCAGTGGCATGATGATGATGAACATGAACTTGACCACAACCATATCAAGTAAAAATGTACAGAATAGCCCGGACGACGGGTAGAAAATGGCCGAAAGTCCCTTCGAATTCACCTTTTGGTCATTGGTACCACCATGGATCACTGCCAGTCTTCGTGGCACAACCACAATTAGCCATTACAGCTCATGACCGTTCCTCAGAACTGGGACTTCGTTTCAGCCGACCGCCAGATTCAAACTCGAAGCCTGACCCGAAGAACCGACCTCGAATATCAGACCAAGACTGGGAGATTCGGACAGGTGAGTTTCATCGTTGTCATATGAATATACTCCGGCTTCCGTGAACTTTCTGATGCTAGCAGAGGGCTTCTAGGACGCGCAATATACCTCCTGCAACAAACATTGCCGGAGTTCTTTCTTGTGGGCTTAGTGACCTCCATTGACCGAACGACTGGCACGCCTAGGCCGGCGTCGACAGCTATTCCTATTCTCAATGCGAACCCGTTGGATTCTCAAGCGTATACGGATGAGGACAATGAATCCATATACAGTCCGAAAGTGCGGCTATCTTATACGCCACCCGTCGCGCTTCCCCCGCCGTTTCCGACCACGCTCCACATAGAAGGTGCATAACGTTTGTCCTCACACCACGATGGCTGAACGTTGCCCAGGGTTACCGTTATATCTGGCCTCTGCTGTTTTTATCCGGCATACACTTAATGCTCTGTACTCTGACTTGAATGTGGAGCTGAGAAAAGTCATTGTGAAGACCCCTCGCTCCAAGGAGAGTGTTTCTGGGGAGGTGATGTTTGACGAGCCGAAGGCCCCTTTGCAGGAAGATCGTAGAGAAAGAGACAAGAGGTTATTAGTGGGCTTTTGCGTTACTGGAAAGTCCAGGGTCAGCGGGGCGCGAAGTCAGTGGGAAGTGTACGTGTGGTTCTCGTTGGTTACCGCGCTATGCTCAATGTCATTCCGACAGAAATTCGACGTATTCGTTTTCTCCCAACACCGGCCTTATCGACAGGCACGTCATCGACTCGGTCTACCCACCCCTGCACCAGGCCGCGTATGATTCGCTCCGGATGAGCTTAGGGAAAGTATTTGGGCTGGGGATTGAGGAAGGGTCAAGGGCGAGGTCAAACGGCGCGGCCTATAGTGCCGGCAGCGGGATACCAGGCAGAGATGGGAATGAGAAGGAACGTTGACTCCGTGTATTTTATTGTTAGCATGCTCTTTGAAAGAATCTAATTATCACCCCACTCCCTCAGGCGTTCGATTCCGGGAGATAAGCCAAGATCCATCTGCCTAGCTCCCTAGCCTCATCTGCCTCTCACCCTCCTGTTGTCTTGCTTACACGAATCTTCATATTGCCTGAGTATAGAGCTGTTTTGCTGTGTACAGTCATGCTCTGCGTAGGACGCATTCTTACTCGACGTAAGGGAAATGCTGAACCAAGATTTAGACTTACTCTAGCTCCCAGCTCTTCTCCACCTCGAGCAGTGACTTGATTGTATCCTCAATAGATTTCTCCCAGTGGATATATTCAGTCATCCCAAGGTCCTCAGCAGCAGGTCCGGTGTCGATTGTAGAGACCTTCCCCGGAAGCGGCACGGCCTTCTCGGTCGATGCCAGGCGAGGTCGCAGCTCCGGAAATGCCTTCGCGAGATGCTCTGCTGCCTCCTTCCAGGTGAAAATACCTCCACAGAGCAAATATCTCTTGATATTGCCACTAGCCGGCTTTCTCGGTAACTTGAGAGCAGAAACATGTGCTCGTGCAACATCCCGGACGTCACAGAAGAGCGGTGACCGCTGCGGAGGAAGTTGACCTGGTCTGCCTGCGATGAGGGCGTACGGCATCCTGTTCGTGCTGAGTTCGTTGACGCTCGGAGCGGGGAATCCGGCGGCGAAGGGGCCGTAAAGGAATGGCGGGTTTACTGGTGCAGCAATCCGAGGTTATTCGAGGACGGTGTGGATACTGTCGAAGGCACGCTACTCACTCGTGCTGAGATCCAGCTCCGGATGTTCGTCTGCAAATTTCCAGGCCGCCTGTTCGGACAGGATCTTTGTTGCTAGGTATACCCATATCGGGTTGTGCTCCCCACTGAGAACCTCTTCGCGAGTCACGCGCCCCCAGTCTGGCGGGTGATTCAGTCAGGGACACACTTTGCAGCTGGATCATGTACCTGAGGAGGTGAAGACGAGACCCTGGTATGCCTGTGCAAACGATGCTACAGGTGATCACGAGGTGTGAGTACGTCTAAAGTTTAAAACCTGATCACTGACGGTCAAGCACCGTGGCGTAACTGCTCGTTAGCACCACCTTATTCACACCCGCGTTGGCGGCTTGGCGAAGGACATTGAGCGTGCCATCGAGTGCTGACTGGAGCGATCATAGCATATAGGCAAGGACTACATGTCGATGCACGGACGACTTACCGCTAGGGCTACCTCTGGCGAAACCTTCCCAGGCAAGGGGCTCGCAACGTGTATGATAGCATCAACACCTGGAGGAAGGGTCAATCATCGCGCCTTGAAGGTTTGAAAATATCCGGCGACCTGTGAGGCTTTCGGTAAGGTCGCCCGTGGCAATATCCTCAATGTGAACCAGAGTGAAGTCAGGATGCTCTGCGCAGATCGTCGACTGGAGCGATTTCAGTTTCCTAGACCTTACAGTCCTTGTGGTGGCCGAATGAACTGTTTGAAGCGAGGAGGATAGTCATCAGGGCGTACCCTCGCACCGCGAAGCCTTCCTTCAGGAGCTCCAGCACGATGTGCGAACCTACGAATCCCGATACGCCTGTTACCTAGTTGGCCTTGAGATGAGTCGCCCACTCGAAGATCATATGCGAACGGCTGGTACTGACGAGTACGGTTGATTTCATGTGGATGATAGGAGATGATAGGTTCGATACTTTGGGAATGGGGGGTCCCGTGGTCAAGGGTAATAATGGCTTGCACGGAAAACAACAAAAACGGAGGGTACAGACAACAGCGGATTTAACGGGGCCCCAGCATTACGCATCCTAAACCCATTTGCAAAGCTGGTCCCTGGAGATCGAACCCCAGGTGTACACCCACATGCACGGGAAACTAGTCGTTGTTTCTGTGAATGCCATGTACTATCACTGATGGCCATAAGATATCTCACCACACCACTGATAACGCTCTCCTTCCACAACATATTGTCCGACCGCGTATTCTGGGTTTGAATATAAGTACATATAGTAGTCTTTGTTTTCATTTTTCTGTGTTTTTATCTCTACACTGAGGATGGCAAAGAGATGGTTCAAGGATCAAAATTTACGTGTTGAGATCTGACAAAGCGAGAACGTGGACAATTGTGTTCGAACTTTTTGCAGAACCATGAGTTGTATATTTATGTGTGTCTACACAATCTCTGGACCAGTCAAGTACCATCACTGGAGGATGGCAATTTGAGAACTTTGGGCGTAACAAGAGCCGACGCTGAGCCGTCGAAATCTTCGTGACCCGAGCATGACAGTGTAGTGAAACACTACGTTCTTTCATGGGCATTCATTCCACATCTTCCTCAACATTTCAGAGTAATAATCAGAAATCTAGAGGGCCAAGAAGTCAAGCTTTTGATTGGTATAAAGCCATCAGTATAGTTTCTCAAGCAGAGCATTGATTACCGAGGGATCAAAGAACATGGTGGAACAACCTATTAGTGATGGTATGTCGACCAACAGGTTCACAGTCCAGCGGTAATCAGCGGAGGCACTTTGAGAATAGATTCTGATGGATGCTATGCCAGCCTACTTTATGAAAATACGGCAGCAGAATGATTGCATGCTTGAAATGCGATAGTATTGGATTGAGTATATATCTCGAAAAATGCTGGCCCCGCTAGAACAACATCCGAAGGGTCCTCAGGACCAAAACATGCCCTAAAAACACGTAGTGATGGCAACAACATAAAATTCCGGTTCCTGGAACTCGAGCTTACTAAGACATCGATGGCAGGAAGATGAAGAAAAAAAAAATGAAATTAGCAAAACGAGGTGGTATGATGACGGGGACGTAAATGCGGAATCAGCTGAATCAACCAGCAACATCTCGTCCCCAGAAAAACAAAGGGGAATGTAAAGCGAGAGCGATGCGTGGTATCTGAGGGGGACGTGCAAAGGTCATGCTAGGGCGGATTAGAGCTCATCGCAGTACGGGAGATCTTCCTCATCATCGGGGACCTTGGTCGGGGCGGGAGCGGGAACGGTGGGCGCAGCGGGGGCCTTAGTGGGAGCAGGCTTCGCGGGGTAGGCAGTAACGGGAATCGAGGATCCTGGAACGTAGCCACCTCCGGGGGCGGGGGGGACTTGCACTTGGTCGGCAGTGCAGAGGACCTAGAAATTGGTTGGTTAGCATCACCTCAGAATTATGGGCAGAGAATAAACGGAAAAAAGGGAATAGATATTTTGAAAAAATCTTGGGGTACTGACCTCGCCAATATAGATGTTGCTGCAGTCCTGGTTGATTTGAGGGTTGTTCAAGTAGAGGATGGTGGAATTGATGCGGTGGTTGGCAACGATTTGCCCACAGGTGTCATCGGCAACGACTGTGTAAGTCGACGTGCAGTCCTCGCCAACGTAGCCAATGCAAATTTCCTCGTCAACAACGAGGTTGGAGCACGCAGTGTCGATGACTCCGACGTTAATGGCAGAGAGTTGGTAACTACGTGCATCGAATTTGGTCAACAGAGTCCAAACATCAGTTCAACTGTGACTCACGTCGAGACGTTCTTGGCGGCAGAAATACTGTCACAGATGTCTCCCTCCTGAATGGTGTACTTTCTAGCGCAGTCTTTCGCAAGCACGGCTAGAATTGTTCACGTCAGTGCTGGAGCCGGGAGTCAAGCTGGAAAAGGTACGAACATTGTGCGAGGAAGGGAAGAGCGAGGAAAGCAGCGCGGAAGAACATTATGCTCGTAGGGATAGTAAAGAGTGAATGGATATAAAAGAGGGACTAGGACGTCTAGAGCTTGGGCAATGGCGAGGAGGGATGAGAGATGAAGAATTTTGTGAACACATTCTCCTCTATATATACTTCGGCATCTCCCTTGGCGTGGCGTTGTCCAGGGGACCAGCCCAATCTTTCCTCAAAACTGTTGCCTCGATTGTTCACCAAACTTTGTACATGGAAACAGCGCCCAATAGAGCTCTTTCTATTGAGCAAGGCAGACGGTTCCAACTCTTTCAATGAAGAGGACATGGATTTTTTCCAACGTGTGCCAGCACTAGCCGCGCTTGGCGTTGATGAACCGTGACGAATTCCATCGAACATTGATTTGCGCTTGGCAACCTCATAAGGGGAACTCAAGCCGGACATGTTCTGCGGTGACACAGAAAGTTACGTTTCATGGTCCCTCATGCGGTCTGACCCGCTTTCCAAGATGGTAGGAGTGCGGGTACAAGCTGCGTTTCTAAACATTTTATGCGGCCTGACGTCGAGGGAACTTGGTTCTCATATCTTTTGACACTCTCTTACAACTTACCAAAAATGGAATGGGCGCTGAACGCACTGACGTTTTGGAATGACAGAATGGCGGGCGCGTAGCTGATGATTTTGACAATGACATGTTGCAAGTTGAGAACGACGGACGCTTGCTGTCAAGGAGAACAGATTTGCAGCGAGCACGCCCCGCTAACATATATACGGTACCATAAGCAAAGCATACTCAGCAGGGGTTCCATACAGTGAAGGTAATGTGGCATGAGGGAGGCAACAGGCGATAAACCAGGCAAATCTTATAGATTCCGCCGAGCATTAACACTTGCCTAACATACATACTGTTCCTACTCAGTACTGCGATTAAACATGGACTATGATTTCTTTGACAAGCGAGGACCCTAGCCGCTCAATTTCGCTCAGGATGGAGGCTTCGTTCAGGACAACAAGACCTTTGTCCTTTGCCTTCTCGTTCTCCTGGTGTACAGTGGCTGAGCATATGGATAACTTTAGGCATTGGAAGAGGGTGTACCTTTTTCACCGGAATGCTGGAAAATTCTCCAAGCACCCGGAATGGCCGTGGTTCTTTTAATGATGGATCCCAGACAACGCCAAAGCGGTCTCCACCAAAAGCATCATGGAAGATTTTGAAGGTATGCGAGTAGATTCGCTATTTACGTGAAAAACGGTGAAAACTGGAAAACAAATTGAGTGATCTGGAACACGAACCTGTAAATCATAAAACAGAAGGCGAGCCGGATCAAATCCAGGACGCACAGCTGCGGTCTGATCGTCCTGCAGGAGGTTCGCGTACTTTCGACGACGCGTGAGGAGATCAGTGTCGACGGCAACATTGTGGAAGTATCGTGGCAGTACGGTGGCGTCCAAGCGCACGATGAAGTCGTAGTCAGAGGTTGGGTGGATGAACATTGCCTTTGACACTACATCAGCGTGCGAGGAAAGGGTACCAAGTGAAGAATACACACCTGCACGTTGAAGTTGCCGCTTTCCATACCCTGCAAGTGGTCCCAAGTTGCTTTGGCAAGAGCTCTCACTCGATGCGCAACGATACCGTCCGGACCATGCGCCGTCCACATACGACCTTCTTTGTCAAAATCCGTCGAAATGTTCCAAACGCCGCCTGAAGCAGCTTTCGGTACCGCTTTTGGTACAGCCTCCTCTGAGGACTTGTTGACGCCATAGACCGGCACGAACAGCCCCTCCTCCCATTTCCATTCCTTCAGGAACGCGATGACAGCGGCGAACCCACGTTCCTTACTCCCAGGAACGTTCGCACGCTCATCCCGCTTGGAATCATCCGCATCGAGAATGACACTCTGACCATCGCCAACGAAACATGCAGCACAGATGAGTTCCACCACTTCCTCGCTGATATGACCGTGCAGCAGCCAGTGCGAGGCCAGCCACCGCTTGACTAGGCGGACGACGCCAGCAAAGGCAGAGTACTGGTGGCAGAGCGCGGCGATCGCCCGGTGATGGCGTGGCGCGTGGATGAAGCGTTGTGTATACACCTCCTTCGCCTCGAGGGCCTCGCGGTATTCTTTGCCCTTCTTGCTATCCTCTGCCTTCTGGTGTTGCCGGAGGGCTGGTGGTACCGGTTTGTTGTGTTCGTCGATGATGCGGTCGAGGAGCACGGCTTCGCGATCGTTCCATATTCGGAGCGAGAACGCCCAACCTTCTGGGGTCACGATTTCTAGGCTGGCCTGATCGAGGATTTTGGAGGTGTGGACGCCGTCACCTACGACTACGGTGGCACGGAGACCGTCAGTTGAAGACATGAGCTCCGTGGCGATGCGCTCGAAGAAGGCAAACTTCATCTTCTGGATTGCTTCTAGGTCGTCTGGCCATCGTGAAGACTTTTCGAATTCTACAATGATCTGTATTGGTGCTAGGTAGTGTGCGGTAGTTGGCATTGTGGACGCCAGTGATGACGGCAGCGGGACCGGAGTGAATACATTTGTGTATCGCAACTGTTCGGAGACGGGACTAACGTTCAGGATTGCGAGCGGAAGGGCAGCGTCGAGTCCTTTGATCTGCTTTACGAGGTTATCAAAAGCGGTGATGGCGCCCTTAAACCCAGTGGTGATTCCAGAGGAAAGGTATCGCGAAGAAATCGTTTCAGGGAGGCGGAGAAGGGAGTCAAAGGAGGTCTGCCATGTTTGTACGGCGTCGTTACCGATGCCAAAGTGGCGCTGGAGAACATGCCGGACGATCATGCTGGGAACATGAGCCCGTTCATCGGCTGTCTTGACTTCCCAAACAACACTCTCAATGATGCGACCGTCCTTGAAACGACGGAGCTCGGCTTTGTCGCCCCAGAAATCACGAAAACGCTGTACTTTCGACGCATCTTCTTCGTCTGCTGCGGGACCGTGGTCAACAAGGCGGAATGCAGTGGAAGGGTCATGGATAAGGCCAATATATATCACGCTGGGGTTGGAAGGGTGGGCTTGAGACAAGGAGCGGGGGGAAGGTGGTGCGTGGAGGATGGAAATTGCCTTGGTGCGGTCACCAAGGCCATCGTGTAGAAGAGAGGTCAGAGAGGTCATGAGTGCGTTCGCAGGAGAACCGAAGTCTAGGTTGGCATGTATCGAGGGGTTGAGGGGTTTAGCAGAGGAGAGATCAACACGGAGAACAGTGTCGAATCTGGTTGAAAGGTCTCGGTGATCAGTCAGGAAAACGTCTGTAAACGGGTCGGCGGAGATCAAGGCATGGTCTAACGCTTCGAGAGTTTTGAGAGCATCATGACGGAGCTGATGGTCATGGTCAATGATGATCCTTGTGAAGTACACTCGACACTTACGAGTTCAAGAGAACCGGGAGGCACGCCAGCTAGTAGATTCACTGTCGACGATGAATCCACGAAAACCACCCCATGATGTTGTTGATACTCCTCAGGCGAAAACTGGGGAAGGAAGGTCAGGGGATATTCAAGAAGCGGTCGACGTAGTCGCTCACTCTGTGTGCTCCTTCCTTGGTTCTGAGAAAAACGGGATCACTTTGAAAATCGCGTTTCGCTGAGAGAATATAAGGACGAAGTCACACACATAATAACCGAGACTCACACAAGAAATCGAGGGCAGCTCTGAATAGCTGATACGAGCTCAAGCCTCTGCCTATCGGCTTCCTTTTAGACGCCTTGACTGTACCTACGCGTTCTTCTCCAGCAATCAGGAGACCTAGCAACGCACTCCACCAGGAGCCTCTTGTTTCGAACCCACGAACGCAAATCCCCGAGCCAGGGCCGTAGCCGCGCTGGTTCGCCCATACCCGAAGTAATGTCAGGGCATCGCTAAATGCCGGCGTATCCTCTTTGAGCGCGTGGGTTGCAAGAAGTTGAGTCTTCGGCGTGAGAGCTAAGAGCAGAGCTGAGTTGTATACTGGCGTTGGCTGGTTCGGTGCTTTATGTTCATCGGTTGTTGTGGACTGTATTCGAATATTGGAGTGTGATGGGGAGAGTCGGTGTAGGGATATCGGAGGTTGTGATGACAGTACTGGTATAATGTTCACTTGAGCGCTGAGTTTGGTGAAATCGCTTGCGGAATCATCTAGGATGCATTAGCGCGAGGAGGCTAGCTCAAAGATGACACGTACCCTTTTGGGGTATTAAAGCGAGTTTTGTAAGCCGTGGATCGTACGAAAGGGAATCGTACTGGACGTCAACGTTGAGGCCGCTTTTGGGGCTGCTGATCGCGGAAGCTATCGTTGCAAGATAGAATGCTCTTTTGTGGAAAAATCGACCATTGAGATAATCTTTTTCTTGGAAGAGATTCTACGAAGGTAGGTCAGCTCCGAGCGTGCTCTGTATGGTCTGGACTTACGTCCGGCATTTCAACCGCAATATCTACCCCAAACCTGACGCCATCTTTGGCCTTGACACTGATTTTATTCGGCCAACTCCCAACGACAGTGATGTCGCTAGGCTTTTCGAAAGCCACCTTCCAATTAGTTTCCTCAGTTGGAAGAGGTGCGGAATATGGGACAGAGACGCCTTTTTTGAGCAGTCGTCTGGATGCTTCGAGAGGGTGTTGTGGTGACACGGATGGAAGGCCCATAAGGAAAGTATGGAGTGAAAGCAAAAAACGTTCGAGCGGTGGTATTCGCGAGACTTTGGGCCGTACATTCGGCAACAGGGCGTCGATCTAGAGCAATATCAAGAGACCCAGCTGAGGCGAGATAAATGCCAAACGTACTTGTAGCTTGAAGGAGCTCGACCTAAACAACTCTGTTGCATCTTTGATAACTCGTAGTTCCTCACCAGTTGGTGGTTTCTTGGGCTTAGTCCCTGGCCGGTGGCCATCGCTTGCGGTCTGGTCATCTAAACCATTCCAATCTCCTTCCCCATCTTCCTCCTCCGCGTCAGTTTCCATGACGCTCTCGTTCCCATTGTCGAGGTCATGGGTTGTTTCATCATCATCTGAATCGTGACTATCAGCTTCCAGTCCACTCAGTTCGTCGTCGATTTTCCTAGTCTGAAGACGACAGCTATTCGAACGCTTTCTCAATGCAGAATGATAAAGTCATACCTTGCGAGATCCTTTCTCCCTCCCCCTCTTCCGCTTGAGATTCAACGCCATCAACTGAGGAGAACAAAAATTTGCACAGCCACTTTTCTGATCACTTTGTTTCGACCACCTCCGGGTTCCGTACCACCACTTCAGTTCACCCGCGAGCAGTTTTTTTGCCGGGTACGCCCCGCCTCTTAATCTCCCCTCTCAATGTAAGACTGATCAGATGTTTCGCAGGTTCACCCCTGGTTCGCTACGGCGCGGTTTGCGATATGAACTGGTTTGCCCGTCATCATCGACCATTAGGCGGCCTGGAGATGGGACTACAAGTTCATGCACTTATTCAAACCCCCCTCTTTCTCGAGCCATGTCTACCTACAAAGTTCTTGACAGCCCTCAGGGTTTAATCTTCGTCTATTCCGAACCAGGATACAAAGTTTCCGAAGAAGAGTTCAATGGTATGGTGTTTCTGTTTTTCGATGTCCTGAAGCTGTAAGCTCATAGCTTCTGAACAGACTGGTATGCCAATGAGCACATTCCACCACGTCTCAGCGTACCTGGCATTCTGTCCTCTTCACGATACAAGGCGGCGGATTCGCAGTCACCATCCTGGCTTGCCTTGTACGATATAACGTCCCTTGACGTTACTCAAAGCCCTGAATACAAAGATCTGGTGCCCAACGCGTCAAAAAGAGAGAAACAGATTATGGCCGACCTTGGCAGTATCAACCGCCGAGTATACGACCACATCATCTCGTTTGTCCACCCAATGACCAACCTCTCTTCCCTCCCTGGCCGATACGCCTTCGTCGTCCATATGAAAGTGACCCTGCATGGCGAGGAAGAATTCAATCGCTGGTATAACGAGGAGCACATGGTTCTATTATCAAAAATTCCCGGATGGCTCTGCGGGAGGCGTTATAAACTGGTTGAGTCAGTCTCGCGAGGGGTCAAACTCGAACCGACCGAGGACGAGAAACCTCAAGCCGAGTACCTTGCGATCCACGAACTCGAGATGCATGGCTTCATGGGACTCCCGGAATTCAATGCCGCTATTCAGACACCATGGAGGGAGCTTGTAATGAAGACGGTCACGTATACCGAACTAAGGTTATTCGAACGATATGAAGTGTTCAAGACTACTTTCTAGACACTTCGGTCAGTATGAAAACTTTGACATCGTTGCTCTCACTAATTCAAAGCACGACAGTACCAATTCGTACGCTGACTGCACTGCATGGGATTCCGCTCTCAACACCCTAAATCTGATCACAACACAATACGTCTTGATACCAAATTTCAATCATTGTTCATCTGACCAGAGATTTGTCACCGTCATCAGGGCAGAGTTAAGAAATAGCTCACTGCAACTAGCACGAGACCAACGGAGTGATTTCGCGGCATAGCGGGTGAGAAGTGCCAGATATGGCCCCCGCGTTATTCTGTGACGTCCATGAGACTGCATCCATCATGATGATACGGACCGGGCACGAACGTTGTAAAAGCAGAAAACTTTAGGACTGGCGGGAGTGGTGGCTGCTGCAGAGTACCTAATGAAAGATCAGGCCTGTCCAAGCACCCAGCACGCCCGAGGCCCAACATACCCGCAGAACTTGGGAACACCCACTGTTCCACCGCTGTCAGCCACGACTACGTTCCCAGCAAGATCGGTAGATGGGCACGTCGCGCATTGGACCTGCGCGACGGGGGCGGCGGGTACAGCGCCGGCCGCAGCACACACGACGAATGAAACGAGAGCACAGAGTCCAAACAGCATCGTGCAGGAAAACTGGAAAACTGGTTGACGACCGCAATCAGTGTGCTTTTTATAAAAGGAACACCGACAACATGCCGTCCACCAGCTGACGTAGGTTTCCTGATACCATGAGTGGCGCTGCGGTCTCACAGGTGCCTAGGCCACCCCAGGAAACACATCTTGATATCAACCATTGTAAACAATGTGGATCCAACTTTGCACCCAAAAATCTGATTGAGAGTCTTCCCTATAATGCGGAATCCCTCAATGCTGAGTCTGTTCGACGGTGGATCGTTGGTCCGTTTATAATTACGTACTTGCAGCAAGACCTTCCCTGACTGACTAGGTGGAAACAAATCAATAGCCCGCACACTGCGTCCACACTTCGACGGCAGTCGGTGTCCGAAGATTCTAAATGCGAGCGGGTTTCACGGGGTCAGAGGATGCCAAAAAGGTACGACCACCGCCCATGATCTATATTTAGGGAACACTCGCGTGGACGTTTCCCGCGTGGATAACGTCTCGCGTGTGCGTGTGTGCTCCGGCTGATGGTCAGTGTAACCTCGAGTTAACTGGTTCAGGTGACCGCGGTAGCCTCCATCTTCATCAACTTGAAAACGTGCATCCAATCTTGGTCCAAGAGATACTGTTGTGAATGATGTGGTGAATATTCCGGGATCCCATGGTTCGAATAATTATCTGCGTGTGGAGATGAGCAACATGGTTCAGGTTGTGGACGGCCGTTGGGAGAGTAGATACCGTGAAAAGTATCATTACTATTAGGAAGAACGATGTGCAAAGTACATGGTACATCGCCTGTGCGGGATCACAGTTAATAATGGCAATAGCGATGCAAAGAGGAGGCAACACGAGCATTTCAATGATTGTCTATCGTCTGCTCAAGCAACGTCCTAGCGTATTCTCCCCTCGGTTTAATGCTAAATTTAAAGGGTAAAGGGTGGCTATGTAGAGAGAATGAGGTTGCCCAAGCCATTATACAGGGCTCGGCGCACGTACCGTATTAATCCACTGGTGAACGCTGGTTCTGGCTTGAGAGGTTTTCCCGTCTCATCTACGCCGCAGCCGATGTCGAATAGAGCAAGCATACAGGCAATGGATATCCAGAGCTGTGCCTCGGCCATGTGCCGCCCAGGACAGATACGGCGGCCGTACCCAAATGTCACAGAAAGCGGATCGAGTGGTGAGAAATCTGAGCCATGGCTATCGTGCTGGTCGAGCGTAAGGAATCGGTCAGGATTGAAGACACTAGGGTTCGGGAATGTGATGGGGTCATGGAGGATGGCCCTTCGCGTACAATTTAGACACGAAAAGTTATTGACAAAGGTCAACTAACCAGGTATTGCCGACAACAGTGGTGCCCGCAGGTATGAAAAAACCTCTATACTCACCATCGTTTGTCACCATGTGCGGTAAACCTGATATCAAATTTGAGAGGATCTCTGAGCAGGTCAAATGCACAACGAACCGAGAGGCGCGACGGGACTCCATCTAGAGCATACAGGTAAATCTAAGTGCGAAACCATTGAAAATTAACATCCATACCTAAGGACTTCTTTCACAATAGCACTGATATATGGCAACGATTTTCTATCTGGAAAATCGGGAAGGCGTGAATGGCCAAGGATGCGATCAAGTTCTGCTTGGCCTTTGGCTTGTACCTCCGGATAAAGTATAACAGCGAGGACAAAAGAGGACAGGGCTGATAAGGTCTGCAGATATGAAGCCATTGGTACTGGAACGATGGCATAACCAAGGTAGCAATGAGGCTTACACTTTCTGTGCCACCTGAACGACGACTGAATGAATGTGGAAGGTGATGAACGGACTAACCGCATACATACCCGCGTAAGCCATCCCAGCACACGCCTTGACGAGCTCAATGTTCTTCTCGAGGGAGGCGTGAGACTCCGCTTCGAGTTCGCCCACAAGATTAGAGACGAAGCTTGGAGACGCCGTACCTTCTCTCTGCTCAAGGATTTCGTAGGCGTCGCAACAAGACTGTTAGAGAATACGCACTATGGCTCTGGTGACTGCCTCAAATGGAGCATCTCGCATCTCGTATACAGCGTCTTTCCATTCACGCGCCTTACGCTGAAAGCCAGCACCAGGAACCCATTCCCTAACCACGCTTGAGGAGCAGCAGCAAATTTAAAGTGAGGCGAGACCTACGGGATATATTTCACTGAGACCAAAAAAAAAAAAAATCAGCGACGTATTTGCTTCCCCAAGTTGAGGGGCCACGTACGGATGGGAATCAGGTCTACGAGAAATGCGCCTGGGTTGGCCGCTTCTGCCATTCCACCAAGAGCTTTCTCAGCGATTGTGATGTATCGGTCGTCCTTGGGTGCGATGTTTATGCCATATGTTACATTCATGATAGTGCTAGCTGCATTACTAAAGTCAAGGTCACTGGTGGCTCGACAAACAACGATTATGCACGGGAACCCACTGCCGGAGATGTTCAATTAAATTATCAGGGGAATCGAGAAGACGACGCATAAGCGCAAGGGCCTCGCTGCGCTGGACAGGCCAGTGAATATGAGCAACCGACTGCTGGAATTGGCGATGAAACATGCGACGGTGGGCTTTCCAGCGCTCCCCTGTCATAAAGCTACCCAGTGAGGAAGGAACGCCGAATTTATCAATACAACGACCAACCATAAGGCATGTGTCCGAATGTCCAGTCCCAGCCCATCCTAAGCAGATGACTGAGATGATGGCACTTGGAAGAGACCAGTTTGGGAGCGAAAGCTTACAGCTCATGGAGCATAGGTGAATGGTTACGGTCGGAATAATTGGCCGACCGCTTCTCAAAGAGGTCATTTGCTGCTTGAAAGGTGTTGACGAAGAGGATTTTCTTTCCTAGAGCATTGAAGAATACGAGGTCTCCTGGAAAGCCCACCAGCATGAGTGATTAGTGCAAATTAAAGGCAAACGATACTCGACCGTATTTGTGATACAGTTGAAGATAGGCTTCGATCTCGTCTACGCGGGCGAGGTCGAAAAGATTACCAACGAGCGGAAGAGGGTGCGGACCCGGTGGGAATGGAAGTCTTCGAGGATTGGCTCGGCTTCGACCCCGATAGTACTTATATAGAACGAAGATTACTGCGGAGCCTAGCGAGAAGAGGCAGTAGGCATTTCGAGTTGTAAGGGAGAGCATGGGAAGAGAAAGCACAGTCGGCCTATTCTGAACGCGCGGAGGCTAAGCTTTATAGGATCGACTGTGTATTCCTTCCGCGCGAAGAGTTCGCAAGCATCTGGTATCCAAGGGGCACTTGATCTGCATATTGGTGTGTCATTATTGTGAGGTGGAGGCTGCAGTAACTTGCGCTGGTGCCGCGCTGAGTCTTGATCCGTTATTCGGTTCAGTGAAGGCATCGCAGTCGAATCGAGCGTGCATAATGCACATATCTTTGAGGGGTAAGGACAAAATTGCATCAATCGCCGTATTCACCGCGGGTAACTCACGATCTTGCTGGGGGTCGCTCGCAGGCAGACGATGATCGGCAATCTCGCACCAATTGCATGCATTCGGGGGTGTCACTATCTGCATTCCAGCAATGTCAGTCTTTCGTATGACGGCCTTTTGACAATCGTTTTCCACGTCGAAATGGTGAGGCATGGCAGACAAGATTGGCACGATGCATATGGCTTGTAAGTAGCCAAAAAAAAGTCAAGGCTTCTGGTTCTATGAACGTAAGGAGCGCTTGTGGTTATGGTGATCAGTATTAAGAAGGCTACTGTTGCCAATCGTTACTCACAGTTTTTAGGGCCGTTGCTAATGCTTTAAGGGTTATGCATAGATTTGGAACCAGAAACGATGCACGACTTGTCACGCTCACGTGAGGATCATCACAATCTGCAAGTAATTATGTGGCTCGCTGTCATTATGAGTATCATCCACCGCCATGTCAAACCCTGATCTCTGTCCAATTGAACCTGCCGTCATCGCCAACTGCGTGATGGTCCTCGACGAAGTCGATAAGCTAAAGGTGGAACAGCTAGTGAAGGCTGTCTTCGAAAACGAAGAATCGTGGGCCGATGTTCCAGGGGGTTCCCATTTCCAGCGCTGGTATCGCAAAATTGCTTCAGGGGCCAGCGCTGTTAAGATGACTGACTCGAAGCGCAAGGACCAGGGTGTGCACGGCCGCCTAATCGCGTGGAAGAAGGGGAAGCCATTCGCACCAAACAGCCTTTTTTCCCGTAGCCTGGACACCTCGAGGCTGCTTCCGATGCATCTTGCGCGTTTCAATATTCAGATGTATGGACACCCGTCGGCATGGGAGTGGTTAGATAACTCCAGAAAGGTGACTCGAAGGAAATGGCAGGCCTGGATGTTGATGGGCATGGTACGTTGAATAAGACTTGGCTCCCTCATGGTCGGACATTAAGTGCCAAGTATAGATGCATGAACTTCTCCTGCTTCGAAACATGCACGACCGGGGAGGTGGTGATATACCCGTCATATTGATCGACTGGAGTGCCGAGCATATCGCACGAGCCATGGACTACTGGGTCAGGCTGAGCGAAGGCAAATGGTCGGAGGAAGAGCGCAACGAACAATGTATGTCTAATTCCCACTGAGAAAAACTTTTGTATACCCTATAAACTAACGTCCGCTAACAGATGCCGAGGTGCGCCGCACCTTCTGTCGGAACCTAAGACCCTGTTTTCCACAGGCTGACCTGCTTGTACGCTCGCTCCTCCACGACCCTGTAGTGGGATACGTCGCGCCCTTCATTGTATTTTATCCGACTACGAAAGATGGCCGCGCATCAGCTCTCTTCACGACTCCCGCGAACTGTCCTCTCGAGTCGATGCTCAACTCCTGGCCCAAATCATGCAATGTCCCTGCTTGTACCGAGAAGGACTGCGGTTTCTTCAACTTCGATGCGTGCCGCTCACTCGTGAAGGACAGCCCGATGGTGCGCAAGAGTGTCTGGCCGACGGGGCAAGTCCTGTGCAATTTGTGGGGGTGCGACAAGCAGCATGCACCCGACGCGCAAAATCCTACCGTTCTGCAGCGCTGCAAAAGGTGCAAGGAAACATTGTATTGCAGTAGTGCTCACCAGGTGAGAATGACTGTCTACTGCCTCGGTCGTTTAAGTAACAGAGCATGTAGACCATCGACTGGAACTCGCACAAGAATGTGTGCGAGGCGTCGTCGCGATCCGCACCCAGTACCTCGAGCTGATACCCTACTACTCCCTTATCCCGTTGTTGTTCGAATGCGACCGCTTTCGCCATCCTCGAACCATGAGTCACTTTTGATCACCACACCTCGTACAGTACCGTTACGAACCAAGCGTTCATTTAATATTTTACTTCATCAGTAGTAAAATGTAGTTCATAATATAGAGACGAAATTATACTTGTGATGATAGCAACGGATGTGCAAGAAGATGATAGGGGAATATGGTATGAATGTGCTGACAATTGCAATCTTCAAGAATGAGATAAGAATAAGATACGATGCGAGAGGATGGAGATTGAGGCTAAGATGGTCACCGCGGGAGACAACCTACAGATAGTCACAGCAGGATATCGTTTCAGTCAAGATAGTCTTGATAGCCGTAGTAACGGTGTCCTCTGCGTGGTCCGTGATAGTCTATCCAGAAGATAACAAGGTCAGAAGGAGGGGGCGCAAAAAGAAATGGAGTGCAGCTTACATGAACTCGTATCACGGATCGGGCTAAGGCCTGATACACCAGCAAGGTTGATATAACCATCACTGGTTCTCCGAGCATCCCTACCCGCCGCCCCAGCAGATACCCACTGAGCGCGACACCAGACGCACGTCAGTGGCTTCCCACTATTCGTGGTACTGGCTTTATCTATTGTGCAATGTTAGACGAAACTCGGGTTGATACCTTGAGCACTTACACTCCTGGAAGCACTGCTTATGCAGGGCGTTCCCACAATCTTCACAGAACACGAGCAAAGTCTCGTTGACGCCGTGCATAGTGTCGTAACAGATGGCGCAGTCGTCGTCGGGACCAGGGATACGTTTATTAGTCTGGGATTGCGTGTCTGCGGTCGCTTTGCCAATTGCTTTCGCATGAGCCTCGCGGATCCGTGGATGCGCGACCGAGTTTGGCGCTAGAGGGGCTTCGGCAAATATGGTCTCTAGCTCGCTGGTGAGGAGGGCTCTGCGGGACAAATCATTACGGCTATTACATTATCTGAAAATCGGGACTGACTTCTGATACCAGAAGCCTGAGTCTTGGGTGACTTGTAGAACTGAGGATGTCGAGTCAGAATCGAGTTGTTCGTGGATCACAAATTTAACGGACCTTTCAGGAAAATAAAAAGCTGTGTAATGCGTCGGTTGATATCATTCAAAAAGTGAGAGAAAATGGACTGACGATATGTTTGCAGTGGTTTCCTTTCAGATGGTCGGGACCTGCGGACCTAAATTAGCTGAACAGAATCCAACGTGCCAGAGAGACGTACAGCTGCAGCTCGGTTTGTGATCAATCGTTACCGTGTATACCTACGAGGTCGAAGTAAGCTGAATGCAAAGCAAAAAAGGGTGGTCGGGATTCTTACATTACCGGTCGAGCCCAAAACACTGAACACCTCCCTTAACTCTCCCGGCGTTCGTTGTCTGTCGATCATGAAAAACCTGTTCCCAAGATTGTCAGCACAAGAGATGAAGCGTTTGAGTGGACGAACCTCTGCGACATCACCCGCTCGACCCGATCAAGGATATTCTTCGGACACGACTTCTTAAATACAGCACCCCGTTTTTCAGGCTTCGGTTGGTCGGGGTCCGCCTTCTTACGCGATCTCGAGGCTTTGGGCGGCTTCGAGGGCCCAGGTTCGGGGTAGTCTCTTGCGAGATTAGACGGATGTGCGAATTGTGGTGGTGGCTTGGCCGGCGTCTGGGGAGGAGCGTAAGAAGCAGTTTGTGCGGTAGGTTTCACAGATGACGAGGCTGGGACGCGAGTCCCCTTGGATGAAGAGGTAGAAGCATTGGTTGGAGTGTAGGGTGCCGTCAATCTTGTGCGCGCTTTTTTCGCTGGTGGCATATCTGGCAAGACACCAGGGTCCGGGGCTTGCCCTGCTGGGGTCCAGGCTATAAACTCTCCATCCCTTCTCCGTTTAGTCAGCACCATTTAATATCTTGGATGGCGTAAAAGAGAGGTAAAAGAGGACACGAGTATAAGGAGCCTTGGTCGATGACAGTGGTACTTAGTATGGTAGGGTCGCCGTCGTCAAAAGTGGTGAGAGTTAAAGCGCGTCAGGTCACGCGGAACAATCAATAATGAATTGATCGGAATTCCCACGCATACGTACTTACTAAAAATGTTTCTCCAAGGTTTGAGGTGGCTCCGAAACAAGGTCGCGGATAGAGCACGGCAACTCCTCCTCACTGTCCTAGTGGCAGGCCCTATTCCCAAACATGTAGCGTTCATCATGGATGGCAACCGACGATATGCTCGCAGTCATCATAAGAGACCTCACGAGGGTCATAATGACGGCTTCCAGGCTCTGCGAAGGGTGCGTTTCTTGTCTTCGTTTTGGCTTCGGTGGCGCATGGACCCCGTTTCTAATATTGTGATTGGCTTATAGATGCTGGAAATATGTTTTCGGCTTGACATCACATGCGTCTCTGTGTTTGCGTTCTCGATCGAGAATTTCAAACGATCTCCTCAGGAGGTGGACACGTTGATGAGCATAGCAGAGGAGAAGTTGCTCGAACTTTGTCAGCATGGGTGAGCAGAGGTTCTGTCCCGGTAATATTTTGACTTACGCAGCTGATGCCGCAGTGATCTACTCGAGAAGTACGGCGTCAGACTGAACGTTGTGGGGAGGATAGACTTGCTTCCAAAACCGGTCCAGAAGGCGGCACGGAAAGCAGAAAGCATGACACGGCATCATAATAGGTGAGTGGCGCCGTGTCGAGCTTGTTTGGCTACGCTCAGTATTCATGCCAGGGTAATATTCAATGTTTGCATGCCGTACACCTCGAGGGATGAAATGACAACAGCTGTTCAAGCTTGCGTGCGCAACGCCATCAACTCTGATTCAAAAGAAGAACCGTCCGTCCCCGTCCTCTTCAACCTGGCCGCCTCAGCCGCCTCACCTCATTCAACAGGATAATCACGGAAGACGACATTGACAGCCAGCTGCTAACATCGAAGGGCGGGAGCCCTCCAATCGACATTCTAGTCCGCACCAGCGGCGTCAAGCGCCTCAGCGATTTCTTACTGTGGCAGGTGAGCGGACACACCAACTTGATGTATGGCTCATTTCATGATAATGGTTCTACAGTGCTGCGAGAATACTCAGATACAGTTCGTAGACACGTATTGGCCGGATTTCGGTTTGCTTGATTTTATACCCATCATCCTCGACTACCAGAAAAAGATCTGGGGGCGTTGAGTACTCGTATGATATACCCTCACGCTATAGAATTCATTAGTCCGCATTCTTGTGTCTCTACCTTATAATTTACATTGATACTGCTCTGCAGCTTCGCCCGTTCTTATGCATTCGAGAACATGGTCACACTGAGACGCTCGAATCCCCCTGCACCGATGTTATCTATTTTAGTGTGGATACTAAAGCGTAAGGAGATCCTCAACAAGGCTCCTCGCATGGGCGCGCAATGTACTCGGGGTCTGCGGCATTCTTCGGACCCGTCAACTCCTAACACCCCTGATCCTGGGGTGGTTCGAAACGTCTGTCGAGCATGAAACAGAAATACGGTAACGTCTGCGTTTACCCCGAGCTGGCATTAAAGGCTCGTCATCATCTAGCAAAATGCCTATGATACAATGTGTTCTACAAACCGCGATATATAGGTACAGCGTTCAAGTACATTATTTGTACACGTACGCTCGTACATACATAATAAAGAAAACACCTTTGAAAAGGTAGAGAACGAAGCGAAATAAACAATCGTCCGATGCCGTGAAGAGTGTAACAACCCATGATATCCTCCGCCACGTACAAGTCCCAAGTCCTTTCACACGAGCGTGAAGCCGCCAAAGTCGAGAAACGCCTCGTCAAGCGACATCTTACGCACCACGAGCGCTTCGACGATAAGCCGGCTCTGCGCCTTCCCTGTTCCTGCATGAGTCCCATCTTGCTCTTTGGATCCCGACGTTGACATTGCCGGTACGGCGGTGGTCAGCGGGGTGGCAAACACATCGTCATCATCGTCCTCGCCCTCGTTGTCTGGGAGGTGTAGTGTAGGGTTGGCTTTAGGAGATGCGGTGGTGGTGGTGCCTGTGTATGAATCAGTTGGTGGGACGGGTTCGTCCAAAGAAGCGTGCAAAGAGGCGAGGCCCGAGACAAGGGCGTCGGTTTCGGCGGGAGTGGGATCGTGCGCGAATTTATCTTCAGCTGCGAAAGGAACTGGACCCGGAGATGGGGAAGCGGAAATGACCGGTGAGTCGACGGGCTCTGGCGTGAGGGATGATGCGTCGGCAGCAGCGACAGTCGACGCTGCAGCGTACGCGAGGAGCGCTTTCCGCTTCTCCTCACGTTTGCGGTCCCGCGTCTGGCGGCGTGTGTTCGCCTTCACTGCTGGGTCCGTTGCGTACGCAGGTGCGTGTCCCTTCCCTTTCCCGCTCGTACGTGGGTGATCCTGCGCATACTGTTCAGAATCGGACGTGGAGTCGGGGTGCGTGATGTGCTTGATTCGTTTCAGCCGCTTGCTTTTGACGTGCCCGGGGAGAGTGTGGGCGTGCATCTCCATGCGTGCACGCATGGGGCGGGGTTTGAAGACGGATGCGATCTCGAGGTCGATGGCAATGTATGAGGGCTGCTGTTTCGCCTGGGTGACAGGCTCGTCGTCGGGCTCCGCGTCGGCGTTGTCTGCGGGGTCTGGATCTGTGTCAGGGTTTACTGAGAATAGGGATACCGGGGATGACGCGTGGGGGGAAATAGGGTACGAGGTGGTGCCGGTGCGCTTTCCCTTGGGTACAACAGTACTGGACATTTCATTGGCATCCTCATCATCAAAGTCGGTTGTGGACGGCTCCGTCTCAGTCTCGGTGGTGCTCGTAGAAGTCAGAATGGTTGTGGATGACAGAGAGCCCTCGGAGCCTGGTGGGGCAAGGCGCCGTTTGCGCTCGCCATTCCATTTGTCGGTCTGCGATGCGGCAATGCCTGCCATGACGGCGGGAACCTCGATCTCCTTGACAACTATGACGCTAGCACCAATCTCCCCGGCCATCATTTCCAAGGTCTCCAGACTCTGCTCGAGCTCAGCGCGGGGGAGGCCGACAAGTGCACCCGAATCTGCTACGCCGAGTTCATAGTACGCCTGGCCGCCGCCTTCAAGGAGGCGCCACTTTAGCTGGGTAACAAGGCGGGCAAAGCGAGCGGGAGATGGCGAAAGCAGTTGTAGCTTGTATTCGACGTTGCCCTCGTCCGCTTCTGGGACGAGGCGGGGAATCAGCTCGATGCTAAGGGGGCTAGGAGAGGTGCTGGACGAGCGGGAAGAGGGCGAGGGCGGGGTGGAGATGAGAGAATCCCAGGGGCTGGGAACGCGAGGGCTTTCCGATTCTGACTCCCCGAACATGAGCTGAATTTATATGACGATTTATGACAAGTTTAGGTTGGTATTCGAGGTATCATCGTTAGATGAAGAGGTCTTGACTCTGCGGGATTTATAGGCGATACATGGTGGTGGAGTCAAGACAAGTTATGTTGGCGAGTCAACGATGAGGGCGGTGTTTGCACCGGACGAAAATGACAAATACTGATCAATCTCGGCAGCACATTTGGATCAACCCCTTCACTAGTCGAGATTCAAAGTTCACCTTGCGCCACGTTAGCAAGGGTCGATGGCGTAGTTGGTTATCGCATCTGTCTTACATCACATCATCTCCGTGGTGCACAGAAGGTCCTCAGTTCGAGCCTGGGTCGACTCATTTTCCTCCTAGCTCCTACTATCAACTGGGACCCCGAGCCTTGACTTGACCCCTTCACAGACTGCCCGCGCCAATGGTGTCGCCGCACTCGCCAGCCTCCTTGTCCTTGCTCTAGCCGTTGCGCTCTGGAAGAACGTCTGTTATCAATGGAATGGATGCTTGTTCGAAAGCTAACTGACACAACGACAAGACCACCTTGTATTGTCAAGTGTTGGATTACTGCTTTTGCAATTGGGACCCCGCCTTTCATATTACAGCAATCGTACGGTCACTCTGGCCTATTGTACTTTCTCTTTCTCTTTCAGTCTGGACTTATGAGTAGTATATATTGTAGTATGTCTTAATCTGTACGTCCCCTCGACGTCTCGCAGATCGAACAATGCTTACTCACTTTTTGTTTCTTGTCTAGGAATATTGAGCCACGTCTAACCCTTTTGGTATATTCTAGGGTGGTCTGAAATCCCGGCCAACCATGCTGATGTTCGGGGCCACGCTGACGAGTTTTCTGATCCTCACACTCACGTGGAGCTGTAATCTGGCTGCTCTGGTGACGACCATTCGCACTTGTTTGTTGACTGTAGACGGGAAAACATCCCACACGATGACGTTTTCGCGCTTTGACGGAACGATATCTTACTGCATACTTGTCAATCAGCGATCCTCATAGGAGAAACATTTGAGTTCAGCACGATTTTTTAAGCAGCAGGGACAAATGGATGTCGAGAGGCGTCGAACACTTTTGACCATCTCTTTTGTACATGCTCGTCACGACGGCAACGCATTGGATGAGTCCCGTGTTGGAGATGCGAGTCACTTCAGCAATGATGACGCCCATCGCAACTCCCAGGAGCTCTTCAATAACGAAGCAGTAGTTCCGACTCGTTAAAGTACGTTTACCGAGTATTCCCCTGGCTTATCTAAAATTGAATTCGTAGAAGTGCCTCGAACAGCAGAGAAAGATCATACCAGGTGGTCAGCAACTTCCACCAGTTGCAACCTCGCATGAGTAGAGGATTTTCAAGAAGTCAAGTTGACGAGAACTGGCGTTCTGAAATTTCGCGCAGACATTGCCAGCTTGTCGGGAAACGCCGCTTGCCAACCTTCTCCCGCTCTTCGTGTGGCGCTTCATGCCCAATTCATGGCGTTTGTGAGCGATTAGATCTGATTAGATTCAACCTCTTATTTGCATGTGCTTGGTAACACCTTCCTGCCATGCTTCCCCGCCATCGCCCATGTTGCCCCCTCTCACGTCTCTTCAGCACCACTACTGCCTCTCGCCATGAAAACCCTCTCGTAAGTTTTGTCTCTCAGGACCAAAGCTCCTCTCAAGTTTCTCCAGGGGCTTCCTCAGCGCGGTACACCCCCGCAGATGCCCCGAAGGGGTGGGCCCATCGAGAAGCGCGCCATACCAAACGTGCGCAAGGTTATCGCGGTCGCGAGCGGGAAGGGTGGAGTGGGAAAGAGCACTGTTGCAGGCGTGTTCGACGCGTTGGCCCCGATGTACTTGCAACTGACCGACACCCGCCAGTGAATCTAGCATTTGGCCTATCTGACCTACGCGATCCCGACACCTCCGCACGGCTGCGCGTCGGCATCCTCGACCTTGACATATTTGGGCCATCGGTGCCCACACTCATGGGGCTTCAGAACAGCGGCGAGCCTGAACTCACCCTCGGTCTGTTTGCTTGTGACCTACAGTCAATTCGCAACTAAACACTTTCCTTCTAGCTGGTGCTCTGCGCCCGCTGGTCAACCACGGCCTTCCCACTATGTCCATGGGTTACCTCCTTCCACGCGCCCCAGACTCGGACTCCACCCATGACACACCTGTCGTTTGGCGTGGCCTTATGGTGCAAAAGGCCGTGCAGCAACTGCTCTTTGACGTCGACTGGTCAATGGACCAGAAGGGCTATGCGCTAGACGTGCTCGTGGTGGACATGCCGCCAGGGACAGGCGATGTACCACTGACGCTGGGACAGCTCGTAAAAGTCGACGGTATGCACCATGCGAATTTTTTGTAACGCCAAGCGAAACCGATACCAATGACCAGGGGCGTTGATTGTATCGACACCACAAGACGTCTCCCTCGCCGACGTGCGTAAAGGTATCGCCATGCTTCGCAAAGTCTCGGTCCCCGTAAGTCCTCCCTTCCCGCCTCCCTACTTCCTCACTTCCTCACCCTGGCAATAGATAACGGGTCTTATTCTTAACAACGCACACTACACTTGTCCCAGCTGCTCCATCACGTCCCCATCGCCGCCGAAGCCACAGTACCTTTTCGGCCCACCTGATCGCTTCCGTGCCACAGCCGCGCGCCTTGGCATTCCCATCCTCGCTGAGCTTCCGCTAGTGCCCGGCGTTTCTGCTGCGGGCGATGCGGGAGTCCCCTATGGCCTCGTTGAAGTGGCGAAGAGAGAGAAAGACGGGAGGGGCGGAATCGAATGGATCGAAGGAATGAAGACGGCAGCAGCGAAGGTGTGGGAGGCTGTTGGAGGTGAGAAGCTTGAAGTGAGCTAGGCGGATTGAGCGGTGTGGATGAGACGCGCATGTCAATTTTGTATGGCAGCCGTCGACACACGACGATTTGCAGTGCGCATTGGATCTCAAATGTAGGGACATGCGTCCTCCGTTTCCCATAACCAGATCCAGAATAAGGCGGGGTTTTTGAAGGTCCACCTAGCCCAGCTCGCTAGCTAGATCCTCGGTATGCGCTGACAACGAGACCGGAGCGAAAAGAAACACCCACCTGTTACCAGACTCACCTCTCATTGCTGGTTCTGCTTCTGTACACTTACACTCGAGACTGGTCGTTCGTTGCGTGTGCGCCTTTAGTCATACTCTCACAATGTGTATTTCCTTCCTTGTCTCAACTTCTTTTCTGTCCAGTTGCCACCCACGCCACGCCTTTCATCCCTCACACTACCCGTTCCCTGTGGGGGGTAAGCCAGCAAACATCTACGCTGGCATCGCCCCCGCCCACGGGGTCCAATTGTATGCATACAATCTATGCGAGCTCGCAGGCTTATTGGACCCACTTAGGTGTGAAGGGCGCAGCGAGGATTTTGCTTTTTGTTCAGACGGCGTGGGGTGATTTATGTAAAATTATTTATTGTTTCCCGGAAATTTCGGATGTCGTTAATTGTCATTGGGCTTGAAATTGGTGAAGCCCTTCTGGTCTGCAATTTACGACTGCTACGTATGCTTGATTTTTTTGCAGCGAATTGTTTATGCTGTCATGATGGATGCTTCACAACCGTCCTTTTCTGAGCTAGGCCGTGGCGTTGGGTTCTCCTTAAGCTATTACTATCCCTGCCCTCAATACTTCATCATATGCTGATTGGCCCGAACTAAATAACATAAAATCGTAGCCGTGAATCCCTATCTTCACGCCCGCCACATAACTTGTGAACAGCTGAGAACCTGGAAGGGATTTCGCCAAGACATTACGCTGCTGCTGGGTCGATGGCGTAGTTGGTTATCGCATCTGTCTCACATCAGCCTGTCTTGATGTGCACAGGAGGTCCTCAGTTTGAACCTGGGTCGACTCATTTTTGATGAATCTCTCGTTCCAAGCCATGTATATAGGTGCCAACTGGCGTTGTCTTGCAGAAGTTCGCATGATTCGAAGGTAGCAGCACTCCTTACCATTTTTTTTCGTTGCAACCTTGCATGTTTAATAGCGCAAGGAACGCCTGAATGAACGCGATCGGGTACAGTCGCGCGCACACAAGAAACTTGACCATCCCCTGGGCGTGTATGGTTACATCGAGGCCCGGGGGTTGGAAGAGAGCAGTCAGCATCGTTTTGAGCTGTTTTTTTCACGTAAATGTAGTCAACATGGGGGTACAGAAAGAAACATCTATTTGTTATTTGACCGTATGCAGTGATTTACAGTGCAGACGATTAACTCTTACGACTTTGAGGCATCGGGACCTGTACACTGTCACGATCAAAACCCAAAGGATAAGAGGATAGGTCGCTGGTGAGCGCAAGGGTATCCAAGCTTGCTTGCTGGCGATTGCTGAAAGAAGTAGGAGGGGGGGCTGGACCGTCCCCAGAGTCGATTTGGAAAAGGAACCGCCCAAGTCCTGACGATGCTGTTGATAATTGAGAGGCTGTGGATAAGCCGAGTGTTCGCCGGTTTGGAGGCTTGGGAAGCGTAGGATCGTCAGTAGCAGCCTGTGGTTTGTCGGTGAATTCTTGTTGTGCTACTGGTGAAGGTGGCGCAATATTAATTGTATGCTGAGTGCCAAGAGGCGAGGGCGGAGGGTTAGCACTGAAGGATTGCTGACCTAACGGAGAAACTGGGGGATCTGATGGGTCTGTCCGAAATGGGAGATGGTGGCACGAAGGGGAAGGATTCCAAAATCGAGTCTGCACGGGTGGATGTTGCAGACATAGCAGATGAGGCCGAGACTCTACGGCTCAGCTCTGAACTCTGAGCCTGTACTTGCACCTGCGCAGGGGCTCTCTGCATTGCTGGTGTCCGGTGAAGCAGGACTGATTAACTTGCCCATAGTAGTCCTGTAAGGCGACCGAGGAACGCTATTGGGGCTCAGCTGAGAACTTGCGACTGTGTATCCGCTCAGCCCAACTTGAACTCGTGTCACCCTCCCGATGTCAACCACAGAGCCGGCTTGCGTGCTCATGCTGGAGGGACAGCTGTTGTTCTTAGGTTGCGCCTAAGGTACGTCTGGTGTCTCAGGAATCCATTCGGAGTGGGAAACCCGGACAGCACCGGTGGAGGAGCGTCCAAACGTGGTCGCCGTGGGTGCTGGGGACGCGCCGTAGTCTGCATTGATAGAGGCTTCATCACTGAAAGGGTCGATGGCTTGACTTTCATCCGCTTCTTTGAGCACATTAGCTGGCCCAAATGATGTGGATGCCAGTGGCGACCCAACAGCTGGACGAGAAGCTGCCGGGGGTTTCAAGCTATCTGAGCCGGACGAAAGTGATCCAGGAGCATTGATCACTTCTGCCCTGACCACGCCCAGCATTTGACGAACGGCAGCCTTGTTTGGTGTTATAATCATCGGGGCCTCGTTCAGGAAATCGCTGGAGAAACTGGCATTTGTCATATACGAGTGCCTGTTGGTTATACCCGAGATGGTCGAGGGCGCGTAGGTGGCCGGCCCACGTGCAGAGTCGCGCGAAACGTTGACATGATCTAAGTTCAAGTCTGGGGGGCGTGGAGGGCGCACCAGCAGAGTGGAAGTCGCTGACAGCTGGGTATGGCTGTCAGAAGTAGGCGAAAAAGCACGTTGTGAGTCGGCAGGTACAAGGGCGATGGGTATGACATTGGTTCCCTCCGTTCCTGCTGTCTGGATAGAAGTAGCATCGTCAAACGGATTTGTGTTAGAGTGCCGTGATGGATTATAGTGAGGGGATGAGCGCTGTGATTCGGGATCCAGGTCGATTGTGGTATCCGATGAAGTGGAGTAGACTCTGACGGTATTAGTTGAGTAGGTGAAGGTGTAGATGGCTTCTCTGTCGGGTCTGGTCTGTTGAGTACTGTTTCTGCAGATGCGGGAATATCCTTCGGGGGCTCCTGGGCTGCGGCCAGACATCGGCGGAATCGCATTTTTCGACGGTACCACAGGAAAAGGGTGACCGCTATCCCAAGGAAAATCAACGCACCAACAATAGCGCCCGCTGTTGCACCCTTGCTAGCACCGCCAGAACTCTTACCACCAGAACCATTCCTGGCAATGCATTTTGTCTGGCTGCAGGAAACACAATCTCTGGTGTAATCATATTAGCCTGAGCTGCGGTTCTAGTCGTAAAGATCAAACCTGTTAATTTGAAAACAGCTCTCGTTGGCAGCGCAGTTACAAGGTATGGGATCAGGGCATTTTATACAGTCTTCGCGAGGGAGAAGAGCTTCAATGCGCATAGCTGGAGAAGGGCGGAATACAGAAAGAAAGAGCATAGACAGAGTTAGACGGAAGAAAAAGATCTGGCTTGGGCACCAGGAGAAGTAGGTTGGGGAGCTGAGAGGTGCGATCTCATTTCAAGGGAACTGCATGACCCTGTCACCTCTCTTAACTTAGCCAAGGCTGTTCATCCGCCCAATGTACAATTCGGATAATCACGCCTCACAACGGGTCGATGGCGTAGTTGGTTATCGCATCTGTCTAACATGTAGTGATCAAAGTCCTGTGTTCACAGAAGGTCCTCAGTTCGAACCTGGGTCGACTCAACTTTTTCCTCGACTGGATACCCGAAACTAAGGTCAGGAAAGTTTGGTTATTTGCAGTGGAGCGCTGCAGAAGGATGTCATAACGGCACGCTAAACCCGGGTCGATGGCGTAGCCAGTTGCTACCTCTATCTCACATGAACACATAGCTCTGTACATGCGTGCTCAGGAGGCCCCAGTTCGAACCTGGGCCGACTCATGGGGTGTGAACGTCGTCTTTTTTCACTCTCCGTAGGCAACGCTATCCTTCGCTACAAAAAGTGTGATATAGTCATGCTGTAGTTGTGTTTTACGTTCGCGGCAAAAGCAACCAAGATATGTGCACCACTGCACATAAGGAGTAGGGACACGAGGTGATGGGCAAACTTGGATGATACACTTATGTGAAACGCGAACACAGAAAACGCTCAGGCGGAAAGCAGTATTTGGATGACGAGAAGTACACAACAGATACATAGGCAATTGAGAACGTCCAGCCTTTACTTGGACTTCATTTTTAAGAAAGCGTTGGCACGGTCCAGTCGATCCAGGTCGCGTCGTTGAACCCGAGACCGTTCGCGCCATCCGTTTTGATGATATTGGTATTCGTGCTCTGGCCCTTCAAGAATTTGTTCACGAACGCATCGAGGTCGCCCTGTTCGCTCCCTGGGAAAGCGCAGTGGTTGTGGTTGCCGACCTGCGAGACGCCCATGGAATCCGCAGCGCCTAGCGCCTGCCAGATCTTGTTCGCGGTCTTCTGGCAGCCCCATACGGACTGCGGGCCGAGCCAGTCGATGCCCGTGTTGTCGATGATGAGCAACGCACGGGGCGCGACGAGGGCTGAGAGCATGTGGTGGTCGAATGGCAGGACGGGTACCTGGTTGACGTACTGGTTGAACGCGGTCGAGAACCAGACGTTCTCCCCGACGATCTCAGAGGCGGTTTGGGTGTTAATGCCCGACTTGAGCATCGCATCGGAGACGCGCCAGCAGCCTGCACCGCCGGAGCCGGACTCCTGGGGGATGGTGAGGGCGATACGCTTCTCGAAGGCGCCCGCAACGAGGGCACCCTTGCCGTTACGCGAGCAGCCAGTGACACCGACGCGCTGAAGGTTGATGGGCACGCTAGGTGTGATCTCGAGGGCATCAATGATACGGGAGACACCCCACGCCCAGGCCATCATGGCGGAGGCAGAGTGCCCAGTGCCGTAGAGCGTGTAAAATTTGCCTTGCCCACGACTGCTGGCGGATTGCTGGGCAGCGATGTCGTCGTTGTTGAACGTGAGGACAGCGACGCCAGAGGGTGTAGGGATGCTCATACCGCCATAAGCGATGATGGCAGGGAAGGGGCCAGTGCCAGAGGGGACAGAGACGGTGACCTGGAAGGAAATGGATTTGCCGGAGTCCGAAACGTTAATCGTGAGTTTTCCGCCGGAGTAAGAAGCAGTAATGGACTGGGGCTTGGGCGGCATTGTGCCGAGCTCGTAGCGCTGGAACAGCTGGCTGATTTCCTCACGGCGGCAGTCCCAGTCTGCTTTCGAGGCTGCACGAGCTCCACTAAGGAACTTGAATGGATCAGGTAGCTTGGCATTCGCTGTAAGTGATATGCTGGACGGGAGTCCAGTGCAGGTGGACGGTCCTGGGACATTCGTGGTTCCAGGGTTTCCAGGTGTGGTAGTTGTCGGGGCAGGAGTGGTGGTAGGAGGCGCAGGAGTAGTAGTACTCGGAGGTGCGGGCGTTGTGGCACCCGGGAGACACTGGGAGTAATAGTCATTGAGACGAGTGCAGGTTGTACCAGCCACGCAGGTGGTTCCTCCAGTCCATCCAATACCTCCACCTAGTTGCGACAAATTCATCAGTAAGGAGGGAAAGATGGGGTAGTAGGTGCTTGCGTACATTGTGCCCACACTGGTTGCTGGGCAGATACAAATCCCGGTAGCGCAAGAACGAGAGCAGCGAGAGAGTACTTGAGTGCCATATTAGAGTTCAAAACGCGGGAAGCTGCAAGCCACTGATCATCCCACAGGAAGCGTGGCCATTTTATACTCGCCGCCCACTGAGCCAAAAATCATAGACAGCTCATTGAATGGCGGTCTAAATCTTGGGGATTCCTCGAAACGTCACATGGAAAGTCTGAATCAGACCCCGATTGAATGATTACCCCGATGTTAGCGAGACGTCGTTTTAGGCCTGGTTTATACCCATAATTGAGCATAGGTTCGAGGATTCTAGCTAGAGAAAGACAGGAACCGATGTCGTATCACGCCCGTCGGATCTCTGCGAAGCTAAGACTTCTCATATCGTCAAGGCACGCGGTGGAGTACCATCCATTATTCCGTCCTTTCAGAGGCGCTGTAAACGCGTCGAGGGACCAGGCAGCTATACGATCGCCGAAGTTGAGGCGAGAATCATTGATTCTCGAGGGTGACGTCTAGCAAAAAGCGCAAAAGAGGCGGACTGTCCTAGGATGGGCGAAAGCGCTTCCACCTGAAAAAGGTCGTACTATATACCCTGAGCAAACGTATTTTTCTCAGTAACAAAATTTTCTTACCGCCGCTAGGAGGAGACCTCTGACCGTCCGGTTCGTAGTACCGCCCCAGGGCCGCAACGTACAAGTCATTGATCAACAAACTGGCACACCGAAATTTCGCCAAAATGTGGCTCGGGCGGACCGCTTTTTCCCGTCACCGGCCCGTGACAACCAAGCATTGAATCCAGGCGTCAGCAGGCAGCGTTTTCTTCACCTTGGAATCTTTGTTGTAGATCCGAAGTCGTTGCTTCACTGTCGTACGGAACTATGTTCTTTTGAGAAACGGGCTATTCGCAGCTTTACCGTGTAATCCTTAGTATGTAACAGGCGGAATAAGAGGCCCGTCGGACCGTAAAGCTGCTTGGCAAGTGGCATTGTCGGAATCTGGGCAAAGAACGTACAACCTTAACCACTCACCTCAAGTCCGTACGCATCCACTGAGTCCAACGGTACAGTTTTGATGAGTGGTGGTTGCATTCTCGATACTACATAAAAAGCAGTACTATGTAAAACCCTATAATAAACGATATAAGTGCAGTGGGGTGGGGCGTAGTGGTAATTGCATGCGTATTAATAAAAAGATCGTCAGTCGTTCACCGTTATATCTACCGCTCAACTGAACCAGGAAAGGCTTAGAACCCGCCCATTCCGCCCATACCACCCATGCCCCCCATACCAGGCGCACCACCTGCGCTCTTCTCCTCAGGCGCGTCAACCACACAGCACTCGCTAGTGGTCAGCAAGCTCGCGACGCCGCTGGCATCCACAAGGGCAGTCCGCACGACCTTGAGCGGGTCCACGATACCGGCCTTCACCATGTCGACGTACTCGCCCTTCGCCGCGTCGTAACCCCAGCCGAACTTGTCCTCTGCGCCGTACTTGCCGAGCAGCGTGCCAACGATCACACTCGACTCCTCACCAGCGTTGTCCAGGATGGCCCGCGCAGGACCCGTCAGCGCCCGCCGAATGATAGCAACACCAAGCTCCTGATCGAAGTTCGCCGTCAAGAGGGGAGTGGCAGTCGGTGAAGTGGGAGAGGAGGCAGAACCGGCGCCGCTGCCGGGGGATGTGGTCACGAGCTGGAGGCTAGCCTTGAGCAGCGCAACACCACCACCGGGGAGGATACCCTCCTCGACGGCAGCGCGAGTCGCGTTCAAAGCATCGTCGTACCGGTCCTTCTTCTCACTGACTTCGACCTCGCTGGAACCGCCGACCTTGATGACGGCAACACCACCGGAGAGCTTGGCGAGGCGCTCCTGGAGCTTGGAGCGGTCATAGTCAGAGGTGGTGGGGTCCGCGATGATCGCGCGGATCTGCTCGCAACGCGCTTGGATGGCGTCCTTGGAGCCCTCGCCGTTGAGAACGATGGTATCATCCTTGGTGATGGTGATGGAGCCAGTGGAGCCGAGGAGGTCAGGGGTGGCGCGCTCAAGTTTGATGTCGAGCTCGTCAGTGAAGACCGTACCGCCAGTGAGGATGGCAAGGTCGCCAAGAATGGACTTGCGGTTGTCGCCGAAGCCAGGAGCCTTGACGGCGGCGACCTGGAGCTGACCACGAAGCTTGTTGAGGATGCAAGCAGCGAGGGCTTCGCCGTCGATGTCCTCAGCAATGATGATGAGGGGGCGACGGGCCTGAGCAGCGGCCTCGAGTGAAGGGAGGATATCCTGAAGGAGGGAGATCTTCTTCTCCGAGAGAAGGATCAAGGGCTTCTCAAACTCGACCTTCTGGGCCTTGACATCGGTAACGAAGTAGGGAGAGATGTAACCACGGTCAAAGCGCATGCCCTCCGTAATTTCAATCTCGTCCTCGATGGTACGGCCCTCCTTCACGGTGATGACACCCTCCTTGCCGACCTTCTCCATGGCCTGTGCAATGAGGTTGCCAACATGGGTATCACCGTTTGCGGAGATGGTCGCGACCTGAGCAATCTCGGCGGTGGTGGTAATAGTTTTAGTGTGGGCCGAGAGGTATTCAACGACACGGTCAACGGCAGCCTGCGAACCACGACGTAGGTCCATAGGGTTGCAGCCAGCCGCGACATTTTTGACACCTTCGGAGTAGATGGCACGTGCTAGGACGGTAGCAGTGGTAGTCCCGTCGCCGGCAATCTCGTTAGTCTTTTGTGCAACGTCCTGAACAAGACTGGAAAAGTGTCAATATGGTGGTGGGAAACGAGGAGAATAAGGATTTACCGAGCACCAAGGTTCTCAAATTTGTCCTTGAGGGTTATTGCTTTTGCAACCGTGACACCATCTGTAACAAAGAGAGAACAGGTGAGAACGCGTCGACACGGGAACAGTCGGACGTACCCTTGGTGATTTTGGGACCACCGAACGACTGCTCGATGATGACGTTGCGCCCTAGGACAACTCAGCACTATGAACAGAGCACTAGAGAAGACGAACTTACCCTTGGGACCTAGGGTAACGCTAACAGCATTTGCAAGGACGTCGACACCCTTGAGAATGCTGGCTCTGCCCTCGTTCGAAAACTTGATCTCCTTGTGAGCACCACGGGTCAATGTGGGCTTAGCAGCCTTGGCTGCAGCACGACGGAGAGACCGAGAAGAGGTGGTCGACAGACGATGCATTTTTGAATTGAGTGGAAAGAAGGAAAAGTAAACTTGACTGAGGTGGTCAACGTCACGACTAAATTTTTAAACCTTCTCACAGAACGCTCTAGAATTGCACGTGATCGCTCAGGGGTCTTCCCACGCTGTCAGTGCAAACAATCCTGGAACTCGGATATATACCTTCTCCTCGTCGCACTAGTAGACCGTTGCATATCAAAGGACAACTCCTCAGCACGCCGCATTGGTGAAGTTTCAACGCAGTTATCGACCACTCACCGAGTCCGTTCACCAGCTCTCATCGACAAGTACTCGGCACACTCATTCATTGCCAGCTTCTTCTGTGGTAAGCGCGCACGGCCGTCCTAAACCTAGTCGCCATACCATCCCTCAGTTCGGATCAGTTTCTCACCCTTCTCCTGAATATACCGTCATGTCATCGAAAATCTCGCTTCCCGAGGAATTAATAGAGGTGATCGTCGATGAGATTGCTGATCGAGACAAACTGGTATTGAAGCGGATTTTGAGGACGTGCAGTCTTGTTTCCTCGTCGTTCCGGGATCCATCCCAACGAAAGCTTTTTCATGCAATACACGTCGCGTTCGGAATCCACGACAGTTCCGTCGCCAAACCGCTCGGCTGCTAGATACCCTTTTAACTAATCCACGTATTGTTTCCTATATCAGAACACTCTGGTTGCGGATCGGTACCCCGTTTTACTCTGCGCCTGGCTTGTCATCTGCACTCTGCAGGTTGCCACACGTGCAGAAGATCATCATGGAGACTAACCACGGGCTTATTCCTTGGGAGACTCTACATGAGGACTTTAGAACGGATTTGCTTCATCTTGTTTTGTCCCCGACAGTTCGAATTCTCTTGATCGGGGAAGTCGACGTTCCCATTGGATATCCACGCAGTCTCACACACATAAAACGCATCTATTTGATGCCTTTTTTTCGGTGCACGTTCAGGCAGTATTCCCCTGCCGATCATGCCATTGGTGACTCCCAGGGAGATACATCTCGACTCCCTGTCGATGACCACTCAATACTATATCTGGGACAAGCTCCTTGCCGCCTTAGGGACTAGTATATCTCGTCTTCGTAGATTCAAAACCTTTATCACGTATGAAAGAGACATCGCCCAAATTCAGGGTGTTATCGATGCATCGGCGGGAGTTTACACTGGTTTGGCTACTAGTGGCATGCAGGTACGCTTTGTTACAATTGTCTGGTGGCACCAATGCTCACAATGTAGTGTTATCAGAAACGGTACGATCCCCGCAGCGGCATCTGGACCTCATGAATCAATCGAACCTCCAACATCTCTTCATTGGTTTATACAATGTGCTGAATATGGAGGACGCGCTCATGTGGACTTGTCTCGTCTTGGGAACTATACTCGGAAACAATAGGATCGTCTCCGTTGTAATCAAGTCAAACGTAGAGCCAGATCTTCAGTGTGCTGCATGGTCCAAAATCGACGAGCTTTTAACAAAAAAGCATTTCGCGACGTTGAGTCACATCGTTATCAACATGGAACAGAAGACTGGACAACTCAGCCTTTCCAGCCTGCAATTTTCACGACTCTCTGCTAAGGGCTATTTTTCGACCGCACCCCGCTGATCGAGAGAGCCGATTGGCAATGGTAACCTGGTTGTCAGAATACCACTTCCTGCAATAGGATTTTGTCTAGCCGATACCTATCTGGACGATAGATGATAACGAAGCACCACATGATTGACGTGTCACGCGTACGCGAAAAAGAAAACGTCGACGGCCAGGGACTACATTCTTGTAAAGGCGAAACCCCCGTAATCGATATGATTGAAAGCGCCTCACCCAAAGAACACCCTGCTACGAAGGGGCGCTTTCTTTGTTGTGCTTTAGAAACGCGCCTTTGTGCCTCACATTACAAAGGGAGCGGCGGGTGGCGTGTCGCTGGCTTGTATCTTTAAATAGTCCCAAGGGTGTCTTTCTATCTCAACAAAATTTCCCTCCTGGTGCTCAGCTAAGGTGTTTGACATACCTTTCAGTTACGACGCTCTTTTTGTTTTCCTTCCAATAATAACGAAATCGACATCATCGCCCCGCTTTTCCCTTTCAACCCAGCCACGTATCACCTCATGGGTCCCCTCAGACGCGAAACCTCCGTAGACGACTATCGCACGTTCTCCACGATGCCGCGAAACAGCAATCACCACTACCTCCCCATTTTCCAGAACCTTGCATCCGCGTCCCTCGCTGGGCGTCTCAGCCCCACCTCGCCGTCCTATGGCCGGCGCATCTCGCCGAAAAAGACTCCTTCCCCGCAACGCAAGTCGCGCTCCTCTACGTCCACATCGGTGTTTGGCAAGGTCCTCGAGAGGTTGAAAATCAATCCCAAAGGTCGGAAGACCGCGCCGAAGAGCCCGCTCCGATCGCCAGGGCTCCGCGGAAAGCGCTCGTTCTCGGGGGTCGGGAGGTGGGAGGAACACAGTCCGCAGAGGCTGCACCAGGAACGGCTCGCCGAGTTGAGGCGTCTCCGGGCTGGGAGGCGCGCCATAGAAATGAATGCCGAGGATCGCGATCGTGACGACGACGCTCAGGCGCAGTATCTCATGACGCGATGGATCACGGACCCTTTTAAGACCCCTCCGTGCACGCCTACAGATGCGCCGCCGTTGTCGCCTGTTGAGATGAATGGTGCGGTGTCGGACAGCCCTGATAGTGCGAGGAGCAGGAAACGACAGGCGGAAAAGGTCGTGCAGGTTCAGAGAAGCGGAATGAAGCTTTTGCAAACGCTGGGACTGGACGCGAGGGAGGCGGTATTGGAGCAGTGCAGGAAAGCGTTGGAGGTTTGAGTGGGCGAGGTGAACAACCTGAGAGAGTGACACATCGCGGACGCTGTGTTCTATATCTGCCAGGCTCATGATTAGCGTGATCTAATATGGACTTACGGATCTCTAACTATGTATATGATATGTTTGGACGTATACCTACAGTATATGCTTTATGCTTTATGCTACAACATGTCCTGGAGGAAATTTCTATGGTTAATTAGTAAGCTGTAGTGACGCCGTTCTGGTGAGTGCGCCGGTATTCCTTCCGAGCCAGAGTGGTAGAGTCGAGTCTTAGACTATGCCCGCTACAGGTTGGACGGCTCGCATAGGGAAGACTCATTCATGGTCGGCTTTTAAGAGAAACCGACTCACACGTGATGTGACTGGACGCGTATCGATACCGAATATAATAATAGTGACACTACACTACCTCAATCGATTCGACCAGAGGGTGTGACCTGTGCCAGTCAAAATCAGATCGAGAAAAGGACTGATTCCTAATCGCTGATACTCGACCTGCCTTGATCTGCAATATCGCATTATTGGAGGTTATCACCAAATTAGCCCAATTCTAGATTTTTCTCGGTCTGCTCATGTCTCCTTCGACTGGGTGTGCGTGTGAACTCAACCGAACTCCGCAGCACTGGCCCTGACGCGAAGCGATTTTGCGACATCCACCCCATTTTTATGGCAGTTTAGCGTGACTTTCCAAGGGATTCGACATTTCAACCAGAGGGGTTCTGTGACGTGTGACGGTTGGATTGATCAAAATAGTACAGTTTCCTTACCAAACTCTCACGTTTAGCCTCCCGACGACAGCCTACGACCATGCCTTTATCAAGTGCGCTCTGCCTCTTCTTTTACCACCGCTCTCTCAGTTGACAATGTGAGCAATGCATAGAGACTGAGCTACTCGTGCTAGATGGCAATGTGCAACTTTCAGACTTTCACAGCAACTATCCTAATGGGATTTATCGCCTGAGGTCTGGACACCAACGCTGACACACCACACGGAATTAAGTACTTGACATTCGAATCTATTGATCTAGAAGACAGCATGCGCACAGCATCTAGGGCATCATCGTTGAACTGAGGTTATATACCTTGCTCAAAGGCTAAGCCAGCCCGAGAAATACTTCCCTTCACCGAGAGTCAAACAAGACGATATGGCGAGTACGGAGCTCATTTCCATCATCATCGCTATACTTGCTCTCGTTGGAACCATAGCCAACGCCGGCCTCACGATATGGGAGAAGAGATATACGGAACAACGCAGGCGTTACGATGCCCTGGCAGATGTGGTCGCCAAGTACCGGGATCCACTGCATCTTGCTGCGGAGGACCTATCCACAAAGATCATAACCATACTGGAGAGAGGGCTTTTTGCATGGGTTTCTGAAACTGCCGATCGTGCACATCAAGACTACGTTACGATGCACACGGCATTCGTGTTCGGCCAATTCTTCTGTTGGCTATACATCCTTCGCCGCGATACCCAGTTTCTCCTCCCGTCCACGCGGTACGACAAAGAAAGCGGAGCCGTCCGGACAATCTTGCACAGCATTCGCATGACACTCCGGTCAAGTGCAGATCGCTCGCTCTTCATCATACTTACAGGAGAGCAAGAGGCTATGGGTGAGCTGATGACGGTGATTGATGGGTCAGACGATGAGAGGGAGAAGAATGCGAGTGGAGGCGTAAAAGCCGGAGGGCAGTGTCGCTGCATAGGTTACGCTACTTTCGTCAGGCGGTGGAAACGAGATCAGGAGTTCCGAGAATGGTTCGGGAACATCGTCAAGGGTCTAAAAGAAATGAACAGGCTCGCTTCGAATCCAGCCTCCGGCTCAGACGCTCACCTCTCAGGAGAGCGCCTGCGGCGTCTACAACATCAGCTGGTGGATTTGATCGAGTGTCTAGATCCTCGTGGTTTGCACAGCAAAGCCGTTACTCGATGTTCGGTCCCAGCGCGTGAATGTCCGTGCAAGGCATGCAAAGCAAAGCTCGAGGCTGATGAGCGTCCAAAAGTTAAGCGTACTACATTCGGAATAGTCTAGTAGATCCAAGGGCACAGATCTTGTCCTGTATTGTTGTAGCGTGATGTTTTGCTTGATGGCTTATGCCGATGAGAGCAGAAATGACGAGCAAAGCCTGTAGTGCTAACCAATGACCACTGAACCACATGGCGGGAGTATGGCAGAACTGGTCGGACATAACAACGTCCTAGGCGTAATGGTTCGTACAATACTCGCCTAAGATAAGGCGTCGATGTTAATTCACACCGTATGTATCTCGGTGGCACGGCAGGTAGGATAGGACGTCCCGCATGTCGACATGTATAAAATGGACTTGAATTGGCGCATCAACGTGAAACGGGCAGGGAACGTTGGAAAATGTCTATGCAACTGAGTATTGGATACAGGAGAGTGGACGTGCTCATGAGCTGTCATGGAGTGCGGGTTTGTTTTGTAAGCAGCGCCTACAGGACGAAGTCGGAGAACTGACTCGAGGATAAGATTTCCAGCGCTTGACGCGTGCGATGAAAGAAAGGAGGTAACGAGCGACCGGCGTCTTTGATTACATGGCTCTCTACGTTCTTGAACTTCGGGGCCACATTGCTGATGAGGGCGGTGCTTGTCGGCGGAACCATGGAGGATCAACAGGGCCAACCTGCGGCACACTCTGCAAGGAGATGCGTAGGGTCTTGAGAACGGCCAAACTCCTGTTTCGTTACTGATGTTACTACACTCAAAGACGAATTAAACTTTCCATCCGGCGAAAAACGGCTTGTTGAGATTGAAACCCTCAATCACGGCCTTGAGGTCGTCGGCATAATGATCAGAAGTGTAGAAATCAAGCGTCAACGGCTTCCCAGAGAGACCATGAGCGCGAGGGTCGAATCGGACCTGGGGCGGGAGGGATAATTATGAGATGTCAAGCTATTTAACCTGGAGCGAAATGAGACATACCATATAGAGAGTTGCGAGTAACATGGGGTTGCCGAATACAGGACCGAAAGCCGTCATAGTACATACAAGACCAGTAACGAAAATAACAAGAGCACCACTCGGGTTTTCAACGGCCTGGGCATGGATCTTCGTGCGGTCTCTCGGGGTGAGATCTCTAGTCATTTCGGGGGATGATAGTATTTTGACCGGCAGTGAGTGTGAGGATATCTGTGCTAACATCGTCGGCGCGAGTAGGGATGAAAGAAACAAGCAGGTGAGTAGTGAGTAGGAGGAGTTGCATTTTTACAGAGACCAGGCATAGAAAGGTCGCCGAGGGAAGTATTCATCGTCTTGAGGTTTAATCATTTGAATCCATCAGGGATACTTTGTCAGCTCCAACGCCGCACGCTATAAGTCATAATCAGATTGGCAATCCTGTTGTCAGCACAAAGGATGGGGGCAGAAAGCTGGGAGATGGTATGGAGATTTGCATAGGCGTCCATCCTCTATATATATGGTTGGGAGTACTAGTATATCCTTGAGGCTCATTAGCATTCACATCATGTGATCAATTATCAAACCATGTGATGACACTCCCTAAACACGGCCACTGTAATGGACCGCCTTCAGCTTTTTGTACATGACCACCATGCCTCCCAGACTCTCATCTGCAGTACGCCGTCTCCTCTTTCACAAATTATAGCACGCAATGACCAGACTGCTAGATGACCTTGAAGCGTATCCACCGCGAAGTTGCGGATCTGAAGAAGGAGGACCTCGGCCCAATTATATTGGGTCCGTCAGACGACAACCTCTATCTCTGGAAGGGAAGTATTCCAGGTCCGGAGGGTAGCGTATACGAGGGCGGCACATTCAACTTTGAAGTGAGCCTCGCTCCAGACTATCCGTACGTCCACTGTTCCTCTTCCTGGGTGCTGTGCACTGACAGCCTTACCGCCCGAATAGTTTCTCAGCCCCGCGAGTCGTGTTCAAAACCAGGTGAGGTCCAATTGCTCCGTTTGATACTCGTTGGGGTCTGACCTATGTCGGCTAGGATTTATCACATGAACGTTAGTCCGCTCTCATTCATCATCTTCACAGCCAGCCCTGACAAATCCCTTGCGACTTAGATATCCGAGCAAGGCAACATTTGTATCGATATCCTTAAACACAACTGGTCCCCAGCATTATCCTTATTCAAAGTTATGTTATCGCTGTCCTCCCTCTTGACGGACCCCAATCCGAGTACGTCCTTATTTTTCATGTTCAGTTCTTTGACTGACGATCGTCCCTCTAGAGGACCCCCTAGGTATGTATTACTGTGACCAAGCACCCATACATTTTTTGACCATTCTTTACAGTACCCAGCATTGCAACGCAGTATGTGCGCAGTCGTAAGCAACACGACGCGATGGCACGACAGTGGACGGAAATGTATGCACGTCCGAAACCGCCTCCAACACCCATACCCAGGCCTACGCCTGCATCCGCCCCCTCGACAAAAGCAAAGGGGAAGCAGAGAGCGGATGCACCGAGTGGGTCGCGAACTACGGCGACAGCCTCAGTCCCCGCTAGCACCTCTTCCGAACCTATCACTATAGAAGACTCGGACGACGAAAGGTCGAACACTTCGTCAACGCGCGCGGCCACGACTAGGGCAGGGAAGAGGAAAAGGCAGCCAGGCAGGGCGGAACCCACCGCAGATGTGATTGAGGTTATCGACGAAGCCACGAGCAGCAAGAAACGGGCAGTTGGGACTGGTCGGACACCGAGGAACTCGCTCGACACATCAATGGGCGAGGAAGGAAGTAACCAACGAGAGCCGGTTAGGCCGTTGGGGGAGGTTATTGTTATAGAAGACGACTGAGACCTAACTCCTTTCGTCTTCTGCACTAACTTATGGCAGACCGAGGCATTCAGTATCTACTGTTATAATCCTTAATGGCAGGAATGGCTGTATCGTAGGCTTCTGTGGCAAGCATAACAAGAAAACATTGACAAAACAAAAACATCACAGTGCTATACATATTAGGAAAATGATGGTATAGGTTGTCTTATAGCTATCGGAACGTATAACCTGCAGGAACGATTAAGGTTGGGAGGAAGACCTGAAGAAGAGGACGACCTTACCAGTGCAATTCCACGCTTTACAGGCACACTTCCACTTTGAAGGTCTCACAACTATATCTCCATCCCTTGAGGTTGAAGATGATCCATCATCCTAAATTCGAAATTCAGCTTCAAAACGGGTGCCGGTGACGCGAGAACTCACCTCGTCATTCTCGCCATAGTAAGAGAAGCAGATTTCCTCAAAGGGCTCAATGTCCCGCTTCGCAAACACGGTGAGAAGAGGCTTCTGTATATCAGATTCGTTTATGTTACAGGACACAAGTTGGCAGTTTGGGTCGCAGGAATGGTTCTGAGGAAGGTATAAGTTTCGGGATCTGCAAAGCAGAAGACAACACTTGCGATGAATCTAGTGAACTAGAGTGCGTGTTAGTTGTAGTTAGAGGTACGAAGTTCGAAATATTACGTTGCCAGCATGGAATGCGTCTACAGCATACAAAACGTTCCAGTCATCAACACCTTCCCTAAGGTGGTAAAAGTCTAGGTTGAACAGATATGTCCTCCCGTACGTATCGTACGTCCTAAAAATGTGCATTAAAACCACAAATTGGATTCTGAAAATGGCAGCTCACTCTCCACGGTCGTCTGCCTCGTCATCGTTTATCAATTCCCCGGCATAGACACCAATGAAAGTCCCCTTTTGAATCTTCTTATTTCCAGCAAAGACTCCTAGTGTAAATCGCTTTCCATCAATCGGAAATTGCGGTCTGGAGAGAATGATACTGACCCCATCCCTTCTCTGCGGTCTTTTGAATTCTGAACGCAAGCTGGCGGCCATGCTGTACAACCTTGAAGACGGAACATATCAGCATTGAACGGCGCAGAACGGTGCTTGAGACCATACCCGATTGCGGCACTGGTCCCCACATCCACAAAGATCGTTACACTCAAATATAGGATAGTCAGGGTCCTTGAGGCGCCCCTTGCTGTCATAGGCGAAGTCTGGGATACCAGTGTAATGTGCTTGTCGTTGGATGCATGAGCACGTCTTCGACTTCGGATCACATTTGCCCATGCAGTTGCAGCCGACAAGCTGCGTCACGTCCGGCGGCGGAATACCATCGGCATGCCACATCTTATTCGAGTAATGGAACTCCCAGGGCGGCGTTGGCTCGTCGTCCACCTCATTTATGATCTCGATCGGGGGTGCGTCTGGCTCGTCGTCAGCAGTATTCTGCTGAATTGCGCTCTGCAACACCTGCACCAGCGCGGGATGCCGACGCGCATGCTCGGGCCAGCGGTTGATGGTGTCCTGAAGCGCGTGCGGCAGGTCCTTTGAGAAGTAGCATTTCGGCTTGAAGTTGTCCAGGTTTTGACGGAACGTTCGCCAGTTCAGACTTGGGTAACCACCCCATATCTTGATGGGTATGGGCCTGCACGGGTCGTCGGGGGTGGGGCTGGTAGTGGGTGTTTCGGCTGGGGTATCGAGGGGACTTGCATCTGGGAAGTAATTTAGGGATTCTCGAGAAGAGGACCGAGAGGACCGCATCGAGCGGCGTGGTCGTTCAACGACTGCTTCGGTTACGGCTACCACCCCAAGAGGATCAGGACTCTTTTCCTGCGCTACCAAATCGCGAGATTCCAGTACTAAAGACGTGAGAAGGTCTTCCACGTCCATTTCCTAAGAATTTCGAAGTCATGAATCAGAAAACTCTCTATGCAAGGAAGAGAAAGCTACGCACCTCTGCAGTGTCTTCGTTCGTTGGTTGTGGCAGCGGCACGTCGACGTACTCCAATTCAAGATCGTCCTCTTCCATGGCGGTTAAAGGCTCCCCCATGCTAGGAACCGCCGTCTGTTCTGGCACGGCTGCTTCTGAGATGCCTTCCGCCATGGGTGAATCAGATGCTCGAGAACCACTAGCAAACGGCAGCGCTTGATTTACGTCATTGAGATCCTCCGGAACATGTACTGGCAAACTGAGTGATATGGAACCATTAACAACGGGTTCTGTTCCACTGGTGAGGGTTGACTCCTCTGGAGCAGCCAGTGGCACCGGAGCTTGAGATGAATCGTGTGAAGCGATTTCAGCTATGACGGATTTCAGCGCTTCAGTGGGTGGCTGAGCAAGTGTGACTGGGTGAAGAGGCGCAAGGCTAACAGCAGCAATGCGTGATGACGGCGACGACTGAAGCCTTGCTCTTGAGGGTTTGTGGGGGGAGGAGTTCGTGATGGCGGAGGGGGGTTTAGTCCTGGAGGGTACTCGGCCGGTCGACTTTCGAGCGCGCCTATGCGGAAGACTAACTTGAGAGGACATCACAGGAATCTCGGAGGCTGACGACGACGAAGAACTCTCAGAGCCAGAGCTGCGACTGGTCCTTTCACCCATGACCCGTCCAGGTGTCGCAGCATCAGGTGAGCGAGACTTCGGGCTATGGGCTGGAGTGGACGGCTGTCTTGCGGCTTTTGAGGCTCCGCTGGACGGGGTCGTCACCGCCGGGGCTGCGGCCTGCTTGGGAACGCGACCAAGAGAAATTCGAGGAGCAGGCAATGGAATGGGTTTTAGTGCGGTTGTAATGGTGCTCGGTGGTTTGAGAACGGCGGGGGCGGCGGACGAGGTCTTCTGCGGAGGCATGGCGAGCTCGTCAGTGTCCGCACGCAACTTGGTACCACGGGAAGAGGCTTCCCGTGAAGAAGCTGATTGTGGCGATACCGCTGCCGATGAAGCCGCTTGTGATGTCTTCGCATCGTCCAATAGGTGCTTGAGCAATGCTGACGTTTTGAGTGCACCATCGAGCGATCCTTGCGCCGCGAGAGGGGCCATCTCCTCATCGGAATCGTCCAGGGTAAGGTCGATAGCTTCCTCCATGGACGATCCGAGACTTACAGGTGCCGGACGGCTTGACGTCGCGCTCGTGCTTCTTGATGGTGTTGTAGGTTGAGCCTTCTGTTTCCCCTTGAAGTCCTTATATTCTACCGTCAGTATCCGCATCATGCAAGCGAGTTCCGGACTCACCACGGAAGTTATAGTAGACGCTTTGGGCTTGGCCGACGATCCTTCCTGAGAAGGGAAGGGAGCGAGATAATTAATGAATGTATCACACGGAAAGATCTGCATACCAACTCACAAAGAATGCCTTGAGCGATGATGGTTTTTTTGAGACAGCCTCGGACGAGGAAGTTGATGTCCTTGATCCCTGCCTTCCCGGAAGAGGTGGTCTGATCGACGGGGTAGGTCTTGATGGAGACAAGGGCACACTCGCATCAAGCACATCCTTCAGCCTACTCATATCGGTGCTACCTGAGGACCATCTACTGGGCGAAGGAGGAATGGGAACGCGAGATGGAGTGACGGGTTCACCCTTGGCATGTAACGGAGGTTCAGGAGATTTTGGTTCTGGTGCCTGAGCGGGGCTCTTCGGTGGCGCTGGCATCGGGGACCCGAATTGAGAAGAGGGTTTCCTTCTGGGAAGAGGAAGGCGGGGAAGGGGGGGCTTTTGTGTAGAGGGAAAGGCCTTCTCACTCTTGTCCAAGGCATCCTCCTTGGCACTAGTACCAGCTGCGGGCTGCCCGCGAAATTTATCTGGTAGAGGTAGGGGCAACGGCAATGGACGCGCAGGAAGCTTCGCAGGACGCTTAGAAAGCGCTTCTTCCTCTGGTACACACTTGGAACTCGAGGATCGTCTGACAGCATTGCTATCTTCCACCATCTTGTCAATACCAGCTTCTGTTGCAGTGTCCCGGAGAGGCTCGGAAGCAACCGAACTGCCAGACCGTACAGAATCTGCCATTCGCATCGCAGCGGACGCCCTCTCCAATACGGATTTGGCAGTCGAAATCGGCTTGATGGCATTCGCGGCGGTCTTATCGGCGCCATGACCTGGTGCAGTGCTAGGAAAAGAAGAAACAGAATTGTCAGATCCTGTGGAGGGACTGCTGTTGCCGGACACCTGCTTCATCTTCTCCAACACTAATTTCGCAGTTGGGGATTGCGTGATAGCCTTGTTGTTCACCACCTTCTTGTCGGCACTGCGTCCAGTTATAGCACTACGAGAAGGAGATAGGGCAGAACTGACAGATCCTGCGGAATCGCTGCTATTGCGGGTCATTCGCCTCGCAGCACCCGCCTTCTCCGAAGTCGGGGGTAAGGTAGTCGCGATGCAGTCAACATCTACCTTGTCGGCATCCCATCCGTTGGCAGTGTTACGAGAAGAGGCAGGAGGAAGATCGCTGCTGGATGGTGCGGATGTGCTGGTTGTCCTACCCGCCGCACTGAGGAGTGCTTGGCTGTGCGTCTGATTCGACTTAGTCGTCACGTAACGAGGGGGTCCCTCCAACGAGACAGGGGAACTTGTCTGGGGCTCGGGAGAAGGGTCTCTCATGACCTGATCTTCGGGCTTCTTCTGCTTTGCTGCCTTGAGTGCCGGCGCACGGGTAGGTCCACTCGAGGGCACGACGGGTTTGGCAGGTGGAGGAACTTCCTCGTCTGAGTCAAAGATTTCGATGATTTCTGGCTTTGATGAGGAGACAGTCCGCCGCGGTTGTGGTAAAGGCCGCGCCGAACGTTTGGGAATGCGAATGTCCGATGGGGGCCCCCGGAATGGGGCGACGCGAGCCTTGTGAGGTGGTTTGGTGGGAGGAGCGTTGTCGTCGTCTGAGCTGATCTCGATGATATCTGGGGAGTTGGGTAAAGAGAGAGCTTTGGCTGCTGAATGATGTCAGCTGGGTCCCCACATGGGGGATGGTGTACGCTTACTACGTGGTGGAGCGCTGATGGAAGACTTGAGTGAGGGCCTCGTAAGATCTAAGCTTGCAATTGAGAGAGTGTTCAGGAAATAGGCATTGGAACGCACCACTTGGCCGCCGCTCCTTCCCCTTCCCTTTTCTGCTCTGGACATTCTTGTCAAAATGTGGGACTCGTTGAGCTGGAGGACTCGTTGGAGCAGACGGAGATGTAGCATAGCCACCCAGTTCTTTCCTGCGAGATGAACCAATGATACCTCTCTTGGGCCTTGACACGCCGTCCAAACGTTCCGATAGTTGATGCACTTGACCGCGAATTGAAACTGATGCATTGGATGGTCCGGAAGGTGCGTTATTGCCTCGTTCGAAATGGGAAGTCTTGGACACCGGTTTAGAGGAGCTTCCGATGCCTGAAATATGCCCCGATGTTAAACCGCCGTATTACCAATGGGGAGAGGGGAGACTGACCGTTCTCGTCTGGCGAAGACACCTTCTGACGTTTGAGATTCGACCGACCCGCGGACAAGGTTCCCTTCCTCCTCTTTAACATAGTAGAATAGAACTCATCCTCCTCTGATCCCTCGTCGTCTTCTTCTGATGAAGGTTCGGCATCTGCGTCGAGTGTAAAAAGTCGCTGGGCGTGTAATACAGCGAAATCTTACCCGGCATTGTGGCCCAATTTGGCAGAGGAGATCTGCTGACCATATGATTGAAGGAAGACCGAGAGGGGAGGAGAGACGCGTCCGCTGGGCTGTACGCGTCTTGGAGGTGTGTGATCAAGGTGTGTTTTGGGCTTGTTTACACTTTGGCATTTGTGTTGGTCTCCCATTCGCTCTCTTCTTCGCCCTGCCATGTCGTGCTTTTGTCAACGCCGCTGCGCGTTGCAACCACCTTATAAAGATAATATTAGCAGATGCGCACTCACACCTCCTTAGGAACTTTTTTTGCGTCAATATCTCGAACACTAGTGGTCCTCTATGTGCCAAACAAGCCCAAAATTATTAACTGAGCTTTCAGCCTGCCCCTTCCTCATTCCATCAACAATGTCTGTCGCGTTACCTCCAACCCATGGAGCTAGGGACAACTTTTATGTGCTCTTCTTGATGAGCTACATTCCTATAATCATGTGTACGCCAAGTTTGCCTCTCAAACATCACTAAGTACATCGGACTTACGGCCAACCAGTTTTCGACAGTCTTCCGTTATACCCAGAAGGTGTTGCTCCTGCGAGTCTGCTATCCCTGCACCACTGGTATCAAACACATTTCAATGACCAACTTGTCATAACCCAGCCCGCGTGGTTCCGCCTCTTCAGCCTCTCCGAGCCTCTCTACCAGCTGCCAGTCGCGGTGTGGGGTATCTGGGCCCTACGTTCAAAATCTTACCAGGCGCCTGCACACTTTTTGGTTTGGGCTCTGATCTGCTTTGGAACTACGATCACCTGCCTCTTCGAGTTTTACCACAACAAGCTCATGAATGACCAGGAGAAGTTAGTGCTGTGCTCAATGTACGGGTCGTACGCCATTATTTGTGAGTTTGTTCTTGAATTCCAATCCTAGGGTCAAGCTGAAGCCTGTTGTGCAGTTGGTTTCATCGGCGCAGATATGTTCTGTCGCATTCAAAAAATACTTGCGGTGGCTGCCCGCATTGGAGAGAACAAAAAAACGCGATAAGCATACCGATATTAGTACCCACTAATACCCACGAAACGTGCCCTGGATACCTCGGGAGCCTGCTGAGAGCATAATTCCGGCAACCCCGTGGATGTCATGCTGTTCTGCCATGCACGTAATGCGACATATATTCAGGTCCTGCTTATGAACACGTTCGCGCAACCTTGGTCGAATGAAACCTCAACAGATGATCAATATGTAGGTTTGAGAGTTTTCGGCAAGACAAGCCTTTGAGCGCTTATCCTGACATATTCGTGATGCCCACATCATAATCTCCGTGGATGTCTGTTCTACGATCGACAATATCCAGCTCACACTCAACCTCCACCTCGAGCTCGCCGTTTACCCATGATCCGCGTGTCATGCGAGTTGTGTACTAATCTGTAAACTTTCCACGGTGCCTGACAGCGGCAATCTGCCAGAATGTTAGTATCGTCTGCGGTGACCGGTGACCCTGTACATAGCGCGAAAATAAACAGCCTTCCAATCCATCAGAATCCAACCCCTCATAAAGGCGTGTGCACGACGCTGAGTGCCTCACGAACATGGCCCAACCCACGCAAAACTTCCACGTCGACTCGAAGGTCAACGACCTCCCTCCACAGGCTCCCTCAAATTTCCATACTCAGCTGTCACCCCCCGCCTACCCATCATCATCGTACCCTGCATATGCCCAACAAACTGGCCTACAGCAGCCGTCGCAGTTTGGAGCTATGCCCCCACAACAACTGCCTCGGGGCGCGATGTCGCCGCAGCAGGTATCGATGGGAACCCTGACACCGCAAGCGACGATGGGCGGCCTACCGCAACAACAGTTTACCTACCCTGCACAACAAGCGCCATTAGGGACCTATCCGGCGCAACAAGTACCAATGGGAGCGTACCCTGTTCAACCAGTACAGATGGGAGTTCCGTTGGCGGCTCAGCCGTTGCCTACGCAGGCTCAGATAGGCCAACAATATCAGGCTGCACGTACGTTTCGGTTCTGAATTTATACCGAAAAGTGGAATGTTGACGGGAGGCATTCTTGTAGAGTATGCGCAGTGCGCATACGGAAACCATGCGCGGACGACAAGATATGGTGTGGTTGGTATCATTTGTGCCATCGTGAGTACATCATGATCTTACATCCTGTCCTGTCCCTTTCAACGTAATGACATCCTTCCAGGTATTCTTCCCAATTGGGCTTTTCTGCATGTTGTATGTATCCTCTCCCCTGTGGAAAGTATTCATTGACTAACGCCAACGCCCCTGTGTAGTGCTGACAAGGAGGATGTTTGTTTGAGATGTGGCCAGAGATGTTAACGTGTTTGACTTCAGACGGTCTTCTGTGAGCTGCTCAGGTATTCATTCGGTCGACTGTCATGCTAAGCGCGGCTTTGAATTGTAGGTTGTACTGTGGGATATAGGGCGGATATCTGATCATGTTATTTCTTATATTGGGGATCCTTGTAACTTTATTTTCTTCCTCAAATGTGCACTAATACATATCACTCTCGCAATCATGGATCTGTTTCTTAGGTGTCCAGTTTCGCACGCACGGGTCGGTGAACGTCGCACTTGGGAGTCTGCACTTTAGACGTGGTCGAAAATCATAGTTCGGGACGTTGGAACCCTTCAATGATTTCCTTCCCTTCGTCCCTAGTTGATCGTTGTTCCCCATGATATGGTGTTGCGAGGGACTGACGGTTTGTAAGTCCCATCTGTATTATTTTCGTCAACGACTCCAACATGCTCCATACCCTGCAGGGCTTCTTTTGTTCGCTTACCCGCAAGCGTTCTGAGAGATACTTGATGAGCGTTACCAATGATGCGTAACGTTACTTGGACGGTCGCTTCTACCGATCAGACCACAGGCACCTATCTGGTTTATCGCTACGGCGGGATACCATGCTCCAGTTCTAACGCCGTATTCTTCATTATACTTGATAAATTAAACACGTACTACGTGCTGGGTAATTTTTACCCACAATAGCAGCTGTCCGCGATCTGTCCATAGTGCGGCACTGGCTGCCATCTCAAAGATCGTCTGCCATCTGACGTCAAGCACGACCAACCTTATTCGCCTAGAACTTCACGGGGTCACAGTGGTTCGAGCCAAGCATCAGTAAAGCTCGCCCTTCAGACCCGTGCTGCGACAATGACTGATACGAAGGCCGTCGAGATGACCACCTTGACCCCAGCACCACCCTCTTATCCCACTCCAACTGGTCAGCCATCCTCCCAACCATCCCAGCCAGACCCAGCACAAGCGCCAAAGCCTTCGGATGCACCTCTACCACCGCAGCTGACATTGTCTGAAGCGGCCCAGATCGGAGAGCGGTATCGCGCGGAACGTACGCTCATTTGCTATTCTATCTTGCAAAAGTTGACTTCATCAAATCTGCACAGTGTTTGCTCAGTGTGCCCACGGAAAACATTTGCGGACGACAAAATATGGTATTTGTGGTATTATCACCGCAGTGGTCAGTATCGTGCCGTATCAATCCTCTAAATTTGACTGCATTGGTTGCTGTCTCAAAGGTATGCTTTCCTATCGGGCTCATTTGCCTCTTGTCAGTGGATAACCTTTCGTTCGTCCTTGTCTCTTTGTACTGAGGGATCGTATCTTAGTGCGGATGCCCATGACGAATGCGAGAGATGCGGAGTCATGATGAAGTGATGAAATCGGGCGTCCTTTTCGAATCTATTCCCGGTGCGCTGGAGCTATCAACAAAACCATATCTGAAAAGCACCAACCCACTCTCTCAGAAAACTCAACATTCCTCCGACCACCGCTTCCCTAATAGTGCTCATATTGGCCCGTAATTTGCCTTATATCGATTCCGCGTATACTTGCATGTCATCTTGTGCTCTGAATCTAATGAGTGTCCATAATTAGGCCTGGAAATCGCGTTCAATGGGTTCAGATACTACGCTGAGGTCGCGCTCTCGATATACGCGACGAGGGCAGCTACGCATACTCTCCCTAGAGATTGCTGCCGAGATAGCGAAATGTGAATGCGCCTTCGCGTTGAAAGTACCAAGGTACTGCGAAGTGACGACTCCCGGTTGACTAGCTTATTCGTTTACGCCACGGCTTTTTGAAGGTAGTGGATGGCTGGAAGACGATCCATGTCTTTTTCACCGCATTGTGAAAGCGACTATACCTGTTCCTGTTCAGGTATATACACTTTACAGACTCAATGTCACTCAGGACGAGCTGCGTAATAACGTGCATGGTGACTGCCAGAGGTCCCCAATGCTGAAGCTTGGTTGTAATTTTTTCCGGCTTTGCTGCTCACTACACCCATGGTGAAAGGTCTTCATCCCAGCCAAAATTGGATCGAAGAAGATGGGGGCTAACCCAGAGGAATCTGGCTCATGTGGCGAGAACCTTCGATAGTGCCATGTCGGAGATTCGAGACAGGTCGGGTATCAGCGATAGGAATGAGTCCTTTTCTCGATCCGATTTTGACTGGTGTAAGCACGGGGCCCACAGCCTTTCCTTGCAGCCCACCTGATGCATATGTTGCACCCACCACCGCCTATGAGCCAAAGATAGTGATATGGGCATCCGCAGTCATCGCGTCCTTCACGGGGACCACAGCCACCCACTGGCGACGGGTTTATAAGCCTAGACGTCCCCACGGCGTATATGCAAACAGTTTTCTTCCCTTGGCGCTCCCTTCGACATCCTAGGCTCTCCCTTATCATTGACACCTTCGAAAATCTCGCGTTTGATGATGATTGACACAAAAACAGCGGAGACGACCCCGCGAGAGCCTGCATCGCTTGCACCACCGCCTCCTTCATACCCAACCCCCCAACCGTCTCCTGGACCTCAACCTCAGGGGCAAAACGTCTCTTATTCTGCAGCGGCACCTCAGCCGCCGATGATGCGAGCAATGACGGAGGCAGAGATTGGTGAACAATATCGCGCCGCCCGTATGCATGTCTATTGTACAACCGATTCATAGTTGTCAATGCTTAAGTTTTGTACAGAATTTGCGCAATGTGCGCAGGGAAATCATGCGTGGACAACAAAATACGGTGTTTGTGGAATTATCACAGCGGTGGTCAGTACTGTATTAGCACTGCACTGGCACCGAACCTGACGCAAGGCTGATGTTCCGTCATGCCCAGATTCTCTTCCCTATCGGACTTATATGCCTTTTGTAAGTCCAGAACTATTTTAACCACTCTTTCCTGCTAATGGTTTGGATTATAGTCTGGACAAAGAAGAAATCTGTACGAGATGTGGAAACAAGTTATGAGATTCTCCCTCCAGACTCGGATCATTTCATGAACTCGGACTATTGCATTACACTACTCGTTTCTTTCCCACCCAGACGATCACTACCATGCCCTCCAAGCATATTATTTATCCTTATAAAATCGAACTAATAATGGAGACTTGAATCCTCCCCCTCCTTCCCTCGCTGCTGCAATCGATATAGTACGACGGCACCCCGTAAAGCAACCCAAGACGAATATATCTACGCCGGCGGAATCTGTGCCCGTCGTCATTCCAATTTCGTCAACAGGGTACCTCCCGCTTCCCGAAAGCAGTTCTTATAGAGCAACTGCTAGGTTGCCTCGGTCGCCCCATCCCACCCCAGGTGCCCCTGTCTGCTGTGGCGGACAACAATCCTGTAGTTCCCGGCGCATGTTCGTCTTTCTCCTCGTTGCTCTTGAGGGCGCCTGCGAAGACTCCCTCACCACACGACAGAGGCATCCAATCTAGCAATCCTGATCCATGAATAGCAGCTGAGCTAGGATATCGATTGTCTGGTTCATAATGCATACAGGATAATAAATGAGACATGGCGCCTTGGAAGGAGTGAGAACGCGCTGACGACTGCCCCGTCTCCTGGCACATCGCTTTCGCCGTCTGAACAAGACTTTGGGTTCTTTGCCTCGCGCGCGTCCTCTACTGGGTCATTTTCCCATCTAGACCGCGGGGCAATGGTGTTTACCAGCCTGGGAAGTGGTGGAATAGCCTAAGGCTCTATAACACCTTTCGTCGCTGTGTATTCATACACAGCAAATCGAGGACCCATTGCGCTCAACCCATAAGGCTTCGGTATCTAGAGGTCCCCAATGAGGCGCCGAGACCTCTCGCGCATTGCATGGTCAGCAACACCGTGCGTCCCGGGGTCATTAAGGTCGCGATGGGTTTAGCTCGGGTGAAGAGCACAAGATGTTGTTCCGCTGTGACCACAAATATTGTGGCGTCCTCGATGGTGTCTGGGAATTTAGGACCCTTGGGCCTAGGGAACACCAGGAAGTCCTTTCCAATCGGGGACCGACGCTGCAACAGGAAATTATATAGTGTATAGACGTGGTGTGTAGATGTCGTTTTCAGAATGTTGTTTAAGCACTATAACCGAAGATGACCGGATAGGACTACCTAAATCCGTATACGCGGTGAACTGCAAGTGCACAACGCTTAACCAATGCGATTGTACAGGTATAAGAGGTATAGGAAAAGTAACTAGGTATATATGTAGGTATGACCAGGTAGAATGACAAGTTCCTTTCATTAGTCGCAATCGTCCGAAATAGTTAAGTTAAGTTCTTCCACCTGAACTTAATTAACCTGAGGCCTGGGGCTTGCGCCCCTTTTTAGCCGTTCGAAAAGCTCTAGTGCAAGCACGACCGGCCAGCCGATGCGGCCGAGAGTATCCCAGAGGGCGGATTTAGTTAATAAACGGTTCTCTTCATTATAGCCCTCCATTTGATTGCCATCACGCGAGGCTGCTCGCCGCGGGTGCTCTGGGTGGTATTGGAGAGCCACGATGACCCAAATCGTCAAAGCGGTCAACGTGATGGCGGTCGCGACATAACGTGGAATGGTGCCTAAGGTCCCAGGGTTGACCTCTGCGACATTCATCCCGAATATACTCTATGGGCAACGTGAGCTGTTGAACTGTAACGAGAAGGGCGACACACGAACAGCGACGAGGGACGCGGGGAGGAAAAACATAGTCAGGTATGCGATCTGCTTTATAGCTGCCAAGCGGTCAGAAGAACCCCTCGAAGACGAGGAGTGAAGGGAGCACACCTTCACTGTCCCTCATCACGGCCATTGTGAGGTCCTGCATTTGCTTACTGTCCTGGATGTTGACACTGCTGAATCCCTGTGAACTGTGTTCAAGGAAGCCGTCGTTGCAACGGAGAGATCCCTACCAGGTTCATCACGTTCTTGAGCCTCTTTCCCTGCATCACCCTACTCTGCTCAAGCCTGTCGATCTCCCTCAAGAGGTTGTCACATTCTTGCCTCATGAGCTCCTGCGAACGGCTCTGTTCCTCCGCGGAATACAGCGTAGAGTTGTCCAATGCCGGGTATGGCGTCTCAAATACAAACGTGACGGATTTACGGAAGTCTTCGAGGAGCGAGGCGTAGTGTAGCAGATGCGCCTGGGCGACGTGAAGCTCTTGCGTAAGATTCATATCGTTTGTTCTGATGACGTGGGATTCCTTAACGCTATGTTAATCCCCGATGATACAGGTCGAGGAAGGCGGCTCACCAGCCAACATATGTGCGCGTACATTACTCCTAAAGCCTCATCCCATGCATAGGCTGCGTACCACAAAATGGACAGGAAAACAAAGGTGGGGTCATCGTGCTTTGCGAATATGTTGTTCCAGTACACCGAGCGACCAGCTGCACTCACCCGAGAATGCAGTGATGCGGCAGTCGTGGCGCGGTGTTCTTGGTTGGGGTGGTAGGATATGATTGAGCTATTCATGGGAGACCGTACCATGTGCAGCGCCAAAAGGTCGGGGAGGAGAATGCGATCGCCTGTTGATCGTTCCCGGCTCTATGGTCAGTTTATGAGTTGATAGGAGGGGAACAGGGCTGACTTGACCGAATGGAGAGAGCTGCCTGCGTGTCAATGACTTGCTCTGCTTCCCGCCGTTCTGTATGGCTCATCGTACTCGCCGTATAGCTCGACCTTGTGCTAGGCGGCATAGTAGTCGGGTTTTGCATCGTGCGGATAAAGGTAAGGATTATGGTGATATCTTGAGAGCCAAATCAGACAGAGTGGAGAGCATGCGCAGCGAAATCGTACGGTCACTCTTAGTGGGTTTAACTTCTTCCTGGTACCGAGCAGGAATCCACCCAAGTGATGACGAAAAGAAAAACGGTTCAACGTTATACCTTTGGCAACGGTCAGCAATGATTCAGGAAAATGGGTGCAATATATCAAAGCTCACTTGGTCCCGATCATTTGCAGAACAGGTCCTGAAAGGTTTTCTAAGAACATCACCCTTAGCCTGGTACCACTAGGTCGCTGGAGCGCTGCTCAGATGTGAAATTGACACAGTAAGGAGATTAGACTCACAGGCGCCCTCATGAACTCCCAGTGAGCATCCTTCCCACCGTATGTAACAGGCAGTGCTTTCGAGGTGAAGAATTGCCCATTCTCAGCAACATCCACATAACGGATGATACAGGTTTCGGTTCGCTTTTCTACGATCTTCGATATCCTGCTTCGTCTTTGTTGCGCGGGTGTCCAGTTGGGAAACAGTGACTGGGGGTAGCGAGACCAGCAACCATTACATTTCTCCGCATCAAGATGATCGCAAACTTCGCGGGGAGGAGAGGGCTCAGTGTTTTTAAGTTGCTCGGGGTCTATCTTGAGTGGATTTGGGGTTAGATGGAATTTTCTAAAGACCAGACTAGACCCAGCTCACCTCATCATCAATGTCGAGAAACGGCCAAGGTCCTAACGAGTAGTGTGATTAAAGACAACCGATGAACTCATCTCAATATTAGGCACGAAGTTCCGCTCACCAGAGGGAGCACCATGTCGATGACTGGGTGCAGGAATACGGGGAGGCAAGTCCTGAGGTATTGGGGGCATAGCTCTGCGAAAGGCCTCGAATTCGAATGTAGCTGAACGGAGTTGATACGCGTTGCGCGGGGATCTTCCTCCTCGCAGTCCGTCCATTGGTGAAAGAGAAAGCGTGTTACCCCTTCACAGGTTATACTGCGGTACGGTCACTAAGGGTCCAATAGACGCCCAACGCGCTCAACATCGGGGTGGGACCGGGTGCGTCTCGAGCCTGACAAACTCTTTGTCCGCATATGTATGTCAGTGATGAAAACGTGCGCTTCATCATGATGCACAATGTCACGCCCATTGCAGCCGGCAGCTACAAAACGCCACCTTCCAAAACCTCGGAGAAACGAGGCAGTCCGCTCAGTCTTCCCCACACAACCTACCCATATCAGATTCAGGGGCAAGAAGGGATTATCGAGTTGGACGACGCATTGAGAAAGGTTGAATATCCAAACTTAAAGCACCAGGTGGGTTACTTTTAACGAGGCTATGCTGTACATTCATGATCCGATCTTGTTCCACACCGTGTGCTGTATCCATCATATGGACACCTCAAGCTGCTGAGAGCTACTTAGAACGCAGAATTCCCTGCTCCCTTTCCGGTCCTCCTCCAGGACAGACCCCAATTTGAAGTGCTCAGGCTTCAGAACTTCCTGCCCATGACAACTTCGCGATGGTTTCCGGATCGTCAATAGCCACATTGGTGGTCTTTATCGTCTCTATAATCTTCGTGATATACCCTGTTTCCTTTCCCATTCTTCTGCCCTATCTTGGTAAAAAACGAATACCCATCAACCTCACCACCGCACCAATACTTGCCATCGGCATTTTGTGGGCAGCACAATGCCTTGGCCCCAGTGAAGTGAGCATCTACCTCATACTTTGCGTCCTGGAATACACATTGACTGCTTTTGCCAGATCAGGGACGGAATAGTGTACGTTGACCTCATTTGGTTTATGCTATCCCTTTGGGAGCGGTGCGATTCCAAACTGGTGCTGAACCAACCCCTGGAGCTAGCTCCCAAAACCCCCCTTCCCCTTGCACTGAGCCCATAGAGTTCACAGCTAATGGCACTTTTCCAGTGGCACGGATGGTGTCAAGCCGTACAATATCCTGATCCTCTTTTTCTCTTTAGCATACATGGCAATCACGCTGGATATCACTGGAGTTCTACAAGCCGCCGCTTTCTGGGTCAGCAATAAAGGAGGATCCCATGGATACAAGCTCTTCTTCTACTTCTACCTCATGTTGACAGCCTTGAGTGTCCTTCTGGGAAATGATCCGGTCATTCTGTCAGGGACAGCTTTCCTTGTATACTACACGAAAGTGACGGAGGTACTGTTCGTTCGTTTGTCTCGAAGATTATATACCAATCCCGTGTAACCCTCAGCTCAACCCCATGTCGTGGCTGATGTCGGAGTTCGCGGCCGCAAATACAGCGAGTATGGTTCTCTTCGTTGGTAATCCAACCAATGTCGTGATCTGTGAAGGCTTTTCGGTGAACAACGCGGCGTTTACTGCCTACACAATCCTTCCCTTTCTAGGATGCAGTGTCGCATGTTTGGTTGCGCTCGGGTTCCAATTTCGTAAATCCAAATACATACCTCGAAGACTCGCTGTGACAGAGGATCTGGATGTGCGGTCGGTGCTCTTGGACCCAACCGGGGCATGGGTTGGTAGTGCCCTCCTCGGAACTTGCCTGATCGTTATTATCATTGTCAGTTTCTTCCATATTGACGTGTGGAAGATCAGTCTTCCCTTCGCAGTCGCGAAATTCTTCTATGATATTGCCTGGGATCATTATCGTTGGGCCAAAAATATCCCAATCCTTGGACACAGGCGAAAACGAAAAATGTCGGACGACATACCCTCCCCTACTGACGATATTCCACTGGAGACACAAGGGGGTAGGGGCTCCATGGACAAGACCGCTAACGACACCGTCGGAGAAGCAGCACCGATTACCACAGCGGGCAGTGTTACATTCGATGAAACGTCCCTGCCCACTGCTGCAACAAACACACGAGTTAACACGAGGTCTAACACGCAAAACACCAACACGACAATGCAAACCTTCGTCGACGAGCCATCTGAGGAACTGTCTCCCAAATCGATTCACGCCCGAATACGTTCTCGCTACATAGGTACCTACGCCAGACTCGCGTCGCATTTCCCCACTTTTTTCACCGCCCTTCCCCGCTTGCCATTCGCACTTGTCCCATTCGCCTTCTCGCAGTTCATCCTCATAGAAGGTCTCGCCCACCAGGGCTGGATCGAAATATTCGCCAAATGGCTCGTCCGCGCATCTAACAAGCAGATGCACCCAGTCATATGGCTCATCGGCGTTCTCGGTGTTATTCTGTGCAACCTTTCTGGCACAAACATCGGTGCCACCATTTTGCTGACAAAGATCGTCAGGGCCGCGGCTCTCCCACCCGAGAGTAATCGTGCGGCAGCGATTTCGTTGGCGGTGGCGAGCAATATCGGCGCTGTGAGCTTCACCTTCAGCGCTAGTCTCGCCGGGTTGCTCTGGAAACAGATCTTGCAACAGAAGGGAATCTTCATCAAGCAGAGAACGTTCGCGTATTGGAATACGCTGCCGTTAATTGTTATGACTGGCGTCGGATTAGCGATTGTGTCGGCGGAGATGGCGGTGCTATATTAAAAGAGCCGAATACCTTGGGGGTCATGCCGACCCAGCATCTGCCATGCACACCAGGTGAAGGTCGTGCGATTATATCCACTTCACTTGACAGTTCCTCTCCACATGGCGACACAGGAAGGGTCCAGTCGACGGCAGGAACTCACTCTTATTTTATCTGTCATCAAGTTAGAGTGACGACAATCTATATACCAATGTCCCATGTTTTCTCCCTGCTTTTTGGCCATATCCTTTTTAGTTCCTAGGAAATCAACAGAAATTGTACTGTAGTTACCTTCATTCGTGCTCTTTATGTAGCCGTTGTCGACTTGTTGTTTAGATGAAGGAGATAGCTCGTATGCTACATACGATGCGCACCCAACCCATGGCTTCACAGGATGAACACTACGGATGGGGGAGAACATCAAATTCCGAATGTGTCATCTCAAGCACCGGAGACGTCGCCGTAGATAACGAGATATCGAAATAAAGCACTGAAGGGGTCTCTCCAGGGTCTCTCCAACAGAAATCTGATGTTCCAATGAGACCGATGACCGTGACACGACGTCAGTAGACAGCATCCAAACTAGTTACTATCGGGTATTGTATAGTACTCTCCTAGTAAATAATAGAGAGATACGCAAAAACCTACGCGATCGGCATCAGTTCAGATCAATTTAGCGTCTTGTGAAAGCTGGCGAGCAATTCCAGGCGCCGCCTCCACACCTACCCTCGTTCAGCTACGGACAAGCCCTGGAAATTTTCGCCAACAAATGCGCTGCTGATGCATCACGATGGTCATCATTCTTGTTGACATCAGCGACGTCAACTCGCGTACGACTTTGTGGCGCTCAAAATGGCAGGTTGGCGGGTTGTTCTGGATGTAGACTGGTATACGATAAGTATTAAGGGGCTGATTGGCGCCGATAAGTTGCGTGTGTGACGGCCTGACTTATAAAGGTGAGGAAGGGACGAGGAGATTTCGGAATGGAGGGATGCACGGGCGGCCCCACTTTCCCATGGGTGTGGAGTTGTGATGTTTTTTTTTCTTTCGTAGCAGTGACACTTTGAAGAAGAGGAAGAGAGTAATGCTATGTAATAAGTCGGCGTAGCGTTTGTCGTTGCTAGAAGTGGTGGCGCAGGGGAAGTGCTCATCGACCTCGAGTTACACTGCATGTAGAAGGTGACGTTGACGGCTATGTCGCTTTGGAGTATGGATGATGAGTGACGTCCAGTTTCTTGAAGCTTGGCATTGAGGTCCCAACGGGTAAGAAAACAAAGATCTGTTGTCAAACCCAGGCCCAAGCAAGGCACAGCGTGTATCCTCGTTACCCTGCGCGTTGCTTAGTGCCTGACCTAAACTTCCATCCCGAAGCCGCAGGTGGGACAATTGAATCACAATCTGAATGCGAAGATAGTACATACCACAGTCGAAAAACCTCATACGAAGTGCGATGGGTTTTCATTCGTGGCGCAGGGAGCAGGCATTGCAGCTGACCGGTGAAGAGGAAAAATAAGTGGCCTGCGGGGTGTGCGGTGCGTAGCGAGACCTTCAGAGGATGATCACAGTACCCCGGATAGACAAAGAGGGGCGACATTCTGTCTTGGTCCGATGAAGGCAAACACCAAAGTTATCGCCCTAGTCGTCCATTTGCATAACTGAGAGTGTGTTTACACCGTGGCTTTTCTGGTCGGCTACATCATGATATTTAATAAATCACGAGATGACACCTCGAAATTATTCCGCCATTCGGAGTTTGGAGGGAACTGATGAAAGGTGAAGGGGCGACTTTTTGGAACCTTTTCTGGTAACTGCATACCACAGATATTGGTAATGGATGTTCGTGGGATGTCCCGGGATCATTTGTTCACAGTACCTGTTACTGCGTTGTCGGCCAGATCCTGGATCAGTCGAAGATCACCCGCAAATGACTGTAACAAACACCAAGCCGGAGTCATAGGTCAGGTATCACTCTCTTCACCTGCAAAGCTACAGCACAAGATCATCGTGTATATATACAAACCTTGTGAATGAGCGGCCATAATACACCGTGATATTTATCAACTGAAGCGCAGGTAGAGAGGCCCAAACTTCGGGGCGCCGCTTGGGCTTGAGACTGTAGTCGCGACCAAAATAACGTCGGACCCGTGAAAGCCAGAAATGTGAACTGTGGGGAGTTTTGTCAGGGTTCGTGAACAATTGCCGGTCCACCGGCGGGACCTACGCTGATGGATTTGGACATTGATAGACATGTACACATTGCGGACATTTTGAGACTTCTCCGACCGAATCGCCGAGCTTTCGCAATGCCTACGCTGACAATATTTTTTGTGTTTATAGGGCGAGAAACGATGACCAGAAAGAAATACCCCCGCAATGTATACTGGACGTCGCGTAAGATGTTCATGATGGACGTTGACGACAGTGAGGAACAAGTGCCAGAGGTCGATTTGAACGTTGAGCACATGATGGTCATCAACTTGTAGTGGCGCCGTGGCGGACCGTCAAGAATTTCGATCATTTCTCAGGTCAGCCATCATTGAGTATGACCCATTTGGGACCCAACCTCCCACCACTGATGAGCCAAGCAGGAGGCTTTGTGAAGACCACAGGCCTGAAGTCAATCATCAGGTTGGTATGAAATGGCTATATAAACGCGTAGAACTGACAACTACTAAGGTTGGTGAAAAGTGTGGAGGACAGGCGGTACAATGTTGATGAACAGCCAACGATATGAAAACACGTGGATTTTAGTTTTGTGCCTGGCTGGAACTCGACCTTCTTGAGCTCCTGAGTATACGCGGGTCAGTACGCGGGAGGCACAGCTATCCCCGCAGAATTCTCGCAGCTGGCTTGCTGCTGTCTCCCTCTTTACCTCCTACCACTTGACCACTATATAGTGCTCGAATTTCCTCCCATAGAGGACGGACTGTACAAATCAGCGATTGTGCTGGAAAGGCTCCGCACGCTTGTCATTGTGGACAAATCAGTCTGACCAGCTTATCTCTAACTGTACAAACGATCGTTAACTGGAAGACCCGCGCCTCGACGTTCATCCGATCTGGTTTTCTTCTACATTTCTCAGGCACTCTCTATCTCCTCGGCCGCACTGGAAGACGCTCTGACCCGAATCTCACCTTTCGGCGGGGGCGTAAACGGAGAACATTTGGAGAGGGATGTTATGAGCGAGAATAGGACCGGAGATGACGGCCAACAACCTACAGTCTATTCATCGTACGATTCACGAGACGAGGAGAAATCTCTACGTGAGCATCCTCGATCTGGTGTGTTCCCTCAGAACCATCTCAACGTTCTTCAGATGGCGGCCTCCATCCGTCTGCTTCTAAATTGGCGTCCTCGATTCTCACCCAGCCCGAGAATGAGCTTTACAACGTGTTTGACCCTAACTTCGACAGCGGCTCCGTACTTGGTATCTAGTTTTTTTATCCTCTAGGTAGCCTGCCAGTCTTTACATTTGCCTTGATTATCTAGAAGATGACTCTCCATACCCGGAAGTACGCTCAGCAGTGGCAAACTTCGATGACCCAGACATGCCTGCTTCCACGCTGCGCGCCTGGACTCTTGGAATCTGCTGGGCTGTTATCATACCCGGAATGAACCAGTTCTTCTACTTTCGTTACCCGTCAGTTGTCATCGGGAGTGTAAGTGTCTCGACGCCGTTACAACACTTTGTCTGATCATCCAAATTAAGCTCGTAGCGCAACTCCTGGTATTCCCCCTCGGCCGTGTATGGGCACGCCTACTGCCAAATATGACGATAGTTGGCTTCGAAATCAATCCCGGCCCTTTCAGCATCAAGGAGCATGTGTGTAATCCTCAGGTCACGGATATCAACGCATCACTAACGTCAACCCCCGCCGGTGTTCCAAGGTGCTCGTGACAATCATGGCAGGAGTGGGTGCTCAGAGCGCTTATGCGACCGATATTATCGCCGTTCAGCGAGTATATTACCATCAATCTTTCCCATTTACCTGTATGATCTTGGCCTCTCGATCTCTATGCAGCTTGACGTTGATGCTTTCTAGACCAATGGCTGCTTGTCATGTCCACTCAACTCATTGGCTTCTCCATTGGAGGCGTTGCTCGCCGATTTCTGGTAACTCCACCATCAATGAGTATGTTCACCTCCGTAGCATTCGACATACCGTGACTCACCATCCGCAGTTTGGCCGAACACTCTTGTGTCTTGCGCCCTGTTCAATACTCTACACTCCCAAAGCTATGCAGGCATCGGACAGCAGGAAGGGATGAGCAGAGAGCGATACTTTCTGTATGCTTTTGTTGGAGCACTGATGTGGTGTTGGTGATCAAATTCCCTGTGTCGTTCCAATATCTAAGGCATGTTCAAATAGATTTCGTTCCCGGATACCTTTTTCAGGCGCTGAGGTACGCGATGGTCTTATCAGTGGTTGAACGAAATCTGATATTTTTTAGTGTCTTCACATGGGTATTTTGGACTTGCATTTCCTTTCTAATCGCCATTCAACGCTTTGAGTAGGTATGCTGGGCGGCCCCGGATAACGTCGTATGTTTCCCTTCTAACTCATACCCAGATTTTCACTGATAATATCGAAATGTAGAAAATTAATCAAATGTTTGGTTATCGGAGTGGACTGGGATTTTCGTTGCTGACATTCGACTGGAATGAAATTGCATTCATTGGCAGCCCGTAAGCTATCTAGTTATGAGTCTAATTGACCCATACTCACCTCTCAATAGGCTTGCGACACCTTGTATGAGTAGCAATTGCCTGCTTCGTTATTTGTGTCTTATGGCTCGTAGGGTGGGCTGAGGCCAACGTTATGATTGGTTTCCTCTTTTTTTATTGTAAGTGCTTCATTCCAAACCAAAAATACCTCGAAACTCATGCCTCACAGGGTTTTTGACACCGATCTTATACGTTTGTGTTTGCCTTTAGGCCAAGTAAATGAATGATCTGATCTGCTCTGTTGACAGTACAATAACGTGTGGTTCAGCCAGTACATGCCGTGCGTCATTGTTTTCGATTGGCAAGCGATACGCTGACGGGCGTTCTATTCAGTATCTCTTCTATCAACGCCTACGACAACACAGGGAAAGTATATGATTTGCGAAGGATCATAGACGATGCAGCTAGCATCCGCGTTCAGGAGTACAAGGACTACAGCCCCGTGTATCTTTCGTGAGTGGCACAACATAATCATCAAAATCCTATTGACCAATTTATTTAGAGTGACCTTCGTAGTTTCATACGGGCTGTCTTTCCTTTCTATCGCGGGTAAGTCATATTGCACCTACACTCGCACCACGGTTGAACTTGGCGTCCTGTTGCAGCCACTATCACACATGGTAAAGTGATATATACCTTCTATCGGCGTCCCAAGCTTATCTGCGTGCTGTAGCCGTGATACACTTTTGGAAACCGATCAAGGTGCAGTTCAAACAGTCGTTACGCGAGCCGCCCGACATACATGCTCGGCTCATGGCCAAGTATCCTCAAGGTTTAAAGAACCAGCTTCATTCCTCCAACGACGCCATTTGACTGATGTGCCATCTAGTTCCGGAATGGTATTACGCCTGCATCTTCGGTGAGGACTGGCCCCTAACACCGATACCCGCATGTTGACACGAAGCTGTGGTTCTACAGTCGTGACCTTTACGTTTGCCTGCGTCTGCATTCAAGTCTGGCCGGCAGGCATGACTATCTGGGCGTTGGTCATTGCGCTGATCGTGTGTAAGGACTGTTGCTCAGACGCTCCTTCCCTCGCTGACAGGTCTTTGTTAATAGCTGTCATATACGTGATTCCGATAGGTATGCTACAACCTTCGCTTGTTTGCTTCTCTTGACGGCATTCTAGGCATGATACAGGCCGTCACCAATCGGCAGATAGGACTCAAGTGCGTGTCGGCCACCCTGTGAAATAGACAAGCATTAGGGCTGACCCACTCCGCTAAAGTGTTATCACAGAGCTCATCATCGGGTTCATAATACCAGGTGGGGATTGCACATTACTTCTCTTGCCGCTATATTGCTGACACGGATGTTAATACCAATTTAGGGAAGCCGAATGCGATGATGATGTGCGCTTCCTTCCGCCTTTACTCCGTCCCTCGCTTCAGAGATTAACCGAATCCTCTCTTTTGATAGGTTCAAGGTGAATATCCTCAATATCCCTTCATTATCACGGACAGGGCTAATCACCATTCCTCCAGACGTATGGGTACATCACGATGTCGCAAGGTAAGGCTTTGAGCGGTATTGCACGATAGTGAACTGATTTGACTCTGATTTTAGCTATGCAATTCACAGCGGATTTCAAACTTGGCCAGTAAGTTTATCCGGATTCGAAATACTGTTTTTATACGACTTGATTTATGATCGGTGATAGCTATATGAAGGTAATTACTTCACCCCGGATCTTTTTCGATATCTCGCATCTGATGTCGGCGAGTAGGTACCACCACGGCCGATGTTCTGGTGCCAAGTATGTGCTGTGCTATCCGGACCGGCCCTTCCTGATCCCAAATATGAAGGTCGTTGCCACTATCATCGCTGGCACCGTTCAACTCGGAGTCATGTCTTGGTGAGAAAGTGTTATCTCTCTTGACCCATTACAGGTTCTTCTGACTAGCTTCCATTCGCAGGATGTTCACGAATGTCGAGTAAGTCATTCAGATGGCTCCGCGTGGAGTGGATGTCGAGGCTATTAATACATCTTCGCACAGGGATCTCTGTGATAAGGAGCAGAAAGACAGGTTCGTGCACATTTTTAGTCATACGTTATTTTCAAGATGCTGACTTTCCCAGCTTCACGTGCAACTCGACGCGAGTTTTTGGCACAGCTTCTATCATTGTAACGGTCCTACATTCCCAAGTCTGCGCATCTGACGTTTGATTATAGTGGGGGGTTATCGGTCCTGCATTGCAATTTTCGAAGGGCCAAATTTATTAGTGAGTGACTTGTATCCGAAGGGTGATTGACTCCAGTGCTGACACGGCTTGTAGTAGTACGAGATATCTTCCATTCCGTGGAGCGAGGACTCACGGTGTATCCGCTCGCAGCTCTGACGTTCTTCTTTCTCATCGGCGCTGCGTGCCCTGTTACCCTATGGCTCTTCACACGGCGATACCCCAACAGTATATTAAACTATTTAAAGTAAGCTGCCTCCGTTTCCATTTCATACATCATGCTTATTAGCGCAAATCGCGCCGTAGCTTCCCGTGCGTACGCAGTCGTGCCCTATTGAGTGTTCGTTTTAAATTGACCTTCCGGCTAACCTTTACATCAGCCTTATCTTCTCCGGCGTTGGCAGTATACCACCAGCGACCGCCGTAAACTACGTCCCTTGGGCTATCATTGGGTTTCTCTTCCAGTTTGTTGTAAGAAGAAAAAATTTCTCGTATTGGGCTAAATATAATTGTGCGTACGCACCTCCCCTTTGGCTTTCGTAACGGCAACCAATGCATATATTCCCTGACGTTAGATGTTCTGTCGGCGGCGTTGGATGCCGGGACGGCCGTCGGCGTAATTATCATATTTTTTTGGTAAGTTTCCGGGTGTCAAATTTTGGTCGGCTAGTGATGGAATGACTGTCTACTTTTGCAGCTTACAATACCCGCTTCACGGCACTATTGGGCAGGGGACTATCCGAAGCTGGTGGGTACCATTTACTTGTTACATTGCTATCAAGGCCTTGCTCCTATGTGAGGTTTTTATTGACGTAATTTTGTAGGTGGGGGAACCAAGTGTTCAGGGACACTGCTGATTGGAAGAATACACCTCTGAAAACGCTGCCTGAAGGGCAGACTTTTGGGTAAGTCCTCCCAAGCCCTGTACGTGGACTTATTGACTGTTGATATTTACTGTACGTCAGTTATAGTCCGAGCCTCACTAGCTCGGCTTCTCGACGTTAAAAAAGACCTTGTTGTATCACTAGACGACGTACGTTGCTTCATGAACATTAAAATAGACTCAGGCATCTTGGATATCCTCAGCTGCATTCATGGCAAGGATAGAATTTGACTCACATGGCAAAGACGGAGGGACTGGTTGTGTTTACGTTAGCTTGGTTTTCATGACAATGAACCAGTCAAGATGCACGACGTGTCCCCGCTCCCGGCGAAGAGCGCGATGCCGCCCAAAACGAACGCAGCGCCAGACCGTACTTGTCAAGAGGTAGCCTTCCTGTGCCATCGGAAAGCCGTATCAGCAAACAAGGCGTAGCAGGCAGCGGAGACGCTCGAAGAGTGTGTGCATGCGTTGAAGGGAAAACCTCCGACAGAGGTATTGGAGGAATTTTTAGCGGAGTGGAAAGTCGGGTTCTTGCAATACGGTATATTGCATCATAAGCATGAATTTTCGATTCTATAGATCCTGATTCTATCAGTACAGGCTTGTTTGATTGCTGGATAGTTCAACGAGGTCTGACATCTGCCCCGGTATACCTACAGGGGTCCGGCACTCCAACCGCACCCAGACGACCCAGCAAGATGCTTTTACCCCCCTTCTGTGTGCAGGATCTGCACCGAGCTCCTGGCCCCTTACGCCCGCTGCGCAACAGAACTGGCCACGACTAGCCGGCCGTCTAGTGGAGATGCGTTAACTTGGCTGCTGGATGGATCGTTGGGTTACTGTTACATGGGGGTGCGCACCGTACCGTATTCGGCTTACGGTTGTAGGATTATTAGAGGCTTTTGGGTGAAATGTTTATGCGACAGGAGCGCAACCTTGATTTTCTACCCCGCGATGCTACCATGATCGTGTTCCCACTGGTTGAGTTCTAAGTAAAGACTCGCTGTGATGTACAAAGAAGGTTGAGAAAATCATCGTTTGACCAAGCCACGGCTTCCGCACCCTCATCAGCAAACACTAGATAGAAAATTTTATCTCCGTCCAAAGTAAGAAAAGAAGAAATACGAAAGGCTTTCCATTGGCCGCCATCGGCATTAAAGGAAACAAAAGTCTCTTTCTGAAGCAGTTCAGGATGTCGTTGGTAGCGGATAAATTCTGTGTTGTCAACTGAGACCCGACGCAATCCCGCGATTTCATCTAATTTGAAGGGACGAGCGGGCAGGACGAGAGGGTGATACGATGGTGAGGGGTTAGTCGCAACCTTAACAGAAGCAGGAGACTCGGGGAAAATGTATGGATACTTTTTGCTGGTAAGATGGAGTGACTTAGCATCGAGTTCAGAGGTCTAGCAACGTACTCGAGCGCCACCTTTTGGCGAATAAATTCCAGATAGACATCCTCTCCATGTTCTGATACTTTTGTCATCAGGAGCCGGGAGAGAAAGAGCGACGCGTTCACCACATGGAGGTGACTATCAAAGATGCGTGAGCATCATGACAACATAGAAGCGAAACTTAGAGGCGACTTACTCAAGCAGGTTTGCGCATTTCTTCTTCAGGACCTCCTCGGATTCCTTGATATAATGATCAAATTCACCACGGGCGGGCATAAAACCCATTTTGTTTGACTTCGTAGAGTATTCTTCATATGCTTTAGCATAACCGTCTGGATCTCTTCGCAGCACGGCCGAGTGTTCCTCGCACGCTTTCTCATACCGATAGAGATTTTCTGATGCCTTTTCAGCAATGGAAAGCTGCACCGTTGTGAGTCTCGGCATGATGAAGATGTGAAGAGCGTCAGTGGCTCAGGAGAACGTTCCGAGTTCTATTTATAGAACGAGATTATACAACCTGAAGTTTGCCAGCTTATCGACGGCAAAAATTGACGGCACAGATGCCTGATGACTTGTGAGGCCAGAACTGAAAGGTCCGAGCATAGCCAGTCGCAATTCCAACACCAATGCATTGCAATTGGTGGCCTCACAGGATAGCACAACAAACTGCCACAGATCACCAGTGTACAATTGGTAAGTGACTTTGCTGTCTTCTGCCAGGAATGACACAGCTGCCGGTCAACACGGCAAGTTGTGTGATACAAACTCACATGCCAACAGCAATAATATTTGGGAATACACTGTGATGTGCATTGGGTTTCTCTTCCAGTTTGTTGTAAGAATAAAAAATCGGGCTAAATAATTGTGCGTACACACCTCCTCTTTGGCTTTCGTAACAGCAATTAATGCATATATATACCTTGACGTTAGATGTTCTGTCGGCGGCGTTGGATGCCGGGACCATCAGCGTAATTATCATATTTTTTTTGGTAAGTTTCTGGACATTAAATCGTGGTCGGCTAATGATGGAATGACTGTCTACTTTTGCAGCTTACAATACCCGCTTCACGGCACTATTGGGCAGGGGACTATCCGAAGCTGGTGGGTCCCATTTACTTGTTACATTGCTATCAAGCAAAGCCTTGCTCCGATGTGAGGTTGCTATCGACATAATTCTGTAGGTGGGGGAACCAAGTATTCAGAACACTACTGATTGGAGGGAAACGCTACCTGAAGGGTAGACTTTTGGTGCCCCTGTATGCGAACTTATTGACTGTTGATATTTACTATACATCGGTTATAGTTCGAGCCTCACTAGCTCGGCTTCTCCCCAATAAAAAAGGCCTTGTTGTATCATTAGACGGCGTTTGTTGCTTCATGAACGTTAAAATAGACCCAGGCGTCTTGGATATCCTCAGCTGCCATTTATGGCAAGGACGGGGTTTGACTCACATGGCAGAGACAGAGAGATGAGTTGTGTTTAAGTTAGCTTGGTTTTCATGACAATGAGCCAGTCAAGATGCATGACGTGTCCCCGCTCCCGGCGAAGGTAAATCATATACAGACAAGCTCCAATGAAAACCGCCCCAAAGCTGAGCGTCGCTGTATACTTGAACTGGGATGGTTGTCTAATGAACCATAACATTCAGGCCAATGTAGCAGCCCGTGAAAGGCCTACACTCACGAAAGAACAATAACCATGACATATTTGAACAGGTCCAGGAAATTTTGTAGTGAATATTGTAGCCCGTTCAGGGTGTTCCGCCGCGGATGGTCTGCGAGCGTTTGTTGAAGGAGCTTGAGTTGACAGAGGTCAAAAGACCAAAGGCCAACGCGAGATACGGCTATGCCACCGAATAAAAGGCTTTGGTTCCACGCAGGTGCTTTGACGCCCTCGTTCGACCCGACATAGAAGGAAACTACGACTGGAACGAGGAACGCGACTTCGGACCTTGGGTATGTATTATTTGACAATTCATCTGGTCGGTTAGTTGTCGTTACGTACCAGATACTCCAGCTTCCTGCCCTCGTCAGGCCTATCCTCTTTTCAAGGAGAGGCATGATCGCAGTCCCAGCAAGACCCATACAAACTGCAACTCCTCTCATACCGGAGATGAGCGCGTCGGAGTATGTGTTCGTCTTGAGCCATGAGATCATATTTCCGTCGAAACTGAGGGTAGTGAAATACAGCAAAGAGATCGTCAATGAGGTGGGGAAGATTGGCGTGCGGATGAACAATCCCCAGTCGTGATATGATACCCAGAACCAGTCCTTCACTGATGCGAGCAAGAAAGGAGGCGATGGGCTTTCGTGGTCTTCGTGTGGGCGTTCTTGACGTTGTTCGACGGCGAGCATTGGAAAACGTCTCCAGACGATGTTGATCCAGAGTAACTCAAAACCCAGGCCACCGAGCGCAATGCCGCCCAAAACGAACGCGGCACGGATGTTCCCGACCGTACTTGTTAAGAGGCCAGCGAACAGAGGTGCAAGGAGCTTGCACCCCAAATCAATCCTTCTCATCCAGAGGTTGAGGCGCGTCAAGCGCGCATCCGAGCCAGCTGCAATCGTCGTGACCCAGTCCCGCTCAATGGCTACTGACATGGCGATATCCGACAATTTCATGATGCAGCTGGAAAGTACGATAAACGTAAACAAGATCCAGACCGCAGGATGTCCTCCTTGTTTGATATGTTGACTTATGAGTTTCGTTTCGGTAGGGTATTTTGCGAGGAGAACGAGCAGGAGGGCGTAGACGCTTGTGACGGCAAGTTTCGCGACGATAATGTTGATGCGGATGACTTTGAGTCGGGATGGATGATCGACCAGAGATCCCACATTGCCACCGAATACCACCCCGGCCAAGGTGCTAAAGAAACCGTAGAGGGCGGAAGGCAGTAGGGATGAGGGGAAAAGGTCGATGAGGAAGATATAACTGGCGAATTCGGCCGTCCGTTGGGACCATGTTATGGAGAAATGTTGGGCGGCAAGGGAGAAGAGGGCGATGCGGTCGATGTGAGAGTCGCTGGGTTGAGACGTTAGAATTTCAATGCCCTCTGGAGCTTCTTGCAGAACCGCGCTAGGCATAGGACAACATCAACGCGGCATAATACTGTTACGGCTGCATAACATGCGGACTTGTTGCTAGCACTTGATCTGGAGGAAGGTTATGATTACAAGCACAAACATGAGACTCCGACTTCCATGGACGCGTCTCTCATCGTCTTCAGATACCTACACTCACAACGGTTTCGTGTAGTAAGTAAAACCAGTTCATTTGGAAATCAGAAGAATGCTTCCGATACCTGGTTCGGTTGGGTCCCTTCAAAATGGAATAAGCGCACTCGCCTCCTGCCAGTGTGAGCGCGTTGCTACCTCCTGCTAATTTGACCATCACTGTCTGTTGCAGAGGTCTTGCCTCACTCATTCAACAGTATAATGGCGCGGCCTCTCTCCATAGCCGTACGCGCCCGCTCCTCCGTTGCGGAGCTTTCTCGCTCAACGGCCCGCACTCGTTCCGGTCGCGTATGTGCCAGTCAGTCAGCTGGTATGTACGGGATCATGGATGCTTCAGCATATAACGTCTTCTTGCCTGTCGTTGCGCATCTCGCTCTTGACGTATGCTCCTTACCACGTCACTACAAATCGCGTTTCTTGCGCTCCTGAGCATTCTCAGCGGTGTCGGACTTGCAGCTAACTCGAACCCATCCTCCTTTGGCCCTCGTGAAGCCTATGGCAATATTAACAACACTGGGTTGACAGAGGACGTAGGGTGGGATTCATACTCATTTTTCATTCACGGCAAAAGGGTATTCCTACAATCTGGCGAGTTCCATACTTGGCGACTGCCCGTTCCCGGACTCTGGAAGGATATCACGCAGAAGGCGAAGGCAGCTGGGCTCAATGTGCTCTCTATATACGTCCATTGGCACCTCCTCAACCCGAGACAAGGAGTAATCGATATGACAGGAATCAATGACCTGCAGCCATTGTTTGATGCTGCCAAAGATGCCGGCTTGTGGATCATTGCGAGGCCAGGACCTTACATCAAGTAAGCCGATCGTGTATCGAGGAAAGGAATATGTTGCTGACGGGCTCGTACCAATCAGTGCAGAAACCACTACAGGCGGGGTGCCAGGACATGTGGTGACGATACCTGGCGATCCATTTTGGAATCCGTATAATGGGGAGCTTCGAAGCAATGATACGAATTTTCACAATGCCTGGCAGGACTACGTGCGTCTCTGTCCACCCCACGGTTTTTGTTGAAATCGATTTGTTTTTTCCAGTGGAACGCTGTGATACCGGTCATCGCTAAGAATCAAATTACGCACGGTGGTCCGGTCATCATGTTACAGATAGAGAATGAGTATTACAACGGCCGTGAGTTCTGATTGAAATCGTGTCCTATCTACTTATACCGTGCCTCATACCACTTTGAAGCTGGCCAAAACGAATACGTGGCCCAACTCCGTCAGAGGGCAATTGAAATGGGTATCGTGAGTAAATAAGCAGGTTCTATGAGCCAGAAACTTATTACACAAGTTGTAGGTTGTGCCTACTATGGTAAATGACCCAGGCATGTTCCGAAACCTGGTGGATGCCGCCGACATATATGGGATCGATGCCTACCCAGTTTGTATGTGCTCTCCATTTCACTACCAAAGTCATGATATATTAGTTATGCTCTGCACTCACGTAGCCTTCAATTGTTCTAACCCTAGCGTGTGGAGAGATATTCCCACAACCTGGAGGACATACCATGAATCCGTTACGCCCGAGATTCCTTTCATGTTTCCAGAGTAAGTACACAATGCCATTCAGCTGCGATGCTGCTTACATTACTCAGATTCCAAGGAGGTTCCTACGATCCATGGGGCTCCACTGGCGGTTATGCCTCTTGTCGTGAGTTAACGAACCCAAAGTGAGCCGTCACAATTTTCCTTTTTTCTTCGCAGCCAGACTATAAAATCCTATGAAGCTTTCAGCGCGTTCATAATTTCCATCTGTGGGCGAATGGTGTTACCGCGGTACGTGTTTGTTCAGACTCATCTTAAATTGTTAACCGTTACATTACGCGCTAGGTCAGCTTTTATATGTTTTATGTGCGTACCACATTGTGTCGAAAGGTTAGAAGATAGGTTCTAAAGGTGCACAGGGCGGCACGTCGTGGGGGCAACTGCCATATACGAGTGGGTATTGCCATAACTACACCGAGCTCGCTCATTCATTCCACTACATCAGACGCCTATACATCTTATGTGCGCACTTTAGCTCAAATAACTGGGGTGTCTGCTCTAATCCTACATTGCAGGATTACGGCGCTGCAGTTACGGAATCAAGAGAGCTGTCTGCGAAGTATGGCGAGCTCAAGTTGCAATCACTCTTCCTTCGGTCATTCCCCGACCTCAGGATGACGCAATGGAAAGGTAGCGATGCTTATCCTCGTCATAGCGCCATCCTATTGTAACGGCGAGACCCTAGGAGAAGACAACACGACTATATCCGGCGTCTCGACTACTCACCTGCAAAATCCAGAGACAGGTTCATCATTTTATATTTCCCGACACACCAAATCGAGTGACCCGTAGGTACATTTGCTTTCTCCAAGACGTTATCTCATATGAAAGGGTTATTCAAGCGCCTCCGTTTCCCTAAGGCTGACGGTAGGCTCGCGTAACACAGTGGTACCGCAACTCAGTGGGAACGCTACACTGCTTGGCCGGGATTCATTTATTATCAGGTATTCCTTGTTAACCTCTTGACGCCAAATTAACTGATGATTTGCATTACCAAGTACCGATTTGACCTTCGGTTCTTCGAAACTCCACTACTCAACCGCTATGCTCCTTTCTACACTGAAAATCAACGGTGACGATGCTCTCGTTGTCTACGGCAACACGGGCTTGGTGTACGAGGTCTCCCTGTTGCTGGAGGCATTGCCAACCATTGTCACTGTTGGTCCGACAAAAATTCGTACAAAGTATAGCAAGGTGAGCTTCGGCTTGCGCGGAAACGTACCTTACGCCGAGCGCTGTCCAGGAAGATCAAGCTTTTGTCGTCAATTTTGCTGTCGCTCGAGGCCTTACGACAGCAAAAATTCGCAGTCCTGGAAGCAACATAGTCCTTCTCATTGCTGATTATGATACAGCAACTAACTTTTGGATGCCCACCGTCTCTGGTGGAGGAGACTTCGCTGACTACATCGATATTGGCGCCTCGGCGCCTCTGCTAATCTCCGGCCCTTACCTCGTTCGGAGCGCAGCTCTTTCGCATGACGCCCTTGTGCTGACAGGAGACCTCTCAAATAAGGCAACACTGACAGTGTTCGGCCCCACTAACCTGAACTCGATTACTTGGAACGGAAAGCAGGTCAGCGGTCTCAGAAGGACGAATGCGGGTGCATGGGAGGCGCATCTTGCGGGTCCTTCGGCCGATGCTCATCTTCCGGATCTCATGGCCACTCGGTGGAAGTACGCGGATTCCCTGCCTGAGATTGGAGTCACTTTCAACGACGGCGCGCTCGTTGAAGCCAATCATACAACGACTACGAACGTATTCCCCCCTTATTATGGTGGGCCGTGGATACTCTATGCAGACGATTATGGCTTCCACGTACGCGACTTTCTATGTCCACGTTGACGATTTGACTTTATGTTTTTCCCGACAGGCCGGTAATCTCCTGTGGCGCGGCACTTTTCAGCACAACTCATCCTTGTCGGTACCTACCGCAGTCAACATCAGTGTCTCGGGTGGCATTCATTTCGCAGCCTCAGCGTGGCTAAATGACCACTATCTCGGGGCGTCTGAGACGCGTTTCGCGACTAACAACGAAAGCTGGCCAGTGTCCGCGGACATGCTCCGGCAGGGCGAGAACTACGTAACGGTCCTGCAGGAGTAAGTTAAAACCATTTTTTCTACCGCGAAAGATTAAAATTAAACGCGTTACAGTCATATGGGTGGAAACCTGGCTGGCCAACTCGTCTGTTGCACGCCTGGTGGTCGGCAGCGCGACCTGCAACAACCGCGGGGCCTACAGGTGCGTGGTAATATGATTATAGTGCGCCGTCCCAGAAGGTGACCAAGGAATTGGAATGTCAGGGATACTACCTGGAGGGCCGTTCGGAGACCGCACAGTTTACCAAATGGAAACTTGCAGGGAATTTAGGAGGTGAAAACTTCGCAGACAATACTCGAAAGATCTTGAATGAAGGTCAGCAGTGCTTCTTTTGCTATACCTTGAGCGGGAACTGACAAAAAGACTAGGTGGGCTGTATGCAGAGGTAAGGGAGGTACTGCAAGTCACGTTCAGACTGTCTGATCAATGAACGAAGAGAATGGGGTGGCACCTCCCCAACTTCGATGACGCGATCTGGGAAACGCGTACACCCTTTCAGGGGCTCACGAAACCGGGGGTAAGTGTTGGTGAACCCAGCTACTGCTTACATCTTCGGTCCACTTCAGTCACGCTGGCTCATATGATACGCTATAGGTGGGATTCTTCCGTACGACGTTCAATCTCAAGATGCCCAAAGGTTATGATATCCCTCTATCGATTGTGTTTGACTCTCAACCCGGCCATTACCGCGGTAAGCTGCCTTTTCCCCGGTCCTGACCCAGCCATTTTCTCGGAACACTCATCATGTTTGCTCCCGATCATTAGCTCAACTCTACGTGAACGGCTGGCAGCTTGGAAAGCGAGTCGCCAACCTCGGCCCACAGACGTCCTTCGTTGTGCATGAAGGGATTCTCAATTACGATGGCCCGAATGTTGTGGCCATTAGTCTGTGGAGCTTGGGAAGTGAACTGCAGGATCTAAAAATTCCCAGCTTGAAGCTGGTCGCGAGTGGGATTTATGAAGGTGGCGTAGACGGGATAGAAGTCAACAACCCCGGTTGGGATGCACTTCGCAAGTGATATGACTGCTGCATTCTATGTTACGGCTTGTATATCCTTCGTCTGACACGGAAACCTAGCTGAACTCAAAAGTCGTCCATTCAGTTCTGAGACACCTGTGATCAGACCGATCGCCTTTACTGTCCTCCCTGTCGGCGTACCTCTCATGCTCTCAGGTCATCTCATGTCCTGCGTTATAGACCCGGGGTTTTTCGAGAAGTAAACATGCCATGGGATCCTAAAATACGGGGGCATTTCGACCGCGTCGATCGTGCCACAACTGATCTCAGCAGATATAACGACGGTTACACTGCACTCTTGATCCATCTCTTTCCATTTGATGAGGGCTATCGCGTCTACCTGGAGCGTGAAGGAGCCGCCTCCTCCGCTGGGTCCACCGATCAAGTCATAGTGTTCACAGTCAAGGTCGAAGAGCATCCCGTGTTCTTCTTCGAAATCTGGCCCCAGCTCAACACTCGAGACGTTGGTTCACGCGCTATCGCAGACCGCGACATGCGCGGGAGGTTTGCGCGCCTGGTCGGAGACCTCAAAATCCCGAGGCTCTACGGCTTGAGCGCCGTGGGTCCGCGATTCGCGGTGTATGAATATACAGTGGCGACGGGGGTTTTGGATCCGGAGTTGGGGGCTATAGCTAAACATTCGAGGCTGGATATTTGCGATGACGTCGCGCCTGCTGCGCGGTGGGAGTATGATTTGTTTGAACCGCGGGGCGAGGGGAAGGTGAGGGAGGTTGTACGGGAGGTGAAGGAGATGTGCTGGGCTGTGCGGGAGAAGGAATTGGGGGTAATGGCTCGTCTGCGTGGCGTCTGTCGTGTTTTGGGTATCGTTGATAAAAGGGTATGAGGAGGGATCTAGACGGGCGGCGAGGACCTTGTGTGACCCAGAGGATTTACTCAAGAAATATGTTAGACAGATGCGATAACGAGCTACGCCATGGACCCTTGTCGTTCCAATCTTGCGTTCCACTTTCGGATATGTTGGGCGCATCTTCCATAGTACGTACCTTCGCGACCAAGGACTTCAATTTTGTTAAACATGCAAGACTTATGTGACGATCGACCCAGATTTTGCCCATCTGCCCCCTGCGTTTTATTCGGTCGGTCAGAACAAAGTACAGGAGAGAAATGGGGTCCAAAAAATGAGTCGACCCAGGTTCGAACTGAGGACCTTCTGTGACCAACACATATCTTCAGAATGTTAGACAGATGCGATAACCAACTACGCCATCGACCCATGTACATAGATCGTCTCATGATAGATGAAGCGAGTGATTGCTTTCAACAGACGGGTGAGTACGGGATGAATGAGGGTATTGGACGGAGCGAGGTATTATTAGGGAATCTGTGCTTAATTATCTACAGCTAGTCCGTCTATCGGCTCCCTAAACCAACTCTACGTCGAATCCAAGACTGTGCGGGACCGCCGCGTCGCTGGCATGCAGACACCAGCAAGACGCTACTATATGCGAGTGAGCATGCCCATGTAGAGGACCTGGCAGATGGCCTCGAGGAAAAGGAAGATGATGCGCCGACGCCGTGCGGCGGGGGTGAGGGTCGCGGTGCTCGTGGGGTTTGGATTGGACACGAGCTGGAGGGCGGGGTCCGGGAGGACGACGGAGCGTAGGGAGCGGAGCTATGCGGGGTTAGTGACTGAGGAGATGGGGAGGGTGGGAGGTGGAGACGTACTAGGAAGAAGGCGTTCGCGAGGAAGGCGTAGATGAAAAGGAGCGTATTGAGTATGGGCATGCCTGAAAGGAAGCTCGGCACCAATGAAAATATCACACTGAGATGGGTGGTTAATGAGGGTGAGGAGGACAGACACAGAATCGACGCACCCAACAAATTTGTAGCCACCATAGGCGACGAAGTCAACAACCTGGGTCGAGTCCTGCACGTTGAGGAAATAGCACCCAAGCTTGACAAACGCAAAGTCCAATATGATGACGACGAGTCCCCGTGAGGCGGCCTCGCCGAGTACTTTTGTATGGAACTGCTTCTGGAGACCGGCGTGGAGCGCACAAAGGAGGATATACGTGACGAAGGCCATGGAGGGAATATACAGATCGGGACTATTGATGTCCTCGCGGGGGCTGGCCCACTCTGTAGCCTGGCCGGACTCGGAACGGCGGACCTTGCGGCGCCAGGCCTGTGGCTTTTGCAGCCAGGGGAAGAGGACGAGCTTGATTTTGTTGATGACGTACGAGTTGGAGACGTTGAAGTGGTGCTTGAGGGTGGTGGAGGGGAAGATGGTGCCAAAGTTGCGCTGGACGTACTCTTGCCCTGCGGCGACAGCGCTTTGGCCGAGTTGCATGCCGAACTGGGCGGTCGCGTCGTTCATGCCCCAGGCGGCAAAGTCGGGGGCGGGGATGGTGGGCCCGTGGGAGGGAGGGTGGGCATGGTGTTGCTGGTGTTGTAAATGTGGAGGGAGAGGGGGCTGGGAGTGCTGGAAAGGCGACGTGTAGGCGGGAACGTGGTGGGACTGGTAGTGATTTTGCTGCGGGGCTGGACCGGGCGACGACGAGAAGCGCTGGTAGCCTTGAGGAGAGTTGGGTGTGGGCGGTGGCTCGGGGATGTACGCTGGGTGTGTTGGCACTGGATGGCGCAGCGGAGGAGGAGAGTGCGACGTGAATTGCGACATGGCACAAGCAAGAGCTGCCAAGTGGGTTACACGTATTAGCTCATCGGCCTTCTCGGTCACATGGTCTCTTGAGAGTGATTTCTTCACAGAAGGTCCTCAGTTCGAACCTGGGTCGACTCAATTTCTTTTTGACACTTCTTCGCGTCAACCAAGCAAGCACCCACAAACAACCGTGCCCTTAAATCCAGAAAAGTCGCGTCACTGGCTCTCACACCTCCTGTCATGTCGTCTTCCACCGTGCGGGCAACCAGCTCGCCAGCGATTAAGAATGCTCCAATTGTTGGCCTCGCCGAGGGCAATGGTGCATTCAACAACTACCACCTCGCTGCCTGCGTCCTCGTTGTCCCCTACCTCCTCAAGTCCTTCCTGCCTCTCGTCAACCGTGGAGGATTCAAGACCTATCTCTTCCTCTTCGTCCTTTCAGGCGTCCCCACTACCGTCGCGTACTGGACTCTCATCAGTATGTATGGTGCGCGTAGGAACGAAAAGGTTATTCTCCCCGGCAAGGACATTGAAGAATATATCACCATCAAGGACGTCGAGCTCAAGAAACTCTACAGCGGCAGGAACAAGATTCCCATGCAGGTCTTCCACGATGCCTACTTTGACGGCAAAATCGAGTTCAACGGTGTGTTGCGTTGCTGCGGAGGGACGCGAATAGCCGTATGCTGACACGTAACATTGCTTGGCACGTAGGGGACGTGTTGGAGATTATGGAGCACCGTCACGACTGGGCCCGCATGACTTTCACAATGGAGTTGTTCAAATATGTGTTCACCGTCTTCTTCCCCGAGGTTATCTCCCACTCTGCGGAGCAGGACCAGGAGCAAGTCAGGGGTCACTATGATCGTATGTCACGTTTATTCCAGGTCGTGTCATTTGTTGACGTTGGTGCAGGTGGAGACGACTTTTATGAGTGGTTCCTTGGACCACGCATGATCTATACCTCGGGCATTGTCACGGATAATACCATTGAGCAATCTCTTGAGACCCTCCAGGACAACAAGCTCGCCGTCGTCTGCGAGAAACTCGACTTGAAGCCTACTGACAGGTCAGTGTAGTCATCGCGATCCTATGTCTGCGCTACTGACGCGATGTGAAGACTCCTTGACATCGGCTGTGGATGGGGTACCCTTGTCGCGTACGCTGCCAAGAACTATGAATGCGACGCGACTGGTGTCACCCTCGGTATTAACCAAGCAAAGTTTGGCACTGAGCGTATCGCGAAGAACGGTGTACGTGTTAAATGTGTTCAATCTGGAATTACTGGCTGAGGATCTTGTCTATAGGTCTCAGCGGACAAGGCTCGCATCATCTGTTCGGACTTCCGCAACCTTTCTGTTGGAAAGGGTGCTTATACCAAGATCGTCAGTCTCGAGATGGCCGAGGTTCGTAACGTCCTTTCCTCTCCGCCACGTAGCAACTTGGTTAACATAAATCCTTCGCGTAGCACGTCGGTGTCCGCCGCTACTCTCAGTTCCTGAGCCAGGTGTACGACCTCCTCGATGATGATGGCATCTTTGTCTTCCAAGTCGCTGGCATCCGTCCCTCTTGGCAGTTTGAGGATCTCATCTGGGGTCTCTTCATGAACAAATATGTGTTCCCTGGTGCGGATGCGAGCTGCTCGCTTGGCTGGGTCATCAACAAGGTTTGTTCAATTTGTTTTGTTTTGTTTTCATCTTCAGGACCTGATGTATGTATGATATTTAGCTGGAAGGCGCGGGCTTCGAGATTAAAAACGTCGACGTCCTGGGTGTGCACTATTCGGCGACGATTTTCCGGTGGTACAAGAACTGGCTCTCGAATGAGGAGAAGGTCCTCGCCAAGTATGGCGACCGCTGGTTCAGGATTTGGGCGTTCTTCCTTGCGTATAGCGTTATTGCCAGTCGGTTCGTACATCTTTTTGGTTTCGGCTTATTGTTGGCTGTGGCTGATGGGCTTGTGCAGTCAAGGATCTGCTTCGGTGTTCCAGATTACGATGCATAAGAATTTGAATGCGTTCCACCGTATTAATGGTGTTCCGAAGCATGCTAGTATTCATGTTAACCCCGAGAAGGAGCCTTCGTACGTGTCAATGTGATTTTTTATTTTAGCTGTCTCGGGCTAATTTTGTCGTGCTTGTAGGTTGATTGAGTAGATGAGTTAGCCAGTCGTGTTGGGGAGGCAGTGTGAGGGAGTAGAGGAAAAATTACCCTAACATATTATACCTATTTAGTAGCAATGTGGATTTTTGTTTTGCTACATCGCTGGCACATCATTGAACATCCCAAGTTTCATTGCAATTCTCAAACTCTTTGGCTCTGCCAGCAACGTTACCGGCTCTGACAGTAGTTAATTTGCGCGTCAGATTAGCACCTTTCGGCCACACTTCGACTCGGACGAAATGTATGCGTCGCGCTTCGAGGGACATATCACGCAAACGATTCTCGCAAGCAAACGAACGTGTACACCCCTCCAAGTCTCCGACACCAACACTGTCACTGCATAAATCCCGAACACCCCGCAGGTATCCTTATGTTGTACGTGTTTTCCGGTTTTTCAGAATAACAAGCCCGAAAACGGTATCCATACACTCTCACTGTTACTTCGTATCAGAGAATGTATAAGCTACTGCCCGCAGGGGTAAGGGTGACACCGTTCCTAGTAGTACTAGTAGAACACCGTTTGGCTCACGGTCCCAGGAGGTTATTTCGAGTGGTAGGGACGGCGGGGATAGCAGCCAACACCCGGATGCGGGGGTGGTCTGGCATAGATAATGTAATGGACTAGTCCAACGAGATAAGGGCACAAAGTAAAAAGCAAGACGAGGATGAAAGACGCAACGTATAGAAGGGAACGGCAGGACCAGCCTAGTGTCAGAAGTGAACATTCGACGCTATTATATTTTTTGACGGCGCGCATACCCCTCTTATACTGTAAAGGCGAAGCGGAAAATCTTCTGTATCATGATATCAAACCGAGCCCGCGAAGCGTTCGGTGTTCGGTGCACGACGAAGCTGGCGGCGACTGTTGGGGTCGTGGTTGCGCCCCAACCCTTAGTAGGATGACTGAGACCGGAGTCGGAGCAACCCAGAATTTCATTTGAACGAAGTAGGCGAACACGAGTAGTTAAGGAGCTGGCATGGGTGGAGCCACCTCGTCTGATCGTCGTAGTGAGCGCAGGAGTTGTTGACACTCTTTGTCCCGCAAGTAGCCTTCTGCGCCGAGCCTCGCATAACAAATTGGATGGTTGGGTATAGGCGGCACCGCATTAGAAAAAGTCAATAAATTATGCCCAACCACGTCATGTTCTTATTCACTGCGACTTCGACATTTCAATGCCAAGTTCCTTCAATCTGTATCGTTCGGTGGCTGATATGTGGAAAGCGATAAGTCCATGGAACAGTTCTTTCGCTGTGTTTGGACCGAGTGGGGAAGACGAGAGAATGAGCATGGTGTGATTGTAGGCCGCTGCGGCGTCATGACTTAATGTTTCAAGAACATCAAGTTTTGAGGTGCTCCTGGAGCGTGCTGTGTGGGAGATACGGTTGAATGTCTCGCCCTCCAAGTCTTCCTTGTAGAACGACAGAATGTCGCTGTAGGCACACAGTGAACAGACATTATGAGCAGGAAGTGCTGGGCAAACCTTAAGCTGTTAGTGTAGGTGATCATTTCTGGGAGAGCCTGAACGTAGTCCTTGATTGGGATTGATGGCTGGAAAGCAAACAGACAGAGTATGGGGTCTGCGGAGGCTATGGTCTTCAAGTAAGTTGGAAATGCGGCTGCAGTTGGATTGAACTAAAATGAGACGTTAGGCTACATAGGATGCGGGAATGCAAAGCGTTTGAAAGGACTAACTGTCTGTTCCTTAGTAGCATGCTCTATAAGAAGACCACTTACGTAGTCCGCAGTTATGGTAACCACAAGGCCGGCTGCAGGGCATGTATAGCACTGGGACAGCTCCAAAAGCAAGACCACAAGGTCGTCGAGGGCCTTGGTCTTCTGCGGCCTGGCCGTAAAAAACCGGTCATGGAATTCGCAGACAGCCTCGTAGTCCCGAATGCAAATATCATCAATTTTATAAAGAAAAGCAAAATAAAGCCCGATCAGAATCAGGAGATGGTAGTGGCTTTGTCGGAGAGACGGATAGAATAGATACGCGGATGCGGCTCCCATTGCAATCATGAGTTCCGGGAAAGCGTCAGCTCCCTGCATTGAATATCCACGGCGCACGGCCTCAGCAATGCATGCGGACTGAAATTCTTTGGAGTCCTCTACCACGTCGGGGTACTTCATGTCGCAGCGGCGTAAAGTTTCTAGGATTATGCGTCTGATTTCGAGAAGTTCATCGCCGAACTAGATACGAATTGTGGCTGTTGGGCCTCGGGGTACAAGGCGAATAGGGGATATCCCTACCTTGGGAGGCGCGCTACTAGGTTTCGGGGTGGCGGACCAAGTCTCCCATCCCCGTCTGAATAAGGAGATGAAGGTTTCGAGCATTGTTGACGCTGCTGGTTGACGGGACTACGATGGGTGCGAATAGCGGCCGTAATTGTTTGGTCTGGGTTGCGCAGAGGAAGGTAGGAGGAAGAAAGACGTGGGCTTTTTGTATCGCATTGCAAGACGTTTGACGTAGCAGCCCCGTAACCTAGGACCTAGGCAAGAATGTGGAAGGTTGTGCATCTGATAGGAGTTGTAACCTTGAGGGCCTGTCGTTGAGAATCGGTTCTCCCTCTCAGGCGCATACTTTGATGATATCGCGGGAGGATGAGCCGCTCAATGTGGAATCAATGCCAGGAGTCTTCGTCACCTCAGCGCCCCAGGGAACAGAAGGATTGTGCTTAACGTAACTAGAAGCTAGCACTTGGGTTGCCTTCCCAGCTTTGGCAGCTTCCTATATCATGGCAAGCCTGAGGGTTTTTCATGCGCTGTTCGACGAGCCGACTGAGCCAGGGCCCTCGATTGCAATTATCGATATAGGAATTGGGGCCGTCTAACGTTCAGAAAACGGCTATATTAACTGCAGCTCGGACAGGTTTCGACACTTCTGAGAACTTGCTCGTATTGAGTGTGCAATTCAGTGATAGTGTAAGTGGTCGACCGATTGGATGCCATCCGCGTAATATCGAGGGTTGCTCTTCAGACCGCTGTTGCTTCTCAATTTCGTCTACGTATTGGGGAAAATGCTTGAGGTCTAACGTTCAGAAGGCGGCTGTTAGATATAACTTATAGATGAATGACAATATCAGTGTCTTGCTCATGGTGACTTCCCCGGCGTCTTTGATTACATTCCCCAGAGTGTTGTAAATAAGCACGCCTGAGCTCTTATAGCTACACTTCAAGCGGCCTCTGCAGGAACAAGTTTTTAGCGTCTGTTGATACGAGTGGTGGTCGAGGGTGATCGGGGTCATGTGTCGAGTCACGACACTTCAGAGTCACGCCGATATCGATTTTTTGAAACGGGAATGCTTTTATTGGCAAGAACTGCATTCCGTCTCCATCGATTACCCCTTCATCTTGCCCCTAGATCCCTACACACCATGGCTACCCCGGAAATTCTCCAGCAGGAGGTTGATAAGCAAACCACCCTGTTCAATGACCTCCGCAACCAGAAGGCCGCGCCGGAGGTCATTGAAGGAGCTAAGAAGAAGCTTGGCGAGATGAAGAGGACGCTTGCGCTGGCTACAGGCGCTGCTGCTGGGGGGGCGAAGGATAGTGGAAAGAAGCGGGAACGGCTTATGCTCAAGACCGCAAAGGTGCGCCGAGGCAGAGAACGTATGAGAGTTAGATCGTTGACGGAGGTTTCTGTTTTTGTTTTTGTTTCGGAAAGCACAGGGCACGCGGGACTATGGACCGGCCGAGATGTACTGCCGCGAGCATATCGAGCGGATCGTTAAAGACTGTTTTACGAGTTACGGCGGGAGCTGTCTCGATACGCCTGTGTTTGAGCGGAAGGATATTCTCGCGGGGAAGTATGGCGAGGATGCGAAGCTGATTTTTGATCTCATGGACCAGGGCGGGGAGCAGCTTGCGTTGAGGTATGATCATACGGTGCCGCTGGCGAGGTATTTGGCGATGATGGGCGCGAATAATACACATGCGAAGTTGTGGCAGGTGGGGAAGGTGTATCGGAGGGATAATCCGGTGATGAGTAAGGGAAGGATGAGGGAGTTTTCGCAGGCGGTGAGTGGGCTCTTTTCTGAAGCCTTGGTTTTTTTTTAGTTTTTGGGATAGAGGCTAATGCGCCGGGGGGATAGGATTTCGATATCTCGGGGACGTGGGACCCGATGATTCCGGATGCGGAGATACTTAGTTTGCTCTGCACGATACTAACAAGGTTCGATGTTGGGGATTTCACTGTCAAGGTGCGTGGACGGTGTCCTGGTTGTGAGCTATGCTCATTGTTATTGTAGCTAAATAATAGGAAAATCTTGGATGGAATTTTCGAGGTGTGCGGTGTCCCGGCTGAGAAGATCCGCTCCATCTCATCCGCTGTTGATAAACTAGACAAGGTATGCGTGCAAGTGCATCGTCGTTAGCAGTGCCCTGACCTGCGTATCTAGCTTCCCTGGACGGAAGTCAAGAAGGAAATGACGGAGGAGAAAGGCTTGGATTCTGCGATTGCAGATAAAATCGGCGAATATGTGAAACACAAAGGTGAGAAAGAGATTTGCTCCCTCCAACGAATCTATCTCAATCGAGGACAGGAAAGCGGGACCTGCTTGACAAACTCAACGCCGACCCTGTCCTTACGGCTAATAAAAGGGCGAAGGAGGGTCTAGTTGAGATGGAAATACTCTTTGGCCTCCTCGACGCGTACAAAGTGATGGACAAGGTATGGAGTTCGTGCACTTGTTCTAATTGCTATGTTGATCACGGAAGCGGCTAGATTTCATTTGATCTCTCGCTCGCACGAGGACTTGACTACTATACCGGGATCATCTACGAGGCTATCGTCGAGGCATCTGCGCCTCCTGGCTTCGGTACCGCCAACGCCCTTGCTCCAGCGGATGGTGCGCCTGCGCCGCCATCCAAAAAGGCCAAGAAACCTAAGGCCGCCGAAGGTGAGGAAGAAGAGGTTGACGAATCGCAGGTGGGCGTGGGGTCGATCGCGGCGGGCGGGCGCTACGACGGGCTTGTGGGGATGTTCAACACGGCCGCGGCGGCAGAAGGGAAAAAGGCACAGGGGATGCCGTGTGTCGGGGTCAGTATCGGCTTGGACCGTGTGTTTGCGGTGGTGTGGCCGAAATGGGTAGAGAAGGGGATGCGCAGCAAGGAGACGATGGCATATGTCGTGAGTATGGGTGATGGGCTGCTCCAGGAACGCGTAGAACTTGTACAGGAGCTGCGGGAGGCAGGGATCAAGGTTCGTACCCGATCATGTGGTTCTGATCCTTCTGTTTGACTAACGATGACATGGGTGTTAGACGGACTTTTTGGCGAAGAACAAGCCGAAGCATCAAGCGCAGTTTGCGGCGAGCGAGAAGGATGAAGTCCCGTTTGCGATTATTATTGCCCCTGAGGAGCTTGCAGCTGGGTTTGTGAGGGTGAAGGAGCAGAGATGGGAGTTTGTGGATGGACAGAAGGTAAAGGTGAAGACGGACGCGTCAGACAAGGGAACGCAAGTGCGGCGAGAAGAGCTTGTTTCTTGGTTAAAGAATACGGCAACGATTGAGGGATGGTCGAGTGGTAAATTGGTTGCCTCGACGTAGATTGGATCTGTGGAGTAATCAGGATGACAGTTTGAAATGATGTGAAACCGAAACCACCGGTCGTAAGCGGTTATAACCTCCGTTCCTTATTTTTTGTAACCCAGAACATATCCCCCCCTCTCTCCTCATCGTCGTCGTCGTCCTCCACGATGCCAGCCTCGTCCCCGCTGCCATCCCCCATGGCCCTCAATATCTCCTCCCCCACCCCGTCCATGTTCAAGAAGCGTTCGTCACAGACCCTCGCTCCCATGGCCTCTGCAGCGTCCTACCTCTCAGCCTTGTCCCAGGCAGATGCTCGTGCTCGCAACAGCAGAACCCCCACTACAACCCCCGCCCTCTCCCTCTCGTCTTCAATCACCTCGTCCTCGGAAGACACCGTCCTCAACGAGTCCGACTCGGACAATAACGCAGACGGTCTGGCCCTCCCACTTCGCCCTCCTACCTCCGAGCAAGTCTTCAGCACCGTACACACAGAGTTTGGCCACTGTGCCAATGAGGCGTACCGAATGACCTCCCGGCACACGCCTGGAGAACCCGTTCCGGCCCACGTGGACCAGGACCCGCCCTACTATATCCTGCTCTCGACGTACATCAGCTACCTCATTCTTATCGTTATTGGCCATATCCGGGATTTCGTTGGCAAGAGGTTCAGTCCAAAATCATATACCCATCTCGTGCCCCGGAACGTGAGTTGCTCGTTGAATTCTTTATTTCATTCGCGTTCGCTGGTCGATTCGTCGCGCGTCGTTACCCGACAAGGTCTTGATTTCTGATTGCCACGTCGGTCGCCGGTCCGATGCCTAACCTCAGCTTATGCCCTGTACTTACGCGACGTTTTCTATCAGGGTTATGCGCCGCTCAACTCTGACTTTGATTCATTCTACACCCGTCGCCTCAAGACGCGTATGGATGAATGCTTCTCTCAACCCGTCACCGGCGTCGCAGGCCGCACCATCCTCCTCCTCGACCGCATCTCTCCTGATTATAACCATACTCAAATTCTCACCGGGACACGCACCCGCGCGCTCAATATATCGTCCTACAACTATCTCGGATTCGCCCAAGCACGTGGCGGATGCGCCGATGCAGTTGAGGAGGCTGTACGACGGTATGGCGTGTCCACGTGTGGTGCACGCTTGGAGGGTGGCTCGAGTGATCTGCATACCGTTACGGAGGCGCTTGTGGCCCAGTTCGTGGGCATGGAGGCTGCGTTGATTAGTTCCATGGGTTTCGCGACCAATTCGGCGTATATCCCTGCTCTCGTTGGTAAGGGATGCCTGGTCATATCGGATGAACTCAACCACGCGTCAATACGGTTCGGGACGCGTCTCAGTGGCGCGCACGTGCGCATGTTCAAGCATAATGATATGGGAAGCCTCGAGTCGCTGTTGAGGGAAGTGATCAGCCAGGGCCAGCCGAAGACTCACCGTCCGTGGAAGAAGATCTTGCTTATTGTGGAGGGCCTGTATAGTATGGAAGGCACCCTTGTCAACCTGCCTGTTATCCTCGAGCTCAAGAAAAAGTACAAGGTGTGTATCCGGTTTCCTGTCGTGTTTATACTCTTATCTTACAATGTCCCAGTTCTACCTCTTTGTCGACGAAGCTCACTCCATTGGTGCCCTCGGACCTCATGGGCGCGGTGTCGCAGATTACTTTGGCATCAACCCACGGTCCATTGACATCCTCATGGGTACCTTCACGAAATCGTTCGGCGCTGCTGGCGGATACATTTCCGGCAGCAAGGCTCTCATCGACCGGCTGCGGGTGCGCGGGCACCTTGGACCTTACGGCGAGGCCATGACCCCGCCCGTTCTCACCCAGGTGCTTGCCAGCATGGCAAGCATCATGGGCGTCGCTCTCCCTACCCCCTCCTCGACAACTGGCACAGTCGTACCTATCGATGCCCCTGCCTCTCACCCCGGTCCCGCACCTCAGTCTTCCCTTCCCTCCTGGCTCACCCTCCCTCCACTGCTCTCCTCTGGCGCCGAAGGCCGGTCGCGCCTCCGCCGCCTCGCGTTCAACTCGCGCTACCTCCACCGAGGCCTCGACAAACTCGGCTTCATCACCTACGGCCACCCCGCGTCGCCCATCGTGCCCCTGCTCCTGTTCAACCCAGGCAAGATGTGCATGTTCCACCGTATGATGAAGGACCGCCAGACGCCCATCATTGTCGTCGTCGTCGCGTACCCGGCCACGCCCCTCGTCACCTCGCGTGTGAGGTTCTGTGTTAGCGCGGCGCATACGAAGGAGGATGTGGATTGTGTGTTGAGGGCGTGTGATGAGGTGGGCGATGTATTGGATTTGAAGCATGGGATTGCGAAGAGGGAGAGGTGGGATATTGAGAAGGTCTTGGCGAGCGCCACAGAGTTGGCGGGGATGTGATAGGAGGGAAGGGATTGGGAGTGGTACCTGACGACTTTCCCTGCTTGCTATGCTTGGATATTCGCACTCTCGCGCTCATATACTAGAACACCGTCGTCACCGTCGCCCTCTCCTCGTCGTGCGCGCGTATCGCTCCCTCCTCCCTCGCTTCCCCACCCCAACGCACGATATGTTGACCTCCATGCTCTTATATGTGCATAATATGCTACGCTGACGACCCCCCCTCCCCTCTTACATGCCCCACGTACGATATTTAGGCGTATGGCAGTGCGCTTACACGTTCCAATGCTGATGTTAGATACATATTATACATACTAGGTTACGAAATACACGTCTGCTGATGACTTTGACCTCATTGACTGATGGCTATATGCGTTCTGTGTTCCCTGCGACGTTTAACGTCTAGGCATTACGCCTCGCAAGCAGGTCACAGAAGGAACAAATTTACTGTAGTGTTCGCCCTACTTCATGTACATGAAACTGTCATACTCGTGGTACTGGCAAATCCCCACATGGAGTAGCTAATTTAAATGTACAGAATACTAATGTTCAAAATGCTCTACATGTCCAACGGCCCACCCTTATGCACTCTCAAAGAAATACAAATAGGCAAGCTTCTTCAGCTCCGCCACGCTCTCCGCATCCGCCTTGACAACTTTCTCGTCATTGAACAGCACCCAGTCCTCTCCGACCCGGATGTGCGCAACGTAGTGCCCCGAGTGCACGGAAGGGCCCTTGTGCGAGATGAACGCCTTGAGGCGGTATCGCGCCGGCACGTCCGTCGAGCCGGGCACGACGGCGGCAGGGGTGGGTGTGGGTCCTCCTGCGGCAGGAGGAGGAGCGGGGGTGTCATCGGGATGGTTGAACAGCCACTCGACCGCGCGTTCCGCGTTTCCAGACTGTCACGGAAGGGAAGGGACGTCGCATCGATATCATGCCCGATAGCAGATAGAATGAGGAAGTACTTACAGTTTCGCGAAGCGCTTTTCGTGCCTGGGCCGGTGTGAAGCCCATATCCACGAGCATAGAGATCTGCTCTGTGCTGGGTTCTGGCGCTGCGCTTGGAGTACCAGCTGTTACCGTAATGGGGGCGTCGATGTCTATGTTTGTCACATTCAGTACTGGAGTTAGGGAGTAAGCGGAAGAGGTAGAATGTACCGGGGTCTTCCATATGCGCGAATAACCACTCCATTGCCGCTTCGGGATCGCTGTTTCCCGTGGCGAGGAGCGCCTTCTGACACCGGATCGTCGGGAAGCCCATTCCCTCCAGCTGCGCCATGGCTATAGCGTTGAACTCTGGGAGGGCCGACGCGGCTGTGCGAATCATTAGTTAGTATGGTGTTTCGTTAGGGAACTGGGAAGGAGGAAGGGAACGGAGGACGCACCTGGGGCATCCTGTGGAAGCTCGGTCTCGGCAGGCTGCAGCCCGCGCCCTAGGTGCGCATCCGTGAACTCGAGAATGTCACCAGGTGGCAGGAGTACGGGGATATCTGCAACCATGGAGTGAATGGATGCTTCTCGGAAAGGCGCATGAGGAGATATACCCACCAAGTTTTGATGGCACCCAGTTCACGAGCTGGAACTTTTTCGCGTGGACGACCAACACTTCCGGGAAGGATGCGAATTTCGTCTGCCTGGATAGACGCGACATCATTAATTAACCGCCAAGAAGATGCAGAAGCGAAGGGGAAGAAGAGGCATCTAAACCCACTTGAGCGCATGTACGCCCTTGCTACACTGCGGACACCCATACTCGAGCGCCTCAGTGCCGAGAAGCGCATCGAGGCATTCCCAGAGGCGCACTTCCTTATAGAGCACCTTTCCGTCCGCGTCTTTACCCGCCTCCCGTGCGGGAACGGCGACGCTTACGGTGTCCGTCGTATCCACGCGGTACCGCACCTTCTGGCACTCCGTGCATTGCAGCTTTTGTTCCATGCCGAATGAAAACACTGCGGTTGGATCTATCGCCAGAGTAGTGAGCCCGGGCCCCCAGACGACGTGAAATTAATGCTTACCCTGGTCTTGTTTGTCTTGACGCTTGTGCGCATCCCGCCTCAAGACAGTGATGAGGTGGGTAAAAAATTCCTCCGCGTCCTGCTGCCGCATCGTCGCAAACTCTTCATGGCCCTTCCCAATGAGCGCCTTGAACCCGGCAGGGCGCACACCAGCCTGGAAAACCGGCGTCGGGGACGGATGCTGCTGCTGTTGCCCCGCCCCGACTGCCGCTATCGTTGATGTTACAGCTGCAGGCGTGATTGAGGGCGGAGGGGGAGTGGGAGGGAGAGGAGAATGAGATGGCGAGCCGGCGTAGTTCGCAGGGTGCGAGTAACGTCCGCTGAGGAGCCCGTCGGCGATTTTATGCATCTGGCATTCGAGGCAGATGCCAGGGAGCGGCTCGCTGCAGGTGATGGCGTGCAAGCGGGCGGAGGCGAAGTAGCGCGTTTTGAATGGGGAGAGAGAGAAGAGTGTTTGGAGAACGGAGGCCATGTAGCAGCTGTGGAACGTACATCAGAATCTATCTGGAATTAGGCAAGAAGGAAAACAGATATGTTACTATGTTACCTATTACCAAGGTTGGTGAGCCCGGTAAGCCCGGGGCCGAAGAGGGGCTCAAGAGCCTTTCCGTCGTCCCCAGTCAGGGAGAAGTCATATTTGAGGTTTTGCTCGATTTGCTAATAATAATTTCAGCGTCAGTTCCGCGATGGGGATCAGGAGAGGAGAGTTGAACTTACGAGTTCAGTCATACTTTTTTCTGTCTTGGACAGCGTCTGGACATTGATATCGAACGTGGCCAAATGGGTAGGTAATTCGGGATCCAGCTTCGCATCGTTGCAGATGTAGCAATATACGTCTGTCTTTCCATCAGAACGCCGATCGGATGCAAGAGAAGGCATGTGAGTAAGCGTACCCGCATTGCCCTCAGGCGTTATCGTTCCTAATTTGACACTAACCCCATGGCCCGTCGACTCATAGTGGACCAGACCGTGGCCGTTCCCTCCCAGACCACCGAACTGCTGGCGCCCGCATCCAAGATTGCCGCAGACTACGCAAAGCCATAGGTTTTCCTTGAGGTCGCACTGAGAGCAGTGAGCGAGACCTATGACGCGTCAGGTCGAGGAAAGGTGGATGAAGTTGTTCGAGACCTACCTGAAGCGGGAATTGGGCCAATTGCTTGTTGCTGGAGCGTGAGGGTATGTTCGCAAGGAAGGATTTCTTCCTCCCAGGCTTTGACTTCAGATTGACGCGCAGATGAAAGGGATTGCATGACACCGTCGACTAGAAATTTGACCTACGGTCGTCATTAGCGGATCAGAAATCATGATGGCAGTATAATGCACCTTTGGATCGTTCACGACCTCTGGGATCTCGAGTCCCTTCTCCGGATTGCACGCCCAGCATTTTACTACGGTGCTGGTGTTGTATTTGTTCTCTTCTAGATCTTCGACGATCGCTAGCTTCGTCATTTTCGCCGGCGGCACTTCTTCTTCTGCCTGGTGCATAAAGCAGACGCATAAATATGGCTCGAGATCTACGTGAAAGGGAACCGACGCGTTGTGCTGAGGGCTTAAGCCTCCGTTTCACATTCAGCGTGAACTTGTGCCCAGATTTTTCGACATGCGTTCGTGCATGATGCCTTTCAGCATCTGTGCAACCTCCATTGAAACAAGTCAAGCATACTTCGATTCCCGCAGGTGAGTCCTATAAAGACTCAGCTCGTGTAGACTCTGATTGAAAGAAAACACAAACCTGGGAGTCGAAACATTGTGTACATTCTTCTCGGTTTACTGACTGCGACAATTTTGGTGGCTGCAGAAGCCTTAGCTGGTCGCGATGAGTGCAGGCCATGGTGTATTGGAGCAAGAACGGTGTAACTGGTTACTGGAAGTCGTGTTGCTGTGAGTTATCAAATCGATCCGATCTTATCTACTACGTGTTGGCATCCGTGCGTAATGCTTTACGGGTAGCGTGCAAGTTGTGTAGAAACAGAACGTCTTTATAGAATTGCTGATGCATCTCATCCCGTCCGATTTGTCCGAGGTCGCTTCGCAGATCGTATTTACTGCCTCCACCTCCACCACCTAGCTTCTCCCTCAAGTTGCAGTAAACCGTACTTCCAACGGTCCCTCCCCCGACTCGTTCAACCGCTAGGACACGCGTGGTAGTGGCGTATTCGTAAATCACAATGCGAGTACGCATGGCAGCTAAACCGTACAATTCGGGATGGAGGAATGTGGAGAGAGGTTGGTGGCTGTGTGCTGTACGCGCAGCTTCGTCATGGAATATTTAATATTGAGGGGTTGCACGTGAAAAGTAGTGGGCGAACGCCGATCGCGAGATTGGATCGAAAGGCTCGGTTGGATAGACGTCGGAGCTCGCATGGGGAAGAAACAAAAGCGAGAAAACTCACCGATACCGATGTCAATTTGTCCCGCAATGATATGGTCGGCGAGTTGGTTGATGGTGATCAGGCCCTGTGCGTTGAAAAATCGATTTAGTGCATTCGCCTAAGCGGGAAGAGGATCCATCAGTATCGACGAAGGTGAGGAAGTGCTCGTCAGAGCGAAGCAGGTTGGTCAAGAGCATGGTATAAGGACTGTGATAGTGGCTCGTTTCCGTTGTGATTGGATCCTGGTCGATCCATTTGAATCTCTGCACGACGATCTTATCCATGCTTTTCCGGGGTCAGCGTTTCTTCCATGGACGGGATAGACCGGTTAGGCCAAGGTAGGTGAACATAAGGTGTTGAAGATTACGTAGCGGGCAGCTGCAGTGGCGCTGCACATTGGCGGCGCAGACGCTCAGGCTCCCTCATCCAAAGTCCCTAAATTATTTTTGATGTCCCGAATATCACTAACCTTCCACTCCCGAAGGGCAGTCCACTGGAACATACGGCGTTCAAGGGCTACAACATATTTACAGTAAAAGTTTACACAAGCAAAGACAGTAGCTCTATCATCCTGCTAGATATGTGTCCCAAATGCATTCTTGGAGAATGGATGCATCACTTCCGTCAGTTGCAAAAACGGTCCCTTCCTCGCGTTTGCGATATAACTCATCCAAGTATTCTGCCGCCGCCGACATATGAGCAACTTTGGCACATGCTGCGTGTAGCGTTAGGTATCGCTTTGAAGGCATAGGCAAGCGGCATGAAGGAGGGCTGTGATTGGTGAACTCAACCGTCTCGGGAATTTCTGCATTTGTGAAAAGGAGAGGGCTTTTGGACCCAACCTTGTACTGGTGGGTATCTGGCCGATCATCCTAGTTGGTTCAAGTTTGAATATTTGAATGTCAGTCGATAAAGGTTGTTACATGTCACATACCAATGGTTCAAACCAAAGCGCAAGTTGGTCAAAAAGATCGTGATACGAGGCCATCAGGGTGAGAACATTTTCCAGCTGATGTATACCGGTTCCGTTCAACGATCTGAACATATCTTCATATCCGAAGCACTTCAGAACCGCCCAGGCAGTCGCAGTGTAGTGTTGCACATTATGAAGAGTCAATTCCAACTTGGACCGTTAGACCAGACTAACTCACTAGTCTTTTGTCATTCGAATGAATGTCCAAGTTGGTAGATTCACATATAATGTGTGCTAATTGTGTCGGAATCGTTCCTACATTCGGACTAGACATGGCGATGTCGTAAAGTTCTGCATTTTTGTCGCACGATTTCCAATCATACTTCCCCGTTAGAATACATTTGAAACCATCTCGAACCAGTGCCTTATATAGGATGATATCAATATAACTCCAGGACAAAGGAACCGTAACTCACGCTTTCCTTTGCTTCAGCATGGTTTTTGGGATACTGAACTAACTCAGTTTTCACCTGTTCTACGATGGTATCGAAGGGTGGACGCGAGACATAACCGGAGTTAGAAGGGGTGCGTCCTTTGTATTTACGAACTAAGCACAATCAGTATAAATTAAAGGTTTCGGAGAAGAGCAGCTCACATGGTCTAATCCAGAAATCAATGAAAAATTGACCTAGCTCACTGTATTTCCTTCCCTCGCCATTACAGGATATGACAGCCTGAGAGATATCAGGCAACATTCGGTGCTCTGGGGCGAAGTGAAACATCCAGCCAAGGACACGGATATGAACAAGATCTTTGTGGTCATCGGACAGAGTCAACAGCAGTTGCCGTTGGTATTCGTAGCAAAGATTGTATGCGCTATCAACTGTTGGCGATCCAAAGCTTTTCTTCAACTCGGGGAGCGGGGTTTTTTTATACTGAATCTGGGTCATGACGATGAAACTGAAGCAGGATCGAATTGATGACAAAGTGCCAAGTGTGCTGACTGACTGGTTACTTAGAAGTCGTGTTGCTGTTGGCATCCGTGCGTAATGCTTTACGATAGCGTGTAGAAACAGAACGTCTTTATGGAATTGCTCATGCCATCTCACATACATACTCCTTATCTGAGGTTGCCCCGCACATCGTTTGTACTGCCTCCACCTCCACCACCTAGTTTCTCCCTCAGTTTGCAGTAAATCGTACTTTCAACAGTCCCCCGACTAAGGAGTACTGAGGACTCGTCAACCGCTAGGACTCCCTCATCCAAAGTCTCTAACTTATTTTCGAATATCGCTATTCACGCGTTCGATATACAACTAATTTAGTTTGTTCAATTCGTACAGATTACATGTGTATCTCCTAACGGGTACTTACACTTGCTATCTGCACATGCTTTTCACAGCCTCCGCCGCTTCCAACAGCTTCTGCTCTCCCTCCGGCTCCATAATATCATACCGCCATCTATCCTCCACCTCAGCTGAAGCCTCATAGCTAGGTACGATCGTCTCGCCCGCGGCCGTGTACTCATAGATGGCAAAACGCGTGCCCATCGCACTCAGGCCGTACAGCCTGGGCAACCGGAGGTCACTCTCCAGGTAGCGGAAGGTCTCGCGCATCTCCGTATCCGCAGCGGCGCGCTCGGCCACGTCCTGCATGGCGTAAAAGGGTTTGATGTTCGTGAAGAATACGGGGCGGGACTCGGAGCATTGCTGGGTGACGATGAAGGTGGTCGTAGTAGACCTGATTGATTCTGGAAGCGCGGCGTTGTTGTCGCTGCTAGTATTGAGGACAGTTTGGAAGTAGGAGGAGGAGGGGAAGAGGTTGGTGAGAAGGGTGTTGTAGGGGCCGTGGTATTCGGTTGTGTCGGCTGTGGCACGATCGATGTTTCTGAATTGGTCGAGAATGCTGGGGTTCAGGGACATTGCTTCCTCTGAAGAGTCAGCGTTGGATAATTCAATGATGTACTACTTATGTCCGGGACTTGCCTGTCCGATTGGATGGTAATGTGCAGAGGAAAGCAGTGACGCTAGAGTTTCACCTCATCGGCAGTGGCGCAAGCCACGGCATCAAAATATTTCTCAAACTTCACATATATTTTTCATTGCTGCTTTTCGCTCTTCACAATGTCAGCATGAGGCGCTCAGGCAGCAGAATACGTAGTAAGTACATAATCTCAGATCGGTATCGTATATATATACAGTGGTAATAGCAGCGGGTGTAGGTAGGTATCGCAAGGGATTTTCGGTAACCCCTATGGGCACCGAGTGGAGATAAAGAAGGGTCGACAAATCAAGGTATCGCACAACAGGATATTTGAGGCTAGAAAGAAACGGAGGAAGGAGAGGCTGAGAGGAGGGGGACAAAACGAGGGGAAGGCGCTCTACAGGACCAGGAAAGGGTCGTAGTCGTGGATGTATGTGGACCGTGATTGATTTTTAGGATATTAGTACTGATAATGAACGTGGACGCGGATGGTGGTGGGTAGTGAATGGGGCGAGCAGTGTGATTCTGAGAGAACGTCGATGTCGAATCACAGACACGAAGTTCGACGTGCTACTGCACCAAACTTCAACCGTCTTCTTCTGGATCGGCTGGCGCCTTGAATTCCAACTTCATCGGCATGATTCTCTCTTCGTCGTCCTTTTTCTCCTCTTCCTCGCTATCAGACCCGCTGATAGACCTCCCCCTCTTCCCTAGATATCCGCTCGTCGCATGCATCTCCTCTTCAAGAGTCCGGTGCCTCGCTCTCCCCTTTGCTCCGTCCCTCATAGCTACTCGCGCACTCTGCCTCTGCTTCCGAGGTGCAGCAGGAGGGAACAGCGCCTTCGGTGGGCAATGCGGGTCCGGTGAGAAGTCGGGGTGCTCAATGGGCAGCTTTGCACGTGCGGACGGGGAGCGTGGCCGCCCGCGTTCGTGGTCGTACAGCGGGTTCGGGAACGTGCCGCGCACGCCTCGACTGTGATCGGGATAGCGTTAGTTAGGGGTAAGAGGGGAAGGAGATGGGAGCGTACAAGACGTATGTGACGGTCGGCCGCTCCTGGGCGGGCGTGTGCGGACTTGGATTGGGGCTTGGACTAGGGCTCGCGCTATCGTCTGCAGCAGCAGCAGAAGATGGTGAGACGAGGAATGGGTTATTCGGTGAGTCACGCATGGGAAAGACGCGCTTTGGCTGGGGGGTAACAGGCGGGGATGCCACAGCAGTCTTGCGATTGGAGGGCGGGGGCGAGACGGGGGCCATGCCGACGCTGCTTGAACTGGCAGCTCCGACAAGACGGCGGCGGTACAGCAGTGCAGGCGCGGGTGAGGGTTGTTTGTGGGACGTGAAGGTGGAGGCGGGGGCAGGGACATCCCCGTCAGACTTGCTCAACCAAAACGCCTCCTCTTCTGCATCTGCAGCTACGCCTGTCTCCGTCTTTCGCTTCTTGTGCTTGTGCCTATGTCCTTTGGGCGCGACGACAGTCTTATCGTTTTCGCTGGCTAGACCCTCGTGATCGGTGTCGGTGTCATAAGCCCCACATCCGCGGCCGGAGGCGTGCTTGCGCTTGTGGTGTGTGCGGGGTGGGGTGGGCAACGAGGCAGTCGATGCAGAACGCTTGAGCGGACGAGGGAGCGGAGGAAGTGCCACCGGGGATGAGTCAAGCATGATCGCAGCGCTGTTTAAGGCTGGATATTTGGTGCAGTTACGTGTTTTCGGTATGATTGCGACGTTCTATGGAGTGGATGCGTAAAGAGAGAAGGATGGTCGCGCAGAAATGGGAGATTTGAACCAACTGCTGCCCTTGTCGTTGTGGTCAAGGCAAGAACAATGGTCGCCAAATCCTAACAACACCAAACATTGTCCTGCACCACCCGCTCAATTGTTTTCCACATTCCCCCCATTGCCAGTGCATTTCATCGAGTCCTCTTCCTGCTGCACCTAAAAACAAGCACTTATGCGGCTTTGACTCTAGTGCGACCTGGGTGTGCCCATGTGGGGAAACCACCATCGACACCCATCCGCCTGTTCAATCATCATATCAACTTGTACTAGTAATCCTGACGAAACAGAATGCGTATAAGTGCCGGCCGTGCACCACGCTGTACATGCACATGCTCTACATTGAAGACTCTACTCGTGTCCCGATGTTTGCCAGTTTTTTAAGCGCCCCGGCTGCGCTAGGCCCCGCCAGATACCTACGTCAGTGGTATACACAATCTGCCACAGCATGGCACCATTAGCCGCAGTGTATATTTACATCACTGTTTTCTGGTCTCTCCTTGCTCTGTAAGCCAACTACGCCATGTTTGCCTCTTGCCAGGTCTTCGTATGACTTTTTGTGTGAACCCCCGATATGCATATCAAACAAGATTCTAGTCCATTCAGGCTTGCATAAAATTGCTAGGCGGGGTCGCAAGACCGAAACATGCGCACTGACCAGGAGCAACATTTAGCCAGGTACGCAGCACAAAGTCAACAATCTACCGTCTTGCCGTCAAACCGTACTGACCTCACCGCAAGGAGGCCAGATTTCTTACCAGTAAATCGGAAAGAATCGCGCCGCCCTCCTTATGCCGTGCGGGAGATGCTAGAACTATTTTCATGATCACTCCATTTCACTAAACCGCATATTTTGTACCCTGGGCCACTCGCCGACGGACCCACCTCGACCCCAACGCTTGTTTACTAATTTTTGGAGCGTGTTATAGAGCCTAGCCGAGTTGTGCATCGAGCTTAAAAGGCCTTTGCAATTGGGTTGCAGTACCCCATCTGCATTGGACACACCCAAGCACTACTCTACACTCTCACCTCTTACACAACTACTTCATCAACTCAAATAATGCTCGCATTCACCCCATCATTTACTGCTTTGGTCATTGCGGCTGCTTCATTGGTCGGATACGCTCATGGCGCCGCAGCACCTGCGACCGCCGACTATCTAATTGTGGGCGGCGGAACGGCTGGTTAGTACACGTCCATCCTTGGACAACGAGAGGCCACGTATTTACAAAGTTTGCGACAGGTCTTGTTTTGGCAAACCGCCTGACCGAAGACCCAAACGTCTCGGTGCTTGTGCTGGAAGGTGGAGGAGACGGCCTTGGGAAGTGAGTAGCGCAGTGACTTTGAGTTGCGGATATTCTGACTATCTCGCTGCAGCACCAACATCAGTGATTTCAGGCTCGTTGGAGCAGCCTGGGGAACAGCCATCGACTGGCAGTTCCCAACGCAGCCTCTTAAATATGCCAACAACCGTACGTTGACGCCGGGGCCTCGTGGAAAGGTTCTAGGGTACGTGGACTGTCATTTCTTGGAACTTTTGGAGCTGATTCCTATGATTCGCAGCGGCTCGTCTGCTATAAACGGTGAATGCTATTGGTATCGTCGGCTTTCGACATATTTTCTCAAGTTCTTCTTCCAGGCGATGTCTTCGATCGGGGAGATGCTCGTGAATACGATGAATGGGAGGTTCTTGGCAACACCGGATGGTAAATTGGATGATCTGTCTCGGTTTTGATGCGGTGCTGAAGCCACGGATTACGCAGGAACTTCGACTCGCTCTTCCCCGCTGGCCAGAAATCGGAAAAGTTCTACCCACCCGCAGACACAGATAATATCCAATACGTCCTCAGCCACCACGGGACCAACGGAAACGTCGCCACGTCGTACTCCCGCGCCGCCCCGCAGTGAGTATTGCTGTTTGTGTTAGTGTAGGATTGCGGACTGATTCATTTTTAATTCAGCATTCACGATGCCATCACTGCATCAGTCGCGAATGCAGGTGGCTTCCTCTCAGCTGACCTGGAAGGTGGTAATGCCACTGGCATATCGCATGTCACCAACGCTCGGCTTCCATCCAATGATACTCGCTCAACTTCGGTCAGTTAGGCTCTCGCTACCCTTAGAATGTAACTAATATTCAAATGCATCAAAGGCTACCGCGTATTGTGAGTTATTGAAACGACCTACGAGAGACTGACTCTGAGCATTTTCCAGATTTCCCCTACTCCTACAGGCCAAATTATCAAGTGGTCCTGCACGCCACTGCAACCAAGATCCTGTGGGGCTCGACGGCCGCAGAGAATGCCGTAGCTAGCGGCGTCGAATACGTCGACCAGAACGGAGTAACGCGCACGGCTGTGAGTAGTTCCCCTCTTTTTTCTAGGAGACGTTGAATCCTTATTGCTTTCGTGCAGAGTGCTAAGACTGTAATTCTGTCGGCCGGGACGTGGGGCTCGCCTCCCATTCTCGAGCGGTCCGGTGTCGGAAATGCAACATACCTGTCTTCCCTCGGCATCAAGAGCGTCGTTGACCTGCCTGGTGTTGGCGAGAACTTGAGCGAACGTAAGTGAATCTGTGCCATGTCCACTGTTCTAAGCACACAACATGCGTTTGTAGAAACCCTGGTTCCCATGCAATGGCAACTCAACGCTAGTCTACCACTCGGCGACACCACGCCGTTCCTTCTCAATGGTATGTCAGATATACTCATTGGCCCCGTGCGCTCACTCAGCGCGATGTACAGTCGAGTCGGTTCAGACAACGGTCGGACCCAGCAATCTCGCTACGGCGCAATCGTTGTTCAATGTCAAGCCTCCGGGTCTCAGCGATGCGCTCTATAACGCCCACAAGAGGCTCTTCGACGACAAGACGACCTGGGTCGAAGACTACATTGCCGTGGCCACGCCCCCTGAAGGGCCCTCCATATTCGTCATGTACCCCGTCAACCTTCACCCGTTGTCCAAAGGCTCAGTTGTAAGTCGTTCACAGGTCGGTAAAAGGCTGTGGTCTACGCTGACGCTTCGCAGCACATTGTGTCTTCTAAAGGAACAGAGTACCCGAAGATTGAGTACAATTTCTTCCAGAGCCCCTTCGATCTGGTACGTTGCTATACCCAAGGGTGTTCATCGGTCTCTGATGGTGTATGCAGTTTTTGATGGCCGCAGGGTGTGCGCGGGCCCAGAAGATCGTCTCCACCCCTCCACTCTCTGACTGGATCGCTGGTACGCCATCCCCAAATATTATATTTGGCCATCGTCACTCAGTTCTGCCTCCACTGATAGCCCCCATCACGCCTGCTGCCGATGTCACCAGCATCGAGGCTTTAGAAGACTATGTTCGCGCCAATGCTGGTTACACGAACCATATTATCGGCACAGCTCTGATGGGTACGTCGCATTCACATCTCCGCTTTACCTGCTAACCACACGCCTGGCGATATAGGACCACGCAAAGATGGCGGTGTTGTCGATCCCAACCTCAAGGTCTATGGAACGCAGAATGTTTACGTTGTCGATGCTTCGGTCATTCCCATCGAGCCTGCAGCTCATTTGCAGGTAAGCATCAACCTGTTGACCTCTTGCCGATACGGTCTCTAATGTGGCTTCCTATAGGGGACTGTTTATGCCTTCGCTGAGCATGCCGCTACGCTCTTCAAGCAGTGAGAATTCCTCAGAAACGCCCACACATGACTACGCTACTTTTGTTGCTCCATCCTAATTTGACGTCTAAAGCTCAATACTAGACATGATTCAAGTTCTCGTTTAACCATCTACTTGGCTACCCAACCCTCCATCCATTATCCATTAATCATTGTATTTGTAGCTCATGTCTATTATTCTTTAGAATCACCTTGACAATCTGAATTTGACGGAAGCCCTAAGGAAGACTCTCAAGTCCCCTGCTAGCTGCCTCTGCATAGTTTCCACCTTGCGTCGCTGACATAAGCACTCGAATGGCTTTTTTTTAAGTCAGAAATTAACCAATGTTTCAAACAGGACCCTGCATGCTTGAGGACTGATTGACGCGGGCTGTAAATCTCTCTTGAGGCGTATCATGCAAGGTGACGTTTGTACACGTTTTTGCTTCTCCGTTTACGACTAATTTGAATCTCGTATGTCTAGTCACAAACCAGAAGTGAGGCAGTGGCTGCAGTTGTTGACAGCCTCAGCCGCAATAACTTTCCTCCTTCGGAAACTCAATCCACAGTTCTACAGCACGTCATAGATAAGCTTGATACCGCAATACGGGAAGAAGGTGCTGCAATTATGGACGAAGAACGAGCTATTTCCGCGCTTTACCAGGACATCAACGACATCCACACAAGGATAAGGCGGCTAGGGGGAAACATTGATCATATCCAGCAAAAGCAGACCCGGTTGAGAACCGAGCGGGGTTTTTACCAAGCACTTCGTTCCCCAGTTCGTCTCCTCCCTTCCGAAGTCCTGAATGAAGTTTTCGCATGTTGCGTTTACTGGGATGAGGCTGGAACCTCGAGCGTCACCTTGTTCAATATCAGCCAAGTTTGCTCGCATTGGAGAAGCGTCTGCATCGGCAGCCCCGAGTTATGGACAACCCTTTCAATCGACGTCGACAAGTACGGCAGCAAACATTGGAAGCCTCCGCTGGGCGAGCTAATCCCCTGGTGGTTCCGGCGCTCCAACGGACTCCCGTTAAAGTTTTCGTTACTGTGTGCAACAGAAGGATTGTCACCCTCGATTCTGTGCGGGCTCGTTCCTCACGCGAATTGCTTATCGCAGCTTCAGATTCGCGTGGAAAGCATAAAAATTATCAAACCCCTGCTCGCCCTCACGCCTGAGGATTTTCCTCTCCTACAAACAATTTCGCTTTTCCTCACGAAGCCGCTTAGCTTGGAGTCCTTGGACTGGTCCACAGGAACAATCCTTGACCTGTCATCTTCACCGTATCTCCGCACCGTCTCCCTCCATTTCTTCTATTCACGGGGGGTGATGAGGAACCTAATTCTTCCATGGGGACAACTCACCCACCTGAAACTAAATGACCCATTATTGTCCCTTACATGGCACAGTTATTTCTGCCAGTGTTTGAATCTTCGCAGCCTCAGTTGCGTAATCGACATCAGTGACACCGACATCGTGGCAATTCCCTCCCTCCCCCTCTCGTACAACAATTTATTGGGCCTCGAGCTACTTCTTATCGGTTGCGACATAGAGTTCCCACAGCTTTTGCAGAACTTCATTTTCCCGTCCCTGCAAGAGCTGGGGTTGTTTTGTGACTTTTATTTTGGGGGCATCTCGATCCGAAACCTTCTTCAAGGTATCTCAACCAAGTCTTTGCGGTGTCTTTCCCTCGCACGGGTCGCTGTCGAAGTTGATCAGCTCGTCCAATTCCTCGCCACCTGCTTTTCAGTGGAACAGCTGGCCCTCGACCTTCCGCTCCTCGACTACAATGAACTGTACCAGGCTCTGTTGAACGGAGTCTGGGACATGACATCGGGGCCCTTGATGCCCAACCTCGCATCATTTACCACCCTCATTCGTTCCCAGGATGATGCCTTTCAGCCAATCTCCGCCACTCCTTTGGTGGACGTTGTCGTATCATGGCGCCGGCAGTTGAAAGAGGTCACAGTCACCATATACGCGCACCCAGAAGGACACATAAAGGAAGACGATCACCGGTGTGATCTTGACTTTGCCCAAGCTCTTCAATCCGATCTTCGTCCGTATACCTATGTCGAGAAATATCGTCCCGCCGGGTTTGTCCTGACTGTGGGCACCCTGTTCAAGCAGGATGTCGCTTGTTCGCTTAGCCCTCTTACGCCTGAAGATCTCGTCAGTCAACCTTCGTAGCTTGATTCGTAGTCTTTGGAATACCTATATACCCTATGGAAGGGTGACTCCTCGTCGATAACAGTCGACCGCTAAGGGTGAGAGAGAATGGTTGAAGGAAGTGGAGACTTTGAGCCCGTCGGGAAGCGCTCATCAGTGGAGACTTCGGGTCGACGTCAATGACTGAGACACCACACATGTGTAGGCGGGTCCAAATGAACGACGTCGACTCAGTGCTTAAGAAAACGTCCAAAAAAAAGACATTATCAATTCTATAATACCTTGAAGAGACGGCGTGGAAAACCGCTCTAGAACTTCGCCAGAAAGATGTGAATGGCAACGTATCAAACATGTCAGCTATCTGCCCCACTCAGGCTCAGAACCGTCCCAAGTCTCCAAGATGGGCGGGTAGCTGCGTACAAGGGTCAGGAGGATTGGTTTCCATGAGGCAACGCTGGCGGTGAAGCACGGTCAAATAGCGCGACCTTCGTGATTTGGTAGCCTCCAACTACACTCCCTCTGAGTAGCAGGTCTAGGCCTCGAGGCTTGCCAGTCGTCCTCGAACGCATACTTAAAACTTTGACGCTCTCAACCGCTTTTGTTGCAAGAGCGTTGGATCTATCATCGTTAGCATTTGCAAGTGTAATCGTACAGCACAGTAGTTGAAGAGTGTAATGACGAAAAAGAGAAATCAATGCACGGGCCAACCATCCTCCTTACGCGAACCCCACGTCCTCCGCCCAAATGCCCGCCGCGTTCAACGAAAACACCTCTTCGTCCGTCTGCGCGACCCACGCTGCCTCTTCTCGGTTCTTCACAGCCTGCATGTACGCCCACGGCTATCATCAGTCCTCTTATAGACGAGGGAAATGGACGGCGACGCACCTTGCCTAAAAACTCCTTACTCCTCCCGACCTCGCGCTCGAGCTCCTCGAGGGCCCCGGCTTGGGCTTGCACGTCCGCGAGGACCGCGTCCACTTGGGCGGGGGTGAATGTGGGTGCGGGGTCGGAGAACGTGACGGTCCCGTTGGCGGAGATTTGGGCAGCAATGTCCCCGGATTCGATCTGTGTGCAAGAAGTTCGGGATGTGGGAGGGTGCGTGTGATGAGGGTAGCTCAACTCACCATGCTGAGGAGGAGGGCGCGGACTTCGTCCTCGGATTCGATGCGCACGGCGCGTGCGATGTCGGTTAGCCCGAGGGTGACGTATGTGGCTGTGAGCTTTTTCAGCGTCCAGCGTGGGGCGCGGGCGAGGGCTTGGTGGAGTAGACCGTTGTTCTTTTCCTGCGTGTAGAGAGTTAGCGTGGGGTGGTGATATTGAAGCGAGGAGAGAGAAGGAGTCGTACGGCGGCGAAGAGCTGCGCCTCGCGCTGTAGGATCTCGGTGAGGGCGTCGACGTCGTGCGGGTAGGCGTTGATGAAGGCGTTATAGGGCGTGTTTTTGAGGAGGCGCGGGAGAAGTGCGTGGGTGTACTTTGGGAGAGGCGCGGTCTGTGGTTGATTCTATACAGTCAGTCGGGAGTTGTATAGGTGTATTGTGGAAATTTGACCTTTCCCGTGGCGATCAGCTGCACTAGTTTCAGCTTTTTCAAGGCTTCGAGCTGGAGAGCGGCGGGCACGACGCCGGGACTGCTGACGCAGATCTCAAAGAACTCATCTGCGGGGCCCCAGCGCTTGAGGGCTGCGAGGGCGATGCCGCCGAGGTAGTGGTAGACGAGGTTGTCGTTGTAGGAGAGGTCGGGGGAGAGGCCGAGGTCAATGTTGGTGATCGGCGAGTCGAGGACGCGGAGAAGGGCGGTGTAGCTGTGGGTGGAGGTGCAGGCCTGGGAGGAGAGTTGTTAGTTGGGTGTGGGGAGAGGAGGGAGAGGGCGTACGAGAGCGAGGATGGGATGAATGGTGGTGAGGTACGACGGGTCTGGTTGATAGCGCCGTAGGAGATCGGAGAGCGGCTGGATGGAGGCTTTTGTCTGAGAGCATGTACTGGGGTCAGCGGTGATTAGGAGCGAACGAGGGCCGGGGTACAGACGTTGCCCATGTCGGTAGCATGTGAGGCGATGCCTTTTGCGAGGGCGGTCACTAGTCGCCACAATCGGTAAGCTGGGGAAAGGGCGATCGGCTAGGGAATACGTACCGCGGTCGGGGGCTAGCCGTGCTTGTTCTGGGATAAACGTCTGGCAGAACTGTTGTACCAGCGGCCAGGGCGGCGGCGGTGTATTGGATGTGTTCAGCCGTGCAGCACTGGAGAATTTGATCGTTGTCAGAATGTGTAAGAGATGGACGTGGAAATAGGCACGGACAGGATGTATAGTACACCGAGGGTGTTTTCACGCATGTCGAGGACGGCAAGCGGGTCCTGGTTGTTGGCCAGCGGACTGGCGAGGATGATGTCGCGCGATTCTTTGGGAAGAGCATTGCGGAGAGTGTGATTTAGGGCGGCAGGGCTGTTGGAGGAGGTGATCTGGTTGAGGATGCTGTCGAGCGACTCAGACGTGGACGGCGCCATCTCAGTGCTCGACGTCGACGGCGACGATGCTGTCTAGCATATCTGATCTAATACACGCGACGCGATACGTGGGAAATCTCGAATCGCATGGCCCTTTCCATGGCCCTCACTAGCCAGCCAGACATTTCTCTCGGCAGTGACCTCCTCGCAACCCCAGGTCCAGAAGGCAGCAGGTCATGGAGCGAAGGTCCCGACACTCCTATCGTTACACGTCCCGCACGCACCACGCGAGCTAGCATAGCCGGCACAAAAGGTGCACCACTAACATTACGCGAACAGGAAAAGGTATATTCCATGTACACTTCATGATCGATACTAAACTACCTCGTTCCCTACAAAGCACATCGATAATCTCAAGAAGGAAAACTTTAGCATAAAGCTGCGTGTCCACTTTCTTGAGGAACAGCTAGCCAAGCTTGCCCCGGACCAAATCGATGCCGCCCTCAAGCAAAACATCAATCTCAAGATTGAGGTGCAGCAGCGCGGCATGGAGATGAAGAAATTGAAGAAGCTCGTTCTCGAGCTCGAACGTGAGCTGGATAGGCTTCAACGCGCAGGGGGCTCGCGTAATCGCGAGCGGGAGCTCGAGGAGAAGCTCGAGGAACGGGATCGCGAGTTGCGGGAGTTGAGGCGGCGGCGCGGCGGTGCGGACGACGAGGCGTTTCGGGAGCTCGAGGCGCGTAATGTCGACCTGGAGGAGGAGCTTGCCAATGTTCATGGCCTGGTGGAGGATAATGTAGATGAGATCGAGCGGCTCAAGGAGATTGTGGAGCGGAGAGGGGGCGAATCTATGGCCGAGAGCTCAAGCGGAGAGGGGAGGAGGGAACGTTTGAAGAGGCGGGTGGAGGAGCTGGAGAATGACAACGAGGAGCTCCGCGCGAGGTTGGAGGAGCATGCGGAGATTATTGCTCAGAAGGAGGATGAGAGAGAGGATTTGGCAGACGAGATTAATGCCCTTCGCCTGGAAATTGAGGACGTCCAACGGAGAAGGGAGGCAGAGTCATATGAACGGAGCGAGAGTCGAGCCCAGATATTGGAGGAGCGGGAGGAGAGGGAAGCGGTTGAAGACGATCTCAACGCGATCAAGGACAAACTGGCCGCAGCGATGATCGAATTGCAGCAAAAGGAGGACGACATCGAGTTGAAGACGCGTGAGATTGACGATCTTGTGGCGGAGCACCAGCGTATCATCGAGGTCGTCGACAACGAGTGGAGAGGCGAGGTCGAGGAGGCTCGGGGGCAGGTAGAGGAGTTGCGCGATGTACGCATAGGTTCCCTCAAGCATCTCAGTACTGATTCACTCATCACTCAGGTTCTCGCTGAACGGGATTCAGAATCAAAAGATCTGCGACTGACCATTTCCGAGCTCGAAGCTAACACGAACGAACTACACGCTAAATTCGAGGCCGCTCTTGCACATCTAGAAGAGGACAGTGAGAAGAAGGATGCCGAAATCGAGGGTTTGAATCATGCGATGGAAAAAGTCTCGGAGCAAATCTATGCCATGGAGGACGAGAATGATCGATTGAAGGAAGAGGCCGACCGTTTACAGGAAGAGGAGACGGCGGAACGAGAAAGGTTGGAAGCACTGGCAGCAGCTCTCAAGGAGGTGTGTATTTTTAGCCTCTCTTACTTCTCCCCGATTCTGACGCCCCGGCATAGAAAATCGCATCCCTGACGTCTCAGCTTCAAGAAAGGACAGAACTGTACGAGGAATGCAGTACTGAAATCCACGCGCATCGGTCAAGGCAGGAAGAGCTCGCGCGGCACGTCGAGGACCTGGTTGAGGAGGTCCAGCGCGAACGTCAAGCGCGCGAACGCACAGAATCCGATCTCGATGCTGCAGACAAGGAACACGACGCCGAAATGCGCCGCGAACGGCGCGCCCTCGAGGCCAAAGAATCAGCTCTCCAAAGCGCGTCGAACGACCTCGGCCGCATGCAATCTCTGCTCAGCCAACGCGAGTCTGATCTACAAGCCGTGCAGACGGCGCTGCAGACGCTCGAGGCGGAATCGAAGAGGCAGGGAGAGACGCATACGACGGCGCGGTTCTCCTTGCAGCTCGAGACGGACCGGCTCAAGCGCGATCTGGAAAGAGTCGAGGCTGAGCTAGCGCGCGCGAGGAAGGAGCTGGACGAGCGGGACTCGAAGGGCCGGGACCGCGACGGCGCGCTGGATAAGCTGCATGCGGAGAATAGGGACCTGGCGAGCCAATTGGCGGCGCAGACGCAAGCAAGGCTCAATATCTCGGAGAGGCTGGATGGCGTGCAAGGGACGCTGAAGACGGCGGAGGGGGAGGTGTTAGCGTACAAGGCTAAGGTGGCGGAGTTGGAGCAGAGGCTGTCGAAGGACCAGAGGACGTTGTTGAGTGCGGAGAGTCAGTATAGGGATCAGCTGACGGAGAGGAATACGCTGTTGTTGACGATCTATCAGTATATGGATAAGATCTTGGGGGTGGATAAAACACCGGTGAGTGATTGTGCGCTTCTGTGTTGGGGTCTTGCGGTCCGCTGATGTGGTGTCAAGTAGAAGAAGAGCGGGCAGGCAGAGACGAAGCCGTTCACGAATTTTGGCGTCTTTCATGATAATCTCATCACGCGGTTGAAGGCGCTTAGCCAAATCCAGCTGCAGTTCGATCAACGGTGTAAAGAGGTCGAGGGGCGGTACACCGAAAAGTTGAACGATATGCGGAAGCAGCTCGACCATCGGTGGAAACAGATCGACAAGTTCGAATCGAGTGTCAAGACGTATGCCGAGACCAAGGTTACGTGGCGTCGGAAACTTGCCGCGAAGGAGGGCGAACTCGAAGCTATCAAGGTGCGTCATTTCGGATCCCCGTCGCAATCCTATCCGACATTGTTGCAGACTACGAACGCAGAAATGGCGATTCAATTGTCTGGAATCAAGCGTCCAGGCCAGTCGGATGCCATGGAAGTTCGCTCACTGACGACTCGGGCAGCTAATGCAGAGCGTCGGCTCAATAACGCTCAAAATCAGCTGCTCGCGACCGAGGAAAAGGTCGCGGCGATGAACCAGAAGAGCGCGGCGGCTGACGCGAAGTGGGAAGCACGGGTAAAGGAGTATGAGGCGAGGTTGAAGGCGGCGGAAGAGAGGGTCAAGAGGGAAAGGCAGGGCAGCAAGGAAAGGGTCGCGGAGTTGGAGAATAATCTCAAGTATATTTTTTGTTGTTTGTTTATGGGTCTTCTGACCTCGTTTTGTAGGAGCATCCAACGGCAGTTTGATCTTGCACAGAAGCGGAATCAACAGCTCGCGGAAGTGATTGAAGCTAACAAGGTTTCCACCAGTTCACCGTCTGGCTCTTTGACTCCGAAGTAGTGGTCTTCGAGTCCATTTGCCATTCATTTGCTCGCTTTGGTTACGCTCTGTATCCCTAATATGTACTATATCTGATTGGGTGGATTCGTGGAAGTTTAACATATAATTGTCTCTGGAATAGTCGGTTGTATCATGTAAAAGTACAAGAGTGAACAAACCCATTAATCAAACGGCACCGGCCTGATCCTAGGAGCGCCAGCACCCAACTCCAGCCTCACACCCGGTTTCTTGCCCTCTTTCTCCTTCTCCGCCTGTGCAGCCGCAAATACACTTGGCACCGGGATCCCGCAGCAGTCTCCCCACCCTGCCTCTCTCACGCCAAAGGTGTGAGCGTGACCCTGGTGAGCATCATCTTCGGGACCAGCCAGCGAAGAAGGGGGAGGGGGCCCATCGTAAGTGAGGAGGGACCCGAAGAGAAAATGTTGCACGACGGGGAGCTTGCCGAGGACCTCTGCGCGGTACATCTTGAGCATGCCAGAGTTTACCTTGTCCCACGTTTTCACCTGGGTGACGATGTTATATTGGTGAATTGCAGAAGGGAAGTGAGCTTACGGCGGAGATGTCGTCGAGCATGGGTGAGTGCCAGCGCAGAGAGGCGGTTTTAATCTTGAAAGGGTGAACAACCAGGAGCCGAAAGATGCCGGTGGCGGGAACGTACAGAGGTTATGAACTTGATGCAGGCGAAATAGATGTAGTGCCTGGAGTACTCGTCGACGACCTCCTCGTCATGTATGGCTTTCGGACGTATGTACTTGTGGCCTTGATGAACGGTGGAGTCAGAGACAGTACGTACATAATGAGCGAGGGCAGAGCGTACCTCTCAATTGTGCAGATCCGAAGAGAAATGGTAGGAAGTGGTAGTCGTCGAGGCCCCATACTCCATGAGATCCTGCAGGTTCAAGCCAGTACGTCGATTGCAGCACACGCATGACCTCGATATATCTGCTACATGTTGAGAGTCCAAGCGCAGACAAAGACTTGGTTTTGTTCACCTCCAAAAGACTCTGATAACGAGGGCCTTGTGATCACTCTCGCTCACTACACCCAAGCGTTCTAGGCAAATCCTGTGACAGGCATGAGCTAGGGTAGACGAGTTAAACAGGCGGCAAAGCGTACAGCCAACACAGGAAGTTTAGCTCCATGCCGCTTCCGTAATCGATCCGCGTACGATTGCCCCATGCTTCGTTAAAGTATACCGACACCTCCTCCACAGCCTCTTCCGGGAGTTTTGGGAGATTAGCATGCAGCACAGGGGATATCTATTGTCTCGAAGAAATCTAAGAGTCTAATTTGGGCAGTCATGAGAGCTAGGGCGTACCTCTGAGACTTTATCGTAGAACGTCCGGAAGGCTGGGTTACCGAACCTTGAGGCTGCGTTTTCGACGGGCGGCGTGGCGTGTGCGATATGCTCGACTTGGGAGAGGATATCAAGGATGGCTATGACGCCCTGAGACTCTGTGCAGTCGTCAGTCAATTTGACACCAACCACAGCATCGTTGAGCAATTCGATGTAGGACACTATATCCTGGTACGTCTTGGAGGTCTGAAAATGAGCAAGCTGGTCCGGCACGAGAATCGCTTTCTGAGGGATACGGAAGGACATGATGATCGTTCACGAATAACCGCCTCTGACCCTAACCCTACTTTTTCTATCACCTTTTTGCTCCACCAATGCCAACCCCGGCAGCGACACTGCGCGCCTCGCTGGAGAAGCACAATGACACCTTCGAGTCTCTGCTCAAGCTCATTCCTGCCAAGTACTACATTGTACAAGACCCGACTGAGGAATCGGTGCGACAACTGTTTCCGCTTCCAATACGAAACTCACACTTCTCGCAGGCCTCGAAATATCAGAAGCATAGCAAGAAACAAAAGGCACCCAAGCAAGCTATCAAGGAGGCGTCCAAAAAGGCTAAACGCGAAAAGGTTTTTCTATTTTCTTCTACACTTGAAATTCTAACTATAATTTACTCAATTCAGCTTGACCCCGCGAACAATAAATCCATCATCGACCTGCAGAATGAAGCCTCCTTGGCGCAAAAACCTGAGCGTAAGGGGAAGGGGAAGCGCAAGGCTGCCTCCGCGCCCTCCGACGACGAGGTCAGTGATCCAGATGGGATGGGCATAGACATCGACGTCGATCTGCCAGACGACGAGGAAGCGATCGTGCCTATGCCTGTCGCTGAGGGCATCGGTTCGCTACGGGAAAAGCTGCATGCCCGGATGGCGCAACTACGTCGCGGAGGCGGTGGCGGAGGTGGTGGAGAGAGTGGAGGACGCGACGAGCTGCTGGAAGAACGGAGGCGGCAACGCGCGGCAATGCGGGAGCGGCGGCGGAAAGAAACGAACGAGAAAATTAGAAGGGAGGAGGAGATGAAGGGTCGGAAAGGTAAAGAAAGTGGGAAGGAGAAGAGGGAGGCCAGGGAGAAGGGGCACCAGACGAAGGTACGTTCGCGCTGACCGGGTTTGGATCGCATGTACTTACGATGTGCTACGGTGTGCCCTGCAGGCCCAGCTCCTCGTTCCCGATTCCGAATCACGGCGCGCACAAGATGGACCCCAGTCCTCCCTCACCACCGTTGCTTTCTCCTCTCTCGCCGGGGATCCTGCCTCTAAGAAAGCTCAGCAACTCAAAAAAGCGACTTCATCGAACCCGCAACAAGCACTGGAACAGCTGTCGGTGCGGAAGGAAAAACTATCGTCCCTCCCCGTCGAAAAACGGAAAGAGATTGAGGAGCGCGAGAAGTGGGAAAAGGCGGGTGCACGCATGGAGGGCGTGAAGGTGCACGACGACGAGGCGCGCCTGAAGAAGGCGATGAAAAGGAAGGAGAAGGAGAAAGGGAGGAGCAAGAAGGACTGGTACGTGCTCCTCTAACCTTCGATGTTGCTCTCCGGTGCTAATAATATGCACGTTACTACAGGGGTGACCGTAAAGAGCAGCTCGCTGCCTCCATGGCGGCCAAACAGAAGAAGCGCTCGGACAACATCGCGATGCGGAATGAGCGCAAGGCCGACAAGCGGAAAGGTGTTGGGAAGAAGGCCAAGGCCCGCCCAGGCTTCGAGGGTAAATCGTATGGAAAGGGCGTTAGCAAGGTCAAAAGCGGCAAGGGAAAGTAGTGTAGTGGCCGTTGTCGTCGTGGCCTATGCTTCCGGTGCATCAGCTGTCCCCCTCCCGTCCGTTATTACAGCGATGACTTTCCATGCACATCGCACATTTTATCTCCATAAACCGTGTCTCAAGCAAGTCAACGGGGACATCAGAATCATAGATTCCGTATCGATACATTTCTACAGTGATGAATTTACAGTTTCGTTTCCTTCCATTCCGTCCCTCTGCTGACACCATCCATCCAAAACCGTAACAAAGGTTCGGGTAAGATAAATGTAGGGACTACGCGCTCTCAGCAACCTTCTTCTTGATGATATCGACGACACCAGGCTCCGCGACTGTGCTGAGATCGCCAAGTTGGTCGCCCTCGCCAGCAACGATCTTGCGCATGATGCGCCGCATAATCTATTGTACCGCGTTAAGAAGCTCAGAACAGCTCAGCTAGGGTGAGAAGATTCAGACACACCTTCCCACTGCGCGTCTTCGGCAGGTCGCTGACTACAAAGACCTTCTTTGGCGCCGCGAACGGCCCAATCACCTTGCGTACTTGCAGCACCAGCTCCTTGACCAGCTCCGTTTCGTTATTCGGGTCGTATGCGAATTCCCTGTGGATAGTCCGTGATCAGTCACCATTTGGGAGACAACGGGGTGGACGTACGGTTTAAGTGTGACGAACGCATACACAGCTTGCCCTGTCAGCTCGTCCGCCGTGCCGATCACTGCACCACAACCATCAGCTCTTTCTTGCAAAGATTTGAGGCAGGAAAACGTACCAGCAGTCTCGGCAACGCCCTTGTGCATGATAAGTGCGGACTCGATTTCAGCGGTCGACAGGCGGTGGCCTGACACGTTGATCACATCTGCCCCCAAACGTCTTATCAGCGCTACAGATACGCATGCGCGGGAGGGGAAACGCACCGTCGATTCGGCCCTTGATCCAGATGTATCCGTGCTCATCCCGCGCCGCACCGTCGCCCGTGTAGAACATCCCGGGATAAGGCTACAGTCCGCGTCACCATTGTCAACATCTCGAAAATATTAGAGGAGGAAGACATACCGTCATGTATGTATCGATATACCGCTTATGATCCTGGTAAATCGTGCGGGCCACTGATGGCCATGGGTTCTTCAGCGCCAAAACACCTTCGACACTATTGCCTTCCAACTCCTATTCCCCGCATTAGTACGCAAGCTTAATAGGAAGGGTGGGGGGGAATGGGTAAACATACCACGCCTGTAACAGGGTCTAGAATTGCTGGCTCGATCCCAAAGAACGGCACTGTCGCTGCGCCGGGCTTGGTCTCGATCGCGCCTGGGAATGGCGTTACAACGATTGAGCCGGTCTCGGTTTGCCTATGTCACACATTCAATTTCAGACTGACACCTCTTCATCCAGAAACGCGAAGAGCGCACCAAAAGGTGTCGACAATCGCACACTCTTTTCTCCCGACGTGCTCGTTGTACCAATGCCACGCCTCGGGATTGATCGGCTCACCGACACTCCCCAAGACACGGAGGGTAGAAAGGTCATGCCCCTCCACATGGTGCGCGCCTACAGCCGGTATTGAGCATTAATACGTCCCAGCGGAGAGGCATAGAGACGTACCCAGGCGGCGCAGCAGGCGAATTGCGGTCGGCGCAGAGTAGAACTGTGTCAGCTTGTGCTTGGAAACGGTCTCCCAATAGCGGGATGGAGTCGGGTAGACGGGCGTGGACTCGAAAACGGTCGTGGTCACGCCGTTTGCGAGGGGCCCGTAGATGATGTAACTGTGTATGTCGATGAGACGAGGATATGAAACAAAGGAGGTAGACTTACGTATGTCCAGTGATCCAACCAATGTCCGCCATGCACGCGAAGCGGTCGTCGGGGTGTACATCGAACACGTACTTGACGGTGAGCGCCGCACAGAGTAAGTAACCTGCGGTGGTGTGCACGACTCCCTTGGGCTTTCCGGTCGAGCCGGAGGTCTAAGGATAAGAAGCCTCGATTAACATCCGCACGGATCAACGAAGGTTAGTTTTGGCGTACGTAAAGGATAAACAGTGGGTCCTCTGATGCCATGACCTCGGGCGGGCAATAATTCGGCACGCGATCGACCTCTTCGTGCCACCACTTGTCACGACCCTCCGTCCAGGGAACCTTATTTCCTGTGCGTTTAAGGACCAACACATGCTCTACAAGTGGGCACTCCTTGAGCGCGCTATCTACGATGACTTTGGTCGCGATCGTCTTGCCTCCGCGGCGGCCCTCGTCGGAGGTGATCACGAAACGTGAGGAGCAGTCCTGCACGCGATCACGCAGAGACTCGGCGGAGAAGCCGGCGAAGACGACGGAGTGCACAGCGCCAATACGCGCGCAAGCAAGGAAGGCCGCAACGGCATGCCAAGCCATTGGGAGATAGACGGAAACAGTATCACCCTTTTTGATGCCGTACTTCTTCAGCACGTTCGCGATGCTGGAGACTTCGCGCAAGAGCTCAGCGTATGTGACCTCGCAACCCTCGCCAGGCTCGTCGGCTTCGTAGATGATGGCCGTCTGAGCGAGTCGTCAGATGATAGGGTAGGTATTATTTATGCGCAGACGCACCTTGTTAGGGTGCTTGAATGCCCAGCGGTCGACGCAGTTGTAAGAGGCGTTGAGGCCGCCCTCGGGGAACCAGGCGATGTCGCCCGTCTGAAAACCGCCAGATCGGACAGTTTGGAAGGGGCGATCCCAGTAGAGGGTCTCACGGGCCATCTATAGGAGGTCAGCGTTTGCTATCGCCGAGTAGATGGCTACGCACGTTTGCCCACCACGCGTCGGATTCGTGCCCTACGGTCTCTGCATGGGCTGCGTGGTATGCATCAATATGGGGGCCGATATGGGGTATTTTTGGGCCATTGGCGACGCGGGAGGCGATGGGGTGCTTGGGAACAGGGGCTTGAGCTACTTCGTCGGCCATGGTGGGGGTTACAGTGAATAAGATGGAGGGATGGAGGCGTTTTTATCATGGACAGTGTGGGCAAATAGGGGCAAACTCCTAAAGTAGGCGATCGGATGCGATCTCGCTTTTGCATTCGGTTCAAATCATTCAATTTTGATCACTTGCTCCTGCTCCCCCCGCATTCTGGAGCCGCTCTAACGGCCTCCATCAGCTTGGAGGTGCTCTCAAGCGGGGAATATAGGGATTCCATAGGTATCGGAATACCACACCCCGAATCGGCCGGACCTCCTAAAGCGTCCGCCACGCCTGTATGTGCTTGGCGTACTGTCCATCGCGGGGTAATACGCCGCTTTGCTACCACACGGGGTTACTTTGAAAGTTTGCGCATTTTTGGTTTTTGTGCCTTACACACTATATGTATACTGTTCAAGGTATATCTATACGCAGCTGAATGAATAAAAAGTTCACTGTGGAAGCTATGTCCAGCGAGGATATGATCAGAGGCGTAGATGAGCCTATAAATATTCAGAGGTCGTTTTTGTTGACATTTGTCTCTTCTGCAGTGTTGTCGAAGTTGATTGCAGCAATGCAAAGAGTAGCTATAGCGAATGACTGGTCCTTGAAGTTCCTCTTGGAAGCTACACATTTGAGAATTTTAGATCATGCAGTGATTCGGGTTGAGCCGAACGTTGGCATGTCAGCCGTTACGCGGGTCTTCAAAACAACCCGTAACTGAATTGCCATCAAAACACGATTTTCGTTCGTTTTTCGTGCATCCTGGTATAGCGACAAAGAATTCTATCAATCTGGGTATAGGACCGTAAACTAGAGCAAAGATAGAGAATGTTTGACACCGGACGCATTTTGAATCGTGTGGGTGTTCGTCTGCTGTGTGGTTCAGCCTCGCCAAATTTTCAAAAGTGGCTCCGCATGAAAGTACTGCCGCATAAAATAAAATCTTTCACAGCCACCATGCCATGGACCCCCTGAGCCAGCTCTACCCCACGTCGAGATCCTATCCCGTCATCCCGCCCCATACTCACGAGCGCGCTGCTTGCTCGATGATCGAAGAACGTAGTTTTTGTATGGTCAAAGAGTCCGATCAGGTCACATTTAGGCCACTCAAGCCGCTGAAGTGGAGCTTTCTTGTCGGGTGGAGTAGCGCCCAATCAATGCTGGAAAAGCCGTTGAACCAAGGCACCCGGCATATCTTCAAAAGTTGATCAGTGAAACGATCACATCCCTCATACCGGAAACATCCACCAACCGGGACGTTCCCAACGTTCGAGCTTGGCGGCTGAAGAATTGGTCATTCTATTATTCTCCCCAGGCACAGTGCAGTTCCCGTGCTATGTAGCACCCGCGGCTCATCCTTACGAATTGCCGTCACCAGGTCCAGAATCGACGACATATGTACAACGTTGTGTCGGTATCCTGTCGATTCATGAAATATAAGCAGGGTGTTCCCTCGGGGATATATGAAGTGGTAATCACCCTTCGTTGAGCCTCGATCCGGAGTACTTGCACTTCACATGATACCCATTTTTGGCCACGCGTTATTTGTGGGTATCTACTAGTATTGAATCATAATGGCAACTGCCGTTTTGGGTTGGACGCGTCTCATATCCGGTCGATTCCTGAGTGAGATCTCTACCATCATCCCCACTTCTTATCCACGATGGCTCGTCAATTTTTCGTCGGCGGAAACTTCAAAATGAACCCCAACACCAAGGCGCAGAGCCTTGCGCTTGCTGAGAGTCTCAATAACGCTCACCTTGACCCTGCGACAGGTGTGCTTGGTATGGGTTGATTTTGCGATCTTCATTATATCTATCTAAACAGAGGTGGTGATCGCACCACCCTCGCTTTACCTTCTTCCCGTGGCGGAAAAACTCAGGAAGGATATCCAGCTCGCCGCCCAGAACGCCTACTTTAAAATGTCGGGAGCCTTCACCGGCGAGATCAGGTGAGCGATCCCGATCGTGCTTCTGACGCACGGACAACGAACGGCTTTCACTTTGAAAACAGCCCTGCGCAGCTGATCGATGCAGGAATTCCCTATGTCATCTTGGGTGCGTCCGCGATGTGTGCAATCGGCTCGATTGTGACTGAGACTGAATGATTTCGCTCAGGTCACTCTGAGCGTCGAACTCTATTCCATGAGACGTCCGAGTTCGTCGCCCAGAAGACGCGTGCGGCGCTCGACGCCTCGCTCAAGGTTATCCTTTGTATCGGGGAGACCCTCGAGCAGCGCGAAAGCGGTAAGACTGTCCAGGTCTGCGAGGAGCAGCTGAAGGCTGTGGTTGCGTTGCTTAAAGAGGAAGATTGGAGGTACGCGGATACCATCATGATATTCAGCGGTCTGACATCTATCCATGTGCAGTAAAGTTGTCATTGCATACGAGCCTGTCTGGGCGATTGGCACTGGCAAGGTTGCGACTGCGGTTCAGGCACAGGAAACCCAGGCCGATGTCCGTTCGTACCTCGGCAAGGCCGTTTCGCCCGCTGTTGCAGAGGCCACGAGGATTATTTACGGCGGGAGTGTTACCGCTGCTAACTGCAAGGAGCTCGGTAAGCAACTGTACAGTGTCATTCCCCTAGCACTTCCTGATATCTGCTACAAGCCACCCAGCCTGATGTGGACGGCTTCCTCGTCGGTGGCGCTTCTCTCAAGCCGGAATTTGTTGAGATCATTAACTCTAGGAAGATGTAGGTGTAGAGAAATATTGGGTAAAGAAGCACAAAGAATTGTGTAATAGAAGCCTTAACTTCGTTGACAACTGCAAGTGGTCATCAAAAATTGTGATCTAAAGCATATGTTGATTCAGGCTCTGAAAATTTTCATCTTATTGGTAGCAGCACATGTGCCACATCTTGCTACAGTCAAATCTGTCATAACCCATAGCTGTTGGAGGCCAAAAGCTATGGGTTATCATAGATTATGGAGTATGGGAGAGGGTGTTGTAGGGTCATGCCTCAGCCTTTTAATAGGCTCCATATAGTGTATTTATGCATATATGTACTGTATTCTACATCTAAAAGCTTCGGGAAGCAAAATAATCAGTAATAGTAGTAGGTTTAAGGAACTGAAACTCATCGAGGCATGTCTGGTGACCGAAATTTGTGACAATTACCTCCAACTTTCATGCAAAGGGTTTGTCAAGGTCAGCAACATACCTCTGAAGGATTGAGGCATCCTGACAAGAAGGCTTTTCCTCAATGGCCAAGTTGCCAGGCCTGCTGTTGTCAACATCATCACCACCCATTATCTGCTTATTCCGTTGTGCCTCCTGTTGCTCCATAACTGCTCATGAATTTCCTCCTCTGTTCCATGGTCATACATGTTGTGTTCCTCTGGTGGTTAATTATCTCATCTACTGTACCAGGTCAGGAAGCTGGCCACCCTGTCTAGCTGGTCACCCAGTATTTCCCAGGATTTACAGAGTATCAATGAGTAATATATTGACATGGACAACAAGAACAACATCCAATATTGTTGAAACCAGTGTTTTATCCACCCCCAAAGTCGAAGTTGGATGGGAATCAGTGCCTGATGGTGGTAATTGCTGCCAAACCAGCAAACTGACTAATTTGGCAAGGTCATGGGACTGGCCAAATGTGGTACACAACCACAATGAATACACCAAATCCTTCGAAACCTTGCATCCACATTCCTTTCACCATTTCCCTTCACTCCAGCTATCTCATCTAGACAGGTGCATGTCTACACACTGCCAACCTTCCATTAATCTTCTCTGACATCAAAGGTTTCACATTCTGGCTGGGCTGCATTCATGCCCACCTGTTGGTCTCAAACAACATTGTGTGTCCTGTGTCTTCGAAATTTAGCATCACACTGACCAAACCTTTCATGCATGGCCATTATTATATTTTACATGAATTTATTCATACTGCAACACACTCCATTATGCCTGTACAGGTCTTTCTCTCATGTTTCCATTTGGAAATTGCTGTTACAATTTCACTTCTTCATTGTCTCGAACCTTGGACACTTGGACATTACAGCCTTCACTATATCTATGACTCATCTTTTGTCTCAGAGTCATTCTGACTCTTTCTTATCTATATTTATTCTTGACAGATTGTTGTTACTTCCACAGCCTCACTGTCACAACCCATATCACTTCCCTTCTCTACTCCCATCATCTACTTGGGATCTGTCACTGTTACTATACCGATTTGCTTCTTCTCCTCACAATGTTGATAATACTCTGAAACTTAGATACTTACTTGGAGTATTATGACTAGTATATAAACTGTACTCTAGTTGATCAAGCTCTTTAGCTTGATCTATTGGAATATACACTGCATGCAGGGCAAAATACTGTGAGAGAAGTAGGTTAGCAGTATTATAAAAGTATTCCTAAAATTGCCACAATATTTTTGGTTAAGTATTTTATTCAGTATTCCAAGATTTGTTACAATACTGCAAATGCAGTATTAAGTCAGTATATCCAATTTTGCCACCATAATGGTCCAAATACTATCATTCTACTGATCCTCTACTGTTTATATACTATAGTTGATAGTATTGAGGCAGTATTCCAAATATTGTATCTCTGCAATATTCTATCAATATGATGAAAAAATGTGGTATACTATTACAATACTGGATTGGGTATTTCAAGTATATTTTCAAAAAAATGTATTAGAAGTATAAAATTAGTCTTTTGGCAATATTCTGCACTAGCCAAGATATTGATATAATATGTCAATCATACAGCCTAACTAATAGTAGAATACTGTTCCAAAAATATTGGAATAAGTATTGCAAAAGTATCCAAAAAACTGCTCCTTCAGTATGCTATCAATATAGAGGCAGTATTGAGGCTATAGTATGCTATCAGTATGTAAATATGAGCAAACCACTAAATGATACTAGTTAAATACTTAAGATGTAGTATTGAAACAGTACCAAAGACAAACCTGTTTGATACTTGAATAATAACAATGATATAGTAGGCTACCAGTATGTGACACATGTCACAAGCTATTTCATTAGTACTGAAGGTGTAGTACTATTGTAGTATAAGACAGAGTACAGAGACAAAGAATGCTGGTGATGGCATATTGAGCTATGGGCAATACAACTTGTTTTTGCCTACTATAAGTAGTGGGTTTTTGTATGTACAGGGAACAGGGAAGTCCAGAGATATAAACACAGCAAACCATGTGTAGGATGATAAGAAAAAGCAAGACAATTGGATAGAGGTCCTGTGGTTGGACATAAGGTGAAAGAAAATCAGCATGAGGTTGAATGGTGTTCAAAAATCACAAAGGATAATCCATATATTGACAAACATCCTGCATGATTTCCCTCCCTGTAACCCATATAGTGCAGTCCATATGTTGTGCTTTCCACCTCTGCTTTTTGTGCAGTCCACATTTCCACAATCTGCCTTTTCTGCAATGTGTCTTTTTCCCATGTCCTGCAATCCACCTTTCCTGCAATGAACATATCCTGCAAGTCATATGTTGCACTCTCTGCCCTGTGCATTTTCTGCAGTCCATATTTCCACAATTTTCCTTGTTTGCAATCCATCTTTTCTCTATTTCTGCAATCCTCCTTTTCTGCATTTCCCGTAATTCACATTTCCTGCCATCCACATATCTCACAATCCATATGTTGCACCTTCTGCAATCTGCCTTTTCCATAATCCATGCAATCCTCCTTTTCTGTAATCTGTGCAATCCTCCTTTGCTGTAATCCGTCTTTTCTGTATTTCTGAAATCCTTCTCTTCTGCATTTCCCGTAATTCACATTTCCTGCCATCCACATATCTCACAATCCATATGTTGCACCTTCTGCAATCTGCCTTTTCTGGAATCCGTGCAATCCTCCTTTGCTGTAATCCGTCTTTTCCATATTTCTGAAATCCTTCTCTTCTGCATTTCCTGTAATTCACATTTCCCATAATCCATATATCTCACAATTCATATGTTGCACCTTCTGCAATCTGCCTTTTCCATAATCCATACAATTCTCCTTTTCTGTAATCCATGCAATCCTCCTTTGCCATAATCCGTCTTTTCCATATTTCTGAAATCCTTCTCTTCTGCATTTCCCATAATTCACATTTCCTGCCATCCACATATCTCACAATCCATATGTTGCGCCTTCTGCAATCTGCCTTTTCTGTAATCCATGCAATCCTCCTTTGCTGTAATCCATCTTTTCTGTATTTCCGAAATCCTTCTCTTCTGCATTTTCTGGAATTCACATTTCCTGCAATCACCATATCTCACAATCTATATGTTGCACCTTCTGCAATCTGCCTTTTCTGTAATCTACATAATTGTAATCCTATTATTACCACTTTACATAACACATCACTTCCATAAATACTCGCTTACTCATATACCTCATTCTTCCTTCCTTTTTCCCCTGCTCATCCTTGCTTTCCTCATCTTACGTCTCTGCAATACACACCGTTCCTGTTTACTTGGTACGTTTCTGTTAGTATGGTTTCCTACCTGTAGTAGACCTCCACTTTTCTTTAAACATTGAATGTTCGTGTTTTGCCTCTGTCATTGTCATTCATCATCAGATTTCTGTTAGGCAATATCTCCATTTGTGATAATTGTTTCCCTCTCATTTTCAATCCCACCCAACATGTTACCATCATTTCTGATAACCTGCCTTTGTTCACTGTCCACTGCCCTTTGACAATCATCCTTCCTTGACTAAATTTTTTGACCTTTTTTCGCACATATAGTCATCACTCTGGCGTCTAAGGCATCTCGTTGGCCTTCTATGCCTACCCCACTTGCTACACATAGTCATGCACACAGAGGTATGGCTTCGGGCTTGTCATCACCTGTTCCCAGCTCTGACAGCTCATACCATCTATCCGATTCTGAACCTTCTGCCTTGTTCTCATCATACCTCTTGTCATCATTGTCCCTGGCTCCCTCATCACCATTGCCATCGTTGCCTTCCCCACAACCCTCATTTGCCTCACTCCAGCCTATGTCCTCATCGCCGCTGTCAATGAGCATCTTGGCAGATCAGCGGTGGCTAAGCATGGGCAGTGCCTGAGTCAGGCTGTTGTCGTCGGAATCAGACCCCGGAAGGGCCTGAGCAGGCTCACTTACTGAGTCCGAGACCTCGGGAAGGTCAAATGCACCTGATGACACGGGGGCGGTCAAGGTATGGCGGCTATGACAAGGAGGGAGGGAAGGATGTTGATCATCTTCAATACCTGGAGATAGATCGTTAGCAACCTCGTTGGTTGTCCAGCGGGTGACCTGAGGATTGTCAACACTGTCAACGGTCGCAATTAAGGTCTTAGAATCTACACAACCTCACCTCGAGCTGGTAGCCCTTTCCGTACTCCTCGATATCCATGTCATCATTGTCCTCTGCTCCATCCTCACTGATATTGCTCCTGGGATTCTTGCTGTTGTCTAATTCGCTAGGGTCTGAGCTGGAGAGTTCAGTGTTGGCGCCGGTGTTAGCCTTGTTCTTGACGTGTTGGCTCTTGCCTTGAGTTGGCCCAGGTGTGGGTGCCTTGTTTTGATCGTGGTTCACATCTGCTTCAGGTGAGCAGCCGGCTCATTGTGGACAACGCTTAGCTTACCTTGCTTTGCGAGATTTCGAGCTGGATCCTTTCGATCGTGGATTGCGCGCTTCTCTGGGTCTCGGAGACACTCAGCATCGTGATTGGCGTTGATCTTGGGTGTTTGTTCGGAAGCTCTGACCAGGGTTCATTACTTAGGGCAAGTTCTACCCAGAAGAGACTTATGTACAAATAAAGCGTAAACACCACAAATAATCGGCAGCAGCAGATGCCATTGCCAAACAACACCAGCGCCCATAATGATAGATGACCCGCGACATGTGGTCTGCAAGAAATGCGGAAAAGGCAGATTGGGGAAATGTGGACTGCGGAGGGCCCAAAATGTAGATTGCAGGAAATGTAGATTGCAGGAAATGTAGAAAAGGTGGATTGCGGAAATGCAAATTGCAAAGAATGTTGATTGCGGAAATGCGGATTGTGGAAATGCGGAAAGGAAGGATTGCAGAAAAGGCAGATTGCGAAAATGTGGACTGTGGAAAACACAGAGGGCAGAAAGCACAACATATGGATTGTGGGTTATGTTCATTGTGGGAAATGTGGATTGCAGGAAATAGGGAAAAGATGGATTGCGGAAAAGGGGGAGTGCAGAAATAGAGAAAAGACAGATTACGAAAAAGGCAGAGTGTGGAAATGTGGAAAAAGCAAATTGTGGAAATGTGGACTGCAGAAAATGCAGAGCGCGGAGGGCACAACATATGGATTGTGAGATATGTGGATTGCAGGAACTGTAAATTGCGGGAAATGCAAAAAAGGGGGATTGCAGAAATAGGGAAAAGACGGATTACGGAAAAGGAGGATTGCAGAGGGTGCAACACATGGATTGTGTGGTATGTGGATTGCAGGAAATGTGAATTGTGGGAAATGCAGAAAAGAAGGATTGCAGAAATACAGAAAAGGTGGATTACAGCAAAGGAGGATTGTACAGATTACGGAAAAGGCGGATTGCAGAGGGCACAACATATGGATTGTGAGATATGGGGATTGCAGGAAATGTGAATTCCAGGAAATGCAGAAGAGAAGGATTTCGGAAATGCAGAAAAGATGGATTATGGCAAAGGAGGATTGCACAGATTACAGAAAAGGCAGATTGTGGAGGGCCCAACATATGTACTTGGCATAACCAGAAGTACCTGTGATTACATAAAATTACCAAGATGAGAATCTCTGCCTGGCCAAAAGAAACATAGACAGATGTAACAGGTAGGCCCAGGGCCTCCTTCCTATTCGGGTCGTGTTTGGCGCCATCCCCTATATATGCTCTATTTACCCATATTTACCCCAAGTCCTTACATTTGTTCACCATGGTATACTTGAATCCATAGTCTGGTCAAGCTCATACTTGAGTGAACTGTAAGGACCTGTAGCACCTGCTACAACAGAACACAGTAGGAGATGAGATAAACTGTTGATGCAGTGGGGGTGGGATGTGTATCTATAGAAGTATATGTGGAAATAATCAAAATCTAGTATGGCCCCCTTTAGCAGTAAAGACAGCATGAACTTGGTGTTGGAATATCAAGTGCACTGCAAGAAATGATTGACAGCACAAATTTTGCATTTTTGTGGCTCACCATTCTAGCTGCCCTGTTTCATTCATCTGTTTTTGTATCCCTTCGTTCTCTTACTATTTGCTTATCATTTTACACCTTCCTATTTCAAGTTCTATTGTAGTTACGCAATGTATTTAAGTTGTAGTTAGTAATGCAGCACCTTGTGCAATTGCAAGGGTCAACTGCTATCCCAAGTGAGCATTGTAGGCCTGCTCATTTTAACACTTAGTCACTCATCCTGTCAATGTGTTTGTTGATGTTGTTGACAGGTAGTGCATGCCAGGCAGCACAAACAGTGGCTTTGAGTTGTTTGACAGTTGAAGGAGGGTGAGGAAGATGACATATGATGCATTTGAGGTCATGCCAAACAGGTTCAATAAGGCTGAGATCAGGGGAAGAGGGCAGGTGACAGAGAAGTGGAATGTGATTGTCCTGTAACCATTGTTTTGTTGCTTTGCTGGTGTGTCTGGGAGCCCTGTCCTGTTGGACAAGAACAGATCCAAGGGAGGCACTCATCTGTGCATGAAAATCCCTCAGAACCCCATCTAAAACCTGTTCTTGGTATCTCTGGGTATTCATACCACCACCCTTCCCTCCTGGGTACTTGAGCACAACCAATGGACCCTTCCTCCCTGCCATGATACACCCCCACACCATAACATGTACAGTTGATCAATTGAATGTTGGAATGAGGCAGTCTTTGAGTAATTCCTCCCCTGGGTGGCATGTGATGTAAATATGACCATGATTGTTACCAAAATAGGTGCAGCATTCATCTGACCAAATAACATGCTCCCAATTTCTCATTGTGAACTTTGAATACAGCCTGGCCCAGCTAAGCCATGCCTTCCTATGTGCAGGTGTAAGGTATGGGACCTTTCGAGCAACTCAACAATGGTACCCTTTGGCAGCTGATATACACTGGATGGTGGATCAGCTGATCTGGGTATCAACCACATTGACAAGGTTGGTGAATGGTCTTCGACACATTTTCAGGGCAGATCTGACAATGAGGCACTGGTCTGTCTCTGTCAGCTTGCATGGACGTCCAGATTGGGGGAGATTTCATGTTGAGCTTGTTTTCTTGTACTTTTTCACCAGATGTCTGATGCAGACATATAAGGAAAGTTGAAGAGACATGCAGATTGAGCAACCAATTTATCAGCAATGATTGCCCTGATAAGGTGGTTCTTCTGGGGTGTGTCATACTGATGTCCATAGATGTGCAAGGACACCATAAGAAGCTGAATGCTTGCATGTTGAATATTTGCAGAATTTAAGAAATTGAATACTTCAAATTTCAGGTTACACAGATGTTACATAATCACAGATACTTCTGATCACACTGAGTATTGTGAGATATGTGGATTGCAGGAAATGTGAATTCCATGAAATGCAGAAGAGAAGGATTTTGGAAATATAGAAAAGACGAATTATGGCAAAGGAGGATTGTGCAGATTACAGAAAAGGTGGATTGCAGAGGGCCCAACAGATGTATTGTGAGATATGTGCATTACAGAAAATGAGAATCAGGGGATTGCAGAAATATGGAAAAGACGGATTATAGCAAAGGAGGATTGCATGGATTGTGGAAAAGGCAGATTGTGGAGGGCACAACATATAGATTGTGAGATATGGGGATTGCAGGAAATGTGAATTCCAGGAAATGCAGAAGAGAATTCAAAGGATTTCAGAAATACAGAAAAGATGGATTATGGCAAAGAAGGATTGTGCAGATTACAGAAAAGGTGGATTACCGCAAAGGAGGATTGTGCAGATTACAGAAAAGGCTGATTGCAGAAGGTGCAACATATATATTATAAGATATGTGGATTGCAGGAAATGCAGAAACAGGGGATTGTGGAAATGTGGAAAAGGCAGATTACAGCAAAGGAGGATTGCCCAGATTACAGAAAAGGGAGATTGTAATTCAAGTGTTTATCAATGCAAGTACAGGCCTTATGATTGATAACTATGTGATTCTTACTTAGCCAAGGGAGGCTGAGTACAATTGGTGTGCAGAGACTGGGAGCGATAAGGGTATGCATAGGTGATGATGTCCATTGTCTGTCACATGAGGTAATGGCAAGTTTAACATAAGAAGTAAGCGTAGTGACAGTCTTTGGTGTGTTTGGAGATTTCAATGTGATGGCTACATCCAATGGGTCCTTGAGTTGAAAAGTACAAAGCCCAAGATGTGATACTAGCTCTGGTGAAATCAGCGTCAGGTGAGCACCCTTATCGATCAGCAAAACAACAGGAATAGGTAGGGGGACTAGAGGCCCCTCAACAATGCAACAATACAACAGATGTGGAGCAGAAATGGGAAAACTTGCCTTGTCTGAGTCGTCGTCTTCCATTGGTGGATCATTGTACAATGTATTTGACAGCATGATCACTGCCACATCATCATCGCCCCAAGATAGACTTGCAAACACCACAACAGGCTTGGCTTTGATACGAGAGGTGGTGGCAACGGGAACAGCAGGGACTGTGATGACTGGCATTCATCCAGTCACATGTCATGGGGCTTGGGGGTCCGGCATTCTAAGAGTGTCTGGGCCACCCCCTTCCCAGGGGTCCGGCATTCTGAGAAGTATCCGGGTCACCCCTTGAAGACTCAAAGTCATGTCCTAAGCACGGGCCGGTAGTGTAACGGTTAAACACGCTGATCCTTTGGAACCTTTGGAGCTGAGATCCCAAGTTCAATCCTGGGCTGGTCCATGTTTTCAACGATTTCCCAGACGGTATCACAGGGACAGTGACAGTGGTTGCTGCGGTCATGGTTGGCGCGACGTAGGATGGGTTTGACTCAATGGTAGCAACATGGGCAGCATGTGCGAATTTCTGCATAAAAGTATCAGGGTCAGGATAACCAGTGGGACAAGTGTTGGAGTGGTGGTCATCAGGAACATTTATCATTCTACATTTGAAGCAGCCATTATTAGTGAAAAGATAGGATTATTCAAGTGGTTGAAGTGTGAGTAAGTGAAAATGTCTAGTGGGTCGAGCAGCAGGGGCAGTAGACACTTTGGATTTCTGTGGAGTGGGAGCAATCAAGCTTGAGGTGTTTGTGTAATGGGAGAGACTGCCAAGTGTGGTCCACTTTTGGGACATGGCATCTGCAGCCTCACATGCCCTCTTCAATTCTGTGCAACACTTGATGTCACATGCACACACGGTGGAGGCTGCCAGCCTCTCCAACCGACCGAAACTGGAACGAAACCAAAACGAGCAAGGCGGGGGTGAGTCAATGGGGAACTGTGTATTGATATGCTGTCTACAACAATGGCAACTGCTCTACATTGGTTGGAACTCCGCTCAGCTGGCTCCGCCAGCACAGCCACAATGGTGGCAATGAACTTCTTGCAGTCTGGCTTGTCGTTCACTCCCTCCTGAGTACAAAGTTTGTTGAGTTCCTCGTTGATACCTGACTCGATATGACGGCATAATCCATCTTCATTGAGGCAAGATTTTATATTCTTCAGCATGATGTTGGTTTTCAGGACATCCTGCCACCAGTCCCAGAAGGTGGCAGGATATATGAGGGAGGAGGTGGCAAGCTTTCATTGGAGCTTACACTCCCAATCGACATCAAGGTAGTTGGTGTGAATGAGTTCCATGAAGTTGGCGAACAGTAAGGTGATGATGTAGTCGCATTTGTTGTCAATCCAATCTATAATGCATATATCACAAAACGCAGCTGTAATCTTTCAAACCTGGTTGACTGGTTTGATTTCTTTATAGTTAAAGTACTCAAGGGCAGCCTGCTTGAAGAGCTTAAGGACTTCAGGAGAGAGGTCACCAGGAGTCAACATTGGGCATTTTGATGGGTGCGTGTGCTCGAGTGTTGCAAAGAGCAAGGAATTCGAAGCAGAAGTCATGTTACTTGAGAATGCAATGGAGGGATGGAAAGGTGGCGACATTGATGAGCCGGATAATGACAATGAAAGAGACAATGAACGATCCCAGGACATAGGCTGGGGTGAGGCAGATGAGGGTTGTGGGGAAGGCAATGATGGCAATGGTAACAAGGGAGCTGGGGACAATGTTGACAAGAGGTATGATGAGAACAAGGCAGAAGGTTCAGAATCGGATAGATGGTATGAGCTGTCAGAGCTGGGAACAGGTGATGACAAGCCCGAAGCCATACCTCTGTGTGCATGACTATGTGTAGCAAGTGGGGTAGGCATAGAAGGCCAACGAGATGCCTTAGACGCCAGAGTGATGACTATATGTGCGAAAAAAGGTCAAAAAATTTAGTCAAGGAAGGATGATTGTCAAAGGGCAGTGGACAGTGAACAAAGGCAGGTTATCAGAAATGATGGTAACATGTTGGGTGGGATTGAAAATGAGAGGGAAACAATTATCACAAATGGAGATATTGCCTAACAGAAATCTGATGATGAATGACAATGACAGAGGCAAAACACGAACATTCAATGTTTAAAGAAAAGTGGAGGTCTACTACAGGTAGGAAACCATACTAACAGAAACGTACCAAGTAAACAGGAACGGTGTGTATTGCAGAGACGTAAGATGAGGAAAGCAAGGATGAGCAGGGGAAAAAGGAAGGAAGAATGAGGTATATGAGTAAGCGAGTATTTATGGAAGTGATGTGTTATGTAAAGTGGTAATAATAGGATTACAATTATGTAGATTACAGAAAAGGCAGATTGCAGAAGGTGCAACATATAGATTGTGAGATATGGTGATTGCAGGAAATGTGAATTCCAGAAAATGCAGAAGAGAAGGATTTCGGAAATACAGAAAAGATGGATTACAGCAAAGGAGAATTGCATGGATTACAGAAAAGGCAGATTGCAGAAGGCGCAACATATGGATTGTGAGATATGTGGATTATGGGAAATGTGAATTACAGGAAATGCAGAAGAGAAGGATTTCAGAAATACAGAAAAGACGGATTACAGCAAAGGAGGATTGCATGGATTATGGAAAAGGCAGATTGCAGAAGGTGCAACATATGGATTGTGAGATATGTGGATGGCAGGAAATGTAAATTACGGGAAATGCAGAAGAGAAGGATTTCAGAAATACAGAAAAGACGGATTACAGCAAAGGAGGATTGCACAGATTACAGAAAAGGAGGATTGCATGGATTATGGAAAAGGCAGATTGCAGAAGGTGCAACATATGGATTGTGAGATATGTGGATGGCAGGAAATGTGAATTACGGGAAATGCAGAAAAGGAGGATTGCAGAAATAGAGAAAAGATGGATTGCAAACAAGGAAAATTGTGGAAATATGGACTGCAGAAAATGCACAGGGCAGAGAGTGCAACATATGACTTGCAGGATATGTTCATTGCAGGAAAGGTGGATTGCAGGACATGGGAAAAAGACACATTGCAGAAAAGGCAGATTGTGGAAATGTGGACTGCACAAAAAGCAGAGGTGGAAAGCACAACATATGGACTGCACTATATGGGTTACAGGGAGGGAAATCATGCAGGATGTTTGTCAATATATGGATTATCCTTTGTGATTTTTGAACACCATTCAACCTCATGCTGATTTTCTTTCACCTTATGTCCAACCACAGGACCTCTATCCAATTGTCTTGCTTTTTCTTATCATCCTACACATGGTTTGCTGTGTTTATATCTCTGGACTTCCCTGTTCCCTGTACATACAAAAACCCACTACTTATAGTAGGCAAAAACAAGTTGTATTGCCCATAGCTCAATATGCCATCACCAGCATTCTTTGTCTCTGTACTCTGTCTTATACTACAATAGTACTACACCTTCAGTACTAATGAAATAGCTTGTGACATGTGTCACATACTGGTAGCCTACTATATCATTGTTATTATTCAAGTATCAAACAGGTTTGTCTTTGGTACTGTTTCAATACTACATCTTAAGTATTTAACTAGTATCATTTAGTGGTTTGCTCATATTTACATACTGATAGCATACTATAGCCTCAATACTGCCTCTATATTGATAGCATACTGAAGGAGCAGTTTTTTGGATACTTTTGCAATACTTATTCCAATATTTTTGGAACAGTATTCTACTATTAGTTAGGCTGTATGATTGACATATTATATCAATATCTTGGCTAGTGCAGAATATTGCCAAAAGACTAATTTTATACTTCTAATACATTTTTTTGAAAATATACTTGAAATACCCAATCCAGTATTGTAATAGTATACCACATTTTTTCATCATATTGATAGAATATTGCAGAGATACAATATTTGGAATACTGCCTCAATACTATCAACTATAGTATATAAACAGTAGAGGATCAGTAGAATGATAGTATTTGGACCATTATGGTGGCAAAATTGGATATACTGACTTAATACTGCATTTGCAGTATTGTAACAAATCTTGGAATACTGAATAAAATACTTAACCAAAAATATTGTGGCAATTTTAGGAATACTTTTATAATACTGCTAACCTACTTCTCTCACAGTATTTTGCCCTGCATGCAGTGATACCCTCTTATTCTGATAACACCTTGGGACTTACCACGTCCCTTCTGCTCGATCTCTGAACTGACAACCATGCCCTAAAAGCTGGTAGATTGTAGCCTTGCCTCTAAAAGCAGGCTATCAACTATCTGTTCGCCACCAAGGCTAGGATAGAGACTTTGTCTAGGCCAGTTGCTGACAAGAGTCTGAACATGAACCTTGATTGAGTAGTTGTGGATGCCAGTCCTAACAAAAGATCAAGCTCGACATTGATCACCTACCTGTCTAGGTAAAGGCAACCCCCAAACAACAAGACAACTTTTAGGACCAGACAGTCTGGAACCTACGGACTAGGGTCTCTTGACACCTATTCCTCAAACTCCGAACCTGGGTACAGTATGCCTACACTAGGTGCAAAGAACAGTATTTTGATGAAAGATATTTTAATAAAATAGTAAAGGTCCTCCTTATATATCCCAGCCATTGTCAGCAGATATATTGTGGAATAATTTCTAAATTCCATCAAAGAACATATTGTGGAAACATTGATTATATTGTCAAACAACATATTCTAAAGATACTTGAAAAATATTCACAATATCTTTTATTGACACATTCAAAATATGTTTACAATAATTTCAAATTATGGTGAATATATTTTAAATAATGTAAGATATGATAAATATATCTTGTATATATCAAGGAAAGATATTGTAAACATCATGTAAATTTGTTTAGGACATTATGCTTGATTATATAATCAATTCTTTTACTATATGTCATTTTGATCAAATTCAAAATATATCCCACAATATGTTGGCTGGAAATGGCAGTGATATACAAGGAGGACCTTTACTATTTTACTAGAATATCTTTCACCCAAATATTGTCCTTTGCACCCAGTGTAGTGAAGGCAGCCCAGAACCAGATCCCCTTGCCAACTCTATATTTGGCCTGATCAAACAATGAAACCCAGAACCATATATTGTCCTATACACTCTGACTCCTGAACCCCTGATCCCTGATCCCCCAACCCCAGAACCTCAGAACCCCAAACCCCTGATAGCAGAACCAGACATGGCAGAACAGTTTATGAACCCTGAACCCCAGATGATGATGACCACCCCAACTTACCATAATGGTGAATTAAAGATCAACCTTCCTGCCATATTTGACAGAACCCGCAGCAAGTTCAAGACATTTATCTTGGACTCAGATCTCTACTTGAAGCTCAATGAGGAGACTTACAACACACCCAACAAGAGGATCACATTTTTGCTTTCCTATATGAAGGGAGGAACTGCAGGCCCATGGAAGGAGAACTTCCTGAATGAAAACCTCACAAAGGAAAGTTGGGGATCCAAAACAGCATTCACCGAAGAGTTGAAGAAGGCTTTTGAGCCTATCAATGATGAAGGTGATGCCTGAACCAAACTCTGGACCTTGAAACAGACTGGAACTGCCAACAAATACATCGCAGACTGTGATGACTGGCTTTCAACTGATCACATGTCATGGGGCTTGGGGGTCCAGCATTCTAAGAGTGTCCAGGCCACCCCCTTCCCAGGGGTCCAGCATTCTCAGAAGTGTCTGGGTCACCCCTTGAAGACTCAAAGTCATGTCCTAAGCACGGGCCAGTGGTGTAACGGTTAAACACGCTGATCCTTTGGAACCTTTGGAGCTGAGATCCCGAGTTCAATCCCGGGCTGGTCCATGTTTTCAATGATTTCCCAGATGGTATCACACAGACTTTAAGGTCCAGGTGGGACGAAGCAAGATCAAGGAGGATGCCCCCTTGATTGAATACTTTATGGAAGGTCTCAAGAATAAACTCCTTGAGAAGATATTTGACATGGAAAAGATGCTGAAGACTCTGGACAACTGGTTCACCACCACCTCCAGGTTTGACAACCAATGGCGCCAATCCAGGGCCTTGGCCGAACGATTCCATGGAGTAATCCACAAGACTGCCCACTCTAACCAGCAGGCCCCATGACATGTCCCACATGATCCCAATGTAATGGACATTGATCATCTCACTCTTGAGGAGCAGGACACCCACATGAACAAGGGGCTGTGTTTCGAATGCCACCAGCCCAGCAACCATTGAAAGGGGAAGTTCCCTGCTGAACCCCAGAAGTTTAACTTCCAGAAGAACAACTTTCCCAAGAAAGGAAAGGAGACATACCTCCGCATCAAAGTAATGATTGTGGAACTCCCTGATGATGAAAAAGAAGAATGCTTCTAAGGCATGGAAGAATTGGGTTTTGAAGCTGTGGACTGCCTTGATGTCAGTACCCACTACTGTTTCAATCTCATTTGTAATACTAGCCAAGAATTCAAAATCTTTTCGAATCCCTGTCTCGGTTGACTCAGTGAGAGAAACGTCAACATAAACACCCTAGTGGACTGTGGAGCACAAGGAATCTTCTTGGACAAGACCTTTGCCAAGGAGCAGAACATCCCAATTAGACCATTGAAGGCCCCAATCAGGACAAGGAACATGGATGGAACATTTTACAAAGCTGGCCCGATTACCCACTACATTTGGTTGACGACCAGGGTAGGTGACCTGAACTTGTGCGATCTTTTCCTAGTACAGGATCTAGGAAACGAGAAGATGAGTTTTGGGCTCTCCTGGCTCAAAAAGTACAATCTGGCAATGTTACCATCCAAACACCAATGATTCTGACTCTTGTGAAACAAACCTTGGCTTCTGTCATAAAGCAGGTGATTGAAACCAGGAAACTTTGAACCCGAATGAAGGAAATCATCAACAGAAAGACCCACAAAGAAAAGGACACTCCTGTGAACTCTGACTTTAAACTTCAAATCTGAATGAAGATGATTATTGACAGGAAGACACGTGAAGAACAGGACACCCCCGTGAACTCTGAACCAGTATCATATCCAGTAGTGGAAATGATTCTGAGGAAGAAAGATCTCAAACCAGGATTGCATCTAGTAGTAGAAGCAATTCATGGTAAGAGGTACCTTGGACCAACCATTGAAGAGGTCAAAGATGAAGAACCCCAAGTCGTAGGACAGACACTTGGGCTGGACCACCTGATACTAGAAGAAATAAAAGATGCAGAACAGATTCTGATCTTTGAAACCCCACAGGAAACACCCGTCATGGAAACTGAATCATAGGATGAACCAGTACAAATTCTCCCTGAAGAGCTTGAACCTGATGAAGATTATTTCACAAATGATGAATTAATCATCAGCTATATTCAGGGAGAACTGGTTATAGGAATATTTGAAGAGAAGGAGGCCCCTCTGACAGAGGAGCACCAAGAATCCAAATACACAGTCAAACAAAAAAGTCAGATGATGGGGCAATTCACGAAAGCCCTTTATTCTGCCCAACACTCCTACAGTTAACACATCTAGATTAGGCAAAAGATTTCCATCACTCAGGAGTTGGCTCACCTTCATACTGCCAAAGAGAAGGACAAGCCAAAACTGAAGATGATAGAGGAAATGCTACCAGATTATTACCAGGAGTACCAGGAAGTTTTCGAGAAGAAGGCGTCTGAACAGATGCTAACTCAACAGACCTTTGACCATGTGATAAACCTGAAACTGGATGCAGTACCACAGGATTGCAAGGTATACCCCTTGTCCCCAAAGGAACAGGAAAAGCTGGATGAATTCCTTACAGAAAACCTACGGAAAGGCTATATTTGATATTCGAATTCACTGATGGCATTTCCCTTCTTCTTTGTTGCCAAAAAGGAAGAAGGATCCCTCCAACCCTATCAAGATTACCATTACCTGAATGGCATGACAGTCCCTGATACATATCCCCTCCCCTTAATCAGTGACCTGATGGAAACCCTGAAAGGGGCGACCATCTTTATGAAACTCGACCTATGCTGGAGATATAACAATGTCAGGATCAAGAAGGGTGACAAGTGGAAAGCTGCATTTAAGACTAATCACGGGCTCTTCAAACCAACAGTGATGTTCTTTGGACTGTGCAACTCCCCTGTGGAATGATGAATGAAATATTCTGTGACATGATCAATGAAGGATGGATCATCATTTATATGGATGACATCCTGATATTTTCAGACAACCTCAACAAACACTGGAAGTGGACACTTCGGGTACTACAATGATTGAAAGAGAACAACCTCTTTCTGAAACTGGAAAAGTGTACCTTCAAAACAGACTGAATTGAATATCTGGGGATGATCATCACCCTGGATCATATATCAATGGACCTGGCAAAGCTGGCAGGAATCAAAGACTGGCTGACCCTGACAACAGTGAAAGGGGTGCGGTCATTCCTGGGCTTTGGGAATTTCTACCAGAAGTTTATCAGCCACTTCACAGACATAGCTCAACTGTTACACAAGCTGACAAAGAAGGATAAACACTGGGAATGGACACCAGAAAGAAATGATGCCTTTGAGAAGCTCAAGGCAGCATTTCTAAAAGCACCAGTCCTGCTCATGCCTGACAGGACAAAGCCATACTTGATTGAATTGGACACATCAAAATGGGCCACTGGAGGAGTCATTCACCAACAAGACATCAACAGTGATTGGCATCCATGTGGGTATATATCACATGCTTTTGACCTGATACAACAGATTTATGAAATCTACAACAGGGTGTTATTGGGGATTATTTGAGCACTTGAAACATGGCGACACCTGATTCAAGGCTCAGAATTCCCTATGGCAATATTCTCAGATCACAAGAACTTGACTTTTTTTTTTTTTTTTTTTTTATTTAAATCAAATTATTTATATCCCGGCGCCCGATAGCAGTCCGGTGTTACGAATACAAAAGGACACGTAAACTAAACCTTCACGCCTAACGGTACGTAAAGGGCAATAAAGCTCGCGAAGCTGAAACAAGCGTCTTCGAGAATACGCTACGTAGACCGCGCGGTGCGCAGCACCGCGCCATCGTCAAAAACGGTACCACGACTACCATCCGCACAACCGGCTCCGCCACAGTCGCCCGCGAGGGCAGTCAGGCGAGGGTCCTGTGCCAAGGGACCCAACTTAGTCCAGCGACCGAGGGCACTGACTACCGATCGGCATCGAATTGCCGTTTCCCGAGGTAGGGCCGGTCCGGATAAAACCGGACCTGATGCCGAGAAACTGCCCTGTGCAATGCCGCGTCTCCAAAAGGAGCCAGCGCACACGTCGGGTTGAGGGCCTACTCATGGCGGGCGCTCTCCGATCGTCCCCTCCGGAAAGGCGAACGTCGTGGGGAAAATGAGGATGAACTCGAGGAGGTGGTGACCGTCAAAGCGGTCCCGGGGAATTCGAATCCGGCCCTCCTCATAGAGGGGGCAGTGATTGATGATGTGGTGGCGGGTCTCAAAGGCACCACACCGGCAGCGGATGTCATCACCTGACAGCCCAAAGCGAGACCAATAAGCCCCAATTGGGGCATGGTTCGTGATTGCTCGGGTAAAGCGCGCCACAATGGGCGGCCTCCCGTGATGCAAGAGAGTGAGCCAGGGGCCGCCCTTGGCAGCCGTAGGCTGGAGCGGTTTGCCCCTTGTGGTGATCAGGTAGAAATTGCGACCCTGGTACTTCGGGGTGTGGAATAGGTGAACCCACTCCTCCTCCGCCGCATCGGACGCGAGAGCAAGCGCCACATTAAGTGTGCGCTTGGGATGACGACCCAGGGAGGGGTGCGACTCCGTCGCAGCCTCATGAGCCTCGAGATGGGGGCCCCACCGCATCTTCGACGGGACGTAGTGGAATGAGACGACGCGGCCAGGGTCGGCCGACAGCCATTCTCGGAGGACGGAGCAAGCCGCGATCGAGCGCGATTGCCCCGAATGGATGCTGGCATCCAACAACAAGTTGACGGATGCCAGCGAGTCAGTGAACACGTGAACCCGCCAGAGGTCAGGTGTTCGAAGAGCGGCCACCACCCCCATGGAGAGGGCAATGAGCTCCGCATCGGGGGCAGTCGCCTTACCGGCAGCCACCTTCGAGCAGACACCCGGGCCAGGGCCATGAAACACGACGCACGCCGCAACTGCCTGGAGAGTCTTGTCCCAGGGGACGGACCCATCGCAAGCAACCGAGACGCACTCGAATTTGCCCCGCTCGGATTCGAAAAGGCGATCAAGTGCCTGCTTGTGAAGCTTGGCCGCCTCCTTCCCTTTCGGGATGACGAGGTCAAGCTCAATTTGAGACTCGTAAAGGTCTCAGATGCGATTCCCAGGCCTGGCCTCCGAAGAGGTCGGGTCAAAGGTCTCGTGTACAGTGCCATAAGCTAAGGCAACATCCGTGAGAGGGGAAGGATACATGCGCAGTAGCGCAGGCACCTCCCGGGCTGGTCCGGCTAAGGACATGGGGTGAGAGACTTCCACGCCATCATCCGGTGACTGCCCCAAAAGGCGAATCGTCGGATGCTGGCTGTAGAGCATGTTGTGCCGATGGATGCTCCTGTGGGAGAGCTTCCGAAGGTGCAAGTGGATGGGGAGGAGGCCCGCAATGGACTCCACAGCCCCGCCAGTGGTAGTGCGGAAAGCACCAAGAATCCACAGAGCGGCTTTGCGCTGCATCTGCGAGTACATCTTGAGGATGCCCTTGATGCGGGCACCTTCGTAATACCACAAGCGACTCCCGTATGTTGCCACTGGAAGTACGCATGCATGGTAGAGGAGACGCCGCTGTTTGGCGTTCATACCCCTGGTTGAATTGCCAAGCATCTTCATCGCCAGGACGGTGGTGAGAGCTTTGGTGGAATAAAAGTGCACGTGCTCGGTAAAGCGGAGTGCACGATCAAAATAGAAACCCAAATACCTCCAAAAGGGCTTTGGTTTCAGTGGGGAATCCCCAGTGAAGGGAGCGAAGCCAAGATCCACAGGGGGATTTTCATCCCTCGGGTTCTTGGAGAAGTGGAACGCCTCGTTCTTTGAGTGCTCCAAAGCCAACCCAAGGGCAGACACGAGGCGGCTAACCACCCCGTACAACTCCCTGAGCTTAATGAGATTCTCTTCCCATGTTTTCGACTGGACGACGATAGTACCATCGTCCACGTACGAGATAAGAGCACCGCGGCGGATATCCACCACGAGCTGGAAAAGGCGCATCACGGGCACCATGCAAATAGCCGACAGGACCAGAGACAGGGCAGAGCCCTGTCCCACACCCACGTCAGCCTGGCACGGGTGAGAGGTGTCAGCCCCCCACTTGTACCGAGTAGACCAGCCTACCAAGTAGGACCGGAAAAACTTCACGACCTCCGCAGGAAACCCGAGGCGGATCATGATGGCAATCAACACGTCATGGTTGATGGAAGGAAAGAACTGGGCGAGATCAAATGCGACCACACTCATCTTGAACTTCTGGGCCCAGCCGGCCCGTACGAGATGAGTGAGATAGAGCCTGGCATCCTCAGTCGAGTGTTGCCTGATGCCACCAAACTGATTGGGATGAAAAATCCCATGTTCGAGTGCCTCGAACTGCAGGCGATTAGCCAGCATCTTCTCAGCGAGTTTACCAAGGGTGTTCAGGAGCACAATGGGCCTGAACATCTTCGGTGTTGAATAATTGGGTTTGCCAGGTTTCGGAATGATGACCAAAACCAACTCCTTGAAATACGCCGGCCAATACCCAACCCGAAGGCAGGCATTGACGAGGGCAAGAAATTTGTCTGCCGCATCATTGTCAGACAAAAATAGCATCTTGAGAACCCGCCAGCTCAGATGATCCAGGCCAGGGGCTGACAGGTTGGAACACTTCCCGAGCACGTCCCGGAGCTCAACCCTACTAAACGCCACCCACTCACAGGCAGCCCTTTCGGGAAGGTCATCCAAGACGGTCAGGTCGATGGGCCTGTCAGATGCAGAATTGTAGGTGGAATGCAGGGCATCCCACAACTGCGGTAATGACGTACAGGGTACCCCGTCTTTCAGGATAGCTTCGTATCGGCGGCTTGTCCAAGTTACCAAACGCAAGTTTTATGATTCTCGCATTCATGAAGTTGCATTTATGAAGATGCGACCTTGGGACCTCATGGAGTGGACCAAGGCGCGCTCGCTCCCGAGCCTCCGGAAGCCTACTAGCCCGATACTCGTCCAGTGCGCATGAGCACTCCGGAGTCCACCAGGGTCTGGGCGACCGAGATGCGTGGACCAACTTTGCATGAGCGGTCCAGGCGTTGGCAGCAGCCAGGGAGATACCCTGGGCCGCGGCCTCAATAGCATCAGGGGAATCGAGGTCCCCCCAATCAAGACCTCCGAAGCCACCCCGAAAGTGCTTCACAAAGTCCTCGAAATCATCTTCTTTGATCCGGAAGCGACGCGCTCCGTCTCCAAAGAAGGGAATAGGTGTAAAGGTTGGTATGGGGGGGTTGGTAGACCTAGTATACTTAACACTCCAAAGCTGAATACAACCACTAATTGGATTGAATGAAGCTACACAGAGTGACACAAGTAAAAGATCTAAGGAGGCTGATCAGGTGTTGGCTGGTTGACCACCAGCCAACAGCCTCCAAAATAAACAAGGACAAACATCGCCACTATGATATCTGCCTGTAGGGGGTAGCAGCCCTTACACTCTCCCCCTCTAGATTGAACCCCTGGTTCAATCTACGTTCAATCTACAAAGAAATAATAAATCAAAGAACAGTTCTAAAGTTAGAACTGTCTTTAGGGTTGGACTTTCGACCATAGAGAGTACTATTCTCTTTGGTCATTAACAACAGTCCCTCGTTACTTAACGATGGTCCTGTAGACACTGCGCCTTACAAGCTCCTGGATGACATCCCGGATCACAGCAAACTCAGCTTGCACATTCGCTTTCCGAAGGCGTTCGGCAGTCTTCTTGGGCGTGCGATCAACCAGTTCGCGCTCCCGATCGTACGGCAGATCCCCATGATTAGGATCCAGCTGTACGTCGGCATTGACAAAGTCATTTACGTTGGCGAAATCGTCCCACGTATCGAATTCGTAGTAGCGCGATAATGCATCTGCTACCTTATTCAAATGACCTTTGATATATCGTATATCAAAGTCGAATCTCAATAGATGTTCCATCCATCGAGTCTGTCATCCTGACAGTCTGCGCTGTCAACTATATCGATGTAAAAAATAGCTACCTGAAGTAGCTATCTTTCTCAGATATTTTGTGGTCAATTCTGACCCCAATAATAGAGGATGGCTACCTGAAGTAGCCCTCCTAAGACAGTGTACCCTATATGGCCACTGATCCTCATGCCGGAATAATGTATTCCAAGCTTGAGTTGAGGGAGGTGGTCTAGGTGATGTACCTTGGACCAGTTTACTTCGAGTATGCGTAATGATAGCTCAAACTTTAGATGATGATGAACCAGGTGGTTCGTCTTCCCAACCGACATGTCGTTGGTATGATTGGGATATATGTGGAGGCTGTTCATTCAAACAGCGCTCCTCGCTGGTCTGTTCAGTCCAGCGATCAACGGTTTTATCCGTACACCAGGGGCCCCGTCGGTATGACGTGGTCCCTAGATTTCGTTGAGCAGGTTCATCCGCTTGCAGGGCACCTCTTACAGATGGTACCCTGCCCTGTCTAGGGGTAACAGGACGTGGATTACCTGCATCCCCGTCAATTGACTTGTCTCGATCCGAGACAGGTCTATAGCGATCCTTGTATGAGGATCTACTACCATCCGATAAAGAATCGGATGGTTCATCTCCCCGACCGACGTGTTGTCGGTCGGACTGGGATGCCTGAGGCCGCTCATTCGAACGGTGCTCCTCGCTGGTCTGTGCAGTCCAGCGATTGACTATTGCATCGGTGCATGAGGGGCCCCGTCGATACGACGTGGTCCCTACATTTCCTGTTTCAAACGTTCGCGACGCGGACATTGTATTCTCCCGTATGGGAGGCGGGTTTTGCGCACGTTCATAGGCTCTATGGCGTGCTCGAGCTTGCGAGCTAGTCTCGTCGTCTTGACGAGGCTGACGCAAGCTCTGGTTTACTGCCTCCATCGTGGCTTCAGATGGGGGTAGTGCAACATTCTCTGGATGCATAGAACGTCTACTACTGCGAGAGCGTATACCGCTCTCGTGCTCCGCTTGGATAACGGTCTCCCGTTTCTTGCGGATCGCTTCAAGTGCCTTTTGCACTTCATGCTGAGGTAGATGGCTCAATTCTTGAGCCATTAGGTCCAAAAGCGCATTGCGCTCCTCAACGGCAGAAATATTGCTGCAAGGGGCCTTCGGAATCGAAGGTCCCTCGTTGTGTTTCTTTTGCGCACGTCTGCTCTGACGTGCAGCCGATGAGAGTTCGGTCAACGAACTTTCGGACATCAACATTAACGTACCGCCATCATTACGGCGGTTCTGGGGCGCGCCAAGTATTCCTGGCACGCTCGGGCATACTGATGTCCTCAGTATGTCATCAGTGGATGTGTGCGTGATGTCGATAGCCTCCCGCTTTCGACAAGCTTCCGATAATGTACTAGTGACACTAGTATTGTCATTATGGACTGTCCGAGCTGTCGATTCGACATCTCGGGCTGAATAACTATTATTGTTGTGATATAATAGTCCTTGAGTAATGCGCTCAGGTTTTGCTGAGCGCTGGGGATAGCTAGGATGGCGACGTTCGCCTTCCTCTACAGGTGTGATATACTTCACACCACTACTATGGCTTTGGGCTGTTGTATCAACAGCCTGAACTGATTTTTGGTCATGTCTACGACGTGACCGCGTGTCGTGTGTGGGGTAGGGCGGTCAAGAATCACTCTCGATGCCCTCACACAGATGAAATGTTACACGCTTCGTAGTCGAAGGTTTCGACGCCAACGTCGAGGGATGCCTAGATGCTGGTTGGGAATGCAATACTTCGTGTTCCCTCCTGCGATGACAAGATTCCTTCTTGACATCAGGTTTTATAGTCGGGGATCCCATCGTGACTACAATGGGTTCCTGTGTGCGTCTGGCCTCATGAACGGACGTTTGTGGGCTTGAGGAACGCTCACGTCGAGCATATTCGCATTCTCGAACATGCTCCTGGTGACCATATCCATGGTCAGCGCCCCAACATTCCCGGATGGGAATATCAGCACAACAGTTTGTGCACTTATAGGGGATTGGTTCTCGATGCTTTCGAGATCCATACTGAGGGTTCTCATGTAACTGAGCACCTTCTGGACGAGCATATTCTGCTCTAGAATCACTATACCCTCTGGGGAGGGTACTAGCTGCCTGCTTAGAATGTCTCTGAGCATCAGACTGACCAGGTGATGACCTGGCAGTAGCAGTAAAGTTCTCAGACTTCTGAGTACTCTTCAGAGGACTAGATCCTCTTCTATTAGAAGGGTATTCTCTATGGAGACTGCCCTTTGGGTACTGAGGAAATTCCTCAGTACTATACTGCCCCATTGATGATGTGGCAGTCCTACCAGAGTGTCCAGACTTCTGGGCACCCTTATAGAGTCTATAATCTACTCTACTAGGAGGGGATTCTCTATTGAGAATGCCCTCTAAATGCTGAGGATATCCCTCAGCATTATACTGCCTCATTGATGATGTGGCAGTCAGAACAGTCCCTAGGACAGGTGCTGTTCTATGTAAGGAAGCTAGGGTTGCTCCAGGGGGGTTATCTGGTGCATCTTCACCAGACCAATGGGATAGCATGGTGCCAGTTCTGCCACCATGCTTGGAGGGAGAGGTAGAGTAGGTAAAATGTGGCATTTTTCAATACCAATTGAAAGAGTATTCAAAAAAATGTAAAGGTTGGTATGGGGGGGTTGGTAGACCTAGTATACTTAACACTCCAAAGCTGAATACAACCACTAATTGGATTGAATGAAGCTACACAGAGTGACACAAGTAAAAGATCTAAGGAGGCTGAGCAGGTGTTGGCTGGTTGACCACCAGCCAACAGCCTCCAAAATAAACAAGGACAAACATCGCCACTATGATATCTGCCTGTAGGGGGTAGCAGCCCTTACAATAGGCAACGCGACAGAAAGCGGAGCATGATCCGAGGGGAGCATCTCGTCTTCCGACACGTTGTGAACAAGCCCCGCCGTTGTATCCTCCAGCAGGAACATGAGATCGATGACCAAGGACCGATGGCCCACGATCCGGGGGAAGTGAGTGGGGGAGCGGTGCTCCCTAACACTAACGACCACCCCAAGCCTCATGGCGACATCAATGAGGGTGTCAGCCATGTGACTATTATTCGGGTAACCTGGATCCCAGATCCGTGAATGACAATTGAAGTCCCCTCCCATGTAACTCAGCCTTGGGAGGCGATCAACGTTGTCTGACAGCCACCGAATGGCCGTCGAGTTATCCTCTGAGTAGACATTGAGCAAGTTGACAGGGACGTCACCGTCCGACTGAAAAGTGACCAACAGGATATCCCGATGATCAACAATGTCCGTGCGAAACGCTGGGCGCAGATGCTCCAGGCGTTTGGACACAAACGTCATGACCCGGGGGACGTCATCGTCCCCACGTGGCCTGCGAAAGAAGCACATCCACCCCGGATGAGTCGGGGCCCCGATAACCGGAGCGCCTTCCCTGTCCGACGTCGAGATCGTGCGTCGAATGAGCTGCCACAGCGGCTCTTGAATACATACTACGTCAACCAACTTCTCTTTCGTCTCTAGTATGGTGGAAACTAAGTCATAATTCTTTGCTACATTCTGACTTAGTATAGAAAGTGTTCGTAAGGGTCCATCAACCATCATGAGTCACTGGGGGTCCCTTCGCCCTAGGCAGCCTGGGGAAGACGTCAGTGGGAAGTCCAAGTGGCCCAGGGGACCGTCGACACACCTCATCGTGTTCATAGCGAGCCATGATCCACTCGCGATTGAACCGGTTCTTCCAGAAGTGACACTTCGTGAAATCAGTGGCGTGAGCCCCCCCGCAGTTGACACAACGGTCGGGGTGGGGACAAGGGTCGCCCGTGGGAGTCGCGGCGACAGGAGGCTGGGCCTTGGGCTGTGCCTTGCAACACGCCCCGAGAACCCGATGATACTCCGCACCATGCGGACCTCCGCACTTCGAACACGTGTGACCCCGATTGGGGCACAAGCGCTCGATGTGGCCCCACCACATGCAGCGGGGGCACAGAGGGGTGCCGGCGTGCCTTTCGGCAGCGTGAATGAAACAGCTGTAACCATAAACGAGGACTCGTTTACCCTCCAGTTGTTTGAGGTTGGACCCCTTCTTGGAGTCCCAAATGTCGAACCACACAGTCGCGGAGTCCGATAACTTGGAGTTCCGAACAACACTCGGGCGCGCAGCCAGGGGGAAAGTGGAGAGGAGCGCGTCATGCGCGAACACCTCCTCCATCTTTGAGACAGTAAGAACGTCCCCCTCCTCCTCACCAAAGCGGAAAGGAGCGGAAACGATCTTGAGATAGGACCATGATTGAGGAATCACGGCCTGAGTGGTGGTCCCCTTTGGATACGCCTTCGCGGCCCAGGTGGAGATTGTGGAGAGGTCCGTCGCAGTCGGCGGCCAAGTAAGGTTGACTGACCACCCACCATTGATGGGCGCGACAGCCGAGGCACGAACCAAGCGCTTGTCCGCGACAAGCCCCTGATTGATAGTCTCCATGAGGCACTCGGGCACAAGCGCGTGCTCCTCAGAAGGGTAGATGAGGGCCTGCTTGCAGCTAGGCCCACCAGTAGTGGACTTGATCTTCTTCCACGGGGGGGCAGAAGACCCAGAGGGAGAGCCGGCCCGTTCGCGGGCCTGGCGATGAAGACCCGCGATGTCAGCCGGACTGAGATCCGGGAACAGGCGAGCGAGGTCGGCTATGTCGGCAGCGACAGAGCCGGGCTGGCCTCGGGCCCTCTTGCGAGGGTCCGCAGGCGCAGCATAATTAGGCTTACCAACGCAAGCCGTCATCCGGGGGGTGGCGGTCACCTTGGCAAACGTGCCCTTGGGAAGCGGGCGAGAGGCCCGGTTCACGACAGGAGGAGGCCCGGGGTCCCTTGCCTTCCCTTTCCCTTTCGGGCCAGGTTGGGCAGGGGGAGCGCGGGGTTTGACAGATGTCTGCAGGTCACGAAGGACTGGGGGCGGAGCCATGTGCTGTCAAGGAGGATCAGGGTTATGCAGGGGCGCAGGCGCCCCCAGAACGACGATGTTAGAGCGAGGAGCTCCAGGAACAAGGTTCCCAAAGCCATCTCGAAGAGCGGTGAACCCGCGGACAAGGTCCAATCCCGCCTGAAAAGCGAGCTTGGCCTCATCGGAATTGGGAGTGGCCGCCTTCGCGGCCTTCTCAGCATCGATGAGGGACTGAGTGAACAGTCCAGAGGTGAGGCCGGCCAAGCCGATCTCCCCCATGGCGAGCGCAACATGAGACGATATGTCACTAGGAATGGTACCACCCTTTTGGCCCAGCATGCCGAGCCAAGAGTCGATAGTGTGGAGGGCGCGGACGACCATGATGGCATCCGTGTGGGCGGCGTCAGGAGTGCCGATGAGGGTGATCCTGAGTTCGTTGTGCACGACTCCCTGAGTGTCAGCATCCTGGTACAGGGGGTACCGGGCCTGCGACGTGGCGGACGACTCACAAAAGAAGTCCATGCCAGAAGAACCCGATGCAACATCGGGAGCCCTCTCCTTTGACTTATGCCGCTTGGAGGTGGGGGTGTAGCCAGCGAGAGAGGGCGATCGACCTCTCTTGGGGGTGGCAAGAATGTCCTCATCGACGGCCATCGGGGTGACGGACGAGCGTGGGGCGGGGCTGGGGCTCGCAGGGAAGTGAGGCGGTCCAGGATCGGGCTGATCCTCAGCCCATTCGAGCGGACTGAGAGGAGCAGGAGATGCGGGGGTCGACTGGGAGGGCGCCAACGGCCTGACCACTGCCGTCGACGATGTCGGCCTTTGAGACCCAGAGGGAGCCGCCAATGTATGACGACTCCCCCTAGAGGCTGCCTGCTGAGAGGCAGAGGAGGATGACATAGGAGAAAAGTGCTTGCTCGCTGTGTAAAGTTTCAGTGGTGGTGGTTTCCGGAAAAGGAAGGTGCAAGAACTTGACTTTCTTCCAAACAGCCCAGAAGTTGAATAGGAGACAGGGTTGTTGGAGCCTTTACCTCTTGCTGTTCAATCTGAAACTGATTCACATCCCCAGATCAAAAATGGTGCAATCTGATGCATTATCACAACAACCTGACCTCTGTCCAGAGGAAGATAGTGATAATGAAGATATTATTGTCCTCTCTGATGAATTGTTTGTCTGGATGATCAACTTAGACCTGAAAAGTGCTCTAGTGCAGGCACTGATGAAAGATGAGACCATGATGGATGCCATCAATACTTTGAAAATGAAGGGGGTCCCACTCATGAAATCAGCCCTGGAGGACTGGAAAATTGATGATGGCATGTTATTTTTCCAAGGAAAATGTTACATGCCAGAGGACCTCGAACTTCAGCATAGAATCGTCAAACGATACTATGACATACTATCTGCAGGACACCCCAGCCAATTCAAGACCCTCAAACTAGTCAAGCGTGACTACTGGTGGCTGGGAATGCATATATTTGTGAAGAAATATGTTGATGGCTGTGCCACATGCCAACAGATGAAAGTGAACACGCACCTGATGGTAATGCCAATTCAATCCTCGATGACCTGACCCTTCATGCAAATCTCCATGGACTTTATTACAGACTTGCCAGAGCATGATGGATACAATTCTCTCATGATTGTGGTAGACCATGGGCTTACGAAGGGGGTAATTTTAATCCCCTGTACAAAAATGATCAATGCATTAGGAACTGCGGACCTCCTTATGCAGAACGTCTACAAAAGATTTGGACTCCCTGACACAATCATCTCAGACAGGGGTCCACAATTCACAGCACAAGTTACAAGAGAACTCAGACAATTGCTAGGCATCAAACTTGCCATGAGCACAGCCTATCATCCTCAGACAGACAGAATGGTTAAACCAGGAACTCAAGGTGTACTTGCAGATCTTCTGCTCAAACAACCCTGAAACATGGAAGGATCTGCTACCCCTAGCAGAATTCATGCACAATAACTGCATTTTTTTTGTTTTTTGTTTTGTTTTTTTCCAATTATTTATATCCTGGCACCCGATAGCAGTCTAGCGTTACATATACAAAATGACGCGTAAACTAAACCTCTACGCCTAATGGTATGTAAAGAGTGATAAAGCTTGTGAAGCTGAAACAAGCGTCCTCGAAAGTACACTATGTGGACCATGTGATGCATAGCATCACACCACTGTCAAAAATGGTACCTTGACTACTGTCCGCACAACCGGCTCCACCACAGTCGCCCACAAGGGCAGTCAGACAAGGGTCCCATGCCAGGGGACCCAACTTAGTCCAGTGACCGAAGGCACCAACTACCGATTGGCATCAAATTGCCACTTCCCGAAGTAAGGCCAGTCTGGGGAAAGCCGGACCTGAAGCTGAAGACCGCCCTGTGCAACGCCGCATCTCCAAAAGGAGCCAGTGCACACATCGGGCTGAGGGCCTACTCATGGCAGGCACTCTCCGATTGTTCCCTTCAGAAAGGCGAATGTCATGGGGAAGACGAGAATAAACTCGAGGAAGCGGTGACCGTCAAAGCGATCACGCGGGATGCGAATCCGGCCCTCCTCGTAGAGGGGGCAATGATTGATGATGTGGTGGCAGGTCTCAAAGGCACCACACTGGCAATGGATGTCATCATCTGACAAACTGAAGCGAGACCGATAAGCCCTGATTGGGGCATGGTTCATGATTGCATGGGTAAAGCGTGCCACAATGGGTGGCCTCCTGTGATGCAAGAGAGTGAGCCAGGGACTGCCCTTGGCAGCTGTTGGCTGGAGAGGTTTACTCCTTATGGTGAGTGGGTAGAAATTACGGCCCTGGTACTTCGGGGTGTGGAACAGGTGAACCCACTCCTCCTCCACAGCATCAGATGCGAGAGCAAGCACCACATTGAGTGTGCGCTTGGGATGATGACCCAAAGAGGGATGTGACTCTGTCGCAGCCTCATGAGCCTTGAGGTGAGGGCCCCACCACATCTGAGACGGGATATAGTGAAAAGAGATGATGTGGCCAGGGTCGGCCAACAGCTATTCTCAGAGAGCCGAGCACGCCGCGATTGATCACAACTGCCCCGAATGGACACCGGCATCCAACAACAAGTTGACGGACGCTGGTGAGTTGGTGAACACATGAACCTGCCACAGGTCAGGTGTTCAAAGAGCACACACCACCCCCATTGAGAGGGCAATGAGCTCCGCGTCGGGGGCAGTCGTCTTACCAGCAGCCACCTTTGAGCGGACGCCCGGGCCTGGACCATGATACACAATGCATGCCGCGACCGCCTGGAGGGTTTTGTCCCGAGGGACGGACCCATCGCAGGCGACCGAGATGCACTCGAACTGGTCCCACACGGACTTGAAAAGGCGGTCGAGCGCCTGCTTGTGAAGCTTGACCACCTCCTTCCCTTTCGGGATAACAAGGTCAAGCTCGATCTGAGACTCATAAAGGTCCTGGATGTGATTCCCAGGCCTGGCCTCTGAAGAGGTCAGGTCAAAGGTCTTGTGAATGGTGTCATACGCCAGTGCGACATCTGTGAGAGGGGAAGGATACATGCGCAGAAGCGCAGGCACCACCCGGGCTGGTCTGGTTAGGGACATGGGGTGAGAGACTTCCACACCATCATCCGGTGACCACCCCAAAAGGCGAATCGTCGGATGTTGCTTGTAGAGCATGTTATGACAGTGCATGCTCCTGTGAGAGAGCTTCCAAAGGTGAAGATGGATGGGGAGGAGACCAGCAATGGTATCCACCGCCCCACCAGTGGTAGTGCAGAAAGCACCAAGAATCCACAAAGCAGCTTTGCGCTGCATTTGCAAGTACATTTTGAGGATGCCCTTGATGTGGGCACCTTTGTAATACCACAACCGACTCCTGTATGTTGCCACTGGGAGAACGCATGCGCGATAGAGGAGATGCCGCTGTTCAGCCGTCATACCTCAAGTTGAATTACCAAGCATCTTCATCGACAGGACAGTCGTGAGAGCCTTGGTGGAATAAAAGCGCACATGCTTGGTAAAGCGAAGTGCACAATCAAAATAGAAACCCAAATACCTCCAAAAGGGCTTTGGTTTCAGTGGGGAATCCCTGGTGAAGGGAGCAAAGCCAAGATCCACTGGGGGATTCTCATCCCTTGGGTTCCTGGAAAAGTGGAACACCTCGTTCTTCGAGTGTTCGAGAGCCAAACCAAGGGCAGACACAAGGCGGCTAACCACCCCGTACAGCTCCCTGAGTTTAAAGAGATTTTCATCCCACATTGTTGACTGGATGATGATTGTACCATCATCCACGTACGAGATAAGAGCACCATGGCGGATGTCCACCACGAGCTGGAAGAGGCACATAACAGGCACCATACAGATCGCCAATAGGACTAGAGACAGGGCAGAGCCCTGCCCCACACACACGTCAGCTTGGCACGGGTGAGAGGTGTCAGCCCCCCACTTGTACTGGGTAGACTGGTGTACTGGGTAGACTGGCCTACCAAGTAGGACCGGAAGAATTGTTAGAAACAGAAATATGACCATACTAGGGATTGAACCTAGGACCTCCTGTTAGCATGACAGGTTGCTCTAACCACTGAGCTATCTGGTCTGGTAGAATAGAAGTTGGTTTCCCAAGGATGATCATAGTTTTTTTTTTTTTTTTATCAAATTATTTATATCCCGGCGCCCGATAGCAGTCCGGCGTTACGAATACAAAACGAAACGTAAACTAAACCTCCACGCCTAACGGTACGTAAAGGGCGATAAAGCTCGCGAAGCTGAAACAAGCGTCTTCGAAAATACGCTACGCAGACCGCGCGGTGCGCAGCACCGCGCCTTCGTCAAAACCGGTACCACGACTACCGTCCACACAACCGGCTCCGCCACAGTCGCCCGCGAGGGCAGTCGGACGAGGGTCCCGTGCCAGGGGACCCAACTTAGTCCGGTGACCGAAGGCACCGACCACCGATCGGCTTCAAATCGCCGTTTCCCGAAGTAAGGCCGGTCCGGGGGAAGCCGGACCTGAAGCCGAGAATCCGCCCTGTGCAACGCCGCGTCTCCAAAAGGAGCCAGCGCACACGTCGGGCTGAGGGCCTACTCATGGCGGGCGCTCTCCGATCGTTCCCTCCAGGAAGGCGAACGTCGTGGGGAAAACAAGAATGAACTCGAGAAGGCGGTGACCGTCGAACCGGTCCCGCGGAATGCGAATACGGCCCTCCTCGTACAGGGGGCAGTGATTGATGATGTGGTGACGGGTCTCAAAGGCGCCGCACCGGCAACGGATGTCATCACCTGACAAACCGAAGCGAGACCGATAAGCCCCGATTGGGGCATGGTTCGTGATTGCGCGGGTAAAGCGCGCCACAATGGGCGGCCTCCCGTGATGCAAGAGAGTGAGCCAGGGGCCGCCCTTGGCGGCCGTGGGCTGGAGCGGCTTACCCCTCTCGGTGAGCGGGTAGAAGTTGCGGCCCTGATACTTCGGGGTGTGGAACAGGCGGACCCATTCCTCCTCCGCCGCATCGGACGCGAGAGCAAGCGCCACATTAAGTGTGCGCTTGGGATGACGACCCAGGGAGGGGTGCGACTCCGTCGCAGCCTCATGAGCCTCGAGATGGGGGCCCCACCGCATCTTCGATGGGACATAGTGAAAAGAGACGACCCGGCCTGGATCGGCCGAAAGCCATTCTCGGAGAACCGAGCAGGCCGCGATCGACCGCGACTGCCCAGAATGGACGCTGGCATCCAACAACAAGTTGACGGATGCCGGCGAGTCGGTGAACACGTGAACCCGCCAGAGGTCAGGTGTTCGAAGAGCGGCCACCACCCCCATGGAGAGGGCAATGAGCTCCGCATCGGGGGCGGTCGCCTTACCGGCAGCCACCTTCGAGCGGACACCCGGGCCAGGGCCATGAAAGACGACGCACGCCGCGACCGCCTGGAGAGTCTTGTCCCGAGGGACGGACCCATCACAAGCAACCGAGATGCACTCGAATTTGCCCCGCTCGGATTCGAAGAGGCGATCCAACGCCTGTTTGTGAAGCTTGGCCGCCTCCTTCCCCTTCGGGATGACGAGGTCAAGTTCGATCTGAGACCCGTAAAGGTCTCGAATACGGTTCCCAGGCCTGGCCTCCGAGGAGGTCGGGTCAAAGGTCTCGTGAACGGTGCCATATGCCAAGGCGACATCCGTGAGAGGGGAAGGATACATGCGCAGAAGCGCAGGCACCTCCCGGGCCGGCCCAGTCAGGGACATGGGGTGCGAAACCTCCACACCATCATCCGGTGACCGCCCCAAAAGGCGAATCGTCGGATGCTGGCTGTAGAGCGTGTTGTGCCGATGGATGCTCCGGTGAGAGAGCTTCCGAAGGTGCAAATGGATGGGGAGGAGGCCCGCAATGGACTCCACGGCCCTGCCGGTGGTAGTGCGGAAGGCACCAAGAATCCACAGAGCAGCTTTACGCTGCATCTGCGAGTACATTTTGAGGATGCCCTTGATGCGGGCACCTTCGTAATACCACAAGCGACTCCCATATGTTGCCACCGGAAGAACGCATGCGCGATAGAGGAGACGCCGCTGTTCGGCGTTCATACCTCTGGTAGAATTACCAAGCATCTTCATCGCCAAGACGGTGGTGAGAGCTTTGGTGGAGTAAAAGCGCACGTGCTCGGTGAAGCGGAGTGCACGATCAAAATAGAAACCCAAATACCTCCAAAAGGGCTTTGGTTTCAGTGGGGAATCCCCGGTGAAGGGAGCAAAGCCAAGATCCACAGGGGGATTCTCATCCCTCGGGTTCCTGGAGAAATGGAACGCCTCGTTCTTCGAGTGCTCCAAAGCCAACCCAAGGGCAGACACAAGGCGGCTAACCACCCCGTACAACTCCCTGAGTTTAATGAGATTCTCTTCCCATGTTTTCGACTGGACGACGATGGTACCATCGTCCACATACGAAATAAGAGCACCGCGGCGGATGTCCACCACGAGCTGGAAAAGGCGCATCACAGGCACCATGCAAATGGCCGACAGGACTGGAGACAGGGCGGAGCCCTGTCCCACTCCCACGTCAGCCTGGCACGGGTGAGAGGTGTCAGCCCCCCACTTGTACCGAGTAGACCGGCCTACCAAGTAGGACCGGAAAAATTTCACGACCTCCACGGGAAACCCGAGGCGGATCATGATGGCGATCAACACGTCATGGTTGATGGAAGGAAAGAACTGAGCGAGATCGAATGCGACCACACTCGTCTTGAGCTTCTGGGCCCAGCCGGCCCACACGAGATGAGTGAGGTAGAGCCCGGCATCCTCGGTCGAGTGTTGCCTGACGCCACCAAACTGATTGGGATGGAAAATCCCATGTTCAAGTGCCTCGAACTGCAGGCGGTTAGCCAGCATCTTCTCAGCGAGTTTGCCAAGGGTGTTCAGGAGCACAATGGGCCTAAACATCTTTGGCGTCGAGTAATTCGGCTTGCCAGGCTTCGGTATGATGACCGAAACCGACTCCTTAAAATACGCCGGCCAGTACCCAACCCGGAGGCAGGCATTGACGAGGGCGAGGAATTTGTCCGCTGCATCATCGTCAGACAAAAATAGCATCTTGAGAACCCTCCAGCTCAGATGATCCGGGCCAGGGGCTGACAGGTTGGAACACTTCCCGAGCACGTCCCGGAGTTCGACCCTACTAAACGCCACCCACTCACGGGCAGCCCTTTCGGGAAGATCATCCAAGACGGTCAGGTCGATGGGCCTGTCAGATGCAGAGTTGTAGGTGGAATGCAAGGCATCCCACAACTGCGGTAATGACGTGCAGGGCTCCCCATCTTTCAGGATAGCCTCGTACGTCAGGAGCGAGCGCACCTTGGTCCACTCCATGAGGTCCCAAGGTCGCATCTTCGTGAAAGCAACTTCATGAATGCGAGAATCATAAAATTTGCGTTTGGTAACGCGGACAAGCCGCCGATATTCCGTATACGCCTCCGGAAGCCTACTAGCCCGGTATTCGTCCAGTGCGCGCGAGCACTCCGGAGTCCACCAGGGTTTGGGAGACCGAGAAGCTCGGACCGACTTTGCATGAGCGGTCCAGGCGTTGGCGGCGGCCAGGGAGATACCCTGGGCCGCGGCCTCAATAGCATCAGGGGAATCAAGATCCCCCCAATCAAGACCCCCGAAGCCACCACGAAAGTGCTTCACGAAGTCTTCGAAATCATCTTCTTTGATCCGGAAGCGACGCGCCCCGTCTCCAAAGAAGGGAATAGGTAACGCAACAGAAAGCGGAGCATGATCCGATGGGAGCATCTCGTCTTCCGACACGTTGTGAACAAGACCCGCCGGAGTATCTTCCGGTAGGAACATGAGATCGATGACCGAGGACCGATGGCCCACGATCCGGGGGAAGTGAGTGGGGGAGCGATGCTCCCGGACACTAACGACCACCCCGAGCCTCATGGCGACATCGATCAGGGTGTCAGCCATGTGATTATTATTCGGGTAATCTGGATCCCAGATCCGCGAATGGCAATTGAAGTCCCCTCCCATGTAATTCAACTGTGGGAGGCGATCAACGCTGTCTGACAGCCACCGAATGGCCGTCGAGTCATCGTCCAAGTAGACGTTGAGCAAGTTGACAGGGACGTCACCGTCCGACTGAAAGGTGATCAACAGGATATCCCGATGATCAACAATGTCCGTGCGAAACGCCGGGCGCAGATGCTCCAGGCGTTTGGACACAAACGTCATGACCCGGGGGACGTCATCGTCCCCACGTGGCCTGCGAAAAAAGCACATCCACCCCGGATGGGTCGGGGCCCCGATGACCGGAGCGCCTTCCCTGTCCGACGTCGAGACCGTGCGTCGAATGAGCTGCCACGGCGGCTCTTGAATACATACTACGTCGACCGACTTCTCTTTCGTCTCTAGTATGGTGGAAACTAAATCATAATTCTTCGCTACATTATGAGATAGTATAGAAAGCGTCCGTAAGGGTCCTTCAACCATTACGAGTCACCGAAAGTCCCTTCGCCTTAGGCGGCCTGGGGAAAACATCAGCGGGAAGTCCGAGCGGTCCAGGGGACCGTCGACGCACCTCATCGCGTTCATAGCGAGCCATAATCCACTCGCGATTAAACCGATTCTTCCAGAAGTGACACTTCGTGGAGTCGGCGGCGTGAGCCCCCCCGCAGTTGACACAACGGTCGGTGTGGGGACAAGGATCGCCCGCGGGAGTCGCGGCGACAGGGGGTTGGGCCTTGGGCTGTGCCTTGCAGCACGCCCCGAGGACCCGATGGTACTCCGCACCATGCGGACCTCCGCACTTCGAACACGTGTGACCCCAATTGGGGCACAGGCGCTCGATGTGGCCCCACCGCATGCAGCAGGGGCACAGAGGGGTGCCGGCGTGCCTCTCGGCAGCGCGAATGAAACAACTGTAACCGTAAACGAGGACTCGCTTACCCTCCAGTTGTTTGAGGTTGGACCCCTTCTTGGAGTCCCAAATATCGAACCAGACGGTCGCGGAGTCCGAGAACTTGGAGTTCCGAACAACACGCGGGCGCGCGGCCAGGGGGAAAGTGGAGAGGAGCGCGTCATGTGCGAACACCTCCTCCATCTTCGAGACAGTAAGAACGTCCCCCTCCTCCTCGCCGAAGCGGAAGGGAGCGGAAACGATCTTGAGGTAGGACCGTGATTGAGGGATCACGGCCCGAGTGGTGGTCCCCTTTGGGTACGCCTTGGCGGCCCAGGTGGAGATCGTGGTGAGGTCCGTCGCTGTCGGCGGCCAAGTAAGATCGACCGACCACCCACCATTGATGGGTGCCACGGCCAACGCGCGAACCGAGCGCTTGTCAGCGACAAGGCCCCGGTTGATGGTCTCCATGAGGCGCTCAGGCACAAGCGCATGCTCCTCAGAAGGGTAGACGAGGGCCTGCTTGCGGCTAGGCCCACCGGTAGTGGACTTGATCTTCTTCCGCGGGGGGGCAGAAGACCCAGAGGGAGAGCCGGCCCGCTCACGGGCCTGGCGATGAAGGCCCGCAATGTCAGCCGGACTAAGGTCCGGGAATAGGCAGGCGAGGTCGGCTATGTCGGCAGCGACAGAGCCGGGCTGGCCTCGGCCCCTCTTGCGAGGGTCAGCAGGCGCAGCGTAGAAGGGTCGGCCTTGGACCTGCATCCGGGGGGTTGCAGTCACCTTGGCGAACGTGCCCTTGGGAAGCGGGCGAGAGGCCCGGTTCACAACTGGGGGAGGCCCGGGGTCCCTCGCCTTCCCTTTCCCTTTCGGGCCAGGTTGGGCGGGGGGCGCACGGGGTTTGGCATGGTCCCGAAGGTCGCGAAAGACCGGGGGGGCCGTCTGATGCCGTGGAGGAGGATCAGGGTTGCGAGGGGGCGCAGGGGCCCCCGGAACGATGATGTTGGAACGAGGAGCTCCAGGAACAAGATTCCCAAAGCCATCTCGAAGAGCGGTGAACCCGCGGACAAGGTCCAACCCCGCCTGAAAGGCGAGTTTGGCCTCATCGGAACTGGGAGCGGCCGCCTGCGCGGCCTTCTCGGCATCGATGAGGGACTGACTGAACAGTCCAGTGGTGAGACCGGCAAGGCCGATCTCCCCCATGGCGAGCGCGACATGAGACGAGATGTCGCTGGGAAGTGAACCGCCCTTCTGGCCCAACATGTTGAGCCAGGAGTCGATCGTGTGGAGGGCGCGGACAACCACGATGGCATCCGTGTGGGCGGCCTCAACAGTGCCAACAAGGGCAATGCTGACGTCGCTGTGCGCGACTCCCTGAGTGTCAGCGTCCTGGTACGGTGGGTACCGGGCCTGCGACGCGGCGGACGACTCACGAAAGAAGTCCATGCCAGAAGAACCCGATGCAACATCGGGAGCCCTCTCCTTCGACTTATGCCGCTTGGATGTGGGGGTGAAGCCAGCGAGAGAGAGCGATCGACCTCTCTTGGGGGTGGCAAGAACGTCCTCATCGACGACCATCGGGGTGACGGACGAGCGTGGGGCGGGGCTGGGGCTCGCAGGGAAGCGAGACGGTCCAGGATCGGGCTGATCGTCAGCCCATTCGATTGGGCTGAGAGGAGCAGGGGATGCGGGGGTCGACTGGGAAGGCGTCGACGGTTTGACCGCTGCCGTCGACGATGCCGGCTGTTGAGACCCAGAGGGAGCCGCCGATGTACGACGACTCCCCCTAGAAGCTGCCTGCTGAGAGGCAGAGGAGGATGACATAGAGAATACTGAGTGTGCTCGCTGTGCAAAGTTTCGGTGGTGGTGGTTTCCGGAAAAGGAAGGTGTGAGGATGATCATAGTGTCCAACTACCAACTAGGGTGCACTGTGGGGACTGGCACACAGGGTAGTATCTTTGGATCACTCAGAGGATCTAACCTATCACATGACTTGACCCATCATCATGTGACAAGAATTTCACGACCTCTGTGGGAAACCCAAGTCAGATCATGATGGCAATCAACACATCATGGTTGATGGAAGGAAAGAACTGAGTGAGATCGAATGCGATCACACTCGTCTTGAGCTTCTGGGCCCAACCAGCCCATACGAGATGAGTGAGGTAAAGCCTCGCATCCTCTGTAGAGTGTTGCTTGACGCCATCAAACTGATTGGGATGAAAAATCCCATGTTCGAGTGCCTCGAACTGCAGGCGATTAGCCAGCATCTTCTCAGCGAGTTTACCAAGGGTGTTCAGGAGCACAATGGGCCTGAACATCTTCGGTGTTGAATAATTGGGTTTGCCAGGTTTCGGAATGATGACCAAAACCAACTCCTTGAAATACGCCAGCCAATACCCAACCCGAAGGCAGGCATTGACGAGGGCAAGAAATTTGTCTGCCGCATCATTGTCAGACAAAAATAGCATCTTGAGAACCCGCCAGCTCAGATGATCCGGGCCAGGGGCTGACAGGTTGGAACACTTCCCGAGCACGTCCCGGAGCTCAACCCTACTAAACGCCACCCACTCACAGGCAGCCCTTTCAGGAAGATCATCCAAGATGGTCAGGTTGATGGGCCTGTCAGATGCAGAATTGTAGGTGGAATGCAGGGCATCCCACAGCTGCGGTAATGACATACAGGGCTCCCCGTCTTTCAGGATAGCCTCATATGTCAGAAGCGAGTGCACCTTGGTCCACTTCATGAGGTCCCAAGGTCGCATCTTCGTAAAAGCAACTTCATGAATACGAGAATCATAAAACTTGCATTTGGTAACACAGACAAGCCACCGATATTCTGTATACGCCTCCGGAAGCCTACTAGCCCGATATTCCTCCAGCGCGCGTGAGCACTCCAGAGTCCACTAGGGTTTGGGCAACTGAGATGCACAGACTGACTTCGCATGAGTTGTCCAGGCGTTGGCAGTGGCCAGGGAGATACCCTGGGCCGCGGCCTCAATAGCATCAGGGGAATCAAGACCCCCCAATCAAGGCCCCCAAAGCCACCACAAAAGTGCTTCTTTTTTTTTTTTTTTTTTTTTTTTTTGTTCAAATTATTTATATCCCAGCGCCCAATAGCAGTCCGGCATTACGAATACAAACGAACCCGTAAACTAAACCTCACACGCCTAACGGTACGTAGAGGGCGATAAAGCTCGCGAAGCTAGAACAAGCGTCCTCAAAAGTACGCTATGTGGACCGCGCGGTGTGTAGCACCGCGCCACCGTCAAAAACGGTACGCCGACTACCATCCACACAACCGGCTCCGCCACAGTCGCCCACAAGGGCAGTCGGGCAAGGGTCCTGTGCCAAGGGACCCAACTTAGTCCAGTGACCGAAGGCACTGGCTACCGATCAGCATCGAATTACCGTTTCCCGAGGTAAGGCCGGTCCGGGGGAAGCCGGACCCGAAGCCAAGAAAACGCCCTGTGCAATGCCGGATCTCCACAAGGAGCCAGTGCACACGTCGGGCTGAGGGCCTACTCATGGCGGGTGCTCTCCGATCGTTCCCTCCGGAAAGGCGAACGTCGTGGGGAAGATGAGGATAAACTCGAGAAAGTGGTGACCGTCAAAGCGGTCCTGGGGAATGCGAATCTGGCCCTCTTCGTAGAGGGGGCAGTGATTGATAATGTGGTGGCGGGTCTCAAAGGTGCCGCACTGACACCGGATGTCATCACCTGACAAACCAAAGTGAGACCGATAAGCCCCGATTGGGGCATGGTTCGTGATTGCACGGGTAAAGTGCGCCACAATGGGCGGCCTCCCGTGATGCAAGAGAGTGAGCCAGGGGCCGCCCTTGGTGGCCGTGGGCTGGAGCGGTTTACCCCTGGCGGTGAGCGGGTAGAAATTGCGACCCTGATACTTCGGGGTGTGGAATAGGCGAACCCACTCCTCCTCTGCCGCATCAGACATGAGAGCAAGTGCAACATTCAACATGTGCTTGGGATGATGGCCCAAAGAGGGATGCGACTCCGTCGCAGCCTCATGAGCCTCGAGATGGGGGCCCCATCGCATCTTCGACGGGACGTAGTGAAATGAGACGACTCGGCCAGGCTCGGCCGAGAGCCAATCTCGGAGAACGGAGCAAGCCACAATCGACCACGATTGCCCAGAATGGACACCTTCCTTTTCCGGTTACCACCACCACCGAAAACTTGAACAGCAAGCACGCTCAGTTTCTCCTATGTCATCCTCTTCTGCCTCTCAGCAGGCAGCGTCTAGAGGTAGTCGCCGTCCCTCGGCGGCTGCTTCTGGCTCTCAACGTCCAGCAACATCGTCAGCGGCGGTCAAGCCGACGACGCCTTCCCCGTCGACCCCCCTCTCCCTCCCCCTCTCACCCTGGCGATTGGGCGATGGATGAGCCCGATCCTGGACCGCTTCGCTTCCTGGCAAGCACCACTCCCCAGCCATCCTCGGCGAACACTCCGATGGCCGTCGATGATGATGTCTCTGCCACCCCCAAGAGAGGCCGATCGCCCTCTCTCGCTGGCTTCACCCCTACCCCCAAGCGCCACAGGAGCAAGGAGAGGGCCCCCGATGACCCATCGGAGGACATCGAGACGGATTTCTTTCGTGAGACGTCTGCTTCCTCTCAGCGTCGGTACCCGCCGTACGGTGATGCTGATTCTCAAGGAGTCGCGCACGAGGAGATTGGTCTGGCCCTCATCGGCACGACCGACTCTGTCCACTCGGATGCCATCGTGGTCGTCCGCGCCCTTCACTCCATCGACGCCTGGCTCAACATGTTGGGCCAGAAAGGCGGTGCTATTCCTGATGACATTTCCAGTCACGTTTCCCTCGCCATGGGTGAGATCGGCCTCGCCGGTCTTACTACTGGCCTGTTTTCTCAGTCGTTGAGGGCTGTCTCCACTACCGCGGAGACAGCTCCACGCGATTCCGATGCGTTCAAACTCGCTTATCAGACGGGTCTCGATCTGATGAGGGGGTACGCTGCTCTTCGCGACGGCTTCGGGAACCTGGTCCCTGGAGCCCCGCGTTCCAACATCGTCGTTCCGGGGGCGCCTGCGCCCCCTCGCAACCCTGATCCTCCTCCCCAGCATCAGACGGCCCCCCCGGTCTTTCGCAACCTCCGGGACCATGCCAAACCTCGTGCGCCCCCCGCCCAACCTGGCCCGAAAGGGAAAGGGAAGGCAAGGGACCCCGGGCCTCCCCCAGTTGTGAACCGGGCCTCTCGCCCGCTTCCCAAGGGCATGTTCGCCAAGGTGACTGCAACCCCCCGGATGCAGGTCCAAGGCCGACCCTTCTATGCTGCGCCTGCTGACCCTCGCAAGAGGGGCCGAGGCCAGCCCGGCTCTGTCGCTGCCAACATAGCCGATCTCGCCCGCCTGTTCCCGGACCTTAGTCCGGCTGACATTGCGGGCCTTCATCGCCAGGCCCGTGAGCGGGCCGGCTCTCCCTCTGGGTCTTCTGCCCCCCCGCGGAAGAAGATCAAGTCCACTACCGGTGGGCCTAGCCGCAAGCAGGCCCTCGTCTACCCTTCTGAGGAGCATGCGCTTGTGCCTGAGCGCCTCATGGAGACCATCAACCGGGGCCTTGTCGCTGACAAGCGCTCGGTTCGCGCGTCAGCCGTGGCACCCATCAATGGTGGGTGGTCAGTCGATCTTACCTGGCCGCTGACAGCGACGGACCTCTCCACGATCTCCACGTGGGCCGCGAAAGCGTACCCAAAGGGGACCACCACCCGGGCTGTGATCCCTCAGTCACGGTCCTACCTCAAGATCGTCTCCGCCCCCTTCCGCTTCGGCGAAGAGGAGGGGGACATTCTTACTGTCTCGAAGATGGAAGAGGTGTTCGCGCACAACGCGCTCCTCTCCACTTTCCCCCTGGCCATGCGCCCGCGGGTCATTCGGAACTCCAAGTTCTCAGACTCCGCAACCGTGTGGTTCGATATTTGGGACTCCAAGAAGGGGTCCAACCTCAAGCAGCTGGAGGGTAAACGAGTCCTTGTTTACGGTTACAGCTGCTTCATTCGCGCTGCCGAGAGGCACGCCGGCACCCCTCTGTGCCCCCGCTGCATGCGGTGGGGCCACATCGAACGCCTATGCCCCAATCAGGGTCACACGTGTTCGAAGTGCGGAGGTCCGCATGGTGCGGAGTATCATCGGGTTCTTGGGGCGTGCTGCAAGGCACAGCCCAAGGCCCAACCTCCTGTCGCCGCGACTCCCGCGGGCGACCCCTGTCCCCACCCTGACCGTTGTGTCAACTGCGGGGGGGCTCACGCCACTGATTCCACAAAGTGTCACTTCTGGAAGAACCAGTTTAATCGCGAGTGGATTATGGCTCGCTATGAACGCGACAAGGTGCGTCGACGGTCTCCTGGACCGCTCGGACTTCCCGCTGATGTCTTCCCCAGGCCGCCTGAGGCAAAGGGACCCCCGGTGACTCGTGATGGTTGAAGGACCTTTACGTACACTTTCTTTACTAAGTCAGAATGTAGCAAAGAATTATGACTTAGTTTCCACCATACTAGAGACGAAAGAGAAATCGGTCGACGTAGTATGTATTCAAGAGCCGCTGTGGCGGCTCATTCAACGCACGATCTCGACGTCGGACAGGGAAGGCGCTCCGGTCATCGGGGCCCCGACTCATCCGGGGTGGATGTGCTTCTTTCGCAGGCCACGTGGGGACGATGACATCCCCCGAGTCATGACGTTTGTGTCCAAACGCTTGGAGCATCTGCGCCCGGCATTTCGCACAGACATTGTTGATCATCGGGATATCCTGTTGATCACTTTTCAGTCGGACGGTGATGTCCCTGTTAACTTGCTCAACGTCTACTCAGACGATGACTCGACGGCCATTCGGTGGCTGTCGGACAACGTTGATCGCCTCCCACAGTTGAATTACATGGGAGGGGACTTCAATTGTCATTCGCGGATCTGGGATCCAGATTACCTGAATAATAATCACATGGCGGACACCCTGATTGATGTCGCCATGAGGCTCGGGGTGGTCGTTAGTGTTTGGGAGCGCCGCTCCCCCACTCACTTCCCCCGGATTGAGGGCCATCAGTCCTCAGTCATCGATCTCATGTTCCTGCCGGAAGATACGACGGCGGGGCTTGTTCACAACGTGTCGGAAGACGAGATGCTCCCCTCGGATCATGCTCCGCTTTCTGTCGCGTTACCTATTCCCTTCTTTGGAGACGGAGCACGTCGCTTCCGGGTCAAAGAAGATGATTTCGAGGACTTTGTGAAGCACTTTCGGGGTGGCTTCGGAGGTCTTGATTGGGGGGATCTCGATTCCCCTGATGCTATTGAGGCCGCGGCCCAGGGTATCTCCCTGGCTGCCGCCAACGCCTGGACGACTCATGCGAAGTCAGTCCGCGCGTCTCGGTCGCCCAAACCCTGGTGGACTCCGGAGTGCTTGTGCGCACTGGACGAGTATCGGGCTAGTAGGCTTCCGGAGGCGTATACGGAATATCGGCAGCTTGTCCGCGTTACCAAACACAAGTTTTATGACTCTCATATTCATGAAGTTGCATTTACGAAGATGCAACCTTGGGACCTCATGGAGTGGACCAAGGTGCACTCGCTTCTGACATACAAGGCTATCCTGAAAGATGGGGAGCCCTGCACATCACTACCGCAGTTGTGGGATGCTTTGCATTCCACCTACAACTCTGCATCTGACAGGCCCATCGACCTGACCGTCTTGGATGATCTTCCTGAAAGGGCTGCCCGTGAATGGGTGGCGTTTAGTAGGGTCGAGCTCCGGGACGTGCTCGGGAAGTGTTCAAACCTGTCAGCCCCTGGCCCGGATCATCTGGGCTGGCGGGTTCTCAAGATGCTATTTTTGTCTGACAATGATGCGGCAGACAAATTTCTCGCCCTTGTCAATGCCTGCCTTCGGGTTGGGTACTGGCCGGCGTATTTCAAGGAGTCGGTTTTGGTCATCATACCGAAACCTGGCAAACCGAATTACTCAACGCCAAAGATGTTCAGGCCCATTGTGCTCCTGAACACCCTTGGCAAACTCGCTGAGAAGATGCTGGCTAACCGCCTGCAGTTCGAGGCACTTGAACATGGGATTTTCCATCCCAATCAGTTTGGTGGCGTCAGGCAACACTCGACCGAGGATGCCGGGCTCTATCTCACTCACCTCGTACGGGCCGGTTGGGCCCAGAAGCTCAAGATGAGCGTGGTCGCATTCGATCTCGCTCAGTTCTTTCCTTCCATCAACCATGACGTGTTGATTGCCATCATGATCTGCCTCGGATTTCCTGCGGTGGTCGTGAAATTCTTCCGGTCCTACTTGGTGGGCCGGTCTACTCGGTACAAGTGGGGGGCTGACACCTCTCACCCGTGCCAGGCTGATGTGGGTGTGGGACAGGGCTCTGCCCTGTCTCCGGTCCTGTCGGCTATTTGCATGGTGCCTGTGATGCGCGTATTCCAGCTCGTGGTGGATATCCGCCGCGGCGCTCTTATCTCGTACGTGGACGATGGTACTATCGTCATCCAGTCGAAAACATGGGAAGAGAATCTCATTAAGCTCAGGGAGTTGTACGGGGTGGTTAGCCGCCTTGTGTCTGCCCTTGGGTTAGCTTTGGAACACTCGAAGAACGAGGCGTTCCACTTTTCCAGGAACCCGAGGGATGAAAATCCCACGGTGGATCTTGGCTTCGCTCCCTTCACCAGGGATTCCCTGCTGAAACCAAAGCCCTTTTGGAGGTATTTGGGTTTCTATTTTGATCGTGCACTCCGCTTTACCGAGCACGTGCGCTTCTATTCCACCAAAGCTCTCACCACCATCTTGGCGATGAAGATGCTTGGCAACTCAACCAGGGGTATGAACGCCGAACAGCGGCGTCTCCTCTATCGCGCATGCGTGCTTCTGGTGGCAACATACAGGAGTCGCTTGTGGTATTACGAGAGTGCCCGCATCAAGGGGATCCTCAAAATGTACTCACAGATGCAGCGTAAGGCTGCCCTGTGGATTCTCAGTGCTTTTCGCACCACCACTGGCGGGGCTGTAGAGTCCATTGCGGGCCTCCTCCCTATCCATTTGCACCTTCGGAAGCTCTCTCACCGGAGTATCCATCGGCATAACACACTCTACAGCCAGCATCCGACGATTCGCCTTTTGGGGCGGTCACCGGATGATGGTGTGGAAGTTTCTCACCCCATGTCCTTAACCGGACCGGCCCGGGAGGTGCCTGCGCTTCTGCGCATGTATCCTTCCCCTCTCACGGATGTTGCCTTAGCATATGGCACCGTGCACGAGACCTTCGACCCGACCTCTTCGGAGGCCAGGCCTGGGAATCGCATTCGGGACCTTTACGAGTCTCAGATCAAGCTTGACCTCGTCATCCCGAAAGGGAAGGAGGCGGCCAAGCTTCACAAACAGGCGCTTGATCGCCTTTTCGAGTCCGAGCGGGGCAGATTCGAGTGTGTCTCGGTTGCCTGCGATGGGTCAGTCCCTCGGGACAAGACTCTCCAGGCGGTCGCGGCGTGCGTCGTGTTTCATGGCCCTGGCCTGGGTGTCCGCTCGAAGGTGGCTGCCAGTAAGGCAACCGCCCCCGACACGGAGCTCATTGCCCTCTCCATGGGGGTGGTGGCCGCTCTTCGAACACCTGACCTCTGGCGGGTTCACGTGTTCACCAACTCGCCGGCATCCGTCAACTTGTTGTTGGATGCCAGCATCCATTCTGGGCAGTCGCGCTCGATCGTGGTGTGCTCGGTTCTCCGAGAATGGCTTTCGGCCGATCGAGGCCGGGTCGTCTCTTTTCACTATGTCCCATCGAAGATGCGGTGGGGCCCCCATCTCGAGGCCCATGAGGCTGCGACGGAGTCGCATCCCTCGTTGGGTTGTCATCCCAAGCGCACGCTGAACGTGGCGCTTGCTCTCGCGTCTGATGCGGCAGAGGAGGAATGGGTTCGCCTGTTCCACACCCCGAAGTATCAGGGCCGCAATTTCTACCCGCTCACCGCGAGGGGCAAACCGCTCCAGCCAATGGCTGCCAAGGGTGGCCCCTGGCTCACTCTCTTGCATCACGGCAGGCTGCCCATTGTGGCGCACTTCACCTGAGCAATCACGAACCATGCCCCAATCGGGGCTTATCGGTCTCGCTTCGGTCTGTCAGATGATGACATCCATTGCCGGTGCGGCGCCTTTGAGACCTGTCACCACATCATCAATTACTGCCCCCTATACGAGGAGGGCCGTATTCGCATTCCGCAGGACCGCTTCGACGGTCATCGCTTTCTCGAGTTTATTCTCGTTTTCCCCACGACGTTCGCCTTTCCGGAGGGGACGATCGGAGAGCGCCTGCCATGAGTAGGCCCTCAGCCCGACGTGTGCACTGGCTCCTTTGGGAGACGCGGCGTTGCACAGGGCGGTTTTTTCGGCTCCAGGTCCGGCCTTCCCCAGACTGGCCGTACTTCGGGAAGCGGCAATTCGATGCCGATCGGTAGTCGGTGCCTTCGGTCACTGGACTAAGTTGGGTCCCCTGGCACGGGACCCTCGTCCGACTGCCCTCGCGGGCAACTGTGGCGGAGCCGGTTGTGCGGACAGTAGTTGTGGTACCGTTTTTGACGATGGTGCGGTGCTACGCACCGCGTGGTCTGCGTAGCGTACTTTCAAGGACACTTGTTTCAGCTTCGCGAGCTTTATCACCCTCTACGTACCGTCAGGTGTTTGAGGTTTAGTTTACGGGTTCGTTTGTATTCGTAACGCCAGACTGCTATCGGGCGCCAGGATATAAATAATTTGAGGGAAAAAAAAAAAAAAAAATTGCCCAGAATGGACGCTAGCAACCAACAACAAGTTGACGGATGCTGGCGAGTCAGTGAACACGTGAACCCGCCAGAGGTCAGGTGTTCGAAGAGCGGCCACCACCCCCATTGAGAGGGCAATGAGCTCCGCATCAGGGGCAGTCACCTTACCGGCAGCCACCTTCGAGCGGATGCCCGGGCCAGGGCCATGAAACACAACGCACACCGTGACCGCCTGGAGAGTCTTGTCCCGGGGGACGGACCCATCGCAGGCAACCGAGACGCACTCGAATCTGCCCTGCTCGGACTCGAAAAGGCGGTCCAGCGCCTGCTTGTGAAGCTTGACCGCCTCCTTCCCTTTTGGGATGATGAGGTCAAGCTCGATTTGAGACTCGTAGAGGTCTCGAATGTGATTCCCAGGCCTGGCCTCCGAAGAGGTCGGGTCGAAGGTCTCGTGCACGGTGCCATAAGCTAAGGCAACATCCGTGAGAGGAGAAGGGTACATGTGCAGAAGCACAGGTACCTCCCGGGCTGGTCCGGCTAAGGACATGGGGTGAGAAACTTCCACACCATCATCTGGTGACCGCCCCAAAAGGCGAATTGTCGGATGTTGGCTGTAGAGTGTGTTGTGCCTATGGATGCTCCGGTGAGAGAGCTTCCAAAGGTGTAAGTGGATGGGGAGGAGGCCCACAATGGACTCCACAGCCCCACCAGTGGTAGTGCGGAAAGCACCAAGAACCCACAGAGCGGCTTTGCGCTGCATCTGCAAGTACATTTTGAGGATGCCCTTAATACGGGCACCTTCGTAATACCACAAGCGACTCCCATACGTTGCCACCGGAAGTACGCATGCATGGTAGAGGAGACGCCGCTGTTCGGCGTTCATGCCCCTGGTTGAATTGCCAAGCATCTTCATCACCAAGACGGTGGTGAGAGCTTTGGTGGAATAAAAGCGCACGTGCTTGGTAAAGCACAGTGCATGATCAAAGTAGAAACCCAAATACCTCCAAAAGGGCTTTGGTTTCAGTGGGGAATCCCCGGTGAAGGGAGCGAAGCCAAGATCCACCGCGGGATTCTCATCCCTCAGGTTCCTGGAAAAGTGGAACGCCTCGTTCTTCGAGTGCTCCAAAGCCAACCCAAGGGCAGACACGAGGCGGCTAACCACCCCGTACAACTCCCTGAGCTTAATGAGATTCTCTTCCCATGTTTTCGACTGGATGACGATAGTACCATCGTCCACGTACGAGATAAGAGCGCCGCGGCGGATATCCACCACGAGCTGGAATACGCGCATCACAGGCACCATGCAAATAGCCGACAGGACCGGAGACAGGGCAGAGCCCTGTCCCACACCCACATCAGCCTGGCACGGGTGAGAGGTGTCAGCCCCCCACTTGTACCGAGTAGACCAGCCTACCAAGTAGGACCAGAAGAATTTCACGACCTCTGCAGGGAACCCGAGGCGGATCATGATGGCAATCAACACGTCATGGTTGATGGAAGGAAAGAACTGAGCGAGATCGAATGCGACCACGCTCGTCTTGAGCTTCTGGGCCCAACCGGCCTGTATGAGGTGAGTGAGATAGAGCCCGGCATCCTCGGTCGAGTGTTGCCTGACGCCACCAAACTGATTGGGATGGAAAATCCCATGTTCGAGTGCCTCGAACTGCAGGCGGTTAGCCAGCATCTTCTCAGCGAGTTTGCCAAGGGTGTTCAGGAGCACAATGGGCCTGAACATCTTTGGCGTTGAGTAATTCGGTTTGCCAGGTTTCGGTATGATGACCAAAACCGACTCCTTGAAATACACTGGCCAGTACCCAACCCGAAGGCAGGCATTGACAAGGGCGAGAAATTTGTCTGCTGCATCATTGTCAGACAAAAATAGCATCTTGAGAACCTGCCAGCTCAGATGATCCAGGCCAGGGGCTGACAGGTTGGAACACTTCCCAAGCATGTCCCGGAGCTCTACCCTACTAAACGCCACCCACTCATGGGCGGCCCTTTCGGGAAGGTCATCCAAGACGGTCTGGTCGATGGGCCTGTCAGATGCAGAGTTGTAGGTGGAATGCAAAGCATCCCACAACTGCGGTAGTGATGTGCAGGGCTCCCCGTCTTTCAGGATAGCCTTGTACGTCGGAAGCGAGCGCACCTTGGTCCACTCCATGAGATCCCAAGGTTGCATCTTCGTAAATGCAACTTCATGAATATGAGAGTCATAAAACTTGTGTTTGGTAACGCGGACAAGCCGCCGATATTCCGTATACGCCTCCGGAAGCCTACTAGCCCGATATTTGTCTAGTGCACGTGAGCACTCCAGAGTCCACCAGGGTTTGGGCAACCGAGATGTGCGGACCGACTTCGCATGAGCGGTCCAGGCATTGGCGGCAGCCAGGGAGATACCCTGGGCCGTGGCCTCAATAGCATCAGGGGAATCGAGATCCCCCCAACCAAGACCTCCAAAGCCACCCCGAAAGTGCTTCACGAAGTCTTCGAAATCATCTTCTTTGATCCGGAAGCGACGTGCTCTGTCTCCAAAGAAGGGAATGGGCAATGCAACAGAAAGCGGAGCATGATCCGATGGGAGCATCTCGTCTTCCAACACGTTGTGAACAAGCCCCGCCGTCGTATCCTCCGGCAGGAACATGAGATCGATGACTGAGGACCTATGGCCCTCGATCCGGGGGAAGTGAGTGGGGGAGCGATGCTCCCGGACACTAACAACCACCCCGAGCCTCATGGCGACATCGATCAGGGTGTCCGCCATGTGATTGTTATTTGGGTAATCTGGATCCCAGATCCGCGAATGGCAATTGAAGTCCCCTCCCATGTAATTCAACTGTGGGAGGCGATCAACGTTGTCTGACAGCCACCAAATGGCCGTCGAGTCATCCTCTGAGTAGACATTGAGCAAGTTCACAGGGACGTCACTGTCCGACTGAAAGGTGATCAACAGGATATCCCAATGATCAACAAGATCCGTGCGAAACGCCAGGCGCAGATGCTCCAGGCGTTTGGACACAAACATCATGACCCGGGGGACGTCATCGTCCCCACGTGGCCTGCGAAGGAAGCACATCCACCCCGGATGAGTCGGGGCCCTGATGACCGGAGCACCTTCCCTGTCCGACGTCGAGACCGTGCGTCGAATGAGCTGCCACGGCGGCTCTTGAATACATACTACGTCGACCAACTTCTCTTTCATCTCTAGTATGGTGGAAACTAAGTCATAATTTTTTGCTACATTCTGACTCAGTATAGAAAGTGTTCGTAAGGGTCCATCAACCATCACGAGTCACCAGGGGTCCCTTCGCCTTAGGCGGTCTGGGGAAGATGTCAGCGGGAAGTCCGAGCAGTCCAGGTGACCGTCAACACACCTCGTCATGTTCATAGCGAGCCATGATCCACTTGCGATTAAACTGATTCTTCCAGAAGTGGCACTTCGTGGAGTCGGCGGCATGGGCCCCCCCACAGTTGACACAACGGTCGGGGTGGGGACAAGGGTTGCCCGCAGGAGTCATGGCGACAGGGGGCTGGGCCTTGGGCTGTGCCTTGCAGCACGCCCCAAGGACCCGGTGATACTCCGCACCATGCGGACCTCCGCACTTCGAACACGTGTGACCCCAATTGGGGCATAGGCGTTCGATGTGGCCCCACCGCATGCAGCGGGGGCACAGAGGGGTGCCGGCGTGCCTCTCGGCAGCGCGAATGAAGCAGCTGTAACCGTAAACAAGGACTCGTTTACCCTCCAGCTGCTTGAGGTTGGACCCCTTCTTGGAGTCCCAAATATCGAACCACACGGTTGCGGAGTCTGAGAACTTGGAGTTCCAAACGACCCGTGGGCGCGCGGCCATGGGGAAAGTGGAGAGGAGCGCATCGTGCACAAACACCTCCTCCATCTTTGAGACGGTAAGAACGTCCCCCTCCTCTTCGCCGAAGTGGAAGGGGGCAGAGACAATCTTGAGGTAGGACCATGATTGAGGAATCACAGCCCGGGTGGTGGTCCCCTTTGGGTACGCCTTGGCGGCCCAAGTGGAAATCGTAGTGAGGTCCATTGCAGTCAGAGGCCACGTAAGGTCAACCGACCACCCACCATTGATGGGCACGACAGCCGAGGCACGAACCAAGCGCTTGTCCGCGACAAGACCTTGGTTGATAGTCTCCATGAGGCGCTCAGGCACAAGCGCGTGCTCCTCAGAAGGGTAGATGAGGGCCTGCTTGCGGCTAGGCCCACCGGTAGTAGACTTGATCTTCTTCCGCGGGGGGGCAGAAGACCCAGAAGGAGAGCCGGCCCGTTCTCGGGCCTGGTGATGAAGTCCCGTGATGTCAGCCAGACTAAGGTCCGGGAACAAGCGAGCGAGGTTGGCTATGTCGGCAGCGACAGAGCCGGGCTGGCCTCAGCCCCTCTTGCGAGGGTCAGCAGGTGCAGTGTAGAAGGGTCAGCCTTGGCAAATGTGCCCTTGGGAAGTGGGCAAGAAGCCCAGTTCACAACAGGGGGAGGTCCAGGGTCCCTCGCCTTCCCTTTCCCTTTCGGGCCAGGTTGGGCGGGAGGAGCTCGGGGTTTGGCAGCAGCCCGCAAGTCACGGAAGACTAGGGGAGGGGCTGTATGCTGCCTAATGGGATCAGGGTTGTGAGGGGGAGCAGGCACCCCCAGAACGATGATGTTGGATCAGGGAGCTCCAGGAACCAGGTTCCCGAAGCCATCCTGAAGAGTGGTGAAACCGTGAACAAGGTCCAGTCCCACCTGAAAAGCGAGCTTGGCCTCATTGGAATTGGGAGTGTGTAGCAGGTGCTACGGGTCCTTACGGTTCACGCAAGTATGAGCTTGACCAGACTATGGATTCAAGTATACCGTGGTGAACGAATGTAAGGACTTAGGGTAAATATGGGTAAATAGAGCGTATATAGGGGATGGTGCCAAACACGACCCAAATAGGAAGGAGGCCCTGGGCCTACCTGTTACAGAGTGGCCGCACGCGCGGCCTTCTTGGCATCGATGATGGACTGCATAAACAGCCCAGAGGTGAGACCGGCAAGGCCGATCTTGCCCATGGCAAGGGCAACATGAGACAAGATGTCGCTGGGAATAGATCTGCTCTTCTGGCCCAACATGTTGAGCCAGGAGTCAATCGTGTGGAGGGCGCGGACTACCACAATGGCATCCATGTGGGCGGCCTCAGCAGTGCTGATGAGGGCAATACCGAGTTCATTGTGCATGACCCCTTGAGTGTCAGCATCCTGGTATGGGGGGTACCAGGCCTGCAACACGGCGGATGACTCATGAAAGAAGTCCTGGCCAGATGGTCCCAGCGCATTGCCAAGATCCCTCTCCTTCAACCTATGTCACTTGGAGGTGGGAGTGAAGCCAGCAAGAGAGGGCGATCGGCCTCTCTTGGGGGTGGCAAAAACATCCTCATTGATGGCCATTGGGGTGACGGACAAGCTGGGGGCAGGGCTGGGGCTTGCAGGGAAGTGAGCTGGACCAGGATCGGGCTGATCCTCAGCCCATTCGATCGGACTAAGAGGAGCAGGGGAAACGGGGGTCGACTGGGAAAGCACTGTTGGCTTGACCACCGCCAATGACGTTGTCGAATGCTGAGACCCAGAGGGAGCCACCGATGTACGGTGACTGCCCCTAGAAGCTGCCTGCTGAGAGGCAGAGGAGGATGACATTCAGAAAAGCAGTGTGCTTGCTGTTTGAAGTTTTGGTGGTGGTGGTAACTGGAAAAGGAAGGTGGCAGCACAATAACTGCATGTACTCCACACAGAACACCTCCCTGTTTTACCTGATGATGGGCTTCGATCCCAGAAGCATTCCCACTCCATATCTGAAGACTAATGTACCTACAGTCAAACAAAGGATTGTTGCCTTGCAATATACAAGAGATGAAGCACTGGCAACACATGAACTAGCACAACAGAAAATGATGAAGTACACAATGCGTGGCTTCAAACCCTTCGAAAAGGGAGACAAAGTATGGCTGGAAAGTACAAACCTAAAGATCGGATATCAAACACAGAAACTAGCACCCAAGAGAGAAGGACCATTCAAAATCACAGAAGTTCTAGGCCCCTTGACCTATCAACTGAAACTTCCAAACCAATGGAAGATCCACCCCATATTCCACACCAGTCTCCTGTCATGATACGAAGAGAATGATGTCCATGGACCAAACTTTATCTCACCTCCACCTGACCTGATAGATGGAGAAGTGTTGGAACCTCAGGGCCAGTTGCCCTAGTGGAAAGCATTGCCACTTTAAATATTAGGTGCGGGCTTAGGTTGCACTAAGCGGACAGGTTGGGGGTTTGATTCCCTCTCATGGCAACTACCTATGACATAAGGTTGCGTCAGGTGATGAACACCCGTGAGAGAATGTGGCTTAGGTCATCCTCCCACGGCAGTAATCATGTGACACCCCATGGGCCCTCCCTTGGTAAAGGAGGTTCGCAGCTGGAATACTGGCACCCATTGGGCCTGCACGTGAGCATGGGAAAGCCCAAGTACCAGTGCGCCGGGATGCCCGAAAGGGACCAAGAGGATAAGGCACAATAAGATCGGGCATTGGGCTGATAACAAGCCAAACGAGGGCGGTGCCTCAGGCTCCCCTCTAGGCCACCCAACCCCATGGGAAAACTGTACCATGGGCGTTAGTCATCAGAGTGAGGTGCGAGAAGGGCTGGGTAATGGTCACGGTTCAAGCATCACAGCCTCCCACATGACTCCGGCATGGGTAGAACTGACCCGGGTAGCATGCCAGTAATTCTGATGGCAAGACAGAGATCTTGGACAGATGGGGATCTGCACCAGTTGGCATCAGCGAACCATCTGCCAAGGAACGGGAAAGTGGTCCTGGGGTCACGCCTGGGGTAGCCGCCAGGCCGTAGCAGGATGGGGCAGTCCCCCTACCCTGGCTTGAGAGAACTAAATCCTCTGTCGGTTCTCTGGTCATAATAGGGCCAGTTAGAGCTTGAGTTGATTCTGGGGTGTTGGCTTTGGTTGTAAGGTGGTACTGCACTGCAGCAATAGGCACTGGAGAAGGGTGTGATTCCCAGCTCTACCCTAATGGAAGGCTTCAGCCGAACTGGGGGTAATCAGGGTACCATAATGGGAGGTCCATGTGGGCTGTTGAGTGGCTAGAACCCGCCAACCATCATGGGAGATCTTGTGGTCTACGGATCCAGATCGAACCTTCTGAGGAACTAGGTACCATCAGGGGAGGTCCAATGTGGCTGATGGCCCCAGTGTCTGGGCAGGTGTTAGGCATGAGCCCTGACCGAGGTTCAATAGGCTTCCCCACAAGGGGGGGCCTAAACTTCGCCAGCCCACGGCCGCCAAGGGCAGTCCCTGGCTCACTCTCTTGCATCACGGGAGGCCGCCCATTGTGGCGTGCTTTACCTGTGCAATCACGAACCATGCCCCAATCGGGGCTTATAGGTCTCGCTTTGGGATGTCAGGTGATGACATCTGTTGCCAGTGTGGCACCTTTGAGACCTGCCACCACATCATCAATCACTGCCCCCTCTACGAGAATGGCCAGATTCGCATCCCTCAGGACCGGTTTGACAGTCACCACTTCCTCGAGTTCATCCTCGTCTTCCCTGCGATGTTCGCCTTCCCGGAGGGAATGATCGGAGAGCGCCCGCCATGAGTAGGCCCTCAGCCCAACGTGTGCGCTGGCTCCTTTTGGAGGTGCGGCGTTGCACAGGGCGGTTTCTTGGCTTCAGGTCCAGCTTTTCCCAGACTGGCCTTACCTTGGGAAACAGCAATTCGATGCCGATCGGTAGTCAGTGCCCTTGGTCACTGGACTAAGTTGGGTCCCCTGGCATGGGACCCGCGCCCGACTGCCCTCACGGGCGACTGTGGCGGAGCCAGTTGTGCGGACGGTAGTTGGCGTACCGTTTTTGACAATGGCGCGGTGCTCTGCACCGCGCGGTCAACGTAGCATACTTTCGAGGACGCTTGTTTTAGCTTCGCGAGCTTTATCGCCCTCTACGTACTGTTAGGTGTTTGAGGTTTAGTTTACGGGTTCCTTTGTATTCGTAACACCAGACTGCTACCAGGCGCCGGGATATAAATAATTTGATCAAAAAAAAAAAAAAAAAGTGTTGGAACCTCACCCATGATCAGGTGATCCAGCATGATGGCATGCTTACTTATCGAAGAGAGATTTTCTATTCAGTAAAATTTACTTACAATTTTACTACCTTAGTAATATGTAGATAGCTAGGTATAAATACATAGCAGGCAGACCAATCTCCTCATGAGATTGTCTTCCCCCTTTTGGCTTAACTGCCCCTGTGCTTGCTATCTAGGCATGAAATCCAACAAGAAGAACAATATGAAGTAGAAGCCATCATGGTGCACAAGAAGATCAGAAAAGGTTACTGATATCTGATCAAATGGAAGGGGTATTCGTCAGTAGAGAACACATGGGAACCGTCAACCAATTTAGGAAACGCACAACAAATCTTGGATGATTACAAAGGAAGATGACACCTTTTGTAACGGGTCACCTACCCATTATGGGTAGGTTGGTGTTGTTTGGCAATGGCTTTAGCCATTGCCCAGAACTGTAGTGTTTACATGTTGTTTGTACAAAAAGTTTCACGTCACTACCTACAGCAATACCAGACTCGGTCAAGCTCTGTTGGGTACTGTGAGACTCCGTAGCGCCCGCGCTACATTTTTTTGAGCTAGCCAGCTCATACTGCTGTATCCCGCTATATCCCGCTATACTCTGCTTTTATCTCTCATTCGTAATTCTGCTTTAATCTGGTCTGCGTCACTAGGACCACATGGACACTCGGGCCACATCTAGGCACTCGACGGGACCCTCGGTACCATATGGGACCCTTCAAGGGGCCCCAGTACATGTTTCGGAACAAACGGCACTCTCGCCGAGCATGGCAGCTGCGTCGCAGTTGCCACATCACTGGAATGACATCGAAATGCTATTTCAGGACCCGGCCAAATTCTTGCGACAGCATCAGGCTGAGCTCACGCGATTTTGGCTACGTCTGGACTACCAATGGCCCAGGGACATACAAGAAAGGGTCGAGACGGCCACATTAGAGGTCGTTCAAGTGAAACTTCGGGCATTACACTCGAAGGACACCATCAATATATTAGCTCTATACTTTGAGTTAATAGTACCCATTATTGTCGATATGGATAGACGGCTCTCTATGAGTCGTAATACAAAACATCTTTCGAGGCTGGCACATGATGTGCCAGCAGAGCAATCCCGTTCACCTGCACGAGATGATGATCTTGTGAGTATGTCAAGTCGTGTAACAGACACGTCTCGAATGACAAGTCGTTCGTCTGCGACTAGTTCGTTGTCCAACGGGCGATGTGTTACGGTCCCGTTCAAGTCGATCGTCAAGCGATCTGAGCGCCGCGAGCACAATAGGCTCGCCCCCGTAAACGTCACCTATCGAGGTGCGGACGACGTTGCAAATTGGCGGACACCAGGCAACTCGCCAACTGGCTCGCAACGCAGCCAGTCACCAACCAGCCATACGCGGCGATCCAACACGGACGTGTCAGCGCTGGACGACAAGAGTTGGAGTAGCCGGCGAGATGTCGTCGGTGAAGGTAAGCGACCTGAAAGGCCGCATAAAGGATATGAGAATTTTGTCCACCCAGGACAAAATTCTGGTGAGGGGAAGGAGTGGGGTAGAGAGAGGATGGCGCAGTGGGCTGCGCATCGCGTAGTCGGTCACTGGAGTGACCAGCATGGGGCGAATGTCGCTCCAGAAACGAGAACACCCACAAAGGTGGGCGAAGACAGGGTGCTTCCCGCACCCAGTGACCTCGAAGGAGGCCGCAAATTGCCTGATCCGTCAACCTTGATGGCAATTGCGACAGTATGGTTTAAGAACCATCCGGATGTGAACTCAAGGCAAGCTCAGCGCATTCAGGAAGTCGCAATACGGGCGTTGGAGGATAATATGCCAAGCATATCCGGGTGGGCAAACGGCTCACTTGGCTATGTGGACATCTTCAAGGGTATGCTTCAGAAGCTTACGGAGATGTACCACAGTCGTCGCGAGGAACGATGACAGGCCTGTATCGAGGAGGCGGAGGTAGCAACGAAATATCCGCCGCTAATACCAGTGCCATTGGAGGTGGCAGTTGGCATCAAAGGATGTCAGCAAGAGATCGAGCTGCTAAGCTCGAAGACGACGTTGAAAACGTCGAATGCAGTGACGACTGAGTCGTCGCAGTCTAAACTGTCGGTAGACGAAGAGGTGGCGTCAAGGCAGTCGAGCCCTGCGAGGTTCGAGTCACCAAGGGTGAAGGCGACGTTTTCTACGTCGCCTGTAGTAGCGGTCAAAGCGCCATTGTCGCCGCTGTGGTCAACACCACTGTTGAGGTGTAAGGCGACGTCTAAGACGCCGTTGTTGCTGCTAGAGTCGAACACAACGGAGGTAGCAATGGGTTGCATTGCAGGGACCAGCAAAAGTTGGCCCCGAAGCGATGCGGAGCACCCAACGACCGTGCTATGCCCAGGTAAGAGCATGGGGTGCACGGCGTCGGGTCCCCATTGTGTCCCAGACGTCGCAGTGGCGTTGAGAAATCCGCTAAGGATGCCGTCGTCATCCTGTGTGGCCGACAAGGTAGAAAAGTTGAGGCATGGCGTATTAGTGCGTCATGCAAGCGTCGTTGAGCCTATTGTGGGCTCGGAAGGAACGTCAGAGGCCATCCACACATGGGTGGATGGCAAGGATGCGCCTATGGGGGGAATAGTCCATACCCATCGCGTGCTGGGACTGCCAGTGGCTGGCAGTTGTGAAAATTCTAGGCATGGTGTATTGACATGTCATGCAGGGGCCTCCGAGCCTATTGGAGGCTCAGTGGCAAGGAGAGCCATCCCTGAAGGGATGGAGGGTGAGGAAGCGAGTATGGGGGGAGGAATCCACGCCCATAGAGAACCAGCATGGCATGGCCATGTAGAGGGGGCGAATTTCGTCCCAAAACCTAAAATGAATGGAACAAGCTGCCCCCGAGGGGCAGATATGGTCAGTAGACCATGGATGACGTTGTTGACGCCATCCCAGGCATGTAAAAGGGCTCGCGTACATGTGCGAACCATGCCAGCGTGCTCAAAAGCACGTAGAAACCCATCCCCAGGGCACACAGGCCCCAAACCCTCTAGCACCAAGGTGGTGTTGTCGACACCTATTGAGGGCGCATGCTCGCGTCCAGCATATCCTGGAGGCGACTGGGTAGCCGCGCATGCGAGAGGAGAGGGTAGAAAGGGCGAGCAAACGAGAGGGACGTCAACGACGCCCCTCCATGGTGGTGGTGGACAGTGGTCCACCAAACGAAGTCAGGTGACTTCAACGCGGACGCCTATGGCGCCCACCAACGTTTTGCCGGACGCGACAGGGCATGATCCTGTCCAATTGGTGACCGTTTGGGGCATGCACCCAAGTGGAAGACCCTCACCGATTGTGGACCTAGTGGACCATATGGAGGAAAAACGTGTGTTTATTATGAACACACAGCAGAAATCGACACCTTCTATGGTGCCAGTGGTGAATCATATCTATGATGATTCAAGTGATTATCTATCTGACGACGACGTCGCCAGAAATAATTTGGCTTATGATTTTGAGTCAGAAGACCAAATCGTGAGCGAGTCACGTTCACCAAGCCCTAGTGTTGTGGGTGGCTATGACTATAGCGAGACGCGTTCCACGTCCATGAATATTGAGCACCTGGCGTGTATGCGTCAGCTGGCCCTTCATCAAGCCACTGACGACGATGCTTTGGGCGACAATAGTTCGTCCAAAGGTGTTGTAGATACACCCGAAAACCTGACATATGATGTCAGGACGTATCAGTGTGAAGAGGAGTGTGGTGACTTCCGTTACTATACGGAAGACTTGGAACGAGTTTCTATTAACTCGGATGAGTTACAGTACGAGCCCATGTTGGGTTCGAATTATGGTTATGATCAATCCTCACGGAGTGATCAAGAGGAGGGGGGTAGTAGTGTCGATTACTACGACACAGAGAACGAGGAGCGCGTCTACGAAGACGCTGATAATCTAGACGAGCCTGACGACAGCTCAAATTATCACAACTCAGAACCTGATGAAGGTTCCGAGGGTAGTGATTTCTATTTTGATGGCTATTAATGGTCATCGTACTTTTTCCTTCGTCCTCCCTATATCGCTGGTTCATGTCATACCTTGCCAGTGGTAATCTCGTGTGTTGGCGTATCATTACGTCAAACTACCGCATGACCCAATCGCGACTTATCCTACGTCGTAGCAGCTTGTACGCTGCTGAAACCTTCCCAGGATTAATGTCAGTGTCATGTACACCTCCGTCGTTGGCAGTAATACTACTAGCTTGGACGTGGCCATCGTCGGTCACATCTTGAAACAACGATGGAGTCATACACCAATGAAGCATGGGCCACTGAATTACCAGCTGACGACTTGGTGGACGACTGGACAAACTTAGGGATTCAGGCGTTAGTGTCAGGTCATTGTACCTGACCACACACCCACTTGCAAAAAGGCATGGACGAGATCAGTTGGGGACTGAGTGGGGGGAAATTTCTCCCACTCATTGGGGCATTCTTAATGTCCTTAACTTATTCTTTTTTATTTTGTGACATATTTTATGTCGCATGTACCACTTTGTTCAAGTTCATATATGTCGAACTTGGTGTTGTTGAAGATTGCTACGCGATCTTAAAGGGGGGTATGTAACAGGTCACCTACCCATTATGGGTAGGTTGGTGTTGTTTGGCAATGGCTTTAGCCATTGCCCAGAACTGTAGTGTTTACATGTTGTTTGTACAAAAAGTTTCACGTCACTACCTACAGCAATACCAGACTCGGTCAAGCTCTGTTGGGTACTGTGAGACTCCGTAGTGCCCGCGCTACACCTTTGACCCATGTCACAAACCTTGATCATGTTGACTCGTGACCAAAACATTGGAATTATCTTAGGAGCCTTCACTGCCATCATCAGCTTCATTATTGTCATCTCCCAATTCCTTGTCCTCTGGCAAAACCAAGCTAGATTCAGGAACGACTCTGACTTACCCCAACCCCCAATCTATTTTCAACATTCTCTTGTACAGAATTCAATCGACAAAGAAATGGCACTTGAGCCTATCCCCAGGCAACCCCCTCTTACCCATTAATTGATCCACACAACTGCATCCCATCATCCCTCACCTCTGGTGCCAGATGGTGTTTTCTAAGAAATACCAGCCAGAAAATATATTGTGTTGTATTTTTTGGTGTATATCTAGAACCACATGAGGTATATATTCAGGACCACTTAACAACTACTCAATGTGGGCCTTGAGTATTTCCTGAGGAGCACCAAGAAATTGCTCTAAGTATATCAACTGAAACATTGAAAGAAGCACTCAAGGTATTTGCTCTCTAGTGTTTCTTGAGATATACCCAACTTCCTTTGTTCTTTGGGTGTATCTCAAGATATACCAGACAAAGAACACTCAAGGTGGTTTTTTGGAGACACAAATTGATATACTTAAAGTGTTTCCTTTGTGTTTATCAAGAAATAGTCAGAAAGCACATTACCTAATTTTTGAGTGGTTTCAAATCTGTATCTTGAGTGTTTTCAAATATACACCCAAAACAGTGATGAAAATTATTTTTTCACCAGTTTTTGCTGAGAACTACCATTGGGTGCCAGGGGTGCCTTGAAACCAACTGAATCCCTATCCAGACCATCTGACATACATGCAACACATGATCCCTCCTTATTAAAGAACAAAGATTCCGACATCCCTTTCAGAAAATAATCCCCCTACATTCCCTACTACCAAACTGAAACCCATCTTACAACATGTTGTCCCCTGCAATCTCCCTCTTTCCCACCACCAACCAACAATATATTCGAGACCTAAGACAATGATATATTCAAAACCACAATAAAGAAGAATTCACAACAAGATTACAGGAAGAGGCATCAATCGTCAACCCCCTCACCCAGATCCTTTACAAAACCATGGAGAAACACTTAGGACATATTCACAATACCAACAAACTAAATGGAATGATGAGTGGGTTGACAGAAGGAATAACGCAGTTTGACAGGATCCTTGACAAGCTAATGCTAGCTCTAGTTCACATGAAGAGAGGTGACCATATCCCAGAGACCCTTAACCTCCTTGAAGTCCCACCCATCACTGAATCTTCTCTCCAAAACCAACCATTGTCCTTATCGCCAGAATCGCCAAATACAGGAGACTTCAATCCACTTAAACCCAACCCAGATTTACCCATACCCATTGACACTCTTCACCTTCCCTCTTTAGTAATCTTACCTGAAAATATAGTTGAAGATACCCAGACAAATAACAAACAAATCATTCTCAACAAACCAACCACTGAAGAAATAAAAAACACTTCTACTCCTCCTTCTACAGTTTGACTCTTCCTTGTCGCCTTGTCCAAGAAACACAAACCTAGATGTAGCCATTGTCACAAGAAAGGCCATCACTCAAAGGACTGTGAAGACTGGTCATGCTATGTCTGCGGATGTTGGGCACCTGGCCATATTCCTGAAAAATGTCCTTTTGGGAAGGATGTCTCCTACAACACCTAGACTGGGAGTATTGAAGTCAGGGACTTCAATTATAGGAGAGGGGTAATGTTACAATTTCACTCCTTTATTGTCTCGAACCTTGGACACTTGGACATTACAGCCTTCACTATATCTATGACTCATCTTTTGTCTCAGAGTCATTCTGACTCTTTCTTATCTATGTTTATTCTTGACAGATTGTTGTCACTTCCACAGCCTCACTGTCACAACCCATATCACTTCCCTTCTCTACTCCCATCATCTACTTGGGATCTGTCACTGTTACTATACTGATTTGCTTCTTCTCCTCACAATGTTGATAATACTCTGAAACTTAGATACTTACTTGGGGTATTATGACTAGTATATAAACTGTACTCTAGTTGATCAAGCTCTTTAGCTTGATCTATTGGAATATACCCTCTTATTCTGATAACACCTTGGGACTTACCATGTCCCTTCTGCTTGATCTCTGAACTGATGACTGTGCCCTGAAAGCCAGTAGATTGTAGCCTTGCCCCTGAAAGCAGGCTATCAACTATCTGTTTGCCACCAAGGCTAGGATAGAGACTTTGTCTAGGCCAGTTGCCAACAAGAGTCTGAATGTGAACCTTGATTGAGTAGTTGTGGATGCCAGTCCTAACAATTGCTATTAGCCATGGAGTTGGAGGATCACAAAGGTTTCACTGTAGGTGTATGTGCCAGGGTCTTTTTTCATCATCCAAATAGTAATGACACTGCCTAGCCTGCAGAATTCTGTGCCAATGCATCCAATATTCAGGTATTTGCCATGACTCTTACACCCAACACCAACACATGTACACTTTGTGTCATCTACTTAGAATTGCAAATATACCATGCTGGTTTCATTTCAAAATGTGTGGCACAGCATATTAGGATCGTATAAGTCTATGGCAAGACCTAAGCAGCCATCCATCAAATAGCCAATTGTACAATACTCCCTGCAAACTTGACTCATCACCTGTCGGAATGGACACTTCATCTTGGTCCCTACATCCAGGTGTCTCTGTTCCTAATGATATTCTTACTTGGCCACAAGAAGAGCACATCCAACTTGCTGTCACTGTAAGGGCGACCCTCAAAGGCTTGTAGGCTCGTACAAGACTGGCAAAGGGGAAATCCAAAGTATATTAGGCAGGGTATGGTAGATACTGGGAACGACGCACCTGGCAAAGGGGAAATCCAAAGAGAACAAATCTAAGGATCCCTCTGCCAGGTATGTCCTGTATATACGATCCGGTGGCTGATAAACTGTATAGTTATAGACCCCCTATACTGTGGAGCAGAGGCGAAAGGATGAGCCGACACACATGGCATTCCGAGGGCCGAAGTCCGGAGTCTGACGAAGCAGGACATTGGAGTTGGTGACAGGGAAAGGCTGGCAGAGTTGGCAATGTCCGGAGATGTTGTACCTAGAAGTAAATATGTGTAACGAGAGTAGGGAAAAAGGAATGGGATAATGGAATGAGATAGTGTCCCCTTACATCACCCCCCTCTAGGGTGCAGCACCTCGATGCACTGCAGGATCCACAAGATACATTCCCTGGACTTGGTGTGGAGCATCTGGATGATGCCTATGGAAGTCCCAGATGAGGTCGCGGGAATGCGACAAGTTTACCATAGGCTCCCAGGAAGCCTCCTCATAGCCATAACCTTGCCACTTGATCTTGTACTGGAGTTTGCGATGGAAGATGCGGCTGTCCAGGATCTCCTCCACTTCATACTCCTCTTCATCGTCAATAAGGGTCAGAGGTGGGGGTGGATGCACACAGCAGCTGGGGATGGGGTCCGGTGGAGCAGGGCGGAGTTTGACGGCATTGAATACCAGGTGGAGACAACTCATGGCACGAGGGAGGCGGAGTTGGTAGGCAAGAGGGCCAATCTGGCATTCGACAGTATATGGTCCAAGGTAGCAATGAGAAAGCTTCTTGGATGGCTGAGTAGTATGAATGTCAGAGGCGTCCAAGTACACACGATCTCCAGGCTTGTACTCCGGAGCCAGGGTACAACACTGGTCATAGTACCTGGCCATGTCGTCCTTTGCCTTGACGAGTGCTGCCTTTGCCTCCTCTTGTGCCAACTTCATGTGGTCAAAGAACTTGTTGGCTGACTCATTGTTCGAATTCCAGGGGTGGGGTTTGAAGCCCATGCACGGATTTCAACCAGTGTCAAGCATGAATGGGGTGTACTTGGTCGCAGAGTGCACATGATTGTTGTACTGGAACTCTGCCTCCAGTAGGAGATCGTCCCAATCATCCTGTCGCTCATTGCAGAAAACCTGGAGATACTGCTCCAACTCCTGGTTAACATGCTCTGTCTGACCATTGGATTGGGGGTGGTATGCTGTGGAGGTGCTGAGCTTGATGCCAAGGAGGCAATAAAGCTCACAAATAAACTCTGCAACAAACTGTGGCCTGTGATCAGAGACAAACACATCTGGAAGTCCATGCAACTTCCAGACATTCTTGCAGTAGAGGTTTGCAGCACCCATCATGGTACATGTAACAGGTAGGCCTAGGGCCTCCTTCCTATTCGGGTCATATTTGGCGCCATCCCCTATATACGCTCTATTTACCCATATTTACCCTAAGTCCTTACATTTGTTCACTATGGTATACTTGAATCCAGAGTCTGGTCAAGCTCATACTTGCGTGAACTGTAAGGACCCGTAGCACCTGCTACATTTTTTTGAGCTATCCAGCTCAGACCAGCTGTATACTGCTATATCCAGCTAGACCCAACCCTCTGCTTTGCTCTCAAACCTTAATCTTTGCTTAATCACTCTGCTCACACCCATCTGGGTGTTTTTTCTCTAACACTACCACCTCTGGGCTGCTCCTAGACCTTTTAAAGGCCTATATTAATTCGCTTTTTGGGCCCTATCAGGGCTAGGAGGATCAGAGAGGTTTGGGAGGGAGACAGGTGCTGTTTTGAGGGGAGGATTTGTGATGTGTCAGATACACTGGGCCATATCTCTGGAACAAGGGCCCCTGGTCCTTAGGACTATTCTACATCTCCAAGACATTGTTCTTGGGGCTCTGTACCCTCCTGGATGGACCCTCACACCCACTTCCTCCTCCCCCAATTTCGCATTTTTGGCCAAATTTTGATCGGACCATATCTCGGCAACCGTTGGACCGTTTTGTCTAAATCTTGGATCATTCGATGCGCCTCGACGAGGGCTTTCCGATGATATCCAGGTTTACGGCGCTGCGCGTCGTCGTTGGTTCTCTAGGTCAAAAACACGAAATCATCGCCCAATCCCCCCCCCCCCCATCTCTACCAACTCACGAGACTACGCTACCACCCTATTTTCATGGTGGATCCGACCCCATCCACCTCTAGTTCATTCCTATATGGTCCCCGGACCATCCCCTCTTCGCCGTTGTCAACAATTACGGCTCGAACCTTTTTGTGGCCTATTTTGGTCACTGGAAACATTATGCACCCCTCCCATGCGTACTCTCGATACAGACACCCACGGCGCCCGTAATCGACATCCCTACACACTCTACGACGTTCCCCAGGCCGCCGTTTCGCATTTACAAAGCCTCGAAGGCTTTTTGTCACTCCAAACATTGGAGTACCCATTTTCGGAGCACCAGCCCCTCCGACCTCACCGTTCGAGTACACATCATACTCGAACTATCACACACTCTCTGCGATGTTGTTGACGTCGCCATATCACACCTACGATGCTGTGAAGGCTTGTTCGGCACTCCAAAGTCTGGAGTTCCTCGATTTCGGAGTACCAGCCTCTCCGAACTCACCACTCGAGTATACATGGTAACCAAACCATTATACACCCACACGACGTCTATGGACATCATCATCTCGTATTCAGGCAGTCGCGAAGGCTGCCTCATCGTTTCGGCACTCCAAAGCCTCGGAGTCCCAGGTTTCGAAGTACCAGCCACTTTGAAACCCCCCATCGAGTACACACTGTACTCGACCATGTTATGCCCTGCGACGTACCATTATGCCGCCATTCTACAGTCGTGCAGCCACGAAGGCTTGCCACCAGTCCCGTTTTCGGGAATTTTCATTTTCGGAGCCATTGTCGCCCCAACCAAGTCCGTCGCGCATACGACCTTGTGGTAATTGGCCCACTGCGCCATCCGCCCATTCGTCACCGTCCACCATTCCGAATTTCGTCATGTATGAACAAAATTCATCCAAGTCGCCTCCGCCGTGTCGTCAATTGACACGATTATGATTATATGAATATGCTTTCACCATATGGCGACTATACCATCGTCTCCCCACCCACCCACCTCTCGATCGTTATCTGGCGTTCGTTCTTTTTTTTTCGGAGGGGGGAGAGGATAGGTGGACCCGAGGACGAATTTTGAAGGGGAATATGGGAGGTATATACGGAACGACACCACTAGGAGTGGAGTATCACCGACCAGTGCGAGCACCACTACTACCACCACTACATTGAGGAGCGAACCACAAGGAGCAGATGAGGACGCACCACAGGATGTAGGAGAAAATTTTTTTTCTCTTGGTCGAGACTGTGGACACAGTCTCAAGGGGGGGTGTAACAGGTAGGCCTAGGGCCTCCTTCCTATTCGGGTCATGTTTGGCGCCATCCCCTATATATGCTCTATTTACCCATATTTACCCTAAGTCCTTACATTCGTTCACTACAGTATACTTGAATCCAGAGTCTGGTCAAGCTCATACTTGCGTGAACCGTAAGGACCCGTAGCACCTGCTACAGTACAGGTGGTGTGTGTCGGAATAAAGTGTGCCTGCTTCCCCACAGAATCCACCACCACCATCACCGCATCATACCCATGACTCTCTGGGAGTTCCACAATGAAATCCACAGACACAACATTCCAGTGACCCTCCAGAATGGGTAATGGGTGCAGCTTACCCATTGGAGCCTGTCTCCAGACTTTCGTCCACTGACAAAGGTCACAGGTGCTGGTGTAGGAGCCGATATACCAGGACATCTGTGGCCACCAATAATTCCAGGATACCAACTCCAATGTCTTTCAACGACCAGGGTGTCTGGTGATGTGGGAGTCATGATGGAGTTTGACAATCTGGCACCGCAGGTCCGGGTCATTGGGAACATAGATTCGACCACGGAATGTGAGGACTCCCTGCTCCTCCACCCACTCTGCACTCTTCACTGACCGAACTCCAGAACGTGCGGACTTCAACGCAGCAGTGGCCTTGGCCACGATGTCCTCATGCATGTTCCCTCTGTTTCCCTGACAAATGTCCTGCAGAATCTGTTCCTCTTCACCCACAGGGGCCAGACCCTGTAGAGCATGGATAGCAAAGAACTCCGGTTTGAGCAACACAATGTCCGTGTTGTCAGAACTCCCATCTCCATGGTCTGGGTGGCGGGACAAGGCATCGGGTTTGCCCATGGTCCATCCAGGGCGGTGATGCAACACAAAATTGAAGTTGGCAAGATACAAAGACCACCTTGCCTGCCGTTGATTGAGCTTCTTGGCAGTCAAGAAATACTGGAGGTTTTTGTGGTCAGTATGGATCTCAATCTGGTGTTGTGCACCCTCCAGGAAATGCCTCCACTCCTCAAGTGAACGGATAATTGTGAGCATCTCCTTGTCATGGATCTCGTAATTCCGCTCAACCGCATTCAGGCTTTTCAAGTAGAATGCGACCGGATGCCATTTGTCATCCTCCAGAGACTGTTGAGACACCACCACTCCAGTCGCAAAGTCTGAGCTGTCTGCTTCTACCCAGAAAGGTTGGCCATTGTCTGGAAATATGAGAACAGGCTTGGAGGTAATGGCATGCTTGAGGGTGTCAAAGGCATCCTGTTGTGTAGGTCCCCACACCCACGTAACATCCTTGGCCGTAAGGTCAAAGAGAGGTCATGCATGATGCAAGAAATCCCGGATAAACTGCTGGTAGAAATTGGTAAAGCCTAGGAATGACTGTACCTCCTTCTTGTTTTTCGGAGTTGGCCACTCTGCAACTCCAGCCACTTTCACTGGGTCCATGGATACTGTTCCATGGGAGATGACAAGTCCGAGATATTCGATTTCTGTCTTTTCGAATTTGCATTTCTTGGGCTTCAGGAACAAGCAGTATTCACAGAGACGATCCAGTACGAGACGAGTGATGTGACAATGCTCTTCCAGAGTTTTGGTGTAGATAAGGATATCGTCAAGATATATGCAAACAACTCCTTCCACTATAAGATCATGGAAGATATCATTCATCATTGTCTGAAATGTGGCCAGACTGTTGGTGAGTCTGAAAAACATAACTAATGGCTCAAAGAGCCCACAGTTTGTCTGAAATGCTGCCTTCCACTCATCTCCCTCCACATACGGGAGTCGCTTGTGGTATTACGAGGGTGCCCGTATCAAGGGCATCCTCAGAATGTACTCACAGATGCAGCACAAAGCCGCTCTGTGGATTCTTGGTGCTTTCCGCACTACCACCAGCGGGGCTGTGGAGTCCATTGCGGGCCTCCTCCCCATCCACTTGCACCTTCGGAAGCTCTCTCACCGGAGCATCTATCGGCATAACACACTCTACAGCCAGCATCCGACAATTCGCCTTTTGGGGCGGTCACCGGATGATGGTGTGGAAGTTTCTCACCCCATGTCCTTAGCCAGACCGGCCCAGGAGGTGCCTGCGCTTCTGCGCATGTATCCTTCTCCTCTCACGGATGTTGCCCTGGCATATGGCACCGTTCACGAGTCCTTTGACCCGACCTCTTCGGAGGCCAGGCCTGGGAATCGCATTCGAGACCTCTACGAGTCTCAAATCAAGCTTGACCTCGTCATCCCAAAAGGGAAGGAGGCAGCCAAACTTCACAAACAGGCGCTTGATCGCCTTTTCGAGTCCGAGCGGGGCAGATTCGAGTGTGTCTCGGTTGCCTGCGATGGGTCCGTCCCCCAGGACAAGACCCTCCAGGTGGTTGCAGCGTGCGTTGTGTTTCATGGCCCTGGCCCGGGTGTCCGCTCAAAGGTGGCTGCTGGTAAAGCGACTGCCCCCGATGCGGAGCTCATCGCCCTCTCAATGGGGGTGGTGGCCACTCTTCGAACACCTGACCTCTGGCGGGTCCATGTGTTCACCGACTCGCCAGCGTCCATCAACTTGTTGTTGGATGCTAGCGTCCATTCTGGGCAATTGCGGTCAATCGCAGCTTGCTCCGTTCTCCGAGATTGGCTCTCGGCCGACCCCGGCCAAGTCGTCTCATTTCACTACATCCCGTCGAAGATGCGGTGGGGCCCCCACCTCGAGGCTCATGAGGCTGCGACGGAGTCGCATCCCTCTCTGGGCCGTCGTCCCAAGTGCATGCTTAACATGGCGCTTGCTCTCGCGTCCGATGTGGCGGAGGAGGAGTGGGTTCGCCTGTTCCACACCCCGAAGTACCAGGGTCGCAATTTCTACCCGCTCACCACGAGGGGCAAACCGCTCCAGCCCATGGCCACCAAGGGCAGCCCCTGGCTCACTCTCTTGCATCATGGGAGACCGCCCATTGTGGTGCGCTTTACCTGTGCAATCACGAACCATGCCCCAATCAGGGCTTATCGGTCTCGCTTCGGGCTGTCAGGTGATGACATCCGCTGCCAGTGCGGTGCCTTTGAGACCCGCCACCACATCATCAATCACTGCCCCCTCTATGAGGAGGGCCGGATTCGCATTCCCCGGGACCGCTTTGATGGCCACCACCTCCTCGAGTTCATCCTCGTCTTCCCCACAACATTCGCCTTTCCGGAGGGGACAATCGGAGAGCGCCCGCCATGAGTAGGCCCTCAGCCCGATGTGTGCGCTGGCTCCTTTTGGAGACGCGGCATTGCACAGGGCAGTTTCTCGGCATTAGGTCCGGTTTTATCCGGACCGGCCCCACCTCGGGAAGCAGCAATTCGATGCTGATCGGTAGTCAGTGCCCTCGGTCACTGGACTAAGTTGGGCCCCTTGGCACGGGACCCTCGCCCGACTGCCCTCGCGGGCGACTGTGGTGGAGCCGGTTGTGCGGACGGTAGTCGTGGTACTGTGTTTGATGATGGCGCGGTGCTGCGCACCGCGCGGTCTACGTAGCGTATTTTTGAAGACGCTTGTTTCAGCTTCGCGAGCTTTATCACCCTTTACGTACCGTTAGGCGTGGAGGTTTAGTTTACGTGTCCTTTTGTATTCGTAACGCCGGACTGCTATTGGGCGCCGGGATATAAATAATTTGATCAAAAAAAAAAAAAAAACTCATCTCCCTCCTTAATGTGGACATTATTGTAGCCCCACCGGACATCCAATTTGGTGAAATATTGTGCACCCCAGAGGTTATTAATGAGCTCGGAGATGAGGGGGAGAGGGTAGCAGTTCTTCACCGTCAAGGCATTCAATGTCTGGTAATCCTGCACTAACCAGAGGGAACTGTCCTTCTTTTTGATGAAGAAGACCAGAGATGCCATGGGCGATTTTGAAGGCCGGATCTGACCAGACTTGAGATTCTCCTCCAAAAACACATCAAGCTCCGACTGTTCATTTGGGGCAAGGGGATAGACCTTGCATGCACTCAGAGTGGAGCCTGGTTCGAGTTTGATTGCATGATCCCATTGCTTTCGGTTGGGAAGCTCATCAAATGATGCTTTGGAGAAAATGTCCTCAAAATCTCGGAGGTGATCAGGGACGGCATCGCAAAAGGACTTGGGCACGGAGTTGCGTGCAAAGGCCTCCACTAGGCGTTGAGATGTCATCTGACTTGCTCAGATCTCCTCAGCAGTCAGGTAACCAAAGAGAGTTGTCACAAATATACGATCACCTTCCTCCATGGGGTCAGCCTCCATGTCCGTTCCTGTGTTGGACCCTGAATCTGATTCGGAGTCTGACTCTGGGCTCATATCTGGGATATAGCCCTCGTAAACTTCATCATCTTCCTCATCGTCAGAGTCCAGGCACAAGTCTGGGACATCATCGAAGTCCGGTTCAGGTAGAGGAACTCCACCAGTATGGCACACATGTATAGCAGCCCGGAGTTTAGTCCATGCTTTACACTCTGCTTTCACCTCCTCTCTACAGGTCTGACAGTGGGAAGGGCAGCGGCTCATTGAGACTGTCCCAGCTGCCCAGTGTTAGGACTGGCGTCCTTAACTACTCAATCAAAGCTTTCGTTCCTATGCTCGTCGGCTATCGGCCTAGACGAGTTCTCTATCCTAGCCTCGACGGCGAACGGATAGTCGATAACCCGCTTGGAGAAGCAGGGTTATATCTTACTGGCTGTATTAGCACAGTTGTCGGTTCGAGGATCGAGTAGCGAGGACGTTGTAAGTCCCTGAGTGTGATGAGAATAAGAGGGTATATTTCCAATAGATCAAGCTGAAGAGCTTGACCTATCATTCTACTACTTATATACTTGGCGAAACAACCACAGGATGAATACAGACTAGACTGGAGATGGGGGTGGGTATGGTAACGATGACAGACCTTCCATGTAATGATGGGGGTAGTGAAGGGGAGTGATATGGGTTGTAACAGCAAGGCTGTGAAAACAACAACGATCTGTCAAGGATAAATATAGTAATAGGTGACAACTCAAGAGATGAAGAAAGGGAAAAGGGAAATCGTAACACCCAGTCAATCTCTGGGTTGTGCTCTCAGAGCCAGGTGTACCCAAGGATCATGTCCTGTCAACTGAGATCAGTGATGGCAAACACCGCACGTTCCGCATGTCCGTTGTAACACAGGACCAGGTCCACAACATCTGTGATGGAGCCAGCTGCGTTCAGAGTTCCATCCACATTGTTCACAGGAATGGGTTGAGAGAGGGGATGTGTGGTGAGATTATTCTGTTGCACAAAGCGAGTGTGTAGGAAGAGTCCTGAGGCACCACAATCCACCAGAGCCTTCAGGCTATGGATCTCCTGAGTGTCTGTGGTCTCTATCTCCATGTTGAGGGACAGGGAATTAGGACTTGGAATAGCAGCAAGAACATAATGGTGGGGCAAGTGTTTTTCCCAGCGGGGTAGTCCATGACGGGAGGGAGGTTTCCCTGGTGAACCAGAGTTGTGAACTCCAATGTCTGGGAGTCCAGGAGAAGAAGGGGGTATGTCTTGATTCGAATTGAGTTTACATGGGGAGAGTGCAGCAATGGAATGGGATTCTGTGGACTCTATAGACAAACATGCAAACCGATTGGAACCTGCCAACAGGGGCGTACTTTTCACCTGTGGCATAACTAAAAATCCTCCACTGATTCTCCGGACTGGCCTTCCACGCTTGCTCCGGAGGCCTGTTCATTTGGCTTGGGGGTGTGAATGGTATCCTGCTCGACCAGGAGACTCATAGCCCAGTCCTGGCACTCTTCAGCTGTCATCACACAGATATCAAACTGGTCTGGGCAGTCTCGGAAAAGATTTTATATATATATATATCAAATTATTTATATCCCAGCACCCAGTAGCAGTCCAGTGTTACTAATACAAACGAAAAGTAAACAAAAACCTCAAACACCTAACAGTACGTAGAGGGTGATAAAGCTTGCAAAGCTGAAACAAGTGTCCTCAAAAGCATGCTACGTGGACCATGTGATGCGTAGCATCACACCAACGTCGAAAACGGTACATCGACTACCATCTGCACAACTGGCTCTGCCACAGTTGCCTGTGAGGGCAGTCAGACGAGGGTCCTGTGCCAGGGGACCCAACTTAGTCCAGTGACTGAAGGCACCGACTACCAATCAGCATCATATTGCCATTTCCTGAGGTAAGGCCAGTCCAGGGAAAGCCAGACCTGAAGCCGAAGACTGCCCCGTGCAATGCTGCATCTTCCAAAGGAGCCGACGCACACATCAGGCTGAGGGCCTACTCATGGCAGGCGCTCTCCAATTGTCCCCTCTGGGAAGGCGAATGTCGTGGGGAATACGAGAATGAACTTGAGGAAATGGTGACCATCAAAGTGATCATGCGGAATGCGAATCCGGCCTTCCTCGTAGAGGGGGCAGTGATTGATGATGTGGTGATGGGTCTCGAAGGCACCGCACCAGCAGCGGATGTCATTATCTGACAGACCGAAGCGAGACTGATACGCCCTGATTGGGGCATGGTTCGTGATTGCCTGGGTAAAGCACACCACAACAGGCAGCCTCCCATGATGCAAGAGAGTGAGCCAGGGACCGCCCTTGGCGGCCGTTGGCTGGAGCGGTTTACCCCTCAGTGTGAGCAGGTAGAAATTGTGGCCCTGATACTTCAGGGTGTGGAACAGGTGAACCCATTCCTCCTCCACCGCATCAGACGTGAGAGCAAGCGCCACATTGAGTGTGTGCTTGGGATGACGGCCCAACGAGGGATGTGACTCCGTCGCAGCCTCATGAGCCTTGAGGTGAGGGCCCCACCACATCTTTGACGGGACATAGTGAAATGAGATGACCTGGCCCCAATCAGCCAAGAGCCATTCTCGGAGAGCCGAGCATGCCACAATGGATCACGACTGCCCTGAATGGACACTGGCATCCAACACCAAGTTGACAGACACCAGTGAGTTGGTGAACACGTGAACCTGCCACAGGTCAGGTGTCCGAAGAGCACTCACCACCCCCATTGAGAGGGCAATGAGCTCCACGTCAGGGGGCGGTTGCCTTGCCAGCAGCCACCTTCAAGCGGACACCCAGGCCTGGACCATGATACACAATGCATGCTGTGACTGCCTGGAGGGTTTTGTCCCAAGGGACAGACCCATCACAAGCGACTGAGATACACTCAAATCGGTCCTGCACAGACTTGAAAAGGCGGTCGAGTGCCTGCTTGTGAAGCTTGGCCGCCTCCTTCCCTTTCGGGATGATGAGGTCAAGCTCGATCTGGGCCTCATAGAGGTCCCAAATGCAATTCCCAGGCCTGGCCTCCAAAGAGGTTGGGTCGAAGGTCTTGTGAATGGTGTCGTACACTAGTGCGACATCCATGAGAGGGGAGGGATACATGCGCAGAAGCGCAGGCACCACCCAGGCTGGTCCGGCTAGGGACATGGGGTGGGAAACTTCTACACCATCATCTGGTGACCACCCCAAAAGGCAAATCGTCGGATGCTGCTTGTAGAGTGTGTTGTGATGGTGGATGCTCCTGTGAGAGAGCTTCTGAAAGTAAAGATGGATGGGGAGGAGACTGGCAATGGACTCCACCGCCCCACCAGTGGTAGTGCGGAAGGCACCAAGAATCCACAAAGCAGCTTTGCACTGCATCTGCGAGTACATTTTGAGGATGCCCTTAATCTGGGCGCCCTCGTAATACCACAAACGACTGCCGTATGTTGCCACCAGAAGCATGCAAGCGTGATAGAGGAGACACCTCTGCTCGGCGTTCATACCCCTGGTAGAGTTACCAAGCATCTTCATCGACAAGACAGTCATGAGAGCCTTGGTGGAGTAGAAGCACACATGCTTGGTAAAGTGAAGTGCGCGATCAAAATAGAAGCCCAAATACCTCCAAAAGGGTTTTGGTTTCAGTGGGAAATCCCTGGTGAAGGGAGCGAAGCCAAGATCCACTGGGGGATTCTCATCCCTCAGGTTCCTGGAAAAATGGAATGCCTTGTTCTTTGAGTGTTCAAGAGCCAATCCAAGGGCAGACACGAGGCAGCTAACCACCCCATACAGCTCCCTGAGCTTGACGAGATTTGCATCCCATGTTTTCGACTGGATGACGATTGTGCCGTCATCCATGTATGAAATAAGTGCACCGTGGTGGATGTCCACCACGAGCTGGAAGAGGTGCATAACGCTCAGCCCGACATGTGCACTGGATCCTTTTGGAGACACGGCGTTGCACAGGGCGGTTTCTTGGCTTCAGGTCCGGCTTTCCCCGGACCGGCCTTACCTCGGGAAATGGCAATTCAATGCCAATTGGTAGTCGGTGCCTTCGGTCACCGGACTAAGTTGGGTCCCCTGGCACGGGACCCTCGTCCGACTGCCCTCGCGGGCGACTGTGGCGGAGCCGGTTGTGCGGACGGTGGTCGTGATACCGTTTTTGACGATGGCGCGGTCTACGTAGCGTACTTTCGAGGACGCTTGTTTCAGCTTCGCGAGCTTTATCGCCCTCTACGTACCGTTAGGCGTTTGAGGTTTAGTTTACATTTTGTTTTGTATTCGTAACGCCGGACTGCTATCAGGCGCCAGGATATAAATAATTTGATCAAAAAAAAAAAAAAAACTCAGGGAGTCGCGCACAACGAACTCGGGATCACCCTCATCGGCACTCCTGACGCCGCCCACATGGATGCCATCGTGGTCGTCCGCGCCCTCCACACTATCGACTCTTGGCTCAGCATGCTGGGCCAAAAGGGCGGTACCATTTCTAGCGACATATTGTCTCATGTCGCGCTCGCCATGGGGGAGATCGGCTTGGCCAGCCTCACCTCTGGACTGTTCACTCAGTCCCTCATCAATGCCGAGAAGGCTGCGAAGATGGCCACTCCCAATTCTGATGAGGCCAAGCTTGCTTTTCAGGCGGGGTTGGACCTTGTCCGCAGGTTCACCGCTCTTCAAGATGGCTTCGGGAACCTTGTTCCTGGAGCTCCTCATTCTAACATCGTTGTTCTGGGGGCACCTGCGCCCCCGCATAACCCCGATCCTCCTCGACAGCACATGGCTCCGCCCCCGGTCTTTCGTGACCTGCCGACGTCTGTCAAACCCCGCGCTCCCCCCACCCAACCTGGCCCGAAAGGGAAAGGGAAGGCGAGGGACCCCGGGCCTCCTCCTGTCGTGAACCAGGCCTCCTGCCCGCTTCCCAAGGGCACGTTTGCCAAGGTGACCGCCACCCCCCAGATGACGGCTCGCGCTGGTAAGCTTGATTACGTTGCACCTGCGGATCCTCGTAAGAGGGGCCGAGGACAGCCCGGTTCTGTCGCTGCCGACATAGCCGACCTCGCTCATCTGTTCCCGGATCTCAGTCCGGCTGACATCGCGGGTCTTCATCGCCAGGCCCGTGAGCGGGCCGGCTCTCCCTCTGGGTCTTCTGCCCCCCCGCGGAAGAAGATCAAGTCTACTACCGGTGGGCCTAGCCGCAAGCAGGCCCTCATCTACCCTTCTGAGGAGCACGCGCTTGTGCCCGAGCGCCTCATGGAGACTATTAACTGGGGTCTTGTCGCGGACAAGTGCTCGGGTCGCGCCTCGGCTGTTGCGCCCATCAATGGTGGGTGGTCAGTCGATCATACTTGGCCGCCAACCGCGACGGACCTCTCCACGATCTCCACCTGGGCCGCGAAGGCGTATCCGAAGGGGACCACCACCCAGGCTGTGATCCCCCAGTCATGGTCCTATCTCAAGATAGTCTCTGCTCCCTTCCGCTTTGGCGAGGAGGAGGGGGACATTCTTACTGTCTCAAAGATGGAGGAGGTGTTCGCGCACGACACGCTCCTCTCCACTTTCCCCCTGGCCGCGCGCCTGTTGAAAGAAGGTGCTAAAACACTTTAATTACCTATTTTTACTATCTGCAAGTGTTACTTTGTACATAGACTTCCCCAATCTCTCCCAAGGCCAAAATGCGATATAGTGGACACCCTTTTTCACGCCTCAGCGCATTTTTAGGTACTTTACATCTTGTAGCACAGAAATCCTCATATGTCTAGAGAACAGACACTAGATTGGTTGGATATAACACATTTACAAGTCTATTATCAAACTTGTGTGCTCATTCAGTTACTGGACTTTGTTGGGACTTGAATTTGATCAGTGGTTCACTAATAGTTCAATTGCTTGACCTAGTTTAACAGGTTATGGGCCCCGGTGCTTCAACCTGGTTGGTTCAAGAAGATGTGTCAGATTAGGGAAGTGTGTTGGATTATATAATCTGTCACATGGTGTGGCAGTGCTGGTTGCCAAGGGGTCCCATGGTCTAAGCAGGGTGAAAGCACAAGAAAGTTGCTCAGGGACTAGCTTAGTTGGGACAAGTGCACCAGTGAGATGATCAACATACTAGGTTGTTGTACTCAAGGCCTGATAGCTCAGTTGGTTAGAGCATCTGGTGCAGTTCCAGGAGGTCTTGGGTTCAACTCCCAATCAGGCCATCTTATGATTTCAACAGCGCCTGCATGTTGTTCGGAACTCCAAGTTCTCAGACTCCGCGACCGTGTGGTTCGACATTTGGGACTTCAAGAAGGGGTCCAATCTCAACCAATTGGAGGGTAAACGAGTCCTCGTTTACGGGTACAGTTGCTTCATTCGCACTGCCGAAAGGCACACTGGCACCCCTCTGTGCCCCCGCTGCATGTGGTGGGGCCACATCGAACGCTTGTGCCCCAATCGGGGCCACATGTGTTCGAAGTGCGGAGGTCTGCATGGTGCAGAATATCACCGGGTCCTTGGGGTGTGCTGTAAGGCGCAACCCAAGGCCCAGCCCCCTGTCGCCGCGACTCCCGCGGGCGACCCTTGTCCCCACCCCAACCATTGTGTCAACTGTGGGGGGGCTCATGCCACCAACTCCATGAAGTGTCACTTCTGGAAGAATCGGTTCAACCGCGAGTGGATCATGGCTCGCTATGAACGCGACGAGGTGCGTCGACGGTCCCCTGGACCGCTCGGACTTCCCGCTGACGTCTTCCCCAGGCCGCCTAAGGTGAAGGGACCCCCGGTGACTCGTAATGGTTGAAGGACCCTTACGGACACTTTCTATACTGAGTCAGAATGTAGCGAAAAATTATGACTTAGTTTCCACCATGCTAGAAACGAAAGAGAAATCCGTTGACGTAGTATGTATTCAAGAGCCGCCGTGGCGGCTCATTCGATGCACGATCTCGACGTCGGACAGGGAAGGCGCTCCGGTCATCGGGGCCCCGACTCATCCGGGGTGGATGTGCTTCTTTCGCAGGCCACGCGGGGACGATGACGTCCCCCGGGTCATGACGTTTGTGTCCAAACGCCTGGAGCATCTGCGCCCGGCGTTTCGCACGGACCTTGTTGATCATTGGGATATCCTGTTGATCACTTTTCAGTCGGACGGCGACGTCCCTGTGAACTTGCTCAACGTCTACTCGGACGATGACTCAACAGCCATTCGTTGGCTGTCAGACAATGTTGATCGCCTCCCACGGCTGAATTACATGGGAGGGGACTTCAATTGCCATTCGCGGATCTGGGATCCAGATTACCCGAATAATAATCACATGGCTGACACTCTAATTGATGTCGCCATGAGGCTCGGGGTGGTCGTTAGTGTTCGGGAGCGTCGCTCCCCCACTCACTTCCCCCGGATCGTGGGCCATAGGCCTTCGGTCATTGATCTCATGTTCCTGCCGGAGGATACGACGGCGGGGCTTGTTCACAATGTGTCGGAAGACGAGATGCTCCCCTCGGATCATGCTCCGCTTTCTGTCGCGTTGCCTATTCCTTTCTTTGGAGTCGGAGCGCATCGCTTCCGAATCAAATAAGATGATTTTGAGGACTTCGTGAAGCACTTTCGTGGCGGCTTCGGAGGTCTTGATTGGGGGGGTCTCGATTCCCCTGATGCTATTGAGGCCGCGGCCCAGAGTATCTCCCTGGCTGCTGCCAACGCCTGGACTGCTCATGCGAAGTTGGTCTGTGCATCTCGGTCGCCCAAACCCTGGTGGACTCCGGAGTGCTCACGCGCACTGGACGAATATTGGGCTAGCAGGCTTCCAGAGGCATATATGGAATATTGGCGGCTCGTCCGCATTACCAAACGCAAATTTTATGACTCTCGTATTCATGAAGTTGCTTTTACGAAGATGCAACCTTGGGACCTCATGAAGTGGACCAAGGCGCGCTCGCTTCCGACATACAAGGCTATCCTGAAAGACAGGGAGCCCTGCACATCACTACCGCAGTTATGGGATGCCTTGCATTCCACCTACAACTCTGCATCTGACAGGCCCATCGACCTGACCGTCTTGGATGACCTTCCTGAAAGGGCTGCCCGTGATTGGGTGGCATTTAGTAGGGTTGAGCTCCGGGACATGCTCAGGAAGTGTTCCAACCTGTCAGCCCCTGGCCCGGATCATCTGAGCTGGCAGGTTCTCAAGATGCTATTTTTGTCTGACAATGATGCGGCAGACAAATTTCTCGCCCTCGTCAATGCCTGCCTTCGGGTTGGGTATTTCAAGGAGTTGGTTTCGGTCATCATTCCGAAACCTGGCAAACCCAATTACTCAACACCGAAGATGTTCAGGCCCATTGTGCTCCTGAACACCCTTGGTAAACTCGCTGAGAAGATGCTGGCTAATCGCCTGCAATTCGAGGCACTCGAACATGGGATTTTTCATCCCAATCAGTTTGGTGGCGTCAGGCAACACTCGACCGAGGATGCCGGGCTCTATCTCACTCATCTCGTACAGGCCGGTTGGGCCCAGAAGCTCAAGACGAGCGTGGTCGCGTTCGATCTCGCTCAGTTCTTTCCTTCCATCAACCATGACGTGTTGATTGCCATCATGATCCGCCTCGGGTTCCCTGCGGAGGTCGTGAAATTCTTCCGGTCCTACTTGGTGGGCCGGTCTACCTGGTACAAGTGGGGGCTGACACCTCTCACCCGTGCCAAGCTGATGTGGGTGTGGGACAGGGCTCTGCCCTGTCTCCGGTCCTGTCGGCTATTTGCATGGTGCCTGTGATGCACCTTTTTCAGCTCGTGGTGGATATCCACCACAGGGCTCTTATTTCGTACATGGATGATGGTACCATTGTCGTCCAGTCGAAAACATGGGAGGAGAATCTCATTAAACTCAGGGAGCTGTATGGGGTGGTTAGCCGCCTCGTGTCTGCCCTTGGGTTGGCTCTGGAGCACTTGAAGAACGAGGCGTTCCACTTTTCCAGGAATCCAAGGGATGAGAATCCCCCTGTGGATCTTGGCTTCGCTCCCTTAACCGGGGATTCCCCACTGAAACCAAAGCCCTTTTGGAGGTATTTGGGTTTCTATTTTGATCGGGCACTCCACTTTACCGAGCACGTGCGCTTTTATTCCACCAAAGCTCTCACCACCATCTTGGCGATGAAGATGCTTGGCAATTCAACCAGAGGTATGAACGCCGAACAGCGGCGTCTCCTCTACCGCGCATGCATACTTCCGGTGGCAACATACGGGAGTCGCTTGTGGTATTACGAGGGTGCCCGTATTAAGGGCATCCTCAAGATGTACTCGCAGATGCAGCGCAAAGCTGCTCTGTGGATTCTTGGTGCTTTCCGCACTACCACTGGCGGGGCTGTGGAGTCCATTGCGGGCCTCCTCCCCATCCACTTGCACCTTCGGAAGCTCTCTCACCGGAGCATCCATAGGCATAACACACTCTACAGCCAACATCCGACGATTCGCCTTTGGGGCGGTCACCGGATGATGGTGTGGAAGTTTCTCACCCCATGTCCTTAGCCGGACCAGCCCGGGAGATGCCCGCGCTTCTGCGCATGTATCCTTCTCCTCTCACAGATGTTGCCCTGGCATATGGCACCATTCACGAGTCCTTTGACCCGACCTCTTCGGAGGCCAGGCCTGGGAATCGCATTCGAGACCTTTACGGGTCTCAAATCAAGCTTGACCTCATCATCCCGAAAGAGAAAGAGGCAGCCAAGCTTCACAAACAGGCGCTTGATCGCCTTTTCGAGTCCGAGTGGGGCAAATTCGAGTGCGTCTCGGTTGCTTGTGATGGGTCTGTCCCCCAGGACAAGACCCTCCAGGCGGTCGTGGTGTGCGTCGTGTTTCATGGCCCTGGCCCGGGTGTCCGCTCGAAGGTGGCTGCCAGTAAGGCAACCGCCCCCGACACGGAGCTCATTGCCCTCTCCATGGGGGTGGTGGCCGCTCTTCGAACACCTGACCTCTGGCGGGTCCACATGTTCACCGACTCGCTGGCGTCCGTCAACTTGTTGTTGGATGCCAGCATCCATTCTGGGCAGTCGCGCTCGATTGTGGTGTGCTTGGTTCTCCGAGAATGGCTTTCGGCCGATCCAGGTCGGGTCGTCTCTTTTCACTATGTCCCGTCGAAGATGCGATGGGGCCCCCACCTTGAGGCCCATGAGGCTGCGATGGAGTCGCATCCCTCTTTGGGTTGTCATCCCAAGCGCACGCTGAACATGGCGCTTGCTCTCGCATCTGATGCGGTGGAGGAGGAATGAGTCCACCTGTTCCACACCCCGAAGTATCAGGGTCGCAATTTCTACCCGCTCACAGCGAGGGGTAAACCGCTCCAGCCCACGGCCGCCAAGGGCGGCCCCTGGCTCACTCTCCTGCATCACAGGAGGCCGCCCATTATGGCGCGCTTTACCTGCGCAATCACAAACCATGCCCCAATCGGGGCTTATCAGTCTCGCTTCGGGCTGTCAGGTGATGACATCCACTGCCAGTGCGGCACCTTTGAAACCCGCCACCACATCATTAATCACTGCCCCCTCTATGAGGAGGGCCGGATTTGCATTCCTCGGGACCGCTTTGATGGTCACCACTTCCTTGAGTTCATTCTCGTTTTCCCCACGACGTTCGCCTTTCCGGAGGGGACGATCGGAGAGCGCCCGCCATGAGTAGGCCCTCAGCCTGACGTGTGCGCTGGCTCCTTTTGGAGACGCGGCATTGCACAGGGCGGTTTCTCGGCATCAGGTCCGGTTTTATCCAGACCAGCCTTACCTCGGGAACCGACAATTTGACGCCTATCGGTAGTCAGTGCCCTCAGTCATTGGACTAAGTTGGGTCCCCTGGCATGGGACCCTCGCCCAACTGCCCTTGCGGGCGACTGTGGCGGAGCCGGTTGTGCGGACGGTAGTCGGGGTACCGTTTTTGACGAAGCCGCAGTGCTGCGCACCGCGCGGTCTACGTAGCGTATTTTCGAAGACGCTTGTTTCAGCTTCGCAAGCTTTATCGCCCTTTACGTACTGTTAGGTGTGGAGGTTTAGTTTATGTTTCGGTCTGTATTCATAACACCGGACTGCTATCGGGCGCCAGGATATAAATAATTTGATCAAAAAAAAAAAAAAAAGCCATCTGTTGTCATGAACGGTTGGGATAGGAAGCCTGCGAAGCCGGTCATGCAGCCATTAGTGGTGACACGAAACGGGCGACCGACGTATTGGGGTGGTCGCAGGAGTGGTTCCTCAGAGAGTAGGCATTTGAGCGTGACAAATGCCTTCTGTTGTGCTGGGCCCCACTTGTCCTTCAGGGAGGCAGCATTTAGGGCTCTCTTGTATGCCTCCTTTCGGACACGCCAGTTGGCACTCAGTGTTTCAACCTTGATGTTGTGTGTGAGGTCTGTCAGTGGTGTTGCAATGCGGGCGTAGTTGGCTATGAGTCGTCTAAAGTAGTTGGTAAGACCGAGGAACCCAAGTAGCTGTTGAGCTGTTTCTGGGCATGGCCAGTTTACAACTGCGCCAACCTTGTTGAGGTTGGGTCGGATTCCATGTGGTCCGACCATTGCACCTGCAAATAAGACGTTGGTTTGAAAGAGCTTGGTTTTGCTCGGAGCTAGAGACAGCTTCTTCGATCTGCAGTGTTCGAAGAACTTGCGGAGGTTGGCGATCTTTCAGTCGAATTCGTCCCTGGGAATGCAGATGTCGTCCATCCAGTTGACGAGTTCACGGCCAATCATGTCGTCCAAGGCAATTGATACCATTTCGCAGAATGTCGCTGGGGCACCTGTGAGACCAAAAGGCATCCTCAGGTAGACGTAGTACCCTCTGCCTTCGATGTAGAAGGCAATGTATGGTACCAATTCGTCATCCAGTGGAACTACATAGTAGCCTGCTGCAAAGTCAATGACACTCGCCCACTGGTGTCCAGCTGTGAACTCTTGTTTGGCCTTGAGGTCGCCAGCTGGAAACGGTGGTACCTGTGTGGCTTTGTTAAGAGCATTGAAGGCATGACAAACACGCCACTTAGTTTTGACTTCACGTGGTGCAGCACCCTCGACGGCCTCGAGAAGTGCTTCATTTGTCTCGCCAGGTTCCATAACCTGTTCCCAGAACAGGGGCAGGCCATTTCGGATGCATTCGGCGTTAACGCTCCTGAGGATCTCTATGCGTGTTAGTCCAGTCTTACCTGCCTCCTTGGGGGCCAGGTTGGTGCTGCTGAGGCTCTTGATGAAAGTGCCTGGGACCTTCTGGATGACATGTGATTTCTCCATCTCGTCCAAGATATCGTTGAACCAGGCTTTCTGTAATTCTGTCACCAGTCTTTGATTTATGCGGGTGGGGAACTTGGTCTTGGGGTCAATGTTGAGCTTGTGTTTGTACCAGTTGACGAAGTATACTTCACTGAGGGACAGAGCAAAGACATTCACGAATGAGGTTGCGTACTGTCTCGCATTGTTCGCTTGTCAGGTCCGGTCCTATGTCGATCTTCTTGAGGATCTTGTTCACCTGTGCTTCGGCGAACGGTTCCTTGACACATGGTGAGGTGTTCTCTCCACGGTCGATGGCGAAATTGTCTGTTCGTACCTCTCCGATGGCATTGACCGAGGTCTTGTTCACTTCGTCGTTGTCCTTCATCGCTGTGAGCACCATGTCGCGGAGGGTGTCGATCTTGTTCCTGAGTTGTTTGATGTGGACTTCTGATTGTAGGAGGTTCGCCAGTTCGGTTTTGCTATTGGTGGACTTGGTGTCGATGCCGAATAGTTGTTCGATGTTGACCTTCTGGTGGTGTAGGCACCAGCATTCGGTGTCGAGATCTGTGGCGGCGCCTCTGTCGTCCTTGGAGAACTTTGGGTGGGGCGCGCATCCGTGTACTGGTGGGGTTAGTTTCGATGTACGGGCATACTCGTTTATCACCTCATTTTCCCATTCACAGGTCGTTCTGGCATTCCACTTGTTGCGTTGTTGTTGGTGGATCGGGAACAGGCTGGGGTTGGGCTCCAAGTGGAATTGTCGGAGCCATTCTTCTGCGGACTTGTGTTCATGATTTGGGTGTGTGTTGCCGGCGTCTGTTAGGTACTTGTTCCACCATGTTTCCGCCCGTGGGTTGTCCGAGTCTTGGAGGAGGTGGATCTGTACCCATTCGTCCGCCATCTCCCGTTCGGGGTCTGAGATCTTCCTGCTGTTCCCTTGCTCTGTGTTCACTTTTCTCTCTCGCTTCTCCATCCCTTTCTCTGCCTGTTCCTCCATTCAGACTGTTTTCTCCGCCTCATAGACATCTTGTCGTCGCCACCCTTGTTTGGGTTGTGGTGTCAGTGGTGTTGTACCTTCAACTGGTTCATTGTCACCATCGTGTTCACGGCTGGGTTTAGTGATTGGTGTCGGGGTTATGGCTAGGACGTTGGGTATGGTTGGGTTCTTTGGGTTGTCAAGGTAGTTGCTGATGGTTTCAGAGGTGTTTGGTCCACGCAGGAGGATGAGGTCGGTCTTGTAGTCATGGATGGCCCGCATCTGTTTGAGCCATGGTTTTCCCAGTATGACATCAAAGGCGTCGCCACAGTCGAAGACCTCGAACGTTGAGTTTGATTCGGTCCCACCGACTCTGACCGTCCCTGTCCATCTCCCCATTGACAGTTCTGATTGGCTGTTCGCAACTCCAATGCGTGTTCATGAAGGGGTAAGGCATTTGAGACCTAAGCAGTGGCTGTAGTTTTGCCATCTGTGTTTGGAGATGCAGTTATGCATGGCTCCGTCGTCAACCTGCCCTGTGGCACCTTCCTTTTCCAGCAACCACCACCACCGAAACTTCAAACAGCGAGCACACTTGTTTTCTGAATGTCATCCTCCTCTGCCTCTCAGCAGGCAGCTTCTAGGGGGAGTCGTCATACATCGGCGGCCCCCTCTGGGTCTCAGCGCTCGACAACGTCATCGGCAGCGGTCAAGCCGACAGCACCTTCCCAGTCAACCCATTCCTCCCCTGCTCCTCCCAGTCCAATTGAATGGGCTGAGGATCAGCCCGATCCTGGACCGCTTCGCTTCCCTGCAAGCCCCAGCCCTGCCCCCAGCTCGTCCGTCGCCCTGATGGCCGTCGATGAGGACGTCTATGCCACCCCCAAGAGAGGTCGATCGCCCTCTCTTGCTGGCTTCACCCCCACCTCCAAGCGGCATAAGTTGAAGGAGAGGGCTCCCGATGCTGCATGGGGGTCATCCGGTATGGACTTCTTTCGTGAGTTGTCCGCCGCGTCGCAGGCCTGGTACCCCCCGTACCAGGACGCTGACACTCAGGGAGTCGCGCACGACAAACTCGGGATCGCCCTCATCAGCACTCCTGATGCCGCCCACACGGATGCCATTGTGGTTGTCCGTGCCCTCCACACTATTGACTCTTGGCTCGGCATGCTGGGCCAGAAGGGCGGTTCCATTCCCAGCGACATATCGTCTCATGTCGCACTCGCCATGGGGGAGATCGGCTTGGCCGGCCTCACCTCTGGACTGTTCACTCAGTCCCTCATCGATGCCGAGAAGGCCGCGAAGGCGGCCACTCCCAATTCCGATGAGGCCAAGCTCGCCTTTCAGGCAGGGTTGGACCTTGTCCGCGGGTTCACCACTCTTCGGGATGGCTTCGGGAACCTTGTTCCTGGAGCACCTCGCTCTAACATCGTCGTTCTGGGGGCGCCTGCGCCCCCACGCAACCCCGATCCTCCTCGACAGCACATGGCTCCGCCTTCAGTCTTTCGCGACCTGCAGACCGCTGTCAAACCCCGCACGCCCCCCGCCCAACCTGGCCCGAAAGGGAAAGGAAAGGCAAGGGACCCCAGGCCTCCTCCTGTCATGAACCGGGCCTCTCGCCCGCTTCCCAAGGGCACGTTTGCCAAGGTGACCGCCACCCCCCGGATGACAGCTTGCGTTGGTAAGCCTGATTATGCTGCACCTGCGGACCCTCGCAAGAGGGGCCGAGGCCAGCCTGGTGCTGTCGCTGCCGACATAGCCGACCTCGCTCGCTTGTTCCCGGACCTTAGTCCGGCTGACATCGTGGGACTTCATCGCCAGGCCCAAGAACGGGCCGGCTCTCCTTCTGGGTCTTCTGCCCCCCAGCGGAAGAAGATCAAGTCTACTACCGGTGGGCCTAGCCACAAGCAGGCCCTCATCTACCCTTCTGAGGAGCATGCGCTTGTGCCCAAGCGCCTCATGGAGACTATCAACCAAGGTCTTGTCGCAGACAAGCGCTCGCACCTTCCTTTTCCGGAAACCACCACCACCGAAAACTTGAACAGCGAGCAAAGCACTTTTCTCCTATGTCATCCTCTTCTGCCTCTCAGCAGGCAGCGTCTAGAGGTAGTCGCCGTCCCTCGGCGGCTGCCTCTGGCTCTCAACGTCCGGCAACGTCATCGGCGGCGGTCAAGCCGATGACGCCTTCCCCGTCGACCCCCCCCTCTCCCTCCCCCTCTCGCCCTGGCGATTGGGCAATGGATGAGCCCGATCTTGGACCGTGTCACTTCCCGGCGAGCACCACTCCCCAGCCGTCCTCAGCGTCCACTCCGATGGCCGTCGATGACGATGTTTCTGCCACCCCCAAGAGAGGCCGATCACCCTCTCTCGCTGGCTTCACCCCTACCCCCAAGCGCCACAGGAGCAAGGAGAGGGCCCCCGATGACCCATCGGAGGACATCGAGACGGATTTCTTTCGTGAGACGTCCGCTTCCTCTCAGCGTCGGTACCCGCCGTACGGTGATGCTGATTCTCAAGGAGTTGCGCACGAGGAGATTGGTCTGGCCCTCATTGGCATGACTGACTCTGTCCACTCGGATGCCATTGTGGTCGTCTGCGCCCTACACTCCATCGACGCCTGGCTCAACATGTTGGGCCAGAAAGGCAGTGCTATTCCCGACGACATTTCCAGTCACGTCTCCCTTGCCATGGGTGAGATCGGCCTCGCCAGTCTTACTACTGGCCTGTTTTCTCAGTCGTTGAGGGCTGTCTCTGCTATCGCGGAGACAGCTCCACGCGATTCCGATGCGTTCAAGCTCGCTTATCAGACGGGTCTCGATCTGATGAGGGGGTACGCTGCTCTTCGCGACGGCTTCGGGAACCTGGTCCCTGGAGCCCCGCGTTCCAACATCGTCGTTCCGGGGGCCCCTGCGCCCCCTCACAACCCCGATCCTCCTCCCCGGCATCAGACAGCCCCTCCGGTCTTTCGCGACCTCCGGGACCATGCCAAACCCCGTGCGCCCCCCGCCCAACCTGGCCCGAAAGGGAAAGGGAAGGCAAGGGACCCCGGGCCTCCCCCAGTTGTGAACCGGGCCTCTCGCCCGCTTCCCAAGGGCACGTTCGCCAAGGTGACTGCAACCCCCGGATGCAGGTCCAAGGCCGACCTTTCTACGCTGCGCCTGCTGACCCTCGCAAGAGGGGCCGAGGCCAGCCCGGCTCTGTCACTGCCGACATAGCCGATCTCGCTCGCCTGTTCCCGGACCTCAGTCCGGCTGACATTGCGGGTCTTCATCGCCAGGCCCGTGAGCGGGCCGGCTCTCCCTCTGGGTCTTCTGCCCCCCCGCGGAAGAAGATCAAGTCTACTACCGGTGGGCCTAGCTGCAAGCAGGCCCTCGTCTACCCTTCTGAGGAGCACACGCTTGTGCCCGAGCGCCTCATGGAGACTATCAATCGGGGGCTTGTCGCTGACAAGCACTCGGTTCGCGCCTCGGCTGTCACACCCATCAATGGTGGGTGGTCCGTCGATCTTACGTGGCCTCTGACTGCAATGGACCTCACTACGATCTCCACGTGGGCCGCGAAAGCGTACCCGAAGGGGACCACCACCCGGGCCGTGATCCCTCAGTCACGGTCCTATCTCAAGATCGTCTCCGCCCCCTTTCGTTTCGGCGAGGAGGAGGGGGACGTTCTTACTGTTTTGAAGATGGAGGAGGTGTTCGCGCATGACGCGCTCCTCTCCACTTTCCCCCTGGCCGCGCGCCCGCGTGTTGTTCGGAACTCTAAGTTCTCGGACTCCGCGACCATCTGATTCGACATTTGGGACTCCAAGAAGGGGTCCAACCTCAAACAACTGGAGGGTAAACGAGTCCTCGTTTATGGGTACAGTTGCTTCATTCACACTGCTGAGAGGCACGCCGGCACCCCTCTGTGCCCCCGCTGCATGCGGTGGGGCCACATCGAGCGCCTGTGCCCCAATCGGGGTCACACGTGTTCGAAGTGCGGAGGTCCGCATGGTGCGGAGTATCATCGGGTTCTCGGGGCGTGCTGCAAGGCACAGCCCAAGGCCCAGCCTCCCGTCGCCGCGACTCCCGCGGGCGACCCTTGTCCCCACCCCGACCGTTGTGTCAACTGCGGGGGGGCTCATGCCACTGACTCCACGAAGTGTCACTTCTGGAAGAATCGGTTCAACCGCGAGTGGATTATGGCTCACTATGAACACGATGAGGTGCGTCGACGGTCCCCGGGACCGCTCGGACTTCCCGCTGACGTCTTCCCCAGGCCGCCTAAGGCGAAGGGACCCCCGGTGACTCGTAATGGTTGAAGGACCCTTACGGACACTTTCTATACTGAGTCAGAATGTAGCGAAAAATTATGACTTAGTTTCCACCATGCTAGAAACGAAAGAGAAATCCGTTGACGTAGTATGTATTCAAGAGCCGCCGTGGCGGCTCATTCGATGCACGATCTCGACGTCGGACAGGGAAGGCGCTCCGGTCATCGGGGCCCCGACTCATCCGGGGTGGATGTGCTTCTTTCGCAGGCCACGTGGGGACGATGACGTCCCCCGGGTCATGACGTTTGTGTCCAAACGCCTGGAGCATCTGCGCCCGGCGTTTCGCACGGACCTTGTTGATCATTGGGATATCCTGTTGATTACTTTTCAATCGGACGGCAACGTCCCTGTGAACTTGCTCAACGTCTACTCGGACGATGACTCAACAGCCATTCGTTGGCTGTCAGACAATGTTGATCGCCTCCCACGGCTGAATTACATGGGAGGGGACTTCAATTGCCATTTGCGGATCTGGGATCCAGATTGCCCGAATAACAATCACATGGCTGATACCCTGATTGATGTCGCCATGAGACTCGGGGTTGTGGTTAGTGTCCGGGAGCATCGCTCCCCCACTCACTTCCCCCGGATCGTGGGCCATAGGTCCTCGGTCATTGATCTCATGTTCCTGCCGGAGGATACGACGGCGGGGCTTGTTCACAACGTGTCGGAAGATGAGATGCTCCCCTCGGATCATGCTCCGCTTTCTGTCGCATTGCCTATTCCCTTCTTCGGAGACGGAGCGCGTCGCTTCCGGATCAAGGAAGATGATTTCGAAGACTTCGTGAAGCACTTTCGGGGTGGCTTCGGAGGTCTTGATTGGGGGGATCTCGATTCCCCTGATGCTATTGAGGCCGCAGCCCAGGGTATCTCCCTGGCTGCCGCCAACGCCTGGACCGCTCATGCAAAGTCGGTCCGCGCATCTCAGTCGCCCAAACCCTGGTGGACTCCGGAGTGCTCGCGCGCACTGGACAAATACCGGGCTAGTAGGCTTCCAGAGGCATATACGGAATATCGGCGGCTTGTCCGCGTTACCAAACGCAAATTTTATGATTCTCGCATTCATGAAGTTGCATTTACGAAGATGCCACCTTGGGACCTCATGGATTGGACCAAGGCGCGCTCGCTTCCGACGTATGAGGCTATCCTGAAAGACGGGGAGCCCTGCACATCACTAACGCAGTTATGGGATGCCTTGCATTCCACCTACAACTCTGCATCTGACAGGCCCATCGACCTGACCGTCTTGGATGACCTTCCCGAAAGGGCTGCCCGTGATTGGGTGGCGTTTAGTAGGGTTGAGCTCCGGGACGTGCTCAGGAAGTGTTCCAACCTGTCAGCCCCTGGCCCGGATCATCTGAGCTGGCAGGTTCTCAAGATGCTATTTTTGTCTGACAATGATGCGGCAGACAAATTCCTCGCCCTCGTCAATGCCTGCCTGCGGGTTGGATATTGGCCGGCGTATTTCAAGGAGTCGGTTTCGGTCATCATCCCGAAACCCGGCAAACCCAATTATTCAACACCGAAGATGTTCAGGCCCATCGTGCTCCTGAACACCCTCGGTAAACATGCCGAGAAGATGCTGGCTAACCGCCTGCAGTCCGAGGCTCTTGAACATGGGATCTTTCATCCCAATCAGTTTGGTGGCGTCAGGCAACACTCGACAGAGGATGCCGGGCTCTACCTCACTCATCTCGTATGGGCCGGTTGGGCCCAGAAGCTCAAGACGAGTGTGGTCGCTTTCGATCTTGCTCAGTTCTTTCCTTCCATCAACCATGACGTGTTGATTGCCATCATGATCCGCCTCGGGTTCCCTGCGGAGGTCGTGAAATTCTTCCGGTCCTACTTGGTAGGCCGGTCTACCCGGTACAAGTGGGGGGCTGACACCTCTCACCTGTGCCAGGCTGACGTGGGTGTGGGACAGGGCTCTGCCCTGTCTCCGGTCCTGTCGGCTATTTGCATGGTGCCCGTGATGCGCCTTTTCCAGCTCGTGGTGGATATCCGCCGCGGCGCTCTTATCTCGTACGTGGACGATGGTACTATCGTCCCTTCCTTTTCCGGAAACCACCACCACCGAAACTTCAAACAGCGAGCACACTTGTTTTCTGAATGTCATCCTCCTCTGCCTCTCAGCAGGCAGCTTCTAGGGGGAGTCGCCGTACATCGGCGGCTCCCTCTGGGTCTCGAAGGCCGACATCGTCGACGGCAGCGGTCAGGCCGTCGGCGCCCTCCCAGTCGACCCCCGTATCCCCTGCTCCTCTCAGTCCGCTCGAATGGGCTGAGGAGCAGCCCGATCCTGGACCGTCTCGCTTTCCTGCGAGCCCCAGCCCCGCCCCGCGCTCGTCCGTCACCCCGATGGCCGTCGATGAGGACATCCTCGCCACCCCCAAGAGAGGCCGATCGCCCTCTCTTGCTGGCTTTACCCCCACCTCCAAGCGGCATAAGTCGAAGGAGAGGGCTCCCGATGCTGCATCGGGTTCTTCAGGCATGGACTTCTTTCGTGAGTCGTCCGCCACGTCGCAGGCCCGGTACCCTCCGTACCAGGACGCTGATACTCAAGGGGTCGCGCACAACGAACTCGGGATTGCTCTCATCGGCACTCCTGACGCCGCCCACACGGATGCCATCGTGGTCGTCCGCGCCCTTCACACTATCGACTCTTGGCTCGGCATGCTGGGCCAAAAGGGCGGTACTATTCCCAGCGACATATCGTCTCATGTCGCACTTGCCATGGGGGAGATCGGCCTCGCCGGTCTCACCACTGGACTGTTCTCTCAGTCCCTCATCGATGCCGAGAAGACCGCGCATGCGGCCGCTCCCAATTCCGATGAGGCCAAGCTCGCCTTTCAGGCGGGGTTGGACCTTGTCCGCGGGTTCACCGCTCTTCGAGATGGCTTTGGGAACCTTGTTCCTGGAGCTCCTCGTTCCAACATCATCGTTCCGGGGGCCCCTGCGCCCCCTCGCAACCCTGATCCTCCTCCACGGCATCAGACGGCCCCCCCGGTCTTTCGCGACCTTCGGGACCATGCCAAACCCCGTGCGCCCCCCACCCAACCTGGCCCGAAAGGGAAAGGGAAGGCGAGGGACCCCGGGCCTCCCCCAGTTGTGAACCAGGCCTCCCGCCCGCTTCCCAAGGGCACGTTCGCCAAGGTGACTGCAACCCCCCGGATGCAGGTCCAAGGCCGACCCTTCTACGCTGCACCTGCTGACCCTCGTAAGAGGGGCCGAGGTCAGCCCGGCTCTGTCGCTGCCGACATAGCCGACCTTGCTCGCCTGTTCCCGGACCTCAGTCTGGCTGACATCGCGGGCCTTCATCGCCAGGCCCGTGAGCGGGCCGGCTCTCCCTCTGGGTCTTCTGCCCCCCCGCGGAAGAAGATCAAGTCTACTACCGGTGGGCCTAGCCGTAAGCAGGCCCTCGTTTACCCTTCTGAGGAGCACGCGCTTGTGCCTGAGCGCCTCATGGAGACTATCAACCGAGGCCTTGTCGCTGACAAGCGCTCGGTTCGCGCGTCGGCTGTGGCACCCATCAATGGTGGGTGGTCGGTCGATCTCACATGGCCGCCTACAGCGACGGACCTTACCACGATCTCCACTTGGGCCGCGAAGGCGTACCCGAAGGGGACCACCACTCGGGCCGTGATCCCTCAGTCACGGTCCTACCTCAAGATCGTTTCCGCTCCCTTTCGCTTCGGCGAGGAGGAGGGGGACATTCTTACTGTTTCAAAGATGGAGGAGGTGTTTGCGCATGACACGCTCCTCTCCACTTTCCCCCTGGCCGCGCGCCCGCGTGTTGTTCGGAACTCCAAGTTCTCAGACTCCGCGACCGTCTGGTTCGATATTTGGGACTCCAAGAAGGGGTCCAACCTCAAACAACTGGAGGGTAAGCAAGTCCTCGTTTACGGCTACAGCTGTTTCATTCGCGCTGCCGAGAGGCATGCCGGCACCCCTCTGTGCCCCCGCTGCATGCGGTGGGGCCACATCGAGCGCCTGTGCCCCAATCGGGGTCACACGTGTTCGAAGTGCGGAGGTCCGCATGGTGCGGAGTATCACCGGGTTCTTGGGGCATGCTGCAAGGCACAGCCCAAGGCCCAACCCCCTGTCGCCGCGACTCCCGCGGGCGATCCTTGTCCCCACCCCGACCGTTGTGTCAACTGCGGGGGGGCTCACGCCGCTGACTCCACGAAGTGCCACTTCTGGAAGAATCGGTTTAATCGCGAGTGGATTATGGCTCGCTATGAACGCGATGAGGTACGTCGACGGTCCCCCGGGCCGCTCGGACTTCCCGCTGACGTCTTCCCCAGGCCGCCTAGGGCGAAGGGACCCCCGGTGACTCGTAATGGTTGAAGGACCGCTACGGACACTTTCTATACTATCTCATAATGTAGCGAAAAATTATGATTTAGTTTCCACCATGCTAGAGACTAAGGAGAAGACGGTCGACGTAGTATGTATTCAAGAGCCGCCGTGGTGGCTCATTCGACGCACGATCTCGACGTCGGATAGGGAAGGTGCTCCGGTCATCGGGGCCCCGACTCATCCGGGGTGGATGTGTTTCTTCTGTAGGCCACGTGGGGACGATGACGTCCCCCGGGTCATGACGTTTGTGTCCAAGCGCTTGGAGCATCTGCGCCCGGCGTTTCGCACGGACATTGTTGATCATCGGGATATCCTGTTGATCACTTTTCAGTCGGACGGTGACGTCCCTGTCAACTTGCTCAACGTCTACTCGGACGATGACTCGACGGCCATTCTCTGGCTGTCAGACAATGTTGATCGCCTCCCACGGTTGAATTACATGGGAGGGGACTTCAATTGCCATTCGCGAATCTGGGATCCAGATTACCCGAATAATAATCACATGGCTGACACCCTGATCGATGTTGCCATGAGGCTCGGGGTGGTCGTTAGTGTCCGGGAGCACCGCTCCCCCACTCACTTCCCCCGGGTCGTGGGCCATAGGTCCTCGGTCATCGATCTCATGTTCCTGCCGGAGGATACTACGGCAGGTCTTGTTCACAACGTATCGGAAGACGAGATGCTCCCATCGGATCATGCTCCGCTTTCTGTTGCGTTACCTATCCCCTTCTTTGGAGACGGAGCGCGTCGCTTCCGGGTCAAAGAAGACGATTTCGAAGACTTCGTGAAGCACTTTCGGGGTGGCTTCGGAGGTCTTGATTGGGGGGATCTCGATTCCCCTGATGCTATTGAGGCCGCGGCCCAGGGTATTTCCCTGGCTGCCGCCAACGCCTGGACCGCTCATGCGAAATTGGTCCGAGCTTCTCGGTCACCGAAACCCTGGTGGACTCCGGAGTGCTCGCGCGCACTGGACGAATATCGGGCTAGTAGGCTTCCGGAGGCGTATACGGAATATCGGCGGCTTGTCCGCGTTACCAAACGCAAATTTTATGACTCTCGCATTCATGAAGTTGCATTTACGAAGATGCGACCTTGGGACCTCATGGAGTGGACCAAGGCGCGCTCGCTTCTGACGTACGAGGCCATCCTGAAAGACGGGGTGCCCTGCACGTCATTACCGCAGTTGTGGGATGCGCTGCATTCCACCTATAACTCTGCATCTGACAGGCCCATCGACCTGACCGTTTTGGATGATCTTCCCGAAAGGGCTGCCCATGAGTGGGTGGCGTTTAGTAGGGTCGAGCTCCGGGACGTGCTCGGGAAGTGTTCTAACCTGTCAGCCCCTGGCCCGGATCATCTGAGCTGGAGGGTTCTCAAGATGCTATTTCTGTCTGACAATGATGCGGCAGACAAGTTCCTCGCCCTCGTCAATGCCTGCCTGCGGGTTGGGTATTGGCCGGCGTATTTTAAGGAGTCGGTTTCGGTCATCATACCGAAACCTGGCAAACCGAATTATTCAACGCCAAAGATGTTCAGGCCCATTGTGCTCCTGAACACCCTTGGCAAACTCGCTGAGAAGATGCTGGCTAACCGCCTGCAGTTCGAGGCACTTGAACATGGGATTTTTCATCCCAATCAGTTTGGTGGCGTCAGGCAACACTCGACCGAGGATGCCGGGCTCTATCTCACTCATCTCGTAAGGGCCGGCTGGGCCCAGAAGCTCAAGACTAGCGTGGTCGCATTCGATCTCGCTCAGTTCTTTCCTTCCATCAACCATGACGTGTTGATTGCCATCATGATCCGCCTCGGGTTCCCTGCGGAAGTCGTGAAATTCTTCCGGTCCTACTTGGTAGGCCGGTCTACTCGGTACAAGTGGGGGGCTGACACCTCTCACCCGTGCCAGGCTGACGTGGGTGTGGGACAGGGCTCTGCCCTGTCACCGGTCCTGTCGGCTATTTGTATGGTGCCCGTGATGCGCCTTTTCCAGCTCGTGGTGGACATCCGCCGCGGTGCTCTTATTTCGTACGTGGACGACGGTACTATCGTCGTCCAGTCGAAAACATGGGAAGAAAATCTCATTAAACTCAGGGAGCTGTACGGGGTGGTTAGCCGCCTCGTGTCTGCCCTTGGGTTGGCTTTGGAACACTCGAAGAACGAGGCGTTCCACTTCTCCAGGAACCCGAGGGATGAAAATCCCCCTGTGGATCTTGGCTTCGCTCCCTTCACCGGGGATTCCCCACTGAAACCAAAGCCCTTTTGGAGGTATTTGGGTTTCTATTTTGATCGTGCACTCCGCTTTACTGAGCACGTGCACTTCTATTCCACCAAAGCTCTCACCACCGTCTTGGCGATGAAGATGCTTGGCAATTCAACCAGGGGTATGAACGCCGAACAGCGGCGTCTCCTCTATCGCGCATGCGTGCTTCCGGTGGCAACATACGGGAGTCGCTTGTGGTATTACGAGGGTGCCCGGATTAAGGGAATCCTCAAAATGTACTCGCAGATGCAGCGCAAAGCCGCTCTGTGGATCCTTGGTGCTTTCCGCACCACCACCGGCGGGGCCGTGGAGTCCATTGCGGGCCTCCTCCCCATCCACTTGCACCTTCGGAAGCTCTCTCACCGGAGCATCCATCGGCACAACACACTCTACAGCCAGCATCCGACGATTCGCCTTTTGGGGCGGTCACCGGATGATGGTGTGGAAGTCTCTCACCCCATGTCCTTAACCGGACCAGCCCGGGAGATGCCTGCGCTTCTGCGCATGTATTCTTCCCCTCTCACGGATGTTGCCTTGGCATATGGCACCGTTCACGAGTCCTTCGACCCGACCTCTCCGGAGGCCAGGCCTGGGAATCGCATTCGAGACCTTTACGAGTCTCAAATCGAGCTTGACCTTGTCATCCCGAAAGGGAAGGAGGCGGCCAAGCTTCACAAGCAGGCGCTTGATCGCCTTTTCGAGTCCGAGCGAGGCAGATTTGAGTGCGTCTCGGTCGCCTGTGATGGGTCCGTCCCCCGGGACAAGACCCTCCAGGCGGTCGCAGCATGCATTGTGTTTCATGGTCCTGGCCCGGGTGTCCGCTCGAAGGTGGCTGCCGGTAAGGCAACCGCCCCCGATGCGGAGCTCATTGCCCTCTCCATGGGGGTGGTGGCCGCTCTCCGAACACCTGACCTCTGGCGGGTTCACGTGTTCACCGACTCGCCAGCATCTGTCAACTTGTTGTTGGATGCTAGCGTCCATTCTGGGCAGTCGCGCTCGATCGCGGCTTGCTCGGTTCTCCGAGAGTGGCTCTCGGCCGACCCTGGCCGAGTCGTCTCGTTTCACTATGTCCCGTCGAAGATGCGATGGGGCCCCCACCTCGAGGCTCATGAGGCTGCGACGGAGTCGCATCCCTCTTTGGGTCGTCATCCCAAGCGCACACTGAACGTGGCGCTTGCTCTCGCGTCCGATGCGGCGGAGGAGGAATGGGTTCGCCTGTTCCACACCCCGAAGTATCAGGGCCGCAACTTCTACCCACTCACGGAGAGGGGTAAGCCGCTCCAGCCCACGGCCGCCAAGGGCGGCCCCTGGCTCACTCTCTTGCACCACGGGAGGCCGCCCATTGTGGCGCGCTTTACCCGCGCAATCACGAACCATGCCCCAATCAGGGCTTATCGGTCTCGCTTCGGTTTGTCAGGTGATGACATCCGTTGTCGGTGCGGCGCCTTTGAGACCCGCCACCACATCATCAATCACTGCCCCCTGTACGAGGAGGGCCGGATTCGCATTCCGCGGGACCGTTTTGACGGTCATCACATTCTCGAGTTCATTCTCGTCTTCCCCACGACGTTCGCCTTCCCGGAGGGGACGATCGGAGAGCGCCCGCCATGAGTAGGCCCTCAGCCCGACGTGTGCGCTGGCTCCTTTTGGAGACGCGGCGTTGCACAGGGCGGACTCTCGGCTTTAGGTCCGGCTTTGTCCGGACTGGCCTCACTTCGGGAAACGGCAATTCGAAGCCGATCGGTAGCCGGTGCCCTCGGTCACCGGACTAAGTTGGGTCCCCTGGCACGGGACCCTCGTCTGACTGCCCTCGCGGGCGACTGTGGCGGAGCCGGTTGTGTGGACGGTAGTCGTGGTACCGTTTTTGACGAAGGCGCGGTGCTACGCACCGCGCGGTCTACGTAGCGTACTTTCGAGGACGCTTGTTTCAGCTTCGCGAGCTTTATCGCCCTCTACGTACCGTTAGGCGTTTGAGGTTTAGTTTACGTTTCGATTTGTATTCGTAACGCCGGACTGCTATCGGGCGCCGGGATAGAAATAACTTGATCAAAAAAAAAAAAAAAAAAAAAAAAAAAAGATGGTACTATCGTCGTTCAGTCGAAGACATGGGAAGAAAATCCCATTAAACTCAGGAAAGTTGTACAGGGTGGTTAGCCGCCTCGTGTCTGCCCTTGGGTTGGCTTTGGAGCACTCAAAGAACGAGGCGTTCCATTTCTCCAGGAACCCAGGGGATGAAAATCCCCCTGTGGATCTCGGCTTCGCTCCCTTCACCGGGGATTCCCCACTGAAACCAAAGCCCTTTTGGAGGTATTTGGGTTTCTATTTTGATCGTGCACTCCGCTTTACCGAGCACGTGCGCTTTTATTTGACCAAAGCTCTCACCACCATCTTGGCGATGAAGATGCTTGGCAATTCTACCAGGGGTATGAACACCGAACAGCGGCGTCTCCTCTACCGCGCATGCGTACTTCCGGTGGCAACATACGGGAGTCGCCTGTGGTATTACAAAGGTGCCCGTATCAAGGGCATCCTCAAAATGTACTCGCAGATGCAGCGCAAAGCTGCTCTGTGGATTCTTGGTGCTTTCCGCACTACCACTGGTGGGGCTGTGGAGTCCATTGCGGGCCTCCTCCCCATCCACTTGCACCTTCGGAAGCTCTCTCACCGGAGCATCCATCGGCACAACACACTCTACAGCCAGCATCCGACGATTCGCCTTTTGGGGCGGTCACCGGATGATGGTGTGGAAGTCTCTCACCCCATGTCCTTAACCGGACCAGCCCGGGAGGTGCCTGCACTTCTGCGCATGTACCCTTCTCCTCTCACGGATGTTGCCTTAGCTTATGGCACCGTGCACGAGACCTTTGACCCGACCTCTTTGGAGGCCAGGCCAGGGAATCGCATTCGAGACCTCTACGAGTCTCAAATCGAGCTTGACCTCATCATCCCAAAAGGGAAGGAGGCGGTCAAGCTTCACAAGCAGGCGCTGGACTGCCTTTTCGAGTCCGAGCGGGGCAGATTCGAGTGCGTCTCAGTTGCCTGCGATGGGTCCGTCCCCCGGGACAAGACCCTCCAGGCGGTCGTGGTGTGCGTTGTGTTTCATGGCCCTGGCCCGGGCGTCTGCTCAAAGGTGGCTGCTGGTAAGGCGACCGCCCCCGATGCGGAGCTCATTGCCCTCTCAATGGGGGTGGTGGCCGCTCTTCGAACACCTGACCTCTGGCGGGTTCACATGTTCACTGACTCGCCAGCGTCCGTCAACTTGTTGTTGGATGCCAGCGTCCATTCTGGGCAATCGCAGTCGATCGCGGCTTGCTCCGTTCTCCGAGAATGGCTGTTGGCCGACCCTGGCCGCATCATCTCATTTCACTACCTCCCATCAAAGATGCGATGGGGCCCCCATCTTGAGGCTCATGAGGCTGCGACGGAGTCGCATCCCTCTCTGGGCCGTCGTCCCAAGCGCATGCTTAACGTGGTGCTTGCTCTCGCGTCCGATGTGGCGGAGGAGGAGTGGGTTCGCCTGTTCCACACCCCGAAGTACCAGGGTCGCAATTTCTACCTGCTCACCACGAGTGGCAAACCGCTCCAGCCCATGGCCACCAAGGGCAGCCCCTGGCTCACTCTCTTGCATCATGGGAGACCGCCCATTGTGGTGCGCTTTACCTGTGCAATCACAAACCATGCCCCAATCGGGGCTTATCGGTCTCACTTCGGGTTGTCAGGTGATGACATCCATTGCTGGTGCGGTGCCTTTGAGACCCGTCACCACATCATCAATCACTGCCCCCTCTATGAGGAGGGCCGGATTCGGGTTCCTCGGGACTGCTTTGACGGTCACCAATTCCTCGAGTTCATTCTTGTCTTCCCCACGACGTTTGCCTTTCCGGAGGGAACGATCGGAGAGCGCCCGCCATGAGTAGGCCCTCAGCCCGACATGTGCGCTGGCTCCTTTGGGAGACGCGGCGTTGCACAGGGCAGTTTCTTGGCTTCAGGTCCGGCTTTCCCCAGACCGGCCTTCCCTCGGGAAACGGCAATTCGATGCCAATCGGTAATCAGTGCCCTCAGTCACTGGACTAAGTTGGGCCCCCTGGCACGGGACCCTCGCCCAACTGCCCTCGCGGGCGACTGTGGCAGAGCTGGTTGTGCGGATGGTAGTCGGCATACCATTTTTGACGATGGGGCGGTGCTGCGCACTGCGCGGTCCACATAGCGTATTTTCGAGGACACTTGTTTCAGCTTCGCGAGCTTTGTCACCCTCTACATACCGTTAGGCATTTGAGGTTTAGTTTACGGGTTCGTTTGTATTCGTAATGCCGGACTGCTACCGGGCGCCGGGATATAAATAATTTGATCAAAAAAAAAAAAAAAAAAAGACCTGCCCTGTGGCTCTGATGACTTCTTTATTCAGACCAACGAGCCTGATGTGTTGAAGGAAGGGTTTTGGTGCTGAGGGGTCTTCGGTGTTGGTTGAGGATAGTTGTAATAACGTCTCAGTTATGGGCACGTCGTAGGCAAGAACAGGTGACATATTTTTCAAGATACAGTTCACTACGCTAAAAACGTCCTGGCCAGAGGATGTGACTGCAGAGTGGGGGTCCAGGGTCCCCTCTCGCCTCACAGTGAGCTCCGTATCTGAGGTTATCATTGGTGGAGACTCATGTACCTCTATGCACAAGTCTCCGGTCCATTTCCCGAATTGTTGTAGTCCTTGTCGAAGTTGAGGGAGGCAGCGTCATAGATTGACGGTTTGTAGGGGAGGGGGGTCTCTTCCGCAATGTTGATCTGTGCTACGCCAACCACCTCTTGGCCTCATCGCATGAAGAGGAGCCAGCTGACTTTGGCCCTCCATCGTTGCTCGCGCTGGTTGACCTGTCCTGCCGCATCGACAGTGCAGTCGCGGCTGATGTGGCCCTTCTGACCGCACTTGAAGCATTCCTTCAAACCGATGTTCACGGTGCCAGGGGTGAGCGGGTACGGTGGCGTCACGAAGTCAACTTCACAGGTGGGGGTGTGTTGGGACTCCCAAGCCACTAGCGTTCAATTGTAGAGGTTGATCCCCTCCTGGGTCAGTTGGTAGACTACGGAGAGTTCTACTGCACGTCTCGCTAGTTCTTTGTTGCCCGGGCGGCTCGGAGTCTGTGGTGCGTTGTTGGGGGTACGGGGGTAGAAGAGGGAGCTGGGTGCAACTGGTGTGGAGGTGAGGAACGGGTTCTCGTCACGGGCAGGCATTGTGAACCTCTGGTTGCTGTTGGGCGGTCCTCTCAGGATGATCTGGCGGTTGTTGTTGCTGCTGGGGGTTATGTGGGGGGGAAGTTGGCGTTGGAAGGGTTGCTGGGAGTTTTGTTGCTGTTGCTGGTAGCCTGGGTTTGTGATGCGAGGTTGGTAGGAAGGGGGTGGGGCTTGAACTGGGGACTGTATGACAGCCAAGCTGGCAAAGCAATTGGTCAGGGCTGTGACATCCTTCTGCCAGGCCTTGGATTGGTCCATCGCTGATTGGCGGTTCGGGTCCAGCACCTCGAGCTCGTCAGCAATTTGATCAAGCGAGATGGTTTCAACTTCTGCAAGGAAGGTAGCCCAGGTCGTAAGGTGGGAGGGGAGGATGTGACGTACTGCGAGGGGTAGGCCACGGCGCACATCGGGGATGAGGTGCCCCTTGTCATCCTCGAGTGCATCTGTGATTGCGCGAATCTCCTCCACCCACTTCACATGTGTGTACACTTTGTCCTCGTCCTCTTCTAAACAGGTGCCCAGTCTGTCTTCTGAGAGCTGTGTGTTGCGAAGGCAGTCAAGGAGCTCGTCGCGGGTAGGTGCGCAGACGATGGGGAGTGGCCATTTGGCTGTGAACGCAGCGTATAACACTTGCCAGGACACCTTGTCAGCGGCGGTCAGAGTCTGGAACTATACTTCTGCACAATGGCCAGGGTCAAGGTTCTTCTCGAAGTGGTAGAGTTTGGCCGTGAGGGTGGTGGTGTCATCAAACCTGCCTTCAAGTCTTCGGAACCATGTGTGGGGCTTCTCGTTGCCGCTGTAGTTGCCCCAGAAGAGCATGGCTTCTTCCTTTGGCATGTTGTCGTCACTGGAGTCTGGGAGTCATTGGGTATTCTGCAGTGATGGGGATCTAGATAGTGTTGATATTGAGCTGAGGCTGGGGCTGAGAGTTGCTGGGGTGGTTGTAGGGCTGGTTCTGGGGCTGTAGCTGGTGAGGCTGGCTGTGAGGCTGGTAGAACGGGTGTGGATTCGAGCTGATCTGTCTCGGGCTTGGTTCTCGATGCGGGTCTGATTGAGTTTGTTGAGAAGCGTAATGCGGGCTTGTAGCTCCGCTTCCGTGGCACGTCTGTGATGAGCCAGTGTTCTGAAAAAAGCACGGGAAGTGTCGAATCTGCCTCTCTATCACCAAGATGAAGACCGCTGGGCCTCGCTGTGGACTGTCTTGAGCTGCTAAGTGTCAAGAATCCGAAAGTGTTGGAAAACTGCTCTGATTGATGATTGAAGCTGTCTGCAACAAGGGGAAAACTGCTAAGGTGGGTTCAGACTCCGCTCGGCTGGCTCCACCAGCACTGCCACACTGCCTCACTATATCAACCTTTCTTTCCCCTCCGTTGCACCTTACACTCTCCTGCTGCAACGAAGGTTAGTTCTGATTTCATTTTACCTTTATTAATTACTGATACTCTCCTGCTACAATGAAGATAACATTGTCCTGTCTGACATCCCCATTAAGTGTTGGTGTCTTACCTGGTGCCCTTCCAAAGTGTTGTAAATTGGTGATAATAAGTACTTTGTACTCTCTTAGCTGTCCCACAGCAATCACAATCCCCTAAATATTTAGTAATTCAATTGTAAGCTTTGCCTTGCCCTATTTTATACACTGGGTGCACAGGACAATATGCTACTAAATTATATCCTTATTATATTATAAACTGACAGCATTTATAATAATAGTCTGTTTATTCAACTCAACTTGAGATTATATTGAATACTTCTACCTACTCTCATATAGACTTCAAGTAAAGAAATATTGTATATATTTTAAATATGATGATACCATAACTTGATTTAGAGTAATAGAGGGAGAGAGAAGGTAAATATAATCAGAATTTCTTTACTATAAGTTTTGTCTATTCAACTTATTCTAAAGATATTTTGAATACCACATTATATTGTAAACAAATATTAGATAACTTCAATCTATATTAAACCAGAATATAGTGCTGGAATACAAAATAAACTCTGACAAATTAAATCTACCATAAGATTCCTCAAAATATTATAAACATGTTTAGAATATTTGCATAATATAATGTCAAAGCTAAGGGTTAATATGAATGCCTTCTTATTTGAGTAACTTTGCAATATCTTGTATTCAATTATCCTACCATGCACCCAGTGATACTCTTTTAATCACTAAACATTCAGTAAGATTTTTCCTCCTATATGTTTTGCTATGCTCCACACTCACACATGCCTTTAAATCTCCACAGTATGGCATTCTGTGAAATCTTTCTTATTCTTTTGTCTCTTGTTCTCCTTTTCCTAGATTTATAGCCTTTTAAACCTCCCCCCATCATTTTTACTGGCCCACCCTCCTCTCTCCCTGTGCTTTTCTCTTTACCTACTTGTATATATCTTGTGCCAGTGTTTACATATATAGAACAGCCCTCTGCCCCTTGCCAATATATTACTGAGGTCTGCCTCAGCAGACCTCTGTTACTGCTCATTCCAACTTTTGAGCAGCATAGCAGAGGCCAGGGGTGTAAGCAGGGGGTGGCCCAAAATACTTGAACATTAGGACTTTCCACATCCTTTATTATGCTGTCTTGCCAGAGGCAGTTGAACATACAAAATGTAACATTGATTGGGGTATCTCTCCAGGCAGGGTAATCATAAGCTGTCTGTGCTGTCAACAAGTAGATGTACACGAAGTGAAACAAGGAAGGAAGCAAGTGGTCCTTAAAGGCAACCACAATGCCACCAGGCAATCGAACAATACAAGGATAAACAGGCGAGGCGGCAAGGGGGTGGGGGCAGCTCGATAGCAAGGTATGTTCGCGAACCCGTGACAATGAGTGTGGTTACGGGCTGGTATTCAAAAACCACATATACTCATGCACGAACCACTCATTCATCTGTTAAAACACCCTTGACGCCCCCGCTTTGCGTCCGACCTCCATCCCTCGCGCGTGCAGTATGCATCCGCATGCCGTTACCCATGTTGGACGAGTTTCGGCTCCGCTGCTCAGGCTGCGCCGGCGATGTCTCTTCTGCAGACCGTTGCGTCACTGGGAACGGGAAGTGTTCCTGCTGGGGCTGCTGCAGCATCTGCTGCTGCTGGCGAATGGAAGGTGGCGGCATCTTCACCAATGGGACCGGAACAGGCACCTCCTCTTTCCTACCCTTCTTGCTCTTTTTCGTCTTTCCATTTGGCCCTTTGACTTCGACAGCGGGCGGAGGGGATGCTGATATCGGCAGGGGCGATGAATAGAGACCGCCTGGCGTCGGAGTGGGGATGGAGGGGTCCACCCAGTCATCTTCAATGTCTCCTGCCTCAAACATCTCCCGCTCCTCGTCATCAGGCATCTTCCCTCCAGAGACGGGGCCATCAATGGAGAACCTCGCATTTGGCAGTGGGGTAATGGGGTCGACCGGATCTTCCTCCGTGTCCACCTCCTCGCTCCTCCCGCGCCTGCTCTTGCCTCCACCGCCACCGCCACTCCCGCTCCCGCTAGCACTAGACATTGACGCGGACGTTGATCTCGTGTCGAAAAACTGCTCCCCGTCACCATCCGCAGCTTCCTCATCGCCGTCCTCCATATCCATATCGAGGTCATCCGGTTCCGATATTGACTCCAACCCCATATTATCGTCCGAATCCGACGGCCACGTTGGTGGCTCGTCTTGCACAGAGAAGACCATCCTGGGCAGCTCCCCGATGCGGCACCGGAGATCCAACCAGTCTGCCTCGTTCTTGCACAGAAACCCAATGAGCATACTTGGGTCCAGCCCACTCAACGGCATCTTGCGCACTCGCTCGCAGTGGAAAGTTTTGAGCTCTGCCGCGTGATACGCCGTCACGTAGTGCTCTTGCACTGGATCGAGCCCTGTCCCAGGAACTTCAAACCCGAGTTCGCGTGGGTCCATCGACTCCGATTGCGATCTAGAGTCAATGGGGCTGTGGCTCTGGCTGGCCGAGGCTGAACGAAAGCGGGAGTGGGGTTGTTTGATCGATGGCGGTGGCGAGCGCGAGGCGAGCGGGTTGTAGTTATGAAAGTTTGAAGACGAGGAGGAGCCCGTTGTCGAAGAGGAAGTAGAAAACTCCTGTTGCAGTGGCGAGGGTGAGAGGGGGACGTGGTAAGAGAACGTGGAAGATCCAGTGCGGATAGAAGAGGGAGAGGTGGGAGGTGGCGAACGCTGGGTTCTCGGTTTCGCACTGTTGTCGCGGTCTGATTCAGGTGTGGTCTCCCTGTAGGCCCAGGGGTTGGAAGGTGGCGTTCGCAAAGGGACGGCAGGTCGAGCGTGATGAGGGTCGAGATAGAAGAGATTATCAGCCTGGGAGCCAACAAAATAGTAGGAGGAGCTTGGGCGGCCGCCAGCGATGCCCACTGATTGGGGAAAGGTATAGAGAAGCTGGGAAGGTTAGAGGGGTAAGTCGAGGATCGAAAGACGACTAAAAACACAGCCACCTTTATCGTATCATAATAGAGGGGATTCACTCCATCTAGCCCAAGCCTAACGCCTACGAGCAACAGCACGGGCCGATCTCCCCAGGACGAGGACAAAGCTTTAATATGCCGCCTCGGCGACCGAAGGCTTGGGGCTCCAGTGTGCGAGGCTGTGAATACGTCACTCTGGAAAAGAACGCCATCAGTGGCGACAGATACCCCAAGCCCGGCTTCAGGAAAGCTGTTGGCGAGCGTCCTAAGGAAAACATTACTCAGCGACAAATTTTTGGGTAGATTACGGGAGACGAAAAAAGCATACTTTATGGCGCCAGCGGCAGTGCTGGGTCCGAACCACTGTCCGACATCCTTCCCGAGCTCCTTCCCCGCAAGCGCCATCCGATGCACGCTAAACGGCGCCTCGGGCGCCGGCGTATCGAAAAACCAGGTCAGGATTTGCACGTATGTCGCATAATCGGCGGTATGCACCGCGTGCGGCGGTCTTCTCCAATCTATATGATCCCGGGCCGAATTAATCAGACGTCGACTGTTCTCAGAGAATGATAAAAACGAACCTCGGCCAAGGTGCAGATGCACCAGCGCATTCGCCAAGAGACTCTGCCCCGTTCGCAGCATACACCCCCAGCCCGAATCGCTTGTCCACCCCTTCTCCCCGCCGACCCAATTCCATGGCCGCGAGCGTACTGTCGTAGGGCTGCTAGCAGCTGCCCCTACGTCGCTACCTTCTCCCGACAGATCCGCCAGGCGCCCGTCCCGAATTGGCGTAAAGTGTGAGCGGTAAGTGAGCCAGATGCGGCTAGTGAAATCCGCGTAGAATACGGGGGGCCAATTGGCGGCGGGATTAGGGTGCTTCGAGGGTGTGGCAGGCGCAGGGCCGTCGAGCGTGGATATTGACTTGCCTAAGGAGGATGTGGAGGAACGCAGGGAGCTTGTGCGAGTGATACTACTCGTGGATGCGGAGAGCGCTGATGGCGGCGGCGGTGGCTCATACCCCGGATGCCGGACGCCCATGATCCAAATCGGGTCATTACACTTGTCGGGCGTCGAATCGCTGTCGAGGAGGTAGCGCATGGCCTTGTCGAGATGCCCCTTGCCATGCTTAGCGGCGGTGAGGAGCGCGGATGAGCCCTTGCTTTTGGGCGAGGAACCCGTAGAATGGGATTGGGAGAGTAAGGCTGGAAGAGACAGGTCGGTCGATGAGGTGCTAAATGTGTGAGAGAACCAGCCGGACAGACGGGTAGGTAGGTCCCCAATGCGAGAGGTGGAGGAGGTGGAGGAGTACATTGAGGAGAGGTGTTGTGAGGGCTCGGTGGAGGTGCTCAGAGGTCGCTCGGAGCGGGTACGTGGTCGCGGAATTGTGACGGGCTCAACGATCACCGGGGGTTCATCAACCTTGCTTAATTCGTGTTCCGAAGGAGGCGGTGGAGGTGGAGAAGGCGCTTCAATCGACCGCCGTGATTTCTCGTCCTTGTCGCGCATAACGAGAAATTTGCTTGACTTTCGTGGTTTAGATGCCGACAGAGGGACTTCTGAGGAGGTGGTGCTGGCTAGGCTGCTGGTGCTAGCGGTGGCAGACGGGTCGGTAACAGACTTAGACCTGTCTCGGTTGCTTTGCTTCTGAAGGAATTTTGGGAGTTTTGAGGCATGCTGTGAAGGTACTGGAGACTGCCGTGGGCTCTTGCCCGACATTAGAAATGCGGACTGCAAAATGAGGTTAGCAAATGTCAGGGAGACGCTAGGCAAATCGACACACTTGTAAATGTAAAGAGTATATTAGAATCGTCAACCTAGATGAAGCATGTGAGAGTGTGCACGCAACCCGCCAAACGCCGCCACCAGGCTTGCGCATGCCCAAAACACGAGACTGAACATACCAAGGAGGTTCGAGGTGTATTCCGTAGTTCCCCTACGAGTGGTTCCAACCAGATCTTGTTATCGTCCAATGTAGTGTGACCTAACAATCAGAAACATTATTATCGAACTCATCGCGAGGGCGACGACCACAGAAATTGACTGAAGAGACCCCAGCTGAATTTGGATCCCGCTCAAGTTTACACTCCCCCTAGACATCCTTGTGCTGCTGACGAGATGTGTACATACCTATCGTAAAAGCCGAACCTTCCGATTTGAAAAAATTCCCTCCTTGTACGCTCGTTTTCTAGCACAAACGTGGCTTGAAAATAAACAATTGCAATCTGAATGACCAGCGCATCAGCATTTGCAACCCCTCGGGCAACCGAGTTGTGCTTACCGGCTGAAATGTCCACAAAAAACAGACAAGCCGACTGACTGCCCAGATGAATGTATTTAGGCTTATTGGCTCTACAATCTACACCTTCCAGTTTCAGGCAGATAGAGTCGCGTTCGGGCCCTGAAGACTTCGGGGCGATTGGAAGCAGTGAGAGGAAGAGTCACCGTCGTCAGTGTCGGTGTGAGACCCGTGTTTCGATCTCAGCCATGTTTGTCAGTCACGCTTGTTCCTTGCCTCCTGCCACAACCACTCGGCCTCCGCCTCAATGCCGACTGCGACGAGCACCCTGACAAAGGCGACATATGCTACTCAGATCTCATTAAAAGGAGTCATCCCCGTGGCGACCGCGCTGCCCTCGCCCCCAGCGTCAACAATTGCGACATTGCGGACGCTGTATAATCGCGCCGCAAGGGCATTCTTACTTCGCGACATTCCACTTACGCATTCTCTGATAGAATCTGCCTTTGCAGTCATCCGCCCGCCAGATGTGATCCCGGATGCACTCGCAGAACACCGTCGCAAGTGGGACATACTTCGCATAACACTGGAGACCACAGTCTATTCCTCTCCACCTCTACTGCAAAAACCTCTCCCAGAATCATTAGAGGCTAATCAAGTACAACCACCGCAAACACTATTGGCTGCTTTCCATCGCCGCTCGCTTGACCTTTTCTCCCCCTCGAAAGAAAAACCGAATGTCAACCCGGCCTACCTGCCGTCGCAGGTTCTAATTACCTTGATCAACTCGAGTCTCCGGTTGAATTGCCCGGACGTCGGCCGTGCCATCATTGAAGATTGGCTCTCGCGAAGAGATATATCTTCGTCATCAACCAACATGGCTGGAGGCGGGTATGAGAAAGTCCTGGAACTCTATTGTCTACAAATTTTGCCCAAGTTGGAGCAGTTGGATTATGCCCGGGAATTTATAGAGTACGAAGGAGAACTACCTGCATCTGTCCGGGAGGTATGTCCTACGTTTTGCTGTTCATTATGGTGTGTCGCGATGTATTGACAGGCCCTACAGAGCTTCCGGAGGATTCTGAATTCGCTTCAAACGGAAGCAAGGTCGTCCCTCCCTTTAAATCACGGTGCCTCATTATCTCCATCTGCGGCTCAATGGTCTTCGAGATCATACTCTCCCGCTCCTTCCTCATCCTCTTCCTCATCCTCCCTATCCACCTCAACAAGTACTGTTGTTCCCTCGACATTTCGCGGTCCCCAGCAACCACAGGCGACTCTCACCCCTTTAACATCTGGCAACGCCTCGACAACCTCCGTTTCTTCTGATTCCACAGCCACTCCTCACCAGCCTTCTCGACGTCGTGTATTAAGAGCAAGGACTGCAGAGCCGTCATCAAGTACGTTCTCGAGCAAGCCAGCATCCCTGCCGCGAGCGCCACTCCAGGCACCCGCGCTAAGAACAACGAGTCTCAACACCTACGCGCTAATAAAAGCCTCGTTAATGCCTTACCTCTCGACATCCAACATCACCACGTTTTTCCTCCTCTTCGTCGTCTTCCCACTCCTGTCACTCACATTACGCGCCCGACACCGCAGGCAGAAATTCTCCAGCAGTCCTAACAGTGTTGGCAATAATGCTGAGTTAATCCGAAGCCGCCTCCAGGGTGTTGGCGAGGTCGGTGTCGTCGGCAAGGCTTGGGGCGAGGTCGTGAGAGCTGTGCTTGATACAATCAAGATGGCCGGGAGCGGTTTGGTATAATATCATATACTTATCATTATGCATCTTGTATACATCCTCCTAATCGACCACCACCATAATAATTGCTATGTATCCGTGAACCAAAATCCAGCTGTTGTTCCCACTGCTACAGTTGAATCTGTCATAGCCCATACCTGTCATAACCCATAATCTGTGATAACCCATATAGGTTTTGGCTGCCACCAACTTTGTTCACAGGGAAATCTGGGGAACCTCCCATACACCATAACCCATAGGTCTAGGAAGGATCCATAACCCATACTTCAATCATAAATAATATATTTTGTGTATAATGTCCAGTATTTGAGCCTGTACGCTACAGAAATACTATCCAACTGGGTGGGCTGATAATGATTCAGGAGGCAAAATTGGGCCTAATTCTCAAGGATTTCCTAATTCGGCCAGCTGGCTCGGCTAATACTAATGCAGTAACGCGACTTGCAATGTTGAAAAAACCCTCAAGGCAGGCCTTACTCAACTCAAGCAGCAAATCAAAACATGTAAAGACAACCTTCTTGCACATCTATTGAAGAATGAGTGCATCCAAATGGATTTACTGTACTGGGTCAGGGAGCTGGCCACCTAAGCAAATGCAATGCTTTATATGACACAGGAGACTCTACTATGCAGTTTTATGGGCTGAAATGAGAGGCATACACCTTAGGAGGATGGTCCAAGACAATTGTAATTTTAGGTGAAGTTGTTGTTGCGCAATGAATATTTTCGTGTGGCTACTGCCAAAACGGGGTAAACGGTGATCTTGGCCATGCGTGGGAATGTTTGCTGCTCACTGGTACCTTCACTTCGCAACATCATTGTGAATAATTGGGAGCCCTGTTGCACTTCAAACATTGGAATCACATTAACAGGTGAGTAATTTATCTGGAACTCAAGTGATTGCGGTATCTAACTAATTTCTGTGCCTAGGATTTCATCATCTTGGTTGATCCACTTGGGCATCAATCCCTCCAGATTGCAGCTCTGCTGGTGCCTCAACTCCTCCACCCTGTGCTTCTGAACTACCCTCAACTACCCCACATACCACACCAATCCCAGCTTCATCACCTGCAGCATGTCTTTGGCCATCTTTGCCTTGCAGGGTTCCTGGCTCATCTTCTGCAACAGCATCCCTGCCAGTTGGCTCCAGGACCTCAACTCCTTTGCCACCTTGGCTCTTGGGGGGGTGGTTGGGCATACACAGGCATGGGCATGGGTGTGGGCAGGGCTGTACATGCTTGAGAGGTCCATTCCCCCCTCTTCAGCTGCATACTCATAGCAGCCTTGAATTACCTGAACAGGATGTTGACAGTGTGATCTTGGAATGGGAACCTCCGCTTTGCTCTCAGAGTCAGAGTTGGAATGACTATCTGACAACTCTGTCATCTCAGATGGCTCTGATTCCAAATCTGAGCCATCTGCAGCACCAGTGCCACCTTGGACAGGTGCTCCCCTCCCCCTCCCTCTTCCCCTTGTAGCACGTCCTCTCCTTCCACCTCTACTACCTGCACCATGACCATGAGCCTGTGCTGCAGCTGTGGCAGTCTTCTTTGCCTCTTGCTCAGCCACCTTCCTTGCCTTTTCAACCTCCTTCTGATATTTGAGAATACACTTCTTCAAGACTCTGAAACGCGGGGCTGCCTCTTTGAACACATCCTTCATACCACTCTCCCAATCCTGTCAAGCCAGCAGCTCCAGGTTTTCAGCAGCTGTCATGTGTTGTGCTTGTCCTGAAGTATGCTTATTTTGGGGTTTCCTCTTTCCCTTCTCTAATAATTGCTTTCTCAACCTCATATTTTTGAGATCCATAAGCTTCATCTGTGCATAGTCCTCCTCCAAAGCATTACTGGCTTGCATGATAATGTCCCACAGCATCCTGTTCTCTGCCCTAAGGTCTTTCTGAGATGAAGTACCAGGGAAGGGGGGAGGAACATCAATGTGATACTGCTCCACCAGTTCCTCTTCCTCATCCGGCTCCCCTTCAAAACCTTCCTCTGTCAGTGTATTAGTGTTATGGCTGGGCACATTAGCTGTGGCAGATGGGGTTGGTGTTGGAATTAGTGTTGGGGTAGGTGTTGGGACAAGAATAGATGGGAGATGTGCTAGAAGTGGCTGTGCAGATTGTGTAGTAATAGTCTTTGATGGCTTGAATACTGAAAGAGGGATGATATGATGATTTAGTGCCATATTTCAGAGATTGAGATGCAAGTGTCACCACTCGCTTCCATGATTGTGCAAGAGGTCTGGATGCACCCATGTCACAAGGCTGAAGAGCATGTGTGGTGTGCAAGGGAAGGCAAATAATAATGATTTTGTGATCTGCAGCATAATTACAGAAGGTGAATGTGCAATGGGAATTATGACCATCCAAGATCAAAAGGCGGTACTGTCCAGTGGCTTTGTCTCTTGTTGCAGGATCAAAATTGTTTTGAAGCCATGCTTCACCTAACTCCTGGTCTGTCCAGCCATTTGGAGAAATAGATATGCTGCCAACAGATATGTGAGATCAATGTTGGTCAAACTAAAGTATTAAAAACCTCACATTGCAAGGGTTATTGCAGCCCCATTCTGCATTCTGTTGTAGACCTTGGAAGATCATGGAAGGATGGAGAATGGTTCCATCAGCACAGATACATTCAATGACTGTGATGAGCTCCCTGTTTCCATCCTCAATAGAATAAACAATCTTCTGGTCCCTGTCAATCATAGCAGTAACTCATGCACCAATGCCAAGCTGGATGCCTTTTTCATCCATATTATAGATATCCTCTGGCTGAATATCATATTCTTTGACCACATCAACGAGCATGTCAAAGAACTTGTCCACTACAGATTGATTCAATGCCTTTGCCCATGCACTCTCCAAAGGCACCATCTTCTTCATCTTCAAATCTGAGTGATGCTGAAGGAACCGTTTTGGCCAGACTTCTCCAACTGATTTGCCTGAAATCTCAGCAGCAGCTTGAGTGACAGATGTGTAAGTCATCAGAACACCACGACAGCCCTGAACTTTGATTCACTTGGCCAAAATCTCCTCCTGAGCCAGAGTGAGAAGCTATTCTTCAGCATGCACTTCATGACAGCTTTTACCACCTAGCAAATCATGAATGATGTCAAAAACAAACTGGTGTAAATTATTGTATACCTTTCAAACGGAGGCCAAGGGTTGATCTCGGTACACCAAAATGTTGTTCTGCTTGTTGCACAGAATAGCATGGATTACCATCACAGTGTGTACCAGATCCCTGAATGGTGGTGACTGTAAGGGGACACTATCTCATTCCATTATCCCATTCCTTTTTCCCTACTCTCGTTACATATATTTACTTCTAGGTACGACATCTCCAGACATCGCCAACTCTGCTGGCCTTTCCCTGCCACCAACTCCGATGTCCTGTTTCGTCAGACTCCGGACTTCGGCCCTCGGAATGCCATGTGCGTCAGCTCATCCTTTCGCCTCCACTCCACAGTATAGGGGGTCTATAACTATACAGTTTATCAGCCACCAGATCATATATACAGGACACACCTGGCAGAGGGATCCTTAGATTTGTTCTCTTTGGATTTCCCCTTTGCCAGGTGCGTCGTTCCCAGTATCTACCATACCCTGCCTAATATACTTTGGATTTCCCCTTTGCCAGTCTTGTATGAGCCTACAAGCCTTTGAGGGTCACCCTTACAGTAGAACAAATCTCTTTACAAGGTCGGGACGTCCAAGAACGTCATCAAGTGTTCAGATAGCCTTGCATCAACACTTACTTCCATCTCTGAACTTCCCCCACCTTGTCCAAGTAGTCATGGACCCCGAACTGGATGTACCTACCCTGGCACCTGCTGTCGAACAGCCTGAGCAGGAAGCCTGGCAGAGGCTCATTGCCGTCAAGGGACAACTACAGACCCAAGCCAGCCAAATTGGCCAAGTCCTAAATTCAGTCACCAAACTCTGGCGCATTGTCGAGCAGCTTGCCATAGATACAGCTCATCGTGTCCCCAACCCCATTGCCGCACCAAACCCCGTGCCAGCAACTCTGGCTGCTGCACCAGTTACACGTTCCCTTCCCCCTGGTGTCCCAATGGATATTGACACCTCTTGTCAGCGCTTGCGAACTCCAGGCGTCTGTTTCCGATGCAAGAAACCTGGACATCTTTCCCAAGACTGCCCAGACCAGTTTGATATCTGTGTGATGACAGCTGAAGAGTGCCAGGACTGGGCTATGAGTCTCCTGGTCGAGCAGGATACCATTCACACCCCCAAGCCAAATGAACAGGCCTCCGGAGCAAGCGTGGAAGGCCAGTCCGGAGAATCAGTGGAGGATTTTTAGTTATGCCACAGGTGAAAAGTACGCCCCTGTTGGCAGGTTCCAATCGGTTTGCATGTTTGTCTATAGAGTCCACAGAATCCCATTCCATTGCTGCACTCTCCCCATGTAAACTCAATTCGAATCAAGACATACCCCCTTCTTCTCCTGGACTCCCAGACATTGGAGTTCACAACTCTGGTTCACCAGGGAAACCTCCCTCCCATCATGGACTACCCCGCTGGGAAAAACACTTGCCCCACCATTATGTTCTTGCTGCTATTCCAAGTCCTAATTCCCTGTCCCTCAACATGGAGATAGAGACCACAGACACTCAGGAGATCCATAGCCTGAAGGCTCTGGTGGATTGTGGTGCCTCAGGACTCTTCCTACACACTCGCTTTGTGCAACAGAATAATCTCACCACACATCCCCTCTCTCAACCCATTCCTGTGAACAATGTGGATGGAACTCTGAACGCAGCTGGCTCCATCACAGATGTTGTGGACCTGGTCCTGTGTTACAACGGACATGCGGAACGTGCGGTGTTTGCCATCACTGATCTCAGTTGACAGGACATGATCCTTGGGTACACCTGGCTCTGAGAGCACAACCCAGAGATTGACTGGGCAGCTGGGACAGTCTCAATGAGCCGCTGCCCTTCCCACTGTCAGACCTGTAGAGAGGAGGTGAAAGCAGAGTGTAAAGCATGGACTAAACTCCGGGCTGCTATACATGTGTGCCATACTGGTGGAGTTCCTCTACCTGAACCGGACTTCGATGATGTCCCAGACTTGTGCCTGGACTCTGACGATGAGGAAGATGATGAAGTTTACGAGGGCTATATCCCAGATATGAGCCCAGAGTCAGACTCCGAATCAGATTCAGGGTCCAACACAGGAACGGACATGGAGGCTGACCCCATGGAGGAAGGTGATCGTATATTTGTGACAACTCTCTTTGGTTACCTGACTGCTGAGGAGATCTGAGCAAGTCAGATGACATCTCAACACCTAGTGGAGGCCTTTGCACGCAACTCCGTGCCCAAGTCCTTTTGCGATGCCGTCCCTGATCACCTCCGAGATTTTGAGGACATTTTCTCCAAAGCATCATTTGATGAGCTTCCCAACCGAAAGCAATGGGATCATGCAATCAAACTCGAACCAGGCTCCACTCTAAGTGCATGCAAGGTCTATCCCCTTGCCCCAAATGAACAGTCGGAGCTTGATGTGTTTTTGGAGGAGAATCTCAAGTCTGGTCAGATCCGGCCTTCAAAATCGCCCATGGCATCTCTGGTCTTCTTCATCAAAAAGAAGGACAGTTCCCTCTGGTTAGTGCAGGATTACCAGACATTGAATGCCTTGACGGTGAAGAACTGCTACCCTCTCCCCCTCATCTCCGAGCTCATTAATAACCTCTGGGGTGCACAATATTTCACCAAATTGGATGTCCGGTGGGGCTACAATAATGTCCGCATTAAGGAGGGAGATGAGTGGAAGGCAGCATTTCAGACAAACTGTGGGCTCTTTGAGCCATTAGTTATGTTTTTCAGACTCACCAACAGTCTGGCCACATTTCAGACAATGATGAATGATATCTTCCATGATCTTATAGTGGAAGGAGTTGTTTGCATATATCTTGACGATATCCTTATCTACACCAAAACTCTGGAAGAGCATTGTCACATCACTCGTCTCGTACTGGATCGTCTCTGTGAATACTGCTTGTTCCTGAAGCCCGAGAAATGCAAATTCGAAAAGACAGAAATCGAATATCTCGGACTTGTCATCTCCCATGGAACAGTATCCATGGACCCAGTGAAAGTGGCTGGAGTTGCAGAGTGGCCAACTCCGAAAAACAAGAAGGAGGTACAGTCATTCCTAGGCTTTACCAATTTCTACCAGCAGTTTATCCGGGATTTCTTGCATCATGCACGACCTCTCTTTGACCTTACGGCCAAGGATGTTACGTGGGTGTGGGGACCTACACAACAGGATGCCTTTGACACCCTCAAGCATGCCATTACCTCCGAGCCTGTTCTCATATTTCCAGACAATGGCCAACCTTTCCGGGTAGAAGCAGACAGCTTAGACTTTGTGACTGGAGTGGTGGTGTCTCAACAGTCTCTGGAGGTTTACGAAGATGCGACCCTGGGACCTCATGGAGTGGACCAAGGCACACTCGCTTCCGACATACGAGGCTATCCTGAAAGACGGGGAGCCCTGTACGTCGTTACTGCAGTTGTGGGATGCCTTGCATTCCACCTACAACTCTGCATCTGACAGGCCGATCGACCTGACCATTTTGGATGACCTTCCCGAAAGGGCCGCCCGTGAGTGCGTGGTGTTTAGCAGGGTCGAGCTCTGGGACGTGCTCGGGAAGTGTTCCAACCTGTCAGCCCCTGGCCCAGATCACCTGAGCTGGAGGGTTCTCAAGATGCTATTTTTTGTTAAACTAGGTCAAGTAATTGAACTATCAGTGAACCACTGATCAGATTCAAGTCCCAACAAAGTCCAGTAACTGAATGAGCACACAAGTTTGATAATAGACTTGTAAATGTGTTATATCCAACCAATCTAGTGTCTGTTCTCTAGACATATGAGGATTTCTGTGCTACAAGATGTAAAGTACCTAAAAATGTGCTGAGGCGTGAAAAAGGGTGTCCACTATATCGCATTTTGGCCTTGGGAGAGATTGGGGAAGTCTATGTACGAAGTAATACTTGCAGATAGTAAAAATAGGTAATTAAAGTGTTTTAGCACCTTCTTTCAACACAACCCCCTGATGAAACACTTTTATAAACAAGAAAGTCCATGTCTTCCAAATGATTGATCACAATTGCACAACCCCCTGATCAAGCATGTCCATATTCCACCAATCCCATCATCCTTCTAAACTTTTCCACCTTGGGTTTAGGCAAAGCCTTTGTCAACAAGTCAGCTGGCATTTCCTCTGTTGCCAAATGCAAAGGTATAATCCTCTTCTTCCCAACCTGCTCCCTCAACCAATACCAACACAAGTCTAAATGCTTCATCCTCCCATGATGCTCTGGATTTTTGGATACCTGCATAGCTGACATATTGTCTGTGAGCAGCTTGCTTGGTATAGGTGCAGGATAACCAATTTCTTCCACCAGATTTTGCATCCAGGCCACTCCTCTGCCTGCTGTAACCCCTGCCACAAGTTCGGACTCTGTTGTTGATAGTGTGACAATAGGCTGCAACTTGCTCATCCAATCCACAACCCCCAATCCAATCCTTGTCATATACCCAGTTGTCGATCATCCATTATCCGGATTTCCTCCAAGATCAGCATCACTGAAGGTGACAAACAAGTCATCCTGTTCAGGATTAGGGCCATACACCAATTTGAGACCAATCGTTCCCTTCAGATATCGAAACACATGTTTCACTGCCTTCCAGTGTGCCATTCCTGGATTTGCATTAAATCGTGCCAATACACTGGCTGCATAGGCAATATCTGGTCAGGTCATGGTTGCCAGATACAGGAGTGAGCCAACAGCATTCATGTAAGGGATGTTTTCCATCTCTGCCTTTTCTTCTATTGTCTGGGGAGACTGAGAAGATGAGAGTTTGAGACCAGGCAACATAGGAGTTCCAACAGGATTACAATCTGTGTTCCTGGAGCTCCTCGTTCTAACATCATCGTTCCGGGGGCACCTGCACCTCCGCATAACCCCGATCCTCCTCGACAGCACACGGCTCCGCCCCCGGTCTTTCGTGACCTGCGGACATCTGTCAAACCCCGTGCTCCCCCCGCCCAACCTGGCCCCAAAGGGAAAGGGAAGGCGAGGGACCCAGGGCCTCCTCCTGTCGTGAACCGGGCCTCCCGCCCGCTTCCCAAGGGCACGTTTGCCAAGGTGACCACCACCCCCTGGATGACAGCTTGCGTTGGTAAGCCTGATTACGTTGCGCCTGCGGATCCTCGTAAGAGGGGCCGAGGACAGCCTGGCTCTGTCGCTGCCGACATAGCCGACCTCGCTCGCCTGTTCCCGGATCTCAGTCCGGCTGACATCACAGGTCTTCATCGCCAGGCCCGTGAGCGGGCCAGCTCTCCCTCTGGGTCTTCTGCCCCCCCACGGAAGAAGATCAAGTCTACTACCGGTGGGCCTAGCCGCAAGCAGGCCCTCATCTACCCTTCTGAGGAGCATGCGCTTGTGCCCGAGCGCCTCATGGAGACTATTAACCGGGGTCTTGTCGCGGACAAGTGCTCGGTTCGCGCCTCGGCTGTTGCGCCCATCAATGGTGGGTGGTCAGTCGATCTTACTTGGCCGCCGACTGCGATGGACCTCTCCACGATCTCCACCTGGGCCGCGAAGGCGTATCCGAAGGGGACCACCACCCGGGCTGTGATCCCCCAGTCATGGTCCTATCTCAAGATAGTCTCTGCTCCCTTCCGCTTTGGCGAGGAGGAGGGGGACGTTCTCACTGTCTCAAAGATGGAGGAAGTGTTCGCGCACGACGCACTCCTCTCCACTTTCCCCCTGGCCGCGCGCCCGCGTGTTGTTCGGAACTCTAAGTTCTCGGACTCCGCGACCATCTGATTCGACATTTGGGACTCCAAGAAGGGGTCCAACCTCAAACAACTGGAGGGTAAACGAGTCCTCGTTTATGGGTACAGTTGCTTCATTCGCACTGCTGAGAGGCACGCCGGCACCCCTCTGTGCCCCCGCTGCATGCGGTGGGGCCACATCGAGCGCCTGTGCCCCAATCGGGGTCACACGTGTTCGAAGTGCGGAGGTCCGCATGGTGCGGAGTATCATCGGGTTCTCGGGGCGTGCTGCAAGGCACAACCCAAGGCCCAGCCCCCTGTCACCGCGACTCCCGCGGGCGACCCTTGTCCCCACCCCGACCGTTGTGTCAACTGTGGGGGGGCTCATGCCGCTGACTCCACGAAGTGTCACTTCTGGAAGAATCGGTTCAACCGCGAGTGGATCATGGCTCGCTATGAACACGACGAGGTGCGTCGACGGTCCCCTGGACCGCTCGGACTTCCCGCTGACGTCTTCCCCAGGCCACCTAAGGCGAAGGGACCCCCAGTGACTTGTGATGGTTGAAGGACCTTTACGTACACTTTCTTTACTAAGTCAGAATGTAGCGAAGAATTATGACTTAGTTTCCACCATACTAGAGACGAAGGAGAAGTCTGTCGATGTAGTATGTATTCAAGAGCCGCCGTGGCGGCTCATTCGACACACGATCTCGACGTCAGACAGGGGAGGCGCTCTGGTCATCGGGGCCCCAACTCATCCAGGGTGGATGTGCTTCTTTCGCAGGCCACGCAGGGACAATGACGTTTGTGTCCAAGCGCCTGGAGCATCTGCGCCTGGCGTTTCGCACGGACATTGTTGATCATCGGGATATCCTGTTGATCACCTTTCAGTCAGACAGTGACGTCCCTGTCAACTTGCTCAACATCTATTCGGACGATGACTCGACGGCTATTTGTTGGCTGTCAGACAACGTTGATCACCCCCCACGGCTGAGTTTTTTTTTTTTTTTTTTGATCAAATTATTTATATCCCGGCGCCCGATAGCAGTCCGGCGTTACGAATACAAACGAACCGTAAACTAAACCTCAAACGCCTAACGGTACGTAGAGGGCGATAAAGCTCGCGAAGCTAAAACAAGCGTCCTCGAAAGTACGCTACGTAGACCGCGCGGTGCGCAGCACCGCGCCTTCGTCAAAAACGGTACCACGACTACCGTCCGCACAACCGGCTCCGCCACAGTCGCCCGCGAGGGCAGTCGGACGAAGGTCCCGTGCCAGGGGACCCAACTTAGTTCAGTGACCGAAGGCACCGACTACCGATCGGCATCAAATTGCCGTTTCCCGAGGTGAGGCCGGTCCGGACAAAGCCGGACCTGAAGCCGAGAATCCGCCCTGTGCAACGCCGCGCCTCCAAAAGGAGCCAGCGCACACGTCGGGCTGAGGGCCTACTCATGGCGGGCGCTCTCCGATCGTTCCCTCCGGAAAGGCAAACGTCGTGGGGAAGACGAGAATGAACTCGAGGATGCGATGACCATCGAAACGGTCTCGCGGGATGCGAATCCGGCCGTCCTCGTAGAGGGGGCAGTGATTGATGATGTGGTGACGGGTCTCAAAGGCGCCGCACCGGCAACGGATGTCATCACCTGACAACCCGAAGCGAGACCGATAAGCCCCGATTGGGGCATGGTTCGTGATTGCGCGGGTAAAGCGCGCCACAATGGGCGGCCTGCCGTGATGCAAGAGAGTGAGCCAGGGGCCGCCCTTGGCGGCCGGCCCACGGCTGAGTTACATGGGAGGGGACTTCAATTGCCATTCGCGGATCTGGGATCCAGATTACCCGAATAACAATCACATGGCTGATACCCTGATTGATGTCACCATGAGGCTCAGGGTGGTCATTAGTGTTCAGGAGCGTTGCTCCCCCACTCACTTCCTCCGGATCATTGATCTCATGTTCCTGCCGGAGGATACAATGGCAGGGCTTGTTCACGACGTGTCGGAAGATGAGATGCTCCCCTCGGATCATGCTCCGCTTTCTGTCGCGTTGCCTATTCCTTTCTTTGGAGACAGAGCGCGTCGCTTCCGAATCAAAGAAGATGATTTTGAGGACTTCGTGAAGCACTTTCGTGGCGGCTTCGGAGGTCTTGATTGGGGGGGTCTCGATTCCCCTGATGCTATTGAGGCCGCGGCCCAGGGTATCTCCCTGGCTGCCGCCAACGCCTGGACCACTCATGCGAAGTCAGTCCGCGCATCTCGGTCGCCCAAACCCTGGTGGACTTCGGAGTGCTCACATGCACTGGACGAATATTGGGCTAGCAGGCTTCCAGAGGCATATATGGAATATTGGCGGCTCGTCCGCATTACCAAACGCAAATTTTATGACTCTCGGATTCATGAAGTTGCTTTCACGAAGATGCGACCTTGGGACCTCATGGAGCGGACCAAGGCGTGCTCACTTCCGACGTACGAGGCTATCCTGAAAGACGGGGAGCCCTGCACATCACTACCGCAGTTATGGGATGCCTTGCATTCCACCTACAACTCTGCATCTGACAGGCCCATCGACCTGACCGTCTTGGATGACCTTCCCGAAAGGGCTGCCCGTGATTGGGTGGCGTTTAGTAGGGTTGAGCTCCAGGATGTGCTCGGGAAGTGTTCCAACCTGTCAGCCCCTGGCCCAGATCATCTGAGCTGGCGGGTTCTCAAGATGCTATTTTTGTCTGACAATGATGCAGCAGACAAATTTCTCGTCCTTGTCAATGCCTGCCTTCAGGTTGGGTATTGGCCGGCGTATTTCAAGGAGTCAGTTTCGGTCATCATTCAGAAACCTGGCAAACCCAATTACTCAACACCGAAGATGTTCAGGCCCATTGTGCTCCTGAACACCCTTGGTAAACTCGCTGAGAAGATGCTGGCTAATCGCCTGCAATTCGAGGCACTCGAACATGGGATTTTTCATCCCAATCAGTTTGGTGGCATCAGGCAACACTCGACAGAGGATGCTGGGCTCTATCTCACTCATCTCGTACAGGCTGGCTGGGCCCAGAAGCTCAAGACGAGTGTGGTTGCCTTCGATCTCACTCAGTTCTTTCCTTCCATCAACCATGACGTGTTGATTGCCATCATGATCCGCCTTGGGTTCCCTGCAGAGGTTGTGAAGTTCTTCCGGTCCTACTTGGTGGGCCAGTCTACCCGGTACAAGTGGGGGGCTGACACCTCTCACCCGTGCCAAGCTGATGTGGGTGTGGGACAGGGCTCTGCCCTGTCTCCAGTCCTGTCGGCTATTTGCATGGTGCCTGTGATGCGCCTTTTTCAGCTCGTGGTGAATATCCGCCGCGGGGCTCTTATTTCGTACATGGACGATGGTACCATTGTCGTCCAGTCGAGAACATGGGAGGAGAATCTCATTAAACTCAGGGAGCTGTATGGGGTGGTTAGCCGCCTCGTGTCAGCCCTTGGGTTGGCTCTGGAGCACTCGAAGAACGAGGCGTTCCATTTTTCCAGGAACCCGAGGGATGAGAATCCCTCTGTGGATCTTGGCTTTGCTCCCTTCACCGGGGATTCCCCACTGAAACCAAAGCCCTTTTGGAGGTATTTGGGTTTCTATTTTGATCATGCACTCCGCTTTGCTGAGCACGTGCGCTTCTATTCCACCGAAGCTCTCACCACCGTCTTGGTGATGAAGATGCTTGGTAATTCTACTAGAGGGATGAATGCGGAGCAGCGTCGTCTCCTGTACCGCGCGTGCATGCTCCTGGTGGCAACATACAGGAGTCGCTTGTGGTATTACGAGGGTGCCCAGATCAAGGGAATCCTCAAAATGTACTCACAGATGCAGCGGAAGGCTGCCCTGTGGATTCTCGGTGCTTTTTGCACCACCACTGGCGGGGCCGTGGAGTCCATTGCGGGCCTCCTCCCCATCCATTTGCACCTTCGGAAGCTCTCTCACCGGAGTATTCATCGGCACAACACCCTCTACAGCCAGCATCCGACGATTCGCCTTTTGGGGCAGTCACTGGATGATGGCGTGGAAGTCTCTCACCCCATGTCCTTAGCCGGACCGGCCCGGGAGGTGCCTGCACTTCTGCGCATGTATCCTTCTCCTCTCACGGATGTTGCCCTGGCATATGGCACTGTTCACGAGTCCTTTGACCCGACCTCTTCGGAGGCCAGGCCTGGGAATCGCATTCGGGACCTTTACAAGTCTCAGATTGAACTTGACCTCGTCATCCCGAAAGGGAAGGAGGCGGCCAAGCTTCACAAACAGGCGCTTGATCGCCTTTTCGAGTCCGAGCGGGGCAAATTCGAGTGCGTCTCAGTTGCTTGTGATGGGTCTGTCCCCCAGGACAAGACTCTCCAGGTGGTCGCGGCGTGTGTCGTGTTTCATGGCCCTGGCCCGGGTGTCCGCTCGAAGGTGGCTGCTGGTAAGGCGACCGCCCCTGATGCAGAGCTCATTGCCCTCTCCATGGGGGTGGTGGCCGCTCTTCGAACACCTGACCTCTGGCAGGTTCACGTGTTTACCAACTCACCAGCGTCTGTCAACTTGTTGTTGGATGCCAGTGTCCATTCTGGGCAGTCGCGCTCAATCATGGCATGCTCAGCTCTCTGAGAATGGCTTTCAGCCGATCCAGGCCAGGTCGTCTCATTTCACTACGTCCCGTCGAAGATGCGATGGGGCCCCCACCTCGAGGCTCATGAGGCTGCGACAGAGTCACATCCCTCTTTGGGTCGTCATCCCAAGCGCACGCTTAACGTGGCGCTTGCTCTCGCGTCTGATGCAGCGGAGGAGGAATGGGTCCGCCTGTTCCACACCCCGAAGTATCAGGGCCGCAATTTCTACCCGCTCACCGCGAGGGGCAGACCGCTCCAGCCTACGGCCGCCAAGGGCGGCCCCTGGCTCACTCTCTTGCATCATGGCAGGCCGCCCATTGTGGCGCGCTTCACCCGAGCAATCACGAACCATGCCCCAATTGGGGCTTATCGGTCTCGCTTCGGTCTGTCAGATGATGACATCCGTTGCCAGTGCGGCGCCTTTGAGACCCGTCACCACATCATCAATTACTGCCCCCTATACGAGGAGGGCCGTATTCGCATTCCGCAGGACCGCTTTGACGGTCATCGCTTTCTCGAGTTTATTCTCGTTTTCCCCACGACATTCGCCTTTCCGGAGGGAACGATCGGAGAGCGCCCGCCATGAGTAGGCCCTCAGCCCGACGTGTGCACTGGCTCCTTTTGGAGACGCGGTGTTGCACAGGGCGGTTTCTCGGCATCAGGTCCGGTTTTATCCGGACCGGCCCTACCTCGGGAAACAGCAATTTGATGCTGATCAGTAGTCAGTGCCCTCGGTCACTGGACTAAGTTGGGTCCCCTGGCACGGGACCCTCGCCCGACTGCCCTCGCGGGTGACTGTGGCGGAGCCGGTTGTGTGGATGGTAGTCGTGGTACTGTTTTTGATGAGGGCGCGGTGCTGCGCACCGCGCGGTCTACGTAGTGTATTTTTGAAGACGCTTGTTTCAGCTTCGCGAGCTTTATTGCCCTTTACGTACCGTTAGGCGTGGAGGTTTAATTTACATTTCGTTTTGTATTTGTAACGCCGGACTGCTATCGGGCACCGGGATATAAATAATTTGATCAAAAAAAAAAAAAAAAAAAAAGGATTACAATCTGTCATACCAAATTCCTCCAACTTGTTCAAAACATACTGTGTCTGAGACAGATAAATCCTCTTTTCAGTAAGGTTCCTTTCAATCCTAATGCCAAGCAGATAATTGGTAGGTCCCAAATCTCTCAATTTGAAGTGAGTGCCCAACTCAACAACAAACTTGTCCAAGGCATCAGTACACTTGGAGGCTAGAGTAATGTCATCCACAAACACTGGTACTATAACTTTGATACCATCTCTGTTATAGATGTAGAGTGAAGGGTCAGAGTATGTCTTCTTGAAACCCATAAGCTGCATAACATGTGCAAACTTTTCACTCCACAAGCGAGGTGACTGCTTCAATCCATAGATTGACTTGTTCAGCTTACAGACCAATCTCCCTTGCTTGAATCCCTCTGGTTGAGACATGTATACAGTACAGTCAACATCACCATTCAGAAAAGCATAGGAGATATCCACAGAGCGTAGATGAAGGTCATTGATGGCTGCCAATGCTAATACAACATGTAAACTCGCATAGCGCATAGTATGAGCAAAGGTTTCATCATAATCAAAGCCTGGCCGTTGGTTATATCCCTTTGCAACAAGGCGTGCTTTGAATCGATCAATAGATCCATCAGCATTCCTCTTTACCCTAAAAACCCATTTAGATCCAATTGCTTTATCACCAGGTGGTAATTCCATGAGTGTCCATGTGTTATTTTCTGCATGTGCCTTCATCTCCTCTAAACAAGCCTCTTTCCACTGCTCAGCATCTGGACTTCTCATTGCCTCTGCCCATGTTGTAGGCTCCACCTCTCCTGCTACTACATTTGCCTCCTCCTCCTCCTCATCATCATCTGAGTTAGAAATAGCTGGTGTTGGTTTCCTAATTTTCCACCAGTCTCCAGGAGGTCCAACATTTCGTTTGAGTTTCCGGTGAGCAATTGGTCTATCATCTACCACCTCATCATCACTAGGTGGAATAGGAGTGGTACTATGTCGGTTATTACCCAAGTTGAGTTCATCATCTGCATCTGGTTCTTCAACTTTGATCTCTGGCTGTTCTGGTAGGTCCAAATTCGCATTTCCTTCCCCAAGAACAGGCTGTGGATCCTCCTCAGCATTATTAGGTTCAGGCTGTGGATTTTCTTCTACAGCAGGTGGTGCATTGTCCTCATTTCCATCATCATGGTTTAATCCAAAGAGACTCCCAGGTTCATAAGTAATGCCCTCTTCCTGTGCATTTCCATCAGGTCCATTTAGAAGAACACCACCAAAGGTATAACACTCATCAAAGTCAGCACGTTCACTGACAATGACTTTGCGTGTTTCTGGATTATAGAACTTCCATCCCTTGACTCCTTTAGGGTACCCAATGAATACACACTTGACTATGTGTGAACCCAAGTGCTCTCGTTTATCCTTCTGAACATGGACATATGCCACACACCCCCAAACCCGTAAATGACCAACATTGGGTTTCTTCTTGTGCCACTCCTCATAGGGTGTTGTATTGGGAACAGCCGATGTAGGAACTCTATTCCATACATGAACATAAGCAGCCATAGCCTCACACCAAAACTGCTTAGACAGACCAGACTCAGCAAGCATTGTCACAATAGCATTCCCCAAAGTCCTATTAGCACGCTCTGCCACCCCATTTTGTTGTGGACGATTTCTAGTTGTAATATGTAATTCAATCCCAGATGTCTGTAACAAGGCCTTGAATTCATTGCTAATGTATTCCCCACCACCATCACATTGTAAAGCACCAATCTTTTCCCCAGTTTGGTTCTCTGCCCAGGCTTTATACTGTTTAAAGGCTCCAAGAGCATCACTCTTTCGTTTCATGGGTATGATGCTTTTAAAGCGTCCCTTGTCTGTAATAAATGTAATCCAGTATTTGTAGCCACTATGTGAGGTAACACCAACATATTTTACATCAGAATGAATCAACTCTAGTAACCTAGTAGACTGTCTATCTGAGGATAGGAAGGGGTTGGCATGCTGCTTTCCTGCCAAACAAGGTTCACAAATAGGATCATGCTTTGCATTACTGTTCATAGTCAAACCAACAACTAGATTTTCCTTGACCATCTGCTTAATTCCATCATAGTTGTGGTGTCCAAGCCGTCGATGCCATAAAGCTTCATTGAGAGGGAGAGTTGAAGCAATGTAAATATTCTCAAATGCATCAATAGTAGTACCATTCAAATATCCACAATTATCATTGATAGTAGCAGTAAACAAGACTTTACTATTCTTTGAAAATTCCATAGTGCATTTAGAAATCAAAACATCAAACTCCTTTTGTTGAGTCAAATATAATACAGCCAGAAGATTAGAACGAAGTGAGGGGACATGTAATACTCTAGAAAACTCTACATCTCTACTTTGCTTTCCATTGATCAAAGGACGAAAAACTACAGTGCCAACACCTTCAGAATATATAATCCGATTATCTGCAAGGCTAATAGGAATTCTGTATGGGGTATAATTCCTAATCCAATTTCTGTGTGGTGTCATATTAGAAGTGGCGCCTGTGTCTGCATTCCAATCAAAAGTATTAGCAGATGTAGTAAGAGCTTCCTCTGAAGAAACAGCACTTGCCTGGCCAGCATGTTCTGTAACTTCCCCTGCCTTCTCTTCTGCTTTATTGACTCCCCCTGTACCAGCCTTGTCCTTGGGTGGAGGACAGTTTCTCGCTATATGCCCTTTGCCCCCACACTTGTAGCATGTCATCTCACTCATGTTCCTCCATGGTTTGAATGCATAACCCTTTCCTTTGCCCCCTGTACCCCCTGACCTCGCAAAATTGGCTGACTCTGCCCTCTTCTGGTGTAGGTCCTCGCTTCTAAATGCCCCCAATACAATCTCTGCATCCAGCTTGTCCAATAACATCAAGGATGTTGACAGATGAGCGTACTTGTCAGGCAAAGCTCTAATGAGCGCCATTGCTTCCAGCTCTGTGTCCAGATCCTCTAGTGTCATGTTTTTAGGCCGGAGGTTTTTGATTTGGGCCATTGCATTCTCCACTCTAGTCCCCAAGTCCACCAGTGATTCGTCCTCTGCCTTTTGAATTGAAAACAATTCATCATAGGCATTGAAACGAGCTCCAGGCTTTTTGGCCATGAAATGCTTCTCTAGTCGTGCCCACATTTCCATAGGGTTTGTTTCATAACCACGGAAGTGCACTCGTTGACTTGCTTCCACCAGGAGATAGATGTCACCAGCTGCCTGCTCAGCTTTACTCTCCCACTTCTCTACCTCATCTAGTCTGCTTGACTCTGGCCTCTTTTCCCTTCCAGAGACAATGCCCCACAATCTCTGTTTCATCAACCATGCCCTTGTTTCCCCTTGCCACTCTGAGAAGTTGGCCTTTCCCAATGGTTTGATTTTTGGTAATGAGTCTGACATAGTGTTGTCTATCTCAATTCCCAATAGATCCAAGTTGTTTCAAATGTGCTTCAAAGAAGCTCTCCAAAGTTGCAATAGCAACAGTCAAGTCCACAAGTTCCTTGAAGGAACAATGCCCACAGAATACACAGCAATTCAAACAGTACTTCACAAGTTATTAAAGGCCGGGGCCCATAACCTGTTAAACTAGGTCAAGTAATTGAACTATCAGTGAACCACTGATCAGATTCAAGTCCCAACAAAGTCCAGTAACTGAATGAGCACACAAGTTTGATAATAGACTTGTAAATGTGTTATATCCAACCAATCTAGTGTCTGTTCTCTAGACATATGAGGATTTCTGTGCTACAAAATGTAAAGTACCTAAAAACGCGCTGAGGCGTGAAAAAGGGTGTCCACTATATCGCATTTTGGCCTTGGGAGAGATTGGGGAAGTCTATGTACAAAGTAACACTTGCAGATAGTAAAAATAGGTAATTAAAGTGTTTTAGCACCTTCTTTCAACATTGGCTTTGGAGCACTCGAAGAACGAGGCATTCCACTTTTCCAGGAACCCGAGGGATGAGAATCCCGCAGTGGATCTTGGCTTCACTCCCTTCACCGGGGATTCCCCACTGAAACCAAAGCCCTTTTGGAGGTATTTGGGTTTCTACTTTGATCGTGCATTGCACTTTACCGAGCACGTGCGCTTTTACTCCACCAAAGCTCTCACCACCGTCTTGGCGATGAAGATGCTTGGCAATTCAACCAGGGGTATGAACGCCGAACAGTGGCGTCTCCTCTACCGCGCATGCGTACTTCCAGTGGCAACATACAGGAGTCACTTGTGGTATTACGAAGGTGCCCGTATCAAGGGCATCCTCAAAATGTACTTGCAGATGCAGCGCAAAGCTGCCCTGTGGATTCTTGGTGCTTTCCGCACTACCACTGGTGGGGCTGTGGAGTCCATTGCGGGCCTCCTCCCCATCCACTTGCACCTTCAGAAGCTCTCTCACCGGAGCATCCATCAGCACAACACACTCTACAGCCAACATCTGACGATTCGCCTTTTGGGGCAGTCACCGGATGATGGTGTGGAAGTTTCTCACCCCATGTCCTTAGCCGGACTGGCCCAGGAGGTGCCTGTGCTTCTGCGCATGTATCCTTCTCCTCTCACGGATGTTGCCCTGGCATATGGCACCGTTCACGAGTCCTTTGACCCGACCTCTTCAGAGGCCAGGCCTGGGAATTGCATTCAGGACCTTTACGAGTCTCAGATCGAGCTTGACCTTGTCATCCCGAAAGGGAAGGAGGCGGCCAAGCTTCACAAACAGGCGCTTGATCGCCTCTTCGAGTCCGAGCAGGGCAGATTCGAGTGCATCTCAGTTGCCTGCGATGGGTCCGTCCCTTGGGACAAGACTCTCCAGGCAGTCGCAGCGTGTATCTTGTTTCACGGCCCTGGCCTGGGTGTCTGCTCAAAGGTGGCTGCCGGTAAGGCGACTGCCCCCGATGCGGAGCTCATTGCCCTCTCAATGGGGGTGGTGGCCGCTCTTTGAACACCTGATCTCTGGAGGGTTCATGTGTTCACTGACTCGCCGGCGTCCGTCAACTTGTTGTTGGATGCCAGCGTCCATTCTGGGCAGTCGTGTTCGATTGCAGCATGCTCGGTCCTCCGAGAATGGCTATCGGCTGATCCAGGCCGGGTCGTCTCCTTTCACTACATCCCGTCGAAGATGCGGTGGGGCCCCCATCTCGAGGCTCATGAGGCTGTGACAGAGTCGCACCCCTCTTTGGGCCGTCATCCCAAGCGCACGTTGAACGTGGCACTTGCTCTCACGTCTGATGCGGCGGAGGAGGAGTGGGTTCGCCTGTCCACACCCCGAAGTATCAGGGTTGCAATTTCTACCCGCTTACCGCGAGGGGTAAACCGCTCCAGCCCATGGCCACCAATGGTGGCCCCTGGCTCACTCTCTTGCATCACGGGAGGCCGCCCATTGTGGCACGCTTTACCCATGCAATCACGAACCATGCCCCAATCAGGGCTTATCAGTCTCGCTTCGGTTTGTCAGGTGATGACATTCGATGTCGGTGCGGCGCCTTTGAGACCCGCCACCATATTATCAATCACTGCCCCCTCTACAAAGAGGGCTGGATTCGCATTCCCCGGGACCGTTTTGACAGTCACCACTTTCTCGAGTTTATTCTCGTCTTCCCCACGACGTTCACCTTTCCGGAGGGAACGATCGGAGAGCGCCCGCCATGAGTAGGCCCTCAGCCCGACATGTGCGCTGGCTCCTTTTGGGGACGCGGCGTTGCACAGGGCGGTTTCTTGGCTTCAGGTCCAGCTTTCCCCGGACCGGCCTTACCTCGGGAAACGGCAATTCGATGCCTATCGGTAGTCAGTGCCCTCGGTCACTGGAGTAAGTTGGGTCCCCTGGCACGGGACCCTCGCCCGACTGCCCTCGCGGGTGACTGTGGCGGAGCCGGTTGTGTGGACGTTAGTCGGCGTACCATTTTTGACGATGGCGCGGTCCACATAGCGTACTTTCGAGGATGCTTGTTCTAGCTTCGCGAGCTTTATTGCCCTCTACGTACCGTTAGGCGTGTGAGGTTTAGTTTATGGGTTCGTTTGTATTTGTAACTGTTGAAAGAAGGTGCTAAAACACTTTAATTACCTATTTTTACTATCTGCAAGTGTTACTTTGTACATAGACTTCCCCAATCTCTCCCAAGGCCAAAATGCGATATAGTGGACACCCTTTTTCACGCCTCAGCGCGTTTTTAGGTACTTTACATTTTGTAGCACAGAAATCCTCATATGTCTAGAGAACAGACACTAGATTGGTTGGATATAACACATTTACAAGTCTATTATCAAACTTGTGTGCTCATTCAGTTACTGGACTTTGTTGGGACTTGAATCTGATCAGTGGTTCACTGATAGTTCAATTACTTGACCTAGTTTAACAGGTTATGGGCCCCGGCCTTTAATAACTTGTGAAGTACTGTTTGAATTGCTGTGTATTCTGTGGGCATTGTTCCTTCAAGGAACTTGTGGACTTGACTGTTGCTATTGCAACTTTGGAGAGCTTCTTTGAAGCACATTTGAAACAACTTGGATCTATTGGGAATTGAGATAGACAACACTATGTCAGACTCATTACCAAAAATCAAACCATTGGGAAAGGCCAACTTCTCAGAGTGGCAAGGGGAAACAAGGGCATGGTTGATGAAACAGAGATTGTGGGGCATTGTCTCTGGAAGGGAAAAGAGGCCAGAGTCAAGCAGACTAGATGAGGTAGAGAAGTGGGAGAGTAAAGCTGAGCAGGCAGCTGGTGACATCTATCTCCTGGTGGAAGCAAGTCAACGAGTGCACTTCCGTGGTTATGAAACAAACCCTATGGAAATGTGGGCACGACTAGAGAAGCATTTCATGGCCAAAAAGCCTGGAGCTCGTTTCAATGCCTATGATGAATTGTTTTCAATTCAAAAGGCAGAGGACGAATCACTGGTGGACTTGGGGACTAGAGTGGAGAATGCAATGGCCCAAATCAAAAACCTCCGGCCTAAAAACATGACACTAGAGGATCTGGACACAGAGCTGGAAGCAATGGCGCTCATTAGAGCTTTGCCTGACAAGTACGCTCATCTGTCAACATCCTTGATGTTATTGGACAAGCTGGATGCAGAGATTGTATTGGGGGCATTTAGAAGCGAGGACCTACACCAGAAGAGGGCAGAGTCAGCCAATTTTGCGAGGTCAGGGGGTACAGGGGGCAAAGGAAAGGGTTATGCATTCAAACCATGGAGGAACATGAGTGAGATGACATGCTACAAGTGTGGGGGCAAAGGGCATATAGCGAGAAACTGTCCTCCACCCAAGGACAAGGCTGGTACAGGGGGAGTCAATAAAGCAGAAGAGAAGGCAGGGGAAGTTACAGAACATGCTGGCCAGGCAAGTGCTGTTTCTTCAGAGGAAGCTCTTACTACATCTGCTAATACTTTTGATTGGAATGCAGACACAGGCGCCACTTCTAATATGACACCACACAGAAATTGGATTAGGAATTATACCCCATACAGAATTCCTATTAGCCTTGCAGATAATCGGATTATATATTCTGAAGGTGTTGGCACTGTAGTTTTTCGTCCTTTGATCAATGGAAAGCAAAGTAGAGATGTAGAGTTTTCTAGAGTATTACATGTCCCCTCACTTCGTTCTAATCTTCTGGCTGTATTATATTTGACTCAACAAAAGGAGTTTGATGTTTTGATTTCTAAATGCACTATGGAATTTTCAAAGAATAGTAAAGTCTTGTTTACTGCTACTATCAATGATAATTGTGGATATTTGAATGGTACTACTATTGATGCATTTGAGAATATTTACATTGCTTCAACTCTCCCTCTCAATGAAGCTTTATGGCATCGACGGCTTGGACACCACAACTATGATGGAATTAAGCAGATGGTCAAGGAAAATCTAGTTGTTGGTTTGACTATGAACAGTAATGCAAAGCATGATCCTATTTGTGAACCTTGTTTGGCAGGAAAGCAGCATGCCAACCCCTTCCTATCCTCAGATAGACAGTCTACTAGGTTACTAGAGTTGATTCATTCTGATGTAAAATATGTTGGTGTTACCTCACATAGTGGCTACAAATACTGGATTACATTTATTACAGACAAGGGACGCTTTAAAAGCATCATACCCATGAAACGAAAGAGTGATGCTCTTGGAGCCTTTAAACAGTATAAAGCCTGGGCAGAGAACCAAACTGGGGAAAAGATTGGTGCTTTACAATGTGATGGTGGTGGGGAATACATTAGCAATGAATTCAAGGCCTTGTTACAGACATCTGGGATTGAATTACATATTACAACTAGAAATCGTCCACAACAAAATGGGGTGGCAGAGCGTGCTAATAGGACTTTGGGGAATGCTATTGTGACAATGCTTGCTGAGTCTGGTCTGTCTAAGCAGTTTTGGTGTGAGGCTATGGCTGCTTATGTTCATGTATGGAATAGAGTTCCTACATCGGCTGTTCCCAATACAACACCCTATGAGGAGTGGCACAAGAAGAAACCCAATGTTGGTCATTTACGGGTTTGGGGGTGTGTGGCATATGTCCATGTTCAGAAGGATAAACGAGAGCACTTGGGTTCACACATAGTCAAGTGTGTATTCATTGGGTACCCTAAAGGAGTCAAGGGATGGAAGTTCTATAATCCAGAAACACGCAAAGTCATTGTCAGTGAACGTGCTGACTTTGATGAGTGTTATACCTTTGGTGGTGTTCTTCTAAATGGACCTGATGGAAATGCACAGGAAGAGGGCATTACTTATGAACCTGGGAGTCTCTTTGGATTAAACCATGATGATGGAAATGAGGACAATGCACCACCTGCTGTAGAAGAAAATCCACAGCCTGAACCTAATAATGCTGAGGAGGATCCACAGCCTGTTCTTGGGGAAGGAAATGCGAATTTGGACCTACCAGAACAGCCAGAGATCAAAGTTGAAGAACCAGATGCAGATGATGAACTCAACTTGGGTAATAACCGACATAGTACCACTCCTATTCCACCTAGTGATGATGAGGTGGTAGATGATAGACCAATTGCTCACCGGAAACTCAAACGAAATGTTGGACCTCCTGGAGACTGGTGGAAAATTAGGAAACCAACACCAGCTATTTCTAACTCAGATGATGATGAGGAGGAGGAGGAGGCAAATGTAGTAGCAGGAGAGGTGGAGCCTACAACATGGGCAGAGGCAATGAGAAGTCCAGATGCTGAGCAGTGGAAAGAGGCTTGTTTAGAGGAGATGAAGGCACATGCAGAAAATAACACATGGACACTCATGGAATTACCACCTGGTGATAAAGCAATTGGATCTAAATGGGTTTTTAGGGTAAAGAGGAATGCTGATGGATCTATTGATCGATTCAAAGCACGCCTTGTTGCAAAGGGATATAACCAACGGCCAGGCTTTGATTATGATGAAACCTTTGCTCATACTATGCGCTATGCGAGTTTACATGTTGTATTAGCATTGGCAGCCATCAATGACCTTCATCTACGCTCTGTGGATATCTCCTATGCTTTTCTGAATGGTGATGTTGACTGTACTGTATACATGTCTCAACCAGAGGGATTCAAGCAAGGGAGATTGGTCTGTAAGCTGAACAAGTCAATCTATGGATTGAAGCAGTCACCTCGCTTGTGGAGTGAAAAGTTTGCACATGTTATGCAGCTTATGGGTTTCAAGAAGACATACTCTGACCCTTCACTCTACATCTATAACAGAGATGGTATCAAAGTTATAGTACCAGTGTTTGTGGATGACATTACTCTAGCCTCCAAGTGTACTGATGCCTTGGACAAGTTTGTTGTTGAGTTGGGCACTCACTTCAAATTGAGAGATTTGGGACCTACCAATTATCTGCTTGGCATTAGGATTGAAAGGAACCTTACTGAAAAGAGGATTTATCTGTCTCAGACACAGTATGTTTTGAACAAGTTGGAGGAATTTGGTATGACAGATTGTAATCCTTTTTTTTTTTTTTTTTTTTTGATCAAATTATTTATATCCCGGCGCCCGATAGCAGTCCGGCGTTACAAATACAAAACGAAATGTAAATTAAACCTCCACGCCTAACGGTACGTAAAGGGCAATAAAGCTCGCGAAGCTGAAACAAGCGTCTTCAAAAATACACTACGTAGACCGCGCGGTGCGCAGCACCGCGCCCTCATCAAAAACAGTACCACGACTACCATCCACACAACCGGCTCCGCCACAGTCACCCGCGAGGGCAGTCGGGCGAGGGTCCTGTGCCAGGGGACCCAACTTAGTCCAGTGACCGAGGGCACTGACTACTGATCAGCATCAAATTGCTGTTTCCCGAGGTAGGGCCGGTCCGGATAAAACCGGACCTGATGCCAAGAAACCGCCCTGTGCAACACCGCGTCTCCAAAAGGAGCCAGTGCACACGTCGGGCTGAGGGCCTACTCATGGCGGGCGCTCTCCGATCGTTCCCTCCGGAAAGGCGAATGTCGTGGGGAAAACGAGAATAAACTCGAGAAAGCGATGACCGTCAAAGCGGTCCTGCGGAATGCGAATACGGCCCTCCTCGTATAGGGGGCAGTAATTGATGATGTGGTGACGGGTCTCAAAGGCGCCGCACTGGCAACGGATGTCATCATCTGACAGACCGAAGCGAGACCGATAAGCCCCAATTGGGGCATGGTTCGTGATTGCTCGGGTGAAGCGCGCCACAATGGGTGGCCTGCCATGATGCAAGAGAGTGAGCCAGGGGCCGCCCTTGGCGGCCGTAGGCTGGAGCGGTCTGCCCCTCGCGGTGAGCGGGTAGAAATTGCGGCCCTGATACTTCGGGGTGTGGAACAGGCGAACCCATTCCTCCTCCGCTGCATCAGACGCGAGAGCAAGCGCCACGTTAAGCGTGCACTTGGGATGCCGACCCAAAGAGGGATGCGACTCCGTCGCAGCCTCATGGGCCTCGAGATGGGGGCCCCACCGCATCTTTGATGGGACATAGTGAAAAGAGACGACCCGGCCTGGATCAGCCGAGAGCCAATCTCGGAGAACCGAGCAAGCCGCGATCGAGCGCGACTGCCCAGAATGGACACTGGCATCCAACAACAAGTTGACGGATGCCGGCGAGTCGGTGAACACATGAACCCGCCAGAGGTCAGGTGTTCGAAGGGCGGCCACCACCCCCATAGAGAGGGCGATGAGCTCCGCATCGGGGGCGGTCGCCTTACCGGCAGCCACCTTCGAGCGGACACCCGGGCCAGGGCCATGAAACACGACACACGCCGCGACCACCTGGAGAGTCTTGTCCTGGGGGACAGACCCATCACAAGCAACTGAGACGCACTCGAATTTGCCCCGCTCGGACTCGAAAAGGCGATCAAGCGCCTGTTTGTGAAGCTTGGCCGCCTCCTTCCCTTTCGGGATGACGAGGTCAAGCTCGATCTGAGACTCGTAAAGGTCCCGAATGCGATTCCCAGGCCTGGCCTCCGAAGAGGTCGGGACGAAGGTCTCATGAACGGTGCCATATGCCAGGGCAACATCCGTGAGAGGAGAAGGATACATGCGCAGAAGCGCAGGCACCTCCCGGGCCGGTCCAGTCAAGGACATGGGGTGAGAAACTTCCACACCATCATCCGGTGACCGCCCCAAAAGGCGAATCGTCGGATGTTGACTGTAGAGCGTGTTGTGCCGATGGATGCTCCGATGAGAGAGTTTCCGAAGGTGCAAATGGATGGGGAGGAGGCCCGCAATGGACTCCACAGCCCCGCCGGTGGTCGTGCGAAAAGCGCCGAGAATCCACAGGGCAGCCTTGCGCTGCATCTGTGAGTACATTTTGAGGATGCCCTTGATACGGGCACCCTCGTAATACCACAAGCGACTCCCGTATGTTGCCACCGGAAGTACGCATGCGCGGTAGAGGAGACGCCGCTGCTCGGCGTTCATACCCCTAGTAGAATTGCCAAGCATCTTCATCGCCAAGACGGTGGTGAGAGCTTTGGTGGAATAGAAGCGCACGTGCTCAGTAAAGCGCAGTGCACGATCAAAATAGAAACCCAAATACCTCCAAAAGGGCTTTGGTTTCAGTGGGGAATCCCCGGTGAAGGGAGCGAAGCCAAGATCCACAGGGGGATTCTCATCCCTCGGGTTCCTGGAAAAATGGAACGCCTCGTTCTTCGAGTGCTCCAAAGCCAACCCAAGGGCTGACACGAGGCGGCTAACCACCCTGTACAACTCCCTGAGCTTAATGAGATTCTCTTCCCATGTTTTCGACTGGACAACGATAGTACCATCGTCCACGTACGAGATAAGAGCGCTGCGGCGGACATCCACCACGAGCTGGAAAAGGCGCATCACAGGCACCATGCAAATAGCCGACAGGACTGGAGACAGGGCAGAGCCCTGTCCCACACCCACATCAGCTTGGCACGGGTGAGAGGTGTCAGCCCCCCACTTGTACCGGGTAGACTGGCCCACCAAGTAGGACCGGAAGAACTTCACAACCTCTGCAGGGAACCCAAGGCGGATCATGATGGCAATCAACACGTCATGGTTGATGGAAGGGAAGAACTGAGCGAGATCGAATGTGACCACGCTCGTCTTGAGCTTCTGGGCCCAACCGGCCCGTACGAGATGAGTGAGATAGAGCCCGGCATCCTTGGTCGAGTGTTGCCTGACGCCACCAAACTGATTGGGATGGAAAATCCCATGTTCGAGTGCCTCGAACTGCAGGCGGTTAGCCAGCATCTTCTCAGCGAGTTTGCCAAGGGTGTTCAGTAGCACAATGGGCCTGAACATCTTCGGCGTTGAGTAATTCGGTTTGCCAGGTTTCAGTATAATGACCGAAACCGACTCCTTAAAATACGCCGGCCAATACCCAACCCGAAGGCAGGCATTGACGAGGGCGAGGAACTTGTCCGCCGCGTCATTGTCAGACAACAATAGCATCTTGAGAACCCTCCAGCTCAGATGATCCGGGCCGGGGGCTGACAGGTTTGAACACTTCCCGAGCACGTCCCGGAGCTCAACCCTACTAAACACCACCCACTCACGGGCAGCCCTTTCGGGAAGATCATCCAAAACGGTCAGGTCGATGGGCCTGTCAGATGCAGAGTTGTAGGTGGAATGCAAGGCATCCCACAACTGCGGTAGTGACGTGCAGGGCTCCCCGTCTTTCAGGATAGCCTCGTACGTCGGAAGCGAGCGCGCCTTGGTCCACTCCATGAGGTCCCAAGGTCGCATCTTCGTAAATGCAACTTCATGAATGCGAGAGTCATAAAACTTGTGTTTGGTAACGCGGACAAGCCGCCGATATTCCGTATACGCCTCTGGAAGCCTACTAGCCCGATACTCGTCCAGTGCGCGTGAGCACTCCGGAGTCCACCAGGGTTTGGGTGACCGAGATGCACGGACTGACTTCGCATGAGCGGTCCAGGCATTGGCGGCAGCCAGGGAGATACCCTGGGCCGCGGCCTCAATAGCATCAGGGGAATCGAGATCCCCCCAATCAAGACCTCCGAAGCCACCCCGAAGGTGCTTCACAAAGTCCTCGAAATCATCCTCTTTGATCCGGAAGCGACGCGCCCCGTCTCCAAAAAAGGGAATAGGCAACGCGACAGAAAGCGGAGCATGATCCGAAGGGAGCATCTCGTCTTCCGACACGTGGTGAACAAGTCCCGCTGTCGTATCCTCCGGCAGGAACATGAGATCAATGACCGAAGGCCTATGGCCTACAATCCGGGGGAAGTGAGTGGGGAAGCGATGCTCCCGGACACTAACGACCACCCCGAGCCTCATGGCGACATCGATCAGGGTGTCAGCCATGTGATTATTATTCGGGTAATCTGGATCCCAGATCCGCGAATGGCAATTGAAGTCCCCTCCCATGTAATTCAGCCATGGGAGGCGATCAACATTGTCTGACAGCCACCGAATGGCCGTTGTGTCATCGTCCGAGTAGACGTTGAGCAAGTTGACAGGGACGTCACCATCCGACTGAAAGGTGATCAACAGGATATCCCGATGATCAACAATATCCGTGCGAAACGCCAGGCGCAGATGCTCCGGGCGTTTGGACACAAACATCATGACCCGGGGGACGTCATTGTCCCCACGCGGCCTGCGAAAGAAGCACATCCACCCCGGATGAGTCGGGGCCCCGATGACCGGAGCGCCTTCCCTGTCTGACGTCGAGATCGTGCGTCGAATGAGCCGCCACGGCGGCTCTTGAATACATACTACATCGACCGACTTCTCTTTCGTCTCTAGTATGGTGGAAACTAAGTCATAATTCCTCGCTACACCCTGACCCAGTAAAGAAAGTGTACGTAAAGGTCCTTCAACCATCACGAGTCACCGGGGGTCCCTTCGCCTTAGGTGGCCTGGGGAAGACGTCAGCGGGAAGTCCGAGTGGCCCAGGGGACTGTCGACGCACCTCATCGCATTCATAGCGAGCCATGATCCACTCGCGATTAAACCGATTCTTCCAGAAGTGGCACTTCGTGGAGTCGGCGGCGTGGGCCCCCCCGCAGTTGACACAACGGTCAGGGTGAGGACAAGGGTCGCCCGACAGGGGGCTGGGCCTTGGGCTGTGCCTTGCAGCACGCCCCAAGGACCCGGTGATATTCCGCACCATGCGGACCTCCGCACTTCGAACATGTGTGACCCCGATTGGGGCACAGGCACTCAATGTGGCCCCACTGCATGCAGCGGGGGCACAGAGGGGTGCCAGCGTGCCTCTCGGCAGCGCGAATGAAACAGCTGTAACCGTAAACAAGGACTCGTTTACCCTCCAGTTGCTTGAGGTTGGACCCCTTCTTGGAGTCCCAGATGTCGAACCAGACGGTCGCGGAGTCCGAGAACTTGGAGTTCCGAACAACATGCGGGCGCGCGGCCAGGGGGAAAGTGGAGAGGAGCGCGTCATGCGCGAACACCTCCTCCATCTTTGATACAGTAAGAATGTCCCCCTCCTCCTCGCCAAAGCGGAAGGGGGCGGAGACGATCTTGAGGTAGGACCGCAATTGAGGAATCACAGCCCGGGTGGTGGTCCCCTTCAGGTATGCCTTGGCGGCCCAGTTGGAGATCGTGGAGAGGTCCGTCACGGTCGGCGGCCAAGTAAGATTGACTGACCACCCACCATTGATGGGCGCAACAGCCGAGGCGCGAACCGAGTGCTTGTCAGCGACAAGCCCCCGATTGATAGTCTCCATGAGGCGCTCGGGCACAAGCGCGTGCTCCTCAGAAGGGTAGATGAGGGCCTGCTTGTGGCTAGGCCCACCAGTAGTAGACTTGATCTTCTTCCGCGGGGGGGCAGAAGACCCAGAGGGAGAGCCGGCCTGCTCACGGGCCTGGCGATGAAGACCCGCGATGTCAGCCAGACTGAGGTCTGGGAACAGGCGAGCGAGATTGGCTATGTCGGCAGCAACAGAGCCGGGCTGGCCTCGGCCCCTCTTGCAAGGGTCCGCAGGCGCAGCATAATCAGGCTTACCAACACGAGCCGTCATCTGGGGGGTGGCAGTCACCTTGGCAAACGTGCCCTTGGGAAGCGGGCGAGAGGCCCGGTTCACAACAGGAGGAGGCCCGGGGTCCCGTGCCTTCCCTTTCCCTTTCGGGCCAGGTTGGGCGGGGGGAGCACGGGGTTTGACAGACGTCCGCAGGTCACGAAAGACTGGGGGCGGAGCCGTGTGCTGTCGAGGAGGATCGGGGTTATGCAGGGGCGCAGGCGCCCCTGGAACGACGATGTTAGAACGAGGAGCTCCAGGAACGAGGTTCCCGAAGCCATCCCGAAGAGCGGTGAACCCGCGGACAAGGTCCAACCCCGCCTGGAAGGCGAGCTTGGCCTCATCGGAATTGGGAGTGGCCGCCTTCGCGGCCTTCTCGGCATCGATGAGGGACTGAGTGAACAGCCCAGAGGTGAGGCCAGCCAAGCCGATCTCCCCCATGGCGAGCGCGACATGAGACGATATGTCGCTAGGAATGGTACCACCCTTCTGGCCCAGCATGCTGAGCCAGGAGTCGATAGTGTGGAGGGCGCAGACGACCACGATGGCATCCGTGTGGGCAGCGTCAGGAGTGCCGATGAGGGCAATCCCAAGTTCGTTGTGCGCGACCCCTTGAGTGTCAGCGTCCTGGTACGGAGGGTACCGGGCCTGCAACGTGGCGGACGACTCACGAAAGAAGTCCAAACCAGAAGAACCCGATGCAGCATTGGGAGCCCTCTCCTTCGACTTATGCCGTTTGGAGGTAGGGGTGAAGCCAGCGAGAGAGGGCGATTGACCTCTCTTGGGGGTGGCAAGAATGTCCTCATCGACGGCCATCGGGGTGACGGACGAGCGTGGGGCGGGGCTGGGGCTCACAGGGAAGTGAGGCGGTCCAGGATCGGGCTGATCGTCAGCCCATTCGATTGGGCTGAGAGGAGCAGGGGATGCGGGGGTCAACTGGGAAGGCACCAACGGCCTGACCGCTGCCGTCGACGATGTCAGCCGTTGAGACCCAGAGGGAGCCGCCGATGTACGACAACTCCCCCTAGAAGCTGCCTGCTGAGAGGCAGAGGAGGATGACATAGGAGAAAAGGGCTTGCTCGCTGTGTAAAGTTTTGGTGGTGGTGGTTTCCGGAAAAGGAAGGTATGGCCGAGAGCCATTCCCGGAGGACCGAGCACGCTGCGATCGAACGCGACTGCCCAGAATGGACGCTGGCATCCAATAACAAGTTGACAGACGCCGGCGAGTCAGTGAACACGTGAACCCGCCAGAGGTCAGGTGTTCGAAGAGCGGCCACCACCCCCATTGAGAGGGCAATGAGCTCCGCATCGGGGGCAGTCGCCTTACCGGCAGCCAGCTTCGAGCGGACACCCGGGCCAGGGCCATGAAACAAGACACACGCTGCAACCGCCTGGAGGGTCTTGTCCCAAGGGACAGACCCATCGCAGGCAACCGAGATGCACTGGAATCTGCCCTGCTCGGACTAGAATAGGCGATCAAGCACCTGCTTGTGGAGCTTGGCTGCATCCTTCCCTTTCGGGATGACAAGGTCAAGCTCGATCTGAGACTTGTAAAGGTCCTGAATGCGATTCCCAGGCCTGGCCTCCGAAGAGGTCGGGTCAAAGGTCTCGTGAACGGTGCCATATGCCAGGGCAACATCCGTGAGAGGAGAAGGATACATGCGCAGAAGCACAGGCACCTCCCGGGCCACATCAGCTTGGCACGGGTGAGAGGTGTCAGCCCCCTACTTGTACTGGGTAGACTGGCCCACCAAGTAGGACTGGAAGAACTTCACGACCTCTGCAGGGAACCCAAGGCGGATCATGATGGCAATCAACACGTCATGGTTGATGGAAGGAAAGAACTGAGCGAGATCGAAGGCGACCACACTCGTCTTGAGCTTCTGGGCCCAGCCAGCCTGTACGAGATGAGTGAGATAGAGCCCAGCATCCTCTGTCGAGTGTTGCCTGACGCCACCAAACTGATTGGGATGAAAGATCCCATGTTCAAGTGCCTCGAACTGCAAGCGGTTAGCCAGCATCTTCTCAGCAAGTTTGCCGAGGGTGTTCAGGAGCACAATGGGCCTGAACATCTTCGGCGTAGAATAATTGGGTTTGCCAGGTTTCGGGATACTAACCGAAAGCGACTCCTTGAAGTATGCCAGCCAATACCCAACCCGCAGGCAGGCATTGACAAGGGCGAGGAACTTGTCTGGATATGTCGCTGGGAATAGAACTGCCCCTTTGGCCCAGCATGCCGAGCCAAGAGTCGATAGTGTGGAGGGTGCGGACTACCACAATCACTGCATGCAGGGCAAAATACTGTGAGAGAAGTAGGTTAGCAGTATTATAAAAATATTCCTAAAATTGCCACAATATTTTTGGTTAAGTATTTTATTCAGTATTCCAAGATTTGTTACAATACTGCAAATGCAGTATTAAGTCAGTATATCCAATTTTGCCACCATAATGGTCCAAATACTATCATTCTACTGATCCTCTACTGTTTATATACTATAGTTGATAGTATTGAGGCAGTATTCCAAATATTGTATCTCTGCAATATTCTATCAATATGATGAAAAAATGTGGTATACTATTACAATACTGGATTGGGTATTTCAAGTATATTTTCAAAAAAATGTATTAGAAGTATAAAATTAGTCTTTTGGCAATATTCTGCACTAGCCAAGATATTGATATAATATGTCAATCATACAGCCTAACTAATAGTAGAATACTGTTCCAAAAATATTGAAATAAGTATTGCAAAAGTATCCAAAAAACTGCTCCTTCAGTATGCTATCAATATAGAGGCAGTATTGAGGCTATAGTATGCTATCAGTATGTAAATATAAGCAAACCACTAAATGATACTAGTTAAATACTTAAGATGTAGTATTGAAACAGTACCAAAGACAAACCTGTTTGATACTTGAATAATAACAATGATATAGTAGGCTACCAGTATGTGACACATGTCACAAGCTATTTCATTAGTACTGAAGGTGTAGTACTATTGTAGTATAAGACAGAGTACAGAGACAAAGAATGCTGGTGATGGCATATTGAGCTATGGGCAATACAACTTGTTTTTGCCTACTATAAGTAGTGGGTTTTTATATGTACAGGGAACAGGGAAGTCCAGAGATATAAACACAGCAAACCATGTGTAGGATGATAAGAAAAAGCAAGACAATTGGATAGAGGTCCTGTGGTTGGACATAAGGTGAAAGAAAATCAGCATGAGGTTGAATGGTGTTCAAAAATCACAAAGGATAATCCATATATTGACAAACATCCTGCATGATTTCCCTCCCTGTAACCCATATAGTGCAGTCCATATGTTGTGCTTTCCACCTCTGCTTTTTGTGCGGTCCACATTTCCACAATCTGCCTTTTCTGCAATGTGTCTTTTTCCCATGTCCTGCAATCCACCTTTCCTGCAATGAACATATCCTGCAAGTCATATGTTGCACTCTCTGCCCTGTGCATTTTCTGCAGTCCATATTTCCACAATTTTCCTTGTTTGCAATCCATCTTTTCTCTATTTCTGCAATCCTCCTTTTCTGCATTTTCTAGAATTCACATTTCCTGCCATCCACCACTTCAGGCAGCCCCTTAGGTGACCCCACTTAGGGTTGATACTCCCACCCAAAAATTAGGCCTAAATAGGGCCCTTTCCATGGGGCCATCCCATGCATACTGGGCTCTCCCATATGTTTGGCTGGGAGAGCCCAAATACATGGGTGTTCCCATGTTTTTACCTGTGTGGGAGTGCCCATCTCACCCAGGTCAGCCCATTCTTGTGGGCTCACCCATCCTGTCACACTTCACATGTCACACTCTTTGGGGGCTTCCATGCTACCCATGGGACCACCCACAGTACTTGTGGGACCACCCATGTTCATAAGGATGTCAATTATTACTGAGTTGTATCTATGGCTTTAGCTGTTGTAGAAGACTCAAATCATTAGCCAATTTCATAACATATGGATTTCACAAATACTGTGAATAACATAAGCTTGGGGAATTCTCAGTTTAGTGTTGACATTGAAGTAAAGTGCACAGGCAAAAGAATATATGACTGAACTCAGGAGTTTAATGTCATGTTGCAAGTTATAGGAATGATCATACACGTGATCATGACACCAAGTCACGTTACATGCATGTCGAGTCATGCTAAGTGTGAAGCAGGGAGCAAGCTTACAATGATGTCTCCACCACAACTTGTTTCTGAACCTGAGCAGCACATTGTGTTCCACATGGAATATAGTCATATATAATGTAACAGGACATAATACTTAAATCATAGGGCATACTAAATCATAGGGCATACTACATAAACACAAAAGGCACCAAACTCTCCAAATGACATGCACCATAGTCAAACTTCGAAAGTGTGACCAAAATCATACTCAATCATCATCTCCCTCCTCCTCATAACGACGCCGACGATGAACAGGGGGCTGGGAATCTTCGTGTGAATGAGGGTGGTGGCAAGGTCCAGCAACAGCATTTGTATCACCACGTGCACGGGAGGGGAGTGGCTTTGTATGACGAGTAGGACTTCCATCATTGTGAAGTTTTCGCTTCTTCGAGGGCCGTCCATTGCTGCGGTAATGAGCATCTCATTCTGGCAGTCTAACCCACTTTTCTCCTTTGTAACGGCGCAATTCCTGTTCCACAGGGGAATGGCTGCGGCTGTGGCTATGCTGATCATGGTCGTCATCTCCGTATTGGTGACTATGGGAGGGTCGACGCAACTCTGTTGAGGAAGGTACTAGGCCAAGCTGGCGTGCTACCTGTTCCAAGAGTCGTGCGTCAATCGGAGGTGTGTGGCCAAGGTCCCGTGTGCTACGCATATTGCGTCCTTTGTCCCTGTCGTCACACAGCACCAATGATCTATCACCATGCCTTGATGACTCTGCTCTGCCAGAGTGGCCGTCACGACGCCAGTTCACAGGAGGATCAACTTTATGAGAAGTGGTGGTGCGGGCATTGGTGCCAGAGGCCACCTGTCTGCGATGAGCCTTCGCAAGGGGAGGGGTGTCCTCACCCTCATCGACCTCGTCACTGGAAGAGTGGATATTGGTGGGTAGCATGTTTTTGCGTCGTCGCCGTTTTGATGGCTTATCACCAGCAATGACCTCTCGATATTTTGACGCGTCCGCCACAGTGAGGACAGGACGTCCGCTTGTATTGACCACAACTGGAATGTCAGCGAGTGCTGGATCATTGATTGCTAATGCTTCTTCATCTGCATGATTCGTCATCAGCTCCAAATTGCATAAAAAAATCTTAACTAATGCCTCACCTAGTGACCATGCCATGATCTTGACGTAGGTCTTCTCCACAGGCAACTTGTCGGCGAGCCTCTTCATTTGGTTGACAGTGTTATCTACATCAGCCTGTAGGATGCCGTGTTTCGGTTTGTGGAAGTTAAATCCTTCTGAGGGTGGGCGGGCGGAAGGAGGCCAATTTTCAATGCGAAGCTTGTGTTGATATGCAAAGTCTGCCCAAGTTTTCCATGGCATCTTCATTGTCTTGATCTCTTCGAGGGAAAGGGTGCCTTTAGAGTAGATAAGCTGGCCTGAAACGAAACAATATTAGGGCAAAGTCAGGTGACAATGAGAGGAAGACTGACCATATTGAGCTTTAAGACCCTCTATAAACACCCGTCGATTACGGTCATGAGGAATCTCTCCCTGCCTCCTCTGAAAGTTGACTGCAAACAGCTGATCAGCAACTTCGAGACCCATTTCTTTCATTTCTTGTACTCTAGTCCACATCAGAATCATCTGCTTTGGGAGGCAGTAGAACATACCGAAGCTTAGCAGCAATATCGTGCAGTGTTTTGGAAAGGGGGGCTGTGTTCTCCTTGCGAACCTCTTCGAATGTGGGCGAGCCAGTCCATATGCCATTGTATGTAAGCCCAAACTCGTCAGGGTCAGTATTAATCGTAAATCCCATAACATGAACGCCGTATTGTTCGTAGGCCTGGGTGCTCTGAGAAGACATCAGATTACTTCAATAGGTTGATGAAGACAAACTTACAAGTTGAACAAATTTATCATTGACATGACTCACTAGTCGCTTGAATGAGCCCTTGAACTTCATGTTGTCAACGTAATCGTTGAGGCGTTCCTTGTACCATTCGATCATAGAATTGAGACATCCAGCTCGTGCCTTTGGATCTTCCCATTCATCGCCAAGTTCAGCTTTCAAGTACTCTTCATACTTTTCGACGAGAACCTTGGTCCAGTCTGCTGGTTTCACTGCGAGACAAGGTTGATATACTGACACAGGCAGGTAACATAAGGGGACATACTGTCTTTGGGCTTTGTCTCCTCGCCATTAATTCCATACCATGCTTGGAAGGCATTCCACCCATTGATCTGGTACCGTGAGACATGGACGCCATGGCCTACTAGTTGGTAAAGCTTCTTGATGGGTTTGTTGTACTCCACGGCAATCTCCTTCATGCGACGCTGGTATTCCGCATGGGCAATGAATGCCACATCTTTGGCGCCCTCAGGAACTGGCCCTGGTTTATAAGGTGAGTTGGCCTCATCTTCTTCATCTTGTTCCATGGTTGGCCTGTTGTTGATGGCACAGGCCTTGCCCTTGGGCTTGGACTTGGGCTTAGGCTTTGCGACAGGTGCACTATCCTGATCTTCCTCGTCCTCGTCCTCGTCCTCATCACTGTTAACAGCAAGTGTCTTACCCTTACCCTTATCCTTGGCCTTAGACTGCTTCCACGAAGTCTGTGGCTGAAGAGAGTCCCCATCAGATGAGTCCTCGCTGTCATCGTCAGAGGCGGCTGCTTGGTGCTTTGAACGGGCTGAGGTGCCCTTGTCCTCCAACGCTTTATTACGTTCTGCGTCCTGCTGTTCCATACTGGGCAGGCGGCGATATGAAGGAGCTTTCACGTTCTCGCATTCCTCCTGGCGTACGGTGTCGGAAAAATTAGAATCTGCTGGTAACGCTGATCGTAGCCGGTCCTGGGCAATAGTACTGGCCAGCACGTGACGATGGGTGGCGAGGGGTTGGGGGGATGCTTCATTGACATCGTCACCATCGGGATAACATTCATCGTCCATGTCCACGTCTTGTTCCTCTACAGGATGCAAAGTGGCATATTTGGCGGCGGACGGGCCCGACCGATCTTGCCTCCGTTTATCGGTGGTGAGCGAAGGGCATGTCCAACTTCGCCGATTGGAGATAAACGCGTCGTCACTGTCAGTAGTGGCCGTAGTGGTCTTGCAAGGCTTGGGCTGGGGACGAGATGGGTGGGCACTGGTGGAAAATGAATGGTTTAGGCTGTCCTGCAGCTCGTTTACTTCAAAATGTGGCTTAGAATAAGATGAGACATTAGTTGAGGTATTAGACGCACCTTTTGCGTTTCTAGCCTCCTTTTGCACAGGCTGGTGATGAGCGCTACTCGTGGCATCTTTCTTCGATGACTTGGCTAATGGTTCATTTCCTAGATCTAGAATGATCAGTGGGGCTGGATCTCTAATAAACCTTACGCTTACCCTCGTCTTCATCCATGACTTCCTCATCATTCGTGACATTCTCTATTTTTTTTTTTTTTTTTTTTTTATCAAATTATTTATATCCCGGCGCCCGATAGCAGTCCGGCGTTACGAATACAAACGAACCCGTAAGCTAAACCTCAAACGCCTAACGGTACGTAGAGGGCGATAAAGCTCGCGAAGCTAAAACAAGCGTCCTTGAGAGTACGCTACGTAGACCGCGCGGTGCGCAGCACCGCGCCATCGTCAAAAACGGTACCACGACTACCATCCGCACAACCGGCTCCGCCACAGTCGCCCGCGAGGGCAGTCGGACGAGGGTCCCGCGCCAGGGGACCCAACTTAGTTCGGTGACCGAAGGCACCGACTACCGATCGGCATCGAATTGCCGTTTCCCGAGGTAAGGCCGGTCCGGACAACACCGGACCTGATGCCGAGAAACCGCCCTGTGCAACGCCGCGTCTCCAAAAGGAGCCAGCGCACACGTCGCGAAGTTTAGGCCCCCCCTTGCGGGAGAGCCTATTGAACCTCGGTCAGGGCTCATGCCTAACACCCGCCCAGACACTGGGGCCATCGGCCACATTGGACCTCCCCTGATGGTACCTAGTTCCTCAGAAGGTTCGATCTGGATCCGTAGACCACTAGATCTCCCATGATGGTTGGCGGGTTCTAACCACTCAACAGCCCACGTGGACCTCCCATTATGGTACCCTGATTACCCCCAGTTCGGCCGAAGCCTTCCATTAGGGTAGAGCCGGGAATCACACCCTTCTCCAGTGCCCGGTGCTGCAGTGCAGTACCACCTTACAACCGAAGCCAACACCCCGGAATCAACTCAAGCTCTAACCGGCCCTATTATGACCGGAGAACCGACAGAGGATTTAGTTCTCTCGAGCCAGGGTAGGGGGACTGCCCCATCCTGCTACGGCCCGGCGGCTACCCCGGGCGCGACCCCAGGACCACTTTCCCGTTCCTTGGCAGATGGTTCGCTGATGCCAACCGGCGCGGATCCCCATCTGTCCAAGATCTCTGTCTTGCCATCAGAATTACCGGCATGCTACCCGGGTCTGGTCTACCCGTGCCGGAGTCATGTGGGAGGCTGTGATGCTTGGACCGTGACCATTACCCGGCCCTTCGCACCTCACTCTGATGACTAACGCCCACGGTACAGTTTTCCCCTGGGGTCGGGTGGCCTAGAGGGGAGCCTGAGGCACCGCCCTCGTTCGGCTTGTTCTCAGCCCAATGCCCGATCTTATTGTGCCTTATCCTCTCGGTCCCTTTCGGGCATCCCGGCGCACCAGTACTTGGGCTTTCCCACGCTCACGCGCAGGCCCGATGGGTGCCGGTATTCCAGCTGCGAACCTCCTTTACCAAGGGAGGGCCCATGGGGTGTCACATGATTACTGCCGTGGGAGGATGACCTAAGCCACATTCTCTCACGGGTGTTCATCACCTGACGCAACCTTATGTCATAGGTAGTTGCCATGAGAGGGAATCGAACCCTCAACCCGACCGCTTAGTGCAACCTAAGCGCGCGCCTAATGTTTAAAGTGGCAACGCTTTCCACTAGGGCAACTGGCCCCTGTGACATTCTCTATCCCCATCCTAAGTTCATTATCTTCATCTGTAGAACACATCAGTGGCGCTCGACGCGTGGAGTTGAATTGCTTGGCTTACCCAAACTGTTATGCTCTTCCTCATTCACTTCATCACAGTCAACATCCAAGACCTTCCCAGCCGTCTTCATGATCACCTTAGACCTAAGCTGGGATTTGCTCCCTTAATTGACTGGCCTCAACAACTCCGTGTGTGTTCGAGTTAAGAAGTAACTCTCACCTGAAACACCTAGTTCCTCAAGGGGTGTAGCCGCAACTTCTTTGCGTTTGCTACCATCCTGTTTCTTGCGTTGAGGTGGTTTGCGAGGAGGAGGCAGAGGAATATTCTCCACGTTCTTTGTGTTCGAGCGCGTGCTTCAACGAGAGATGCTTGCCATGGTGGCTGCAGGCAAATTTAGATTAGAGGTGAAGACAGGAAGAGGAAGAATCGCACTATTCAATGAGTCACAATTACTATTCCACACCTGATTCCTGTTAAACAAAAATAATGAGCCAACAAGTGGCCAGCATCAGTGAATGACTGATAACACTGCTGGCAGGGACTAATTTTTCCTCTGAAAAACCTATTGGATAAATGTTTTCTCAGATCTAATTATTTTTTCTTGAGATAAATTTCTAGTTTATATTTTGAAAAATAAAATAAAATATCAAACTATTTCTGAAGTCTTTCTTGAGAAAGACAAAGCCTTTTTCCTACCTTTATCTCAAGAAAGGGATGGGAAAGAGGTAAAGTTTTTCTTATCTTTTTCCAAAGAAAAAGGTGACATTTATCAAAGGGATCCTATGAAAAACCCAGAGATAAATTGTGACATCACAGGTTTTTCATAGAATCCCTTTGATAAATGTCACCTTTTTCTTTGGAAAAAGATAAGAAAAACTTTACCTCTTTCCCATCCCTTTCTTGAGATAAAGGTAGGAAAAAGGCTTTGTCTTTCTCAAGAAAGACTTCAGAAATAGTTTGATATTTTATTTTATTTTTCAAAATATAAACTAGAAATTTATCTTAAGAAAATTTAATTAGATCTGAGAAAACATTTATCCAATAGGTTTTTCATAGGAAAAATCAGTCCCTGCCAGAAGTGTAAGCTCGTGCCAGGGGGGGCGAGTGGGTGAAAGCTGTTAAATTCCAAGACAATGGACAATGCTGCTATGATAATCACATAAATATCCCAAAGCGGCCAAGAAAACATTGCACGAAGAGGTCAGGCACTGGCTGCTTGGCTCAAACGATGGGGAACAATGGCAGCGCGGGCGAAATAGTTGAAGAATGACTGTGTGTAAAACCGCGCCAACTCGTCCTCCAATGCGATGACCTCCTTTTCCGTAAACAGCTCCACTTTCTTCTCTACCACATCTCTCAACGACAGTGGACATCCTTTCCACGACTTCACGACTTTCAACATTGCCACCAGGTATGGGGCGCGTTGTGACCACAGCTCCGCAGCGAGGCCCTGATCCGCGCGCATCACGTCTGCCACCAACAGCGAGCCACCAAGCCCAGCAGGGAAGCAAGCACAAATGAGATCTTGACGCTCTCGGAGGTCTGCATTGACAACAGTGGAGATCCGGGCGTCTAATGCAACAAATTCGAAGTGAAAGTTCAACTCGCACAACTCCCATAGGATCTCCTGCATTATGTTGCGAGGCGGCACAATTCCAGGTTCAAGGTAACATCCTCTCCAGACCGTTTGCTCCACTGATGAAGAACTTATCTGAATGCCATCCTCGCCGGCACAATTCCCTAATATCTCGACCACCTGCTGATGGCGTTCAGTGGATACCGAGCCGCTTGCATTACCTGTGGCTCCGAAGTTAAGCAAAACGCGCCATAGCTGCGCAGAGATGGGGCGAGCTGATGAGGATCCTGATGAGAGGCGATATATTAGAGCAGCACGGCTGCTGAGCCAGGTGTGTAGGTATTTCGCTGTCTTCTCCGGGGTTAAAACACCAACGAACAGCCCAGGGTCAGGGAAAGTATAGCCTGCATCACTTGGACGTGTATCATACTGAAGGTTTGCCAGATCCCTATCGACAGCTGCCAGCGCTTTACTCCAGGCAGGGATCGGCGGCGGGAATAGCGGGCTCTCGGGATCCAAAAACTTATTCCTCCCTTCAATGCGTCCTGTGCTCAGCGCTTGCGGCTTTTGCTTTGGATCTACGTAGATACGGTTAGTTGACGTGTTGAACAAAAGATACAAGCAGGCTCACATGGGTTATTTTTTCCTGTCCTGCCGCGGTGACTGGACGCAGATTTCTTTGAGGTCATCCGAGCAGGGCCAGGTCCCGTAGGGATGGGCGAAGGTGGCGTAGGTGATGACGAGGTACTTTTAGCTGAGGACTTTGAGGGTAAGGCATGCGCAAAGGGATTGGGGTAGACAGTGAATGACCTGACGTAACGCCCGAAACTTGTATACTTGGAAGGATCGTGGGCCGATCCTGTAAAGAATGGACTGAACGGGGGGTCCGCGTCTTCGACCACAGCCCATTTCTCCACAGGACGGGCTGGTTGAACCGAATCAATACGTGTCTGGGGGACAGCATGGTACGGTCGTAATACCCAAACAGGGAGTCCTGCGCGAACGAATTCCTGTGCAACAGTGGGGCTGTTCACGTATGCGCCTATAGTTCTCAACACTAATGTTGCGGGTTCTGCATGTCCGGTCATCCTCGGGTGGTAAATATAGAGGTAGTCGAGGTACGCCGTCAAATACAAATAGCACCGTTGCAGCTTGGAGACTGTAAACTGCATCTGACGAAAGTTGGTCGGTAAAGCCTCGAGATGAACGAAGGTGTCGTCGAGCACAGTTGAAAGACAAATGAGTTCTTTCTCCTTGACGGGGAAATTCGTGTCCTCCTTGTAGTTTCGTACTCTGTCCTGTATCCTGACGATCAATACACTGAATGCGCTCAGCCGACCTCTATGGATTTTCCCTACCCCTCGCAACATGTTAGAGGGTTCGATAACAAAGTCTTGCTTGGTAGGTATCCACCACATAATCGAGTCAGTGGTGAGAGCGGCTGCTTTGGGCGGGCGAGGGATGGCGGCATAATAACAATATTGGACCAAGTACGGTTGCGGCCCACACAAGGGATCGTCATCAGCGAAACAAAAATTCCGCCGCAACCTGACCTCACGGCACACTCCCAGAGGTGGGTGATATGTGTGTCCGACGTTGAGGCTCATGACAAAGAAATTTCCGCCGTCCACGACCGAGCCAACCTTGCCATCAAACACCGTTCGAGCTAGTGTCGTGAGCCAAGACCTTTTCAGCGCAGCGCGAAAACAGGGCTTACTATCCTCGAGTCCTTTCTTATGGGTGAGAAGCTCTGGGTTCTCAGCGAGATCACTTGGCATGATTTGATCGATGTTGGAATTGTTGACTGGCATGTTGTGCTGTAGGGTTGATGATTTTGAATGTTAATGGAGACATCTGAAGCAGACGAATGTACCCACGACGTTCGGGAAAGATGTTTTGATGCAACGGTGGTGGAACGCGTGCCGAGTTGAAGTAATTAGAAAGCGTGTTCACTATGAGAATGCGAGAGCAGGAGAGTACATTAGCAATGAATGAAGGAGGCAAACGAGACACATACACTAGTTGAATGCAGTTCCAGGTCGTTGTCCTAGCTTTCACGTTTATTCCTGTGGAAGACAATTCGGCGAAGCGAGCGGGTTTTGAGGTTGTGTTGACGTACAGTACAGGTTGAGCTAGTAGGACCACGAAAGAAATAGAAAATTGAGTCATAAATGACCCATAGTCTAGTCTATTGCCAACGGGGCGCGCACAGATGACCCATAGTCTAGTCTGTTCGCATCCCAGAAGACCGACGCAAAGTCTAAGTCTTCGGGGAGTGACCCATAGTCTAGCTCCCTGGCGAGGGGGTGAAACACGTACCTATACCTATACGTTCCAAAAAGTGTGCACGCTCCCCACTTGTGGTCTCGGATGCATCGAGATAACTACCGGGTTTCCGAAGATGATGAGGTTTGGATTGAGGGAGAGGTATGGACACATGTTTACCGCTAGCGCCATCAGCAAACTGAACCTTAACAACAGTGAACTGCGCACCACTGCGTTCAGATACCCATGGCCGGAAAACGTTGTACACTCGATATCCCAACATTTGCTGTGTCGACTCCTCATTGCCCGTATATCGTTCGAGCCCTCTCAATTCTGTGGAGAGTCTTACGGTTACAGCTAACGTGGTATGTAACTTATACCTACCGTTGTCAAGAAAACCTCAAACTATTTGACAGCCAGACACTTTCACTACTCGTCTATCCAAGCAGTAAAGAACCGTGCCCACGAGCTTCAAGACCGCCAACCACCCCCTCTTCCAACCGCCGTCCATCTCGGACACCCGCGAACTAGACTATGGGTCGTTCGCAGTGCTCGGCCAACCTAGACTAAGGGTCAGTTGGTTTACGATGTCGGCTTGGCTGGTAGGTACGCCAGGCACGTCGATTAGACTTCGCGTCATCGGCATGTCTGCCCTGAATTTATCTACGGCGAATGCACCAAGATGAAATCCGTCTCGAGTATCCTTCGGTGAGCCCTACCTCTGACAATATGGTCGCAGCTAGTTTATCTCTGCTCGTCTCACGCAGGCACTTCGACTACTCAATGACTTCTTGCTACGATGGCGGCCGATCCACACAGACTCGTTCACGATGGCTGAGGAGACTTCACAGGAGCCACCATCTGATTGTTGCCAACGGGACCTTGTGCGACCTCATCTCGCTCGTAGTCGGTTGGCTCTCAGGCAACGCGCAGACCGGGCCGGCCCACTAACACTAGAAATATACTCATTCTATTGTGTATAAGTTTTCATCTTCATCACTGCGCATGCTGGCGTTCGGTACTTGCACCGTTTTCTGGGCACTACGTCGGGCATAACTGTTCACTTTGTCCAGGAATTTACTGCATAACACTTTTTCGAGTATCGATGTGCCACGATCGTTGATCAACCGATATCCCTAGCCCTACCTACCAATCCTACACTATTATACTGATGGTCCTGCATTTTGTTTAGGTCCTACAAATGCCAGATTTTCACTGGAGTCGGAACACAATGGCATCATTTCCGGTGGCCATGTGCCTTCTGGTCACCGTCAGCACTGCCGAGCGGACGATCCGTCTGAGCCGATGTACAATATCATTGTTTTGCGGGGCGGCGTGGCATACTTGTGGCCGTCGCTGGCCTGACCCTTCTTTTCTTTTGGATCTTTTGAATCACCTCCTTCACTATCTGCGTCACCCCATCTCCTCCAGCCCGTTGCTATGATGCGCCCGCGAATGTCAAAGAAAGACCTGCGCAGAGGTCCTCCACCACCTGGTCAAGGCACGCCAACTCGCGGGCCCAAACGCTCTAAAATTCTTGCAAAGCACGCGAAGATACCGCCCCTCGTGTTGCTTGCCCATGGCGAATCGCTTGTTCAAAATCGATACCTCCAGCGCCTCCCTGGTCAAGCTGGATTCTTGGAGGGCGAACCAGAGGATGGCCCATCCCGCCGAGCTGATGTGGATTCCAATAGGAAACAGTCCCCTCAACGGCACGATGAGGACAATCCGTTCATCATTCACCAGGACGAAGGGTCTATGGTGGTCGATCTGCCAATCTCGAGACATCGCCGCAAGAAGGAGAGACAATGGGAACGGTGGCAGACTGATGTTATCCCGCGGCTCATCATGCCATACATGAAGCTCATGTGCGATACCAAATCACTGCGGGAGCCTGTCCTGCCAGCTACAAGGTCTTGCTCCTGTGGAGAGCCTAGGCGAAACCTCGACATTATACTAGTACGCTTTGATAGTGAGTGATGTCTGTTCCCTTTTTCGGGCTAACTATACTAAAAGAATCTGCAGCGCTAGATAGGATCACGATTGCGGTTTGCTCCTGCGCTCCTGCGGCATTGCAACTAATCGAACGAGGCTACTTTCCTTCTGCGCCACTCAAACCTACGTTGGCCGTCGACCTGAAAGTTCTCGAGTTCGTAGCAACTCTCTTCCTCAACGTCGCTCCGAATACCACTGCTTGGTGTAAGACTGTGGAATCTTTTCTGTCCAAACAAGGCTATAAATTAACTACAGAGGTGGGTGCTATGTGAACAGGCGTCTCCCAATTGTGGCTGACATATTTTATACAGGACTCGCTCCGCAAGAGATTCGGGCACGCTCTACTGTGGTACAATGGTCTTCAAGATGCCACTACACGATATGTTGATGGTATAATCAGCCATACCCGGCGAATGGAACTCGATATTGATGATGGTCTTGACGTATCTGAGGAGATCACACCTCCATCCTCGCCGTGCTGTGTAACTTCCATTAATCGACAAACTGGCTCCGACCGTGAGCAACGTTCTCTTTCCCGAGGAAGCTCTCATCCCTGTGGTGCAGGTGGAGACGTTCAGGATGATGATCAACCAGCCTCTTCGACCCCCCGAAGCACAACATCCCATTGCCTGCCTCTCTCTACACCTCGCCCTACTCGCCATGCCACAGTTGAAGGTCTCGAGAAGAATGACTTCCCAAATCCTCCGAACAGGATATCCCATGACAACACAGAGCACCCTCCCACATCCCAACATACTTCTCGATTGACTGGTTCGCTGAATCGACGCCCCTCTGTCGAAGAGGTGGAGGATCAGGACCTTCCAAGAACATCCACTTTCCAACATAATACACAGCAGAATACTATTCATGGCACACAACGTGCCACATCAAAGCGGGCCCGTGATGCCAGTGAGGACGGTGAAGCTGGCCTTTGTACGAAGCCTTCCAATCCATTTGAAGATCCGCTGCCCCGCATGCGCCCCAGTGATTACTTAAGGTCTCGTTGTCCTTTATGTTTTGGTGGGACATTTCCTAGAACTCGTAGCCGCATCAGCTCTAAAGAGTGTGTCATCTTCTTTATATGTCTACAATCGTGGTCACTGAATGTCTCCATTCCTGCAGCCCACACGCCATGGTATGCGTCGACGCATGTTTCACTCAACAACGTGACCAAGCAGAGCGCGATCCTCCGCACACACATCCATGCACAGTCTTTGTGTCCGAAGGAGATGCTGAGGATATGGAAAAGTACGTCGAGTGCATTTGGCCTTCGAAAACGCGGCCCACGAAACGCAATAAGGCCGCATTGGAAGAGGAAGAGGATGGTTATGAACATTCTGATCTGAGGGTGCCCAAATCTGTGTTGGATGGCTGCGAATCTGCTTTTAAGGCAGCAGACTCTAGGCGCGAGAAGGCTAGCACTCAATTCTCTGATGACACTGCATTGATGGCACTGGTCTGTTGCCACGACATTGTTCTCTGGCTTGTAAATATGCGTTCTGCAGGGGAGAAGCAACACTACGCCTTGGTGCTTGTCGAGATGCTCTTCCAACATCTTCCACAATGGTTCACCATCGGTCTGCTTTATGACATTGGTTGTCAGCTTGAGCGTAGTTGTGTCAATTGGGGATTCCTCAACAGATACTATGATCGAATAATCTTCGGAATCTCGGTGTTTCATGCATTTGGGCACCAGTGGCCCTGCCAGATAATATATCATCCCCGAAAACGTGAAGGGTTTGGGCTGACTGATGGCGAGGGATGTGAACGGTTCTGGCACTCAATTAGTAAACTCATTGCTGTTCTACGTGTTTGTGGTGTAAGTGCATTTGAATATTACTCAGGAAGCCTTCTGCTGACAGTCTCAAAGTACCACCAGCGCCTATATACACTCGATCGACAAGTTGATCATGCACATGCTGGGATCATGGAGAACCTTGGCCAGTGGCTGTTTCGACGTACACGCCATACATTGACAAAGCACTCCACTGCACATACGGGAGTCGCTTGTGGTATTACGAGGGTGCCCGGATTAAGGGGATCCTCAAAATGTACTCGCAGATGCAGCGCAAAGCCGCTCTGTGGATTCTCGGTGCTTTTCGCACCACCACCGGTGGGGCCGTGGAGTCCATTGCGGGCCTCCTCCCCATCCACTTGCACCTTCGGAAGCTCTCTCACCAGAGCATCCACCGGCACAACACTCTATACAGCCAACATCCGACGATTCGCCTTCTGGGGCGGTCACCAGATGATGGCGTGGAGATCTCACACCCCATGTCTCTGACTGGGCCGGCCCGGGAGGTGCCTGCGCTTCTGCGCATGTATCCTTCCCCTCTCACGGATGTCACCTTGGCATATGGCACCGTTCACAAGACCTTTGACCCGACCTCCTCGGAGGCCAGGCCTGGGAACCGCATTCGAGACCTCTACGAGTCTCAGATCGAGCTTGACCTCGTCATCCCGAAGGGGAAGGAGGCGGCCAAGCTTCATAAACAGGCGTTGGATCGCCTTTTCGAGTCCGAGCGGGGCAAATTCGAGTGCATCTCGGTTGCCTGTGATGGGTCCGTCCCTCGGGACATGACTCTCCAGGCGGTCGCGGCGTGCGTCGTGTTTCATGGCCCTGGCCCGGGTGTCCGCTCGAAGGTGGCTGCCGGTAAGGCGACCGCCCCCGATGCGGAGCTCATTGCCCTCTCAATGGGGGTGGTGGCCGCTCTTCGAACACCTGACCTCTGGCGGGTTCACGTGTTCACCGACTCGCCGGCTTCCGTCAACTTGTTGTTGGATGCCAGCGTCCATTCTGGGCAGTCGCGCTCGATCGCGGCTTGCTCGGTTCTCCGAGATTGGCTCTCGGCCGATCCAGGCCGGGTCGTCTCTTTTCACTATGTCCCATCGAAGATGTGGTGGGGCCCCCACCTCGAGGCTCATGAGGCTGCGACGGAGTCGCACCCCTCCCTGGGTCGTCTTCCCAAACGCACACTTAATGTGGCGCTTGCTCTCGCATCCGATGCGGCGGAGGAGGAATGGGTTCGCCTGTTCCACACCCCGAAGTATCAGGGCCGCAATTTCTACCCGCTCACCGCGAGGGGTAAACCGCTCCAGCCCACGGCCGCCAAGGGCGGCCCCTGGCTCACTCTCTTGCATCACGGGAGGCCGCCCATTGTGGCACGCTTTACCCGCGCAATCACGAACCATGCCCCAATCGGGGCTTATCGGTCTTGCTTCGGTTTGTCAGGTGATGACATCCAATGCCGGTGTGGCGCCTTTGAGACCCGTCACCACATCATCAATCACTGCCCCCTCTACGAGGACGGCCGGATTCGCATTCCGCGGGACCATTTCGACGGTCATCGCTTTCTCGAGTTCATTCTCGTTTTCCCCACGACGTTCGCCTTTCTGGAGGGAACGATCGGAGAGTGCCCGCCATGAGTAGGCCCTCAGCCCGACGTGTGCGCTGACTCCTTTTGGAGACGCGGCGTTGCACAGGGCAGATTCTTGGCATCAGGTCCGGTTTTATCCGGACCGGCCTCACCTCGGGAAACGGCAATTCGAAGCCGATTGGTAGTCGGTGCCCTCGGTCACCGGACTAAGTTGGGTCCCCTGGCACGGGACCCTCGTCCGACTGCCCTCGCGGGCGACTGTGGCGGAGCCGGTTGTGCGGACGGTAGTCGTGATACCATCTTTGACGGAGGCGCGGTCTACGTAGCGTACTTTCGAGGACGCTTGTTTTAGCTTCGCGAGCTTTATCGCCCTCTACGTACCGTTAGGTGTTTGAGGTTTAGTTTACGTTTTCGTTTGTATTCGTAACGCCGGACTGCTATCGGGCACCGGGATATAAATAATTTGAACAAAAAAAAAAAAAAAAAAAGCACTCCACTGCAGAAGCCATATTACACAGCTGTGGACATTCTGAATTGTTTCTTCGCAACCAATGGAAAGCACAAGTACATTCTCAAACAAAGCCTCTTCCTCGTAAGTTATCCATTTTGTCACGTGCATCTTGAAATTGACTTTTTTGCTGCAACAGGTCGATCAAAGGGGCGCGGAAACAGTGCAGTTGAGGAGGTGATTCGCCTGCGGAAAGGGAGAGATGTTCTCAAAGATCGTGTGCGGGAGCTTGAGTCCATCATGATTGACACACATACCACACCAGAAGACTTCGCTGATGCGGAAATGGGTTTGGAAGGGGCTCGAGCTGCACTAGCAGAGAGTACTGTACACGTACACGCTAAGGAGGCAGCTTTGGGCATCAAAGACCATGAGGAAGTTCGCCAACTTGTGAACAACCCGTTTATCGAGGCACAGATGAATGCGCGGGCATTGAAGCTGCGTTTGTGAGAGAAACTTCGGTTCCGCAAGTTCGAGTTGGATCATCTGGAAAGGTCATTTCGCAAGCAAGTCAATGGCAAGTCTACTGCATTTTCTTACAAGTCTTTGTGTTGTTAATGGCTAGCCCACCTCCAGAGCAAAAAATGCATGCACACACAGCATCCTCCATCAGCAGGCGCGAGCCGACCATACAGCGCCTTGCTCAAGATTACAATCGCCTTTGTGACAAGATGCTCCACCTAATAAAGGATGGCAAAGCGCCGTATGGAGCCCGATGCCCTCGCAAAATCGAGACGAAGGGTCTGTTTGCACTAGACGTCGATGACGAGATTTGGCAAGATGTTGGTCTCGACGATGACACCCCTAGCACTGAACCTCCACCCTGGTTATCCAGTCAGCAGGTTCGAGACGGAATCAAGGCATTGTTGGAGCGTGATCGGTGTTTGGAGGAAGAAGCTCGCCTTCAGCAAGAGTGTCGAAGTATGCGGGAGTGGTTTTCGGAGGAATGGTCTGTTGTTAATTCTGCGCTGAATGCTACAGGTGAGTGATTCATGCTTATAATTCCCTGATGCCCTCTGATGGTTGACACATAGACAACAGTGGCTTGCGTCACGAGCTCGAACTTCGCCGCATGGCCCTTTGCCGCCTTTGTGCAGTATGGCAGAAATCTGTCCAATCCCTGGACTTTGGTGACCTGGAGTCGTTACCACCATGGGGGCCGTCAGAGGAGGAGATTCTCAAAGCCCGGATCACACAAGTTTCAGCCTCAGTAAGAACCTCAATGGATGAGCCTTGCGAGCTTGATGACCGGCTGGATGATGAAGGCATTGAGTATGATGAGGAAGCAGAGGACGAGGACATGTCATTGCTTTATACTCTGGAAGCAGTTGATCTTGCAGATTCATTCCGAGCAGCAGAACTTGAGGATAGTAGCTTTCTATTTGATACCTATCCAGCTTTTTGATTGTTATGTCCACTGCATTACAATTTATAAAACACCAGAATCTTGTTATATTAGGCAGAATAGAATGACATGTGCATGACATAGGATAAGCTGTTGGGGATACCCAGTGGCTATATGGGACAACCCAACACATTAGATGGATGGGCTCATTAGTGATATGGGAGAGCCCAGAGACCACATGGGAGAGCCCATATGTATATTGGGAGAGCCCAGAGACTACATGGAACAGCCCAGTGCATTAGATGGAAGGGCCCATTAGCCATATGGGAGAGCCCATATGTATATTGGGAGAGCCCAGAGACTACATGGGACAACCCAATGCATTAGATGGAAGGGCCCATTAGCCATATGGAAGAGACCATATGTATATTGGGAGAGCCCAGAGACTACATGGGACAACCCAATGCATTAGATGGAAGGGCCCATTAGCCATATGGAAGAGACCATATGTATATTGGGAGAGCCCAGAGACTACATGGAACAGCCCAGTGCATTAGATGGAAGGGCCCATTAGCCATATGGGAGAGCCCAGAGACCACATGGGAGAGACCAAATGTAAATTGAAAGAGTCCAATGCTGCAGACATGCCAAAGGATGAAAATGTGCCCTGGGCAATCCTGTGGCCAATGCAGTGTGTATATAGCATATCAGTCCACTCTTGAACTGCTAAGTCCTGACAAGAATTCTTGGGATACTTCCTGGACCTGGCGTTCCTAAGTGGGACCGTGCCGTGTAGTTTTACCTTACCTTACCTTACTTTACCTGATCTCTCTTGGCAGTACAACCCTAGCATAATAAGTTTCTGTAAGCTATGTCTGCTAGCTATCAATTTTGTTAATATGGAAAAACTACATGGAAACAAATGGTAAGGAGATACAGTGGATATTATATATATTACAAACTACATGAGTAGGTAAATTGGATCTGTCAAAACCAAAATACCTACTTATTCACTCTGACTGTTGGCCTTTGCACATAATATGGATCACTGCATACTTGCAATGTGTGTTATATACAATAGATATGTAGTACATCTATATCTAAAAGGGGGGCTTACTACCCAAAACAAGATTTCATATATTAAGCTGTTATTTTACTACCACCTAGAGTGCTGTACTACTGTAAACTGGAAGCCTCATATATATTGACATCAACATGCATTTTCTGGGCAATCTTAGGAGGGTAGCTAAATATACTTGCAGATTGAAGTTGAATATGAAATAGTATGGTTAATGCACCCGGTTATGATGGGCAATCCCATTTTGCCTAGGATGGGTGCACCCATGGTCTGTGACATGTGAAGTGTGACAGGATGGGAGGGCCCACAAGGATGGGCTGACCTGGGTGAGATGGGCACTCCCACACAGGTAAAAACATGGGAACACCCATGTATTTGGGCTCTCCCAGCCAAACATATGGGAGAGCCCAGTATGCATGGGATGGCCCCATGGAAAGGGCCCTATTTAGGCCTAATTTTTGGGTGGGAGTATCAACCTAAGTGGGGTCACCTAAGGGGCTGCCTGAAGTGCATCCACATATCTCACAATCCATATGTTGTGCCTTCTGCAATCTGCCTTTTCCATAATCCATGCAGTCCTCCTTTGCCGTAATCCGTCTTTTCCATATTTCTGAAATCCTTCTCTTCTGCATTTCCCGTAATTCACATTTCTTGCAATCCACATATCTCACAATCCATATGTTGCGCCTTCTGCAATCTGCCTTTTCCATAATCCATGCAATCCTCCTTTTCTGTAATCCGTGCAATCCTCCTTTGCTGTAATCCGTCTTTTCTGTATTTCTGAAATCCTTCTCTTCTGCATTTCCTGTAATTCACATTTCCTGCAATCCACATATCTCACAATCCATATGTTGCGCCTTCTGCAATCTCCCTTTTCCATAATCCATGCAATCCTCCTTTGCTGTAATCTGTCTTTTCCGTATTTCTAAAATCCTTCTCTTCTGCATTTCCCGTAATTCACATTTCCTGCAATCCACATATCTCACAATCCATATGTTGCGCCTTCTGCAATCTCCCTTTTCCATAATCCATGCAATCCTCCTTTTCTGTAATCCGTGCAATCCTCCTTTGCTGTAATCCGTCTTTTCCGTATTTCTGAAATCCTTCTCTTCTGCATTTTCTGGAATTCACATTTCCTGCCATCCACATATCTCACAATCCATATGTTGCGCCTTCTGCAATCTGCCTTTTCCATAATCCATGCAATCCTCCTTTTCTGTAATCTGTGCAATCCTCCTTTGCTGTAATCTGTCTTTTCCGTATTTCTGAAATCCTTCTCTTCTGCATTTCCCATAATTCACATTTCCTGCCATCCACATATCTCACAATCCATATGTTGCACCTTCTGCAATCTCCCTTTTCCATAATCCATGCAATCCTCCTTTTCTGTAATCCGTGCAATCCTCCTTTGCTGTAATCCGTCTTTTCCGTATTTCTGAAATCCTTCTCTTCTGCATTTCCCGTAATTCACATTTCCTGCCATCCACATATCTCACAATCCATATGTTGCGCCTTCTGCAATCTGCCTTTTCCATAATCCATGCAATCCTCCTTTTCTGTAATCCGTGCAATCCTCCTTTGCTGTAATCCGTCTTTTCCGTATTTCTGAAATCCTTCTCTTCTGCATTTTCTGGAATTCACATTTCCTGCAATCACCATATCTCACAATCTATATGTTGCACCTTCTGCAATCTGCCTTTTCTGTAATCTACATAATTGTAATCCTATTATTACCACTTTACATAACACATCACTTCCATAAATACTCGCTTACTCATATACCTCATTCTTCCTTCCTTTTTCCCCTGCTCATCCTTGCTCTCCTCATCTTACGTCTCTGCAATACACACTGTTCCTGTTTACTTGGTACGTTTCTGTTAGTATGGTTTCCTACCTGTAGTAGACCTCCACTTTTCTTTAAACATTGAATGTTCGTGTTTTGCCTCTGTCATTGTCATTCATCATCAGATTTCTGTTAGGCAATATCTCCATTTGTGATAATTGTTTCCCTCTCATTTTCAATCCCACCCAACATGTTACCATCATTTCTGATAACCTGCCTTTGTTCACTGTCCACCGCCCTTTGACAATCATCCTTCCTTGATTAATTTTTTTGACCTTTTTTCGCGCATATAGTCATCACTGTGGTGTCTAAGGCATCTCGTTGGCCTTCTATGCCTACCCCACTTGCTACACATAGTCATGCACACAGAGGTATGGCTTCGGGCTTGTCATCACCTGTTCCCAGCTCTGACAGCTCATACCATCTATCCAATTCTGAACCTTCTGCCTTGTTCTCATCATACCTCTTGTCAACATTGTCCCCAGCTCCCTCGTTACCATTGCCATCATTGCCTTCCCCACAACCCTCATCTGCCTCACCCCAGCCTATGTCCTGGGATCGTTCATTGTCTCTTTCATTGTCATCATCTGGCTCATCAATGTCGCCACCTTTCCATCCCTCCATTGCATTCTCAAGTAACATGACTTCTGCTTCGAATTCCTTGCTCTTTGCAACACTCGAGCACACGCACCCATCAAAATGCCCAATGTTGACTCCTGGTGACCTCTCTCCTGAAGTCCTTAAGCTCTTCAAGCAGGCTGCCCTTGAGTACTTTAACTATAAAGAAATCAAACCAGTCAACCAGGTTTGAAAGATTACAGCTGCGTTTTGTGATATGTGCATCACAGATTGGATTGACAACAAATGCAACTACATCATCACCTTACTGTTCGCCAACTTCATGGAACTCATTCACACCAACTACCTTGATGTCGATTGGGAGTGTAAGCTCCAATGAAAGCTCGCCACCTCCTCCCTCATATATCCTGCCACCTTCTGGGACTGGTGGCAGGATGTCCTGAAAACCAACATCATGCTGAAGAATACGAAATCTTGCCTCAATGAAGATGGATTATGCTGTCATATTGAGTCAGGTATCAACGAGGAACTCAACAAACTTTGTACTCAGGAGGGAGTGAACGACAAGCCAGACTGCAAGAAGTTCGTTGCCGCCATTGTGGCTGTGCTGGCGGAGCCAGCCGAGCGGAGTTCCAACCAATGTAGAGCAGTTTCCATTGTTGTAGACAGCATATCAATACACAGTTCCCCATTGACTTGCCCCCGCCTCGCTCGTTCCAGTTTCGTTCCAGTTTCGGTCGGTCGGAGAGGCTGGCAGCCTCCATCATGGTGATGAGAGTGCGATTTGTGCGACTTCCCGCCGCCTGTTGAAGACAGACAGACAGACAGACAGACAGACAGACAGACAGACCTTGCCAGCAGACACAGACACCCAGACACAGCACAGCACACGAAATAGACACTGACCACTTCATCGCACGCTACGGACTGCTTTTCCACGTACACCACTCCCCAGCAAATTAAACCTGGAAAAAAAAAAAATACATCGAACACCAACAGCCCATCCCACTCCCTCTCCACACATGAAATGGACACCAACTGCTTCGCCGCGTGCTACAGACCACTTCACCATGTACACCGCCTCCTGGTGAGACACCACTCCCCAATGAAACACCACACCATGTCGCACGTGGGACAAACCCGAAAATAACTGTGTTGAACGCCGACAACATTTCTACACCCCACGTTGTACTACTACAAAAAAAAAACACTCCCCATTTGAACGACAACGACGCTTACCCTGACCATGCTGACTACTCGAAACCAGCCTACCCCAACGAGCCCTCTCTTGGACACAGAACACCATGCCAACCTGCAAAACCACTGAATGGCGAGGTTCGCTTGGACAAACTGCCTCTCCTCTCCACTCCCCACCTCAAAACACCCCCCATCTTGGCTTCACTACCCCCCTGCTGTTAACCCGCCCTCCCTTCACCATCACGACGACATCGGTGCACCATTATGACCCCAAACTGCCTGTTCACCGCCACCACCCAGTTACCACCCCAACCAAAACCACCCAACATTTGACATCCCAACCCTCAACTTCTGGCACTGAACATAGACATGAACGGAGCGTCGAACCACCTCCGCAAACGTTCAACATTCTGGGACACTTGTCAACTCGCCATCCACCATGCTTCTGACCACGTTGCAAACACCCACAACCATACTCACTTAATCCTCCCCATACCTACACCCACACTCCCTTTTTTTTGGATTTTCCTTCCACCAGCTTCTTTCAGACAGGTCTCTTTGTGTTCGAGGACGAACACATCTTGGAGGAGGGTAGATGTGGCTGTGCTGGCGGAGCCAGCTGAGTGGAGTTCCAACCAATGTAGAGCAGTTTCCGTTGTTGTAGACAGCATATCAATACACAGTTCCCCATTGACTTGCCCCTGCCTCGCTTGTTTCGGTTTCGTTCCAGTTTCGGTCAGTCGGAGAGGCTGGCAGCCTCCACCGTGCGTGCATGTGACATCAAGTGTTGCACAGAATTGAAGAGGGCATGTGAGGCTGCAGATGCCATGTCCCAAAAGTGGACCACACTTGGCAGTCTCTCCCATTACACAAACACCTCAAGCTTGATTGCTCCCACTCCACAGAAATCCAAAGTGTCCACTGCCCCTGCTGCTCGACCCACTAGACATTTTCACTTACTCACACTTCAACCACTTGAATGATCCTATCTTTTCACTAATAACGGCTGCTTCAAATGTAGAATGATAAATGTTCCTGATGACCACCACTCCAACACCTGTCCCACTGGTTATCCTGACCCTGATACTTTTATGCAGAAATTCGCACATGCTGCCCATGTTGCTACCATTGAGTCAAACCCATCCTACGTCGCGCCAACCATGACCGCAGCAACCACTGTCACTGTCCCTGTGATACCGTCTGGGAAATCGTTGAAAACATGGACCAGCCCAGGATTGAACTTGGGATCTCAGCTCCAAAGGTTCCAAAGGATCAGCATGTTTAACCGTTACACCACCAGCCTGTGCTTAGGACATGACTTTGAGTCTTCAAGGGGTGACCCGGACACTTCTCAGAATGCCGGACCCCTGGGAAGGGGGTGGCCCAGACACTCTTAGAATGCCGGACCCCCAAGCCCCATGACATGTGACTGGATGAATGCCAGTCGTCACAGTCCCTGCTGTTCCCGTTGCCACCACCTCTTGTATCAAAGCCAAGCCTGTTGTGGTGTTTGCAAGTCTATCTTGGGGCGATGATGATGTGGCAGCTATCATGCTGTCAAATACATTGTACAATGATCCACCAATGGAAGACGACGACTCAGACAAGGCAAGTTTTCCCATTTCCGCTCCACATCTGTTGTATTGTTGCATTGTTGAGGGGCCTCTAGTCCCCCTACCTGTTCCTGTTGTTTTGCTGATCGATAAGGGTGCTCACCTGACGCTGATTTCACCAGAGCTAGTATCACATCTTGGGCTTCGTACTTTTCAACTCAAGGACCCGTTGGATGTAGCCATCACATTGAAATCTCCAAACACACCAAAGACTGTCACTACGCTTACTTCTTATGTTAAACTTGCCATTACCTTATGTGACGGACAATGGACATCATCACCTATGCATACCCTTATCACTCCCAGTCTCTGCACACCAATTGTACTCAGCCTCCCTTGGCTAAGTAAGAATCACATAGTTATCAATCATAAGGCCTGTACTTGCATTGATAAACACTCGAATTACAATCTCCCTTTTCTGTAATCTGGGCAATCCTCCTTTGCTGTAATCTGCCTTTTCCACATTTCCGCAATCCCCTGTTTCTGCATTTCCTGCAATCCACATATCTTATAATATATATGTTGCACCTTCTGCAATCAGCCTTTTCTGTAATCTGCACAATCCTCCTTTGCGGTAATCCACCTTTTCTGTAATCTGCACAATCCTTCTTTGCCATAATCCATCTTTTCTGTATTTCTGAAATCCTTTGAATTCTCTTCTGCATTTCCTGGAATTCACATTTCCTGCAATCCCCATATCTCACAATCTATATGTTGTGCCCTCCACAATCTGCCTTTTCCACAATCCATGCAATCCTCCTTTGCTATAATCCATCTTTTCCATATTTCTGCAATCCCCTGATTCTCATTTCCTGTAATGCACATATCTCACAATACATCTGTTGGGCCCTCTGCAATCCACCTTTTCTGTAATCCGCACAATCCTCCTTTGCCATAATTTGTCTTTTCTATATTTCCGAAATCCTTCTCTTCTGCATTTCATGGAATTCACATTTCCTGCAATCCACATATCTCACAATACTCAGTGTGATCAGAAGTATCTGTAATTATGTAACATCTGTGTAACCTGAAATTTGAAGTATTCAATTTCTTAAATTCTGCAAATATTCAACATGCAAGCATCCAGCTTCTTATGGTGTCCTTGCACATCTATGGACATCAGTATGACACACCCCAGAAGAACCACCTTATCAGGGCAATCATTGCTGATAAATTGGTTGCTCAATCTGCATGTCTCTTCAACTTTCCTTATATGTCTGCATCAGACATCTGGTGAAAGTACAAGAAAACAAGCTCAACATGAAATCTCCCCCAATCTGGACGTCCATGCAAGCTGACAGAGACAGACCAGTGCCTCATTGTCAGATCTGCCCTGAAAATGTGTCGAAGACCATTCACCAACCTTGTCAATGTGGTTGATACCCAGATTAGCTGATCCACCATCCAGTGTGTATCAGCTGCCAAAGCATACCATTGTTGAGTTGCTCGAAAGGTCCCATACCTTACACCTGCACATAGGAAGGCATGGCTTAGCTGGGCCAGGCTGTATTCAAAGTTCACAATGAGAAATTGGGAGCATGTTATTTGGTCAGATGAATGCTGCACCTATTTGGGTAACAATCATGGTCATATTTATATCACATGCCACCCAGGGGAGGAATTACTCAAAGACTGCCTCATTCCAACATTCAAGTGATCAACTGTACATGTTATGGTGTGGGGGTGTATCATGGCAGGGAGGAAGGGTCCATTGGTTGTGCTCAAGTACCCAGGAGGGAAGGGTGGTGGTATGAATACCCAGAGATACCAAGAACAGGTTTTAGATGGGGTTCTGAGGGATTTTCATGCACAGATGAGTGCCTCCCTTGGATCTGTTCTTGTCCAACAGGACAGGGCTCCCAGACACACCAGCAAAGCAACAAAACAATGGTTACAGGACAATCACATTCCACTTCTCTGTCACCTGCCCTCTTCCCCTGATCTCAGCCTTATTGAACCTGTTTGGCATGACCTCAAATGCATCATATGTCATCTTCCTCACCCTCCTTCAACTGTCAAACAACTCAAAGCCACTGTTTGTGCTGCCTGGCATGCACTACCTGTCAACAACATCAACAAACACATTGACAGGATGAGTGACTAAGTGTTAAAATGAGCAGGCCTACAATACTCACTTGGGATAGCAGTTGACCCTTGCAATTGCACGAGGTGCTGCATTACTAACTACAACTTAAATACATTGCGTAACTACAATAGAACTTGAAATAGGAAGGTGTAAAATGATAAGCAAATAATAAGAGAACGAAGGGATACAAAAACGGATGAATGAAACAGGGCAGCTAGAATGGTGAGCCACAAAAATGCAAAATTTGTGCTGTCAATCATTTCTTGCAGTGCACTTGATATTCCAACACCAAGTTCATGCTGTCTTTACTGCTAAAGGGGGCCATACTAGATTTTGATTATTTCCACATATACTTCTATAGATACACATCCCACCCCCACTGCATCAACAGTTTATCTCATCTCCTACTGTGTTCTGTTGTAGCAGGTGCTACAGGTCCTTACAGTTCACTCAAGTATGAGCTTGACCAGACTATGGATTCAAGTATACCATGGTGAACAAATGTAAGGACTTGGGGTAAATATGGGTAAATAGAGCATATATAGGGGATGGCGCCAAACACGACCCGAATAGGAAGGAGGCCCTGGGCCTACCTGTTACATCTGTCTATGTTTCTTTTGGCCAGGCAGAGATTCTCATCTTGGTAATTTTATGTAATCACAGGTACTTCTGGTTATGCCAAGTACATATGTTGGGCCCTCCACAATCTGCCTTTTCTGTAATCTGTGCAATCCTCCTTTGCCATAATCCATCTTTTCTGCATTTCCGAAATCCTTCTCTTCTGCATTTCCTGGAATTCACATTTCCTGCAATCCCCATATCTCACAATCCATATGTTGTGCCCTCTGCAATCCGCCTTTTCCGTAATCTGTACAATCCTCCTTTGCTGTAATCCACCTTTTCTGTATTTCTGCAATCCTTCTTTTCTGCATTTCCCACAATTCACATTTCCTGCAATCCACATACCACACAATCCATGTGTTGCACCCTCTGCAATCCTCCTTTTCCGTAATCCGTCTTTTCCCTATTTCCGCAATCCCCCTTTTTTGCATTTCCCGCAATTTACAGTTCCTGCAATCCACATATCTCACAATCCATATGTTGTGCCCTCCACGCTCTGCATTTTCTGCAGTCCACATTTCCACAATTTGCTTTTTCCACATTTCCGCACTCTGCCTTTTTCGTAATCTGTCTTTTCTCTATTTCTGCACTCCCCCTTTTCCGCAATCCATCTTTTCCCTATTTCCTGCAATCCACATTTCCCACAATGAACATAACCCACAATCCATATGTTGTGCTTTCTGCCCTCTGCGTTTTCCGCAGTCCACATTTTCGCAATCTGCCTTTTCCGCAATCCTTCCTTTCCGCATTTCCACAATCCGCATTTCCACAATCAACATTTTCTGCAATTTGCATTTCCGCAATCCACCTTTTCTACATTTCCTGCAATCTACATTTCCTGCAATCTACATTTTGGGCCCTCCGCAGTCCACATTTCCCCAATCTGCCTTTCCCGCATTTCTTGCAGACCACATGTCGCGGGTCATCTATCATTATGGGCGCTGGTGTTGTTTGGCAATGGCATCTGCTGCTGCCGATTATTTGTGGTGTTTACGCTTTATTTGTACATAAGTCTCTTCTGGGTAGAACTTGCCCTAAGTAATGAACCCTGGTCAGAGCTTCCGAACAAACACCCACGATGCTGAGCGTCTCCGAGACCCAGAGAAGCACGCAATCCACGATCGAAAGGATCCAGCTCGAAATCTCGCAAAGCAAGGTAAGCTAAGCATTGTCCACAATGAGCCGGCTGCTCACCTGAAGCAGATGTGAACCACGATCAAAACAAGGCACCCACACCTGGGCCAACTCAAGGCAAGCCAACACGTCAAGAACAAGGCTAACACTGGCGCCAACACTGAACTCTCCAGCTCAGACCCTAGCGAATCAGACAACAGCAAGAATCCCAGGAGCAATATCAGTGAGGATGGAGCAGAGGACGATGATGACATGGATATCAAGGAGTACAGAAAGGGCTACCAGCTCAAGGTGAGGTTGTGTAGATTCTAAGACCTTAATTGCGACCGTTGACGGTGTTGACAATCCTCAGGTCACCCGCTGGACAACCAACGAGGTTGCTAACGATCTATCTCCAGGTATTGAAGATGATCAACATCCTTCCCTCCCTCCTTGTCATAGCCGCCATACCTTGACCGCCCCCGTGTCATCAGGTGCATTTGACCTTCCCGAGGTCTCGGACTCAGTAAGTGAGCCTGCTCAGGCCCTTCCGGGGTCTGATTCCAATGACAACAGCCTGACTCAGGCACCGCCCACGCTTAGCCACCGCTGATCTGCCAAGATGCTCATTGACAGCGGCGATGAGGACGAAAACAACATCACAGTCAAAGCCCCATCAAAGAAGGTACTACCTCGTTTTACCTTAATGTATTGTGCCTCGCTGTAATCATCTCAGAGAACAAAATCCCGCCGACAAGCATGGCGGAACCGCCACTTCTCAGGGTGTCAACGTGGCAATGCTCTTTATCGAGGACCAGCACAGCGTTGCCATGGACGGCCAGCGAGCCCAAGGCATCCTGTTGACGGATTGGACATCCGACATCGCGGTGTAGACAACGACGGCAAGCCTCCCGTCACCGCAAACTCCCAAGCCGGGTAGTGCTGAAGGTTCTGTATCCGTAACTCCATCAATAGTGCCATCGGACGAAATCCCGCCTGCCTTGCCTGCCTTGGAGCAGCCCGCCGCAACCAGGCCACCTATATGGCTAATAGTCCAGCACCACCCAGCATGGCGACCGCCCCACCACCCACACCGACCTCGTCACCTGCTAACGTCCTACCCTGGTACGTGTACACCTTTCCTTCACGCTTGTATTTACCTGATTTGTCTGTCTTCAAGTTTACTAGTGCCCTGTAAGTGCCAGCAAATAAACTGCTGGTTTCTCGCAATTACGTGAACGTCCCAGGTTTCTGGCTAAACCACGGCTACTGGATAGACCCTCTCCACCCACGTCGTCAACACTCGATAGTGTCACCCCAGTCCCGAACATGCTGCCGATCGAGCCTCCCATGCCAAGCGCGCCGCAGACAACATCTCTTACACCCCCTTTGCCTTCAACAGAACCCTCGGCGATCTCATCGACGGAAAAAGCTGCGCTCTCGGCCCCACAGCCATCTGCGCTCCTAGTGGCACAACAAACAATACGCCCTCAGCAGCATAAACGGCGGCATCGCATCGCACAGTCTACGCAGCAACCGCACCCTAAACGACCGGGAAAAAAATGGTTCCCTCGAAAACCACGACTGCACGGCAAGCCATGTATCCTCTCTCACATCATCTATTGTTTTGCTCACCTCCGATTTTGCAGAAACCTTTGTGCAATGGAATGGTGCAAGAATATTGGCGGCACGACCCCCAGTTTGCAGCATATTGGGAAGGACTGAAAGATATTCCCGAGGAACAGGTATGTTGAACGCTTGACTTCTCCCATACACGCATCCAATTTCAGTCCCACCAGCGCTTCAAAGACCTATCAGATGCTGCGAAAACAAAGTTGAGACGAAATAGCCTGGGATGGGCGCTACGGGGACCCAGGATTATTTTAGCATATCAGGATATTAATGGGACTGTTTTCAAATCCAAATCGTGTCATATCGTTTGCGTATTGTGCCAGCTCGCAGAATGAGAACAAAAGCAGTATTGGACAAGCGCACGATGTGGTTTGAGTTGAAACAATGCCACACAACATGAACCCATGGTGCACGATGTGAAACGCAACCTGTCGAGCGAGAGCATGTCATATTCAAATGACAGCATACAACACGCACCCTCTGTCACACTGAAATCCATCGTTCTATTCTTGATTTTCGTTTGTGGTCTTCGTTTCATCATTTAAACTGATATCGCATGTTCTGACACGATCTCACATGCCCTCTTCAATTCTGTGCAATACTTGATGTCACATGCACGCACAGTGGCAACAAACTTCTTGCAGTCTGGCTCATCGTTCACTCCCTCCTGAGTACAAAGTTTGTTGAGTTCCTCGTTGATACCTGACTCAATATGACAGCATAATCCATCTTCATTGAGGCAAGATTTCGTATTCTTCAGCATGATGTTGGTTTTCAGGACATCCTGCCACCAGTCCCAGAAGGTGGCAGGATATATGAGGGAGGAGGTGGCGAGCTTTCATTGGAGCTTACACTCCCAATCGACATCAAGGTAGTTGGTGTGAATGAGTTCCATGAAGTTGGCGAACAGTAAGGTGATGATGTAGTTGCATTTGTTGTCAATCCAATCTGTGATGCACATATCACAAAATGCAGCTGTAATCTTTCAAACCTGGTTGACTGGTTTGATTTCTTTATGGTTAAAGTACTCAAGGGCAGCCTGCTTGAAGAGCTTAAGGACTTCAGGAGAGAGGTCACCAGGAGTCAACATTGGGCATTTTGATGGGTGCATGTGCTCGAGTGTTGCAAAGAGCAAGGAATTCAAAGCAGAAGTCATGTTACTTGAGAATGCAATGGAGGGATGGAAAGGTGGTGACATTGATGAGTGGGATGATGATGATGAAAGAGACGATAAACGATCCCAGGACAAAGGCTGGAGTGAGGCAAATGAGGGTTGTGGGGAAGGCAATGATGGCAATGGTGACGAGGGAGCCAGGGACAATGATGACAAGAGGTATGATGAGAACAAGGCAGAAGGTTCAGAATTGGATAGATGGTATGAGCTGTCAGAGCTGGGAACAGGTGACAACAAGCCCAAAGCCATACCTCTGTGTGCATGACTACGTGTAGCAAGTGGGGTAGGCATAGAAGGCGAACAAGATGCCTTAGACACCACAGTGATGACTATATGCGCGAAAAAAGGTCAAAAAAATTAGTCAAGGAAGGATGATTGTCAAAGGGCGGTGGACAGTGAACAAAGGCAGGTTATCAGAAATGATGGTAACATGTTGGGTGGGATTGAAAATGAGAGGGAAACAATTATCACAAATGGAGATATTGCCTAACAGAAATCTGATGATGAATGACAATGACAGAGGCAAAACACGAACATTCAATGTTTAAAGAAAAGTGGAGGTCTACTACAGGTAGGAAACCATACTAACAGAAACGTACCAAGTAAACAGGAACAGTGTGTATTGCAGAGACGTAAGATGAGGAGAGCAAGGATGAGCAGGGGAAAAAGGAAGGAAGAATGAGGTATATGAGTAAGCGAGTATTTATGGAAGTGATGTGTTATGTAAAGTGGTAATAATAGGATTACAATTATGTAGATTACAGAAAAGGCAGATTGCAGAAGGTGCAACATATAGATTGTGAGATATGGTGATTGCAGGAAATGTGAATTCCAGAAAATGCAGAAGAGAAGGATTTCAGAAATACGGAAAAGACGGATTACAGCAAAGGAGGATTGCACGGATTCCAGAAAAGGCAGATTGCAGAAGGCGCAACATATGGATTGTGAGATATATGGATTATGGGAAATGTGAATTACGGGAAATGCAGAAGAGAAGGATTTCAGAAATATGGAAAAAACAAATTACAGCAAAGGAGGATTGCACAGATTCCAGAAAAGGCAGATTGCAGAAGGTGCAACATATGGATTGTGAGATATGTGGATTGCAGGAAATGTGAATTACGGGAAATGCAGAAGAGAAGGATTTCAGAAATACGGAAAAGACGGATTACAGCAAAGGAGGATTGCACAGATTACAGAAAAGGAGGATTGCATGGATTATGGAAAAGGGAGATTGCAGAAGGCACAACATATGGATTGTGAGATATGTTGATTGCAGGAAATGTGAATTACGGGAAATGCAGAAGAGAAGGATTTCAGAAATACGGAAAAGACGGATTACAGCAAAGGAGGATTGCACGGATTACAGAAAAGGAGGATTGCACGGATTACAGAAAAGGCAGATTGCAGAAGGCGCAACATATGGATTGTGAGATATGTGGATTGCAAGAAATGTGAATTACAAAAAATGCAGAAGAGAAGGATTTCAGAAATATGGAAAAGACGGATTACGGCAAAGGAGGACTGCATGGATTATGGAAAAGGCAGATTGCAGAAGGCACAACATATGGATTGTGAGATATGTGGATGGCAGGAAATGTGAATTCTAGAAAATGCAGAAAAGGAGGATTGCAGAAATAGAGAAAAGATGGATTGCAAACAAGGAAAATTGTGGAAATATGGACTGCAGAAAATGCACAGGGCAGAGAGTGCAACATATGACTTGCAGGATATGTTCATTGCAGGAAAGGTGGATTGCAGGACATGGGAAAAAGACACATTGCAGAAAAGGCAGATTGTGGAAATGTGGACTGCACAAAAAGCAGAGGTGGAAAGCACAACATATGGACTGCACTATATGGGTTACAGGGAGGGAAATCATGCAGGATGTTTGTCAATATATGGATTATCCTTTGTGATTTTTGAACACCATTCAACCTCATGCTGATTTTCTTTCACCTTATGTCCAACCACAGGACCTCTATCCAATTGTCTTGCTTTTTCTTATCATCCTACACATGGTTTGCTGTGTTTATATCTCTGGACTTCCCTGTTCCCTGTACATATAAAAACCCACTACTTATAGTAGGCAAAAACAAGTTGTATTGCCCATAGCTCAATATGCCATCACCAGCATTCTTTGTCTCTGTACTCTGTCTTATACTACAATAGTACTACACCTTCAGTACTAATGAAATAGCTTGTGACATGTGTCACATACTGGTAGCCTACTATATCATTGTTATTATTCAAGTATCAAACAGGTTTGTCTTTGGTACTGTTTCAATACTACATCTTAAGTATTTAACTAGTATCATTTAGTGGTTTGCTTATATTTACATACTGATAGCATACTATAGCCTCAATACTGCCTCTATATTGATAGCATACTGAAGGAGCAGTTTTTTGGATACTTTTGCAATACTTATTTCAATATTTTTGGAACAGTATTCTACTATTAGTTAGGCTGTATGATTGACATATTATATCAATATCTTGGCTAGTGCAGAATATTGCCAAAAGACTAATTTTATACTTCTAATACATTTTTTTGAAAATATACTTGAAATACCCAATCCAGTATTGTAATAGTATACCACATTTTTTCATCATATTGATAGAATATTGCAGAGATACAATATTTGGAATACTGCCTCAATACTATCAACTATAGTATATAAACAGTAGAGGATCAGTAGAATGATAGTATTTGGACCATTATGGTGGCAAAATTGGATATACTGACTTAATACTGCATTTGCAGTATTGTAACAAATCTTGGAATACTGAATAAAATACTTAACCAAAAATATTGTGGCAATTTTAGGAATATTTTTATAATACTGCTAACCTACTTCTCTCACAGTATTTTGCCCTGCATGCAGTGAATGGCATCTGTGTGGGCGGCATCAGGAGTGCCGATGAGGGTGATCCCGAGTTCGTCGTGCACGACTCCCTGAGTGTCAGTGTCCTGGTACGGGGGGTACCGGGCCTGCGACGCGGTGGACAACTCACGAAAGAAGTCCAGACCAGATGAACCCAATGCAACATCAGGGGCCCTCTCCTTCGACTTATGCCACTTGGAGGTGGGGGTGAAGCCAGCAAGAGAGGGCGATCGACCTCTCTTGGGGGTGGCATAGATGTCCTCATTGATGGCCATCAGGGTGACGGACGAGCTGGGGGCGGGGCTGGGGCTTGCAGGGAAGCGAAGCGGTCCAGAATCAGGCTGATCCTCAGCCCAATCGATCGGACTGAGAGGAGCAGGAGATGCGGGGGTCGACTGGGAGGGCGCCATCGGCTTGACCACTGCCGACGACGTTGTCGAGTGCTGAGACCCAGAGGGGGCCGCTGATGTACGACGACTCCCCCTAGAAGCTGCCTGCTGAGAGGCAGAGGAGGATGACATTCAGAAAACAAGTGTGCTCACTGTTTGAAGTTTCGGTGGTGGTGGTTGCCGGAAAAGGAAGGTGTGTGCCCAATCACGGTCCTATCTCAAGATCGTTTCCGCTCCCTTCCACTTCGGCGAGGAGGAGGGGGACGTCCTTACTGTCTCGAAGATGGAGGAGGTCTTTGCGCACGACGCGCTCCTCTCCACTTTCCCCCTGGCTGCATGCCCGCGGGTTGTCTGGAACTCAAGTTCTCAGACTCTGCGACCGTCTGGTTCGACATTTGGGACTCCAAGAAGGGGTCCAACCTCAAGCAACTGGAGGGTAAACGAGTCCTCATTTACGGTTACAGCTGCTTCATTCGTGCTGCTGGACGTTTGTTTCGAAGTGCCTGGAGCATTTGTGCCCGGCGTTTCGCACAGACATTGTTGATCACTGGGATATCCTGCTGATCACATTTCAGTCGGACGGTGACATCCCTGTCAACTTGCTCAACATCTACTCAGATGATGACTCGACGGCCATTCATTGGTTGTCAGACAATGTTGATCACCTCCCACGGTTGAATTACATGGGGGGGGACTTCAATTGCCATTCGCGGATCTGGGACCCAGATTACACGAATAATAATCACATGGCTGACACCTTGATCGATGTCGCCATGAGGCTCGGGGTGGTAGTGAGTGTTTGGGAGCATTGCTCCCCCACCCACTTCCCCCGGATCATGGGCCATCAGTCCTCGGTCATCGATCTCATGTTCCTGCCAGAGGATATGACGGCGGGACTTGTTCACAATGTGTCGGAGGACGAGATGCTCCCATCGGATCATGCTCTGCTCTCTATTGCGCTGCCTATTCCCTTCTTTGGTGATGGAGCACGTCACTTCTGGATCAAAGAAGACGACTTCAAGGACTTCATGAAGCACTTTCGGGGTGGCTTTGGGGGTCTTGATTGGGGGGATCTCGATTCCCCTGATGCTATTGAGGCCGTGGCCCAGGGTATCTCCCTGGCTGCTGCCAATGCCTGGACAACTCATGCAAAGTCGGTCCGCGCATCTCGGTCACCCAAACCCTAGTGGACTCTGGAGTGCTCACGCGCGCTGGAGGAATATCGGGCTAGTAGGCTTCCAGAGGCATATACAGAATATTGGCAGCTTGTCCGTGTTACCAAATGCAAGTTTTATGATTCTCGTATTCATGAAGTTGCTTTTACGAAGATGCAACCTTGGGACCTCCTGGAGTGGACTAAGGCACACTCGCTCCTGACATACGAGGCTATCCTAAAAGACGGGGAGCCCTGTACGTCATTACTGCAGTTGTGGGATGCCTTGCATTCCACCTACAATTCTGCATCTGACAGGCCCATCAACCTGACTGTCTTGGACGATCTTCCCAAAAGGGCCCCCCGTGACTGGGTGGCGTTTAGTAGGGTTGAGCTCCGGGACGTGCACGGGAAGTGTTCTAACCTGTCAGCCCCTGGCCCGGATCATCTGAGCTGGAGGGTTCTCAAGATGCTATTTTTGTCCGACAATGATGCAGCAGACAAATTCCTCGCCCTAGTCAATACCTGCCTGCGGGTTGGGTATTGGCTGGCGTATTTTAAGGAGTCAGTTTCGGTCATCATACCGAAACCTGGCAAGCCGAATTACTCAACACCGAAGATGTTCAGGCCCATTGTGCTCCTGAACACCCTTGGCAAACTCGCTGAGAAGATGCTGGCTAACCGCTTGCAGTTCAAGGCACTTGAACATGGGATTTTCCATCCCAATCAGTTTGGTGGCGTCAGGCAACACTCGACCAAGGATGCCGGGCTCTATCTCACTCATCTCGTACGGGCCGGCTGGGCCCAGAAGCTCAAGACGAGCGTGGTCGCGTTCGATCTCGCTCAGTTCTTTCCTTCCATCAACCATGATGTGTTGATTGCCATCATGATCCGCCTTGGGTTCCCTGCGGAGGTCGTGAAATTCTTCCGGTCCTACTTGGTAGGCTGGTCTACTCGGTACAAGTGGGGGGCTGATACCTCTCACCCGTGCCAGGCTGACATGGGCGTGGGACAGGGCTCTGCCCTGTCTCTGGTCCTGTTGGCTATTTGTATGGTGCCGGTGATGCACCTCTTTCAGCTCGTGGTGGATATCCGCCGTGGCGCTCTTATCTCGTACGTGGACAATGGTACTATCGTCATCCAGTTGAAAACATGGGAGGAAAATCTCATTAAGCTCAGGGAGTTGTATGGGGTGGTTAGCCGCCTCGTGTCTGCCCTTGGGTTGGCTTTGGAGCACTCAAAGAACGAGGTGTTCCACTTCTCCAGGAACCCGAGGGATGAGAATCCCCCTGTGGATCTTGGCTTCGCTCCCTTCACCAGGGATTCCCCACTGAAACCAAAGCCCTTCTGGAGGTATTTGGGTTTCTATTTTGATCGTGCACTCCGCTTTACCGAGCACGTGCACTTTTATTCCACCAAAGCTCTCACCACCGTCCTGGCGATGAAGATGCTTGGCAATTCCACCAGGGGTATGAACGCCGAGCAGCGGCATCTCCTCTACCGCGCATGCGTGCTTCCGGTGGCAACATATGGGAGTCGCTTGTGGTATTACGAAGGTGCCTGTATTAAGGGCATCCTCAAGATGTACTCGCAGATGCAGCGCAAAGCCGCTCTGTGGATTCTTGGTGCTTTCTGCACTACCACCGGCGGGGCCGTGGAGTCCATTGCGGGCCTCCTCCCCATCCACTTGCACCTTCGGAAGCTCTCCCACAGGAGCATCCATTGGCACAACACGCTCTACAGCCAGCATCCGACGATTCACCTTCTGGGGCGGTCACCGGATGATGGTGTGGAAGTCTCTCACCCCATGTCCTTAGCCGGACCGGCCCAGGAGGTGCCTGCGCTTCTGCGCATGTACCCCTCTCCTCTCACGGATGTTGCCTTAGCTTATGGCACCGTTCACGAGTCCTTTGACCCGACCTCTTCGGAGGCCAGGCCTGGGAATCGCATTCAGGACCTTTACGAGTCTCAGATCGAGCTTGACCTTGTCATCCCGAAAGGGAAGGATGCAGCCAAGCTCCACAAGCAGGCGCTTGATCGCCTTTTCGAATCCGAGCGGGGCAAATTCGAGTGCGTCTCGGTTGCTTGTGATGGGTCTGTCCCTCGGGACAAAACTCCCCAGGCAGTCGCGGCGTGTGTCGTGTTTCATGGCCCTGGCCTGGGCGTCTGCTCGAAGGTGGCTGCTGGTAAGGCAACTGCCCCCGATGCGGAGCTCATTGCCCTCTCCATGGGGGTGGTGAGCACTCTTCGAACACCTGACCTGTGGCAGGTTCATGTGTTTGCAGACTCACCAGCATCTGTCAACCTGTTGTTGGATGCCAGTGTCCATTCTGGGCAGTCACGCTCAATCATGGCATGCTCAGCTCTCTGAGAATGGCTTTCGGCCGATCCAGGCCAGGTCGTCTCGTTTCACTATGTCCTGTCAAAGATGCGATGGGGCCCCCACCTTGAGGCTCATGAGGCTGTGACCGAGTCGCATCCCTCTTTGGGCCGTCATCCCAAGCGCACGCTCAACGTGGCACTTGCTCTTGCGTCCAATGTGGCGGAGGAGGAATGGGTTTGCCTGTTTTTTTTTTTTTTTTTTTTGATCAAATTATCTATATCCCAGCACCCGATAGCAGTCCAGTGTTACGAATACAAACGAACCCGTAAACTAAACCTCACACATCTAACGGTACGTAGAGGGCGATAAAGCTTGCGAAGCTAGAACAAGCGTCCTCGAAAGTACGCTACGTGGACCGCGCAGTGCAGAGCACCGCGCCATTGTCAAAAACGGTACCCCGACTACCGTCCGCACAACCGGCTCCGCCACCATCACCCACTAGGGCAGTCGGACAAGGGTCCCGTGCCAGGGGACCCAACTTAGTCCAGTGACTGAGGGCACTGACTACCGATTGGCATCGAATTGCCGTTTCCCGAGGTAAGGCCGGTCCAGGGAAAGCCGGACCTGAAGCCAAGAAACTGCCCTGTGCAATGCCATGCCTCCAAAAGGAGCCAGCGCACACGTCGGGCTGAGGGCCTACTCATGGCGGGCGCTCTCCAATTGTTCCCTCCGGAAAGGCGAACGTTGTGGGGAAGACGAGAATAAACTCGAGAACGTGGTGACCGTCAAAACGGTCCCGGGGAATGCGAATCCGGCCCTCTTCGTAGAGGGGGCAGTGATTGATGATGTGGTGGCGGGTCTCAAAGGCGCCGCACTGACACCGGATGTCATCACCTGACAAACCGAAGCAAGACCGATAAGCCCTGATTGGGGCATGGTTTGTGATTGCATGGGTTTGATGACATCCGTTGCCAGTGCGGCACCTTTGAGACCCGTCACCACATTATCAATCACTGCCCCCTCTACAAGGGGGGCTGGATTCGCATCCCGCAGGACCATTTTGATGGTCATCGCTTTCTCAAGTTTATTCTCGTCTTTCCCACAATGTTCGCCTTTCCGGAGGGGATGATCGGAGAGTGCCCGCCATGAGTAGGCCCTCAGCCTGACATGTGCGTCGGCTCCTTTGGGAGACGCGGCATTGCACGGGGCAGTCTTCGGCTTCAGGTCCGGCTTTCCCTGGACTGGCCATACCTCGGGAAGCGGCAATTTGATGCCAATTAGTAGTTGGTGCCTTCAGTCACTGGACTAAGTTGGGTCCCCTGGCACGGGACCCTTGTCCAACTGCCCTCGCGGGCGACTGTGGTGGAGCCGGTTGTGCAGACAGTAGTCGAGGTACCGTGTTAGACAATGGCACGATGCTACGCATCGCGCAGTCTACGTAGCATACTTTTGAGGACGCTTGTTCTAGCTTCGCAAGCATTACACAGGGTGCAAAGGACAATATTTTGATGAAAGATATTCTAATAAAATGGTAAAGGTCCTCCCTATATATCACTGCCATTTTCAGCCAATATATTATAGGACAAATTTTAAATTTCATCAAAATGACATATAGTAAAAGAATTGATCATATAATCAAGCATAATGTCCCAAATATATTCAGACAATGTTTACAATAACTTTCCTTGATATACACAGGACATATTACCATATTTTCACCATATTTTATATTATTTAAAATATATTCACCATAATTCAAGATTATTGTAAATATATTTTGAATGTGTCAATAGAAGATATTGTGAACATTTTTCAAGTTTATTTAGAATACTTTGTTTGACCATATGATAAATGTTTCTATTATATGTTGTCTGATGAAATTCAAAAATTATCCTACAATATATTGAATTATTCCACAATATATCTGCTCAAAATGGTCAGGATATATAAGGAGGACCTTTACCATTTTTTTAGAATATTGTTTATCAAAGCATTGTCCTTTGCACCCAGTGTTATCGCTCTTTACATACTGTTAGGCGTAGAGGTTTAGTTTACGCATCTCTCTGTATTCGTAACGCTGGACTGCTATCAGGCGCCGGGATATAAATAATTTGATCAAAAAAAAAAAAAAAAAAAAAAAAAAAAGTGCCAATGAGGGCAGTGCTGACGTCGCTGTGCATGACTTTTTTTTTTTTTTTTTTTTTTTTGGTCAAATTATTTATATCCCGGCGCCCGATAGCAGTCCGGTGTTACGAATACAAACGAACCCGTAAACTAAACCTCAAACGCCTAACGGTATATAGAGGGCGATAAAGCTCGCGAAGCTGAAACAAGCGTCCTCGAAAGTATGCTACGTAGACTGCGCGATGCGTAGCATCGTGCCATTGTCTAACACGGTACCTTGACTACTGTCTGCACAACCGGCTCCACCACAGTCGCCCGCGAGGGCAGTCGGACAAGGGTCCCGTGCCAGGGGACCCAACTTAGTCCAGTGACTGAAGGCACCAACTACCAATTGGCATCAAATTGCCACTTCCCGAGGTATGGCCAGTCCAGGGAAAGCCGGACCTGACGCTGAAAAACTGCCCTGTGCAACGCCGCGTCTCCCAAAGGAGCCAGCGCACATGTCGGGCTGAGGGCCTACTCATGGCAGGCACTCACTGATCGTCCCCTCTGGAAAGGCGAACGTCGTGGGGAAGACGAGAATAAACTCGAGAAAACGATGACCGTCGAAGCGGTCCCGCGGAATGCAAATACAGCCCTCCTTGTACAGGGGGCAGTGATTGATGATGTGGTGACGGGTTTCAAAGGCGCCGCACCGGCAACGGATGTCATCACCTGACAGACCGAAGCGAGACCGATAAGCCCCAATTGGGGCATGGTTCGTGATTGCTCGGGTAAAGCGCACCACAATGGGCGGCCTGCCGTGATGCAAGAGAGTGAGCCAGGGGCCGCCCTTGGCAGCCGTGGGCTGGAGCGGTTTACCCCTCACGGTGAGCAGGTAGAAATTGCGGCCCTGATACTTCGGGGTGTGGAACAGGCGAACCCATTCCTCCTCCACCGCGTCGGACATGAGAGCAAGCGCCACGTTCAGCGTGCGCTTGGGATGACAACCCAAAGAGGGATGCGATTCTGTCGCAGCCTCATGAGCCTCGTGATGAGGGCCCCACCGCATCTTCGATGGGACATAGTGAAAAGAGACGACCCGGCCTGGATCGGCCAAGAGCCAATCTCAGAGAACCGAGCAAGCCGCTATCGAGCGCGACTGCCCAGAATGGACACCGGCATCCAACAACAAGTTGACGGATGCCGGCGAGTCAGTGAACATGTGAACTCGCCAGAGGTCAGGTGTTCGAAGAGCGGCCACCACCCCCATTGAGAGGGCAATGAGCTCCACATCAGGGGTGGTTGCCTTACCGGCAGCCACCTTCAAGCGGACACCCAGGCCAGGGCCATGAAACACGACACACGCCGCGACTGCCTGGGGAGTTTTGTCCCGAGGGACAGACCCATCACAAGCAACCGAGACGCACTCGAATTTGCCCCGCTCGGATTCGAAAAGGCAGTCAAGCGCCTGTTTGTGAAGCTTGGCCGCCTCTTTCCCTTTCAGGATGATGAGGTCAAGCTCGATCTGAGACTCATACAGGTCCCGAATGTGATTCCCAGGCCTGGCCTCCGAAGAGGTCGGGTCAAAGGTCTCGTGCACAGTGCCATAAGCCAAGATCGCTGTGCATGACCTCTTGAGAATCAGCGTCCTGGTATGGGGGGTACCGGGCCTGCGATGTGGTGGACGACTCACGAAAGAAGTCCGAACCAGATGACCCTGATGGTCCATCAGGGGCCCTCTCCTTCGACTTGTGTCTCTTGGAGGTGGGGGTGAAGCCAGCAAGGGAGGGCAATCGGCCTCTCTTGGGGGTGGCAAAAACGTCCTCATTGACGGCCATCGGGGTGACAGACAAGCTGGGGGCAGGGCTGGGACTCGCAGGGAAGCAAGCTGGTCCAGGATCAGGCTGAGAGGAGCAGGGGAAGAAGGTGTCGACTGAGAAGGCGCTGTCGGTCTGACCGCCACTGACAACATTGTCGAATGCTGAGACCCAGGGGCAGCCGCCGATGGACGGCGACTGCCCCTAGAGGCTGCCTGCTGCGAGGCAGAAGAGCATGACATAGAGAAAACTGAGTGTGCTCGCTGTGCAAGGTATTGGTGGTGGTGGTTTCTGGAAAAGGAAGGAGGGCGAGGAACTTGTCTGCCACATCATTGTCAGACAAAAATAGCATCTTGAGAACCTGCCAGCTCAGATGATCTGGGCTGGGGGCTGACAGGTTGGAACACTTCCCGAGCACGTCCCGGAGCTCAACCCTACTAAACGCCACCCACTCACGGGCAGCCCTTTTGGGAAGATCATCCAAGACAGCCAGGTCGATGGGCCTGTCAGATGCAGAGTTGTCAGATGCAGAGTTGTAGGTGGTATGCAACGCATCCCACAACTGTGGTAATGACGTACAGGGCTCCCCGTCTTTCAGGATAGCCTCGTACGTCGGAAGCGAGCATGCCTTGGTCCACTCCATGAGGTCCCAAGGTCGCATCTTCGTAAAAGCAACTTCATGAATACGAGAGTCGTAAAATTTGTGTTTGGTAATGTGGACAAGCTGCCAATATTCCATATACGCCTCTGGTAACCTACTAGCCTGATATTCCTCCAGTGCGCATGAGCACTCTGGAGTCCACCAAGGTTTGGGCAACCATGAGGCATGGACCGACTTTGCATGAGTCGTCTAGGCATTGGCGGCAGCCAGGGAGATACCCTGGGCTGCGGCCTCAATAGCATCAGGGGAATCGAGATCCCCCCAATCAAGACCCCCGAAGCCACCATGAAAGTGCTTCACAAAGTCTTTGAAATCATCTTCTTTGATCTGGAAGCAACGTGCTCCGTCTCCAAAGAAGGGAATAGGCAACATGACCGAGAGAGGAGCATGGTCTGATGGGAGCATCTCGTCTTCCGACACATTGTGAACAAGCCCTGCCGTCGCATCCTCCGGCAGGAACATGAGGTCGATGACTGAGGACCTATGGCCCACGATCCAGGGGAAGTGAGTGGGGGAGCGATGCTCCTGGACACTCACGACCACCCCGAGCCTCATGGCGACATCAATTAGAGTGTCAGCCATGTGATTATTATTTGGGTAATCTGGATCCCAGATCCGCGAATGGCAATTGAAGTCCCCTCCCATGTAGTTCAACCATGGGAGGCAATCAATGTTGTCTGACAGCCACCAAATGGCTGTCAAGTCATCGTCCGAGTAGACATTGAGCAAGTTGACAGGGACGTCACCGTCCAACTGGAATGTGATCAACAGGAGATCCCAGTGATCAACAATGTCTGTATGAAACGCCAGGCGCAAATGCTCCAGGCGTTTCGAAACAAATGTCATGACCTGCAGGATGTCATCATCCCCATGCGGCCTTTGAAAGAAACACATCCACCCCGGATGAGTCGGAGCCCCGATGACCAGAGCACCCTCCCTATCCGACATCGAGATCATGCATCAAATGAGCCGCCAGGCGGCTCTTGAATACATACCATGTCGACTATCTTCTCCTTAGTCTCTAGTATAGTGGAAACTAAATCATAATTTTTGGCTACATTATGAGATAGTAAAGAAAGCGTCTGCAATGGTCCTTCAACCATTACGAGTCACTGGGGGGCCCTTCGCCTTAGGAGGCCTGGGGAAAACATCAGCAGGAAGTCCGAGTGGTCCAGGAGACTGTCGACACACCTCGTCGTGTTCGTAGTGAGCCATGATCCACTCGCGATTGAACCGGTTCTTCCAGAAGTGGCACTTTGTGGAATCAGCGGCATGGGCCCCCCCGCAGTTGACGCAACAGTCGGGGTGGGGACAAGGGTCGCCTGTGGGAGTTGTGGCGACAGGAGGCTGGGCCTTGGGCTGTGCCTTGCAGCACGCCCCAAGAACCTGATGGTATTCCGCACCATGCGGACCCCCGCACTTCGAACATGTGTGACCCCGATTGGGGCACAGCCACTCGATGTGGCCCCACCACATGCAGCAGGGGCTTTTTCCAGACATGTGTACACTTCGATGACATCCACCTCACTGCTGTGTGAACACCATGGGGGTTGTACAAATGGGTTGTCATGCCCATGGGGGGCTGTAACACACCATCAACACACCAACACAGAATGGAAGATGCTCTCTGGGACCTCATCGGCAAGATCTTGTAAGGGCGACCCTCAAAGGCTTGTAGGCTTGTACAAGACTGGCAAAGGGGAAATCCAAAGTATATTAGACAAGGTATGGTAGATACTGGGAACGACGCACCTGGCAAAGGGGAAATCCAAAGAGAACAAATCTGAGGATCCCTCTGCCAGGTATGTCCTGTATATACGATCCAGTGGCTGATAAACTGTATAGTTATAGACCCCCTATACTGTGGAGCGGAGGCGAAAGGATGAGCCGACACACATGGCATTCTGAGGGCCGAAGTCCAGAGTCTGACGAAGCAGGACATTGGAGTTGGTGACAGGGAAAGGCTGGCAGAGTTGGCAATGTCCGGAGATATTGTACCTAGAAGTAAATATGTGTAACGAGAGTAGGGAAAAAGGAATGGGATAATGGAATGAGATAGTGTCCCCTTACATCACCCCCCCCTAGGGTGCAGCACCTCGATGCACTGCAGGATCCACAAGATACATTCCCTGGACTTGGTGTGGAGCATCTGGATGATGCCTATGGAAGTCCCGGATGAGGTTGTGGGAATGCGACAAGTTTACCATAGGCTCCCAGGAAGCCTCCTCATAGCCATAACCTTGCCACTTGACCTTGTACTGGAGTTTGCGATGGAAGATGCAGCTGTCCAGGATCTCCTCCACTTCATACTCCTCTTCATCGTCAATAAGGGTCAGAGGTGGGGGTGGATGCACACAGCAGCTGGGGATGGGGTCCGGTGGAGCAGGGCGGAGTTTGACAGCATTGAATACCAGGTGGAGACAACTCATGGCACGAGGGAGGCGGAGTTGGTAGGCAAGAGGGCCAATCTGGCATTCGACAGTATATGGTCCAAGGTAGCAATGAGAAAGCTTCTTGGATGGCTGAGTAGTATGAATGTCAGAGGCGTCCAAGTACACACGATCTCCAGGCTTGTACTCCGGAGCCAGGGTACAACGCTGGTCATAGTACCTGGCCATGTCGTCCTTTGCCTTGACAAGTGCTGCCTTTGCCTCCTCTTGTGCCAACTTCATGTGGTCAAAGAACTTGTTGCCTGACTCATTGTTCGAATTCCAGGGGTGGGGTTTGAAGCCCATGCACGGATTTCAACCAGTGTCAAGCATGAATGGGGTGTACTTGGTCGCAGAGTGCACATGATTGTTGTACTGGAACTCTGCCTCCAGTAGGAGATCGTCCCAATCATCCTGTCACTCATTGCAGAAAACCTGGAGATACTGCTCCAACTCCTGGTTAACATGCTCTGTCTGACCATTGGATTGGGGGTGGTATGCTGTGGAGGTGCTGAGCTTGATGCCAAGGAGGCAATAAAGCTCACAAATAAACTCTGCAACAAACTGTGGCCTGTGATCAGAGACAAACACATCTGGAAGTCCATGCAACTTCCAGACATTCTTGCGGTAGAGGTTTGCAGCACCCATCATGGTACATGTAACAGGTAGGCCTAGGGCCTCCTTCCTATTCGGGTCATGTTTGGCACCATCCCCTATATACGCTCTATTTACCCATATTTACCCTAAGTCCTTACATTCGTTCACTATGGTATACTTGAATCCAGAGTCTGGTCAAGCTCATACTTGCGTGAACTGTAAGGACCCGTAGCACCTGCTACATTTTTTTGAGCTATCCAGCTCAGACCAGCTGTATACCGCTATATCCAGCTAGACCCAACCCTCTGCTTTGCTCTCAAACCTTAATCTTTGCTTAATCACTCTGCTCACACCCATCTGGGTGTTTTTTCTCTAACACTACCACCTCTGGGCTGCTCCTAGACCTTTTAAAGGCCTATATTAATTCGCTTTTTGGGCCCTATCAGGGCTAGGAGGATCAGGAGAGGTTTGGGAGGGAGACAGGTGCTGTTTTGAGGGGAGGATTTGTGATGTGTCAGATACACTGGGCCATATCTCTGGAACAAGGGCCCCTGGTCCTTAGGACTATTCTACATCTCCAAGACATTGTTCTTGGGGCTCTGTACCCTCCTGGATGGACCCTCACACCCACTTCCTCCTCCCCCAATTTCGCATTTTTGGCCAAATTTTGATCGGACCATATCTCGGCAACCGTTGGACCGTTTTGTCTAAATCTTGAATCATTCGATGCGCCTCGACGAGGGCTTTCCGATGATATCCAGGTTTACGGCGCTGCGCGTCGTCGTTGGTTCTCTAGGTCAAAAACACGAAATCATCGCCCAATCCCCCCCCCCCCATCTCTACCAACTCACGAGACTACGCTACCACCCTATTTTCATGGTGGATCCGACCCCATCCACCTCTAGTTCATTCCTATATGGTCCCCGGACCATCCCCTCTTCGCCGTTGTCAACAATTACGGCTCGAACCTTTTTGTGGCCTATTTTGGTCACTGGAAACATTATGCACCCCTCCCATGCGTACTCTCGATACAGACACCCACGGCGCCCGTAATCGACATCCCTACACACTCTACGACGTTCCCCAGGCCGCCGTTTCGCATCTACAAAGCCACGAAGGCTTTTTGTCACTCCGAAGTTCGGAGTCCCCAGTTTCGGAGCCCCAGCCCCTCCGACCTCACTGTTCGAGTACACATTGTACTCGAACCATCACACACTCTCTGCGACGTCTTTGACGTCGCCGTCTCACACCTACGACGCCGCGAAGGCTCGTTCAGCACTCCAAAGCCTCAGAGTTCCTCAATTTCAGAGTACCAGCCCCTCCGAACTCACCACTCGAGTATACATGGTAACCAAACCATTATACACCCATGCGACGTCTACGGATGTCATCATCTCGTATTCAGGCAGTCGCGAAGGCTGCCTCATCATTTTGGCACTCCAAAGCCTTGGAGTCCCAGGTTTTGAAGTACCAGCCACTTCGAAACCCCCCATCGAGTACACACCATACTCGACCATGTTATGCCCTGCGACGTACCATTACGCCGCGATTCTACAGTCATGCAGCCGCGAAGGCTTGCCACCAGTCCCGTTTTCGGGAATTTTCATTTTCGGAGCCATCATCACCCCAACCAAGTCCGTCACGCATACGACCTCGCGGTAATTGGCCCACTGCGCCAGCCGCCCATTCGTCGCCGTCCACCATTCCGAATTTCGTCATGTATGAACGAAATTCATCCAAGTTGCCTCCGCTGTGTCGTCAATCGACACGATTATGATTATATGAATATGCTTTCACCATATGGCGACTATACCATCGTCTCCCCACCCACCCACCTCTCGATCGTCATCTGGCGTTCATTCTTTTTTTTCGGAGGGGGGAGAGGATAGGTGGACCTGAGGACGAATTTTGAAGGGGAATATGGGAGGTATGTACGGAACGACACCACTAGGAGTGGAGTATCACCGACCAGTGCGAGCACCACTACTACCACCACTACATCGAGGAGCGAACCACAAGGAGCAGATGAGGACGCACCACAGGATGTAGGAGAAAAAAAATTTTTTTCTCTTGGTCGAGACTGTGGACACAGTCTCAAGGGGGGGTGTAACAGGTAGGCCTAGGGCCTCCTTCCTATTCGGGTCATGTTTGGCGCCATCCCCTATATACACTCTATTTACCCATATTTACCCTAAGTCCTTACATTCGTTCACTACGGTATACTTGAATCCAGAGTCTGGTCAAGCTCATACTTGCGTGAACCGTAAGGACCCGTAGCACTTGCTACAGTACAGGTGGTGTGTGTCGGAATAAAGTGTGCCTGCTTCCCCACAGAATCCACCACCACCATCACCGCATCATACCCATGACTCTCTGGGAGTTCCACAATGAAATCCACAGACACGACATTCCAGTGACCCTCCAGAATGGGTAATGGGTGCAGCTTACCCATTGGAGCCTGTCTCCAGACTTTCGTCCACTGACAAAGGTCACAGGTGCTGGTGTAGGAGCCAATATACCGGGACATCTGTGGCCACCAATAATTCCAGGATACCAACTCCAATGTCTTTCAACGACCAGGGTGTCTGGTGATGTGGGAGTCATGATGGAGTTTGACAATCTGGCACCGCAGGTCCAGGTCATTGGGAACATAGATTCGACCATGGAATGTGAGGACTCCCTGCTCCTCCACCCACTCTGCACTCTTCACTGACCGAACTCCAGAACGTGCGGACTTCAACGCAGCAGTGGCCTTGGCCACGATGTCCTCATGCATGTTCCCTCTGTTCCCCTGACAAATGTCCTGCAGAATCTGTTCCTCTTCACCCACAGGGGCCAGACTCTGTAGAGCATGGATAGCAAAGAACTCTGGTTTGAGCAACACAATGTCCGTGTTGTCAGAACTCCCATCTCCATGGTCTGGGCGGTGGGACAAGGCATTGGGTTTGCCCATGGTCTGTCCAGGGCGGTGATGCAACACAAAATTGAAGTTGGCGAGATACAAAGACCACCTTGCCTGCCGTTGATTGAGCTTCTTGGCAGTCACACTGGGTGCACAGCAGAGTATTATATAATCAGATAACTTGAGTTTATCCTGAACTTAGTCCTTATTGACACATAATATGCAATAAAAATATATACTAAAAAAATATTAAATTTGTTCAAAGTATTTTGTTCAATCTTACACAGTCAATATCCTATATTTTGTCCTGGAATATACATATAATTTGTTTTAGGTTAAGTTTATGATTATTTAGAAATCATTATTGTATATATGTTTCAAAATATAATATGCAATAATATCTTAAAGAAACTCAAAATTGTTTCAAGAAGTTTATTTTGTATTTGTTTACATTACAATTACAGAAGATATAGTATAGAATTTTTAAATTTCTTATGCTATAAATATATGAGATGTCTTTCTAATTTATTACAGTGATTTTAAATTTGTATCTCTTCACATACTTCTAGTACCCAATGATAGTTTTATACAGATTTGAAACTACTGTAACAAATTAAGAAAGACACTTCATATATTTATGGTATAAGAAATTTAAAAATTCTATACTATATCTTCTGTAATTATAGTGTAAACAAATACAAAATAAACTTCTCAAAACAATTTTGAGTTTCTTTAAGATATTATTGCATAACATATTTTGAAACATATATACAATAATGATTTCTAAATAATCATAAACTTAACCTAAAACAAATTATATGTATATTCCAGGACAAAATATAGGATATTGATTGTGTAAGATTGAACAAAATACTTTGAACAAATTTAATATTTTTTTAGTATATATTTTTATTGCATATTATGTGTCAATAAGGACTAAGTTTAGGATAAACTCAAGTTATCTGATTATATAATACTCTTCTGTGCACCTGGTGTCAGGAGATACTGGAGGTTTTTGTGGTCAGTATGGATCTCAATCTGGTGTTGTGCACCCTCCAGGAAATGCCTCCACTCCTCAAGTAAATGGATAATTGTAAGCATCTCCTTGTTATGGATCTCGTAATTCCGCTCAACCGCATTCAGGCTTTTCAAGTAGAATGTGACCGGATGCCATTTTTCATCCTCCAGAGACTGTTTTTTTTTTTTTTTGATCAAATTATTTATATCCTGGCGCCCGGTAGCAGTCCGGCGTTACGAATACAAACGAACCCGTAAACTAAACCTCAAACGCCTAACGGTATGCAGAGGGCGATAAAGCTCGTGAAGCTAGAACAAGTGTCCTCGAAAGTACGCTACGTGGACCGCGCGGTGCGCAGCACTGCGCCATTGTCAAAAACGGTACGCCGACTACCGTCCGCACAACCGGCTCTGCCACAGTCGCCCGTCAGGGCAGTCGGGCGAGGGTCCTGTGCCAAGGGACCCAACTTAGTCCAGTGACCAAGGGCACTGACTACCGATCAGCATTGAATTGCCGGTTCCTGAGGTAAGGCCGGTCCAGAGGAAACCAGACCTGAAGCCAAGAAACCGCCCTGTGCAACGCTGCATCTCCAAAAGGAGTCAGTGCACACGTCGGGCTGAGGGCCTACTCATGGTGGGCGCTCTCCGATCGTTCCCTCCAGAAAGGTGAACGTCGTGGGGAAGACGAGAATGAACTCGAGAAAATGGTGACCGTCGAATCGGTCCTGGGGGATGCAAATCTGGCCCTCCTCGTACAGGGGGCAGTGATTAATAATGTGGTGGCAGGTCTCAAAGGCACCGCACTGGCAGCGGATGTCATCACCTGACAATCCAAAGCGAGACCTATAAGCCCCAATTGGGGCATGGTTTGTGATTGCGCGGGTAAAGCGAGCCACAATGGGCGGCCTCCCGTGATGCAAGAGAGTGAGCCAGGGGCCACCCTTGGTGGCCGTTGGCTGGAGCGGCTTACCCCTCGCGGTGAGCAGGTAGAAATTGCGACCCTGATACTTCAGGGTGTGGAACAGGTGAACCCACTCCTCCTCCGCCGCATCGGATGCGAGAGCAAGCGCCACGTTCAGCGTGTGCCTGGGACGACAGCCCAAAAAGGGATGTGACTCTGTCGCAGCCTCATGAGCCTCAAAATGGGGGCCCCACTGCATCTTCAACGGGACATAGTGAAACGAGATGACCCGGCCTGGATCAGCTGAGAGCCATTCCCGGAGGACCGAGCATGCTGCGATTGAACATGACTGTTAGAAATGCCTCATGGGCTATCTAATCTCTTTCCCATCCTATCTCCCTATGTGCATAGCCATGCACTGCCATGCACTGCTTTGCAGTGTTGGGCAGTGCCAGGCAGTGTTGGTAACAACCCACTGCCTCAGCACTGCCTAGCACTGCTTTCAGTTCCCATCTTTCCTGTGCCACAGCCTCAAGCACAGTGTATATATAGTAGTGTAGCTTCACCTGAAGTCCCCAGATTCTAACTCTGGACTTCAGGTGAGTAGTCTTGTACTTGACTTAATAAAAATAGATTCTAACTCTGGACTTCAGCTTGTAGCTATCACTATTGACATCCCTGTGCTTGCCTGTTTTAACAACAACTGCCCAGAATGGACGCTGGCATCCAACAACAAGTTGACGGACGCCAGTGAGTCAGTTAACACGTGAACCCACCAGAGGTCAGGTGTTCGAAGAGCAGCCACCACCCCCATTGAGAGGGCAATGAGCTCCACATTGGGGGCAGTCGCCTTACCAGCAGCCACCTTCGAGCAGACACCCAGGCCAGGGCCATGAAACAAGACACACGCTGCAACCGCCTGGAGGGTCTTGTCCCAAGGGACAGACCCATCGCAGGCAACCGAGATGCACTGGAATCTGCCCTGCTTGGACTCGAATAGGCGATCAAGCGCCTGCTTGTGGAGCTTGGCTGCATCCTTCCCTTTTGGGATGACAAGGTCAAGCTCGATCTGAGACTTGTAAAGGTCCTGAATGCGATTCCCAGGCCTGGCCTCCGAAGAGGTCGGGTCAAAGGACTCGTGAACGGTGCCATAAGCTAAGGCAACATCCGTGAGAGGAGAGGGGTACATGCGCAGAAGCGCAGGCACCTCCTGGGCCGGTCCGGCTAAGGACATGGGGTGAGAGACTTCCACACCATCATCCGGTGACCGCCCCAGAAGGCGAATCGTTGGATGCTGGCTGTAGAGCGTGTTGTGCCAATGGATGCTCCTGTGGGAGAGCTTCCGAAGGTGCAAGTGGATGGGGAGGAGGCCCGCAATGGACTCCACGGCCCCGCCGGTGGTAGTGCAGAAAGCACCAAGAATCCACAGGGCAGCTTTGCGCTGCATCTGCGAGTACATTTTGAGGATGCCCTTGATACGGGCACCTTCATAATACCACAAGCAACTCCCGTATGTTGCCACCGGAAGTACGCATGCGCGGTAGAGGAGACGCCACTGTTCGGCGTTCATACCCCTGGTTGAATTGCCAAGCATCTTCATCACCAAGACAGTGGTGAGAGCTTTGGTGGAGTAAAAGCGCACATGCTCAGTAAAGCGCAATGCACGATCAAAGTAGAAACCCAAATACCTCCAAAAGGGCTTTGGTTTCAGTGGGGAATCCCCGGTGAAGGGAGCGAAGCCAAGATCCACCACGGGATTCTCATCCCTCGGGTTCCTGGAAAAGTGGAATGCCTCATTCTTCGAGTGCTCCAAAGCCAACCCAAGGGCAGACACGAGGCAGTTAACCACCCCGTACAACTCCCTGAGCTTAATGAGATTTTCCTCCCATGTTTTCAACTGGACGACGATAGTACCATCATCCACGTACGAGATAAGAGCGCCACGGCGGATATCCACCACGAGCTGAAAGAGGTGCATCACCGGCACCATACAAATAGCCAACAGGACCGGAGACAGGGCAGAGCCCTGACCCACACCTACATCAGCTTGGCACGGGTGAGAGGTGTCAGCCCCCCACTTGTACCGGGTATGTTAGAAATGCCTCATGGGCTATCTAATCTCTTTCCCATCCTATCTCCCTATGTGCATAGCCATGCACTGCCTTGCACTGCTTTGCAGTGTTGGGCAGTGCCAGGCAGTGTTGGTAACAACCCACTGCCTCAGCACTGCCTTAGCATTGCCTTAGCACTGCTTAGCACTGCTTTCAGTTCCCATCTTTCCTGTGCCACAGCCTCAAGCACAGTGTATATATAGTAGTGTAGCTTCACCTGAAGTCCCCAGATTCTAACTCTGGACTTCAGGTGAGTAGTCTTGTACTTGACTTAATGAAACAGATTCTAACTCTGGACTTCAGCTTGTAGCTGTCACTATTGACATCCCTGTGCTTGCCTGTTTCAATAGGTTATGGGCCCCGGCCTCTAGAAGCTTCCAATCCAGTTTTTGATTCTCACTATTGCCTTTATAGTGTGTGCAGCTCCCTTTAGTTACATTGCCTTCCAACTGTTGGGCTTCTACCCTTTAGTGGGTGTTGCTTATTACCTACCTCAGAAACATCACAGTAACCCTGTTGATCTGGGAGGTGCCACAACTGGGAAGTCATCAGATACTTAGTTACTTTACTATACATCACACTTCCTTGCTGCCACACTCCTGAAGGCTCAAATTGGAACCCTGCCAGTTATTAATTGCTGGATTCTGGTTGCATTCCATTTGATCTCATAGTGTTTATCCACTATCCACCATGTCATCCACCACTCCCAACTTCACCAAACTTGATGCTACCAACTACCCCACTTGGTCAGGGGAAATGCAGGCCTGGCTTCGCTCTCAGGGCCTCTGGAAACTTGTTTCTGGCTCTTCCAAATCACCCAAACTTTCCTCTCCCCCTACATTAGAGGAGGAAAAGGCTCTTGAACTCTGGGAGGATAAATCTGAAAAGGCTGCTGGCCATATCTATCTGATGGTCCAGCCTGACCAGAGGATTCATTTCCAGGGTATCACAGACAAACCTATGGAAATGTGGTCAGCCCTTGAAAAGATCCACCTCCAGAAGCGCCCTGGCACTCGTTTTAATGCCTATGATGACTTGTTTTCCATCAGGAAAGAGGAGGAGGAATCTCTTCAAACTCTGATGAACAGAGTTGATACAGCCATCTGTCATATCAAGGATTTGCGCCCTGCATCCTTTGGTATTGATGCCTTGGATAGTGAACTAGCTTCCATGGCACTCATTAGAGCACTACCTGATGAGTACAGTGGCTTTGTATCATCCCTCCTTCTTCTTGACAAGCTGGACAAGGCTACTATCCAACAAGCCTTTGTTACAGAGGAAACACAATGTCGTCGTCGTGCTAATGATGCCTCTGCCTCAGCCATAGCTATGGCTGCAGCCTTGGTGAAAGCAGTTTGTGATTTTTGTGGCAAACCTGGCCATGATCAATCCAAGTGCTTTGCCTATCAGAGGGCTCAGAAGCAAGCCAAGGAGTATGCCAGTAGACCAAGGCAGAGAAAGCACCCCCAGACCGCCAATATAGCCAAGGACACACCCCCTAAAGAGGACAACAAGCCCACAGAGCACCTTCCTTTTCCGGAAACCACCACCACCGAAACTTCAAACAGCGAGCACACTTGTTTTCTGAATGTCATCCTCCTCTGCCTCTCAGCAGGCAGCTTCTAGGGGGAGTCGTCGTACATCGGCGGCTCCTTCTGGGTCTCAAAGGCCGACATCGTCGACGGCAGCGGTCAGGCCGTCGGCGCCCTCCCAGTCGACCCCCACATCCCCTGCTCCTCTTAGTCCACTCGAATGGGCTGAGGATCAGCCCGATCCTGGACCGTCTCGCTTCCCTGCGAGCCCCAGCCCCGCCCCACACTCATCCGTCACCCCGATGGCCGTTGATGAGGATATTCTTGCCACCCCCAAGAGAGGTCGATCGCCCTCTCTCGCTGGCTTTACCCCCACCTCCAAACGGCATAAGTCGAAGGAGAGGGCTCCCGATGCTGCATCGGGTTCTTCTGGTCTGGACTTCTTTTGTGAGTCGTCCACCACATCGCAGGCCCGGTACCCCCCGTACCAGGATGCTGACACTCAGGGAGTCGCGCACAACGAACTCGGGATCGCCCTCATCGGCACTCCTGACGCCGCCCACACGGATGCCATTGTGGTCGTCCGCGCCCTTCACACTATCGACTCTTGGCTCGGCATGCTGGGCCAGAAGGGCGGTACTATTCCTAGCGACATCTCGTCTCATGTCGCGCTCGCCATGGGGAGATCGGCCTCGCCAGTCTCACCACTGGACTGTTCACTCAGTCCCTCATTGATGCCGAGAAGACCGCGCACGCGGCCGCTCCCAATTCCGATGAGGCCAAGCTCGCCTTTCAGGCGGGGTTGGACCTTGTCCGCGGGTTCACCGCTCTTCGAGATGGCTTTGGGAACCTTGTTCCTGGAGCTCCTCGTTCCAACATCATCGTTCCGGAGGCCCCTGCGCCCCCTCGCAACCCCGATCCTCCTCCACGGCATCAGACGGCCCCCCCAGTCTTTCGCGACCTTCGGGACCATGCCAAACCCTGTGCGCCCCCCGCCCAACCTGGCCCGAAAGGGAAAGGGAAGGCAAGGGACCCCGGGCCTCCCCCAGTTGTGAACCGGGCCTCTCGCCCACTTCCCAAGGGCACGTTCGCCAAGGTGACTGCAACCCCCCGGATGCAGGTCCAAGGCCGACCCTTCTATGCTGCGCCTGCTGACCCTCGCAAGAGGGGCCGAGGTCAGCCCGGCTCTGTCGCTGCCGACATAGCCGACCTCGCCCACCTGTTCCCAGACCTCAGTCCGGCAGACATCGCGGGCCTTCATCGCCAGGCCCGAGAGCGGGCCGGCTCTCCCTCTGGGTCTTCTGCCCCCCCGCGGAAGAAGATCAAGTCTACTACCGGTGGGCCTAGCCGCAAGCAGGCCCTTGTCTATCCTTCTGAGGAGCACGCGCTTGTGCCTGAGCGCCTCATGGAGACCATCAACCGGGGCCTTGTCGCTGACAAGCGCTCGGTTCGCGCGTCGGCCGTGGCACCCATCAATGGTGGGTGGTCGGTTGATCTCACCTGGCCGCCGACAGCGACGGACCTCTCCACGATCTCCACTTGGGCCGCGAAGGCGTACCCAAAGGGGACCACCACTCGGGCCGTGATCCCTCAATCACGGTCCTACCTCAAGATCGTTTCCGCTCCTTTCCGCTTCGGCGAGGAGGAGGGGGACGTCCTTACTGTCTCGAAGATCGAGGAGGTGTTCGCGCATGACGCGCTCCTCTCCACTTTCCCCCTGGCCGCGCGCCCACGTGTTGTTCGGAACTCCAAGTTCTCGGACTCCGCGACCGTGTGGTTCGACATCTGGGACTCCAAGAAGGGGTCCAACCTCAAGCAGTTGGAGGGTAAACGAGTCCTCGTTTACGGCTACAGTTGCTTCATTCGCGCTGCCGAAAGGCACGCCGGCACCCCTCTGTGCCCCCGCTGCATGCGGTGGGGCCACATCGAGCGCTTGTGCCCCAATCGGGGTCACACGTGTTCGAAGTGCGGAGGTCCGCATGGTGCGGAGTATCATCGGGTCCTCGGGGCGTGCTGCAAGGCACAGCCCAAGGCCCAGCCCCCCGTCGCCGCGACTCCCGCGGGCGACCCTTGTCCCCACCCCGACCGTTGTGTCAACTGCGGGGGGGCTCACGCCGCCGACTCCACGAAGTGTCACTTCTGGAAGAATCGGTTTAATCGCGAGTGGATTATGGCTCGCTATGAACGCGATGAGGTGCGTCGACGGTCCCCTGGACCGCTCGGACTTCCCGCTGACGTCTTCCCCAGGCCGCCTAAGGCGAAGGGGCCCCCGGTGACTCGTAATGGTTGAAGGACCGTTGCGGACGCTTTCTATACTATCTCATAATGTAGCAAAGAATTATGATTTAGTTTCCACCATACTAGAGACGAAGGAGAAGTCGGTCGACGTAGTATGCATTCAAGAGCCGCCGTGGCGGCTCGTTCGACGCATGATATCGACGTCGGATAGGGAGGGTGCTCTGGTCATTGGGGCCCCGACTCATCCGGGGTGGATGTGCTTCTTTCGTAGACCACGTGGGGACGATGACGTCCCCTGGGTCATGACGTTTGTGTCCAAACGCCTGGAGCATCTGCGCCCGGCGTTTCGCACAGACATTGTTGATCATCGGGATATCCTGTTGATCACTTTTCAGTCAGACGGTGACGTCCCTGTTAACTTGCTCAACGTCTACTCGGACGATGACTTGACAGCCATTCGGTGGCTGTCAGACAACGTTGATCGCCTCCCAAGGCTGAGTTACATGGGAGGGGACTTCAATTGCCATTCGCGGATCTGGGACCCAGATTACCCGAATAACAATCACATGGCGGACACCCTGATCGATGTCGCCATGAGGCTCGGGGTTGTTGTTAGTGTCCGGGAGCACCGCTCCCCCACTCACTTCCCCCGGATCGTGGGCCACCGGTCCTCGGTCATCGATCTCATGTTCCTGCCGGAGGATACGACGGCGGGGCTTGTTCACAACGTGTCGGAAGACGAGATGCTCCCCTCGGATCATGCTCCGCTTTCTGTCGCGTTACCTATCCCCTTCTTTGGAGACGGAGCGCGTCGCTTCCGGGTCAAAGAAGATGATTTCGAAGACTTCGTGAAGCACTTTCAGGGTGGCTTCGGGGGTCTTGATTGGGGGGATCTCGATTCCCCTGATGCTATTGAGGCCGCGGCCCAGGGTATCTCCCTGGCTGCCACCAACACCTGGACCGCTCATGCAAAGTCGGTCCGCGCATCTCGGTCGCCCAAACCCTGGTGGACTCCGGAGTGCTCATGCGCACTGGACGAGTATCGGGCTAGTAGGCTTCCGGAGGCGTATACGGAATATCGGCGGCTTGTCCGCGTTACCAAATGCAAATTTTATGATTCTCGCATTCATGAAGTTGCTTTTACGAAGATGCGACCTTGGGACCTCATGGAGTGGACCAAGGCGCGCTCGCTTCCGACGTATGAGGCTATCCTGAAAGACGGGGAGCCATGCACGTCACTACCGCGGTTGTGGGATGCTCTTCATTCCACCTACAACTCTGCATCTGACAGGCCCATCGACCTGAACGTTTTGGATGACCTTCCCGAAAGGGCTGCCCGTGAGTGGGTGGCGTTTAGTAGGGTCGAGCTCCGGGACGTGCTCGGGAAGTGTTCCAACCTGTCAGCCCCTGGCCCGGATCATCTGAGCTGGAGGGTTCTCAAGATGCTATTCTTGTCTGACAATGACGCGGCAGACAAATTCCTCGCCCTCGTCAATGCCTGCCTTAGGGTTGGGTACTGGCCGGCGTATTTCAAGGAGTCGGTTTCGGTCATCATACCGAAACCTGGCAAACCGAATTACTCAACGCCAAAGATGTTCAGGCCCATTGTGCTCCTGAACACCCTTGGCAAACTCGCTGAGAAGATGCTGGCTAACCGCCTGCAGTTCGAGGCACTTGAACATGGGATTTTCCATCCCAATCAGTTTGGTGGCGTCAGGCAACACTCGACCAAGGATGCCGGGCTCTATCTCACTCATCTCGTACGGGCCGGCTGGGCCCAGAAGCTCAAGACGAGCATGGTCGCTTTCGATCTCGCTCAGTTCTTTCCTTCCATCAACCATGACGTGTTGATTGCCATCATGATCCGCCTCGGGTTCCCCGCGGAGGTCGTGAAGTTCTTCCGGTCCTACTTAGTGGGCCGGTCCACACGGTACAAGTGGGGGGCTGACACCTCTCACCCGTGCCAGGCTGACGTGGGAGTGGGCCAGGGCTCTGCCCTGTCTCCGGTCCTGTCGGCTATCTGCATGGTGCCAGTGATGCGCCTTTTCCAGCTCGTGGTGGATATCCGCCGCGGCGCTCTTATCTCGTACGTGGACGATGGTACTATCGTCGTCCAGTCGAAAACATGGGAGGAAAATCTCATTAAACTCAGGGAGTTGTACGGGGTGGTTAGCCGGCTCGTGTCTGCCCTTGGGTTGGCTTTGGAGCACTCAAAGAATGAGGCATTCCACTTCTCCAGGAACCCGAGGGATGAGAATCCCGCGGTGGATCTTGGCTTTGCTCCCTTCACCGGGGATTCCCCACTGAAACCAAAGCCCTTTTGGAGGTATTTGGGCTTCTATTTCGATTGCGCGCTCCGCTTTACCGAGCATGTGCGCTTCTACTCCACCAAAGCTCTCACCACCGTCTTGGCGATGAAGATGCTTGGTAACTCAACCAGGGGTATGAACGCCGAACAGCGGCGTCTCCTCTATCGCGCGTGCGTGCTTCCGGTGGCAACATACGGGAGTCGCTTGTGGTATTATGAGGGTGCCCGTATCAAGGGGATCCTCAAAATGTACTCGCAGATGCAGCGTAAGGCTGCCCTGTGGATTCTCGGTGCTTTTCGCACCACCACCGGCGGGGCCGTGGAGTCCATTGCGGGCCTCCTCCCCATCCACTTGCACCTTCGGAAGCTCTCCCACAGGAGCATCCATTGGCACAACACGCTCTACAGCCAGCATCCGACGATTCGCCTTTTGGGGCGGTCACCGGATGATGGTGTGGAGGTCTCTCACCCCATGTCCTTAACCAGACCGGCCCGGGAGATGCCTGCGCTTCTACGCATGTTTCCCTCCCCTCTCACGGACGTTGCCTTAGCATATGGCACCGTGCACAAGACCTTCGACCCGACCTCCTCGGAGGCCAGGCCTGGGAATCGCATTCGGGACCTCTACGAGTCTCAGATCAAGCTTGACCTCATCATCCCGAAAGGGAAGGAGGCGGCCAAGCTTCACAAACAGGCGCTTGATCGCCTTTTCGAGTCCGAGCGGGGCAGATTCGAGTGCGTCTCGGTTGCCTGCGATGGGTCCGTCCCTCGGGACAAGACTCTCCAGGCGGTCGTGGCGTGCGTCGTGTTTCATGGCCCTGGCCCGGGTGTCCGCTCGAAGGTGGCTGCCGGTAAGGCGACCGCCCCCGATGCGGAGCTCATCGCCCTCTCTATGGGGGTGGTGGCCGCTCTTCGAACACCTGACCTCTGGCGGGTTCACGTGTTCACTGACTCGCCGGCATCTGTCAACTTGTTGTTGGATGCCAGCGTCCATTCTGGGCAGTCGCGCTCTATCGCGGCTTGCTCCGTTCTCCGAGATTGGCTTTCGGCCGACCCTGGCCGAGTCGTCTCATTTCACTACGTCCCGTCGAAGATGCGATGGGGCCCCCATCTCGAGGCCCATGAGGCTGCGACGGAGTCGCATCCCTCTTTGGGCCGTCATCCCAAACGCACGCTCAACGTGGCGCTTGCTCTCGCGTCCGATGCGGCGGAGGAGGAGTGGGTTCGCCTGTTCCACACCCCGAAGTATCAGGGCCGCAATTTCTACCCGCTCACCGAGAGGGGCAAACCGCTCCAGCCCACGGCCGCCAAGGGCGGCCCCTGGCTCACTCTCTTGCACCACGGCAGGCCGCCCATTGTGGCGCGCTTTACCCGCACAATCACGAACCATGCCCCAATCGGGGCCTATCGGTCTCGCTTCGGTTTGTCAGGTGATGATGTCCGTTGTCGGTGCGGCGCCTTTGAAACCCGCCACCACATCATCAATCACTGCCCCCTTTACGAGGAGGGCCGGATTCGCATTCCGCGGGACCGTTTCGACGGTCATTGCATTCTCGAGTTTATTCTCGTCTTCCCCACGACGTTCGCCTTCCCGGAGGGAACGATCGGTGAGCGCCCGCCATGAGTAGGCCCTCAGCCCGACGTGTGCGCTGGCTCCTTTGGGAGACGCGGCGTTGCACAGGGCGGTTTTTCGGCTTCAGGTCCGGCTTCCCCCGGACCGGCCTTACTTCGGAAAATGGCAATTCGATGCCGATCGGTAGTCGGTGCCTTCGGTCACCGAACTAAGTTGGGTCCCCTGGCACGGGACCCTCGTCCGACTGCCCTCACGGGCGACTGTGGCGGAGCCGGTTGTGCGGACGGTAGTCGTGGTACCGTTTTTGACGAAGGCGCGGTGCAGTGCACCGCGCGGTCTACGTGGCGTACTTTCGAGGACGCTTGTTTCAGCTTCGCGAGCTTTATCGCCCTCTACGTGCCGTTAGACGTTGGAGGTTTAGTTTACGGGTTCGCTTGTATTCGTAACGCCGGACTGCTATCGGGCGCCGGGATATAAATAATTTGATCAAAAAAAAAAAAAAAAACAAGCCCACAGAGGCAGAATTTGCTGGAAATGCAAGTACTCATCTTCTTGATCATCCTGATCACACTGCTCCCATTCAGCCTGATGCTGACTTGGATTGGAATGCTCTGGCCGAGTCGTCTCATTTCACTACGTCCTGTCGAAGATGCGGTGGGGCCCCCATCTCGAGGCTCATGAGGCTGCGACAGAGTCGCATCCCTCTTTGGGCCGTCATCCCAAACGCACACTCAATGTGGCGCTAGCTCTCGCGTCCGATACGGCGGAGGAGGAATGGGTTCGCCTGTTCCACACCCCGAAGTATCAGGGCCGCAATTTCTACCCGCTCACCGCGAGGGGCAAACCGCTCCAGCCCACAGCCACCAAGGGCGGCCCCTGGCTCACTCTCTTGCATCACGGCAGGCCACCCATTGTGGCGCGCTTCACCCGAGCAATCACGAACCATGCCCCAATTGGGGCTTATTGGTCTCGCTTCGGTTTGTCAGATGATGACATCCGCTGCTGGTGCGGCGCCTTCGAGACCCGTCACCACATCATCAATTACTGCCCCCTGTACGAGGAGGGCCATATTCGCATTCCACGGGACCGGTTCGACGGTCACCGCTTTCTCGAGTTCATTCTCGTTTTCCCCACGACGTTCACCTTCCCGGAGGGAACGATCGGAGAGCGCCCGCCATGAGTAGGCCCTCAGCCCGACGTGTGCGCTGGCTCCTTTGGGAGACGCGGCGTTGCACAGGGCGGTTTTTCGGCTTCAGGTCCGGCTTCCCCCGGACCGGCCTTACTTCGGAAAATGGCAATTCGATGCCGATCGGTAGTCGGTGCCTTCGGTCACCGGACTAAGTTGGGTCCCCTGGCACGGGACCCTCATCCGACTGCCCTCGCGGGCGACTGTGGCGGAGCCGGTTGTGCGGACGGTGGTCGTGATACCATCTCTGACGAAGGCGCGGTCTACGTAGCGTACTTTCGAGGACGCTTGTTTCAGCTTCGCGAGCTTTATCGCCCTCTACGTACCGTTAGGCGTTTGAGGTTTAGTTTACGGGTCCGTTTGTATTCGTAACGCCAGACTGCTACCGGGCGCCGGGATATAAATAATTTGATAAAAAAAAAAAAAAATTGGATTGGAATGCAGACACAGGTTGCACTTCTCACATGACACCCCATCACAGCTGGGTCCGCAATTATACCCCCAATCACATTCCAATCAGGTTGGCTGACAACACTGTCATCTATTCAGCTGGTGTTGGTACAATGGTTTTTCAGCCTGTCATTAATGGAAAGGAAACCAGAGCAGTAGAGTTTACCAGAGTCTTGCATGTCCCCCAACTCCGAAATAACCTTCTATCCTGTCTATATTTAACTCGAGTTAAAGGCTATAACATCCACATTGATTCTAAAGCCATGAACTTTGAGTTGAATAAGCAGACATTGTTCTGTGCATCTATTACTAGCCAGAACTCTGCCTTCTTGGATGGACACACTATACCAATTTTGGAGTCTGCACACCTTGCCTCTACAGTTCCCCTGGATTTATCACTCTGGCATCGTCGCTTTGCCCATCATAATTATGCTGATGTCAAGAGGATGATCAAAGAGGACCTTGTTACTGGACTTGTCATTAATTCCTCTCAGAAGCCTGATCCTATTTGTGAGCCATGTCTGGCTGGCAAAATGCGCTCCAATCCCTTCCCTTCAACGTCATCTCGTGCCTCTAAGCCTCTTGAATTGATCCACACAGACATTCATGGTCCTCTGCCTATCTCATCAAGGCAAGGCAACCGTTACTGGATTACATTCATTGATGACTGCACCAGCTTTAAAGCTGCCATGGCATTGAGGAAAAAGAGTGGTGCATTGGAAGCATTTCAAACATTCAAAGCTTATGCTGAGAATCACTTTGATGCCAAGATCCAGGCTTTACAGGAGGATAAGGGAGGGGAGTACATGTCAAAGGCATTCATCAGGTTTACCAACCAGTGTGGCATCCAACGCAGGCATACAACTCGCAATCGCCCTCAGCAGAATGGTGTGGCAGAACGTGCTAATCGGACTCTGTCTGATGATATTACTGCCATGCTAAATGAATCTGGGCTGCCTCCATCATTCTGGGAATGGTGCCTTGGTGCACAAATCCATGTTTTAAATCGCCTTCCTACTGCACCCCAGCCTATAACACCTTATGAAGGATGGCACAAGTGCAAACCAGATGTCAGTCATATCAAGGTGTTTGGATGCCTGGCCTATGTCTATATACAGAAGGACAAGCGCAAATCACTCCAGCCTCACATGGAGAAGTGTGTCTTCATTGGTTATCCACCTGGTTATAAGGGTTGGTTGTTTTACAATCCCAGGACCAAAAAGACCATTATCTCTGAAAAAGCAGAGTTTGATGAGCGCTACTTCCCTGGACTATCTCTGTCCACCAAAGCACCACCTCCAGTGCCTCCTATGCCTCCAGTTGACCTGACTGTCCAGCCTGAACTTGCCTCACCCATTGCAGATGTTATTGACTTACCTGCACTTGGTGATGAGGGGGAGGATCCAATTCTTCTCCAAGTGCCTAATCCACTCCCACAACATCCTATAACACCTCCTGCCTTGCCTAGTCGCTCTGCAACACCTTCACCACCACCTAGTCGACCTAGAACACCTCTACAACGCCAGTTTACTCCTGTATCACCTGGACACATTCCATTCCCTGCATCTCCTCCTCTTGCTGAACTCCCTGCAACACCACCACTAGCTGTACGTCGTCCTAGACGTGAAGCTAAGCCTCCTGGTGAATGGTGGAAGATTGTACCACCTGCACCTAAACCACCACAGGAGGATGAGGAGGAGGATGATGAAGAACCAGATCCACCTCAGGATCCTGAGTTTGAGGATGTCTAGTTTGCTGGCATGGTTAGCAGTTCAGACCCTCGCACTTACAAGCAGGCAATGAAGGCTCCAGACGCAGACAGATGGCGCACTGCTGCCAATGATGAGATGCTCTCATTGGTTAGCAATGGAACTTGGGAGTTAGTTGACCTCCCTCCTGGCAAGAAGGCAATTGGTTCTGGATGGGTATTTCGCATCAAGCGCAATGCAGATGGCTCTGGGGAGCGTTTTTTTTTTTTTTTTTTTTTTTTTTTTGTATCAAATTATTTATATCCCGGCGCCCGATAGCAGTCCGGCGTTACAAATACAGGACGAATCGTAAACTAAACCTCAAACGTCTAATGGTACGTAGAGGGCGATAAAGCTCGCGAAGCTGAAACAAGCGTCCTCGAAAGTACGCTACGTAGACCGCGCAGTGCGCAGCACCGCGCCTTCGTCAAAGACGGTATCACGACTACCGTCCGCACAACCGGCTCCGCCACAGTCGCCCGCGAGGGCAGTCAGACGAGGGTCCCGTGCCAGGGGGCCCAACTTAGTCCGGTGACCGAGGGCACCGACTACCGATCGGCTTCTAATTGCCGTTTCCCGAGGTGAGGCCGGTCCGGATAAAACCGGACCTGATGCCGAGAAACCGCCCTGTGCAACGCCGCATCTCCAAAAGGAGCCAGCGCACACGTCGGGCTGAGGGCCTACTCACGGCGGGCGCTCACCAATCGTCCCCTCCAGAAAGGAGAACGTCGTGGGGAAGACGAGAATGAACTCGAGGAAGCGGTGACCATCAAAGCGGTCACGGGGAATGCGAATCCAGCCCTCCTCGTATAGGGGGCAGTGATTGATGATGTGGTGGTGGGTCTCAAAGGCACCGCACCGACAACGGATGTCATCACCTGACAGACCGAAGCGAGACCGATAAGCCCCTATCGGGGCATGGTTCGTGATTGCCCGGGTAAAGCGCGCCACAATGGGCGGCCTCCCGTGATGCAAGAGAGTGAGCCAGGGGCCGCCCTTGGCGGCCGTGGGCTGGAGCGGTTTGCCCCTCTCGGTAAGAGAGTAGAAGTTGCGGCCCTGATACTTCGGGGTGTGGAACAGGCGAACCCATTCCTCCTCCGCCGCATCGGACGCGAGAGCAAGCGCCACGTTAAGCGTGTGCTTGGGATGACGGCCCAAAGAGGGATGCGACTCCGTCGCTGCCTCATGGGCCTCGAGATGGGGGCCCCACCGCATCTTCGACGGGACATAGTGAAATGAGACGACTCGGCCAGGGTCAGCCGAAAGCCAATCTCGGAGAACCGAGCAAGCCACGATTGAGCGCGACTGCCCAGAATGGACGCTGGCATCCAACAACAAGTTGACGGACGCCGGCGAGTCGGTGAACACGTGAACCCGCCAGAGGTCAGGTGTTCGAAGAGCGGCCACCACCCCCATGGAGAGGGCGATGAGCTCCGCGTCGGGGGCGGTCGCCTTACCAGCAGCCACCTTCGAGCGGATACCCGGGCCAGGGCCATGAAACACGACGCACGCCGCGACCGCCTGGAGGGTCTTGTCCTGGGGGACGGACCCATCGCAAGCGACCGAGATGCACTCGAATTTGCCCCGCTCGGACTCGAAAAGGCGATCAAGCGCCTGTTTGTGAAGCTTGGCCGCCTCCTTCCCTTTCGGGATGACGAGGTCAAGCTCGATCTGGGACTCGTAAAGGTCCCGAAGGCGATTCCCAGGCCTGGCCTCCGAGGAGGTCGGGTCGAAGGCCTCGTGCACGGTGCCATATGCTAAGGCAACATCCGTGAGAGGGGAAGGATACATGCGCAGAAGCGCAGGCACCTCCCAGGCCGGTCCAGTTAAGGACATGGGGTGAGAGACTTCCACACCATCATCCGGTGACCGCCCCAAAAGGCGAATCGTCGGATGCTGGCTGTAGAGCGTGTTGTGCCGATGGATACTCCGGTGAGAGAGCTTCCGAAGGTGCAAGTGGATGGGGAGGAGGCCCGCAATGGACTCCACGGCCCCGCCGGTGGTGGTGCGGAAAGCACCAAGAATCCACAGAGCGGCTTTACGCTGCATCTGCGAGTACATTTTGAGGATGCCCTTGATACGGGCATCTTCGTAATACCACAAGCGACTCCCGTATGTTGCCACCAGAAGAACGCATGCGCGGTAGAGGAGACGCCGCTGTTCGGCGGTCATACCCCTGGTAGAATTGCCAAGCATCTTCATCGCCAAGACGGTGGTGAGAGCTTTGGTGGAGTAAAAGCGCACGTGCTCGGTAAAGCGGAGTGCACGATCGAAATAGAAACCCAAATACCTCCAAAAGGGCTTTGGTTTCAGTGGGGAATCCCCGGTGAAGGGAGCGAAGCCAAGATCCACCACGGGATTCTCATCCCTCGGGTTTCTGGAGAAGTGGAACACCTCGTTCTTCGAGTGCTCCAAAGCCAACCCAAGGGCAGACATGAGGCGGCTAACCACCCCGTACAACTCCCTGAGTTTAATGAGATTCTCCTCCCATGTTTTCGACTGGACAACGATAGTACCGTCGTCCACGTACGAGATAAGAGCACCACGGCAGATATCCACCACGAGCTGGAAAAGGCGCATCACGGGCACCATACAAATAGCCGACAGGACCGGAGACAGGGCAGAGCCCTGTCCCACACCCACGTCAGCCTGGCACGGGTGAGAGGTGTCAGCCCCCCACCTGTACCGAGTAGACCGGCCCACCAAGTAGGACCGGAAGAATTTCACGACCTCCGCGGGGAACCCGAGGCGGATCATGATGGCAATCAACACGTCATGGTTGATGGAAGGAAAGAACTGAGCGAGATCGAACGCGACCACGCTCGTCTTGAGCTTCTGGGCCCACCCGGCCCGTACGAGATGAGTGAGATAGAGCCCGGCATCCTCGGTCGAGTGTTGCCTGACGCCACCAAACTGATTGGGATGGAAAATCCCATGTTCGAGTGCCTCGAACTGCAAGCGGTTAGCCAGCATCTTCTCAGCGAGTTTGCCGAGGGTGTTCAGGAGCACAATGGGCCTGAACATCTTCGGCGTTGAATAGTTGGGTTTGCCGGGTTTCGGGATAATAACCGAAACCGACTCCTTGAAATACGCCAGCCAATACCCAACCCGGAGGCAGGCATTGACGAGGGCGAGGAATTTGTCCGCCGCATCATTGTCAGACAAAAATAGCATCTTGAGAACCCTCCAGCTCAGATGATCCGGGCCAGGGGCTGACAGGTTGGAACACTTCCCGAGCACGTCCCGGAGCTCAACCCTACTAAATGCCACCCACTCACAGGCGGCCCTTTCGGGAAGATCATCCAAGACGGTCAGGTTGATGGGCCTGTCAGATGCAGAGTTGTAGGTGGAATGCAAGGCATCCCATAACTGCGGTAGTGATGTGCAGGGCTCCCCCTCTGGGGAGCGTTACAAGGCTAGACTTGTTGCCAAAGGCTACAGTCAACGTCCTGGCATTGATTACAATGAAGTCTTTGCCCCCACATTCCGTCCTGCAGCTCTGAGGCTCATTCTTGCCCTTGCAGGCATTGAGGACATGGAGTTGCACTCAGTGGATGTTACATCTGCTTTCCCCAATGGTGATCTGAAGGAGGACATTTACATGCTCCAACCAGAAGGCTTTCAGCAGGGTAGTCCCAACATGGTTTTAAAGCTCAAAAAGTCGCTCTATGGGTTAAAACAGTCAGCCAGGCAGTGGAACAAGAAGTTACATGCAGCACTTGCTAAGATGGGTTTCATTAGACTTGAATCTGACCGCTCCATTTACATCTATGTGAAAGGAGAGGTAAAGATCATTGTCCCCATCTACATTGATGACATTACACTTGCTTCAAAGTCCACTGCTGCACTTGACAAGGCTGTTGAAGAGCTTTTTTTTTTTTTTTTTTTTTGGTCAAATTATTTATATCCCGGCGCCCGATAGCAGTCCGGCGTTACGAATACAAACCGAAACGTAAACTAAACCTCAAACGCCTAACGGTACGTAGAGGGCGATAAAGCTCGCGAAGCTGAAACAAGCGTCCTCGAAAGTACGCTACGTAGACTGCGCGGTGCGCAGCACCGCGCCATCGTCAAAGACGGTACCCCGGCTACCGTCCGCACAACCGGCTCCGCCACAGTCGCCCGCGAGGGCAGTCGGACGAGGGTCCCGTGCCAGGGGACCCAACTTAGTCCGGTGACCGAAGGCACCGGCTACCGATCGGCTTCGAATTGCCGTTTCCCGAAGTAAGGCCGGTCCGGGGAAAGCCGGACCTGAAGCCGAAAAACCGCCCTGTGCAACGCCGCGTCTCCAAAAGGAGCCAGCGCACACGTCGGGCTGAGGGCCTACTCATGGCGGGCGCTCTCCGATCGTCCCCTCCGGGAAGGCGAACGTCGTGGGGAAGACGAGAATGAACTCGAGAATGCGATGACCGTCAAAACGGTCCCGCGGAATGCGAATCCGGCCCTCCTCCTACAGGGGGCAGTGATTGATGATGTGGTGGCGGGTCTCAAAGGCGCCGCACCGACAACGGATGTCATCACCTGACAAACCGAAGCGAGACCGATAAGCCCCGATCGGGGCATGGTTCGTGATTGCGCGGGTAAAGCGCGCCACAATGGGCGGCCTCCCGTGATGCAAGAGAGTGAGCCAGGGGCCGCCCTTGGCGGCTGTGGGCTGGAGCGGTTTACCCCTCTCGGTAAGAGGGTAGAAATTGCGACCCTGGTACTTCGGGGTGTGGAACAGGCGTACCCATTCCTCCTCCGCCGCATCGGACGCGAGAGCAAGCGCCACATTCAGCGTGCGCTTGGGATGACGGCCCAAAGAGGGATGCGACTCCGTCGCAGCCTCATGGGCCTGGCTGTTGAAGAGCTGTCTCACTACTTCAAAATCCATGACTTGGGCTCTTCCCACTTCCTCCTGGGTGTTGAGATCATTAGGGATCATCCCAATCGCTCTATTGCCCTCTCCCAACGTCAATACATTGTTGACATGCTGGAGCGCTATGGGATGAGTGATTGCAATCCTGTATCTACTCCAATGGCTCCTGGAACGAAATTGTCTAAAGCCATGCACCCTCAAACACCTGCTGAAGTAGAGGAAATGCACTCTATACCCTATTTGAATGCTGTTGGTTCCCTACAGTATCTGGCCACCATGACTCATCCTGACATCTCCTATGCTGTCTCATGCCTTGGGAGATTCAACTCATCACCTGGACCTAAGCATTGGGCTGCAGTCAAGTATTTACTGCGCTATTGCAAGGGTACCATGGATTACAAGCTCCATTACAGTGGTAAATCTGGTCTTGACCTATTTACTACATATTGTGATGCTTCCCATGGTGATTGCCCTGATTCTGGACGTTCAACTGGTGGTTATTTGACTACACTGGCTGGGGGAGCTATTGGGTGGAGCAGCAAACTCCAAACATTTGTTGCACTGTCAACAACTGAAGCAGAGTATATGGCTGCAGTTGAAGCTGGCAAGGAGATCCTCTGGATGAGGAATATCTTGCATGAGATGGGATACACTGTCAAGGAGCCTTCCCCTCTTATGATTGACAACCAGTCTGCTCTCAGTGTTACCAAGAATCCAGAGCATCATGGGCGCATGAAGCAACTTGACTTGTGCTTCTATTGGCTTAGAGATGTTGTGGATGGATCGTCGTCCAGTCGAAAACGTGGGAAGAAAATCTCACTAAACTCAGGGAGCTGTACGGGGTGGTTAGCCGCCTCGTGTCTGCCCTTGGGTTGGCTTTGGAGCACTCGAAGAACGAGGCGTTCCACTTTTCCAGGAACCCGAGGGACGAAAACCCCCCTGTGGATCTTGGCTTCGCTCCCTTCACCGGGGATTCCCCACTGAAACCAAAGCCCTTTTGGAGGTATTTGGGTTTCTATTTTGATTGTGCATTGCGCTTTACTGAGCACGTGCGCTTTTACTCCACCAAAGCTCTCACCACCGTCTTGGCGATGAAGATGCTTGGTAATTCAACCAGAGGTATGAATGCCGAACAGCGGCGTCTCCTCTATCGCGCATGCGTGCTTCCGGTGGCAACATACGGGAGTCGCTTGTGGTATTACGAGGGTGCCCGGATTAAGGGAATCCTCAAAATGTACTCGCAGATGCAGCGCAAAGCCGCTCTGTGGATCCTTGGTGCCTTTCGCACCACCACCGGCGGGGCCATGGAGTCCATTGCGGGCCTCCTCCCCATCCATTTGCACCTTCGGAAGCTCTCTCACCGAAGCATCCATCGGCACAACACCCTCTACAGCCAGCATCCGACGATTTGCCTTTTGGGGCAGTCACCAGATGATGGTGTGGAAGTCTCACACCCCATGTCCTTAGCCGGACCGGCCCGGGAGGTGCCTGCGCTTCTGCGCATGTATCCTTCTCCTCTCACGGATGTTGCCTTAGCATATGGCACCATGCACGAGACCTTCGACCAGACCTCTTCGGAGGCCAGGCCTGGGAATCGCATCAGGGACCTCTACAAGTCTCAGATCGAGCTTGACCTCGTCATCCCAAAGGGGAAGGAGGCGGCCAAGCTTCACAAACAGGCGTTGGATCGCCTTTTCGAGTCCGAGCGGGGCAAATTCGAGTGCATCTCGGTTGCCTGCGATGGGTCTGTCCCTTGGGACAAGACCCTCCAGGCGGTTGCAGCGTGTGTCTTGTTTCATGGCCCTGGCCTGGGTGTCTGCTCGAAGGTGGCTGCTGGTAAGGCGACCGCCCCCGACGCGGAGCTCATCGCCCTCTCAATGGGGGTGGTGGCCGCTCTTCGAACACCTGACCTCTGGCGGGTTCACGTGTTCACCGACTCGCCGGCATCCGTCAACTTGTTGTTGGATGCCAGCGTCCATTCTGGGCAGTCGCGCTCAATCGCGGCTTGCTCGGCTCTCCGAGATTGGCTCTCGGCCGATCCGGGCCGGGTCGTCTCTTTCCACTACGTCCCGTCGAAGATGCGATGGGGCCCCCACCTCGAGGCTCATGAGGCTGCGACGGAGTCGCATCCCTCTTTGGGTCGCCATCCCAAGCGCACGCTGAACGTGGTGCTTGCTCTCGCATCCGATGTGGCGGAGGAGGAATGGGTTCGCCTGTTCCACACCCCGAAGTATCAGGGCCGCAATTTCTACCCACTCACCGCGAGGGGTAAGCCGCTCCAGCCCACGGCCGCCAAGGGCGGCCCCTGGCTCACTCTCTTGCATCACGGGAGACCGCCCATTGTGGCGCGCTTTACCCGCGCAATCACGAACCATGCCCCAATCGGGGCTTATCGGTCTCGCTTCGGTTTGTCAGGTGATGACATCCGTTGCCGGTGCGGCGCCTTTGAGACCCGTCACCACATCATCAATCATTGCCCCCTCTACGAGGACGGCCGGATTCGCATCCCGCGGGACCGTTTCGACGGTCATCGCATTCTCGAGTTCATTCTCGTTTTCCCCACGACGTTCGCCTTTCCGGAGGGGACGATCGGAGAGCGCCCGCCATGAGTGGGCCCTCGGCCCGACGTGTGCGCTGGCTCCTTTTGGAGACGCGGCGTTGCACAGGGCGGATTCTCGGCTTCAGGTCCGGCTTTGGCCGGACCGGCCTCACCTCGGGAAACGGCAATTCGAAGCCGATCGGTAGTCGGTGCCTTCGGTCACCAGACTAAGTTGGGTCCCCTGGCACGGGACCCTCGTCCGACTGCCCTCACGGGCGACTGTGGCGGAGCCGGTTGTGCGGACGGTAGTCGTGATACCGTCTTTGACGAAGGCGCGGTGCTGCGCACCGCGCGGTCTACGTAGCGTACTTTCGAGGACGCTTGTTTCAGCTTCGCGAGCTTTATCGCCCTCTACATACCGTTAGGCGTTTGAGGTGTAGTTTACGTTTCGGTTTGTATTCGTAACGCTGGACTGCTATCGGGCGCCGGGATATAAATAATTTGATCAAAAAAAAAAAAAAAAAAAAAAAAATGAAACAGATTCTAACTCTGGACTTCAGCTTGTAGCTGTCACTATTGACATCCCTGTGCTTGCCTGTTTCAATAGGGTAGACTGGCCCACCAAGTAGGACCGGAAGAACTTCACGACCTCCGCAGGGAACCCAAGGCGGATCATGATGGCAATCAACACATCATGGTTGATGGAAGGAAAGAACTGAGTGAGATCAAAGGCGACCACACTCGTCTTGAGCTTCTGGGCCCAGCCAGCCTGTACGAGATGAGTGAGATAGAGCCCGGCATCCTCTGTCGAGTGTTGCCTGACACCACCAAACTGATTGGGATGAAAGATCCCATGTTCAAGTGCCTCGAACTGCAAGCGGTTAGCCAGCATCTTCTCAGCAAGTTTGCCGAGGGTGTTCAGGAGCACAATGGGCCTGAACATCTTCGGCATAGAATAATTGGGTTTGCCAGGTTTCGGGATGATGACCGAAACCGACTCCTTGAAATACGCCGGCCAATACCCAACCCGAAGGCAGGCATTGACAAGGGCAAGGAATTTGTCTGCTGCATCATTGTCAGACAAAAATAGCATCTTGAGAACCCACCAGCTCAGATGATCCGGGCCAGGGGCTGACAGGTTGGAACACTTCCTGAGCACGTCCCAGAGTTCAACCCTACTAAACGCCACCCACTCACGGGCAGCCCTTTCGGGAAGGTCATCCAAGATGGTCAGGTCGATGGGCCTGTCAGATGCAGAATTGTAGGTGGAATGCAAGGCATCCCACAACTGCAGTAATGACGTGCAGGGCTCCCCATCTTTCAGGATAGCCTCATACGTCAGAAGTGAGCGCGCCCTGGTCCACTCCATGAGGTCCCAGGGTCGCATCTTCGTGAAGGCAACTTCATGAATACGAGAATCATAAAACTTGTGTTTGGTAACGCGGACAAGCCGCCGATATGCCGTATACGCCTCCGGAAGCCTACTAGCCCAATACTCGTCCAGTGCGTGTGAGCACTCCGGAGTCCACCAGGGTTTGGGCGACTGAGATGCACGGACTGATTTCGCATGAGCGGTCCAGGCGTTGGCGGCGGCCAGGGAGATACCCTGGGCCGCGGCCTCAATAGCATCAGGGGAATCGAGATCCCCCCAATCAAGACCTCCGAAGCCACCCCGAAAGTGCTTCATGAAGTCCTCGAAATTGTCTTCCTTGATCCGGAAGCGACATGCTCCGTCTCCAAAGAAGGGAATAGGCAACGCGACAGAAAGCAGAGCATGATCCGAGGGGAGCATCTCGTCTTCTGACACATTGTGAACAAGTCCCGCCGTTGTATCCTCCGGCAGGAACATGAGATCGATGACCGAGGACTGATGGCCCACGATCCGGGGGAAGTGGGTGGGGGAGCAATGCTCCCAAACACTCACTACCACCCCGAGCCTCATGGCGACATCGATCAAGGTGTCAGCCATGTGATTATTATTCAGGTAATCTGGGTCCCAGATCCGCGAATGGCAATTGAAGTCCCCCCCCATGTAATTCAACCGTGGGAGGCAATCAACGTTGTCTGACAACCACCGAATGGCCGTCGAGTCATCGTCTGAGTAGACGTTGAGCAAGTTGACAGGGACGTCACCGTCCGACTGAAAGGTGATCAACAGGATATCCCGATGATCCACAAAATCCGTGCGAAACGCCAGGCACAGATGCTCCAGGCGTTTCGACACAAACATCATGACCCGGGGGACGTCATCGTCCCCACGCAGCCTGCGAAAGAAGCACATCCACCCCGGATGAGTCGGGGCCCCGATAACCGGAGCACCTTCCCTGTCTGATGTCGAGATCGTGCATCAAATGAGCCGCCACGGTGGCTCTTGAATACATACTACGTCGACCGACTTCTCCTTCGTCTCTAGTATGGTGGAAACTAAGTCATAATTTTTTTCTACATTCTGACTCAGTATAGAAAGCGTCCGCAACGGTCCTTCAACCATTACGAGTCACCGGGGGCCCCTTCACCTTAGGCGGCCTGGGGAAGACGTCAGCGGGAAGTCCGAGCGGTCCAGGGGACCATCGACACACCTTGTCACATTCATAGTGAGCCATAATCCACTCGCGATTAAACCGATTCTTCCAGAAGTGGCACTTCGTGGAGTCGGTGGCGTGGGCCCCCCCGCAGTTGACACAGCGGTCAGGGTGAGGACAAGGGTCGCCTGCGGGAGTCGCGGCAACAGGGGGTTGGGCCTTGGGCTGTGCCTTGCAGCATGCCCCAAGGCCCCGGTGATACTCCGCACCATGCAGACCTCCGCACTTCGAACACGTGTGACCCTGATTGGGGCACAGGTGTTCGATGTGGCCCCACCGCATGCAGCAGGGGCACAGAGGGGTGCCGGCGTGCCTCTCGGCAGTGCGAATGAAGCAGCTGTAACCATAAACGAGGACTCGTTTACCCTCCAGCTGCTTGAGGTTGGACCCCTTCTTGGAGTCCCAAATATCGAACCACACGGTCGTGGAGTCCGAGAATTTGGAGTTCCGAACGACCCGTGGGCATGCGGCCAGGGGGAAGGTGGAGAGGAGCGCGTCGTGCGCGAACGCCTCCTCCATCTTCGAGACGGTAAGAATGTCCCCCTCCTCTTTGCCGAAGCGGAAGGGGGCAGAGACAATCTTGAGGTAGGACCATGATTGAGGAATCACAGCCCAGGTGGTGGTAGTAATTCTGCGCTTAAGGCGAAGAATCAAGACCGATTCCTCGTCACTGCAACGTCCTGGACGCGTCGCGGGGCGAGTCGGTTGACAATCTGCCAACCATGCACTTCACACAAGGATATCCCTTGCGTGCCAATTTGGATCCCAGGGTACATCTTGACCATGCCAGGAGCGCACAATTTCTTCCGATTGGCTAATAGCCACTCAGCCCACTTGGATGCATCGTCCATGAGGTTGGGGGTTGCAGGTCCCTGCGGCCCTTTGGGTTTCAGTGGGGCAGTTTGCCCACCGACGTTGGCAGTCGCAATACAGTACCAGTCTGGTACCATCCATTGCGCCAGCACTTCATTCTGGATGGCGGTTCGAGCGCTCCGCTCAAGCCATTGACTGTCAGAAACGTATATCTGCATACATTTCACAGCATGATGGTTTCCAACCATCTGCGCCTCTTCGATAAATCGAGTGAGTTGCTCACTCGATGTCGGATTAATTTTCTCCGAGTTTTTCTCCACTACCTTGGGCATAGGCAGGGTGTGGACAGTGTTCTCCTTATCCAATACATATTGGACAAGGGGCTGACGCGCTGCGGGCAGCGGGCGCGTCGGTCGGATTGCAGGCTTCATGTCCTGCGATCTGATGGGTTCTGATAACCCATATGCTTCGAGTGGGGTCAGGAAATCCGAATCCACTCCCTTCATGCAGTTATCATTGATAACCGCTGGTGCCTCTACTGTTGGTAGCGACAACTCCACTAATTGACTCACAGGCGAGAGCCATGATGACGACGGCCCTGCCTCGTACGACGCGTTGGATGCGGCCTCATGTCGAGGACACTTCCGAGCTTTCTCGCCGAGTTGGTCCTCCAACTCACGAATTTCATTGAGAAGATCCCTCTTCTCATCGACAAGGCGGTTATAGTCGCTCGAGAGGTCTCGCGCGTCTCGTTCCAGTCGGCGAATATGACAATGCATATCGTCACATTCTTGGCGAGCTTCCACTACAGGTAGCTCACTCTACGAGTCTCAAATCGAGCTTGACCTCGTCATCCCGAAAGGGAAGGAGGCGGCCAAACTTCACAAACAGGTGCTTGATCGCCTTTTCGAGTCCGAGCGGGGCAGATTCGAGTGCGTCTCGGTTGCCTGCGATGGGTCCGTCCCCCGGGACAAGACCCTCCAGGCAGTCGCAGCATGCATTGTGTTTCATGGCCCTGGCCCGGGTGCCCGCTCGAAGGTGGCTGCTGGTAAAGCGACTGCCCCCAATGCGGAGCTCATCGCCCTCTCAATGGGGGTGGTGGCCGCTCTTCGAACACCTGACCTCTGGCGGGTCCACGTGTTCACTGACTCGCCAGCATCCGTCAACTTGTTGTTGGATGCTTTTTTTTTTTTTTTTTTTTTATCAGATTATTTATATCCTGGCGCCCGATAGCAGTCCGGCGTTACGAATACAAAACGAGACGTAAACTAAACCTCAAACGCCTAACGGTACGTAGAGGGCGATAAAGCTCGCGAAGCTGTAACAAGCGTCCTCGAGAGTACGCTATGTAGACCGCGCGGTGCGCAGCACCACGCCTTCGTCAAAGACGGTATCACGACTACCGTCCGCACAACCGGCTCCGCCACAGTCGCCCACAAGGGCAGTCGGACGAGGGTCCCGTGCCAGGGGACCCAACTTAGTCCGGTGTCCGAAGGCACCGACTACCGATCGGCTTCAAATTGCCGTTTCCCGAAGTAAGGCTGGTCCGGGGGAAGCCAGACCTGAAGCCGAAAAACCGCCCTGTGCAACACCGCATCTCCCAAAGGAGCCAGCGCACACGTCGGGCCGAGGGCCTACTCATGGCGGGCGCTCTCCGATCGTTCCCTCCGGAAAGGCGAATGTCGTGGGGAAAACGAGAATAAACTCGAGAAAGCGATGACCGTCAAAGCGGTCCCGCGGAATGCGAATACGGCCCTCCTCATACAGGGGGCAGTAATTCATGATGTGGTGATGGGTCTCAAAGGCGCCGCACCGGCAACGGATGTCATCATCTGACAGACCGAAGCGAGACCGATAAGCCCCAATTGGGGCATGGTTCGTGATTGCTCGGGTGAAGCGCGCCACAATGGGCGGCCTGCCATGATGCAAGAGAGTGAGCCAGGGGCCGCCCTTGGCGGCCGTAGGCTTGTTGTTGGATGCTAGCGTCCATTCTGGGCAATCGCGGTCAATCGCGGCTTGCTCCGTTCTCTGAGATTGGCTTTCGGCCGACCCTGGCCAAGTCGTCTCATTTCACTATGTCCCGTCGAAGATGCGGTGGGGCCCCCACCTCGAGGCTCATGAGGCTGCAACGGTGGCACCGTGCACGAGACCTTCGACCCGACCTCTCCGGAGGCCAGGCCTGGGAATCGCATCAGGGACCTTTATGAGTCTCAGATCGAGCTTGACCTCGTCATCCCGAAAGGGAAGGAGGCGGCCAAGCTTCACAAGCAGGCGCTCGATCGCCTTTTCGAGTCCGAGCGGGGCAAATTCGAGTGCATCTCGGTTGCTTGTGACGGGTCTGTCCCTCGGGACAAGACCCTCCAGGCGGTCGCGGCGTGCGTCGTGTTTCATGGCCCTGGCCCGGGTGTCCGCTCGAAGGTGGCTGCCGGTAAGGCGACCGCCCCCGATGCGGAGCTCATTGCCCTCTCAATGGGGGTGGTGGCCGCTCTCCGAACACCTGACCTCTGGCGGGTTCACGTGTTCACTGACTCGCCGGCATCCGTCAACTTGTTGTTGGATGCCAGCATCCATTCTGGGCAGTCGCGCTCGATCGCGGCGTGCTCGGTTCTCCGAGATTGGCTCTCGGCCGACCCTGGCCGCGTCGTCTCTTTCCACTACGTCCCGTCGAAGATGCGATGGGGTCCCCACCTCGAGGCTCATGAGGCTGCGACGGAGTCGCATCCCTCTTTGGGTCGCCATCCCAAGCGCACGCTGAACGTGGCGCTTGCTCTCGCGTCCGATGCGGCGGAGGAGGAATGGGTTCACCTGTTCCACACCCCGAAGTATCAGGGCCGCAATTTCTACCCACTCACTGAGAGGGGTAAGCCGCTCCAGCCCACGGCCGCCAAGGGCGGCCCCTGGCTCACTCTCTTGCATCACGGGAGGCCGCCCATTGTGGCGCGCTTTACCCGCGCAATCACGAACCATGCCCCAATCGGGGCTTACCGGTCTCGCTTCGGGTTGTCAGGTGATGACATCCGTTGCTGGTGCGGCGCCTTTGAGACCCGTCACCACATCATCAATCACTGCCCCCTCTATGAGGACGGCCGGATTCGCATTCCGCGGGACCGCTTCGACGGGCATCGCATTCTCGAGTTCATCCTCGTTTTCCCCACGACGTTCGCCTTTCCGGAGGGAACGATCGGAGAGCGCCCGCCATGAGTAGGCCCTCAGCCCGACGTGTGCGCTGGCTCCTTTGGGAGACGCGGCGTTGCACAGGGCGGACTCTCGGCGTCAGGTCCGGCTTTCCCCGGACCGGCCCTACTTCGGGAAACGGCAATTTGATGCCGATCGGTAGTCGGTGCCTTCGGTCACCGAACTAAGTTGGGTCCCCTGGCACGGGACCCTCGTCCGACTGCCCTCGCGGGCGACTGTGGCGGAGCCGGTTGTGCGGACGGTAGTCGTGGTACCGTTTTTGACGAAGGCGCGGTGCTGCGCACCGCGCGGTCTACGTAGCGTACTTCCGAGGACGCTTGTTTCAGCTTCGCGAGCTTTATCGCCCTCTACGTACCGTTAGACGTTTGAGGTTTAGTTTACGTTTTGTCTTGTATTCGTAACGCCGGACTGCTATCGGGCGCCGGGATATAAATAATTTGAATAAAAAAAAAAAAAAAAAAAATGAGGCTGCAACGGAGTCGCATCCCTCTCTGGGTCGTCATCCCAAGCGCACGCTGAACGTGGCGCTTGCTCTCGCGTCCGATGCGGCGGAGGAGGAATGGGTTCGCCTGTTCCACCCCCCGAAGTATCAGGGCCGCAATTTCTACCCACTCACCACGAGGGGCAAACCGCTCCAGCCGACGGCCGCTAAGGGCGGCCCCTGGCTCACTCTCTTGCATCACGGCAGGCCGCCCATTGTGGCGCGCTTTACCCGAGCAATCACGAGCCATGCCCCAATTGGGGCTTATCGGTCTCGCTTCAGTCTGTCAGATGATGACATCTGTTGCCAGTGCGGCGCCTTTGAGACCCGTCACCACATCATCCATTACTGCCCCCTGTACGAGGAGGGCCGTATTCGCATTCCGCGGGACTGTTTCGACGGTCATCGCTTTCTCGAGTTTATTCTCGTTTTCCCCACGACGTTCGCCTTCCCGGAGGGGACGATCGGAGAGCGCCCACCATGAGTAGGCCCTCAGCCCGACGTGTGCGCTGGCTCCTTTGGGAGACGCGGCGTTGCACAGGGCAGTTTTTTCGGCTCCAGGTCCGGCCTTCCCCGGACCAGCCGTACTTCGGGAAGCGGCAATTCGATGCCGATCGGTAGTCGGTGCCTTCGGACACCGGACTAAGTTGGGTCCCCTGGCACGAGACCCTCGTCCGACTGCCCTCGCGGGCGACTGTGGCGGAGCCGGTTGTGCGGATGGTAGTCGTGGTACCGTTTTTGACGATGGCGCGGCGCTGCGCACCGCGCGGTCCACGTAGCGTACTCTCGAGGACGCTTGTTTCAGCTTCGCGAGCTTTATCGCCCTCTACGTACCGTTAGGCGTTTGAGGTTTAGTTTACGGGTTCGTTTGTATTCGTAACGCCGGACTGCTATCAGGCGCCAGGATATAAATAATTTGATAAAAAAAAAAAAAAAAAAAAAATACAGGTAGCTCACTCAGATGGCGTTTTTGACACTTGAGGGCGTCTGCAATACCTGGCGCCCTAGTAAAGCATGCCATGAAGAAGTGCTCGGCGTACTTCGCGCACACCTCGCACTCTCCTGGGTGACCAATGAGGTTCAACTGCGTGTTGAAACTCCATTTCGATGGATCTACAACTTCCATCTCTGCCTTAGGCTCTGAGCGGTACCGCTCGAAGCCTGGAGAACGCGAACAATCACATTCGCGTTCCTTTCCTTTCGAAGCAGAAGAAGGTGCCTGAGCACCTCCCTCCCCCCGTGAGGGTTGAGCGTTCCACTCACCCCTCGGTCGGTGATAGTAGTGGGAGTCGGTTTCCCGACTCCCCATTGGGTAGTCTTGGTCGCGTGGGTTGTCGGGCTCTCTGCGCTCCATCCGGTGATGATGGTGCTTGGGAGAAAACAAACGACACGTCATGCATGTCAACATACTCAGAAAGATCCGAGAATTGTTGATGGACCGGGTCTGGACCCGTACCGGTCCCGACCCAACAGCTGAACTGACACAAATGATGCGCCATCATTCATCCCATTCATACGCCTTTTCCTGATGCGGAAGGGCGCTTATCGGCAGCGATGTTCCGCCGTGGGAGGTCAGGCCAGTCCTGCACTCCCATAACTTCAAGATAATGATCTAGAGCCTCTAGATCGTTGCACGTTCGGAGTGATTCCCAAGTAGAATCACCCAAACTCCAACGTACGAGGAAGGAAATAGATTTTCCTTTCCACTGGTGGCCCATGATCTCTTCGACAAACCACTCAACTTCGTCCGGCGCGCCAAAGTCGTACACGTTGGGCTTCGACCTGTTAGGAAATAACATGTCGTTGTTAGCATGATGCGGACGCAATCTGCTAGCATGGAAGCGGGGATGGATTCTCCACTTCTTCAACTCTTCAGGTAGGTCGAGGACATACGTCGATGTACTCGGCTGAGCTTCGAGGACCTGATATGGCCCTACATACTTGGGCAGGAGTTTTCCTGCTCGTCCTTTCGGCATGGATAATTTATCTGCCGACAGATATACCATGTCACCTTCCTTGATGACAGGTTCATCGCGCTGCCCCTTGTTGGCTTGATGGTGCTGGAACACTCACGCTGCGATGATAGCATCGTGTGCAATAGCCATGTTTCTAACGGCCTGGATAACGAACGCTCGTACTCCAGGGGGAGCCTTCGTAGAAGGCTCTACCATCCTCAGCATCAAGGGCATGTATCCATAGTTTGCCTCGAAGGGAGCTAGTCCCGTCGTGGCACTGATACTCGAGTTTATTGCAAACTCGACGAGCGGTAGTATGTTAATCCAATCTGTCTGGTCTGGCTTAACGGCAGATCTAATAATCTGCGCGATCGAACAATTTACTCGTTCCATCGCTCCATCTGTCTGCGGGTGAAACACCATAGACATTAACAATTTAGAGCCCATCAATCGATGAAGCTCTTTCCACCACTTCGAAGTGAACTTCGGATCACGATCACTAATGATTGATGATGGTAATCCATGTAGTCGAACGACTTCACGCATGTATATAGACGATAGCTGAGTCGCTGTTGTCTTCGTATTCACAGGTATTAGATGCACCTGTGAAGTCATTCTACATATAACTACCCATAAGTAGTTACATCCGTTTACTTCTGGGAATGGACCAATAAAATCTGTTCCAATCGACTCCCAAGGCTTAGTGGGAATCGGAAGGGTGTGTAATAACCCAGCAGGTTTTTGATACTCGCCCTTGGCTCTCATACAGTTTTCGCAAGTGGAGCCAAACGCCTCCACTTCCTGCTGAATCCTGGGCCACCAGTACCAGTGGCGGATATAATCCGCAGTGCGTTGGGGGCCAAAATGGCCCACAATAGCGTGCGCTTGGTCGATAATTAGACCATGCAATGAATATATTCCTGTCTTGGAGGAGGGAACACATAGGACGTTCTCTCCCCCTCTATTCTCGCTCCAAATAAGATCGTTTTCAATCTTAAATGACAGATGGTGCTTCGGGTTCGCAAGCACCTTCTTGAATAGAGAATCCTTCTTGTATCCACTTTTAATGTCAGCGAGGAACGTATCGTTCTCTGCTAGGTTTTCGATGTGAGTGCGCAGGTCTTCACCCTTCACTCTCGACTCAAATACTGTTGGATCATCTTTTTTTTTTTTTTTTTTTTTTTAGTTCAAATTATTTATATCCCGGCGCCCGCTAGCAGTCTGGCGTTACGAATACAAACCGAAATGTAAACTAAACCTCAAACGCCTAACGGTACGTAGAGGGCGATAAAGCTCGCGAAGTTGAAACAAGCGTCCTCGAAAGTACGCTACGTAGACCGCGCGGTGCGCAGCACCACGCCTTCGTCAAAGACGGTATCACGACTACCGTCCGCACAACCGGCTCCGCCACAGTCGCCCGCAAGGGCAGTCGGACGAGGGTCCCGTGCCAGGGGACCCAACTTAGTCCGGTGACCGAAGGCACCGACTACCGATCGGCTTCAAATTGCCGTTTCCCGAAGTAAGGCTGGTCCGGGAGAAGCCGGACCTGAAGCCGAAAAACCGCCCTGTGCAACACCGCGTCTCCCAAAGGAGCCAGCGCACACGTCGGGGTGTTGGATCATCTTTCGATGATACAACTTGACTGATGACGTCTCCGTTTGCTTCAGCACTCTTAGCTGCTGCAGCTGCCATTTCTGACGCCTGTATGTTGCACTCCTGGATGACATCCCGGATCACAGCAAACTCAGCTTGCACTTTTGCTTTCCGAAGGCGTTCGGCAGTCTTCTCGGGCATGCGATCAACCAGTTCGCGCACCCGATCGTACGGCAGATCCTCATGATTAGGATCCAGCCGTACGTCGGCATTGACAAAGTCATTTACGTTGGCGATATCGTCCCATGTATCGAATTCGTAGTAGTGCGATAATGCATCTGCTACCTTATTCAACTGACCTTTGATATATCGTATATCAAAGTCGAATCTCGATAGATATTCCATCCATCGAGTCTGTTGTCCTGACAGTCTGCGCTGCGTTTGGAAAAACTCCAACGCTTCATGGTCCATTACCACGTGGATACGATATCCAATGAGTTTGTCCTCCCATTTAAGGAGGGCCTCTAAAATGGCTATCGTTTCTTGCTCGAAGACACGATAGTGTCTTTGAGCGTCGGAGAATTTCTTTGACATAAATCCTGCGGGCCTACATGTCTGCCATGTAGGTCCTTGGCCGTACATTGCGCCAACTCCTGCGACAGATGCATCGCAGATCACCCAGATGGGTTCAGCTAGTCGATGATCAATCGGCTTAAGCACTGGCGTTGAACAACAGATGTGCTTAATCGACTCAAAACATGTTTCATGTATCAGTTGCCAGCAGAATGATTGACCATTCTGCATCATTGAAGAAAGTGGTGATGTGTACGCCAAAATGTCTGGCAGGAAATGCACCAGATATTGTACGAGGCCCAGAAACCTCTGGATGTCATTGTAGTTGTGTGGACGTCTCCAGTTACAGATGCGTCCCATCTTATCCTCTGCGGCGTGTAATCCTTTCGAGTCGATTACATGCCCTAAGCAGTCCACCTTATCGGCGTACAGCTCTACTTTCTCGGCTTTCAGGTAAAATTGATTTTCCCTGATTTTCTGGAACACGAGCTTGAGGTGCTGCTTGTGCTCCTCTATGGAGGTACTGTAGACAAATAGATCGTCTAAGTATACATGAAGAAATATCCCGATAAATTCTCGGAATATCATTGTCATCACGCGTTGAAACATGGCTGGCGCGTTACAGTCCCCGATCTGCATTGTATGGCTCACAAATGTGCCATAGATCATGGCAAATGCACTTTTAGGCACGTCAGGAGGATGCGTCCAAACTTGTTCGTACGCGTCTGAAAAATTGATCTTCGATTTTATCTTCGCTCTCGCGACATCCAGTCGGATTTGATCCTGATCTGGAAACGGCGTAACATCCTTGATAGTATTATCGTTACGCTTTCGACAGTCGATTACAGTTCGTAATCGTCCATCTTTCTTGAGAATACAAAGCATCGGTGCAGCCTGTTCCGTCTGCACCGCTTCCCACCATCCTGCCCGAGTGTACTTCATTATTTTCTCCATAAGCTGGGGCTTAAGAGAATCAGGGCACCTTGGCAGGTGGTAGCGATACTGCTTCGAATCATCGATTAAATTAATTCGATGATTCACTCCGCGTACAGGAGGTAACTCCTCCAGCACGCCGTTCATAATTTCTTGACACAAGGCTAACCACTGCTCTTTGAGCCTCGGTATGTCAGCCTTGGTCAGCAGACCCATGTCCGCGACCTTACGTTCATGGTCTGCTGCCACAGCTCTAAAAGCTGCCATGACATACTCATTCTCAAATGGGTCGTCCTCTTCCTCTGGTACTACGGTGAATGTTCACCGTAATTCCTCACGGTGCTCTGCACTGGGGAACCGTTCACAGGTAAATTCCTGCACGATCTCCTCGATTTCGCAAAGATCCTTAAGAGTATTATATTTACTCTTACCACTATTCAGGATGGTAGGCACTTCGTCTACCATCCACTCTACATCCTCTCTACTGAGCGTAATACCATCTTCCATGATTACTGGAAACGGTGTTGGCAGTCCCGATCCAGGACTATGCGCTTTTGTGTCATCTTCCTCTTCGATCGTGACTGAACGTCTCGCCGTTGAAGGTGGGTTAGCCCGCGTCGAGCTCTCCCCCTTTTTCAGGTTGAACTTCCGACCATAGAGGGTACTCTCCTCTTCGGTCATTAACAGAGGGCCCTCGTTACTTAACGATGGTCCTTTCGGCACTGCGTCGATATCTACTTCCTCGACAATACGATCATCCGATTGTAGTTATTCGCACCATTCTCGGTTGAATTTTCATGTGGCACTGCGCCTCACGATCTCTGCCTTCTCTTCTAACAAAGTGAAGGACAGTGCGATTTCTCCTCGCACACGAATACATTCATGCTCGAAATCTAGTACAATTCCTAGCTTTCGCATCGCCACAACGCCCACTGTAGCATCGTACCAGTCTAAATTGGCAACATCGACATATATATTCGTGTCAATGTTATGGTATTTAAATGGAACATTCATTCCAAAGTTGATAACCGAGCAGCTTCCTCGGGTACCTAACTGTATGGGCACCACCTCTTCAAGCTGGTGCACCTTGATATTCGCAACCCTTGCGAAGTCAATTGAAATAATTTCGGCAGTGCAGCCAGAATCAAACAGCGTGAATGCATTCACACCGTTAATATTGATGAGTGCAGTCATACACTTGCGCTCCTCAGGCGTCCTTATTGGTCGCTTCAACACCTTTGAAGATTTCTTCAAAGTCACCGGCAGACGTCCTGTCCTCCATGGTAGACTATCTTCTTCGCCGATTGCGAAGAACTGGTCATCGTCGAAGTATTCTTCGCCATCGCTGTCACTGCCAGAATCACTCACTTCCACCAATATTGGAAATGAGTTATCGCTGTCCGAATCACCTTGCGGATTATTGGGGGCAGCACCCTCTCGCGACGAGGGGTCTAGCCAGACAACCTCGTCTTCATCATCATCTATAATGATGACATCCCGCACCATGCTCATGCGGACCGTACAGCATCTAGCCATTCTAGACACTTGTTCAATTTTTACCGATTCGGCAAGGATGTGCTTCATCCTTGAGGTCTCGGCAGAGTATCCGCGATTGATTAACTTATCGCGCATATACTTCGGGATCTTCTCAAAGAAGGTCCGCTTAAACATATAGCGATCGGGCGCATATATCATGCGCTCGGCATTGCGTTTGAGGCAATGGAACAGTCCATTGACTCCTTCTTCCGTCGAGAAATTAGCATTCTCGAAGGACTCAGTGGCTTCGATTATCGAAGACTCATGAATAAACCGGTCATACAGCCCGGTTATGACGTCTTTGAACGTCCAGTCCCAACGACTATGGTGAAGACTATCAACATTGTCGATGAACCATTTGCGGGCGGTACCTTCAAGGTACATCCCGACAATGATAACACGATCTTTATCGCTTTTTTTTTTTTTTTTTTTTTTTTTTTCTCAAATTATTTATATCCCGGCGCCCGATAGCAGTCCGGCGTTACAAATACAAATGAACCCGTAAACTAAACCTCACACGCCTAACGGTACGTAGAGGGCGATAAAGCTCGCGAAGCTGAAACAAGCGTCCTCGAAAGTACGCTACGTGGACTGCGCGGTGCGCAGCACCGCGCCTTCGTCAGAAACGGTACCACGACTACCATCTGCACAACCGGCTCCGCCACAGTCGCCCGCGAGGGCAGTCGGACAAGGGTCCCGTGCCAGGGGACCCAACTTAGTCCGGTGACCGAAGGCACCGACTACCGATCGGTTTCAAATTGCCGTTTCCCGAAGTAAGGCCGGTCCGGGGGAGGCCGGACCTGAAGCCGAAAAACCGCCCTGTGCAACGCCGCGTCTCCCAAAGGAGCCAGCGCACACGTCGGGCTGAGGGCCTACTCATGGCGGGCGCTCTCCGATCGTTCCCTCCAGAAAGGCGAACGTCGTGGGGAAGACGAGAATGAACTCGAGGAAGCGGTGACCGTCAAAGCGGTCCCGTGGAATGCGAATCCGGCCCTCTTCATAGAGGGGGCAGTGATTGATAATGTGGTGGCGGGTCTCAAAGGCACCGCACCGACACCGGATGTCATCTCCTGACAAACCGAAGCAAGACCGATAAGCCCCAATTGGGGCATGGTTCGTGATTGCTCAGGTAAAGCGTGCCACAATGGGCGGCCTCCCGTGATGCAAGAGAGTGAGCCAGGGGCCGCCCTTGGCGGCCGTGGGCTGGAGCGGCTTACCCCTCTCGGTGAGCGGGTAAAAATTGCGGCCCTGATACTTCGGGGTGTGGAACAGGCGGACCCATTCCTCCTCCGCCGCATCGGACGCGAGAGCAAGCGCCACGTTCAGCGTGCGCTTGGGACGGCGACCCAAAGAGGGATGCGACTCCGTCACAGCCTCATGGGCCTCGAGATGGGGGCCCCATCGCATCTTCGACGGGACGTAGTGGAAAGAGACGACACGGCCGGGGTCGGCCGAGAGCCAATCTCGGAGAACCGAGCACACCGCGATCGAGCGCGACTGCCCAGAGTGGACGCTGGCATCCAACAACAAGTTGACGGACGCCGGCGAGTCGGTGAACACGTGAACCCGCCAGAGGTCAGGTGTTCGAAGAGTGGCCACCACCCCCATTGAGAGGGCAATGAGCTCCGCGTCGGGGGCGGTCGCCTTACCAGCAGCCACCTTCGAGCGGACACCCGGGCCAGGGCCATGAAATACGACGCACGCCGCGATCGCCTGGAGAGTCTTGTCCCGAGGGACGGACCCATCACAAGCAACCGAGATGCACTCGAATTTGCCCCGCTCGGATTCGAAGAGGCGATCCAACGCCTGTTTGTGAAGCTTGGCCGCCTCCTTCCCCTTCGGGATGACGAGGTCAAGCTCGATCTGAGACTCGTAAAGGTCTCGAATGCGGTTCCCAGGCCTGGCCTCCGAGGAGGACGGGTCAAAGGTCTCGTGAACGGTGCCATACGCTAACGCGACATCCGTGAGAGGGGAAGGATACATGCGCAGAAGCGCTGGCATCTCCCGGGCCGGCCCAGTCAGGGACATGGGGTGCGAGACTTCCACGCCATCATCCGGTGACCATCCCAAAAGGTGAATCGTCGGATGCTGGCTGTAGAGTGTGTTGTGCCGGTGGATGCTCCGGTGAGAGAGCTTCCGAAGGTGCAAGTGGATGGGGAGGAGGCCTGCAATAGACTCCACGGCCCCGCCGGTGGTAGTGCAGAAAGCACCAAGAATCCACAGAGCAGCCTTGCGCTGCATCTGCGAGTACATTTTGAGGATGCCCTTGATACGGGCACCTTCGTAATACCACAAGCGACTCCCGTATGTTGCCACCGGAAGTACGCATGCGCGGTAGAGGAGACGCCGCTGTTCGGCGTTCATACCCCTGGAAGAATTGCCAAGCATCTTCATCGCCAAGACGGTGAATCACATGGCTGACACTCTGATTGATGTCGCCATGAGGCTCGGGGTGGTCGTTAGTGTCCGGGAGCATCGCTCCCCCACTCACTTCCCCCGGATCGTGGGCCATAGGTCCTCGGTCATTGATCTCATGTTCCTGCCGGAGGATACGACGGCGGGGCTTGTCCACAACGTGTCGGAAGACGAGATGCTCCCTTCGGACCATGCTCCGCTTTCTGTCGCGTTGCCTATTCCCTTCTTCGGAGACGGAGCGCGTCGCTTCCGGATCAAAGAAGACGATTTCGAAGACTTCGTGAAGCACTTTCGGGGTGCCTTCGGAGGTCTTGATTGGGGGGATCTTGATTCCCCTGATGCTATTGAGGCCGCGGCCCAGGGTATCTCCCTGGCTGCTGCCAACGCCTGGACCACTCACGCAAAGTCGGTCCGCGCATCTCGGTCGCCCAAACCCTGGTGGACTCCGGAGTGCTCGCGCGCACTGGATGAGTATCGGGCTAGTAGGCTTCCGGAGGCGTATACGGAATATCGTCGGCTTGTCCGCGTTACCAAACGCAAATTTTATGACTCTCGCATTCATGAAGTTGCATTTACGAAGATGCGACCTTGGGACCTCATGGAGTGGACCAAGGCGCGCTCGCTTCCGACGTATGAGGCTATCCTGAAGGACGGGGAGCCTTGCACGTCACTACCGCAGTTGTGGGATGCTTTGCATTCCACCTACAACTCTGCATCTGACAGGCCCATCGACCTGACCGTCTTGGATGATCTTCCCGAAAGGGCCGCCCGTGATTGGGTGGCATTTAGTAGGGTTGAGCTCCGGGACGTGCTCGGGAAGTGTTCCAACCTGTCAGCCCCCGGCCCAGATCATCTGAGCTGGAGGGTTCTCAAGATGCTATTTTTGTCTGACAATGACGTGGCAGACAAATTCCTCGCCCTCGTCAATGCCTGCCTCCGGGTTGGGTACTGGCCGGCGTATTTCAAGGAGTCGGTTTCGGTCATCATACCGAAACCTGGCAAGCCGAATTACTCAACGCCGAAGATGTTCAGGCCCATTGTGCTCCTGAACACCCTTGGCAAACTCGCTGAGAAGATGCTGGCTAACCGCCTGCAGTTCGAGGCCCTTGAACATGGGATTTTCCATCCCAATCAGTTTGGTGGCGTCAGGCAACACTCGACCGAGGATGCCGGGCTCTATCTCACTCATCTCGTACGGGCCGGTTGGGCCCAGAAGCTCAAGACGAGCGTGGTCGCTTTCGATCTCGCTCAGTTCTTTCCTTCCATCAACCATGACGTGTTGATTGCCATCATGATCCGCCTCGGGTTCCCCGCGGAGGTTGTGAAGTTCTTCCGGTCCTACTTGGTAGGCCGGTCCACGCGGTACAAGTGGGGGGCTGACACCTCTCACCCGTGCCAGGCTGACGTGGGTGTGGGACAGGGCTCTGCCCTGTCTCCGGTCCTGTCGGCTATCTGCATGGTGCCGGTGATGCGCCTCTTCCAGCTCGTGGTGGACATCCGCCGTGGCGCTCTTATTTCGTACGTGGACGATGGTACTATCGTCGTCCAGTCGAAAACATGGGAGGAAAATCTCATTAAGCTCAGGGAGTTGTACGGGGTGGTTAGCCGCCTCGTGTCTGCCCTTGGGTTGGCTTTGGAGCACTCGAAGAACGAGGCGTTCCACTTCTCCAGGAACCCGAGGGATGAGAATCCCCCTGTGGATCTTGGCTTTGCTCCCTTCACCGGGGATTCCCCACTGAAACCAAAGCCCTTTTGGAGGTATTTGGGTTTCTATTTTGATCGTGCACTGCGCTTTACCGAGCACGTGCGCTTCTATTCCACCAAAGCTCTCACCACCGTCTTGGCGATGAAGATGCTTGGCAATTCAACCAGAGGTATGAACGCCGAACAGCGGCATCTCCTCTATCGCGCATGCGTGCTTCCAGTGGCAACATACGGGAGTCGCCTGTGGTATTACGAGGGTGCCCGGATTAAGGGAATCCTCAAAATGTACTCGCAGATGCAGCGCAAGGCTGCCCTGTGGATTCTCGGTGCTTTTCGCACCACCACCGGCGGGGCCGTGGAGTCCATTGCGGGCCTCCTCCCCATCCACTTGCACCTTCGGAAGCTCTCTCACCGGAGCATCCATCGGCACAATACCCTCTACAGCCAGCATCCGACGATCCGCCTTTTGGGGCGGTCACCGGATGATGGTGTGGAAGTCTCTCACCCCATGTCCTTGACCGGACCGGCCCGGGAGGTGCCTGCGCTTCTGCGCATGTATCCTTCCCCTCTCACGGATGTCGCCTTGGCATATGGCACCGTTCACGAGACCTTTGACCCGACCTCCTCGGAGGCCAGGCCTGGGAGCCGCATTCGGGACCTTTACGAGTCCCAGATCGAGCTTGACCTCATCATCCCGAAAGGGAAGGAGGCGGCCAAGCTTCACAAGCAGGCGCTTGATCGCCTTTTCGAGTCCGAGCGGGGCAGATTCGAGTGCGTCTCGGTTGCTTGTGATGGGTCCGTCCCTCGGGACAGAACTCTCCAGGCAGTCGCAGCATGCATTGTGTTTCATGGCCCTGGCCCGGGTGTCCGCTCGAAGGTGGCTGCCGGTAAGGCGACCGCCCCCGACGCGGAGCTCATCGCCCTCTCCATGGGGGTGGTGGCCGCTCTTCGAACACCTGACCTCTGGCGGGTTCACGTGTTCACCGACTCACCGGCATCCGTCAACTTGTTGTTGGATGCCGGCGTCCATTCTGGGCAGTCGCGCTCGATCGCGGCTTGCTCGGTTCTCCGAGACTGGCTCTCGGCCGATCCTGGCCGGGTCGTCTCTTTTCACTATGTCCCGTCGAAGATGCGGTGGGGCCCTCATCTCGAGGCTCATGAGGCTGCGACGGAGTCGCATCCCTCTCTGGGCCGTCATCCCAAGCGTACGCTTAATGTGGCGCTTGCTCTCGCGTCTGATGCGGCGGAGGAGGAATGGGTTCGCCTGTTTCACACCCCGAAGTATCAGGGCCGCAATTTCTACCCGCTCACCGCGAGGGGTAAACCGCTCCAGCCCACGGCCGCCAAGGGCGGCCCCTGGCTCACTCTCTTGCATCACGGGAGGCCGCCCATTGTGGCGCGCTTTACCCGCGCAATCACGAACCATGCCCCAATCGGGGCTTATCGATCTCGCTTCGGTTTGTCAGGTGATGACATCCGTTGCCGGTGCGGCGCCTTTGAGACCCGTCACCACATCATCAATCACTGCCCCCTCTACGAGGAGGGCCGGATTCGCATTCCGCGCGACCGTTTCGACGGCCACCGCATTCTCGAGTTTATTCTCGTCTTCCCCACGACGTTCGCCTTCCCGGAGGGGACGATCGGAGAGCGCCCGCCATGAGTAGGCCCTCAGCCCGACGTGTGCGCTGGCTCCTTTGGGGGACGCGGCGTTGCACAGGGCGGTTTTTCGGCTCTAGGTCCGGCTCTGTCCGGACTGGCCTTACTTCGGGAAACGGCAATTCGATGCCGATCGGTAGTCGGTGCCTTCGGTCACCGAACTAAGTTGGGTCCCCTGGCACGGGACCCTCGTCCGACTGCCCTCACGGGCGACTGTGGCGGAGCCGGTTGTGCGGACGGTAGTCGTGGTACCGTTTTTGACGAAGGCGCGGTGCGGCGCACCGCGCAGTCTACGTAGCGTACTTTCGAGGACGCTTGTTTCAGCTTCGCGAGCTTTATCGCCCTCTACGCACCGTTAGGCGTTTGAGGTTTAGTTTACGTTTCGGTTTGTATTCGTAACGCCGGACTGCTATCGGGCGCCGGGATATAAATAATTTGAAGGAAAAAAAAAAAAAAAAAATCGCCAAGACGGTGGTGAGAGCTTTGGTGGAATAAAAGCGCACGTGCTCGGTAAAGCGCAATGCACGATCAAAATAGAAACCCAAATACCTCCAAAAGGGCTTTGGTTTCAGTGGGGAATCCCCGGTGAAGGGAGCGAAGCCAAGATCCACAGGGGGATTCTCATCCCTTGGGTTCCTGGAAAAGTGGAACGCCTCGTTCTTCGAGTGCTCCAAAGCCAACCCAAGGGCAGACACGAGGCGGCTAACCACCCCGTACAGCTCCCTGAGTTTAATGAGATTTTCCTCCCATGTTTTCGACTGGACGACGATAGTACCATCGTCCACGTATGAGATAAGAGCCCCGCGGCGGATATCCACCACTAGCTGGAAAAGGCGCATTACGGGCACCATGCAAATAGCCGACAGGACCGGAGACAGGGCAGAGCCCTGTCCCACTCCCACGTCAGCCTGGCACGGGTGGGAGGTGTCAGCCCCCCACTTGTACCGAGTAGACCGGCCTACCAAGTAGGACCGGAAAAATCTCACAACCTCCGCGGGGAACCCGAGGCGCGATCTTTATCGCGTTCATCTCCACCAAGTTGGTTGATTCTCATCCAACTTAATAATTCTTGGAGCCATTCATCGAATGACTCCATGCCTCCGTCACCTTATATTCTCTAGGCTGAGGTACCCTCAGACTAGACGTCTTTATACTAGGAGGAAGGGTTATAGCTAACCCAACCTTTTCATCTATTATTCTATAATAGTTGTCATGTACATTGTGTATGTACTTCGAATCACGAATGAGCCCATCATCCCCGTAGTCCCGAGGAACCCTATTAGGCCCTTGAGACGGTTGGCGAATATCCGGTCCAGGAGTAACACCTGGTGTCTGGCTCAAGCGTCGGTCTCTAACCGGCACTGATACCTGGTGAGGGGTAGTACTTCTATCCCTCGCTCTATTATCGAATGTGGCATGACGATCATCACGCCCCATAGTCCTATCTTCCGCTCGTACAGATGCCGGACGCGCGGGCTGAGCGGGTAAATCCGCTAGCGGGGTACCTCTTACAGATGGTGCCCTGCCCTGTATAGGGGTAACAGGACGTGGATTATATGCATCCCCGTCAATTGACTCGTCTCGATCCGAGACAGGTCTATCACGATCCTCATACGAGGACCTACTACCATCCGATGATGAATCGGATGGTTCATCTCCCGGACCGACTCGTCATCGGTAGGGCTGGGATGCTTGAGGCTGTTCATTCGAACGACGCTCCTCGCTGGGCTGTGCAGTCCAGCGATCCACTATTTCATCAGTGCATGAGGGGCCCCGTCGATACGACGTGGTCCCTACCTTTCCTGTTTCAAACGTTCGCGATGCAGACGTTGTATTCTCTCGTACAGGAGGTGGGTTTTGCGCATGTTCATAGGCTCTATGGCGTGCTCAAGCTTGCGAGCTAGTCTCGTCGTCTTGACGAGGCTGACGCAAGCTCTGGTTTACTGCCTCCATCATGGCTTCAGATGGGGGTAGTGCAACGTTCTCTGGATGCATAGAACGTCTACTACTGAGCGTGTCATGCTCCTCGACAGCAGAAATATAGCTGTGAGGGGCCTTCGGTCTCGAAGGTCCCTCGTCGTGTTTCTTTTGCGCACGTCTGCTCTGACGTGCAGCCGATGAGAGTTCGGTCAACAAACTTTCAGACATCAACATTAATGTACTGCCATTATCACAGTGATACTGGGGTTCGCCAGGAATTCCTGACGCACCTGGTCAAGCTAACGTCCTCGATATGTTATCGAAGGGCGCAGGGAACGGGTCGGGCACATTTCGCACTCGCCGTGCCTCCCTCCGATCGTGTCTCAGATCACGATCGGTTTTTCGTGTCTCCTGAATAGGAGCCACTCCCGAAATGGGCTCAGATTTTATCTGAGCTCCTGTATCTACTTTCCATGGAGGACATCCGCGATCGCGGGCGTCCTCTCGACAACAAAGAGATTCCTCGTCGTCATGGCCACGTTGTGACGTGGCTGTGGCTGCAGCCAGCAAAGCGGCTGCGGCTGGGGTTGTTGTCTCTTCTGAGACTTCCACCAAACCGCCAGGTGCATGTGCTGCGCCCGGTGGGTTGTCAGGTGGTGCGGCGCCGGGTAAGCCTGTCGCCGAGCCTCTCGAAATCTTCTTCTTCTTGTTTTGTTTTGTTGGCATTGGGGGCTTGGTTGCAGGGGTGATCCCTTTGATAAAGGATGCTAAAAAATATGTAAAGGGCGCTCTTACTTAAGTAGGACCGACGTAGCACAACCAACTATTGGGATTATGCAACGTGTTGGGTACAAAAGTAAAAGCTAAATTATCTATCATGTGACCACTGGTTTTAATAAACCAGCGGTCTCCAATTTAAATATGTACAAACATACTGTAAAGGGAAGGTCTCCCTTTACACTTTGGGTTGGGTATTGGCCGGCGTACTTCAAGGAGTCGGTTTCAGTTATCATCCCGAAACCTGGCAAACCAAATTACTCAACGCCGAAGATGTTCAGGCCCATTGTGCTCCTGAACACCCTTGGCAAACTCACTGAGACTAACCGCCTGCAGTTCAAAGCACTCGAACATGGGATTTTTCATCCCAATCAGTTTGGTGGCGTCAGGCAACACTCGACCGAGGATGCCAGGCTCTATCTCACTCATCTCATACGGGCTGGCTGGGCCCAGAAGCTCAAGACGAGCGTGGTTGCATTTGATCTTGCTCAGTTCTTTCCTTCCATCAACCATGACGTGTTGATCGCCATCATGATCCAACTCGGGTTCCCCACAGAGGTTGTGAAGTTCTTCCGGTCCTACTTGGTGGGCCGGTCTACCCGGTACAAGTGGGGGGCTGACATCTCTCACCTGTGCCAAGCTGATGTGGGGGTGGGTCAGGGTTCTGCCCTGTCCCCAGTCCTGTCAGCTATCTGCATGGTGCCAGTGATGTGCCTCTTCCAGCTCGTGGTGGACATCCGCCGCGGTGCTCTTATCTCATATGTGGACGACAGTACAATCGTTTTTTTTTTTTTTTTTTTTTTTTTTTATCAAATTATTTATATCCCGGCGCCCGGTAGCAGTCCGGCGTTACGAATACAAACGGACCCGTAAACTAAACCTCAAACGCCTAACGGTACGTAGAGGGCGATAAAGCTCGCGAAGCTGAAACAAGCGTCCTCGAAAGTACGCTACGTAGACCGCGCGGTGCCCTGTCCCCGGTCCTGTTGGCTATCTGCATGGTGCCGGTAATGCGCCTTTTCCAGCTTGTGGTGGATATCCGCCACGGGGCTCTTATCTCGTACGTGGACGATGGTACCATCGTCGTCCAGTCGAAAACATGGGAGGAGAATCTCATTAAACTCAGGGAGCTGTACGGGGTGGTTAGCCGCCTCGTGTCTGCCCTTGGATTGGCTTTGGAACACTCGAAGAATGAGGCGTTCCATTTTTCCAGGAACCTGAGGGATGAGAACCCCGCAGTGGATCTTGGCTTCACTCCCTTCACCAGGGATTCCCCACTGAAACCAAAGCCCTTTTGGAGGTATTTGGGTTTCTACTTTGATCGTGCATTGCGCTTTACTGAGCATGTGCGCTTTTACTCCACCAAAGCTCTCACCACTGTCTTGGCGATGAAGATGCTTGGCAATTCAACCAGGGGTATGAACGCCAAACAGCGGCGTCTCCTCTACCATGCATGCATACTTCTGGTGGCAACATACAGGAGTCGCTTGTGGTATTACGAGGGTGCCCAGATTAAGGGCATCCTCAAAATGTACTCACAGATGCAGCGCAAAGCCGCTCTGTGGATTCTTGGTGCCTTCCGCACTACCACCGGTGGGGCTGTGGAGTCCATTGCGGGCCTCCTCCCCATCCACTTGCACCTTCGGAAGCTCTCTCACCAGAGCATCCATCAGCACAACACACTCTACAGCCAGCATCCGACGATTCGCCTTTTGGGATGGTCACCGGATGATGGCGTGGAAGTCTCGCACCCCATGTCCTTAGCCGGACTGGCCCAGGAGGTGCCTGCGCTTCTGCGCATGTATCCCTCTCCTCTCACGGATGTTGCCCTGGCATATGGCACTGTTCACAAGTCCTTTGCCCCAACCTCTTCAGAGGCCAGGCCTGGGAATCGCATTTGGGACCTTTACGAGTCTCAAATTGAGCTTGACCTCGTCATCCCGAAAGGGAAGGAGGCGGCCAAGCTTCACAAACAGGCGTTTGATCGTCTTTTCGAGTCCGAGCGGGGCAGATTCGAGTGTGTCTCGGTTGCCTGTGATGGGTCCGTCCCCAGGGACGAGACTCTCCAGGCGGTCGCAGTGTGCGTTGTGTTTCATGGCCCTGGCCCGGGTGTCCGCTCGAAGGTGGCTGCTGGTAAGGCGACTGCCCCCGATGCGGAGCTCATTGCGCTCTCAATGGGGGTGGTGGCCGCTCTTCGAACACCTGACCTCTGGCGGGTTCATGTGTTCACTGACTCGCCAGCATCCGACAACTTGTTGTTGGATGCCAGCATCCATTCTGGGCAGTCGCGCTCGATTGCGGCGTGCTCGGTTCTCCGGGAATGGCTCTCAGCCAATCCAGGCCGGGTCATCTCCTTTCACTATGTCCTGTCGAAGATGCGATGGGGCCCTCATCCCGAGGCTCATGAGGCTGCGACGGAGTCGCATCCCTCTTTGGGCCGCCATCCCAGGCGCACACTGAACGTGGCGCTTGCTCTCACATCCGATGCGGCGGAGGAGGAGTGGGTTCACCTGTTCCACACCCCGAAGTATCAGGGTCGCAATTTCTACCTGCTCACCATGAGGGGTAAGCCGCTCCAGCCCACGGCCGCCAAGGGCAGCCCCTGGCTCGCTCTCTTGCATCATGGGAGGCTGCCCATTGTGGCGCGCTTTACCCACGCAATCACGAACCATGCCCCAATTGGGGCTTATAGGTCTCGCTTTGGATTGTCAGGTGATGACATCCGCTGCCGGTGTGGTGCCCTTGAGACCCGCCATCATATCATCAATCACTGCCCCCTCTATGAGGACGGCCGGATTCACATTCCGCGGGACCGTTTCGACGGTCACCATTTCCTCGAGTTCATTCTCATCTTCCCCACGATGTTTGCCTTCCCAGAGGGAACGATCGGAGAGCGCCTGCCATGAGTAGGTCCTCAGCCCGACGTGTGCGCTGGCTCCTTCGGGAGACACGGCGTTGCACAGGGCGGTTTCTTGGCATCAGGCCCGGTTTTGTCTGGGCCGGCCTTACCTCGGGAAACAACAATTTGATGCCGATCGGTAGTCAGTGCCCTCAGTCACTGGACTAAGTTGGGCCCCCTGGCACGGGTCCCTCGCCCGACTGCCCTCGCGGGCGACTGTGGTGGAGCCGGTTGTGCGGATGGTAGTCAGCGTACCGTTTTTGATGATGGCGCGGTCCACGTAGCGTACTTTCGAGGACGCTTGTTCTAGCTTTGCGAGCTTTATCGCCCTCTACATACCGTTAGGCGTGTGAGGTTTAGTTTACGGGTTCATTTGTATTCGTAACGCCGGACTGCTATCGGGCACTGGGATATAAATAATTTGAATAAAAAAAAAAAAAAAAAAAAGCGTCCTCGAAAGTACGCTACGTGGACCGCGCCATCATCAAAAACAGTATGCCGACTACCATCCGCACAACCGGCTCCACCACAGTCGCCCGCGAGGGCAGTCGGGCGAGGGACCCGTGCCAGGGGGCCCAACTTAGTCCAGTGACTGAGGGCACTGACTACCGATCGGCATCAAATTGTTGTTTCCCGAGGTAAGGCCGGCCCAGACAAAACCGGGCCTGATGCCAAGAAACCGCCCTGTGCAACGCCGCGTCTCCAAAAGGAGCCAGCGCACACGTCAGGCCGAGGGCCTACTCATGGCAGGCACTCTCCGATCGTCCCCTCCGGAAAGGCGAACATCGTGGGGAAAACGAGAATGAACTTGAGGAAGTGGTGACCGTCAAAGCGGTCCCGGGGAATGCAAATCCGGCCCTCCTCATAGAGGGGGCAGTGATTAATGATGTAGTGGTGGGTTTCAAAAGCGCCACACTGGCAGCGGATGTCATCGAGCATCTCGTCTTCCGACACGTTGTGAACAAGCCCTGCCGTCGTATCCTCCAGCAGGAACATGAGATCAATGACTGAGGACCTATGGCCCTCAATCCAGGGGAAGTGAGTGGGGGAGCGATGCTCCCGGACACTAACGACCACCCCGAGTCTCATGGCGACATCGATCAGGGTGTCCGCCATGTGATTATTATTCAGGTAATCTGGATCCCAGATCCGCGAATGGCAATTGAAGTCCCCTCCCATGTAATTCAACCGTGGGAGGCGATCAACGTTGTCTGACAGCCAACGGATGGCCGTCGAGTCATCGTCCGAGTAGGCATTGAGCAAGTTGACAGGGACGTCACCGTCCAACTGAAAAGTGATCAGCAGGATATCCCGATGATCAACAAGGTCCGTGCGAAACGCCGGGCGCAAATGCTCCAGGCGTTTGGACACAAACATCATGACCCGGGGGACGTCATCGTCCCCACGTGGCCTACGAAAGAAACACATCCACCCCAGATGAGTCGGGGCCCCGATGACCGGAGCACCCTCCCTATCCGACGTCAAGATCGTGCGTCGAATGAGCCGCCACGGCGGCTCTTGAATACATACCACGTCGACAGATTTCTCTTTCGTCTCTAGTATGGTGGAAACTAAGTCATAATTTTTAGCTACATTATGACTCAGTATAGAAAGTGTCCGTAAGGGTCCTTCAACCATTACGAGTCACCGGGGGTCCCTTCGCCTTAGGCGGCCTGGGGAAGACATCAGCGGGAAGTCCGAGCGGCCCAGGGGACCGTCGACGCACCTCATCGCGTTCATAGCGAGCCATTATCCACTCGCGATTGAACTGGTTCTTCCAGAAGTGACACTTCGTGGAATCAGCGGCGTGAGCCCCCCCGCAGTTGACACAACGGTCAGGGTGGGGACAGGGTCGCCCGCGGGAGTCGCGGCGACAGGGGGCTGGGCCTTGGGCTGTGCCTTGCAGCACGCCCCAAGGACCCGGTGATACTCCGCACCATGCGGACCTCCGCACTTCGAACACGTGTGGCCCCGATTGGGGCACAGGCGCTCAATGTGGCCCCACCGCATGCAGCGGGGGCACAGAGGGGTGCCAGCGTGCCTCTCGGCAGCGCGAATGAAACAGCTGTACCCATAAACGAGAACCCGCTTACCCTCCAGCTGTTTGAGGTTGGACCCCTTCTTGGAGTCCCAGATGTCGAACCACACGGTCGCGGAGTCCGAGAACTTGGAGTTCCGGACAACCCGCGGGCGCGCGGCCAGGGGAAAAGTGGAGAGGAGCGCGTCGTGCGCGAACACCTCCTCCATCTTCGAGACAGTAAGAACGTCCCCCTCCTCCTCGCCGAAGCGGAAGGGAGCGGAAACGATCTTGAGGTAGGACCGTGATTGAGGGATCACGGCCCAAGTGGTGGTCCCCTTCGGGTATGCCTTCGCGGCCCAAGTGGAGATGGTGGCGAGGTCCGTTGCTGTCAGAGGCCACGTAAGATCAACCGACCACCCACCGTTGATGGGTGCTACAGCCGACGCGCGAACCGAGCACTTGTCTGTGACAAGACCCCGATTGATAATCTCCATGAGGCGCTCGGGCACGAGCGTGTGCTCCTCAGAAGGGTAGACGAGGGCCTGCTTGCGGCTAGGCCCACCAGTAGTAGACTTGATCTTCTTCCGCGGAGGGGCAGAAGACCCAGAAGGAGAGCCGGCCCGCTCTCGGGCCTGGCGATGAAGTCCTGCAATGTCAGCCGGACTAAGGTCCAGGAACAGGCGAGCGAGGTCGGCTATGTCGGCAGCAACAGAGCCGGGCTGGCCTCGGCCCCTCTTGTGAGGGTCCGCCGGCGCAGCGTAATCAGGCTTACCAGCGCGAGCCGTCATCCGGGGGGTGGCGGTCACCTTGGCAAACGTGCCCTTGGGAAGTGGGCGAGTAGCCCGGTTCACGACAGGAGGAGGCCCGGGGTCCCTCGCCTTCCCTTTCCCTTTCGGGCCAGGTTGGGCAGGGGGAGCGCGGGGTTTGACAGATGTCCGCAGGTCACGAAAGACTGGGGGCGGAGCCGTGCGCTGTCGGATGGGATCGGGGTTGTGCGGGGGCGCAGGCGCCCCCAGAACGACGATGTTGGAGCGAGGAGCTCCAGGAACAAGGTTCCCGAAGCCATCTCGAAGAGCGGAAAACCCGCGGGCAAGGTCCAACCCCACCTGAAAGGCGAGCTTGGCCTCGTCGGAATTGGGAGGGGCCGCCTTCACGGCCTTCTCAGCATCGATGAGGGACTGAGTGAACAGCCCAGTGGTGAGACCGGCAAGGCCGATCTCCCCCATGGCGAGTGCGACATGAGACGAGATGTCGCTGGGAATGGTACCGCCCTTTTGGCCCAGCATGCCGAGCCAAGAGTCGATAGTGTGAAGGGCGCGGACTACCATGATGGCATCCGTGTGGGCGGCGTCAGGAGTGCCGATGAGGGCAATCCCGAGTTCGTTGTGCGCGACCCCTTGAGTGTCAGCGTCCTGGTACGGAGGGTACTGGGCCTGCGACATGGCAGACGACTCACGAAAGAAGTCCATACCAGAAGAGCCCGATGCAGCATCGGGGACCCTCTCCTTCAACTTATGCCACTTGGAGGTGGGGGTGAAGCCAGCGAGAGAGGGCGATCGACCTCTCTTGGGGGTGGCAAAAACGTCCTCATCGACGGCCATCGGAGCGACGGACGAACTGGGGGCGGGACTGGGGCTCGGGGGGAACCGAGACGGTCCAGGATCGGGCTGATCCTCAGCCCATTCGAGCGGACTGAGAGGAGCAGGGGAAGAATGGGTCGACTGAGAGGGCGCCAACGGCATGACCGCTGCCGTCGACGATGTCGGCTGTTGAGACCCAGAAGGAGCCGCCGATGTACGGCGACTCCCCCTAGAAGCTGCCTGCTGAGAGGCAGAGGAGGATGACATAGGAGAAAAGTGCTTGCTCGCTGTGTATAGTTTCGGTGGTGGTGGTTTCCGGAAAAGGAAGGTGGTCGGATCTCTGGCTGTTCTGGTAGGTCCAAATTCGCATTTCCTTCCCCAAGAACAGGCTGTGGATCCTCCTCAGCATTATTAGGTTCAGGCTGTGGATTTTCCTCTACAGCAGGTGGTGCATTGTCCTCATTTCCATCATCATGGTTTGATCCAAAGAGACTCCCAGGTTCATAAGTAATGCCCTCTTCCTGTGCATTTCCATCAGGTCCATTTAGAAGAACACCACCAAAGGTATAACGCTCATCAAAGTCAGCACGTTCACTGACAATGACTTTGCGTGTTTCTGGATTATAGAACTTCCATCCCTTGACTCCTTCAGGGTACCCAATAAATACACACTTGACTATGTGTGAACCCAAGTGCTCTCATTTATCCTTCTGAACATGGACATATGCCACACACCCCCAAACCCGTAAATGACCAACATTGGGTTTCTTCTTGTGCCACTCCTCATAGGGTGTTGTATTGGGAACAGCCGATGTAGGAACTCTATTCCATACATGAACATAAGCAGCCATAGCCTCACACCAAAACTGCTTAGACAGACCAGACTCAGCAAGCATTGTCACAATAGCATTCCCCAAAGTCCTATTAGCACGCTCTGCCACCCCATTTTGTTGTGGACGATTTCTAGTTGTAATATGTAATTCAATCCCAGATGTCTGTAACAAGGCCTTGAATTCATTGCTAATGTATTCCCCACCACCATCACATTGTAAAGCACCAATCTTTTCCCCAGTTTGGTTCTCTGCCCAGGCTTTATACTGTTTATTTATTTTTTTTTTTTTGATCAAATTATTTATATCCCGGCGCCCAATAGCAGTCCGGCGTTACAAATACAAGCGAACCCGTAAACTAAACCTCCAACGTCTAACAGCACGTAGAGGGCGATAAAGCTCGCAAAGCTGAAACAAGCGTCCTCGAAAGTACGCCACATAGACCGCGCGGTGCGCAGCACCGCGCCTTCGTCAAAAACGGTACCACGACTACCGTCCGCACAACCGGCTCCGCCACAGTCGCCCGTGAGGGCAGTCGGACGAGGGTCCCGTGCCAGGGGACCCAACTTAGTTCGGTGACCGAAGGCACCGACTACCGACCGGCTTAAAATTGCCATTTCCCGAAGTAAGGCCGGTCCGGGAAAAGCCGGACCTGAAGCCGAAAAACCACCCTGTGCAACGCCGCGTCTCCAAAAGGAGCCAGCGCACACGTCGGGCTGAGGGCCTACTCATGGCGGGCGCTCACCGATCGTTCCCTCCGGGAAGGCGAACGTCGTGGGGAAGACGAGAATAAACTCGAGAATGCAATGACCGTCGAAACGGTCCCGCGGAATGCGAATCCGGCCCTCCTCGTAAAGGGGGCAGTGATTGATGATGTGGTGGCGGGTTTCAAAGGCGCCGCACCGACAACGGACGTCATCACCTGACAAACCGAAGCGAGACCGATAGGCCCCGATTGGGGCATGGTTCGTGATTGTGCGGGTAAAGCGCGCCACAATGGGCAGCCTGCCGTGGTGCAAGAGAGTGAGCCAGGGGCCGCCCTTGGCGGCCGTGGGCTGGAGCGGTTTGCCCCTCTCGGTGAGCGGGTAGAAATTGCGGCCCTGATACTTCGGGGTGTGGAACAGGCGAACCCACTCCTCCTCCGCCGCATCGGACGCGAGAGCAAGCGCCACGTTGAGCGTGCGTTTGGGATGACGGCCCAAAGAGGGATGCGACTCCGTCGCAGCCTCATGGGCCTCGAGATGGGGGCCCCATCGCATCTTCGACAGGACGTAGTGAAATGAGACGACTCGGCCAGGGTCGGCCGAAAGCCAATCTCGGAGAACGGAGCAAGCCGCGATAGAGCGCGACTGCCCAGAATGGACACTGGCATCCAACAACAAGTTGACAGATGCCAGCGAGTCAGTGAACACGTGAACCCGCCAGAGGTCAGGTATTCGAAGAGCGGCCACCACCCCCATAGAGAGGGCGATGAGCTCCGCATCGGGGGCGGTCGCCTTACCGGCAGCCACCTTCGAGCGGACACCCGGGCCAGGGCCATGAAACACGACGCACGCCGCGACCGCCTGGAGAGTCTTGTCCCGAGGGACGGACCCATCGCAGGCAACCGAGACGCACTCGAATCTGCCCCGCTCGGACTCGAAAAGGCGATCAAGCGCCTGTTTGTGAAGCTTGGCCGCCTCCTTCCCTTTCGGGATGATGAGGTCAAGCTCGATCTGAGACTCGTAGAGGTCCCGAATGCGATTCCCAGGCCTGGCCTCCGAGGAGGTCGGGTCGAAGGTCTCGTGCACGGTGCCATATGCTAAGGCAACATCCGTGAGAGGGGAGGGAAACATGCGTAGAAGCGCAGGCATCTCCCGGGCCGGTCCAGTTAAGGACATGGGGTGAGAGACCTCCACACCATCATCCGGCGACCGCCCCAAAAGGCGAATCGTCAGATGCTGGCTGTAGAGGGTATTGTGCCGATGGATACTCCGGTGAGAGAGCTTCCGAAGGTGCAAATGGATAGGGAGGAGGCCCGCAATGGACTCCACGGCCCCGCCGGTGGTGGTGCGAAAAGCACCGAGAATCCACAGGGCAGCCTTACGCTGCATCTGCAAGTACATTTTGAGGATCCCCTTGATACGGGCACCCTCATAATACCACAAGCGACTCCCGTATGTTGCCACCGGAAGCACGCACGCGCGATAGAGGAGGCGCCGCTGTTCGGCGTTCATACCCCTGGTTGAATTGCCAAGCATCTTCATCGCCAAGACGGTGGTGAGAGCTTTGGTGGAATAGAAGCGCACGTGCTCGGTAAAGCGGAGTGCACGATCAAAATAGAAACCCAAATACCTCCAAAAGGGCTTTGGTCTCAGTGGGGAATCCCCGGTGAAGGGAGCGAAGCCAAGATCCACAGGGGGATTTTCATCCCTCGGGTTCCTGGAAAAGTGGAACGCCTCATTCTTTGAGTGCTCCAAAGCCAACCCAAGGGCAGACACGAGCCGGCTAACCACCCTGTACAACTCCCTGAGTTTAATGAGATTTTCCTCCCATGTTTTCGACTGGACGACGATAGTACCATCGTCCACGTACGAGATAAGAGCGCCGCGGCGGATATCCACCACGAGCTGGAAAAGGCGCATCACCGGCACCATGCAGATAGCCGACAGGACCGGAGACAGGGCAGAGCCCTGGCCCACTCCCATGTCAGCCTGGCATGGGTGAGAGGTGTCAGCCCCCCACTTGTACCGTGTGGACCGGCCCACTAAGTAGGACCGGAAGAACTTCACGACCTCCGCGGGGAACCCGAGGCGGATCATGATGGCAATCAACACGTCATGGTTGATGGAAGGAAAGAACTGAGCGAGATCGAAAGCGACCACGCTCGTCTTGAGCTTCTGGGCCCAGCCGGCCTGTACGAGATGAGTGAGATAGAGCCCGGCATCCTCGGTCGAGTGTTGCCTGACGCCACCAAACTGATTGGGATGGAAAATCCCACGTTCAAGTGCCTCGAACTGCAGGCGGTTAGCCAGCATCTTCTCAGTGAGTTTTTTTTTTTTTTTTTTTTTTTTTTTTGATCAAATTATTTATATCCCGGCGCCCGATAGCAGTCCGGCGTTACGAATACAAACCGAAACGTAAACTAAACCTCACACGCCTAACGGTACGTAGAGGGCGATAAGGCTCGCGAAGCTGAAATAAGCGTCCTCGAAAGTACGCTACGTAGACCGCGCGGTGCGCAGCACCGCGCCTTCGTCAGAAACGGTACCACGACTACCGTCCGCACAACCGGCTCCGCCACAGTCGCCCGCGAAGGCAGTCGGACGAAGGTCCCGTGCCAGGGGACCCAACTTAGTTCGGCGACCGAAGGCGCCGACTACTGATCGGCATCGAATTGCCGTTTCCCGAGGTAAGGCCGGTCCGGGGAAAGCCGGACCTGAAGCCGAGAATCCGCCCTGTGCAACGCCGCGTCTCCCAAAGGAGCCAACGCACACGTCGGGCTGAGGGCCTACTCATGGCGGGCGCTCTCCGACCGTCCCCTCCGGAAAGGCGAACGTCGTGGGGAAGACGAGGATAAACTCGAGAAGGCGGTGGCCGTCAAAACGGTCCCGCGGAATGCGAATACGGCCCTCCTCGTAGAGGGGGCAGTAATTGATGATGTGGTGGCGGGTCTCAAAGGCACCGCACCAACAACGGATGTCATCACCTGACAACCCGAAGCGAAACCGATAAGCCCCGATCGGGGCATGGTTCGTGATTGCGCGGGTAAAGCGCGCCACAATGGGCGGCCTCCCGTGGTGCAAGAGAGTGAGCCAGGGGCCGCCCTTGGCGGCCGTGGGCTGGAGCGGCTTACCCCTCTCCGTGAGTGGGTAGAAGTTGCGGCCCTGATACTTCGGGGTGTGGAACAGGCGAACCCATTCCTCCTCCACCGCATCGGACACGAGAGCAAGCGCCACGTTCAGCGTGCACTTGGGATGACGACCCAAAGAGGGATGCGACTCCGTCGCAGCCTCATGAGCCTCGAGGTGGGGGCCCCATCGCATCTTCGACGGGACATAGTGAAACGAGACGACTCGGCCAGGGTCGGCCGAGAGCCACTCTCGGAGAACCGAGCAAGCCGCGATCGAGCGCGACTGCCCAGAATGGACGCTAGCATCCAACAACAAGTTGACAGATGCTGGCGAGTCGGTGAACACGTGAACCCGCCAGAGGTCAGGTGTTCGAAGAGCGGCCACCACCCCCATGGAGAGGGCAATGAGCTCTGCATCGGGGGCGGTTGCCTTACCGGCAGCCACCTTCGAGCGGACACCCGGGCCAGGACCATGAAACACAATGCATGCTGCGACCGCCTGGAGGGTCTTGTCCCGGGGGACGGACCCATCACAGGCAACCGAGACGCACTCGAATCTGCCCCGCTCGGACTCGAAAAGGCGATCAAGCGCCTGCTTGTGAAGCTTGGCCGCCTCCTTCCCTTTCGGGATGACAAGGTCAAGCTCGATTTGAGACTCGTAAAGGTCTCGAATGCGATTCCCAGGCCTGGCCTCCGGAGAGGTCGGGTCGAAGGACTCGTGAACGGTGCCATATGCCAAGGCAACATCCGTGAGAGGGGAAGAATACATGCGCAGAAGCGCAGGCATCTCCTGGGCCGGTCCGGCTAAGGACATGGGGTGAGAGACTTCCACACCATCATCCGGTGACCGCCCCAAAAGGCGAATCGTCGGATGCTGACTGTAGAGGGTGTTGTGCCGATGGATACTCCGGTGAGAGAGTTTCCGAAGATGCAAGTGGATGGGGAGGAGGCCCGCAATGGACTCCACAGCCCCGCCGGTGGTGGTGCGGAAAGCACCAAGAATCCACAGAGCGGCTTTGCGCTGCATCTGCGAGTACATTTTGAGGATTCCCTTAATCCGGGCACCCTCGTAATACCACAAGCGACTCCCGTATGTTGCCACCGGAAGCACGCATGCGCGATAGAGGAGGCGCCGCTGTTCGGCGTTCATACCCCTGGTTGAATTGCCAAGCATCTTCATCGCCAAGACGGTGGTGAGAGCTTTGGTGGAATAGAAGCGCACGTGCTCGGTAAAGCGGAGTGCACGATCAAAATAGAAACCCAAATACCTCCAAAAGGGCTTTGGTCTCAGTGGGGAATCCCCGGTGAAGGGAGCGAAGCCAAGATCCACAGGGGGATTTTCATCCCTCGGGTTCCTGGAGAAGTGGAACGCCTCGTTCTTCGAGTGTTCCAAAGCCAACCCAAGGGCAGACACGAGGCGGCTAACCACCCCGTACAGCTCCCTGAGTTTAATGAGATTTTCTCCCCATGTTTTCGACTGGACGACGATAGTACCGTCGTCCACGTACGAAATAAGAGCACCGCGGCGGATGTCCACCACGAGCTGGAAAAGGCGCATTACAGGCACCATGCAAATAGCCGACAGGACCGGCGACAGGGCAGAGCCCTGTCCCACACCCACGTCAGCCTGGCACGGGTGAGAGGTGTCAGCCCCCCACTTGTACCGAGTAGACCGGCCTACCAAGTAGGACCGGAAGAATTTCACGACTTCCGCAGAAAACCCGAGGCGGATCATGATGGCAATCAACACGTCATGGTTGATGGAAGGAAAGAACTGAGCGAGATCGAATGCGACCACGCTAGTCTTGAGCTTCTGGGCCCAGCCGGCCCGTACGAGATGAGTGAGATAGAGCCCGGCATCCTCGGTCGAGTGTTGCCTGACGCCACCAAACTGATTGGGATGGAAAATCCCATGTTCAAGTGCCTCGAACTGCAGGCGGTTAGCCAGCATCTTCTCAGCGAGTTTGCCAAGGGTGTTCAGGAGCACAATGGGCCTGAACATCTTTGGCGTTGAGTAATTCGGTTTGCCAGGTTTTGGTATGATGACCGAAACCGACTCCTTGAAATACGCCAGCCAGTACCCAACCCTAAGGCAGGCATTGACGAGGGCGAGGAATTTGTCTGCCGCGTCATTGTCAGACAAGAATAGCATCTTGAGAACCCTCCAGCTCAGATGATCCGGGCCAGGGGCTGACAGGTTGGAACACTTCCCGAGCACGTCCCGGAGCTCGACCCTACTAAACGCCACCCACTCACGGGCAGCCCTTTCGGGAAGGTCATCCAAAACGGTCAGGTCGATGGGCCTGTCAGATGCAGAGTTGTAGGTGGAATGAAGAGCATCCCACAACTGCGGTAGTGACGTGCATGGCTCCCCGTCTTTCAGGATAGCCTCATACGTCGGAAGCGAGCGCGCCTTGGTCCACTCCATGAGGTCCCAAGGTCGCATCTTCGTAAAAGCAACTTCATGAATGCGAGAATCATAAAATTTGCGTTTGGTAACGCGGACAAGCCGCCGATATTCCGTATACGCCTCCGGAAGCCTACTAGCCCGATACTCGTCCAGTGCGCATGAGCACTCCGGAGTCCACCAGGGTTTGGGCGACCGAGATGCGCGGACCGACTTTGCATGAGCGGTCCAGGCGTTGGCGGCAGCCAGGGAGATACCCTGGGCCGCAGCCTCAATAGCATCAGGGGAATCAAGATCCCCCCAATCAAGACCTCCGAAGCCACCCCGAAGGTGCTTCACGAAGTCCTCGAAGTCATCTTCTTTGATCCGGAAGCGACGTGCTCCGTCTCCAAAGAAGGGAATAGGCAACGCAACAGAAAGCGGAGCATGATCCGAAGGGAGCATCTCGTCTTCCGACACATTGTGAACAAGTCCCGCTGTCGTATCCTCCGGCAGGAACATGAGATCGATGACCGAGGACCGGTGGCCCACGATCCGGGGGAAGTGAGTGGGGGAGCGGTGCTCCCAGACACTAACAACAACCCTGAGCCTCATGGCGACATCGATCAGGGTGTCCGCCATGTGATTGTTATTCGGGTAATCTGGGTCCCAGATCCGCGAATGGCAATTGAAGTCCCCTCCCATGTAACTCAGCCTTGGGAGGCGATCAACGTTGTCTGACAGCCACCGAATGGCCGTCGAGTCATCGTCCGAGTAGACATTGAGCAAGTTAACAGGGACGTCACCGTCCGACTGAAAAGTGATCAACAGGATATCCCGATGATCAACAATGTCCGTGCGAAACGCCGGGCGCAGATGCTCCAGGCGTTTGGACACAAACGTCATGACCCGGGGGACGTCATCGTCCCCACATGGTCTACGAAAGAAGCACATCCACCCCGGATGAGTCGGGGCCCCGATGACCGGAGCACCCTCCCTATCCGACGTCGATATCGTGCGTCAAACGAGCCGCCACGGCGGCTCTTGAATGCATACTACGTCGACCGACTTCTCCTTCGTCTCTAGTATGGTGGAAACTAAATCATAATTCTTTGCAACATTATGAGATAGTATAGAAAGCGTCCGCAACGGTCCTTCAACCATTACGAGTCACCAGGGGTCCCTTCGCCTTAGGTGGCCTGGGGAAGACGTCAGCGGGAAGTCCGAGCGGTCCAGGGGACCGTCGACGCACCTCATCGCGTTCATAGCGAGCCATAATCCACTCGCGATTAAACCGATTCTTCCAGAAGTGACACTTCGTGGAGTCGGCGGCGTGAGCCCCCCCGCAGTTGACACAACGGTCGGGGTGGGGACAAGGGTCGCCCGCGGGAGTCGCGGCGACGGGGGGCTGGGCCTTGGGCTGTGCCTTGCAGCACGCCCCGAGGACCCGATGATACTCCGCACCATGCGGACCTCCGCACTTCGAACACGTGTGACCCCGATTGGGGCACAAGCGCTTGATGTGGCCCCACCGCATGCAGCGGGGGCACAGAGGGGTGCCGGCGTGCCTTTCGGCAGCGCGAATGAAGCAACTGTAGCCGTAAACGAGGACTCGTTTACCCTCCAACTGCTTGAGGTTGGACCCCTTCTTGGAGTCCCAGATGTCGAACCACACGGTCGCGGAGTCCGAGAACTTGGAGTTCCGAACAACACGCGGGCGCGCGGCCAGGGGGAAAGTGGAGAGGAGCGCGTCATGCGCGAACACCTCCTCGATCTTCGAGACAGTAAGGACGTCCCCCTCCTCCTCGCCGAAGCGGAAAGGAGCGGAAACGATCTTGAGGTAGGACCGTGATTGAGGGATCACGGCCCGAGTGGTGGTCCCCTTTGGGTACACCTTCGCGGCCCAAGTGGAGATCGTGGAGAGGTCCGTCGCTGTCGGCGGCCAGGTGAGATCAACCGACCACCCACCATTGATGGGTGCCACGGCCGACGCGCGAACCAAGCGCTTGTCAGCGACAAGGCCCCGGTTGATGGTCTCCATGAGGCGCTCAGGCACAAGCGCGTGCTCCTCAGAAGGATAGACAAGGGCCTGCTTGCGGCTAGGCCCACCGGTAGTAGACTTGATCTTCTTCCGCAGGGGGGCAGAAGACCCAGAGGGAGAGCCGGCCCGCTCTCGGGCCTGGCGATGAAGGCCCGCGATGTCTGCCGGACTGAGGTCCGGGAACAGGCGGGCGAGGTCGGCTATGTCGGCAGCGACAGAGCCGGGCTGACCTCGGCCCCTCTTGCGAGGGTCAGCAGGCGCAGCATAGAAGGGTCGGCCTTGGACCTGCATCCGGGGGGTTGCAGTCACCTTGGCGAACGTGCCCTTGGGAAGCGGGCGAGAGGCCCGGTTCACAACTGGGGGAGGCCCGGGGTCCCTTGCCTTCCCTTTCCCTTTCGGGCCAGGTTGGGCGGGGGGCGCACAGGGTTTGGCATGGTCCCGAAGGTCGCGAAAGACCGGGGGGGCCGTCTGATGCCATGGAGGAGGATCGGGGTTGCGAGGGGGCGCAGGGGCCCCCAGAACGACGATGTTGGAACGAGGAGCTCCAGGAACAAGGTTCCCAAAGCCATCTCGAAGAGCGGTGAACCCGCGGACAAGGTCCAACCCCGCCTGAAAGGCGAGCTTGGCCTCATCGGAATTGGGAGCGGCCGCGTGCGCGGTCTTCTCGGCATCAATGAGGGACTGAGTGAACAGTCCAGTGGTGAGACTGGCGAGGCCGATCTCCCCCATGGCGAGCGCGACATGAGACGAGATGTCGCTAGGAATAGTACCGCCCTTCTGGCCCAGCATGCCGAGCCAAGAGTCGATAGTGTGAAGGGCGCGGACGACCACAATGGCATCCGTGTGGGCGGCGTCAGGAGTGCCGATGAGGGCGATCCCGAGTTCGTTGTGCGCGACTCCCTGAGTGTCAGCATCCTGGTACGGGGGGTACCGGGCCTGCGATGTGGTGGACGACTCACGAAAGAAGTCCAGACCAGAAGAACCCGATGCAGCATCGGGAGCCCTCTCCTTCGACTTATGCCGTTTGGAGGTGGGGGTAAAGCCAGCGAGAGAGGGCGATCGACCTCTCTTGGGGGTGGCAAGAATATCCTCATCAACGGCCATCAGGGTGACGGATGAGTGTGGGGCGGGGCTGGGGCTCGCAGGGAAGCGAGACGGTCCAGGATCGGGCTGATCCTCAGCCCATTCGAGTGGACTAAGAGGAGCAGGGGATGTGGGGGTCGACTGGGAGGGCGCCGACGGCCTGACCGCTGCCGTCGACGATGTCAGCCTTTGAGACCCAGAAGGGGCCGCCGATGTATGACGACTCCCCCTAGAAGCTGCCTGCTGAGAGGCAGAGGAGGATGACATTCAGAAAACAAGTGTGCTCGCTGTTTGAAGTTTCGGTGGTGGTGGTTTCCGGAAAAGGAAGGTGGCTTTATACTGTTTAAAGGCTCCAAGAGCATCACTTTTTCGTTTCATAGGTATGATGCTTTTAAAGCGTCCCTTGTCTGTAATAAATGTAATCCAGTATTTGTAGCCACTATATGAGGTAACACCAACATATTTTACATCAGAATGAATCAACTCTAGTAACCTAGTAGACTGTCTATCTGAGGATAGGAAGGGGTTGGCATGCTGCTTTCCTGCCAAACAAGGTTCACAAATAGGATCATGCTTTGCATTACTGTTCATAGTCAAACCAACAACTAGATTTTCCTTGACCATCTGCTTTATTCCATCATAGTTGTGGTGTCCAAGCCGTCGATGCCATAAAGCTTCATTGAGAGGGAGAGTTGAAGCAATGTAAACATTCTCAAATGCATCAATAGTAGTACCATTCAAATATCCACAATTATCATTGATAGTAGCAGTAAACAAGACTTTACTATTCTTTGAAAATTCCATAGTGCATTTAGAAATCAAAACATCAAACTCCTTTTGTTGAGTCAAATATAATACAGCCAGAAGATTAGAACGAAGTGAGGGGACATGTAATACTCTAGAAAACTCTACATCTCTACTTTGCTTTCCATTGATCAAAGGACGAAAAACTACAGTGCCAACACCTTCAGAATATATAATCCGATTATCTGCAAGTCTAATAGGAATTCTGTATGGGGTATAATTCCTAATCCAATTTCTGTGTGGTGTCATATTAGAAGTGGCGCCTGTGTCTGCATTCCAATCAAAAGTATTAGCAGATGTAGTAAGAGCTTCCTCTGAAGAAACAGCACTTGCCTGGCCAGCATGTTCTGTAACTTCCCCTGCCTTCTCTTCTGCTTTATTGACTCCCCCTGTACCAGCCTTGTCCTTGGGTGGAGGACAGTTTCTCGCTATATGCCCTTTGCCCCCACACTTGTAGCATGTCATCTCACTCATGTTCCTCCATGGTTTGAATGCATAACCCTTTCCTTTGCCCCCTGTGCCCCCTGACCTTGCAAAATTGGCTGACTCTGCCCTCTTCTGGTGTAGGTCCTCACTTCTGAATGCCCCCAATACAATCTCCGCATCCAGCTTGTCCAATAACATCAAGGATGTTGACAGATGAGCGTACTTGTCAGGCAAAGCTCTAATGAGCGCCATTGCTTCCAGCTCTGTGTCCAGATCCTCTAGTGTCATGTTTTTAGGCCGGAGGTTTTTGATTTGGGCCATTGCATTCTCCACTCTAGTCCCCAAGTCCACCAGTGATTCGTCCTCTGCCTTTTGAATTGAAAACAATTCATCATAGGCATTGAAACGAGCTCCAGGCTTTTTGGCCATGAAATGCTTCTCTAGTCGTGCCCACATTTCCATAGGGTTTGTTTCATAACCACGGAAGTGCACTCGTTGACTTGCTTCCACCAGGAGGTAGATGTCACCAGCTGCCTGCTCAGCTTTACTCTCCCACTTCTCTACCTCATCTAGTCTGCTTGACTCTGGCCTCTTTTCCCTTCCAGAGACAATGCCCCACAATCTCTGTTTCATCAACCATGCCCTTGTTTCCCCTTGCCACTCTGAGAAGTTGGCCTTTCCCAATGGTTTGATTTTTGGTAATGAGTCTGACATAGTGTTGTCTATCTCAATTCCCAATAGATCCAAGTTGTTTCAAATGTGCTTCAAAGAAGCTCTCCAAAGTTGCAATAGCAACAGTCAAGTCCACAAGTTCCTTGAAGGAACAATGCCCACAGAATACACAGCAATTCAAACAGTACTTCACAAGTTATTAAAGGCCGGGGCCCATAACCTGTTAAACTAGGTCAAGTAATTGAACTATCAGTGAACCACTGATCAGATTCAAGTCCCAACAAAGTCCAGTAACTGAATGAGCACACAAGTTTGATAATAGACTTGTAAATGTGTTATATCCAACCAATCTAGTGTCTGTTCTCTAGACATATGAGGATTTCTGTGCTACAAGATGTAAAGTACCTAAAAACGCGCTGAGGCGTGAAAAAGGGTGTCCACTATATCGCATTTTGGCCTTGGGAGAGATTGGGGAAGTCTATGTACGAAGTAACACTTGCAGATAGTAAAAATAGGTAATTAAAGTGTTTTAGCACCTTCTTTCAACAGATTGATGATGTGGTGGCGGGTCTCAAAGGCGCCACACCAGCACCGGATGTCATCACCTGACAAACCGAAGCGAGACCGATAAGCTCCGATTGGGGCATGGTTCGTGATTGCTCGGGTAAAGCACGCCACAATGGGCGGCCTGCCATGATGCAAGAGAGTGAGCCAGGGGCCGCCCTTGGCGGCCGTGGGCTGGAGCGGTTTACCCCTCTCGGTGAGTGGGTAGAAGTTGCGGCCCTGATACTTCGGGGTGTGGAACAGGCGAACCCATTCCTCCTCCGCCGCATCAGACGCGAGAGCAAGCGCCACGTTCAGCGTGCGCCTGGGACGACGACCCAAAGAGGGATGCGACTCCGTCGCAGCCTCGTGAGCCTCGAGATGGGGGCCCCACTGCATCTTCGTAAGCCTCGAGATGGGGGCCCCACCGCATCTTCGACGGGACGTAGTGAAATGAGACGACGCGGCCAGGGTTGGCCGACAGCCATTCTCGGAGAACGGAGCAAGCCGCGATCGACCGCGATTGCCCAGAATGGACGCTGGTATCCAACAACAAGTTGACGGATGCCGGCGAGTCGCACCGTGCACGAGGCCTTCGACCCAACCTCCTCAGAGGCCAGGCCTGGGAATCGCATTCGGGACCTTTACGAGCCCCAGATCGAGCTTGTCCTCATCATCCCGAAAGGGAAGGAGGCGGCCAAGCTTCACAAACAGGCGCTTGATCGCCTTTTCGAGTCTGAGCAGGGCAAATTCGAGTGCATCTCGGTCGCTTGCGATGGGTCCGTCCCCCGGGACAAGACTCTCCAGGCGGTCGCGGCGTGCGTCGTGTTTCATGGCCCTGGCCCGGGTGTCCGCTCGAAGGTGGCTGCCGGTAAGGCGACTGCCCCCGATGCGGAGCTCATTGCCCTCTCAATGGGGGTGGTGGCCGCTCTTCGAACACCTGACCTCTGGCGGGTTCACGTGTTCACCGACTCGCCGGCATCTGTCAACTTGTTGTTGGATGCCAGCGTCCATTCTGGGCAGTCGCGCTCGATCGCGGCGTGCTCGGTTCTCCGAGATTGGCTGTCGGCCAACCCTGGCCGCGTCGTCTCATTTCACTACGTCCCGTCGAAGATGCGGTGGGGCCCCCATCTCGAGGCTCACGAAGATGCAGTGGGGCCCCCATCTCGAGGCCCATGAGGCTGCGACGGAGTCGCATCCCTCTTTGGGTCGTCATCCCAAGCGCACGCTGAACGTGGCGCTTGCTCTCACGTCCAATGCGGCGGAGGAGGAGTGGGTTCGCCTATTCCACACCCCGAAATATCAGGGCCGCAATTTCTACCCGCTCACCGCGAGAGGTAAACCGCTCCAGCCTACGGCCGCCAAGGGCGGCCCCTGGCTCACTCTCTTGCATCATGGCAGGCTGCCCATTGTGGCGCGCTTTACCCAAGCAATCACGAACCATGCCCCAATCGGGGCTTATCGGTCTCGCTTCGGTCTGTCAGGTGATGACATCCGTTGTCGGTGCAGTGCCTTTGAGACCCGCCACCACATCATCAATCACTGCCCCCTGTACGAGGAAGGCCGGATTCGCATTCCCTGCGACCACTTTGACGGTCACCGCTTCCTCGAGTTCATTCTCGTCTTCCCCACGACGTTCTCCTTTCCGGAGGGGACGATTGGAGAGCGCCCGCCATGAGTAGGCCCTCAGCCCGACGTGTGCGCTGGCTCCTTTTGGAGACGCGGCGTTGCACAGGGCGGTTTCTTGGCATCAGGTCCGGTTTTATCCGGACCGGCCTCACCTCGGGAGACGGCAATTCGAAGCCGATCGGTAGTCGGTGCCCTCGGTCACCGGACTAAGTTGGGTCCCCTGGCACGGGACCCTCGTCCGACTGCCCTCGCGGGCGACTGTGGCAGAGCCGGTTGTGCGGACGGTAGTCGTGATACCGTCTTTGACAAAGGCGCAGTGCTGCGCACCGCGCAGTCTACGTAGCGTACTTTCGAGGACGCTTGTTCTAGCTTCATGAGCTTTATCGCCCTCTACATACCGTTAGGCGTTTGAGGTTTAGTTTACGTTTCGTCTTGTATTCGTAACACCGGACTGCTATCGGGCGCCGGGATATAAATAATTTGATCAAAAAAAAAAAAAAAAAAAAAAACAATGCCGGCGAGTCGGTGAACATGTGAACCCAGGCCGTCGAGTCATCGTCTGAGTAGACATTGAGCAGGTTCACAGGGACGTCACCATCCGACTGAAAGGTGATCAACAGGAGATCCCGATGATCAACAAGATCCGTGCAAAACGCCAGGCACAGATGCTCCAGGCGTTTGGACACACACATCATGCGGAAGAAGATCAAGTCTACTACCGGTGGGCCTAGCCGCAAGCAGGCCCTCGTTTACCCTTCTGAGGAGCATGCACTTGTGCCCGAGCGCCTCATGGAGACCATCAACTGGGGACTTGTCGCGGACAAGCGCTTGGTTCGAGCCTCGGCTGTCGTGCCCATCAATGGTGGGTGGTCGGTCGATCTTACTTGGCCGCCTACAGCGACGGACCTTGCCACGATCTCCACTTGGGCCGCGAAGGCGTACCCGAAGGGGACCACCACTCGGGCTGTGATCCCTCAGTCACGGTCCTACCTCAAGATCGTTTCCGCTCCCTTCCGCTTCGGCGAGGAGGAGGGGGACATTCTTACTGTCTCAAAGATGGAGGAGGTGTTTGCGCACGACGCGCTCCTCTCCACTTTCCCCCTGGCCGCACGCCCGCGTGTTGTTCGGAACTCCAAGTTCTCGGACTCCGCGACCGTTTGGTTCGACATCTGGGACTCCAAGAAGGGGTCCAACCTCAAGCAGCTGGAGGGTAAGCGAGTTCTCGTTTACGGCTACAGCTGTTTCATTCGCGCTGCCGAGAGGCACGCCGGCACCCCTCTGTGCCCCCGCTGCATGCGGTGGGGCCACATCGAGCGCCTGTGCCCCAATCGGGGCCACACGTGCTCGAAGTGCGGAGGTCCGCATGGTGCGGAGTATCACCGGGTCCTTGGGGCGTGCTGCAAGGCACAGCCCAAGGCCCAGCCCCCTGTCGCCGCGACTCCCGCGGGCGACCCCTGTCCCCACCCTGACCGTTGTGTCAACTGCGGGGGGGCTCACGCCGCTGATTCCACGAAGTGTCACTTCTGGAAGAACCAGTTCAATCGCGAGTGGATAATGGCTCGCTATGAACGCGATGAGGTGCGTCGACGGTCCCCTGGGCCGCTCGGACTTCCCGCTGACGTCTTCCCCAGGCCGCCTAAGGCGAAGGGACCCCCGGTGACTCGTGATGGTTGAAGGACCCTTACGGACACTTTCTTTACTAAGTCAGAATGTAGCAAAGAATTATGACTTAGTTTCCACCATACTAGAGACGAAGGAGAAATCTGTCGACGTGGTATGTATTCAAGAGCCGCCGTGGCGGCTCATTCGACGCACGATCTCGACGTCGGACAGGGAAGGCGCTCCGGTCATCGGGGCCCCGACTCATCCGGGGTGGATGTGCTTCTTTCGTAGGCCACGTGGGGACGATGACATCCCCCGGGTCATGACGTTTGTGTCCAAGCGCCTGGAGCATTTGCGCCTGGCATTTCGCACGGACCTTGTTGATCATCGGGATATCCTGTTGATCACTTTTCAGTCGGACGGTGACGTCCCTGTCAACTTGCTCAACGTCTACTCGGACGATGACGCGACGGCCATTCGTTGGTTGTCAGACAATGTTGATCGCCTCCCACGGTTGAATTACATGGGAGGGGACTTCAATTGCCATTCGCGGATCTGGGACCCAGATTACCCGAATAATAATCACATGGCTGACACCCTGATTGATGTCGCCATGAGACTCGGGGTGGTTGTTAGTGTCCGGGAGCATCGCTCCCCCACTCACTTCCCCCGGATCGTGGGCCATAGGTCTTCGGTCATCGATCTCATGTTCCTGCCGGAGGATACGACAGCGGGACTTGTTCACAATGTGTCGGAAGACGAGATGCTCCCTTCGGATCATGCTCCGCTTTCTGTTGCGTTGCCTATTCCCTTCTTTGGAGACGGAGCACGTCGCTTCCGGATCAAAGAAGATGACTTCGAGGACTTCGTGAAGCACTTTTGTGGTGGCTTCGGGGGTCTTGATTGGGGGGATCTCGATTCCCCTGATGCTATTGAGGCCGCGGCCCAGGGTATTTCCCTGGCCGCCGCCAACGCCTGGACCGCTCATGCAAAGTCGGTCCGCGCATCTCAGTCGCCCAAACCCTGGTGGACTCCGGAGTGCTCACGCGCACTGGACGAGTATCGGGCTAGTAGGCTTCCGGAGGCGTATACGGAATATCGGCGGCTTGTCCGCGTTACCAAACGCAAGTTTTATGACTCTCGCATTCATGAAGTTGCTTTTACGAAGATGCGACCTTGGGACCTCATGGAGTGGACCAAGGCGCGCTCGCTTCCGACGTACGAGGCTATCCTGAAGGACGGGGAGCCATGCACGTCATTACCGCAGTTATGGGATGCTTTGCACTCCACCTACAACTCTGCATCTGACAGGCCCATCGACCTGACCGTTCTGGATGATCTTCCCGAAAGGGCTGCCCGTGAGTGGGTGGCGTTTAGTAGGGTCGAGCTCTGGGACGTGCTCGGGAAGTGTTCAAACCTGTCAGCCCCTGGCCCGGATCACCTGAGCTGGAGGGTTCTCAAGATGCTATTTCTGTCTGACAATGATGCGGCAGACAAGTTCCTCGCCCTCGTCAATGCCTGCCTTCGGGTTGGGTACTGGCCGGCGTATTTCAAGGAGTCGGTTTCGGTCATCATACCGAAACCTGGCAAACCGAATTATTCAACGCCGAAGATGTTCAGGCCCATCGTGCTCCTGAACACCCTTGGCAAACTCGCCGAGAAGATGCTGGCTAATCGCCTGCAGTTCGAGGCACTTGAACATGGGATCTTTCATCCCAATCAGTTTGGTGGCGTCAGGCAACACTCGACCGAGGATGCCGGGCTCTATCTCACTCATCTCGTACGGGCCGGGTGGGCCCAGAAACTCAAGATGAGCGTGGTCGCATTCGATCTCGCTCAGTTCTTTCCTTCCATCAACCATGACGTGTTGATTGCCATCATGATCCGCCTCGGGTTCCCCGCGGAGGTCGTGAAGTTCTTCCGGTCCTACTTGGTAGGCCGGTCCACGCGGTACAAGTGGGGGGCTGACACCTCTCACCCGTGCCAGGCTGACGTGGGAGTGGGACAGGGCTCCGCCCTGTCTCCAGTCCTGTTGGCCATTTGCATGGTGCCCGTGATGCGCCTTTTTCAGCTCGTGGTGGACATCCGCCGCGGTGCTCTTATTTCGTATGTGGACGATGGTACCATCGTCGTCCAGTCGAAAACATGGGAAGAAAATCTCATTAAACTCAGGGAATTGTACGGGGTGGTTAGCCGCCTCGTGTCTGCCCTTGGGTTGGCTTTGGAGCACTCGAAGAACGAGGGGTTCCACTTCTCCAGGAACCCGAGGGATGAAAATCCCCCCGTGGATCTTGGCTTCGCTCCCTTCACCGGGGATTCCCCACTGAAACCGAAGCCCTTTTGGAGGTATTTGGGTTTCTATTTTGATCGCGCACTTTGCTTTACCGAGCACGTGCGCTTTTACTCCACCAAAGCTCTCACCACCGTATTGGCGATGAAGATGCTTGGCAATTCTACCAGGGGCATGAACGCCGAACAACGGCGTCTCCTCTATCGCGCATGCGTACTTCCGGTGGCAACATACGGGAGTCGCTTGTGGTATTACGAGGGTGCCCGGATTAAGGGAATCCTCAAAATGTACTCGCAGATGCAGCGCAAGGCCGCTCTGTGGATTATTGGTGCTTTCCGCACTACCACCGGCGGGGCCGTGGAGTCCATTGCGGGCCTTCTCCCCATCCACTTGCACCTTCGGAAGCTCTCTCACCGGAGCATCCATCGGCACAACACACTCTACAGCCAGCATCCGACGATTCGCCTTCTGGGGCGGTCACCGGATGATGGCGTGGAGATCTCACACCCTATGTCTCTGACTGGGCCGGCCCGGGAGGTGCCTGCGCTTCTGCGCATGTATCCTTCCCCTCTCACGGATGTTGCCTTGGCATATGGCACCGTTCACGAGTCCTTTGACCCGACCTCCTCGGAGGCCAGGCCTGGGAACCGCATTCGAGACCTCTACGAGTCTCAGATCGAGCTTGACCTCGTCATCCCAAAGGGGAAGGAGGCGGCCAAGCTTCACAAGCAGGCGTTGGATCGCCTTTTCGAGTCCGAGCGGGGCAAATTCGAGTGCATCTCGGTTGCTTGTGATGGGTCGGTCCCTCGGGACAAGACTCTCCAGGCAGTCGCGGCGTGCGTCGTGTTTCATGGCCCTGGCCCGGGTGTCCGCTCGAAGGTGGCTGCCGGTAAGGCGACCGCCCCCGATGCGGAGCTCATCGCCCTCTCAATGGGGGTGGTGGCCGCTCTTCGAACACCTGACCTCTGGCGGGTTCACGTGTTCACCGACTCGCCGGCATCCATCAACTTGTTGTTGGATGCCAGCGTCCATTCTGGGCAATCGCGGTCAATCGCGGCTTGCGCCGTTCTCCGAGACTGGCTTTCGGCCGACCCTGGCCGAGTCGTCTCCTTTCACTACGTCCCGTCGAAGATGCGGTGGGGCCCCCACCTCGAGGCTCATGAGGCTGCGACGGAGTCGCACCCCTCCCTGGGTCGTCATCCCAAGCGCACACTTAATGTGGCGCTTGCTCTCGCGTCCGATGCGGCGGAGGAGGAATGGGTTCGCCTGTTCCACACCCCGAAGTATCGGGGCCGCAACTTCTACCCGCTCACCGAGAGGGGTAAACCGCTCCAGCCCACAGCCGCCAAGGGCGGCCCCTGGCTCACTCTCTTGCATCACGGCAGGCCGCCCATTGTGGCGTGCTTTACCCGCGCAATCACGAACCATGCCCCGATTGGGGCTTATCGGTCTCGCTTCGGTTTGTCAGATGATGACATCCGTTGCTGGTGCGGTGCCTTTGAGACCCGCCACCACATCATCAATCACTGCCCCCTCTACGAGGACGGCCGGATTCGCATTCCGCGGGACCGTTTCGACGGTCATCGCATTCTCGAGTTCATTCTCGTCTTCCCCACGACGTTCGCCTTTCCGGAGGGGACGATCGGAGAGCGCCCGCCATGAGTAGGCCCTCAGCCCGATGTGTGCGCTGGCTCCTTTTGGAGACGCGGCGTTGCACAGGGCGGATTCTCGGCTTCAGGTCCGGCTTTGTCCGGACCGGCCTCACTTCGGGAAACGGCAATTCGAAGCCGATCGGTAGCCGGTGCCTTCGGTCACCGGACTAAGTTGGGTCCCCTGGCACGGGACCCTCGTCCGACTGCCCTCGCGGGCGACTGTGGCGGAGCCGGTTGTGCGGATGGTAGTCGTGGTACCGTCTTTGACGATGGCGCGGTGCTTTGCACCGCGCGGTCTACGTGGCGTACTTTCGAGGACGCTTGTTCTAGCTTCGCGAGCTTTATCGCCCTCTACGTACCGTTAGGCGTGGGAGGTTTAGTTTACGTTTCGTCTTGTATTCGTAACGCCGGACTGCTATCGGGCGCCGGGATATAAATAATTTGACAAAAAAAAAAAAAAAAAAGACACACACATCATGACCCGGGGGACGTCATCATCCCCACATGGCCTGCGAAAGAAGCACATCCACCCCGGATGAGTCGGGGCCCCGATGACCAGAGTGCCTTCCCTGTCCGACATCGAGACTGTGTGTTGAATGAGCCGCCACGGCGGCTCTTGAATACATACTACGTCGACTGACTTCTCTTTCATCTCTAGTATGGTGGAAACTAAGTCATAATTCTTCACTACATTCTGACTCAGTATAGAAAGTGTCTGTAAGGGTCCTTCAACCATTACGAGTCACCAGGGGTCCCTTCGCCTTCGGCGGCCTGAGGAAGACATCAGCGGGAAGTCCGAGCGGCCCAGGGGACCATCGACGCACCTCGTCACGTTCATAGCGAGCCATGATCCACTTGCGATTAAACCGGTTCTTCCAGAAGTGACACTTCGTGGAATCAGCGGCGTGAGCCCCCCCACAGTTGACACAGCAGTCGGGGTGGGGACAGGGGTCGCCCGTGGGAGTCGCGGCGACAGGGGGCTGGGCCTTGGGCTGTGCCTTGCAGCACGCCCCAAGGACCCGATGATATTCCGCACCATGCAGACCTCCGCACTTCGAACATGTGTGACCCCGATTGGGGCACACGCGCTCGGTGTGGCCCCACCACATGCAGCGGGGACACAGAGGGGTGCCGGCGTGCCTCTCGGCAGCGTGAATGAAGCAGCTGTAACCGTAAACGAGAACTCGTTTACCCTCCAACTGCTTGAGGTTGGACCCCTTCTTGGAGTCCCAAATATCGAACCACACGGTCGCGGAGTCCGAGAACTTGGAGTTCCGGACGACCTGCGGGCACGCGGCCAGGGGGAAAGTGGAGAGGAGCGCGTCATGCGCAAACACCTCCTCCATCTTCGAGACGGTGAGAACGTCACTCTCCTCTTTGCCAAAGTGGAAGGGGGCGGAGACGATCTTGAGGTAGCACCGCGATTGAGGGATCACGGCCCGGGTGGTGGTCCCCTTCGGGTACGCCTTGGCAGCCCAATTGGAGATCGTGGAAAGGTCCGTCGCTGTCGGCGGCCATGTAAGATTGACTGACCACCCACCATTGATGGGCACGACAGCCGAGGCTCGAACCAAGCGCTTGTCCGCGACAAGTCCCCAGTTGATGGTCTCCATGAGGCGCTCGGGCACAAGTGCATGCTCCTCAGAAGGGTAGACGAGGGCCTGCTTGCGGCTAGGCCCACCAGTAGTGGACTTGATCTTCTTCCACGGGGGGGCAGAAGACCCAGAAGGAGAGCCGGCCCGCTCTCGGGCCTGGCGATGAAGTCCCGCGATGTCAGCCAGACTAAGATCCAGGAACAGGCAGGCGAGGTCGGCTATGTCGGCAGCGACAGAGCTGGGCTGGCCTCGGCCCCTCTTGCGAGGATCCGCGGGCACAGCATAATCAGGCTTACCAGCGCGAGCCATCATCCGGGGGGTGGCGGTCACCTTGGCAAATGTGCCCTTAGGAAGCGGGTGAGAGGCCCAGTTCACAACAGGAGGAGGCCCAGGGTCCCGTGCCTTTCCTTTCCCTTTCGGGCCAGGTTGGGCAGGGGGCACGCAGGGTTTGGCAGCAGTCCGCAGGTCTCGAAAGACCAAAGGCGGAGCTGTGTGCTGTCGAGGAGGATCGGGGTTGCTCAGGGGTGCAGGCGCCCCCCAGAACGACAATGTTAGAGCGAGGAGCTCCAGGAACAAGGTTCCCGAAGCCATCTCGAAGAGCAGTGAACCCGCGGACAAGGTCCAACCCCACCTGGAAGGCAAGCTTGGCCTCATCGGAATTGGGAGTGGCTGCCTTCGCGGCCTTCTCAGCATCGATGAGGGACTGAGTGAACAGTCCAGTGGTGAGGCCAGCCAAGCCAATCTCCCCCATGGCAAGCGCGACATGACACGATATGTCGCTGGGAATAGAACCACCCTTCTGGCCCAGCATGCCAAGCCAAGAGTCGATAGTGTGGAGGGCACGGACGACCACAATGGCATCCGTGTGGGCAGCGTCAGGAGTGCTGATGAGGGCAATCCCGAGTTCGTTGTGCGCGACTCCCTGAGTGTCAGCGTCCTGGTATGGGGGGTACCGGGCCTGCGACGCGGCGGACGACTCACGAAAGAAGTCCATACTGGATGACCCCGATGCAGCATCGGGGGCCCTCTCCTTCGACTTGTGCCACTTGGAGGTGGGGGTGAAGCCAGCGAGAGAGGGCGATCGACCTCTCTTGGGGGTGGCATAGACGTCCTCATCGATGGCCATCAGAGCGACAGACGAGCTGGGGGCAGGGCTGGGGCTTGCAGGGAAGCGAAGCGGTCCAGAATCAGGCTGATCCTCAGCCCAATCGATCGGACTGGGAGGAGCAGGGGAAGAAGAGGTCAACTGGGAAGGCGCCAACAGTTTGACCACTGCCGTCGACGATGCCGGCCGTTGAGACCCAGAGGGAGCCGCCGATGTACGACGGCTCCCCCTAGAAGCTGCCTGCTGAGAGGCAGAGGAGGATGACATAGAGAGAAAAGTGCTTGCTTGCTGTGCAAAGTTTCGGTGGTGGTGGTTTCCGGAAAAGGAAGGTGGACGGTACAATCGTCGTCCAGTCGAAAACATGGGAAGAAAATCTCATTAAACTCAGGGAGTTGTACGGGGTGGTCAGCCACCTTGTGTCTGCCCTTGGGTTGGCTCTAGAGCACTCGAAGAACAAGGTGTTCCACTTTTCCAGGGAGAATCCCCCAGTGGATCTTGGCTTCGCTCCCTTTACTGGGGATTCCCCACTGAAACCCAAACCCTTTTGGAGGTATTTGGGTTTGTATTTTGATCGCGCGCTCCACTTTACCGAGCATGTGCGCTTTTATTCCACCAAAGCTCTCACCACCGTCCTGGCGATGAAGATGCTTGGTAATTCTACAAGAGGGATGAACGCGGAGCAGCGTCGTCTCCTATACCGCGCATGCGTGCTCCTGGTGGCAACATACAGGAGTTGTTTGTGGTATTATGAGGGTGCCCGTATCAAGGGAATCCTCAAAATGTACTCACAGATGCAGCGCAAGGCTGCTTTGTGGATTCTTGGTGCTTTCCGCACTACCACCGGTGGGGCTGTGGAGTCCATTGCAGGCCTCCTCCCCATTCACTTGTGCATGTATCCATCTCCTCTCACAGATGTCGCCTTGGCATATGACACCGTTCACAAGACCTTTGACCCGACCTCCCTGGAGGCCAGGCCTGGGAATTGCATCCAGGACATTTACGAGTCTCAGATTGAGCTTGACCTCATCATCCCGAAAGGGAAGGAGGTGGCCAAGCTTCACAAACAGGCACTCGACTGCCTTTTCAAATCCGTGCAGGACCGATTTTTTTTTTTTTTTATATCAAATTATTTATATCCCGGCGCCTGATAGCAGTCCGGCGTTACGAATACAAACGAACCCGTAAACTAAACCTCAAACGCCTAACGGTACGTAGAGGGCGATAAAGCTCGCAAAGCTAAAACAAGCGTCCTCGAAAGTACGCTACGTAGACCGCGCGGTGCGCAGCACCGCGCCATCGTCAAAGACGGTACCCCGACTACCGTCCGCACAACCGGCTCCGCCACAGTCGCCCGCGAGGGCAGTCGGACGAGGGTCCCGTGCCAGGGGACCCAACTTAGTTCAGTGACCGAGGGCACTGACTACCGATCGGCATCGAATTGCCGTTTCCCGAAGTGAGGCCGGTCCGGACACATCCGGACCTGAAGCCGAGAATCCGCCCTGTGCAACGCCGCGTCTCCAAAAGGAGCCAACGCACACGTCGGGCTGAGGGCCTACTCATGGCGGGCGCTCTCCGATCGTTCCCTCCGGAAAGGCGAACGTCGTGGGGAAGACGAGAATGAACTCGAGAATGCGATGACCGTCGAAACGGTCCCGCGGAATGCGAATCCGGCCGTCCTCATAGAGGGGGCAGTGATTGATGATGTGGTGACGGGTCTCAAAGGCGCCGCACCGGCAACGGATGTCATCACCTGACAACCCGAAGCGAGACCGATAAGCCCCGATTGGGGCATGGTTCGTGACTGCGCGGGTAAAACGCGCCACAATGGGCGGCCTCCCGTGATGCAAGAGAGTGAGCCAGGGGCCGCCCTTGGCGGCCGTGGGCTGGAGCGGCTTACCCCTCTCGGTGAGCAGGTAGAAATTGCGGCCCTGATACTTCGGGGTGTGGAACAGGCGAACCCATTCCTCCTCCGCCGCATCGGACGCGAGAGCAAGCGCCACATTCAGCGTGCGCTTGGGATGGCGACCCAAAGAGGGATGCGACTCCGTCGCAGCCTCATGAGCCTCGAGGTGGGGGCCCCATCGCATCTTCGACGGGACGTAGTGGAAAGAGACGACACGGCCAGGGTCGGCCGAGAGCCAATCTCGGAGAACCGAGCACGCCGCGATCGAGCGCGACTGCCCAGAATGGACGCTGGCATCCAACAACAAGTTGACAGATGCCGGCGAGTCGGTGAACACGTGAACCCGCCAGAGGTCAGGTGTTCGAAGAGCGGCCACCACCCCCATTGAGAGGGCAATGAGCTCCACATCGGGGGCGGTCGCCTTACCGGCAGCCACCTTCGAGCGGACACCCGGGCCAGGGCCATGAAACACGACGCACGCCGCGACCGCCTGGAGGGTCTTGTCCCGAGGGACGGACCCATCACAGGCAACCGAGATGCACTCGAATTTGCCCCGCTCGGACTCGAAGAGGCGATCCAACGCCTGCTTGTGAAGCTTGGCCGCCTCCTTCCCTTTCGGGATGATGAGGTCAAGCTCTATCTGGGACTCGTAAAGGTCCCGAATGCGATTCCCAGGCCTGGCCTCCGAGGAGGTCGGGTCGAAGGCCTCGTGCACGGTGCCATATGCTAAGGCAACATCCGTGAGAGGGGAAGGATACATGCGCAGAAGCGCAGGCACCTCCCGGGCCGGTCCGGCTAAGGACATGGGATGAGAGACTTCCACACCATCATCTGGTGACCGCCCCAAAAGGCGAATCGTCGGATGCTGGCTGTAGAGCGTGTTATGCCGATGGATGCTCCGATGGGAGAGCTTCCGAAGGTGCAAGTGGATGGGGAGGAGGCCCGCAATGGACTCCACAGCCCCGCCGGTGGTGGTGCGGAAAGCACCAAGAATCCACAGAGCGGCTTTGCGCTGCATCTGCGAGTACATTTTGAGGATCCCCTCACGTGGGGATGATGACACCCCCCAGGTCATGACGTTCGTGTCGAAACGCCTGGAGCATCTGCGCCCGGTGTTTCGCACGGACATTGTTGATCATCGGGATATCCTGTTGATCACTTTTCAGTCGGACGGTGACGTCCCTGTCAACTTGCTCAACGTCTACTCAGACGATGACTCGACGGCCATTCGTTGGCTGTCAGACAATGTTGATCGCCTCCCACGGTTGAATTACATGGGAGGGGACTTCAATTGCCATTTGCGGATCTGGGATCCAGATTACCCGAATAATAATCACATGGCTGACACCCTGATCGATGTCGCCATGAGGCTCGGGGTGGTTGTTAGTGTCCGGGAGCATCGCTCCCCCACTCACTTCCCCCGGATCGTGGGCCATAGGCCTTCAGTCATTGATCTCATGTTCCTGCCGGAGGATACGACGGCGGGGCTTGTTCACAACATGTCGGAAGACAAGATGCTCCCCTCGGATCATGCTCTGCTTTCTGTCGCGTTGCCTATTCCCTTCTTTGGAGACGGAGCACGTCGCTTCCGGATCAAAGAAGATGACTTCGAGGACTTCGTGAAGCACTTTCGTGGTGGCTTCGGGGGTCTTGATTGGGGGGATCTCGATTCCCCTGATGCTATTGAGGCCGCGGCCCAGGGTATCTCCCTGGCCGCCACCAATGCCTGGACCGCTCATGCAAAGTCGGTCCGAGCTTCTCAGTCAACCAAACCCTGGTGGACTCCGGAGTGCTCGCGCGCACTGGACAAATATCGGGCTAGTAGGCTTCCGGAGGCTTATACGGAATATCGGCGGCTTGTCCGCGTTACCAAACGCAAATTTTATGACTCTCGTATTCATGAAGTTGCTTTCACGAAGATGCGACCTTGGGACCTCATGGAGTGGACCAAGGCGCGCTCGCTTCCGACGTACGAGGCTATCCTGAAAGACGGGGAGCCTTGCACATCACTACCGCAGTTATGGGATGCCCTGCATTCCACCTACAACTCTGCGTCTGACAGGCCCATCGACCTGACCGTCTTGGATGATCTTCCCGAAAGGGCCGCCCGTGAGTGGGTGGCGTTTAGTAGGGTCGAGCTCCGGGACGTGCTCGGGAAGTGTTCCAACCTGTCAGCCCCCGGCCCGGATCATCTGAGCTGGAGGGTTCTCAAGATGCTATTTTTGTCTGACGATGATGCAGCAGACAAATTCCTCGCCCTTGTCAATGCCTGCCTTTGGGTTGGGTACTGGCCAGCGTATTTCAAGGAGTCGGTTTGGGTTATCATACCGAAGCCGGGCAAACCGAATTACTCAACGCCAAAGATGTTCAGGCCCATTGTGCTCCTGAACACCCTTGGCAAACTCGCTGAGAAGATGCTGGCTAATCGCCTGCAGTTCGAGGCACTTGAACATGGGATCTTCCATCCCAACCAGTTTGGTGGCATCAGGCAACACTCGACCGAGGATGCCGGGCTCTATCTTACTCATCTCATACGGGCCAGCTGGGCCCAGAAGCTCAAGACGAGCGTGGTCGCTTTCGATCTCACTCAGTTCTTCCCTTCCATCAACCATGACGTGTTGATTGCCATCATGATCTGCCTCGGGTTCCCTGCGGAGGTCGTGAGATTCTTCCGGTCCTACTTGGTGGGCCGGTCTACTCGGTACAAGTGGGGGGCTGACACCTCTCACCCGTGCCAGGCTGACGTGGGCGTGGGACAGGGCTCTGCCCTGTCTCCGGTCCTGTCAGCTATTTGCATGGTGCCTGTGATGCGCCTGTTCCAGCTCGTTGTGGATATCCGCCGCGGCGCTCTTATCTCGTATGTGGACGATGGTACTATCGTCATCCAGTCGAAAACATGGGAAGAGAATCTCATTAAGCTCAGGGAGTTGTACGGGGTGGTTAGCCGCCTCGTGTCTGCCCTTGGGTTAGCTTTGGAACACTCGAAGAACGAGGCGTTCCACTTTTCCAGGAACCCGAGGGATGAGAATCCCGCGGTGGATCTTGGCTTCGCTCCCTTCACCGGGGATTCCCCGCTGAAACCAAAGCCCTTCTGGAGGTACTTGGGTTTCTATTTTGATCGTGCACTCCGCTTTACCGAGCACGTGCGCTTTTACTCCACCAAAGCTCTCACCACCGTCCTGGCAATGAAGATGCTTGGCAATTCAACCAGGGGTATGAACGCCGAACAGCGGCGTCTCCTCTATCGCGCATGCGTACTTCCGGTGGCAACATACGGGAGTCGCTTGTGGTATTACGAGGGAGCCCGGATCAAGGGCATCCTCAAAATGTACTCGCAGATGCAGCGCAAAGCCACTCTGTGGATTCTTGGTGCCTTCCGCACTACCACCGGCGGGGCCGTGGAGTCCATTGCGGGCCTCCTCCCCATCCACTTGCACCTTCGGAAGCTCTCTCACCGGAGCATCCATCGGCATAACACGCTCTACAGCCAGCATCCGACGATTCGCCTTTTGGGGCGGTCACCAGATGATGGCGTGGAAGTCTCTCACCCCATGTCCTTAGCTGGACCGGCCCAGGAGGTGCCTGCGCTCCTGCGCATGTACCCCTCTCCTCTCACAGATGTTGCCTTAGCTTATGGCACCGTGCACGAGACCTTCGACCCGACCTCTTCGGAGGCCAGGCCTGGGAATTGCATCAGGGACCTTTACGGGTCTCAGATCGAACTTGACCTCGTCATCCCGAAAGGGAAGGAGGCGGCCAAGCTTCACAAGCAGGCGCTCGATCGCCTTTTCGAGTCCGGGCGGGGCAGGTTCGAGTGCGTCTCGGTTGCCTGTGATGGGTCTGTCCCTCGGGACAAGACTCTCCAGGCGGTCGCGGCGTGCGTCGTGTTTCATGGCCCTGGCCCGGGTGTCCGCTCGAAGGTGGCTGCCGGTAAGGCAACCGCCCCCGATGCAGAGCTCATTGCCCTCTCCATGGGGGTGGTGGCCGCTCTCCGAACACCTGACCTCTGGCGGGTTCACGTGTTCACCGACTCGCCGGCATCCGTCAACCTGTTGTTGGATGCCAGCGTCCATTCTGGGCAGTCGCGCTCGATCGCGGCTTGCTCGGTTCTCCGAGACTGGCTCTCGGCCGATCCTGGCCGGGTCGTCTCCGTTCACTATGTCCCGTCGAAGATGCGGTGGGGCCCTCATCTCGAGGCTCATGAGGCTGCGACTGAGTCGCATCCCTTGTTGGGTCGCCATCCCAAGCGCACGCTGAACGTGGCGCTTGCTCTCGCGTCCGATGCGGCGGAGGAGGAGTGGGTTCGCCTATTCCACACCCCGAAATATCAGGGCCGCAATTTCTACCCGCTCACCATGAGGGGTAAACCGCTCCAGCCCACGGCCGCCAAGGGCGGCCCCTGGCTCACTCTCTTGCATCACAGGAGACCACCCATTGTGGCGCGCTTTACCCGAGCAATCACGAACCATGCCCCAATCGGGGCTTATCGGTCTCGCTTCGGTCTGTCAGGTGATGACATCCGTTGTCGGTGCGGTGCCTTTGAGACCCGCCACCACATCATCAATCACTGCCCCCTGTACGAGGAGGGCCGGATTCGCATTCCGCGGGACCGCTTCGACGGTCATCGCATTCTTGAGTTCATTCTCGTCTTCCCCACGACGTTCGCCTTTCCAGAGGGGACGATCGGAGAGCGCCCGCCATGAGTAGGCCCTCAGCCCGACGTGTGCGCTGGCTCCTTTGGGAGACGCGGCGTTGCACAGGGCGGATTCTCGGCTTTAGGTCCGGCTTTATCCGGACCGGCCTTACCTCGGGAAACGGCAATTCGATGCCAATCGGTAGCCGGTGCCTTCGGTCACCGGACTAAGTTGGGTCAGTTTACGTTTCGTCTTGTATTCGTAACGCCGGACTGCTATCGGGCGCCGGGATATAAATAATTTGAGAAAAAAAAAAAAAAAAAAAAAAAAAAAAATCCACCCTGTGCAACACCGCGTCTCCCAAAGGAGCCAGCCCACACGTCGGGCTGAGGGCCTACTCATGGCGGGCGCTCTCCGATCGTTCCCTCCGGAAAGGCGAACGTCGTGGGGAAAACGAGAATGAACTCGAGAATGCGATGACCGTCGAACCGGTCCCGCGGAATGCGAATCCGGCCGTCCTCGTAGAGGGGGCAGTGATTGATGATGTGGTGACGGGTCTCAAAGGCGCCGCACCAGCAACGGATGTCATCACCTGACAAACCGAAGCGAGACCGATAAGCCCCGTGCAGGACCGATTCGAGTGCATCTCGGTTGCTTGCGATGGGTCCATCCCTCGGGACAAAACCCTTCAGGCGGTCGCAGCGTGCATTGTGTATCATGGTCCAGGCCTGGGCGTCCGCTCGAAGGTGGCTGCTGGTAAGGCGACCGCCCCTGATGCAGAGCTCATTGCCCTCTTCATGGGGGTGGTGAGTGCTCTTCGAACACCTGACCTGTGGCAGGTTCATGTGTTCACTGACTCACCAGCATCTGTCAACTTGTTGTTGGATGCCAGTGTCCACTCTGGGCAGTCGCGGTCGATCACGGCATGCTCGGCTCTCTGAGAATGGCTTTCGGCCGATCCAGGCTGAGTCGTCTCCTTTCACTACGTCCCATCGAAAATGCGATGGGGCCCCCATCTTGAGGCTCATGAGGCTGTGATGGAGTTGCACCCCTCGCTGGGCTGTCATCCCAAGCGCACACTCAATGTGGCACTTGCTCTTACATCTGATGCGGCGGAGGAGGAGTGGGTTTGCCTGTTCCACACCCCGAAGTACCAGGGCCGCAACTTCTACCCACTCATGGCGAGGGGTAAACCTCTCCAGCCAACAGCCGCCAAGGGTGGTCCATGGCTCACTCTCTTGCATCACAGACGGCCACCCATTGTGGTGTGCTTCACCCGCGCAATCATGAACCATGCCCCAATCGGGGCCTATCGGTCTCACTTCGGATTGTCTGATGATGACATCCATTGCTGGTGTGGTGCCTTTGAGACCCGTCACCACATCATCAATCATTGCCCCCTTTATGAGGAGGGCCAGATTCGCATTCCCCGGGACCGCTTTGACAGTCACTGGTTTCTTGAGTTTATTCTCGTTTTCCCCACGACGTTCGCCTTCCCAGAGGGGACGATCGGAGAGTGCCCACCATGAGTAGGCCCTCAGCCCGACGTGTGCGCTGGCTCCAGAATTATGACTTAGTTTCCACCATACTAGAGACAAAGGAGAAGTCAGTTGATGTAGTATGTATTCAAGAGCCGCCGTGGCAGCTCATTCGATGCACGATCTCGATGTCGGACAGGGAAGGTGCTCCAGTCATCGGGGCCCCAACTCATCCGGGGTGGATGTGCTTCTTTCGCAGGCCACGCGGGGACGATGACGTCCCCCAGGTCATGAGGTTTGTGTCCAAGCGCCTGGAGCATCTGCACCCGGCGTTTCGCATGGACATTGTTGATCATCGGGATATCCTGTTGATCACCTTTCAGTCAGATGGTGACGTCCCTGTCAACTTGCTCAACGTCTATTCGGACGATGACTCGACGGCCATTTGTTGGCTGTCAGACAACGTTGATCGCCTCCCACGGCTGAGTTATATGGGAGGGGACTTCAATTGCCATTCGCGGATCTGGGATCCAGATTGCCTGAATAATAATCACATGGCTGACACCCTGATTGATGTCACCATGAGGCTCGGAGTGGTCGTTAGTGTTCGGGAGTGTCGCTCCCCCACTCACTTCCCCCGGATCGTGGGCCATAGGCCTTCAGTCATTGATCTCATGTTCCTGCCGGAGGATACGACGGCGGGGCTTGTTCACAACATGTCGGAAGACGAGATGCTCCCCTCGGATCATGCTCTGCTTTCTGTCGCGTTGCCTATTCCTTTCTTTGGAGACGGAGTGCGTTGCTTCCGAATCAAGGAAGATGATTTTGAGGACTTCGTGAAGCACTTTCGTGGTGGCTTCGGAGGTCTTGATTGGGGGGATCTTGATTCCCCTGATGCTATTGAGGCCGCGGCCCAGGGTATCTCCCTGGCTGCCGCCAATGCCTGGACCACTCATGCGAAGTTGGTCCGCGCATCTCGGTCGCCCAAACCCTGGTGGACTCCGGAGTGCTCACGCGCACTGGACGAATATCGGGCTAGCAGGCTTCCAGAGGCATATACGGAATATCGGCAGCTCGTCCGCGTTACCAAACGCAAATTTTATGACTCTCAGATTCATGAAGTTGCTTTCACGAAGATGCGACCTTGGGACCTCATGGAGTGGACCAAGGCGCGCTCACTGTTAAACTAGGTCAAGTAATTGAACTATCAGTGAACCACTGATCAGATTCAAGTCCCAACAAAGTCCAGTAACTGAATGAGCACACAAGTTTGATAATAGACTTGTAAATGTGTTATATCCAACCAATCTAGTGTCTGTTCTCTAGACATATGAGGATTTCTGTGCTACAAGATGTAAAGTACCTAAAAATGCGCTGAGGCGTGAAAAAGGGTGTCCACTATATCGCATTTTGGCCTTGGGAGAGATTGGGGAAGTCTATGTACGAAGTAACACTTGCAGATAGTAAAAATAGGTAATTAAAGTGTTTTAGCACCTTCTTTCAACACAACCCCCTGATGAAACACTTTTATAAATAAGAAAGTCCATGTCTTCCAAATGATTGATCACAATTGCACAACCCCCTGATCAAGCATGTCCATATTCCACCAATCCCATCATCCTTCTAAACTTTTCCACCTTGGGTTTAGGCAAAGCCTTTGTCAACAAGTCGGCTGGCATTTCCTCTGTTGCCAAATGCAAAGGTATAATCTTCTTCTTCCCAACCTGCTCCCTCAACCAATACCAACACAAGTCTAAATGCTTCATCCTCCCATGATGCTCTGGATTTTTGGATACCTGCATAGCTGACATATTGTCTGTGAATAGCTTGCTTGGTATAGGTGCAGGATAACCAATTTCTTCCACCAGATTTTGCATCCAGGCCACTCCTCTGCCTGCTGTAACCCCTGCCACAAGTTCAGACTCTGTTGTTGATAGTGTGACAATAGGCTGCAACTTGCTCATCCAATCCACAACCCCCAATCCAATCCTTGTCATATACCCAGTTGTTGATCGTCCATTATCCGGATTTCCTCCAAGATCAGCATCACTGAAGGTGACAAACAACAAGTCATCCTGTTCAGGATTAGGGCCATACACCAATTTGAGACCAATCGTTCCCTTCAGATATCGAAACACATGTTTCACTGCCTTCCAGTGTGCCATTCCTGGATTTGCATTAAATCGTGCCAATACACTGGCTGCATAGGCAATATCTGGTCGGGTCATGGTTGCCAGATACAGGAGTGAGCCAACAGCATTCATGTAAGGGATGTTTTCCATCTCTGCCTTTTCTTCTATTGTCTGGGGAGACTGAGAAGATGAGAGTTTGAGACCAGGCAACATAGGAGTTCCAACAGGATTACAATCTGTCATACCAAATTCCTCCAACTTGTTCAAAACATACTGTGTCTGAGACAGATAAATCCTCTTTTCAGTAAGGTTCCTTTCAATCCTAATGCCAAGCAGATAATTGGTAGGTCCCAAATCTCTCAATTTGAAGTGAGTGCCCAACTCAACAACAAACTTGTCCAAGGCATCAGTACACTTGGAGGCTAGAGTAATGTCATCCACAAACACTGGTACTATAACTTTGATACCATCTCTGTTATAGATGTAGAGTGAAGGGTCAGAGTATGTCTTCTTGAAGCCCATAAGCTGCATAACATGTGCAAACTTTTCACTCCACAAGCGAGGTGACTGCTTCAATCCATAGATTGACTTGTTCAGCTTACAGACCAATCTCCCTTGCTTGAATCCCTCTGGTTGAGACATGTATACAGTACAGTCAACATCACCATTCAGAAAAGCATAGGAGATATCCACAGAGCGTAGATGAAGGTCATTGATGGCTGCCAATGCTAATACAACACGTAAACTTGCATAGCGCATAGTATGAGCAAAGGTTTCATCATAATCAAAGCCCGGCCGTTGGTTATATCCCTTTGCAACAAGGCGTGCTTTGAATCGATCAATAGATCCATCAGCATTCCTCTTTACCCTAAAAACCCATTTAGATCCAATTGCTTTATCACCAGGTGGTAATTCCATGAGTGTCCATGTGTTATTTTCTGCGTGTGCCTTCATCTCCTCTAAACAAGCCTCTTTCCACTGCTCAGCATCTGGACTTCTCATTGCCTCTGCCCATGTTGTAGGCTCCACCTCTCCTGCTACTGCATTTGCCTCCTCCTCCTCCTCATCATCATCTGAGTCAGAAATAGCTGGTGTTGGTTTCCTAATTTTCCACCAGTCTCCAGGAGGTCCAACATTTCGTTTGAGTTTCCAGTGAGCAATTGGTCTATCATCTACCACCTCATCATCACTAGGTGGAATAGGAGTGGCACTATGTTGGTTATTACCCAAGTTGAGTTCATCATCTGCATCTGGTTCTTCAACTTTGATCTCTGGCTGTTCTGGTAGGTCCAAATTCGCATTTCCTTCCCCAAGAACAGGCTGTGGATCCTCCTCAGCATTATTAGGTTCAGGCTGTGGATTTTCCTCTACAGCAGGTGGTGCATTGTCCTCATTTCCATCATCATGGTTTGATCCAAAGAGACTCCCAGGTTCATAAGTAATGCCCTCTTCCTGTGCATTTCCATCAGGTCCATTTAGAAGAACACCACCAAAGGTATAACGCTCATCAAAGTCAGCACGTTCACTGACAATGACTTTGCGTGTTTCTGGATTATAGAACTTCCATCCCTTGACTCCTTCAGGGTACCCAATAAATACACACTTGACTATGTGTGAACCCAAGTGCTCTCATTTATCCTTCTGAACATGGACATATGCCACACACCCCCAAACCCGTAAATGACCAACATTGGGTTTCTTCTTGTGCCACTCCTCATAGGGTGTTGTATTGGGAACAGCCAATGTAGGAACTCTATTCCATACATGAACATAAGCAGCCATAGCCTCACACCAAAACCGCTTAGACAGACCAGACTCAGCAAGCATTGTCACAATAGCATTCCCCAAAGTCCTATTAGCACGCTCTGCCACCCCATTTTGTTGTGGACGATTTCTAGTTGTAATACGTAATTCAATCCCAGATGTCTGTAACAAGGCCTTGAATTCATTGCTAATGTATTCCCCACCACCATCACATTGTAAAGCACCAATCTTTTCCCCAGTTTGGTTCTCTGCCCAGGCTTTATACTGTTTAAAGGCTCCAAGAGCATCACTTTTTCGTTTCATAGGTATGATGCTTTTAAAGCGTCCCTTGTCTGTAATAAATGTAATCCAGTATTTGTAGCCACTATATGAGGTAACACCAACATATTTTACATCAGAATGAATCAACTCTAGTAACCTAGTAGACTGTCTATCTGAGGATAGGAAGGGGTTGGCATGCTGCTTTCCTGCCAAACAAGGTTCACAAATAGGATCATGCTTTGCATTACTGTTCATAGTCAAACCAACAACTAGATTTTCCTTGACCATCTGCTTTATTCCATCATAGTTGTGGTGTCCAAGCCGTCGATGCCATAAAGCTTCATTGAGAGGGAGAGTTGAAGCAATGTAAACATTCTCAAATGCATCAATAGTAGTACCATTCAAATATCCACAATTATCATTGATAGTAGCAGTAAACAAGACTTTACTATTCTTTGAAAATTCCATAGTGCATTTAGAAATCAAAACATCAAACTCCTTTTGTTGAGTCAAATATAATACAGCCAGAAGATTAGAACGAAGTGAGGGGACATGTAATACTCTAGAAAACTCTACATCTCTACTTTGCTTTCCATTGATCAAAGGACGAAAAACTACAGTGCCAACACCTTCAGAATATATAATCCGATTATCTGCAAGTCTAATAGGAATTCTGTATGGGGTATAATTCCTAATCCAATTTCTGTGTGGTGTCATATTAGAAGTGGCGCCTGTGTCTGCATTCCAATCAAAAGTATTAGCAGATGTAGTAAGAGCTTCCTCTGAAGAAACAGCACTTGCCTGGCCAGCATGTTCTGTAACTTCCCCTGCCTTCTCTTCTGCTTTATTGACTCCCCCTGTACCAGCCTTGTCCTTGGGTGGAGGACAGTTTCTCGCTATATGCCCTTTGCCCCCACACTTGTAGCATGTCATCTCACTCATGTTCCTCCATGGTTTGAATGCATAACCCTTTCCTTTGCCCCCTGTGCCCCCTGACCTTGCAAAATTGGCTGACTCTGCCCTCTTCTGGTGTAGGTCCTCACTTCTGAATGCCCCCAATACAATCTCCGCATCCAGCTTGTCCAATAACATCAAGGATGTTGACAGATGAGCGTACTTGTCAGGCAAAGCTCTAATGAGCGCCATTGCTTCCAGCTCTGTGTCCAGATCCTCTAGTGTCATGTTTTTAGGCCGGAGGTTTTTGATTTGGGCCATTGCATTCTCCACTCTAGTCCCCAAGTCCACCAGTGATTCGTCCTCTGCCTTTTGAATTGAAAACAATTCATCATAGGCATTGAAACGAGCTCCAGGCTTTTTGGCCATGAAATGCTTCTCTAGTCGTGCCCACATTTCCATAGGGTTTGTTTCATAACCACGGAAGTGCACTCGTTGACTTGCTTCCACCAGGAGGTAGATGTCACCAGCTGCCTGCTCAGCTTTACTCTCCCACTTCTCTACCTCATCTAGTCTGCTTGACTCTGGCCTCTTTTCCCTTCCAGAGACAATGCCCCACAATCTCTGTTTCATCAACCATGCCCTTGTTTCCCCTTGCCACTCTGAGAAGTTGGCCTTTCCCAATGGTTTGATTTTTGGTAATGAGTCTGACATAGTGTTGTCTATCTCAATTCCCAATAGATCCAAGTTGTTTCAAATGTGCTTCAAAGAAGCTCTCCAAAGTTGCAATAGCAACAGTCAAGTCCACAAGTTCCTTGAAGGAACAATGCCCACAGAATACACAGCAATTCAAACAGTACTTCACAAGTTATTAAAGGCCGGGGCCCATAACCTGTTAAACTAGGTCAAGTAATTGAACTATCAGTGAACCACTGATCAGATTCAAGTCCCAACAAAGTCCAGTAACTGAATGAGCACACAAGTTTGATAATAGACTTGTAAATGTGTTATATCCAACCAATCTAGTGTCTGTTCTCTAGACATATGAGGATTTCTGTGCTACAAGATGTAAAGTACCTAAAAATGCGCTGAGGCGTGAAAAAGGGTGTCCACTATATCGCATTTTGGCCTTGGGAGAGATTGGGGAAGTCTATGTACGAAGTAACACTTGCAGATAGTAAAAATAGGTAATTAAAGTGTTTTAGCACCTTCTTTCAACACTCACTTCCGACGTACGAGGCTATCCTGAAAGACGGGGAGCCCTGCACATCACTACCGCAGTTATGGGATGCCTTGCATTCCACCTACAACTCTGCATCTGACAGGCCCATCGACCTGACCGTCTTGGATGACCTTCCAGCAAGGGCTGCCCGTGATTGGGTGGCGTTTAGTAGGGTTGAGCTCCGGGACGTGCTCGGGAAGTGTTCCAACCTGTCAGCCCCTGGCCTGGATCATCTGAGCTGGCGGGTTCTCAAGATGCTATTTTTGTCTGACAATGATGCAGCAGACTCGCCTCCCAAGGCTGAGTTACATGGGAGGGGACTTCAATTGCCATTCGCGGATCTGGGACCCAGATTACCCGAATAACAATCACATGGCGGACACCCTGATCGATGTCGCCATGAGGCTCGGGGTTGTTGTTAGTGTCCGGGAGCACCACTCCCCCACTCACTTCCCCCGGATCGTGGGCCACCGGTCCTCGGTCATCGATCTCATGTTCCTGCCGGAGGATACGACGGCGGGGCTTGTTCACAACGTGTCGGAAGACGAGATGCTCCCATCGGATCATGCTCCGCTTTCTGTTGCGTTACCTATCCCCTTCTTTGGAGACGGAGCGTGTCGCTTCCGGGTCAAAGAAGATGATTTCGAAGACTTCGTGAAGCACTTTCAGGGTGGCTTCGGGGGTCTTGATTGGGGGGATCTCGATTCCCCTGATGCTATTGAGGCCGCGGCCCAGGGTATCTCCCTGGCTGCCGCCAACGCCTGGACCGCTCATGCAAAGTCGGTCCGCGCATCTCGGTCGCCCAAACCCTGGTGGACTCCGGAGTGCTCACGCGCACTGGACGAGTATCGGGCTAGTAGGCTTCCGGAGGCGTATACGGAATATCGGCGGCTTGTCCGCGTTACCAAACGCAAATTTTATGATTCTCGCATTCATGAAGTTGCTTTCATGAAGATGCGACCTTGGGACCTCATGGAGTGGACCAAGGCGCGCTCGCTTCCGACGTACGAGGCTATCCTGAAAGACGGGGAGCCCTGCACGTCATTACCGCAGTTATGGGATGCTTTGCATTCCACCTACAACTCTGCATCTGACAGGCCCATCGACCTGACCGTTTTGGATGATCTTCCCGAAAGAGCCGCCCGTGAGTGGGTGGCGTTTAGTAGGGTTGAGCTCTGGGACGTGCTCGGGAAGTGTTCCAACCTGTCAGCCCCTGGCCCAGATCATCTGAGCTGGAGGGTTCTCAAGATGCTATTTTTGTCTGACAATGATGCGGCAGACAAGTTCCTCGCCCTTGTCAACGCCTGCCTCCGGGTTGGGCACTGGCCGGCGTATTTTAAGGAGTCGGTATCGGTCATTATACCGAAACCTGGCAAGCCAAATTACTCAACGCCAAAGATGTTCAGGCCCATTGTGCTCCTGAACACCCTTGGCAAACTCGCTGAGAAGATGCTGGCTAACCGCCTGCAGTTCGAGGCACTTGAACATGGGATCTTCCATCCCAACCAGTTTGGTGGCATCAGGCAACACTCGACCGAGGATGCCGGGCTCTATCTTACTCATCTCGTACGGGCCGGCTGGGCCCAGAAGCTCAAGACGAGCGTGGTCGCTTTTGATCTCGCTCAGTTCTTTCCTTCCATCAACCATGACATGTTGATTGCCATCATGATCCGCCTTGGGTTCCCTGCGGAGGTCGTGAGATTCTTCCGGTCCTACTTGGTAGGCCGGTCTACTCGGTACAAGTGGGGGGCTGATACCTCTCACCCGTGCCAGGCTGACGTGGGTGTGGGACAGGGCTCTGCCCTGTCTCCGGTCCTGTCGGCTATTTGCATGGTGCCCGTGATGCGCCTCTTCCAGCTCGTGGTGGATATCCGCCGCGGTGCTCTTATATCGTATGTGGACGATGGTACCATTGTCGTCCAGTCGAAAACATGGGAGGAGAATCTCATTAAACTCAGGGAGCTGTATGGGGTGGTTAGCCGCCTCGTGTCTGCCCTTGGGTTGGCTCTGGAGCACTCAAAGAATGAGGCGTTCCACTTCTCCAGGAACCTGAGGGATGAGAATCCCCCGGTGGATCTTGGCTTTGCTCCCTTCACCGGGGATTCCCCACTGAAACCAAAGCCCTTTTGGAGGTATTTGGGCTTCTATTTCGATCGCGCGCTCCGCTTTACCAAGCATGTGCGCTTCTACTCCACCAAAGCTCTCACCACCATCTTGGCGATGAAGATGCTTGGTAATTCTACTAGAGGGATGAACGCGGAGCAGCGTCGTCTCCTGTACCACGCATGCGTGCTCCCAGTGGCAACATACGGGAGTCGCTTGTGGTATTACGAGGGTGCCCGTATCAAGGGCATCTTCAAAATGTACTCACAGATGCAGCGGAAGGCTGCCCTGTGGATCCTCGGTGCTTTTCGCACCACTACCGGTGGGGCCGTGGAGTCCATTGCGGGCCTCCTCCCCATCCACTTGCACCTTCGGAAGCTCTCCGACAGGAGCATCCATCGGCACAACACCCTCTACAGCCAGCACCCGACGATTCGCCTTTTGGGGCGGTCACTGGATGATGGTGTGGAGGTCTCTCACCCCATGTCCTTAACTGGACCGGCCCGGGAGATGCCTGCGCTTCTACGCATGTTTCCCTCCCCTCTCACGGATGTTGCCTTAGCATATGGCACTGTGCACGAGACCTTCGACCCGACCTCTTCGGAGGCCAGGCCTGGGAATCGCATCCGAGACCTTTACGAGTCTCAGATCGAGCTTGACCTCATCATCCCAAAAGGGAAGGAGGCGGCTAAGCTTCACAAACAGGCGCTTGATCGCCTTTTCGAGTCTGAGCAGGGCAAATACGAGTGCGTCTCGGTTGCCTGTGATGGGTCTGTCCCCCGGGACAAGACTCTCCAGGCGGTCACGGCATGCGTCGTGTTTCATGGCCCTGGCCCGGGTGTCCGCTCGAAGGTGGCTGCCGGTAAGGTGACTGCCCCCGACGCGGAGCTCATTGCCCTCTCCATGGGGGTGGGGGCCACTCTTCGAACACCTGACCTCTGGCGGGTTCACGTGTTCACCGACTCGCCAGCATCCATCAACTTGTTGTTGGATGCCAGTGTCCATTCTGGGCAGTTGCGCTCAATCGCAGCGTGCTCGGTTCTCCGAGAATGGCTTTCGGCCAATCCAGGCCAGGTCGTCTCTTTTCACTATGTCCCGTCAAAGGTGCAATGGGGCCCCCACCTCGAGGCCCATGAGGCTGCGACGGAGTTGCATCCCTCTTTGGGTCGTCATCCCAAGCGCACGCTGAACGTGGTGCTTGCTCTCGTGTCTGATGCGGCAGAGGAGGAATGGGTCCGCCTGTTCCACACCCTGAAGTATCAGGGCCGCAATTTCTACCCGCTCACAGCGAGGGGTAAGCTGCTCCAGCCCACGGCCGCCAAGGGCGGCCCCTGGCTCACTCTCCTGCATCACGGGAGGCCACCCATTGTGGCGCGCTTTACCCGCGCAATCACGAACCATGCCCCAATCGGGGCTTATCGGTCTCGCTTCGGTTTGTCAGGTGATGACATCCGCTGCCAGTGCGGCGCCTTTGAAACCCGCCACCACATCATTAATCACTGCCCCCTCTATGAGGAGGGCCGGATTCGCATTCCTCGGGACCGCTTTGACGGTCACCACTTCCTTGAGTTCATTCTCGTTTTCCCCACGACGTTCGCCTTTCTGGAGGGGACGATCGGAGAGCGCCCGCCATGAGTAGGCCCTCAGCCCGATGTGTGCGCTGGCTCCTTTTGGAGACACGGCGTTGCACAGGGCGGTTTCTCGGCATTGGGTCCGGTTTTATCCGGACCGGCCTTACCTCAGGAACCGGCAATTCGACACCTATCGGTAGTCAGTGCCCTCGGTCACTGGACTAAGTTGGGTCCCCTGGCATGGAACCCTCGCCCGACTGCCCTCGCGGGCGACTGTGGCGGAGCCGGTTGTGCGGACAGTAGTTGGGGTACCGTTTTTGACGAAGGCGCGGTGCTGCGCACCGCACGGTCTACGTAGCGTATTTTCGAAGACGCTTGTTTCAGCTTCGCGAGCTTTATCGCCCTTTACGTACCGTTAGGCGTGGAGGTTTAGCTTACGTTTCGTTTTGTATTCGTAACGCCGGACTGCTATCGGGCGCCGGGATATAAATAATTTGATCAAAAAAAAAAAAAAAAAAACAAAGTGTGCGCTGGCTCCTTTTGGAGACGTGGCATTGCACAGGGCGGTTTTCGGCTTCAGGTCCAGCATGGTCTGGGTCGGCCGCACTTCGGGAAATGGCAATTTTAAGCCGGTCGGTAGTCGGTGCCTTCGGTCACCGAACTAAGTTGGGTCCCCTGGCACGAGACCCTCGTCCGACTGCCCTCATGGGCGACTGTGGCGGAGCTGGTTGTGCGGACGGTAGTCGTGGTACCGTTTTTGACGAAGGCGCGGTGCTGCGCACCGCGCGGTCTACGTGGCGTACTTTCGAGGACGCTTGTTCCAGCTTTGCGAGTGGGGCCACATCGAGCGCTTGTGCCCCAATCGGGGCCACACGTGTTCGAAGTGCGGAGGTCCGCATGGTGCGGAGTATCATCGGGTTCTCGGGGCTTGCTGCAAGGCACAGCCCAAGGCCCAGCCTCCTGTCGCCGCGACTCCCGTGGGCGACCCTTGTCCCCACCCCGACCGCTGCGTCAACTGCGGGGGGGCTCACGCCGCTGATTCCACGAAGTGTCACTTCTGGAAGAACTGGTTCAATCGCGAGTGGATCATGGCTCGCTATGAACGCGATGAGGTGCGTCGACAGTCCCCTGGACCGCTCGGACTTCCCGCTGACGTCTTCCCCAGGCCGCCTAAGGCGAAGGGACCCCCGGTGACTCGTAATGGTTGAAGGACCCTTACAGACACTTTCTATACTGAGTCAGAATGTAGCCAAAAATTATGACTTAGTTTCCACCATACTAGAGACGAAAGAGAAGTCGGTCGACGTAGTATGTATTCAGGAGCCGCCGTGGCGGCTCATTCAACGCACGATCTCGACGTCGGACAGGGAAGGCGCTCCGGTCATTGGGGCCCCGACTCATCCGGGGTGGATGTGCTTTTTTCGCAGACCACATGGGGATGATGACATCCCCTGGGTCATGACGTTTGTGTCCGAATGCCTGGAGCATCTGCGCCCGGCATTTCGCACGGACATTGTTGATCATCGGGATATCCTGTTGATCACTTTTCAGTTGGACGGTGATGTCCCTGTTAACTTGCTCAACGTCTACTCGGACGATGACTCGACGGCCATTCGGTGGCTGTCAGACAACGTTGATCGCCTCCCAAGGCTGAGTTACATGGGAGGGGACTTCAATTGCCATTCGCGGATCTGGGATCCAGATTACCCGAATAATAATCACATGGCTGACACCCTGATCGATGTCGCCATGAGGCTTGGGGTGGTTGTTAGTGTCCGGGAGCATCGCTCCCCCACTCACTTCCCCCGGATCGTGGGCCATAGGTCTTCGGTCATCGATCTCATGTTCCTGCCGGAGGATACGACAGCGGGACTTGTTCACAATGTGTCGGAAGACGAGATGCTCCCTTCGGATCATGCTCCGCTTTCTGTCGCGTTGCCTATTCCCTTCTTTGGAGACGGAGCACGTCGCTTCCGGATCAAAGAAGATGACTTCGAGGACTTCGTGAAGCACTTTCGTGGTGGCTTCGGGGGTCTTGATTGGGGGGATCTCGATTCCCCTGATGCTATTGAGGCCGCGGCCCAGGGTATCTCCCTGGCCGCCGCCAACGCCTGGACCGCTCATGCAAAGTCAGTCCGAGCTTCTCGGTCACCCAAACCCTGGTGGACTCCGGAGTGCTCGCGCGCACTGGACAAATATCGGGCTAGTAGGCTTCCGGAGGCTTATACGGAATATCGGCGGCTTGTCCGCGTTACCAAACGCAAATTTTATGACTCTCGTATTCATGAAGTTGCTTTCACGAAGATGCGACCTTGGGACCTCATGGAGTGGACCAAGGCGCGCTCGCTTCCGACGTACGAAGCTATCCTGAAAGACGGGGAGCCTTGCACATCACTACCGCAGTTATGGGATGCCCTGCATTCCACCTACAACTCTGCGTCTGACAGGCCCATCGACCTGACCGTCTTGGATGATCTTCCCGAAAGGGCCGCCCGTGAGTGGGTGGCGTTTAGTAGGGTTGAGCTCCGGGACGTGCTCGGGAAGTGTTCCAACCTGTCAGCCCCTGGCCCAGATCACCTGAGCTGGAGGGTTCTCAAGATGCTATTTTTGTCTGACAATGATGCGGCAGACAAGTTCCTCGCCCTTGTCAATGCCTGCCTGCGGGTTGGGTATTGGCTGGCGTACTTCAAGGAGTCGGTTTCGGTTATTATCCCGAAACCTGGCAAACCCAATTATTCAACACCGAAGATGTTCAGGCCCATCGTGCTCCTGAACACCCTCGGCAAACTTGCTGAGAAGATGCTGGCTAACCGCTTGCAGTTCGAGGCACTTGAACATGGGATCTTTCATCCCAATCAGTTTGGTGGCGTCAGGCAACACTCGACAGAGGATTTTTTTTTTTTTTTTTTTATCAAATTATTTATATCCCGGCGCCCGATAGCAGTCCGGCGTTACGAATACAAGACGAAACGTAAACTAAACCTCCAACGTCTAACGGTACGTAGAGGGCGATAAGGCTCGCGAAGCTAGAACAAGCGTCCTCGAAAGTACGCCACGTAGACCGCGCGGTGCGAAGCACCGCGCCATCGTCAAAAACGGTACCACGACCACCATCCGCACAACCGGCTCCGCCACAGTCGCCCGCGAGGGCAGTCGGACGAGGGTCCCGTGCCAGGGGACCCAACTTAGTCTGGTGACTGAAGGCACCGGCTACCGATCGGCATCGAATTGCCGTTTCCCGAGGTAAGGCCGGTCCGGATAAAGCCGGACCTAAAGCCGAGAATCTGCCCTGTGCAACGCCGCGTCTCCCAAAGGAGCCAGCGCACACGTCGGGCTGAGGGCCTACTCATGGCGGGCGCTCTCCGATCGTCCCCTCCGGAAAGGCGAACGTCGTGGGGAAGACGAGAATGAACTCAAGAATGCGATGACCGTCGAAGCGGTCCCGCGGAATGCGAATCCGGCCCTCCTCGTAGAGGGGGCAGTGATTGATGATGTGGTGACGGGTCTCAAAGGCACCGCACCGACAACGGATGTCATCACCTGACAGACCGAAGCGAGACCGATAAGCCCCGATTGGGGCATGGTTCGTGATTGCTCGGGTAAAGCGCGCCACAATGGGCAGCCTCCCGTGATGCAAGAGAGTGAGCCAGGGGCCGCCCTTGGCGGCCGTGGGCTGGAGCGGTTTACCCCTCGCGGTGAGCGGGTAGAAATTGCGGCCCTGATATTTCGGGGTGTGGAATAGGCGAACCCACTCCTCCTCCGCCGCATCGGACGCGAGAGCAAGCGCCATGTTCAGCGTGCGCTTGGGATGGCGACCCAACGAGGGATGCGACTCAGTCGCAGCCTCATGAGCCTCGAGATGAGGGCCCCACCGCATCTTCGACGGGACATAGTGAAAGGAGACGACCCGGCCAGGATCGGCCGAGAGCCAGTCTCGGAGAACCGAGCAAGCCGCGATCGAGCGCGACTGCCCAGAATGGACGCTGGCATCCAACAACAGGTTGACGGATGCCGGTGAGTCGGTGAACACGTGAACCCGCCAGAGGTCAGGTGTTCGGAGAGCGGCCACCACCCCCATTGAGAGGGCAATGAGCTCCGCATCGGGGGCGGTCGCCTTACCGGCAGCCACCTTCGAGCGGACACCCGGGCCAGGGCCATGAAACACGACGCACGCTGCGACCGCCTGGAGAGTCTTGTCCCGGGGGACAGACCCATCACAGGCAACCGAGACACACTCGAACCTGCCCCGCCCGGACTCGAAAAGGCGATCGAGCGCCTGCTTGTGAAGCTTGGCCGCCTCCTTCCCTTTCGGGATGACGAGGTCAAGCTCGATCTGAGACCCGTAAAGGTCCCTGATGCGATTCCCAGGCCTGGCCTCCGAAGAGGTCGGGTCGAAGGTCTCGTGCACGGTGCCATAAGCTAAGGCAACATCTGTGAGAGGAGAGGGGTACATGCGCAGGAGCGCAGGCACCTCCCGGGCCAGTCCGGCTAAGGACATGGGGTGAGAGACTTCCACGCCATCATCTGGTGACCGCCCCAAAAGGCGAATCGTCGGATGCTGGCTGTAGAGCGTGTTATGCCGATGGATGCTCCGGTGAGAGAGCTTCCGAAGGTGCAAGTGGATGGGGAGGAGGCCCGCAATGGACTCCACGGCCCCGCCGGTGGTAGTGCGGAAGGCACCAAGAATCCACAGAGCGGCTTTGCGCTGCATCTGCGAGTACATTTTGAGGATGCCCTTGATCCGGGCACCCTCGTAATACCACAAGCGACTCCCGTATGTTGCCACCGGAAGTACGCATGCGCGATAGAGGAGACGCCGCTGTTCGGCGTTCATACCCCTGGTTGAATTGCCAAGCATCTTCATCGCCAGGACGGTGGTGAGAGCTTTGGTGGAGTAAAAGCGCACGTGCTCGGTAAAGCGGAGTGCACGATCAAAATAGAAACCCAAGTACCTCCAGAAGGGCTTTGGTTTCAGCGGGGAATCCCCAGTGAAGGGAGCGAAGCCAAGATCCACCGCGGGATTCTCATCCCTCGGGTTCCTGGAAAAGTGGAACGCCTCGTTCTTCGAGTGTTCCAAAGCTAACCCAAGGGCAGACACGAGGCGGCTAACCACCCCGTACAACTCCCTGAGCTTAATGAGATTCTCTTCCCATGTTTTCGACTGGATGACGATAGTACCATCGTCCACATACGAGATAAGAGCGCCGCGGCGGATATCCACAACGAGCTGGAACAGGCGCATCACAGGCACCATGCAAATAGCTGACAGGACCGGAGACAGGGCAGAGCCCTGTCCCACGCCCACGTCAGCCTGGCACGGGTGAGAGGTGTCAGCCCCCACTTGTACCGAGTAGACCGGCCCACCAAGTAGGACTGGAAGAATCTCACGACCTCCGCAGGGAACCCGAGGCAGATCATGATGGCAATCAACACGTCATGGTTGATGGAAGGGAAGAACTGAGTGAGATCGAAAGCGACCACGCTCGTCTTGAGCTTCTGGGCCCAGCTGGCCCGTATGAGATGAGTAAGATAGAGCCCGGCATCCTCGGTCGAGTGTTGCCTGACGCCACCAAACTGATTGGGATGGAAGATCCCATGTTCAAGTGCCTCGAACTGCAGGCGGTTAGCCAGCATCTTTTCAGCGAGTTTGCCAAGGGTGTTCAGGAGCACAATGGGCCTGAACATCTTCGGCGTTGAGTAATTCGGTTTGCCCGGCTTCGGTATGATAACCGAAACCGACTCCTTGAAATACGCCGGCCAGTACCCAACCCGAAGGCAGGCATTGACAAGGGCGAGGAATTTGTCTGCTGCATCATCGTCAGACAAAAATAGCATCTTGAGAACCCTCCAGCTCAGATGATCCAGGCCGGGGGCTGACAGGTTGGAACACTTCCCAAGCACGTCCCGGAGCTCGACCCTACTAAACGCCACCCACTCACGGGCGGCCCTTTCGGGAAGATCATCCAAGACGGTCAGGTCGATGGGCCTGTCAGACGCAGAGTTGTAAGTGGAATGCAGGGCATCCCATAACTGCAGTAGTGATGTGCAAGGCTCCCCGTCTTTCAGGATAGCTTCGTACGTCGGAAGCGAGCGCGCCTTGGTCCACTCCATGAGGTCCCAAGGTCGCATCTTCGTGAAAGCAACTTCATGAATACGAGAGTCATAAAATTTGCGTTTGGTAACGCGGACAAGCCGCCGATATTCCGTATAAGCCTCCGGAAGCCTACTAGCCCGATATTCGTCTAGTGCGCGCGAGCACTCCGGAGTCCACCAGGGTTTGGGTGACCGAGAAGCTCGGACTGACTTTGCATGAGCGGTCCAGGCGTTGGCGGCGGCCAGGGAGATACCCTGGGCCGCGGCCTCAATAGCATCAGGGGAATCGAGATCCCCCCAATCAAGACCCCCGAAGCCACCACGAAAGTGCTTCATGAAGTCCTCGAAGTCATCTTCTTTGATCTGGAAGCGACGTGCTCCGTCTCCAAAGAAGGGAATAGGCAACGCGACAGAAAGCGGAGCATGATCCGAAGGGAGCATCTCGTCTTCCGACACATTGTGAACAAGTCCCGCTGTCGTATCCTCCGGCAGGAACATGAGATCGATGACCGAAGACCTATGGCCCACGATCCGGGGGAAGTGAGTGGGGGAGCGATGCTCCCGGACACTAACAACCACCCCAAGCCTCATGGCGACATCGATCAGGGTGTCAGCCATGTGATTATTATTCGGGTAATCTGGATCCCAGATCCGCGAATGGCAATTGAAGTCCCCTCCCATGTAATTCAACCGTGGGAGGCGATCAACATTGTCTGACAGCCAACAAATGGCCGTCGAGTCATCGTCTGAGTAGACGTTGAGCAAGTTGACAGGGACGTCACCGTCCGACTGAAAAGTGATCAACAGGATATCCCGATGATCAACAATGTCCGTGCGAAACGCCGGGCGCAGATGCTCCAGGCGTTTCGACACGAACATCATGACCCGGGGGGTGTCATCATCCCCACGTGGCCTGCGAAAAAAGCACATCCACCCCGGATGAGTCGGGGCCCCGATGACCGGAGCGCCTTCCCTGTCCGACATCGAGATCGTGCGTCGAATGAGCCTCCACGGCGGCTCTTGAATACATACTACATCGACCGTCTTCTCCTTAGTCTCTAGCATGGTGGAAACTAAATCATAATTTTTCGCTACATTATGAGATAGTATAGAAAGTGCCCGTAGCGGTCCCTCAACCATTATGAGTCACCGGGGGTCCCTTCGCCTTAGGCGGCCTGGGGAAGACGTCAGCGGGAAGTCCGAGCGGCCCAGGGGACCGTCGACGCACCTCATCGCGTTCATAGCGAGCCATTATCCACTCGCGATTGAACTGGTTCTTCCAGAAGTGACACTTCGTGGAATCAGCGGCGTGAGCCCCCCCGCAGTTGACACAGCGGTCGGGGTGGGGACAGGGGTCGCCTGCGTACTCGACAGAGGATGCAGGGCTCTATCTCACTCATCTCGTATGGGCTGGCTGGGCCCAGAAGCTCAAGACGAGTGTGGTCGCCTTTGATGTAAAGGTTGGTATGGGGGGGTTGGTAGACCTAGTATACTTAACACTCCAAAGCTGAATACAACCACTAATTGGATTGAATGAAGCTACACAGAGTGACACAAGTAAAAGATCTAAGGAGGCTGATCAGGTGTTGGCTGGTTAACCACCAGCCAACAGCCTCCAAAATAAACAAGGACAAACATCGCCACTATGATATCTGCCTGTAGGGGGTAGCACCCCTTACACTCGGGGGTTCAATCTACAAAGAAATAATAAATCAAAGAACAGTTCTAAAGTTAGAACTGTCTTTAGGGTTGGACTTTCGACCATAGAGAGTACTATTCTCTTTGGTCATTAACAACAGTCCCTCGTTACTTAACGATGGTCCTGTAGGCACTGCGCCTTACAAGCTCCTGGATGACATCCCGGATCACAGCAAACTCAGCTTGCACTTTCGCTTTCCGAAGGCGTTCGGCAGTCTTCTCGGGCGTGCGATCAACCAGTTCGTGCACCCAATCGTACGGCAGATCCTCATGATTAGGATCCAGCCGTACGTCGGCATTGACAAAGTCATTTACGTTGGCGATATCGTCCCATGTATCGAATTTGTAGTAGTGTGATAATGTGTCTGCTACCTTATTCAAATGACCTTTGATATATCATATATCAAAGTCGAATCTTGATAGATATTCCATCCATCGAGTCTCTTGTCCTGACAGTCTGCGCTGTCAACTATATCGATGTAAAAAATAGCTACCTGAAGTAGCTATCTTTCTCAGATATTTTGTGGTCAATTCTGACCCCAATAATAGAGGATGGCTACCTGAAGTAGCCCTCCTTAGACAGTGTACCCTATATGGCCACTAATCCTCATGCCGGAATAATGTATTCCAAGCTTGAGTTGAGGGAGGTGGTCTAGGTGATGTACCTTGGACCAGTTTACTTCGAGTATGCGTAATGATAGCTCGAACTATAGATGATGACGAACCAGGTGGTTCGTCTTCCCAACCAACATGTCGTTGGTATGATTGGGATATATGTGGAGGCTGTTCATTTGAACAGCGCTCCTTGCTGGTCTGTTCAGTCCAGCGATCAATGGATTTATCCGTATACCAGGGGCCCCGTCGGTATGACGTGGTCCCTAGATTTCATTGAGCAGGTTCATCCGCTTGCAGGGCACCTCTTACAGATGGTACCCTGCCCTGTCTAGGGGTAACAGGACGTGGATTACATGCATCCCCGTCAATTGACTTGTCTCGATCCGAGGCAGGTCTATCATGATCCTTGTACAAGGATCTACTACCATCCGATGAAGAATTGGATGGTTCATCTCCCAGACCGACATGTTGTCGGTAGGACTGGGATGCCTGAGGCTGCTCATTCGAACGGCGCTCCTCGCTGGTCTGTGCAGTCCAGTGATTGACTATTGCATCAGTGCATGAGGGGCCCCGTCGATATGACGTGGTCCCTACATTTCCTGTTTCAAACGTTCGTGACGTGGACATTGTATTCTCCCGTACAGGAGGCGGGTTTTGCGCACGTTCATAGGCTCTATGGTGTGCTCGAGCTTGCGAGCTAGTCTCGACGTCTTGACGAGGCTGACGCAAGCTCTGATTTACTGCCTCCATCATGGCTTCAGATGGGGGTAGTGCAATGTTCTCTGGATGCATAGAACGTCTACTACTGCGAGAGCATATACTGCTCTCGCACTCCGCTTGGACAACGGTCTCCCATTTCTTGCAGATCGATTTAAGTGCCTCCTGCACTTTGTTACGAGGTAGATGGCTCAATTCTTGAGCCATTAGGTCCAAAAGCGCATTGCGCTCCTCAACAGCAGAAATATCGCTGCAAGGGGCCTTCGGAATCGAAGGTCCCTCGTTGTGTTTCTTTTGCGCACGTCTGCTCTGACGTGCAGCCGATGAGAGTTCGGTCAATGAACTTTTGGACATAAACATTAATGTACCGCCATCATTATGGCGGTTCTGGGGCACGCCAAGTATTCCTGGCACACTCGGGCATACTGATGTCCTCAGTATGTCCTCAGGGGATGTGTGTGTGATGTCGATAGCCTCCCGCTTTCGACAAGCTTCCGATAACGTACTAGTGACACTAGTATTGTCATTATGGACTGTCCGAGCTGTCGATTCGACATCTCGGGCTGAATAACTATTATTGTTGTGATATAATAGTCCTTGAGTAATGCGCTCAGATTTTGCTGAGTGCTGGGGATAGCTAGGATGGCGATGTTCGCCTTCCTCTACAGGTGTGATATACTTCACACCGCTACTATGGCTTCGGGCTGTTGTATCAACAGCCTGAACTGATTCTTGGTCATGTCTACGACGTGACCGCGTGTCATGTGTGGGGTAGGGCAGTCGAGAATCACTCTTGATGCCCTCACACAGACGAAACGTTACACGCTTCGTCATTGAAGGTTTCGACGCCAACATCGAGGGATGCCTAGACGCTGGTTGGGAATGCAATACTTCGCGTTCCCTCCTGCGATGACAAGATTCCTTCTTGACATCAGGTTTTATAGTTGGGGATCCCATCGTGACTACAATGGGTTCCTGTGTGTGTCTGGCCTCATGAACGGACGTTCGTGGGCTTGAGGAACGCTCACGTCAAGCATATTCACATTCTCGAACATGCTCCTGGCAACCATATCCATGGTCGGCGCCCCAACATTTCCAGATGGGAATATCAGCACAACAGTTTGTGCACTTATAGGGGATTGGTTCTCGATGCTTTCGAGATCCATACTGCGGGTTCTCATGTAACTGAGCACCTTCTGGACGAGCATATTCTGCTCTAGAATCACTATACCCTCTGGGGAGGGTACTAGCTGCCTGCTTAGAATGTCTCTGAGCATCAGACTGACCAGGTGATGACCTGGCAGTAGCAGTAAAGTTCTCAGACTTCTGAGTACTCTTCAGAGGACTAGATCCTCTTCTATTAGAAGGGTATTCTCTATGGAGACTGCCCTTTGGGTACTGAGGAAATTCCTCAGTACTATACTGCCCCATTGATGATGTGGCAGTCCTACCAGAGTGTCCAGACTTCTGGGCACCCTTATAGAGTCTATAATCTACTCTACTAGAAGGGGATTCTCTATTGAGAATGCCCTCTAAATGCTGAGGATATCCCTCAGCATTATACTGCCTCATTGATGATGTGGCAGTCAGAACAGTCCCTAGGACAGGTGCTGTTCTATGTAAGGAAGCTAGGGTAGCTCCAGGGGGGTTATCTGGTGCACCTTCACCAGACCAATGGGATAGCATGGTGCCAGTTCTGCCACCATGCTTGGATGGAGAGGTAGAGTAGGTAAAATGTGGCATTTTTCAATACCAATTGAAAGAGTATTCAAAAAAATGTAAAGGTTGGTATGGGGGGGTTGGTAGACCTAGTATACTTAACACTCCAAAGCTGAATACAACCACTAATTGGATTGAATGAAGCTACACAGAGTGACACAAGTAAAAGATCTAAGGAGGCTGATCAGGTGTTGGCTGGTTAACCACCAGCCAACAGCCTCCAAAATAAACAAGGACAAACATCGCCACTATGATATCTGCCTGTAGGGGGTAGCACCCCTTACACCCACAATAGTGTGCACTTGGTCGATAATTCGACCATGCAACGAATAGATTCCTATCTTGGAGGAGGGAACACATAGGACGTTCTCTCCCCCTCTATTCTCGCTCCATATAAGATTGTTTTCAATCTTAAATGACGGATGGTGCTTTGGGTTCGCAAGCACCTTCTTGAATAGAGAATCCTTACTTTTAATGTCAGCGAGGAATGTATCGTTCTCCACTAGGTTTTCGATGTGAGTACACAGATCTTCGCCCTTTGCTCTTGACTCAAATACTGTTGGATCATGAGTGGTGGCCGCTCTTCGAACACCTGACCTCTGGCGGATACACGTGTTCACTGACTCGCCGGCGTCCGTCAACTTGTTGTTGGATGCCAGCATCCATTCTGGGCAGTCGCGTTCTATCGCGGCGTGCTCAGTCCTCCGGGAATGGCTCTCGGCCGATCCAGGCCAGGTCATCTCATTTCACTATGTCCTGTCGAAGATGCGGTGGGGCCCCCATTTCGAGGCTCATGAGGCTGCAACAGAGTCACATCCCTCTTTGGGCCGTCGTCCCAGGCGCATGCTGAATGTGGCGCTTGCTCTTGCATCCGATGCGGCAGAGGAGGAGTGGGTTCGCCTGTTCCACACCCCGAAGTATCAGGGTCGCAATTTCTACCCGCTCACTGCGAGGGGTAAGCCGCTCCAGCCAACGGCCGCCAAGGGCGGCCCCTGGCTCACTCTCTTGCATCACGGGAGGCTGCCCATTGTGGCTCACTTTACCCGCGCAATCACGAACCATGCTTTTTTTTTTTTTTTAAATCAAATTATTTATATCCCGGCGCCCGATAGCAGTCCGGCGTTACGAATACAAACGAACCCGTAAACTAAACCTCAAACGCCTAACAGTACGTAGAGGGCGATAAAGCTCGCGAAGCTAAAACAAGCGTCCTCAAGAGTACGCTACGTAGACCGCGCGGTGCGCAGCACCGCGCCATCGTCAAAAACGGTACCACGACTACCATCCGCACAACCAGCTCCGTCACAGTCGCCCGCGAGGGCAGTCGGACGAGGGTCCCGTGCCAGGGGACCCAACTTAGTTCGGTGACCGAAGGCACCGACTACCGATCGGCATCGAATTGCCGTTTCCCGAAGTAGGGCCGGTCCGGGGGAGGCCGGACCTGACGCCAAGAATCCACCCTGTGCAACGCCGCGTCTCCCAAAGGAGCCAGCGCACACGTCGGGCTGAGGGCCTACTCATGGCGGGCGCTCTCCGATCGTTCCCTCCGGAAAGGCGAACGTCGTGGGGAAAACGAGAATGAACTCGAGAAAGCGATGACCGTCGAACCGGTCCCGCGGAAAGCGAATCCGGCCGTCCTCGTAGAGGGGGCAGTGATTGATGATGTGGTGACGGGTCTCAAAGGTGCCGCACCGGCAACGGACGTCATCACCTGACAAACCAAAGCGAGACCAATAGGCCCCAATTGGGGCATGGTTCGTGATTGTGCGGGTAAAGCGCGCCACAATGGGCGGCCTCCCGTGATGCAAGAGAGTGAGCCAGGGGCCGCCCTTGGCGGCCGTGGGCTGGAGCAGTTTACCCCTCGCGGTGAGCGGGTAGAAATTGCGGCCCTGATACTTCGGGGTGTGGAACAGGCGAACCCATTCCTCCTCCGCCGCATCGGACGCGAGAGCAAGCGCCACATTAAGTGTGCGTTTGGGAAGACAACCCAGGGAAGGGTGCGACTCCATCGCAGCCTCATGAGCCTCGAGATGGGGGCCCCACTGCATCTTCGATGGGACATAGTGAAAGGAGACGACCCAGCCAGGATCAGCCGAGAGCCAGTCTCGGAGAACCGAGCAAGCCGCGATCGAGCGCGACTGCCCAGAATGGACGCTGGCATCCAACAACAAGTTGACGGATGCCGGCGAGTCGGTGAACACGTGAACCCGCCAAAGGTCAGGTGTTCGAAGAGCGGCCACCACCCCCATTGAGAGGGCAATGAGCTCCGCATCGGGGGCGGTCGCCTTACCGGCAGCCACCTTCGAGCGGACACCCGGGCCAGGGCCATGAAACACAACGCACGCTGCGACCGCCTGGAGAGTCTTGTCCCGAGGGACGGACCCATCGCAGGCAACCGAGACGCACTCGAATTTGCCCCGCTCGGACTCGAAAAGGCGATCAAGCGCCTGTTTGTGAAGCTTGGCCGCCTCCTTCCCTTTCGGGATGACGAGGTCAAGCTCGATTTGAGACTCATAGAGGTCTCGGATGCGGTTCCCAGGCCTGGCCTCCGAGGAGGTCGGGTCAAAGGACTTGTGAACGGTGCCATATGCCAGGGCAACATCCGTGAGAGGAGAAGGGTACATGCGCAGAAGCGCAGGCATCTCCCAGGCCGGTCCGGCTAAGGACATGGGGTGAGAAACCTCCACACCATCATCCGGTGACCGTCCCAAAAGGCGAATCGTCAGATGCTGGCTGTAAAGCGTGTTATGCCGATGGATGCTCCGGTGAGAGAGCTTCCGAAGGTGTAAGTGAATGGGGAGGAGGCCCGCAATGGACTCCACGGCCCTGCCGGTGGTAGTGCGGAAAGCACCAAGAATCCACAGAGCGGCTTTGCGCTGCATCTGTGCGTACATTTTGAGGATTCCCTTGATTCGGGCACCCTCGTAATACCACAAGCGACTCCCGTATGTTGCCACCGGAAGTACGCATGCGCGGTAGAGGAGACGCCGCTGTTCGGCATTCATACCCCTGGTCGAATTACCAAGCATCTTCATCGCCAAGACGGTGGTGAGAGCTTTGGTGGAATAAAAGCACACGTGCTCGGTAAAGCGAAGTGCACGATCAAAATAGCAACCCAAATACCTCCAAAAGGGCTTTGGTTTCAGTGGGGAATCCCCGGTGAAGGGAGCAAAGCCAAGATCCACAGGGGGATTTTGATCCCTCGGGTTCCTGGAGAAGTGGAACACCTCATTCTTCGAGTGCTCCAAAGCCAACCCAAGGGCAGACACAAGGCGGCTAACCACCCCGTACAACTCCCTGAGTTTAATGAGATTTTCCTCCCATGTTTTCAACTGGACGACGATAGTACCATCGTCCACGTACGAGATAAGAGCACTGCGGCGAATATCCACCACGAGCTGGAAGAGGCGCATCACGGGCACCATACAAATAGCCGACAGGACCGGAGACAGGGCAGAGCCCTGCCCCACACCCACGTCAGCCTGGCACGGGTGAGAGGTGTCAGCCCCCCACTTGTACCGAGTAGACCGGCCTACCAAGTAGGACCGGAAGAACTTCACGACCTCCGCGGGGAACCCGAGGCGGATCATGATGGCAATCAACACGTCATGGTTGATGGAAGGAAAGAACTGAGCGAGATCAAATGCGACCACGCTCGTCTTGAGCTTCTGGGCCCAGCCGGCCCGTACGAGATGAGTGAGATAGAGCCCGGCATCCTCGGTCGAGTGTTGCCTGACGCCACCAAACTGATTGGGATGGAAGATCCCATGTTCAAGAGCCTCGAACTGCAGGCGGTTAGCCAGCATCTTCTCAGCGAGTTTGCCAAGGGTGTTCAGGAGCACAATGGGCCTGAACAACTTTGGCGTCGAGTAATTCGGTTTGCCAGGTTTCGGTATGATGACCGAAACCGACTCCTTGAAATACGCCGGCCAGTACCCAACCCGGAGGCAGGCATTGACAAGGGCGAGGAATTTGTCCGCCGCATCATTGTCAGACAAAAATAGAATCACGAACCATGCCCCAATTGGGGCTTATAGGTCTCGCTTTGGATTGTCAGGTGATGACATCCGCTGCCGGTGCGGCGCCTTTGAGACCCGCCACCACATTATTAATCACTGCCCCCTGTATGAGGAGGGCCGGATTCGCATCCCCCGGGACCGATTCGACGGTCACCATTTTCTCGAGTTCATTCTCGTCTTCCCCACGACGTTCGCCTTTCCGGAGGGAACAATCGCAGAGCGCCCGCCATGAGTAGGCCCTCAGCCTGACGTGTGCGCTGGCTCCTTTTGGAGACGCGGCATTGCACAGGGCAGTTTCTTGGCTTTGGGTCCGGTTTCCCCAGACCGGCCTTACCTCGGGAAACAGCAATTTGATGCCGATCGGTAGTCAGTGCCCTCGGTCACTGGACTAAGTTGGGTCTCTTGGCACGGGACCCTCGCCCGACTGCCCTCGCAGGCGACTGTGGCGGAGCCGGTTGTGCGGACAGTAGTCGGCGTACCGTTTTTGATGAAGGTGCGGTGCTGCGCACCGCGCAGTCCACATAGCATACTTTTGAGGCCGCTTGTTCTAGCTTCGCGAGCTTTATCGCCCTCTACGTACCATTAGGCGTTTGAGGTTTAGTTTACGGGTTCGTGTGACGGTGTGATATTGGGTATGGTCACCTGACATGCCCAAAGGCCATGGACAACAGTAGCATATGATTAGTAATCATTGTTTGTATTCCATCTTCGGACTTAGAATACAGAATGCACACTTTACTCCTGAACCTACACCCCCCGTTTGAAGGTTCTGGGAGCCGTGCCACACCATGGTACATCGCGTACACCGCCGCCCCTGCATAGGGTCACAACGCCCCTCCTCTAGGGCTACAAGAGCCCAGTGTTGGGTCACAACACCCCTAAGCCTAGGGTTACAAGGCCTTCCTCACGAAGACTGGCGCTCACTCATGTGATAGCTGCCGTCCTAGTGCCTTGGTTACTACTTCGTGGCAGGGCGCTTGTTCATACGAGCTGCCGGCCTTCCTCCTCTACCTCCGAAGGCAGGGCTCTACTCCCAGAGTGGATGCCGGCCTCTCCTTCATCTCTCGAGGCAAGGCATAGCTTCCCACAAGCATTGCCGGCCTCGAACCCTATCCAGCTTCTACCAGCGAGAAGTCCGACGAACGCCCGATGTCTCAGCACCGGCATCACAGTTCATTTGTATTCGTAACGCCGGACTGCTATCAGGCACTGGGATATAAATAATTTGAATAAAAAAAAAAAAAAAAATACTGTTGGATCATCTTTCGATGATACAACCTGACTGACGACATCTCCATTTGCTTCAGCGCTCTTAGCTGCTGCGGCAGCCATTTCTGACGCCTGTACGTCATGCTCCTGGATGACATCCCGGATCACAGCGAACTCAGCTTGCACTTTCGCTTTCTGAAGGTGTTCGGCAGTCTTCTCAGGTGTGCGATCAACCAGTTCGTGCACCCGATCGTATGGCAGATCCTCATGATTAGGATCCAGCCGTACGTCGGCATTGACAAAGTCATTTACGTCTCCAACGCTTCATGGTCCATTACCATGTGGATACGATATCCAATGAGCTTGTCCTCCCATTTCAGGAGGGCCTCTAAAATGGCTATCGTTTCTTGCTCGAAGACACGATAGTGTCTTTGAGTGTTGGAGAATTTCTTCAACATAAATCCTGCAGGCCTACATGTCTGCCATGTAGGTCCTTGGCCGTACATTGCGCCGACTCCTGTGACAGATGCGTCGCAGATCACCCATATGGGTTTGGCTAATCGATGATCAATCGGCTTAAGCACCGGCGTTGAACAACAGATGCGCTTAATCGACTCAAAACATGTTTCATGTATCAGTCGCCAGCAGAATGATTGACCATTCTGTGTCATTGAAGAAAGTGGTGATGTGTACGCCGAAATATCTGGCAGGAAATGCGCCAGATATTGTACGAGGCCCAGAAACCTCTGGACGTCATTGTAGTTGCATGAATGTCTCCAGTTATGGATGTGTCCCATCTTATCTTCCGCGGCGTGTAATCCTTCCAAGTCGATTACATGCCCTAAGCAATCCACCTTATTGGCGTACAGCTCTACTTTCTCGGCTTTCAGGTAAAATTGATTTTCCCTGATTTTCTGGAACATGAGCTTGAGGTGCTGCTCATGCTCCTCTATGGAGTTACTGTAGACAAATAGATCATCCAAGTATACGTGAAGAAATATCCCGATAAATTCTCAGAATATCATAGTCATCACACGTTGAAACGTGGCTGGCGCCTTACAGTCCCCGATCTGCATTGTATGGCTCACAAATGTGCCATAGATCGTGGCAAACACGCTTTTAGGCATGTCAGGAGGATGCGTCCGAACTTGTTCGTACGCATCTGAAAAATCGATCTTCGATTTTATCTTCACTCTTGCGACATCCAGTTGGATTTGATCCTGATCTGGAAACGGCGTAACGTCCTTGACAGTATTATCGTTACGCTTTCAACAGTCGATTACAGTTCGTAATTGTCCGTCTTTCTTGAGAATACAAAGCATCAGTGCAGCCTGTTCCGTCTGCACCGCTTCCCACCATCCTGCACAAGTGTACTTCGTGATCTTCTCCATAAGCTGGGGCTTAAGAGAATCAGGACACCTCAGCAGGTGGTAGCGATACTGCTTCGAATCATTGATTAAATTAATTCGATGATTCACTCCGCGTACAGGAGGTAATTCCTCCAGCACGCCGTTCATAATTTCTTGACACAAGGCTAACCACTGCTCTTTGAGCCTTGGTATGTCAGCCTTGGTCAGCAGACCCATGTCCGCGACCTTACGTTCATGGTCTGCTGCCACAGCTCTAAAAGCTGCCATGACGTACTCATTCTCAAATGGGTCATCCTCTTCCTCTGGTACTACGGTGAATGTTCACCGTAATTCCTCATGGTGCTCTGCACTGGGGAACCGTTCGCAGGTAAATTCCTGCACGATCTCCTTGATTTCGCAAAGATCCTTAAGAGTATTATATTTACTCTTACCACTATTCAGGATGGTAGGCACTTTGTCTACCATCTGCTCTACATCCTCTCTACTGAGCGTAACACCATCTTCCATGATTACTGGAAATGGTGTTGGCAGTCCCGATCCAGGACTATGTGCTTCCGCATCATCTTCCTCTTCGATCGTGACTGAACATCTCTCCGTTGAAGGCGGGTTAGCCTGCATCGAGCTCTCCCCCTTTTTCAGGTTGAACTTCCGACCATAGAGGGTACTCTCCTCTTCGGTCATTAACAGAGGGCCCTTGTTACTTAACGATGGTCCTTTCAGCACTGCGTCAATATCTACTTCCTCGACAATATGTCTGCCCTTGGGTTGGCTCTCGAGCACTCAAAGAATGAGGTGTTCCACTTTTCCAGGAACCTGAGGGATGAAAATCTGTCAGTGGATCTTGGCTTTGCCCCCTTCACCAGGGATACCCCACTGAAACCCAAACCCTTTTGGAGGTATCTGGGCTTATATTTTGATCGTGCACTTTTGCGTGGTCCACATAGCATACTTTCGAGGATGCTTGTTTCAGCTTCGCGAGCCTTATCACTCTTTATGTACCGTTAGGCGTAGAGGTTTAGTTTATGCGTATTTTTGTATTCATAACGCCGGACTGCTATCAGGCGCCAGGATATAAATAATGTGTTCAAAAAAAAAAAAAAAAACACCATTCATGAGACCTTTGACCTGACCTCCTCAGAGGCCAGGCCTGGGAATCGCATCCGGGACCTTTACAACACTAACGACCACCCTGAGCCTCATGGCGACATCAATCAGAGTGTCAGCCATGTGATTATTATTTGGGTAATCTGGGTCCCAGATTCGCGAATGGTAATTGAAGTCCCCCCCCATGTAATTTAACCGTGGGAGGCGATCAACGTTGTCTGACAGCCACTGAATGGCCATCGAGTCATCATCCGAGTAGATGTTGAGCAAGTTGACAGGGATGTCACCATCCAACTGAAATGTGATCAACAGGAGGTCCTGGTGATCAACAATGTCCATCTGAAACGCCGGGCAAAGATGCTCCAGGCGCTTCAAAACGAACATCATGACTCATGGGATGTCATCGTCCTCATGTGGCCTACAGAAGAAGCACATCCACCCTGGATGAGTCAGAGCCCTGATGACCAGAGCACCTTCCCTATCCGATGTCAAGATTGTGCATTGAATGAGCCACCACGGCGGCTCTTGAATACATACCACGTCAACAGACTTCTCTTTCGTCTCTAGTATGGTGGAAACTAAGTCATAATTCTTTGCTACATTCTGACTCAGTATAGAAAGTGTCTGTAAGGGCCCTTCAACCATTACGAGTCACTGGGGGTCCCTTTGCCTTAGGAGGCCTGGGGAAAACATCAGCAGGAAGCCTGAGTGGTCTAGGGGACCACTGACATACCTCATCATGTTTGTAGCGAGCCATAATCCACTCGCGATTGAACTGGTTCTTCTAGAAGTGGCACTTCATGGAGTCAGTGGCATGGGCCCCCCCGCAGTTGACGCAATGGTTGGGGTGGGGGCAAGGGTTGCCCGTAGGAGTCACGGCGATGGGGGGCTGGGCCTTATAGTAGGCACTAAGGACCTGGTGATATTCTGCACTATGCGAACCTCTGCACTTCAAACACGTGTGACCCTGATTGGGACACAGGCGCTCAATGTGGCCCCACTGCATGCAGCGAGGACACAGAGGGACACCGGCGTGCCTTTTGGCAGCGCAAATGAAGCAGCTGTATCTGTAAATAAGGACTTGTTTACCCTCCAGCTGCTTGAGGTTGGACCCCTTCTTGGAGTCCCAAATGTTGAACCACACGGTCACGGAGTCCGAGAACTTGGAGTTCCGGATGACACGCAGGCGCATGGCCAGGGGGAAAGTGGAGAGGAGTGCATTGTGTGCAAAGACCTCCTCCATCTTTGAAACAGTAAGAATGTCCCCCTCCTCCTCGCCGAAGCAGAAGGGAGCAGAAACAATCTTGAGATAAGACTGTGACTGAGGGATCACGGCCCGAATGGTGGTCCCCTTTGGGTACACCTTAGCGGCCCATGTGGAGATTGTGGCAAGGTCTGTTGCTGTTGGAGGCCATGTAAGATCGACCAACCACCCACCATTGATGGGTGTGATGGCTGAGGCGCATACTGAGCGCTTGTCCATGACAAGTCCCCAGTTGATAGTCTTCATGAGGTGCTCCAGCACAAGCGGGTGCTCCTCAGAAGGGTAGACGAGGGCCTGCTTGTGGCTAGGCCCACTAGTAGTAGACTTGATCTTCTTCCACAGGGGGGCAGAAGACCCAGAAGGAGAGCCAGCACGTTCATGCGCCTGGCGATGAAGACCCGCAATGTCAGCCGGGCTAAGGTCTGGGAACAAGCAGGCAAGATTGGCAATGTCAGCAGTGACAGAGCTGGGCTGACCTCGGCCCCTCTTGCAAGGGTCAGCAGGTGCAGCATAGAAAGGCTGGCCTTGGACCTGCATCTGGGGGGTTGCAGTCACCTTGGCGAACGTGCCCTTGGGAAGTGGATGAGAGGCCTGGTTCACAACTGGGGGAGGCCTGGGGTCCCTTGCCTTCCCTTTCCCTTTTGGGCCAGGTTGGGCAGGGGGGGCGCAGGGTTTGGCAGCAGCCCACAAGTCACGAAAGACCAGGGGAGGGGCTGTATGTTGCCAAATGGGATCAGGGTTGTGGGGGGGCGCAGGCACCCCTGGAACGATGATGTTGGAATGGGGAGCACCAGAAACCAAGTTCCCGGAGCCATCCCAAAGAGCGGTGAAGCCCCTCACTAAGTCCAGTCCTGCCTGGAAAGCGAGCTTGGCCTTGTCGGAATTGGGAGTGGCCACACATGCAGCCTTCTTGGCATTGATAATGGACTGGGTGAACAGCCCAGAGGTGAGACTGGCAAGACTGATCTCCCCCATGGCGAGGGTAACATGAGACAAGATGTCACTGGGAATTGAACCACCCTTCTGGCCCAACATGTTGAGCCAGGAGTCGATTGTATGGAGGGCATGGATGACCACAATGGCATCCATGTGGGCGGCCTCAGTAGTGCCGATGAGGGCAATACCGAGCTCGTTGTGCACGACCCCTTGAGTGTCAGCATCCTGGTATGGGGGGTACCAGGCCTGCGACACAGCAGACGACTCATGAAAGAAGTCCTGATCTTATAGTCCCAATGGCTCATTGGGGGCCCTCTCCTTCGACCTGTGTCACTTGGAGGTGGGGGTGAAGCCACAAGAGAGGGCGATCGGCCTCTCTTGGGGGTGGCAGAAACGTCATCATTGACAGCCATCGGAGTGGACGCCAAGTGCAGCTGAGGAGTGGCACTTGCAGGGAAGCGAGGTGGACCAGGATCAGGCTCATCCATCACCCAGTCGCCACAGCGAGAGGGGGAGGAAGAGGGGGGGGTTGATGGGGAAGGCATTGTCAGCTTGACTGCCACTAATGACATTGCCGGACGTTGAGAACCAGAGGAAGCTGCCGATGGATGGCGACTCCCTCTAGAGGCTGCCTGCTGAGAGGCAGAAGAGGATGACATAGGAGAAAAAGGTTTTGCTCACTGTTCAAGTTTTTGGTGGTGGTGGTTTCTGGAAAAGGAAGGAGTTATTGCTATATATGCTCAATGATATTCATAATATTACTGTTAACAGTAAGTCCCATTCCTTTGAAATATAGGCATCTGTATCTCACAATGTGTGGGTCTGGATGGGTCACTTAGGTGGCAAGGGATCCCCAGTATTTCCAAGTCCAAATTGATGGTGCTTCGTGGCTTCAGATCTGCTTATGTACACTTGATCCCTTTGCCTGTCTTGTCATGGACTTTGCTTCTGACTGATTCTCCTCCTTTGTAGCTTCAGCATCTAGAACTCGGACCTGCCATTCATTGGCCCAAACGACCAAGTTGACCCTTTGCTGACAGAAGTCCATCCTCATCTCAGCATTAGTCCAGAACAGATTCACAGAGTGAGGGCAGGAGGGCAGTTTGAAATCCTTTATAGAGGACCAGCCAGAGGTAGCAGTGGCCTTTTGAGTACCGTTTTTGTATTCAATGAAGGGACTGCAAATGCTTTTGATGAAATACAGTTTGATGATGATCTAAAGAACATACCAAGCCCAGGTCACCCATTTACCCATATCCCTGTCATAAGTGACTAAATCCTGCTGAGCATTGTGTATCTTTAGCTCCTTCTTAAGCTTGAGAAGCTGGTAAGGTGCCAAGTCTTCCCTTGTGAGGGTGTCCTCAAGACTGGGAGGAGGAGGAAGGCCTTGTAGACAGGGAGATGCATGAGTAGAAGGTTTAGAGGAAGAGGGACAACAATAAGGCTTTTTGTGATTCCTAGCAGGAGGTTCAGACAGAGGGGACTTGGGCATTATGGCGAATATGTTGGGATGCAGCTCACCAGTACTGTTTTCCTTTTAAAGGTCCCATTTCCTTATAACCAAGTCAGAATGTTCCTTGGTAGGCAAGACACCAACTCCATACAAGCAACAGAGTCCTTGAACAATGCAAGACCATTGACTCAGGACCTTCAGAGAAGTGACTGTGGACATTGTCAGCAATGACTTGGAAACATAAAGATGCTCAACACAATGCAGATGTGCTCAACATGAGGTGCACATGAGGCACAGAGTCACACAGTCTGTCACTGAAGGAAAAAAATGCAAGGTTAGGGTTTCAGAGAATTTCTTCCTCCCAGGGAATGGGAAGAAGGGAAGGACCACAGAAGAAAGGCATGGAATTGAAAAAACGTCTTGAATTCATTTCACATGACAGGTTATGGTAGAAGAGATAAAATGCACATCTTTGATGGCATCAAGTAAGACCTATCACTTTCCCCTCATAACATTGCATGGCCAGTGGGATAAGCCCCTACGAGCAGTTCGAGCAAATGGTTTTAGGAGCCTGGGTGTGACTAGGAACAACTACAGATATGTGTTTTTCGTATTTCGACATCCTGTATTCGAAGCTGAAGTTAGTGTGGTCCAGAAATTTTGCATTCCTCAGATATCAAAGTTGTTGTGTTTGCTTGTCCACGACTGTACGATATATCTAGACATGGAACAGACTCTTGCACATACTGGTTGGAAGTACTTGTATTAGAATGGTAAGGACGTAATGGCAAAAAAAGGAAAAGCAGGGGAACCAACTTAGGCTTGAACATTGAGCGAGGGATCTTGAGAATCCGACATCGATTTCAACAATAACGTTGTAAAGTTAATCAGTGTTCTTGGTAAACTCGACATGCTCAATGCTGACCGCTGGATAGATCAAAAGCAGCACGAAGGAAAGACTCGACTTCTTTTTTGTGTTGGGTCTGTATACAAATTCAGTAAGATGTCTTCTCAAATGGCGAGGGCTTGACATACCCTGCTGCCAGTTGCCACAGAGCTCGTGGGCCCGCGCCCGGCGTAGTACGGGTATTTGCCCTTGTGGTGCTGCGTCTGGTTGCCCGCAGTGTAGATACGAGGGCCAACATAGCTCCATGCACCGTTGTTAAGAGGTTCTTCCTGCAATTAGACATTGGATATGAGAATTAGACCGAGGTCAGCACAGGAAGAAAACGCGACGTACCTGGCACCAGAGCAGATCTGCGTTGGGGTAGTGATCAAGCTCGGGTGTGATCTATAAAGCGAGCAGCATGTGTGAGAAGAGACATTGTGTGTGAGCGCTACATACGAGATCGTATGGAAAGGGCGAGATCTGCTCCACGCGGCTGATAGCGACATCCTTGATGCCCTTCTGTTCACGTTCCTCGATCAAAGTGTGGTATACTTGACCTACAGCAAGACTAAAATCAGCCCTACTTCGGGGAGCGAGAATAGGGTAAAGGCTCTGCACCGGTGCAAAGGATGTGCCGTTTTATTTCTTGAGGTGGGACCAGAACATCCAGCTGTGTCTCAGGGAGGAAGCGCTGGAAGTGAGTGTCGCCAATCATCTCGGTCAGGTCGGACCGGGCTTTCGCGTGACGCAAGAGACTCTTGGAGAAGAACAGAACGAGCTAGAAGCGACAATATAACATGCATGAGCACTGGGTTGAAACAGCGAGAATTCTTGGCTCACGGGTTTTCGGAAGTCACGGTGGATCTGGCGACGGAGGACGTGGAACTGGCAGTAAAGGACAGGGCAGTTAGTGCGGGGAAGCTTGCGTATTGAGGCTGCTTACATAGTTCGCAGGTGTTCTACCAGACGCCATTAGGAAGCTTAAAAGACCAGAAAATCGGGCGGGACTTACGTGGGGTAAACAACCTGCATGTTACAGTCCTGATGCTGGCGCTCGATCTTCTCTGGAGTGGGGTACACATGCGGATGATCGTCACACAACTGCAAGAAGCGCTCAATCCTCCCACTCGAATGCTCCGGGCCCTGTCCATCGTACCCGTGCGGGAGGCTCATCACCAAACCAGTGCGCTGGAGCCATTTCCTCTCGCCAGCCGCAATGAACTGATCAATGATGCATTGCGCATTGTTCGCGAAATCGCCAAACTGGGCCTCCCACACGGTAAGCGCATCAGGCGAGACGAGAGAGTAACCAAGCTCGAAGCCGAGAGTGCCGAACTCGGACAGCGACGAGTTGCAGATGACGAAACGCGCCTGACTCGAGCCGAGGTCGTTGAGAGGCACGTACTGCTCTTCGGTGACTTGGTCGTGAATCACAGCATGCCGCTGGGAGAAAGTGCCGCGTTCGACGTCCTGTCCTGAGACGCGCACGTGAATCTTCTCGAGCGCGAGGGAGCCAAAGGCGAGAGCCTCAGCGGTGGACCAGTCGATGTTGTTGCCCTCTTCGACAGTCTTACCGCGTGTACTGAGGATGCGGGCGAGGTTCCTGTGAGGCGTGAAGCCGGCGGGAAATTGCGAAATGGCCTTCCCTATACGTTGGAGGGTAGCAGTATCGGAGCCGGTGGGACGGGTTGGCAGGGTTTGATCCGCAAGTTGCTTGGGGGACGGGAATCCTTGCCAGGAGGCCGAGAGCCACTCTTTACTAGTGGGCACGTAATCCTTGGCGGCGGCGGCGGCTTTCTCAAGCATGCCCCAAACCCATTTCTTATGCTCCTCGATGTCCTTCTCCGTGAACGTACCGCGCCCGACCAGGAACTTGGTATACTTCGTAAGAGGCGTAGGCTGCTTCTTGATCGCTTCATACATCCTGGGTTGCGTGAAGCTTGGCTGATCGGTTTCATTGTGGCCGTAACGACGGTAGCACACGATATCGATAACGACGTCCTTCTTGTACTTAGCGCGGTAATCGGCGGCAAGCTGACAGACAAAGTTCACTGCCTCGACATTATCACCATTGACATGGAAAATGGGAGCGTCAATGGCTTTGGCGATATCGGACGGGTATGGGGTGGAACGCGCAAAGCGAGGGTCAGTGGTAAAGCCGATCTGATTGTTGACTATGAGGTGAATGGTGCCGCCAGTGCCGTAGCTGGGAAGGTTGTGGAAGCCCATGGTCTCATAAACAACGCCTTGGCCAGCGAATGCAGCATCACCGTGAATCAGGACGCCCATTGCAGTCGTATGGCTACCCTCATCGTTCTCGAAGTGTTGAATGGCACGTGTCTTCCCGAGGACAACAGGATCCTCGGCTTCAAGATGCGACGGGTTTGCAACGAGTGACAATGATACTTTCTTGCCTGATGGGGTGGGACGGATATAGTTAGCACCAAGGTGGTACTTGACGTCACCCGCTGGCCAGCCGTCCGCAGACGGATCCCCAGCGAACTCGTGCAAGATAGCCTCGATGGGTTTTCGTATGACATTTCCGAGGACGTTTAGCCGCCCACGATGGGGCATACCAATTGTGATGTGCTTCACGCCATGCTCAACGGAGCGGTCTATGAGGGCTTTCATCCCCGGGATGAGGGCTTCGCAGCCTTCGAGGCCAAACCGTTTCTCGTTGGGAAACTTGCTTGCGATAAACTTCTCGAAATTCTCTGACCAGATGAGCCGATCGAGAATCATGCGTTTTTCTTCAACTGTGTAGTTCCAGGGTTTCGGTAGTTCGATGCGCTCTCTAATCCAGTCGCACTGTTCCTTGTCTGGAATGTGAATATACTGAATACCGATAGCACCACCTGAGAAATGCGGAGTCTGTCAGAGACCGCCAACAATATTTGAAACGTAACGTACAGTAGATACGCTGACAGAGCGCAATAATCTCCCGGAGTTTCATCGCCTTGCAGTCCTCCGTAGCGAAATGGGGTAAAATACCGGGGCCTAGAGTAATATCCTTGTCGAGGTCACGCTCAGTGAAGCCGTATCGACTAAGCTCTAACTCGGGCGGTTTGATATCTGCGAGGTCGGCATCAAGGATCCCCAGAGGATCCAACTCGGCCACATGGTGTCCGCGTACTTGGTAGGCACGGACGAGAAGTTGGGCCTGCACAATAAACGGACGTCTATTCATCACGAAGCAGACCCATTACTAACCTTTAAATGCACGTCCAGCTCCGCGCCACCATTAATATGCAGGGCTGGCGCTCCGTCAACAGGTGGAGGTAAGAAAGTTGGAGGAGGCTGAAACGCCTGATCACTCGGCAGACCCTTCTCTAGGCCTGAGAAGTAGGCATCCCACGAACCATGCACTGATTTTGGATCCTCCTTCCACCGACGATACATCTGGTCTGCGTAGTAGGCATTGGTACCATTTGCAAATGGGTCGTTGGGAGAGGGTGATTTCGCAGTCGCAAAGAAACGGTGGGGGATGAGGGATTGCGAGGGCAACGGCCTCGCTGACCTGCACGCTCCCGGAAAGCGTCTCAGGACTTGCCTAGAGAACATAGTCTAGCTAAAGTAGCAGCCAGGCTAGATAACGCCTGGGTGGTAGTGGTGGTTGTAGGGGAGAGAATGTTATGACGAGTAACGTTGCTGTATTTGCTGATGTTTTTCTACATTCGAGTAATGTCGGATCGGCAACTCGGAACTTGCAATCGGTCGGACACGGAAGACGGCTGGCCTTTTTACCTTTACTTACCGATAGTACAGGATCATATCTCCGCAAGCAGGGTGATTATTTGATATGCACCAAGGGCGAAATCAGGAAGAAAGCTGAACTAAGAACAAGTTACGCCCGCGATGCCCATGTGCAATTTACCAACATCGCACCCGAAGGCTGACCTAAGAATGAGCCCCAAAGCTTGTCGAAGCCCGAGGGCATCTCGGCAGTAAGACCTTCACATCTCAGCGCGGCGACGTCTGCCATTTGAACTGATAGATGAATGTCTACCTTGAGCACAATGATCCCACCCCTGTGTTACTGCATGTCGTGGATGATTTCACCGCGCATCGGCGGACAGCTGGGAAATTAAAGCATACCCGCGCACAATGCCATACACCCCACTCAGACCCACCTATTCATCACCACCGCTAGAGGATCTACCGGTAGGCGTTAGATGTAACCATCTTCAATGTGGAACAACAAGTTGTCCAAATCAGCTCTGCAAAACAATACAGTTCCGTGTTCAACATTCCGAATGGCTAGTCATCAAACAGAAACCCCACCAATGCCATTTAGAGCACCTCTGAATCCTCAATCTGTAGCATGAATGATCCCAAGGCGGGCGGCATACGCCATTACATTTGAACGATGGAGTCTGGTATTCAGATTCAATCCTCTCCCATCTTATCTAAGGGTGATGCACAATACACCACAATACAATGGAAAAAAAGTTGTCTTACCATATCTGTTTTCGACCACCACAAAAATGGCGACCGTCCTAACGCTGCCCATTACTGTACCTGTTCTCCCTAAGGGCTACACATCGCCCGCAGTGTCATCTAGCTCTCGCCTGTCTGCGCCCCATCCCACTGGCCACCGTATCCTTTTACCCGTCGGCCAGGCGCATCTCAACCATCTACGTCTTGCGTTGCATCACGCACACGATTTTGACTCGTTCGACGCGCACCTTGCAACAGAACGTGAGGCCAAGGAGAAACTCCTTGCATCGGAGGCCGGTGCTGAAGACGATCTTGGTGTGGGTGACGAGGAAGAGACGGAAGAGCTCTTGGCGCTCGATCCAAAGGAGTGGAAGGTATGCTTACTCATTATTGTTCGATTTGATCTACGGCTCATACATACCCTAATCCCAAATCATTCTGTGTCTATAGAAACAAGATCATTACGCAGTCCTTGGACTGTCGAAGTTCAGATATCAGGCAACTGCTGACCAGATCAAGATCGCTCGTACGTCTCCTGTGTTATTTCTTGATCCAGATTCCAACCCAACCGTTCCAGATCGCAAAAAGGTGCTGAAGCATCACCCCGACAAAAAAGCGTCCAGCACGCCCAATGAGACCATCCTCGGCATCAACGTGAACCAGAACACCAACGACGACGCCTTTTTCAAGTGCATTCAAAAAGCGCATGAGGTCCTTACCAACGCTGAGAAGCGCCGCCAGTTCGACTCTGTCGATCCCGCGTTCCTAGAAGCCGAGGAGGATATTACGGGTGTCACCGCTACTGAGTTCAAGGTCGATACTATATTTTTCTTCGGTCTGGCGCAAGTGGACGAGCACTGAATTTGGGTTACAGAACAAGAAACTAGACTTTTTCAAGACGTTTACCCCAATCTTTGAGTTGTACGAGCGTTTCTCGCGTGTGCAGCCTGTGCCGGGTCTCAAGAAGCTCGAGGCAACCAAGGCAGAAGTCGAGGGCTTCTACGACTTTTGGTACAACTTCGACAGCTGGCGTAGCTTTGAGTGGTGGGATAAGGAGGTGAACGAGGGAAGCGATAGGTGCGGCCTTGCGCTAAACTGCTTCTGTTGACAGCATACTGATCTGGGTTTCGCAGCCGTGACGACAAGCGCTACACGGAGAAGAAGAACAAGTCAGAACGCGCCAGGAGAAAGAAGGAGGACACGGCAAAACTTCGTGGGCTCGTCGATCTGACCCTAAGGCACGTTTCTCCTATTGAATGCTGCGCATCCGGCCACTGACAACGGTCCGTTCAGCCTCGATCCCCGTATCAAGCTGATCAAGCAGGCAGAGAAGGAGGCACGAGAGGCGAAGAAGGCTGCCTCGCAGCCGGGTAAGCCTGCGAAGAAGACGAAGGCACAGGAAGAGGAGGAGAAGAAGAAGGCAGAGGAGGACGCCAAAAAGAGGGAGGAGGAGGAGAAGGTCTGTCCGTGCATTTGCGTCCCAAGACTGATGCTGACGTGGACTAATAACAGGCTGCCCGCGCAGAAGCGAAGAAGGCCAAGGTGGCGGCTGCGAATGCTGCAAAGAAGGCAAGGAGGCAGCAGCGTGCGGCCGAGGAAGGGGGCGCAGCATAGCCAGCGCACTTCTTTGCATTTGCTATCGTGCTGTCCAGTTTGTGGATCATGGATACTCTAGATGTCATTGCAATTTATGTTGTCGATGCAGAGCATAGACCAATTAAAGGTACGATTGTCGAGTCCTCGCGCCACTCCCTAAGCTCGCTCATCTACTGGGGCTACGAGAGTATCTGACCGCTAAGAACGCTATACTAGATGAAATGGGTGCGAACAATCTGCGGAGAGGATTTCTTTACGACGTATCAAGCCCTAGATGGCGACGAGGAGTTGATGTTATCATGGTAATCTTGAATCGCCTACCTTGTAACTGGGTCTTTCTTTGCAAATTTCTGGGGTAATTTATCTTGTTTCTGAAATTTCAAAGGGCTGGTGTAGAGCAAGAGGACTTGATACTAAAGAGAAGTGTAGGCGAACAAAGTAAATAATACAAGTCCGTGCTACAATGTATGTAATATATCTGCTCTACGTTTTACCTGTGAACACTATAAATCACTCTCCATCGCTCTCCGTATCATATCCGTCATTATCCCCAGATCCCTCACCGTGCCGCCCGTTTACCTCTTTCCCGTTTCCCAACATCTCCACAACGACCTGCCCACCACCCCTCAGCGCCTCTACTTCACCCAGCTGCACGCCGCCCTGCCATGGAATTTCCTTTCTTGGGTATGCTAACGCCAGCTGAAAACCCCACCACACTCTCGGCTCCTCAGCCTTTGCAATCTGCCCTTCTAAACACTTTTCCAAATTCGCGCTGTCCCATGCGTCCCCCCCTGGTGAAGTGACGGGATCGTCCTGCACGTCCATCCCAGCAGGCACCAACTGCGCATCCACAAACGCATAGAGCGCCGTCAACGTCTGCTCGCCCTCAAACGTTCTGATTACACGCCCACCACTGGGCAACCTTACCGCCACCCGCATGCCCTTTGTTGGCTCCTTGGCTCCAGCCTGCACACGCCTCTCCCACCTCCTCCATTCTACTCTTCTCTCCCTCTCCCTCTTCCTTTCATCCTCTCTATGCTGCTTCCTTTCCTCTTCCTCCGCGGCAAGGCGCAGGCGCTCTTTTCCCTTCCGCTCCTCTTCCATCTTGCCTTCAATGCGTTCACGGTCGCGTCTTGCGGTCTCCTTGAACGCACGGTCCTGCTCCTCCCTCAGCCGCCTATCTCGCTCCCGCTCCCGCTGTGTTTGCTGTATGCGGTTGAGGAACGGCGTAACGCGCGGCAAAAGCTGGGTTGTCAGATGCGCCGACAGTGTGTGCGTGGATGTCGGGCCACCGCTGGTGCTGGGTCCCTGGTGCCGTGAGAGAACGGTCAGGTTTGGGGCAGAGGTGTTGGAACGCGAGGAAGATGAGGATGTGGGGCTCCTACGAGGCTGGAGTGCGAGGAACGCGACGAAGGGGTAGGTCGTCGCCTGCAACTTTTCGGCAGCTGGTCATAGGATGTTGAATATCTACCAGACATGTGTGGAAGAAGTCTCACCACTCCAGGCCTCTTGGTCGCGTACGTCGCCACCCCAGACAACCATATTATTTTCATGGAGGAGCTTGACAAACTCGGGGTCGGTTAGAGTAGACCTGCGTACACGTTGTCAGTAGAAAGATAATAGGACTAACGTGGGACACACCTTTTGAACTCTGCAACGTCGTCGTGCTCCTCGCTGACGAGGACGATGCATCCAATCCGGGCATCCCGCTGGCATATTCTGAGCGCCTCGTCATAGCTACCCAGGGTAAAGTCTGGCAAGACCTTGAGGCTGTCATCGAACGGTCTGGGGCGTGCTGTGAGCGTTGAGGGGCCTGCAGTATCTGTGGCTGTAGTGGTTGCATCAGCTCTTGCGGTGCCAATGGACACTGCGCCAGTTTCCTCTTCAAGCTCGCGGACCCATCTATCCGGCCCACCACGCGAGGGGCGGGAGGGGCGGCGAGGTAGCGGGCGGTAGAAGTTGAGTGTAGAGAAACGCAGTTGTGGGATGGGAATGCGCAGAACACCGAATATGAAACGGAAGATGCTGGAGAGGATGTGGAGGGGGAATGTAAGAACCGACAGAAAGGGACGTGCGAGCTGGTAGAACGATGTGGATGGCTGTGGTGCGCGAACGCCGCTGTCGTCTATGTGGAATTGCTGCATTGAAGATGGATCGAAGATGAGGTCGACAGCGCGCTAACGGGGTGTGTTATGTAGTAGTGGACAGTCGGGTCAAATAGTGGATTACCTGGACATCCCAGCCGACGCTGTCAAGGACGCTGATAGCCACATCCTGGTCAGTTCCGTGAATAAGACTCTGGAGTTGAGCCAGGGCCTGTTGCTGGCCGGCGTCGAGGTGGCTCATGGTGGATTCAGTTATAAACGCTGCAATCACGTTCTGTCAAATTTCCTTTCCATGCTACGTCCACTCACCTCGCGTGCCCCAACACGCCTCTCCCGCGTTCTTCACACCCTCTTTGATCCCAAGCGCGTCCAGCGTGCAGAGGACGATGTTGACGTCTGCATCGTCGGCGGCGGCCCCGCCGGTCTCAGTGCCGCAATCCGCCTAAAACAGCTCGAACGCGAACGGGGAAACGAGATCCGTGTCGTCGTCCTCGAAAAAGGCGCCGAGGCTGGTGCCCACATTCTCTCTGGCGCCGTCATCGAGCCCCGCGCCCTCAATGAGCTCCTATCTGACTGGCAGTCCCTCCCCGACCACCCGTTCACCCAGCCCGCCACCTCCTCCACCATGCGTTTCTTTACCCCTAGATATTCCTTCCCCATACCACACCCGCCGCAGATGTCCAACAGCGGCAACTACATTGTCTCCCTGTCCGAGGTCACCCGCTGGCTTGCCGGTATAGCCGAAAATGAGTACGGCGTCGAGATCTACCCCGGCTTTGCTGCCGCCCAGTTGCTCTTTTCAAAAACCTGCGATTCCAAGGACCCATGGGGGAACCCCGTCAAAAGCGTCCGCGGTGTCATTACTAACGAAGTCGGCCTCACCAGGCATCACACCATGAAGCCTTCCTTTGAACCTGGCATGGCCTTCAACGCCAAGGTCACCCTGCTCGCAGAAGGCGCCCACGGATCTCTGTCCAAGCTTGCTATCCAGAAATATCAGCTCCGCAACGAGTCCCAGCCTCAAACCTATGGCATTGGTGTCAAGGAGGTCTGGCGTGTCGACCCTTCCCAGTACCAGCCCGGCAAGGTCGTCCACACCCTTGGCTGGCCGCTCGACACCTCCACTTACGGCGGTGGTTGGATTTACCACATGGACCGCGGGCTTGTGTCCCTTGGTCTTGTCATTGGCCTGGACTATCCAAATCCCTACCTCTCGCCCTATCGCGAGCTCCAGGTGTGTAACCTAAGTCCTATCTAAATCCACCACTCATGCGGCCTCCTCCGCAGCGCATGAAGCATCACCCGTACTACCGGAAGCTTCTAGCAGGCGCCGAGCGTCTCTCGTACGGTGGCCGCGTGCTTAACGAAGGCGGGTTGCAGTCTATCCCGAAGCTCAACTTCCCCGGTGGTGCACTCATCGGGTGCTCTGCCGGGTTCGTGAACCTGGCCAAGATCAAGGGCACACATAATGCCATGAAGAGCGGTATGCTCGCTGCCGAAACAGCCTACGACGCCATCCACTCCCCTTCCGCATCCGAATCCCCTGAAGCAGAATCAGGAGTCGGACCTGCAGCGGATATGTCCGCCTACGACTCCGCGCTGCGCTCCTCCTGGATATGGAAGGATCTTCACGAGGTGCGCAACATGCGACCATCGTTCAACACGCGTCTTGGGCTCTGGGGCGGCATCGCGTACTCTGGTGTCGACTCTCTCTTCTTCAAGGGCCGCGTTCCGTGGACATTCAAGCATGCGCCTACTAACGAACTTGACAAATACAAGGTACGTTCGACACTATACATCATCAAGCCGTGAACTACTGCCCTTTCCAATAGAACAACAAATCCCTCGATGCGGCGCATACGCAACCCGCCTCGCAGCACCAGCCCATCGACTACCCGCCCTACGAGGCACCGCTCTCCACGGATCTCATGACCTCTGTCGCGCTTACAGGCACGAATCACGCCGAGGACCAACCCATCCATCTGCGCGTCGTCGAGACGTGCGAGTTTCTGCGTGAGTCTGAGGCAGGCGAGATCGAGCTTGCGGAGAGCGGTGCCGTGCTCGAGACAGAGTCGGGCACGGTCGATCGAAAGGCGGCCAGAAGAAGGCATGTTGAGGTGAACGTGAAGGAGTACGCGGGCCTGCTGGGCCGAGCATGTCCCGCAGGAGTATATGAGTACGTCGAGGCTGAGGTGTGTGTTTTTCTTTCTTTCTCTAGCGGTTTGTGACCAACCGCTGTGCTCAGCCTGGCGACAAAGCAGCAGCGGAGGAAGGTTGGGACGGCAAGAAGCTGGTGATAAATTCCCAAGTATGTCTCCATCCTTGCTCTGATTTTACTGCTCTTTGTAATGTCGCAATGCCAGAACTGCATCCATTGTAAACTGTGCGACGTCAAAGTCCCTACACAGGACATCACATGGACCGTGCCCGAGGGCGGTGGCGGGCCAAAGTACAGTGCGTGCTCCTCATTCCTTTCATTGCGTTCCCTTGCTCATCTGCTGATCCTAGGCCTCACATGAGCGACAACTGATCGACAGGAACGATTGAGGACGTGAAGCAGAAAACAAAACGGGAAAGCGGATACAATAAAATCGAACCAGTAGAAAACGTGTGCCGGATCAGGACGGATGTAATATCATACACAATGGATTATGACGAGTCCATGTGACACCAGGGGCAAACCTCAAGGCAGTTGATTTTGAACTGCCCTTAAGGCAGTTCAATCGTAGTCAGCCCACGCCCAGTTGGTGGTGGTCCGTAATTATGTAATATTGCTGTGTTGGAAAATTATCATGTGCCACAACCCATGCCATCAACTGATAGATAGATTTGCAAGATAACAAACAACTACCCTCAGCTTCACTCCATAATGCCTCCAGTCATATGTACTTGCACAGTCTGCAGGACAAAGACCATCACTATCAATGGTGCTGAACAACCTGGACAGCAAGTTGATGCAGCAACCCGCTTGCAGCATGAGAAACGGGATAAACGGCCTGTATCACCCAAACGGGCACGTTCATCACAAACATCATCTTCCAGCTCAGCCCCAAAACGATCCAGAGATGATAATGCTCCAAAACGTAACTGCTGATTTTTTTTGTGAGAGCCAGTCTGATAAATATACAGAGGTTGACATTTCACTAGTCCTTGTTGTGAAGATGGTTGAGGTCCTTGTCACCTGGCTTTATGTCACATCTGGTGTGAGCTGTTCTATTGCAAATATCATCCTAAAAGCATTCCAGCTTATCCTTTCTTTGACACTACACCTTGTGGAGGTTGCGCTTTCCTTGTCTGGAATCCAAGTCAAGCTTTCTGGCATCAAAATTCCTTGTGATGTTTGCACAGCATATCGGCACCTGTGTGTAGAGCCAAAGATTATCCAGACAGTCTGCTGTCCCAGGTGCTTTTCCCTCATTTCTCGCCCAGTTCCTTGGCGATGTCAGTGGAAAGCATCTCCAAGGTCCTGTCCATGCAATGCTGAGCTATGGACTTGCTGTGGGGGAAAATGGGTCCCACAACGCCTATACAATACCCAATCATTTGATGTCTGGCTTCAGTTCTTCTTATCCCGCCAAGTTATTGAAGATAGCCTTCATGAGACTTTCCGCCATTGGACAAACCATCCCTTGGCAGCATTTGGTGCTGAAATGACTGATATACAGGATAGTCCAGCTTGGAATGACTTACAGGGCTTTTTATGGTCACCTTATCATCTGATATTTGGGATCTATGTTGACTGGTTCAATCCATTCACCAACAAGATTGCTGGTATGTCACTGATAAAAAACTTGAAATAGATATCACTCATGGGGTAAATAGGTAAAAAAGCATCCTGTGGTGCAATTGTGCTCTATTGCTTGAACCTACCCCCACATCTGCGCTATCAACCTGAAAACACATTTATTGCTGGTCTCACACCTCCCCCATGTGCCCCTGACTCTATGATAATTTCCCATCTCCTTGATCCAGTTATTACATCAGTTGCCAAGTATGGTAACCCACCAGGTCAAAATATGCCAACTTGCAGACATCCTGATGGTGTTTCAGTACAAGTTAAGGCTGCACCTCTAGTTGCTGATCTTGAGGCTAGTCGCAAGGTGGCTGGGTTCTTGGCACATGCTGCTACAATGTTCTGCTCCTTCTGCCTCTGCACTCAGGCTCAGATAGAGGATCTCAACCTTTACTCTTGGCAATTATGAAATGGTGCAGAAGTACGAGTACAAGCAGAGGCATGGCTAAACCAGATAACAAAAGTTGGTCGAGAGGCTCAGGAAACTGCAACTGGTGTGCAATGGACTCCACTCCATCGTCTGCCATACTGGGACCCAGTCAAGCATGTTGTACTTGGCTTTATGCACAACTGGCTTGAAGGAATCCTACAACATCATCTTCGCACACTCTGGGGTATTGGGCAAGATGAAGGAGAAAGTGAAAAAGCTAAGGAGGTTGAAAAGGATGAACAGTGGACTGAGGCAGATGTATCAGATTCTGCAGATGAGTTGGATAATCTTCTTCAGGAGGCAGCTGAACATGACTTTGAAGCTGCTATGGCAGTAGACAATATGCTGCATACACCACCAATATCACTCTCACCATCACCATCAGCCCCTGGTACACCAGCTATCTTGTCCTTGACTCTGTCATCCCACTCATTATTACCCTCAACACCTACACCCACCACAATTCATCCAAATCCCTATGCTTTTGACTTTGATGATGATGATAATGCAGACTATATCCCTCTTGATTCTGATGCTTCACTATTTGCCTTCAAGGAGACTGAGCTTCAGGCTATTTGAGCTTGTATTCATGATATTACTCTTCCAACCTGGGTACAGTGGCCACCCACCAACCTTGGTGAACCAAGCCATGGCAAGCTAAAAGCTCATGAATACCTCACACTGTTCACCTGTATTTTTCCACTGGTTGTTCCTGAATTTTGGTATACCAATGCCAATACTAGGACCAACTTTCACCAGCAGCATTTCGACTGCTTTTATCACCTGGTGGCTGCAACCAATATCATTTCTGCATTCAAGACCTCAAATGCTAAGGCTGATGCCTACACCCATCATTTTATTCAGTATCGCACCAGCATCCAGCAGCTCTTTCCTCATTGTCCATCAAAGCCAAACCATCACTATGCCATGCATAATGGAGCTTTGCTAAAGCAGTGGGGTCCTTTGGCTTCTTTCAGTGAATTTCCTGGAGAGTGAATGAATGGCATGCTGCAGAGTGTAAATGTAAATCACCGGCTTCATATGTCTTTCTTTCATTCTACTTTAAATGCTAGTAGCTAATGCAGAAAACAGGAGATTTGGATCTTACAATGCTCCGTCAGATGAGTCGTCAAGCATATATAGATGCTCTGCTACATGGTGGTGGTGACTTGAAGGAGCTGGCTAATATTCTTGAGCCAGTGGACATGAATGTGGATGGCATGCCCATACCTCTCCAACCTATGGAAGCAGCTGAAGTCCTAGCAAAGGCACCCCTCTTATCAGCAGAGGAGTACAATACCCTGCTTTCTTACCTACAGCATAGGGGAAAACCATACCGAGCATGCAACAACTTTCCACATCCTTCTAATGCCAATATCCTCCCACCTCATGCTCAGCGGCCTTTACACCTACACAGAGGTGAATGTATTTTCAGCTGTGAAAGCTCACACAAAGGCAATAGTGCAATATACTTTTATGACCCTTTGACCAACAGTCACAAGACAGGGTTTATCCAAATAATTTGGAGGCTTCCATTGGAGGGGTCCATGCACACCTTCATAGTTATCCAGCCACATTGCTCCTTAACACCTATTGAGGAGGCACAGGCACCATTCAGTCACCATCCTGGATTTTTGACACAAATTGTTGATACTATACCATCTGATGACCTGGTTATCATTGAGCCCACTCACATTATAACACACCTTACAACTTTTCGACGACCAGCAGGAACTTATGGCATTTGCAGGGAGACACTGGTAGTATGTTGGGCATTGAACAGAGAACAGCAATAAACTTTACATTTCACTATATAATACATATGGTTATTGTATTGTTTTGGAAGTGATAAAGAGTATGAATGTAGAGTATGGATAGAGTGGTGGTGACGGCGGTAACGCAAACAATTCGCGATTGCACGAATCACCCCACAGCTACATGTGGGGGGTCGTATACGAGATGTTGGTAGTGTTGGTGAGTGAGCGGGGTTGCGTGTGAGGTGGTGGGGGGCCGTTCTGCACAGGTGGGCTGGTTGCTGCAGTAACAATGGCGACAGTGACGAAAACAGTTCATGGTTGTGCGAATCACCCTACAGCCACGTATAGGGGGTCATATACAAGGTGTTTGTGGTGTTGGTGAGCGAGCGAGGTTGCATGTGAGGTGGTGGGGGGCCGTTCTGCATGGGTGTGCCGGTTACGGCAGTAACAATGGCAGTGGTGACGAAAACAATTCGCAGTTGCGCGAATCACCCCTCAGCTATGTGTGAGGGGTCGTATGCGAGGTGTTGGTGGTGTTGGTGAGCGAGCGGGCTGCATGTGAGGCGGTGGGGGTCGTTTTGTGTGGGGTGGGCCGGTTGTGGGCGTGGCGGTGATGAAAACGATTCGCAGTTGCGCGAATCACCCCACAGCTACGTGTGGGGGGTCATATATGAGGTGTTGGTGGCATTGGTGGGCAAGCAGGGTTGCATGTGAGGTGGTGGAGGGCCGTTCTGCGCGGGTGGGCTGTAAGGGCGACCCTTAAAGGCTTGTAGGCTCGTACAAGACTGGCAAAGGGGAAATCCAAAGTATATCAGACAGGGTATGTAGATACTGGGAACGACGCACCTGGCAAAGGGGAAATCCAAAGAGAACAAATCTAAGGATCCCTCTGCCAGGTGTGTCCTGTATATACGATCCAGTGGCTGATAAACTGTATAGTTATAGACCCCCTATACTGTGGAGCGGAGGCGAAACAATGAGCCGATGCACATGGCATTCCGAGGGCCGAAGTCCGGAGTCTGACGAAACAGGACATCGGAGTTGGTGGCAGGAAAAGGCCGGCGGAGTTGGCTATGTCCGGAGATGTCGTACCTAGAAGTAAATATATGTAACGAGAGTAGGGAAAAAGGAATGGGATAATGGAATGAGATAGTGTCCCCTTACATCACCCCCCCCTAGGGTGCAGCGCCTCGATGCACTGCAGGATCCACAAGATACGGTCCCCAGACCTGGTGCGGAGCGTCCGGATGATGCCTATGGAAGTCCCGGATGAGGTTGTGGGAATGCGACAAGTTTACCATAGGCTCCCAGGAAGCCTCCTCATAGCCATACCCTCATCACTTGACCTTGTACTGGAGTTTGCGACGGAAGATGCGGCTGTCCAGGATCTCCTCCACTTCATACTCCTCTTCATCGTCAATAAGGGTCAGAGGTGGGGGCGGATGCACACGGCAGCTGGGGATGGGATCCGGTGGAGCAGGGCAGAGTTTGACAGCATTGAACACTGGGTGGAGACGACTCATGGCACGAGGGAGGCGGAGTCGGTAGGCAAGAGGGCCAATCTGGCGTTCGACAGTATATGGTCCAAGGTAGCGATGAGAAAGCTTCTTGGATGGCTGAGTAGTATGAAGGTCAGAGGCGTCCAAGTACACACGATCTCCAGGCTTGTACTCCGGAGCCAGGGTTCGATGCTGGTCATAGTACCTGGCCATGTCGTCCTTTGCCTTGATGAGTGCTGCTTTTGCCTCCTCTTGTGCCAACTTCATGCAGTCAAAGAACTTGTTGGCTGACTCATTGTTCGAATTCCGGGGGGGGGGTTCGAAGCCCATGCGCGGATTCCGACTGGTGTCAAGCATGAATGGGGTGTACTTGGTCGCAGAGTGCACGTGATTGTTGTACTGGAACTCCACCTCCGGTAGGAGATCATCCCAATCATCCTGTCACTCGTTGCAGAAAACCCGGAGATACTGCTCCAACTCCTGGTTGACATGCTCTGTCTGACCATCGGATTGGGGGTGGTATGCTGTGGAGGTGCTGAGCTTGATGCCCAGGAGGCGATAAAGCTCACAAGTAAACTCCACAACAAACTGCAGTCCGCGATCGGAGACGAATGCATCCGGAAGTCCATGCAACTTCCAGACATTCTTGCGGTAGAGGTTTGCAGCACCCATCGTGGTACAGGTGGTGTGTGTTGGAATAAAGTGTGCCTGCTTCCCCACAGAGTCCACCACCACCATCACTGCATCATACCCATGACTCTCCGGGAGTTCCACAATGAAATCCACAGACACGACGTTCCAGCGACCCTCCGGAATGGGCAAGGGGTGCAGCTTACCCATTGGAGCCTGTCTCCGGACTTTCGTCCGCTGACAAAGGTCACAGGTGCTGGTGTAGGAGCCAATATATCAGGACATCTGTGGCCACCAATAATTCTGGGATACCAACTCCAACGTCTTCCAATGACCAGGGTGTCCGGCGACGTGGGAGTCATGATGGAGTTCGACAATCCGGTGCCGCAAGTCCGGGTCCTTGGGAACATAGATTCGACTGCAGAATGTGAGGACTCCCTGCTCCTCCGCCCACTCTGCACTCTTCACTGACCGAACTCCAGAACGTGCAGACTTCAACGCGGCAGCGGCCTTGGCCACAATGTCCTCATGCATGTTCCCTCTGTTCCCCTGACAGATGTCCCTCAGAATCTGTTCCTCTTCACCCACAGGAGCCAGACCCTCTAGAGCACGGATGGCAAAGAACTCCGGTTTGAGCAACACAATGTCCGTGTTGTCAGAACTCCCATCTCCGTGGTCAGGGCGGCGGGACAAGGCATCAGGTTTGCCCATGGTCCGTCCAGGGTGGTGATGCAACACAAAATCGAAGTTGGCGAGATACAAAGACCACCTTGCCTGCCGTTGATTGAGCTTCTTGGCAGTCAAGAAGTACTGGAGGTTCTTGTGGTCAGTATGGATCTCAATCTGGTGTTGCGCACCCTCCAGGAAATGCCTCCACTCCTCAAGTGAACGGATAATTGTGAGCATCTCCTTGTCATGGATCTCGTAATTCTGCTCAACCGCATTCAGGCTTTTCGAGTAGAATGCGACCGGATGCCATTTGTCATCCTCTGGAGACTGTTGAGACAGCACCGCTCCCGTCGCGAAGTCCGAGCTGTCCGCTTCTACCCAGAAAGGTCAGCCATCATCTGGAAATATGAGAACAGGCTCGGAGGTAATGGCATGCTTGAGGGTGTCAAAGGCATCCTGTTGTGCAGGTCCCCACACCCACGTAACATCCTTGGCCGTAAGGTCAAAGAGAGGTTGTGCATGATGCGAGAAATCCCGGATAAACCATTGGTAGAAATTGGTAAAGCCTAGGAATGACTGTACCTCCTTCTTGTTTTTCGGAGTTGGCCACTCTGCAACTCCGGCCACTTTCACTGGGTCCATGGATACCGTTCCGTGGGAGATGACAAGTCCGAGATATTCGATTTCTGTCTTTTCGAATTCGCATTTCTCAGGCTTCAGGAACAAGCAGTATTCACGGAGACGATCCAGCACAAGACGAGTGATGCGACGATGCTCCTCCAGAGTCTTGGTGTAGATAAGGATATCATCAAGGTATATGCAAACAACTCCTTCTGCTATAAGATCATGGAAGATGTCATTCATCATCATCTGAAATGTGGCCGGACTGTTGGTGAGTCCGAAAAACATAACCAATGGCTCAAAGAGCCCACGGTTTGTCCGAAACACTGCCTTCCACTCATCTCCCTCCTTAATGCAGACATTATTGTAGCCCCACCGGACATCCAATTTGGTGAAATATCGCGCACCCTGGAGGTTATTAATGAGCTTGGAGATGAGGGGGAGAGGGTAGCGGTTCTTCACCGTCAAGGCATTCAATGTCCGGTAATCCTGCACTAACTGGAGGGAACTGTCCTTCTTTTTGATGAAGAAGACCGGAGATGCCATGGGCGATTTTGAAGGCCAGATACGACTGGACTTGAGATTCTCCTCCAAAAACACATCAAGCTCTGACTGTTCATTTGGGGCAAGGGGATAGACCTTGCATGCACTCAGAGTGGAGCCTGGTTCGAGTTTGATTGCATGATCCCATTGCTTTCGGTCGGGAAGCTCATCAAATGATGCTTTGGAGAAAATGTCCTCAAAATCTTGGAGGTGATCGGGGACAGCATCGCGAAAGGACTTGGGCACGGAGTTGCGTGCAAAGGCCTCTGCTAGGCGTTGAGATGTTGTCTGACTTGCTCGGATCTCCTCAGCAGTTGGGTAACCGAAGAGAGTCGTCACAAATATACGATCACCTTCCTCCATGGGGTCAGCCTCCATGTCCATTCCTGTGTTGGGCTCTGAATCCGATTCGGAGTCTGACTCGGGGCTCATATCTGGGATATAGCCCTCGTAAACCTCATCATCATCCTCGTCGTCAGAGTCTGGGCACAAGTCCGGGACGTCATCAAAGTCCAGTTCAGGTAGAGGAACTCCGCCAGTATGGCACACATGTATAGCAGCCTGGAGTTTAGTCCGTGCTTTACGCTCTGCTTTCACCTCTTCTCTACAGGTCTGACAGCGGGAGGGGCAGCGGCTCATTGACACTGTCCCAGCTGCCCAGTCAATCTCCGGGTTGTGCTCTCGGAGCCAGGTGTACCCAAGGATCATGTCCTGTCGACCGAGATCAGTGATGGCAAACACTGCACGTTCCGCATGTCCGTTGTAACGCAGGACCAGGTCCACAACATCTGTGATGGAGCCAGCCGCATTCGGAGTTCCATCCACATTGTTCACGGGAATGGGTTGAGAGAGGGGACGTGTGGTGAGATTATTCTGTTGCACAAAGCGGGTGTGTAGGAAGAGTCCAGAGGCGCCACAATTCACCAGAGCTTTCAGGCTATGGATCTCCTGAGTGTCCGTGGTCTCTATCTCCATGTTGAGGGACAGGGAATTAGGACTTGGAATAGCAGCAAGAACATAACGGCAGGGCAAGCGTTTTTCCCAGCGGGGTAGTCCACAACGAGAGGGAGGTTTCCCTGGCAGACCGGAGTTGTGAACTCCAATGTCCAGGAGTCCAGGAGAAGAAGGGGGTACATCTTGATTTGAATCGAGTTCACATGGGGAGAGTGCAGCAATGGAATGGGATTCTGCAGACTCTATAGACAAACATGCAAACCGATTGGAACCTGCCAACAGGGGCGTACTTTTCACCTGTGGCATAACTAAAAATCCTCCACTGATTCTCCAGACTGGCCTTCCACGCTTGCTCCAGAGGCCTGTTCGTTTGGCCCGGGGGTGTGAACAGTATCCTGCTTGACCAGGAGACTCATAGCCCAGTCCTGGCACTCTTCAGCCGTCATCACACGGATATCAAACTGGTCTGGGCAGTCTCGGGAAAGATGTCTGGGTTTCTTGCATCAGAAACAGATGCCCGAAGTTTGCAAGCACTGACGAGAGGTGTCGATATCCATCGGGACACCAGGGGGAAGGGAATGCGTAACTGGTGCAGCCCCCGGAGGGATGGCATGAATGGGGGGAGCAGAGAATGGACGGAATGAGACAACTCCGGGAGTTTGATTAGCCAGAATCGGAGCTGGGGTTACTCGGGGTTTGGCAGATGCATGGAAGTTGCGATTAGCCCGGTTGTTGTAGTCAACCAAGTGTGCGGCTTCAATCCATTGGTCGACATGTTCATCAGAGGGGCGCCTGTCCACCATTCCTGTGACCTTGTCCTCGATCCTTTTTGCAAGACCACGTCGGAAACGAAACACAAGTTGTGCTCCATCCGGGAAGTTGGACTCCTCCATGAGATCCTGGAAGGCGTCAATATAGTCATCAACAGACTGGGCTCCCTGGTAGTAGTCCTCAGTCTCTAGGGTGGTCGCAGCTGTTCGCTTTTCATCCTGAGGACAAAATGAAGAGACGAACTCCGCACGGAACTCCGCATAGGATCGGAAACGGGGAACTCCGCCATAGGACTTGGGGTAACGCAGGGTATGGGCTGCAAAACAGGTGGCACGGCCCCCTTTCATGTATGAGAGGGCCCAATTGATGCGAGTCTGTTCATCTGGAAATGCCTTTGGGACGAGAGACATAAACAGATTGCAGGAGTTGATGAAGGCACGCCCTTTCTCCCCCTCGCCATCAAAGGAGTCAGGGGGCACGGGACACAGGCGATCTGTAGAGTGTGGGGAATGCTGCGCAGCAGCCGGAGTTGCTGGCACGGGGTTTGGTGCGGCAACAGGGTTGGGGACACGACGAGTGGTATCTATGGCAAGCTGCTCGACGATGTGCCAGAGTTTGGCGACTGAATTTAGGACTTGGCCAATTTGGCTGGCTTGGGTCTGTAGTTGTCCCTCGACGGCGATGAGCCTCTGCCAGGCTTCCTGCTCAGGCTGTTCAACAGCAGGTGCCAGGGTAGGTACATCCAGTTCAGGGTCCATGACTACTGGACAAGGTAGGGGAAGTTCGGAGATGGAAGTAAGTATTGATGCGAGGCTATCTGAACACTTGACGACGTTCTCAGACGTCCCAGACCTTGTAAAGAGATTTGTTCTACTGTAAGGGCGACCCTTAAAGGCTTGTAGGCTCGTACAAGACTGGCAAAGGGGAAATCCAAAGTATATTAGGCAGAGTATGTAGATACTGGGAACAACGCACCTGGCAAAGGGGAAATCCAAAGAGAACAAATCCCTCTGCCAGGTGTGTCCTGTATATACGATCCGGTGGCTGATAAACTGTATAGTTATAGACCCCCTATACTGTGGAGCGGAGGCGAAACGATGAGCCGATGCACATGGCATTCCGAGGGCCAAAGTCCGGAGTCCGACGAAACAGGACATCGGAGTTGGTGGCAGGGAAAGGCTGGCGGAGTTGGCTATGTCTGGAGATGTCGTACCTAGAAGTAAATATATGTAACGAGAGTAGGGAAAAAGGAATGGGATAATGGAATGAGATAGTGTCCCCTTACAGCCACTTGCGGCAGTGGCACTGACGAGAACGATTCGCGGTTGCGCGAATCACCCCACAGCTACATGTGGGGGGTCGTATGCAAGGTGCTGGTGGTGTTGGTGAGCGAGCGAGGTTGCGTGTGAGGCAGTGGGGGGCTGTTCTGTGCAGGTGGGCCAGTCATGGTAGTAACAACGATGGCAGTGATGAAAACGATTTGCGCAACTGCAAATCACCCCACAGCTGCATGCAGGATCTATGGCAACAATGTTCTTTTCCCAGTGCCTACAGTAGGATACCAGGAAATAGTTGCCATGTATTTATTTGGAGACCGTGGTACGCAACGAAGCTGAAATATGAAGGTCTTCTGCTATTCAACAAACATCGAAGCTAAAATAAATACCATATTATTGAATGAGTGCATAAGAACATACAGTGTCCAGACTATTAAGCAAACAGCATATTGGAAGAATGAAGAGCAAGACTATAGTAAAAACCGAAAAACGTAAGAAAATTGAGCATACACCCTCCATTGATATCAATACCAAAGTCATCAGCCTTCCTCCATTTCCAAATCTGATGATTCCTCCTCCGATTCCTCCTCATACTGATCCAGTTGCTCCATTTCCTCGATGGTAGGAAGCTTGTATTGTGCCAAAACTGCTTTGCCATATTTCTTCATGAACTCCTTCCTTGGCAGGTTCTTCCATTTCTCGCAGGCTGCCCATGTTGTGCAATGCTTCTCGAGGGGTAACGCAATACGAATGCCTTTTGCAATATAGTCGGTGCGTTCACGAACTGTCAAATTGTTGAAGTAGATGGGCTCGAACCAGTCCAGTGGCACCTCTTTTGGCAGTGCTGTCAGAATCGAAGGCCACGGAGTTGTGGGATCTGCACGACAACGTTCAGGCCTAGAATAGAGAACAATTAGCTCAAGACAGTAGGAGAAAATATAGTGGTCTCCACCTGCAATGCCTATTCTTCCTCATTGCCATGCAATGGCGCTGCTCATCTGCCATCCTGAAAAAAGTCTTGACTTTCTCTGAGCAGCCCTCCTTCTCTGCAATCTGATACACTGCCTCCGTGGAATCAGCAGTTGCCTCTTGCAGGTCATCATCAGAGTGTGCCTCAGTCTCGCTTGCTAAGGCAAGAACCCGCTTGTTAAAGCCATATGCCTTTAATGTGTCCATGTGCCCCTTGGCTAGCTATTAGATCTGTTAGTAAGTTGCAATTTTAGAGACTGAGTTGGATATGCACCGTATCACGTCGCTTATACACACCAGTCATCTGCTTAGCTATTTTGGCACTGCCTGGTTTCTTTGCTTCTGCCTTTGCAATCCTGTGCATATCGGAAAACACAAAGCTCTGATAGAGCTTGCGCATAAGCACAAAGTCATTGACAAGTGCAATGGTGAGCCCCATGTGAGCATAGACATGAGCAATAGCAGCATGTTTGAAGGTCATAAGGGCAATGTACTTATGCAGCAAATTGTACATCGACTCTGGGTCACCACCCAGGACATCGGGCGACCACTGCTGAAGTCCAAAGCATGCGACGGTCTTGAGTGTCCACTCTAGAGCAGGGCCTGAGGTGTGTCCAATGTTCTTCGCAATGATGCTTCCTGCTGGAAGAGATTTCAGAAGTGCCTCCACAAGCTCTCCAGCTTCAACAATGCTAGCCGAGTTCTCGTCGAGGGCAGAATTTACGGAGCTCTTTACTTGTGCTTCAGAGGAGAACCGCTTCGCAAAATGGGCTTTCTCCTTATTGGTGACCTCTGGTGGAACTGAAAACTGGTCTGGAAGGCTCCAGAGAGCACAAATGTGGAGCTCGAGGGCTGTCTGAAAGAAGAAATAGTCTGAACAAAGAATAAATCAACTGCAGTAGGTACACACCTTTGTCTTCTCTGCATTTTTCGGTACCTCACCTTTTTTTAAGTGATAGTCACTTGCCTGCTTGGCTTTCTTGGGTCGATCTGCAAACCGAGTGCAAGATTTCTTTGTTGGTGATGTGCCAGGGCTAGCTTGGTCAGTAGAATGCCTCCGTTTTCGCTGGGATGAGGTGGAAGCAACCTGTGTAGCATCAGGTGAGGAAGTGGGAGCACCACCCACACCAGGAGGGTTCATAACAATGTCAGACATAGTAGTAGATGGTGGACAACAGAAAGGTGAACTACAAATGTATTTGGTAAGGTTACAACATGTGTGTGCTGCATGGCACACGACGCGACGCGTATAGGTCAAGTACAGAGGTATTTTGGAAGCACAGGAAATGTGCGTGATCGCGGGTCCGGAATAAACGGCCCACACACACCAGCCGGAGAGCCAATTGAAACGTTGTCTGCCGGTTGATCGCAGGTCAACTGCCTTAAGGGCAGTTCAAATTGAACTGCCTTAAGGTTTGCCCCTGGTGTGAACGTTTCCTTGTAGTGTAACAATGGAAAAGGTTGACGACCCATGTAACCCTCACGAGACATTTGGGCTGGTTCGCAATCCCTCTTGGAGATTAAACAAAAGGGCACTGGTAACTTTGTCGCTCAGTTTTTGTGAGTGGGGGTTGATAGCCTGAGGTACACAACATGGCCTGATAAACTAGTTAAAATACGTGTAATGTGTAGATATGCAATGCAGGAAAACCGTAAGTAAACGTGATGCGTGGTGCGTGTGGGCGAACGCAAGTGGGTAGCTTTGGTGACAGAAAAAAAACGACAGGGAAATGTTCGTTTCCTATTCCGTTTCCTTTTCGCGAGGGAAGACCATCCGCCCCAGTCTTCCCGCCGCGGATGCAGAAACTAGTGAGCGTCTCTATTCCTGAATCTTGGCCAGGATCTCGTTGTCTTTGAATAGATAATACTCCTGCAGAAACGCGTGGTGGGTATAAGAAAACCTGTTCTCGCGCCACAACAGAACAGTGTACGCACTTCGTCGCCGACCTTGATAGCGTTTCCACCCCATCCGGGCAGGAGGACGCGGTCACCGGCCTTCACCTGGGTAGGGACGACCTTGCCATCCTTGTTGGGTGCGCCGGGGCCAACGGCAATGACAGTTGCCTCTGGTAACGGGTTTGAAGTCGCAGAAGTGGGAAGGTAGATACCCGCAGATGTTTTCTAAAGTCGACAATGTATTGCAGTGAGCGACGGTCGAGATGGAGCAGTGATACGTATACATACAGCCTCAGCTTTGAAACGCTGCACCAGAACGCGGTCCAAGAGAGGAATAAGGGACTTGATCGACTTGAAAGTTGCTTGAGTGGCCTGGAGAGCGTCAGATCATCAGCATAAAGTAATTTGCTCCTCATGGAGTCGCGTACCATTGCTGAAGTGAAAACGAGTCGAGTGGAAAACAACCGTGTACAAGAAAAAAAAGGCGAGTTGACATTTAGCCACGAATAACAGTCACGTGATTGAATTTTCTAGAATTTCGCAGAATCAAGGGCTTCCGAATCCAAGCATCGATGTCGGAGAGAAATCTATAGACTTGCCTCAATGAAAAGATGTGGCAGTCTCAGACTATCCCACCGAGCATTGACGCCAATAAATGCGCAGACATCCATTCTCCTCTATTGAACATCGACTATCGGACCTTTTCTACCAGCCAAGGATACCCCTGCACAGACAGCGCGCCGATTAATTGCCACACATGAAACCCAGAAAACCATCCCTGTCTGCACAATTTCGAGGATAATCCGGCAGGTCGCGCTTGTCTCCACCCTCATGTTCCGACCGCTCATCAGGTACGAGGAAATCTATTCTTATGATCCAATAATTCGGAATCTGTCTGTGTCCTTGGGTAGTTGTATTAAGCCGCCGAGACAATTATGGTGCGCGTTTGAATCGATCCAGAGCAGATGGCTTTCGTGGTACCTCGCCTCCAGTCTTCGCTGCCAACCGTGCTCTTTCCTTCTCCTCTCTCTGCTTCTCCAACTTCTTGCGAATTGCAACCTGCCGAAATTAAGCATGTCAGGATTACAACACATGATGGGCTAATCGAGAGACGTACCGCGGTGGGGTCGATGACATTCTTGCGTTGTTTCCGCAGGTATCTGTAACCCCCCCCCCCATTAACGCAAAAATAAATAAATCGCGACGAAAAAAATACCGACCTCTTGAGACTCTTGCCCTTTCCGCGCTGCCTACGTCGTTCCCTCTCCTCCCTAGACTCCTTCTTCCCATTCTCGTCAAGGCCTTCCTCGTCACTGTTCTCTTCCGTCTCATCTGCCTTATTGGATACCTTCAGACGTTCAAGACGCGGTAGTCGAGCAAAGGGTATCGCCGCGGGTGGTTTCCCGTCGACGGTCGTGACTGTTGTCAGTTTCGGCGGTGGTGCCAACGATCCGACGAACTCAGGATCAAGACTGATCATGTCTGGTTGTATCTGTGGGAGAGTGAAACGTCAGGAACCGAGCCAAGCGTAAGAGCGAGTGACAGACTTTGTCCAGAAGGGCCTTGACCTCCTTCTCCCGTCTAGCTTTCTTGTTCTCGAAGGGGTCGGCCTCTGCGCTGTCGAAGTTTGGCTCACCCGCACCGGGTACAATGATGCTTGAGAGGCCAGCCGAGTGGCCAATTGTCAAGATATCCTGGAATGGCGCGAAGCGTACAGATGTTAGCGGTCGGTGCGGAATCGGGTGTGTTAGATATAGGGGCGGTGGTGCTTTTGTATGCATTGGTGTGTGGATTGATGGTCTTGTGTAAATCTACGAATTACCACGTCAGCGATGTTTTGCGAAGAAATGTGGTTGCGCTCACGTTCACTCCTCCACCACTAGCCACAGCTAGAGACCCTCTTGCACTCCAATCCAGCTCGACATCGCCCCCACACCGTACAGTCCAGTCCCTTACCGCTCCCTTCCAGTTCCTGCAATCCCAGACCTTCACGGTCCCATCTTTCCCCGCCGTCGCCATATACCGTCCACCGTGACTGGGATCCACCCCGACGCTCACCACGGGACCCAGATGCGCCAGCAGCTGCACAGCAGGATGTGGCAAATTCGGCGTCCAAAGTGTTACGCAACCGTTGTAGTGGCCAAGGTGAATGACTGCGTTATGTGCGTTTTGAGTCATCGTCGTGCATGCGCCGAGCTTTGTCCTGTGTTCGACGAGGAGTTGGCCAGTGGAGGTGTCTTGATACTTCAGATAGCCACTGTTGCCCTTGATGTCAAAGGTCAGCCTTGTAAGATGAAGGAACGCGTAAACGTACCGTGCTGGCGAGGAGCCAGTGGTACGGTAAAAATTCAAGGCGTGTGGGCTCGATGTGGGCTTTCAGACAATGTAGCTCCACTCCGTCGCGATCATAGATGAAGACGTATCTCTTTTGAGCGACTGCGTAGTGAGATTGATCATGGAGGAACCTGGTGGTGTCGAAGATTATCTTCGCATTAAAAAAAAACCAAACGAGCATACGTGATGTCTCTACATGTTTCTTGAAGCTGCAGTTCTGAATGCAGATTCCCCGTTAACCAGTCGAACGTCGCAACATGTCCAGTGCGTCCCGCGATGGCAAGATGTCTATCGGAGCGTCAGATTAAGCCTCGAAATGTATCACACCGCCAGACCTTCCATTTCTTGTATATCTTGACCGATACGGCCCGCCGTCCAGCTTCCACTCTTTCCTACCTCGTGCTGCCTCTTGGCCCGCTCCTTTCGCAATCTCGTCTTGTCCAACCCTCCAGGTCCGCTCCAACTCTCCTTCGACTTCAATCTTCCCCGCCTCATCTGCAAGAAGCATCTCTGCATCCTCCAAGAGTGCTTTGGCACGGCTGGCCTGCGCCGTATGCCGGTTCAGCTCAGCGCGTAATTTTTTGTTCGCGATATGTGAATAGGTAGCTGGTGCGTCGGGCAGCTTGCTGAAGGATTTGGGGACAGAGGTATGCTTTGCAATGGAATGTAACGTTCGGTCGGTAGAAGAAGAATCCCTTGGTTTTTTGATGTGCGATAGTTTCGTTTTCTTGCCAATGGTTTGAATGGCATCCGCTTTCGCGATAAGGGAGTCCATTTCTCCTCAAGACCGTCGGGATATTGCAATTGGGGTACAAGAACTAACTTTGTTTGGACAATTTTGGAATTTCAAAAATTACTTTAGTCACGTGGCCTATTCACGACCATATTGCTGAAGGCTAAAGGTTGGGCATACAGCTTCAGTTCTGGGATACATACGCCCTTGATGATGGGCAAAAAAAACAAGCGCATTTACATGTCGCACCGTCTCTTATTCAAGTGAAAACTAGCATTATTTCTCTTTCTAACCCCATCACCGAACATGGTAGACACTGCGCCACAGTGTTATCGCCGTAGCAGTCGTCATTGACATACAGAATATCCTAGATTGTGACCCTAAATAACGTCCAAATCGGTAATAGTGTAGCAAAGTAGGATAAGGGTTCGAACATGTCCCAAGATTGGAGCGAGTGAAGTAACTCAACTAGGGCGATGCCCACTGTCGCTCTCTTTCTCCTGTGAGCGGCTTGACACCGCGGTTCGTTCCTGGCCTTTTTCTGTGTCGTCCTCCTGCATGGCCTTCTTCCTATGCCCTACAATACCCACTCCGCGGAAGAAGACTATCGCCAACAACGTCGCTACATAGCCATTGATCAGCTGGGCTTGTGGTCATCGAGATATGGTAACAAGCATACCAAGCACACCAAAAGCGAACGAGCCCCACTGTGCCGCCTTGTAGCTGTCTAGTGTTGGTGTTGGTGACGGTTCAGTGCTAGTCTTGTGCAATGTCACACGGTTGAATATGACCGTCGTAACCGTAACGCCGAGCGATGTTCCTAGCTGAACGATACAATATCGTATCAAACACGGACCAACGTAGAGTGAAGAGCGTACCTGCGTCATCGTTTGGAACAAAGCTCCCGCGAGGCTCTGCTCGTGAGGCTCTGCAATCTTTGCAATAAAGAGGGTGCCCGCCGCGAACACAAAATCAGCCCCAATGACCGCGACAATGGCACCGGGGAAGCTGTACGCCCAATACATCGCACCCGGGTCTATAAGTGCAAAGAGGAGGCCTGCAACAGAGGTGCAGAATGTACCGATGGCTGTGAACAAAGAATCAGTCCGCGTGAGTGGAATCGAAATTGGGATACGGGCTCTGATGTGGTAAACTGGATGAAACAGAGACCCACCGATGAGATATAACACCGGTATGTACCCGACGATGACAGCGACTAGCATATTGCAAACGATGCCCGAGACGAACATGGGGAGGAGTCGCACAACAGTGCGAAGGGGCGGGTAGCCAATGTAACTTTGGTAGTATAGCTATTGGAAACGATCGGCGGTGATAAAGGTCAGGTTTGCGTGTGTAAGGTTGGGGAGAACGCACTTGTGCCCAGAAGCACCATGAGAGAAAGGAGCACCAGGTTAGGAATGCGATGCACATCATGACAGCGAAGCGGCCTTCTGCCCGACGCCAAAGCGATACCTTCATGAGTGGGGGTGGGGAGAGCCATGAACGAGCGACTGGTGCCGGTGTCGGTGCCGGTGTCGAAGTCTGGCCATCATTTTTGCTGCCGCGCTGGTGCTCCTGTCGTAGAAAACTTTGATTTAGGCCTTGGTCCTGCAGCTTCTCAAGATGGGACTGCCAGATAACGAAGAGAAAGATGAGAAGGACACCCGCAATCAGGACCGAGATTATATCTGCGTGTGATAGCACGTCAGTTCCGAAGAAAAAAGCAAGGCCAAAGACAAAGGAAAGGCTATTGATAAATGACGTACAAGGCGTCTTCCATCCGTTCGGCGCGATCTCGCCCTGTCCGAGTACGAACACGATGAGCACCAGCCCAGCTGTTATGAGCACCGCGCCGAGCCAGTCGACGCGCTTGTCGGGCTCCGTGGACGGACGATCGGGATCGACGGAGATGATGCCACCGACTAGGCAGAGAACTGTGAGACCTGCTTGGAGGTAGAATGAAGAACGCCACGTTTTACTTGGTGTAAGAAGATGAAATTTTCGGGTTGAAAATTAAGACATAATTAACGTACGTGGTGGTCTGGGTAAGCACGCCACCGACTGCCATACCAAAAGCGGCGCCGAGCGGTGCACCAGCGGCAAAAGAAGCGAACGCGATGGCACGGGCACGTGAGGGCGGAAAGGCATGCGCAAGAATACCGAGCTAGACTTTTCCTTAGGCTTTGCTTGGATGCAAGACTAGGAGAACTCACGGAGGCTGGAATTGTGGCTGCTGCTCCTATTCCTTGAAATCCTCGAAGTACATCCAGGGTCACAGAGTCTAAGCGCAATTATTACTTACGACACAACAAGAGCAAAATACCGCTGACCGTTCGCAAATCCACAACCGAGGGTGAACGCTGCCAGGCAGAATGAACCAACGATAAAAGTCTTTTTGCGTCCGTGTAGATCTGCGAGACGCCCAAAGACGAGAAGAAGGCAGCCCTGCAGCGAATATTATTATGGTCACGATCACGTATGAGAGATATGAGAGAACGCACAGAGCTAAGCGGATAGGCAGAGATAAGCCACTGCAACTGCACCTCCTGTATGTTAAGGCTGCTCCCTATTGCCGATAGGGATATTGCTACGGCTGTGTTATTCGCGCTCTAGAGGAGGGTAAGCGTATGGCAAGCGATGAGAAATACATAACATACGTTCACAATCATGGCAAAGGTACAAGTGAGGACGAGGATGAAAGACTTAAGCGCGCTTCGAGGGGGACGAAGATGGACGTCATGCACGCTGTCGAAGTCATGCCCGCCGTTCTTGTCACTGACGAGGCTTATTGGGGGGGACATGGTAGAGGGATGGCATACAGGGTGCTGCAGCCAGCATAAGTAATTTAGGCGATATATAAATTTACAGACAAATTGGATGAGCGGACAGGACAACGATATGATGCGACGCCTCGCATATTCGATTCCGGCATCCGGTCCGTCAATTTATCAGATAAGATGGTGTGCTCAATGCGATAAATGCGGATGCCCGTGGATCGGGATGTCATGATCATCTCGCTAGAAGTCCACTCAAACCCACGAAGCCACGGAACGAAGCGCGATGTTACGCATCCACGAGGCAGCGTTCACAGATCCGTCCTCGCTATCCCCACTGAGCACAGGATACCGATATCATGCACCAGCTATGAGTCGACCTGTGTTAATGTTCCAAGACCGAGGTCATCTCAAAGAAATCCTTGACCGCGAACCCAACGAACAGCTGTGAAGCTACTTTCACGGTGACTAATGTGAGGAAGCATACCATACCATCGGTTTTGCGGTGGCCTCTGCAATGGTATACAGTTTGCTACTCTTGAGCAGTTTTTGATGGCCTCGAGATGGCCTCGCCTTCTCGACGGCGTCGTGCGGTGGGGTGACATGCTCGGACGGGTAGCTCCAGATATTCCATCTTGCGCATGGGACGAGCAGGTTCAAGAGAGTAGAAGAGAAGAGAGAAGGTACCTAACTAAGAATAGTTCTATTTGCAATTGTAAACCCCCCTGAAATTATGAACCTCTCATAAACCCCTCGGCAAATGTCGGCCCGCGGTGATCCAGCCAAACAATGTGACGAACATTTTTAACTGCGAAGTATCGCGAAGGTATCCTCAAGCTCTCGCGACTCGGGGTGGAAATGATGACACCGCGTGCTCTGCCCCCGAAAGTTACGGCGCACAACCTCAGTCGAACGGACGGAATGGCACGGAGGCATTGCTGGAGACGACGTATGCTACATTTTAATCCTTAAGAACGAGTCAGGCGCACCGGGTCGCGATGGACGTCGACTGGCTCTGTCAGTCTGGGTGCTCGTGACGATCTCCTCATGAGTTTGCAACGAGCATCGAGGGCAGGTTCCGAGCACGCGGGGGGTCCTGCTGTTCACTATCAGGTGGTGCACGACCATCACGAGGATTATCCGTTTGTCCATCCTCTGAATAGCCCGTCACCCAAGACAGCACGCTTGAACTTGTATTTCAGTCGTTGTCGTGCCGCCGTGACTGCCAGAAATGTGACCAGCGGAAATTCGTCAGCAACAAATTGGTGAGGTTCATGAGGGGGTTCATAAATTTCGGGGGTCCACAAATATAAGTATCCCTAGACTACCGGTATCGATATTCAGGCCAGCGCTAGAGGAGATTCTGACAAGTTAATTCTTGATGGTGCTTTTTGCAATCAGGATCCAAAGACCGGAAAGAAAAGCCTATCAAAACAGGAACGTACTAAGACCAGCACGACGCGAACAAGCCCAACCTAGGCCAAACCGGCAGTGCAACCACGCGCCACCTTTGGGGAATAAAACACCTGCCGTCGAATGCTGAAGAGATGTATGTAATCATTCGCCCCACGGCTCAAAGTGCACAGAAAGTGCACATAATTCTTAGGCGTGCATACATGAGGGTATGTTCTGTTCCTGGAGATCCGGATTCAATTGTACCGACTAGCAGTAGCGTACGGGTATCGCGGATTGAATCACACATCGCCTCTACTGACTAAGGATAGTGCGCACAAAAGATTCATAGTTCACGTTTCCGTCCCTGTAACAGATTTTAGCAAGCCATTCTCGCTTCAGTCAAAGCTTATACGCGTCAATCACGCGTGGGGTTGGTGGTGCTGGGCTGAGGGAGAGGAATAAAAGCAGGAATAAAAGACTCACGCGCCGATCTGCACGCCCTTCAGCAGCTCATCGACCTCCTCGTCCGTCATTTTCTCCCCCAGCTGCGTCAATACGTATCGTAGCTCCCCCGCGCCGATGAACCCATTTCCCTCCTTATCAAAGACCTGGAACCCGCGGATAAATTCCTCTGCCAAAACGGACGTGGACGCGTAATGATCAACAATCAGTTAACGATGCGGCTGCCCGATCGAGCCAAGTGGGCTCACCTGGTGTACCGGCAGGCTTGAAGCCATCGGGGCGGTTAAGGATCTTTAAAAACGTGTTGTAGTCGACTGATAGGAAAAGTGAGTTATATCAATTCCGTGTTGCTGACCAAATATGCGGATGTAGGGTGTAAACGCTCACCGTCTCGGGGGGCCGATGCAACGATCTCCGCCACCTCCGCCTGTGTAGGGTTCTGCCCTAGAGCGCGCAGAAGGTCGCCAAGCGTCTCGCGGGAAACAGCGCCTGTGCCGCGCTTGTCGAATAGCGCAAACGCCTCTTTGTATTCTGTGAATGCGCAAAGCAACGTCAACTGTCATTGTGGAGAGAACAAGGGGTAGAACTGACCTGCGTTATCACTCTAAACATTAAACAACTCAATCAGATGACAGAACACCAACTTGCAGAGGAGTAAAAGGGCCTACCATGATAGCCGTGAGGCGTAGAATGGGGGTCAGAACGAATAGAGTGGAGGATGATTGGAGTATTTGTGCGTGTTACGATCTGGCGGTGACGGCCTCCACCGACGCCGGCACACTCGTCGTCTCTATCCCGATCATTATGGTACGTGTGTGCTTGCAATCCTGATCCTTAGATGTCGCTAACATATCGCAGGATATAGACCCACTCGCAGATACCGTTCCACCGCGCCATGCTATCGAATCTGATGAAGAAGAGGATGAGTACAACCCCCTCCGCTCCAGCTTGTCAGCACCTAACCAGGTTGCTGGAGTCGAGATCCTCGGTGACCTACGACAAGGGCGCAATCTCGTCATAGCTACTGGGGACGTGGCGAAATACTGGGCTCGCGGTGCGGATCTGGGTGAACAGAGCGGTGCTATAGCCGTGAACAACATCCAAGTATATTAATTAGACTCATTCATCCGCCACGCAGATTTAATCGGAACCTAGGTTGGCCTTGTGTTCAACCCAAAGTGGACACAATCCACCATCATTATATCGGAGGCGCTGACCAGGTTGCCAGTATGGGCGATGCACCAGTACGCATCCACCATTCTCGGTTCTTTACAACCTTCAAAGTAAGTCGTGAGATTTAAATTTTCGTAGTCACAATATTTGATGCCGTCTGTACCAGGGTGTCCCTTCTCGACACGTATGCCGTGCCATCGTACATTACCGAAGAGCCGGTGCCCTACCAAAACGCTCCACTGCGGTACCTTGCAACGTCAATCGTTGATCCTGCCACAGTTAGTTTTAAATCTTCTGCACGGGAGAAGTGGTCTCTGACGCTGCTCTAGAAATCCAAAGCCGAAGCATTTGCACCCCCCAACCTCATCCAATCCACTTCTGCTTCGTTGCTGTCAATCCTGAGCATAAGACATCAACCATCACCGGGTACCCTCATCCTAATACCCTCGCCACATATTCCCCACCCGCCTCCCAAAGTCCTGGAGCCATCCAACTTCCTCCAACTATCCGAAGACCGTTTCGAGTGGTCAGAGGAGACAATTAATGTCGCCCAGGAGCTGCTTTTCGCCTCAATCGGTGAAGAGCTCCCACCTCGCTGGGTACACAGCGTGGGCAAGCGCGGTGTCACCAGTGCATCGAGAAAAAAGAGCGATGTGGGAGATGGCGGGATGTACATTTAAGAACCCCGGGATCGACCTCACGTTCAATCGTTAGAGATCGGATAGAATCAAAATACTGGTTTGTTCAAGCTATTGATACTTAATAACGTTAGAAATACGGGGTATACAGAATGAGGGTAGGTATGTCAATGACTGCATGCTATCTGGTCTAGTCCACCCTCCCGCCAACAAAATTACCGACTGGAAACGCGCCTGGGATGGTTTGCCTCCTCCGCTCAGGATGGTGGAAATATGTCCCATACCGCGACGATCGCGACGGCGATGCTGTCGGTGAACTTGACCCTAGGTCGGTCCCTGGGTCACTAGCCTCCGTAATCGACCGTTCCAATCCACCCGTGTTCTCTGTCCCAAAATCCTCGTCACTGTCCGCGTCCTCCTCTAACCAATCTCCCGAGTCGGGCAGCATGATCACGCCTGAAGCAACATCAAAGCTTAGGCGATGATTCAATGCATTACTCTCGGACCTATGGGCCCGCGGTCTGGCATCTTCCCATGGGTTATTCACCGCTATTGGGTCGTCCGCCCTATCGGCTTCCGTGCCAGGACCGTTTGACGGTCCAACAAGGGTGGGAGTCCTGCTGGATGGGCGCGCACCGCGCAGCGAACTATATCGCTTTCGTAGGGTCAGAACGACGGCCTCGTTATCCTTGGCTACCCGAGGAGAGTCCCCACGGTGATTGTGGTTGTGGTTTGCAAGAGTCTGGCCTTTCTTCAATGGGAGCCACGGTTCTGGCAACACCCCAGTCAGGGCTGGGTGGCCATACCTCCGCTTCCCAGTGCTAGAGAAGGGGTAAGCGTTGACCAGCATTTAAAAGCTGATAGTTCTTACTTAAGTACACCACTGTACCAACCAGCCATGGGGGGTTGCGACTGGGAGATCCTGTAAACATATGAGGGGCTGGAGGGAGGGTGTACGCACATAGTCCGTTCGCTCGTCTTCTGGCGCTACATAAAGGGTATCATCGTTCTGGGCATACCTCCGCCTGTTCAAGTTGCTTTTGAGCCCATTTTAGCACCTCCGAAAATATTTGCATCAAAGCAGCGCCCACCTTTGGGACCACGTCACAGGATGGCCCGCTTTCAATCTCAAGACATCCGCGGTCTCCTCGCCCCGCTGAACCTCATACACCGATGATAGACTGACGAATTCACTCAATGGCTTGAAGGTCTTCTCAACATAATACGACCAGACGATCGTGCCGACCAACAGTGGTAGCAATAGTGACGAGATTATATAGGACTGTCTGAGTGTGAAGATGCCAATCATGAACAGCAAGAAGATGACGACGCCCCATATCAGACGGATGAAAGTGATTGGCCATGCTTGTCCCTGAGATTCGTAGGGCTTGTAAAACACTGCAGATGTATCGTATATTAGGTCAAGGATCGGAGGAACATGATTGGCAAGAAGTGAGCATACCGAAGAGCAACTTATACTTGTAAACGATGTAGGCCATGCCAAAATAGAATGCGCCAAAGACGAGAATGAGGGGCTGTACCACACTGTACAGCAGCGTGATGACAAACATCAAGATTGCTTGAGGGTAGACGACGCCATAGTTGATCATTGGAGGAGCATTGAGCTCTGCGTAATCTGTCGAGTATCATAAATGTCAGTGCCGAAGGGACAATTCGCAATCACAAACCTCTAGGTGTCCTTGTGAGGAACATGCGGAAAAACAACCGCGGAATGATGACACCCAAGTTGAGAAGTTGCAAAGGCATTATACCAACGCCTGTGTAATGATGAGGCGGAGATTGAAGCCGTTCATTCCAAGCTTACCTTGTAGAATCACGTATGACAAGAAAAAGTGCCTAGAGAAGAGAATGTTCAATGGAGGCTTGATTGGGATGGAAGAAAGTCTACCGTGCACGTCCGGCTTGCAGTGCCCGAGCCAGCTTCTCGGGGACTTTGGCGGGAGAGCCAGCCAGATCTTGCACGAGTTGCCAGTACGTGGATGCAACGAGAAAAATGAACACGACGTTGATCAGGAGGAATAAGAAATATCTAATATAATGCATGGGTAAGGTTGTGATTTCAACCAATCGGTCTGCACGTACTTCTTCAGGAGGGAATATTCGACCCAGCTCCTGGCACGATACCCCTGAAGGTAGGTAAGGCCTGGCACGGTCTTTTTTTCAGTAACAACAGAGTATCAAGAAGGATTTCGCTACCTTCTAAAATGAACGGTAGGCATGCATTCAGTAGTATCATTGCCATACTGGGCAAAGAGTTCTGCACGAGTGCCCTTATCTTGGCATTTTGGTCTATGATTCTCCCCAGCCATGGCATTGTCTTCTTCACTTCCTTGTAGCTTAGTAGGCTCGCAAGCGCGCTGATCGGGAAAACCCAGAAAAAGAGAAGCAGCCCCATACATCCCAGAACAATAATGTCACGGGTGCGAATATTCGCCGTGGAGGGCGTCATGTTGGACCAGACTATATCACGGGGTTCTGGTGCAGGGTAAGTGGTAATTTCGTTTGGGTGTGGGGAGTGAGCAACCTGGACGGCGAGTTGCTACAGTTGAATGGAGTGAGCAAAGGTATAAACACGCAAAACTCCACCCATCCTCACCGCACTGGACATCTTTTCAAAGGTCACAAACGCAGCTTGGGTGGCTCGGAACTTCCCGCTTCTTCTTCTCTTCTTGACAAGTTCGTCTGCCTCCCGAAACTTTTTCTCCAGATATTCCAACGTGTCCACCTTCGGTTTGAACCAGGCTGGGCGCATTGTCGGACGCGTTCGATGGGGAACAACCAACCTTCCCTGGCGAGACCGCCCATCCTCGATATCCAGATCTACCAACTGCGTAAAATCCATGACTTCTGGATCATATTCCTCCACCAAACTGGGATTCCCGACGTAGCTGACCCACGCTTTCTCCAACGCGAGGAGTGCCTCTGTCCTTTTATCCAACAGTTTCTTCAAGCTTGAGACTTCCCGGCATACGGTAACGCTCTCTACAGCGAGTTCCATGTTCTCAAAATACTCCGCCAAGGGTCGCTCGCCCTGTAAGTGGTTGGGTAGGTTCGTGATTAGAACTGTCCGTGCAGGAATCGAGTGTACGAGCTCAAGAGAGAATAGCTGACGCGACCGAATAAAACGCCGATAGTTATGATAGATGAAGTAGAGAGCTAGAATCGTGAAAAGATAGGAGAACATCAAGTGGACCGAGAGATACGAATTAGCGTCGTTTATAAGGTCCAGCCAGTCATTCAACGGGTCCGTTCGGTTGACAGCTGGTTGAAAAGCAGGCCTAAACGTTGGCCAGGGCTCATCTCCGGGCCAATCATCGTCGTCCGGATCAAGGTCTTTGTTGTGCTACGTGTGTGCGCATGAAAATCTGGGTGTGAGCGAACCCGGCAAACATACCTTCCAGTTGAGAGGCATGAGTATCGTCAACGCAAACAGCGAACAGACGGAAAACAGATAGAAGGACATTTTGAAGAAGTTGAGCAGCTGGGTTCACGATTGAGTGAAAGATTTGTGTAACTTGGAAGATACCACATACAACGGCTGCATCGAGCCCCACGATTTGCAAAACTGTGAACTCAGAGGTCCTTATAGTGGGCATAATCCATCCGAAAAATGCTTGATGTGCATGAGCTTCGTGTGGGGAGAAACCTTTTCAAAAGAATGAGCAGTAGTTCCTGTGACGCATGTAGACAATCATGGACCTTTCAGTTTTGTCCTTGGTGCAAAGAGGAGAGGCCAACGTGTCCGACAGTATGAAAACAGAAGGAAGGAGACTATTCCGATAGTGGCTGAGATCGAGAGCTGAGTTGTGAACCATGGTCCCTCGAATTTCTCTGTCGATGAATGTCTCATTAGCCGATGACCTCAGTGGCTAGAGACGTACGTACGCGTGGGGGGTGCACCCGGTGGGAGCTTGCCCCCGCCATCTCCGCCTTCGTCGAGGAAGCCGAAGAAAATTGACCTCATCGCGCAGACCGGTCTTCAAGTCGTCTTCGCAGGTGGGATGGGAGCTTATTTTGGCAGCGACGTCCAAATATCACAACACGTCTCCAATTTTCCCACCAGGCTTGGCAACGCGACTTGTATCTGACCTTTACTTTCTTCAAGGTTGTCGCCGCCGCTCTCAGGATTCATTTATACAACTGCACGGCGCTACAACTACGTGAGCGGCTGCCTGGTTCTTTGGCTTTCAAGATCACAGAGTATCTGGCGCCGGTCTTTAAGCATTGCCGGCCAAATCTTCTTACCCGCCCCCTCAAATCCATCGCCACGGACGTGCGGTGTCTAAAGTTTAGAAACGTCGGGCGCTTGCCGCATGCCGCTGCGTAAAGGAATACGCAAAGAGTCGGGGACCATCTACGGCCACCTTTTTCTCCAACCTCCAACCTCTGGTCCTTTTACCCCCTCATGAGGCGCGCCATCACCTCGTAAACACCCCCCCCCCACCACCAGAAGCTGTTTACAATCAGGTGGGAGCCTGCCACAAGTGTTACATCCAAAGCCACCACAATTCTGAACACGATGGTTGTTCAGTGTAGTCGAATCTAGCATTGGCGGGGACGCATCACGGGCCTCACAAGCAGGACTGAACAAGGACTGACACAGCAGCCTGTCATATCATACGCCAGCCAAGATATCATACAGCGAGCCAAAAAGTGGTCAATGGAAGCCTGAAGAATGTGTATTAGGGATAGCAAAGGCAGGCGTGAAATGTTAGGAGCTCGTGCACTCTTACACACAACGGCAAGTAAGGCGCAGGGTTGGACATCGGTGGCGTAGGTGGAGAGCTAATATATTGGGTATGGTCAATACGAGGATAAAGCGAAGGCGAAAATAAGGTCTAAAGATACATCAAGGCACGAATATAGACAAGATGGATGGAATAGGGTGTGCAGAATAAAGCCCATAAAGATCATAAAGATCATTAGCGATAGAAGATATGTACTGATTGATCCTTGCCGGAGCTGGTTGTGACGTCAGCCTAGCAGGACACCAGACTATGTTCCTTACCAATGTTTACCGCTTGAACAACGAAGCGGCATGCTCCGCGAAAGCGTATACAGTTCCCTATGGAGGCATTATATTAGACGGTACATTGACGAAGCGCTACGAGGTGCAAACGTACCTGTAGGTGGGCTGCAGGCTCTATGGGGATCACAGAAGCGTCGACAACGTAAACGTTGTTCGTGCCGTAAACTTTGAGGTTGGGGTCGACAACACCGCCATCTTTACGTGGCCCTACAATGCGAAAGATGAGGTTGGCAGGCAAAAGGTAGATGCGGAGGCGACGTACCCATCAGTGCTGTGCCGATAATGTGGTTCGTGTAGCCTGCGTTAGCGCGGACATAGTCTTCCAAAGCTTCGATGCTAGTGACATCGGCAGCAGGTGCAATCCGGGCTATCGAGGAGACAAACTGAATAACGGTCGACAAACATAGCATGGGAAAATGACTTGCCGGCGATCCAGTCAGAGAGTGGAGGGGTGGATGCAATCTTCTGGGCTCGGGCACACCCTGCAGCCATCAAGAACTGGGAAACCCATCAGAGACTGCCGAGCATCCAGACGCACCGCAACGTACCAAGTCAAAGGGGCTTTGGAAGAAGTTGTACTCGATCTTCGGGTACTCCGTTCCTTTTGCGGACACGATGTGCTGCGAAGGTCAAAAGCATCAACGTGAACTGCTGCATTTTCACAAACACCTTGTGATGACTCACAACTGATCCTTTGGACAAAGGGTGCAGGTTTACGGGGTACATGACGAGTATCGAAGGGCCTTCGGGGGGCGTGGCCACTGCAGTGTAGTGTTCGACCCAGGTCGTCTTGTCGTTGTATAGCCTCTTGTGAGCGTTGTAGAGAGCGTCGCTGAGGCCGGGAGGCTTGACATTGATTAGCGACTGGGTGGTAGCTAGGTTACTGGGTCCGACGGTTGTCTGAACCGATTCGACTGTGAGTCGTGCTGAGTGTTGCGCTCGAGGTCAATAAGTAATATGTGGCGTACCATTGAGAAGGAAAGGCGTGGTGTCGCCGAGTGGTAGGCTGGAGTTGAGTTGCCACTGCATTGGGACCAGCGTTTCTGATAAATGTCGCCCTATGTAAGGCAATAGACATAGCGAAAGAATTTAACATACGTTCACTCAAATTCTCGCCAACCCCAGGCAGGTCGACGACGCTCCTGATGCCGAGTGAAGCCAGAAACTTTGCATTTCCGATACCAGACCGCTCCAAGATAGGAGGTGAGCCCCACGTTCCAGCTGACAGAACGACAGTTTTGGCTTTCTGCAAAAAGGATGCAGAGAAGACTTTTAGATTCCGGGGGAAGCAGGAAGAGTAAGGTGAAACAGACTCACAGCCGTACGCGTTACTCCGTTCTGATCGACATATTCCACGCCGCTGGCGACGGCGTGTTCTCTGGTAGTCGAGCTCCACAAAATCTTGGTGGCTGTAGCGTGAAGGATCACTTGGAAATTAGGCCGGTGGGAGTACGGGAAATCTGCAACGATAGTCAAGTCACATTGTCATGTATATCGAGTCACAACGCACAGTATGCAGTAGCCTTTGAAAGAGTCATACATCAGCTGTAATTTCCGGGAATGAAAATGGCCAAACTGACCGAGGTGGCTCGAGTGTCGTTCGAGGGAAGGCGTGCGTTGGTGACGTGCGATATACCAGTGGCATTCCCGCCTTCCAGATCCAAAGATCTGAAGCCTCCTGCGTTGACAACTGAGGAGATGATAGCATCATGGATACTAGGTCGAAAGAGAGTCAGTCTCAGTCTGCGGTCCCAATTTGTGATGAGGGGCGGTACTCACGGCGGAGCAGCGCGGGAGTAAGAAGTGGCGACGTTTCCGTTTGTCCCGTGGTGGCTGAGAACGTATTGAATATTGTCTGTGTCCGCGGGAGGGTAGAACTTTTCCGATTTCTGTCCAGCCGGGAAGAGCGAGTTGAAGTTCCTACGGAGTCCGCAGATTCAGTCTAGCACAAAGTCTGGGAACAACAACCCAATCTACCATCCAGTATTGCCAAGAGCCTCCCACTCGTCATATTCGCGTGCATCTCCTCGATCGAAGACATCGCCTGGAAGTATAATTTAGAAATTACGTCGAATATTGAAGTGTCTAACACCGTTCACCATTTATAGCCGACGAGCCCCTGCGGGTCACAGGGATTAGCGTCAGACATTCTAAGAATTGGCTCTTCACGTACCCCAAAACTTTTCCACGAGGACCGGGTGTTAATGTGCGGTTATTGGCATACTTGAGAGGTTGGGTGGGGAACTGCCAGTCGATATCTGTCCCCCAGGCGGCTCCTACAAGCCTGAAATCGCTAATGTTGGTGCTGCAGCGAAGGGGTCAGAAATTTTAGAATCCACGAGCGCTGTGCTACTCACTTTCCCAGACCGTCCCCTCCGCCTTCGAGCACGAGTACCGAAACTCTTGGATCCTCGCTCAGTCGGTTTGCCAAAACAAGCCCTGAACAGATATAATCAGTACGCCCACCCTTCGTTGTCCAGGAGCGCACTGACCAGCAGTTCCACCGCCAACAATTAGGTAGTCAGCGGGCGCAGGTGCAGCGGCACCATGAGTGTATCCGACGAAGGACGCAGCTGCAACTACCAGAGCAGTGAAAGTCGGACTGAACACGAGCATTATATGAGTCGCCGAATTGAAGTGTAAAAACTGAGAGAGTAAAACCGAGCGCGTTTGTTGCTCGATGCAAGTGAGATGCTGTAGGCCAAATTTTCAAACGCTTTTTATGCTTGCTGCTCAGCTCGGCTAATGCTCATATCGTAATTCAACGCATTGGAGACAGTCATGCCAGTCGTTGTGGGTTCAGGGGTGTTGACCCGGGTAACCGAAGGCGCGTGGTGACGAGGCGCAGTAGAAACCGATCGAGGCTCCCGCATGGCACAAGGAGCGAGCAGGATGAAATCTGGTCGTCTCATAGATGAGGTGAACACAGGTCAACGGGCGACGTTAGATTGCAGACTTCGCGTTAGGCGGATACCTGGGCTAGCTCTCGTTCCTATTCTAGCCCGTTCTTGGATCGATTTATATAGGTCATTAGTTCCACGCCACAGATGAGAAAGCTTCAACGGTGCCAGTGAGATGGCGTCCATGAAAGGTTTCACGACGCATTCCTCGTTGCTTTCTGCAGTATGTCCGTATCGGTCAAGCGAAGCAGTGGGCATCGTTCCAATTTCAATAAGCATATGAATTGGTCGATTTCTTTCCAGTTTAAGGCCGCATCCCCTTCTTGCTGTATTTTACGAGTTTCCCCATGTGCTGTCCCCCTCATCCAGCTGCTAGCCAAGCTCGCAACCACGACTCCACGGTCAGAAGCCCAGGCAAATTGGACGCAAGCTCGACAGGGCGGGCTGCGGGAAGAAGTGGGTTCACGGTGTAGGCTGTGCAGTAAATTCACCCGCTGACATGCATTGACAATGGATGAATCCGACGTTGGCAAGAATCATGACAGTGATGCGCTAGATGTGTACCGCCACATGCGCGTTTCCTACTGTTTGCCAGGCAGAGATGAACCAAACAACGCCTGATGCTCTCGCTTTCACGATGGCTTCGAACGCCAGCCCGCAGATTTGCATCCACCCATGCTCACCGTCCAACGCCCACCTTGTCCGAGTCAAAAAATGCTCGCATTATGCGTATCCTCGAGAAGCGTATCGAGGAGCGAAAGCGTCTCTCGTCAGAAGTGCCTACTTCCACTTGCAACCAAGCTTCTAGTACTCATTCTCCCTCAGCTTTCTGATGAAATGTCCTCCTCGGCAGATATATCTCGTCTGAAGCAGTTAAAAGAGTCAGAACCCCTTCAAACAGCCTGGGACGAATGGATACGCACCAGTCAGGTCCGTCTCTCCCTTCACCCAGCTCCAACGCCCACCGACAGTTCAGTAGTTGCTGTATGAAACAAACGCCTTGCTCGAAGACTCGGACGAAGCCATGCGCGCACTCGCTGTCGAGGAGCACCAATCACTCGACAAAGCTTTGACAGAGCTCATCGAGACTACCGTTCCTGCGCTGCTTATTCCACCATCCACCACATCGCATCTCTCAGCCATGCTTGAGCTCAAATCAGGCGTAGGGGGCTCCGAATCTAGCTTGTTCCTTGCGGACCTGTTGCGGATGTACCTTCGCCTTGCCAACGTCCGCCGGTGGCAGGCGAGTGTCGTGTCCCAAAACGAGAATGAGGGTGGGGGTATCAAGGACGCGATTGTTGAGGTAAATGGGGAGGGTGCGTACGAGGCACTGCGCTGGGAGAGTGGGGTACATCGTGTACAACGGGTGCCCGCGACAGAAGCCAGCGGACGCGTGCATACGAGCACTGTCGCGGTCATTGCAAGTCATCCTCGTGCTAGCTCCGGCGAAAGTCTCACTGTCTTCTAGGTCCTACCTCTTGTCGAAGAGACGGACTCTACCGAGGATCTATTCTCCATGGAAGATGTCAAAGTTGAAGTTATGCGTGCACGCGGTGCTGGCGGCCAGGTTCGTCTTTTGACCCCGCCACTACTCCTTCCTTTCACCCACGTTGCAAACACTTTAGCACGTAAACAAAACCGAATCTGCCGTTCGCCTTACACACATACCCACCGGGATCACTGTCTCCATGCAAGATGAACGCAGTCAACATCAGGTACTGTCCTTTTCACCCCCATATCCCTGATATACTTACCCCTCCATCGGGTCGAAGAACAAACGCCGCGCTTTTACTGTGCTTCGCAGCCGTCTGATGGACCAAAAAATCTCCCGCGAGATTGCGCAACGGCGCGCAACCCGCCAGAACCTCGTGCGAACGGCTGACAGGAGCGAGAAGATCCGGACGTACAACTACGCGCAAGTACGTAAACTCCCATTTGCCCCCCACACTTTTTCTGCCGTCCGAACTTTGTGATTGATGTCGTGAATAGGAACGCGTAACGGACCACAGAATCGGCCTGACACTCAAAAACTTGAGCTCTGTGCTCGAGGGTGATGGAGTCCAAGATTTCATAGATGCACTTCAGAAAGACCATGCCGAGACTATAATGGAAGACATGCTCAGCGTTGAATAGGCGGGTCCTTTGGCTATACTCGTGGCCCTTCCAGAGGTATTTACTCCTCGCACTCTTCTAAACCCCCTACTCTGGATCCAACAACCCTGTTGTGTTGCATGTGTATATTATTTACAACAGTCCGTTCCAGTACATAGGTATATAGTTAATCGTAATGATATCCAAGTGTCGAGATCGATAAATACGAATAAATTCTGCAATACGGTCTCATAATAACCTTCACCCGAATTCCATCGCGGAGCCCACGAATATAAACAAAACTCCGGGGGAATTTACATGACCCTACACGACTGGTCAGGATCGACTCCGAGCTCTTCGAGCTCTTCCCGCGCGGCCTCCTTCTCGTTTTGCAAGAGCTTCTCCTTCGATTCGATCGGGAACCAGTCCTGCATGAAATTGAGCAGCGCCCAGTCAACATTCGCTGCGCGCACATCAGCACCTCGCACCAAAACAAACACGAGCGCCAACTCACATCGATCAGCGGTCAGCACACACGGCGCGCGACACATGGGACAGTCGCCGTTGCCCCTCTTCTGCATCTTCACAAGGCACCGCACACAGAACAGGTGTCCGCAATTGAGGCGAATTGGCTTGAACGCGATAGCTGTGCAAATGAGGCACGCATAATCATCCAGGTGCGGAATGATGGGAAGCAGCGTCTCTCCGATAGCCTTCACAAACACCCGCGTGAGCTGCCCGGCGGCGTCGGCGCGTGGGATTACCGCTTGCGAGGAGATATCGTCGCCGAGGAAGGGGAGGGAAGTTCGCTTCGTGTGCTTTTTTAGGATCTTCCGCGTTGCTTCCGCATTGGCAAATTGGAACTGGGAAGATTAATTGGATCAGACAACTTTCATCGGGGCAGTGGAGGGCACGGACCTTCTTGATGTTGAGGATAAACACATTGAGCGCCAAGAAGGTCTCCAGCGCATCGCGACTAGCTTTACTCTTCAGTTTCCGCTTATCTCCAAGGCCCCTCGATGTAACGCGCTCCGCGAATAGCTTAAGCCGGTTCTCGCTTTCCCCGAGCGAGCGTTCACCGCGGTCGAGCTCGTGCACGCTCTCAAAGACCTCGGCCTCGATGTACAGTTGAAAAATCTCACGCCATGAGTACAAGTCGCTCTGTCATGGACCGACGTTTAGCTCTGGGTGCATAGTGACGTTGAAGAACATACACTGGTTTTTGCCGTGTTGGAGACATTCCATGGTTTCGAAGTCAGAACCGAATGCGGTCGGAATGCGAAAGATGTTGACGAAGTGGGACGCGCCGAGTCGCTGATGGTGCGCGACAGAGTATCGAGAGCGTCAACAAAATCGCTCCGCACGTTTGCCAAGTGTGTGGAAAGATCGTTGATGGCGGTAGAAAGTGTTTGGAAAAAGAGCATGTCGGCAGCAAGCGGGATGACTACCTCATTCGCGCGTCCATCATCCGAGAAGGGAGTGTCGGATTCAGAAAGCGTAGGCACACCGCTAAATCATTTAAGGACGTAAAGTACACGACCAGCATGGCGATAGAAGAGGCAAGCTCACTGTTCAGAGAAAGGATCGACCTCGATAATTTGCGCGGTGGTTGGTTCGACCCTCTGCTTTTTCTCTACAACCGAGTGCCGTGCTTGCCTTTGCAAAGCCCACAGGAGGCTTATATGCCCTCCAGACAGGCTGTCTGCATCGCCCCGTTCCTGTTCTATGTCAGTCAACGTGTCGGAGCTCTCCATGCCGTCATCCAATGGCTGTGGAGAAGATCCAGTTCCACTCGAGCCGGGCGGGATATCAACCCAAAGGCGCAAGTGAGGCTCAATACGGCCAGAGTCGTCCGTAACCTCATATACGACCTTGGGTAGATTGTAGCGGCGTACATGACCTGTAGTTAGTAGCGATGATGGTCTCAGACTGGGGTGCGCTTCTTCCGCCAGCTTGTTACATTCGGCCCTGAGATCATCGGATTCCTCCTTGCTACGCTCCAAAAGCTCCTGCAACAAAGCAGGGTTCAATCCTAGGGAAGAGAGCTCCCGCACAATTTGGTTAATCAGCTTCTTGAGCTAAGAAATGATCATAGATGAGTGGTCAACTCAAGCGGGGCGGTTTGGGACATACCTGGCGGTACTCAATGGCATTCTGACGCAGCTCCGGGGGGAGACTGAGCAGGAGTTGAGCGTAAGTCTTGGAGAAATGCATGATCTCTTATGATCAACTCCGGAAATAGTACCGACGAACGTGCGTCTCCAAATATAGACAAATTCGAAGCTTAGACGCCAAGTAAATCTCTCTCTAGTTCTCCGCAAACGCGTCGGTCGTTAGAATGACCACCACCACACCTACGAGTCAGGCAACGACCCGATTCGATTCACCCACAGGGTACAATCTGAGCCTCAAACCAACGTAAGTTTCGTTAAACCATGAGAGAACCAATAGTGTTGTTGCTTTAATACGTTCAGCTGACGACGGATAATTTCACTTTTTGTTTGACGACATTGCGAGTGAGTTTCACGTAAAACTCTGATTTCAAGTTCCAGGCGCGTGCCCGCTGCTTTGGTATGGGTGGTAACACTGCTGAATGTCGCGCGCTGTGGTCCATACGGCTGATCCTCCCTACATGAAGGGGAATTGCCATGTATAGTGATCGCGAATGAAGGTTTATAATTAAGCTGATTCCAAACTCGCGAGTTCGAGCTTTGGCTATCTGGAAGCGAAGGAGAGCCTGACTGGGTTCAGCAGCAATTACCTCCTAGTATTAAATTTTCGTTTATGGATCCTGGTGATCCATAGTCCTACCGACCGTAATAAACACGGCGTAGCTCGAGACGAGCGCATGATACGAGAGGAAAGAATTGCTTACGATCGTGGCGGGCGGCACGCTCCGCCACACATTCTTGAATTACGTCACGTGGAAATATCTTACTTCAAACCAGAGACATTGGCGCGTCGCATTGCTTGCGCCACGATCATCTGTCGCTCAAGGTCTACCAAAACACTTTCTGAGGTTAGCACACTCCGCAATTCACGAAATGTGAAAGGCCAACCACAACATACTCGTAGATGCCACTGACACCCACAGCATCGTCGCCCAAACCAGCCGCCGCCATATTCTTACAGGACGCATGCTACCAACACCAATACATCCGCTCACGAGACCTCTCTACCATCGTCGAACGCCCTGAACGCCTCCGCGCAGTCACAATCGGTCTCTCGGCTGCAATCGCACGTCTTGAGACTGCGTTCGCTCAAGCCATTGAAGCCGAACCAGATATCTCCCTATCTGGGCCACAACATGCCGAGACTCCCTCCCACCCTGATCCTGATGATCTAGCAGCGGCCATGAACCGCATGAATATCGCCCCTCTCCCTGCTGGATCGTCACCAGTGTCCATCGTACGGAGCCACGCCTTCGTCGACCTATCAAACAACCCCGCCGTAAAGTACATACACGGAAACCTGTATCCTAAAAAGCTCAAAGGTTGGGCACAAGATAGTTCAGATAGGATACGCGAAGGTCGCTCTGAGATCCCCCAGGGGCTTCCGCAGGGCGATTTGTATCGTAAGCTCAAGAATTTTTCTTGTCGCTCTCTTGCTAATGGGCATTTTTTGCACAAGTCTGTCCCGAATCTATCAATGCGATAGAGGGGGCAGCAGGGACAGTGTGCGAAGCGGTGGACCGCGTTATCACTTCTTCGAGAGATACACCCGATGCAACAGCAAAACCTACCGAAGACCCTCCTGTGCATCGAGCGTTTGTTGTTGTTCGTCCTCCAGGGCACCACTGTGGGGAAGATTCGCCCGCTGGCTTCTGCTTCGTGAACAACGTTGCTATCGGCGTGGCGCATGGTCCGTCCCGTATCTCCTGCTTCAAGGTTCCTTTCATTCACGCTCGCTTTGCAGCTCATCTGAAACACGGTATAAATCGCGTTGTGATTCTCGACATCGACCTCCATCACGGTGAAGTCGGAGTCAAGCTTTTCGATGGGGTTTACAACTGACGGCCTCGCATAAGGAAACGGGACACAATCTATAGTTTGGCAAATCAACGAAGAAACCTACCGACAGAAACTCGGAGCCATCGCTGGCGCCCCACCCATCAAACCCGGGCTCCAAGTGTACTATGGCTCCCTGCACGACATCCTCTCGTACCCCTGCGAGGTAATTGTTCCCGTTTTCGATCTTCCCATACCCCCTCACCTGCCCTCGCTTGTAGGATGGCAAGCGCGAACTTGTACAGGCTGCCTCGATGTCACTGCATCACGCTCATGGGCAGTATATCGAGAACGTGCACCTTCAGACCTACACATCCGAGGAGCATTTCTGGGATGTATTGTACAAGGAAGAGTACACTCGAATCCTACGACGGGCGGAGGAGTTCCTTGACGTGACTGGTGGCGCTGGGGACGACGTCATGGTGCTCATCAGGTATTCCTCTCCTGGCATTTACCGCCGGTCTCATTCTCACTCATGTCAAGTTGCGGCATGGACGCATGTGAGCACGAGTACGCTTCGATGTCACGACACGACCGCAAGGTCCCTGCAGCTTTCTACCACCGCTTCACGCGTGATGCAGGTGCTCTCGCCGACCGCTATGCCGCCGGGCGTGTAGTCAGCGTGTTCGAGGGCGGGTACAGCGACCGCGCTCTCATCAGTGGCGCGATGGCACACCTCGCCGGGCTCGTTGATGATTCCAAGTCGACCCGGGTCTATGAGGAGTGGTGGAACGTAGAAAATCTCGTCAAGGTGCGCCTTCCTGCCTTCTGCTCCTATTCATCGCGTTAAGAAATTCACGAAATAAATGTAGCTCGAAAACGCGACCAAAAAACGACGCGGTGGGCGGGGATCCCTTGGCACCGGCACTAACGCACCCGAACCATGGCTCGAGCGGACGATAGAGATTTTACAGTTGTTGGAAGTGAATTGGAAGCAGCCGCCACCACCACGGACGTTGCCCTCGACCAGTTCAGTCACCTTGCGCGAAAGGAAAGGTAAAGGTAACAGCGCGAGCCCTGCGCCGCAAACCGCAAAACCCAAGGTCGAGAAGGCAGAAGCGATTTCCCCATCTCCCTCTTTTTCAGCCGGCAGCAGTGGGAGTTCGGCCTCCGCCGAGAGTGTCGTTGAACGCGTAGCAGATGGGCTCAAGAAGCTCCCCCGCGTTATCCTGCGCCTGGGGCCCGACCCGACCCAGTCCTCGAGCTCTTAATACGCTTTAACTGATCACACGACATACAGCATGTGCGCAATAACATACCTAATCCCACCTCCCACGATTCGGATATCTAGAACAAGACCGCGTTAACTCTCTAAGCAACACTTACTAACTCTACACCCAGCCCCAGCCACGAAGCATATCTATATGAATGATAAATATCCAGATGACATCAGGCTTGCGGCCTCACACCCCCCACGACATGAGCCTATGCACGGCCTCGGGGAGCTCGTACAGCAGGAATTGAAGGGAGGAGAAGGGGATCTGTGTGGTGGCGTGAATATGACGGCGAGACCAGCGCCGCGGGATATACCTCGCGCATGACAATGGAGCGGGAGCTTTGATAGGAGCCGTTCCGGCCGTCGTTTGCAAGGGCTTCGCTGGCGGTAGCAGATGGGGACCTGTCGAGAGCGCCGTAGGTTATTCTGTGTCCAGAATTTATGACCACAGTGGGAACGCGAATCAAACGCGCCGAAGTTAAGGTTCAGAACGATTCCTTACGTAAACTCTGGGAGCAACGTCCTGTGAAGTGGCGAAAGCTCCTTCGTCATCTCATACGTCGAAAAAAATATCAGTTCTACGGGCAACGGAGAAGCTCAGTGTACCTTCACCTCGGGGTGCACTCCCGACGACGACGCTCCTCACGCTCTTGTGCATCTTGCTGAACCCTCCTGTCCACGCAAATCCACGGGCAGCTACAGGCGTGTCTTTACTGTGTCATACAGGAAGAAGAGCAGTCGACGGCGGTGCCTACTGCTTTGCCTGCCTTCCTGCGTGAGTACGGTTTTTCTCGTCGATAGTCTTACGTTAGAAAAGTTTACATACCACGAGAGACTGGACGAAGGTTGGCCTCGCATTGGCTGGCCATCTGGGCACGATGACAGAGGTAGCAGTTTTGGAAGAAACCTAGGACTTTCTACGCAACCTGAGAATTCCATTGGCATCAGGTGTTTGATCTTTGGTCATTGCCAACAACGACGTCTCCCAACTAGGATTCTATTGTTACCGCTACAGCTCAGCATCCTGTATAACTCATGACAAACCTCGCAAACGGCAATAGGGAGGGTCCATGGAAGTCTTCTTTACAACAGCAGATGGTAAATATACAGACGTGAGTAAGATACAATGGGTGATGCTGGGTCATTGTGTCGTGGTGAAATCGTGAGTCCATGGATTATAATATCTACTTCCGAGGTGAGCCACCGCTTGCGGCCGCAGGTCGGTCAAGGCGGTTGTGAAGTCGTTCAAGCTCCCGCTCGAGGCTAGAAGAATTTTTGGTTACAACTCGATCGATATAATTATGCGCACGTACGTGAGAGCTTTCTGCTTGTAATCGACTGCTTCACGTTCAGCCCTCCGTTTAGCGGCCTGAAGATTGCTTTCTTCCGTTTGCTACTCGTTTGTCAACATTAGCAAGAGATCTACAACCTATCCAACAACATACCATTGCATCCATAGCCTGACGGAGACTCTGCAGCTGAGCTTCATAGGTTTTACGTTCCTCTTCCAACTTCAACCTCGCCCGCTCTTCACTCTCTGAGGGCAAAAACTTTGTGTCCCGTGTGATTTTTTCCGCGAACCGCTGGTGGCGTGAACCATCTTTCTTATCCTTGTTCGTCTGGTTGAGTTGGTTTGTGAGCTCCTCGATGCGGCTCTCCGTCCTACGCGATGTGGTCGACCCCCGCGGAGAATTGGAATATGACTTCGTCTCGAGATCCACGATTCGCACATTCAGCTCTTTGACCTGTTTCTCCAAGTTCGCCTACCTCGTGTGTCAGTCCGGAATTCCATAGGATGTGCAAACGGCAACGTACATTGAGCTTATCGAGCTCCGAATTCTCTACTCGCACTTTCCCCAGCTCTATCTGACACTCATTTGCATACGCTTCTGCTTTTTTCATCCTTTCAAATGCACTCGCCACTCGGTCCTCCTGCTCCTCCAATGACCTCTCTAGATCCTGCTTCTTCAGCTGCAGTCGTTGAAACTCTCGATCTGACGACATCTTGTTGGTATCCACATGGTCGAGCTTAATTGTCTCCAGTTCCGCCTGCAATGCCCTACGTGCTTTCTGCAGTAGCGCCCTGTCCGCCTCGGCATCATCAAGCACGCCACGCAGCTCGCGCACCTGTGAGTGTAGAGCGACGATCTGCGTCTGCTGCTCGGTCTGGGCAGCTGTCGATGTCTCGTACGCCTTGCTGATGTCACTGATCTTCGTCTCCATGCGCTCCTTTTCCTTCTTCCATCCACTGCTGTTGTAGACTTCGTCATCGTATCGCAACTGAAGTTCGTCATAATCAGAACGGGTTTTTCGGTTGTCCTCGCGAAGGCGGCTCATAGTATCGCGCTGAGATTGCAGTTCTATACAAGAGCAGACAAGTACATGTAAGCGGACAATTACACAGTATGAACACTTAGAACCGTACCTTCGCTCAGTTGAGCTAGCTCGGCTGGAAAGGGATAACTTTCAGTCGCGCACGGAAAATATGCGCTCGGTGCCTACCTTGATACTTTTTCCTCGTTTGATCAGCCGTGAAGTCCCGCTCAGCGAGATCTTTTTTATGTTGCTCCCTCTCGTCTTCCAGCTCATCTTGAAGCCGCTTCCGCGCTGTTGCTGCGTCGGACGACTCCTGTCCCTCTTCCTCTAGCTTCGACTCCAATTCGCGGAGCCGTGCCTCCGCTGCCTGCAGCCGATCCTCTGCTGACTTGCGGGCGGTCGTATTCTCGGACTGCAATTTCTCCGTTTCGACGAGTGTGCGGCGGGCTGAAAGAAGGCAAGGAAAGAGGGTGAGTACGCAACAACATGACGACGTTCGATGTACGGAAACATACCGAAGGCTTCGCCACGGGCTGCTTTAGCTCGTGCAATTTCCGTGGCCTCTAGACGCTCCTGATACGACTGTTCCTTTGCCTTGTAGCTCTCGATGACCGCACGCAACTCTGTTGAATCCGTCAGATGGCATAAACCGTGCAAATTTCGGAAAGCCCTGGGTTCGTACCGGACACTGCAGCAGACGATGAGTGCAAGTTGACCTCATCCTCTTGACGCCTTTTTGCCAATTGTCGCTTGGCATCTATACCAAGAAAGTCGTTGAAATATGGTCAGGGAGAGTATCGGCCGACCACAAACCCGATGCATCGTTCTTCGCAACCTCGAGTTGCTCACGGAGGTCTACCACTTCTTGCTGAAGCTGCTTCTTCGCTTGGGTGAACTCGCGTATTTGTCCGCGTTGAGCCTCTACCTCTGCCTGTGCCGTGCGCTGCTGGACCAACTACAGAGCGAGATGATAAGCAAACCGGAGGCAACAGCAATAGGTTTCAGAACTTACCAGAGCTTTCCTAGACTCCTCAAGTCGAGAGTAGTTATTTCGCTCAGTCGAGATAGTGTTCTGAAACTGTGTCCACATTGCCTGGACGCCCCCAATCTGAGCAGCTTCGGCCGCACGGCGTGCCTCTGCCTCCTCCTCCAGCAATTCCGCCAACCTCACATTCTCCTTGGACAGGCGCGAGCGATATTGTTGCAAGAACTGCTTTGAACCATCACTATTCTCCAAGTCCGAAGTCATCTCGCGTATCGAGCTCTCTAGATGGCGGCGAACCCGTTCAGACGCTGCCATCTGGATCTCCAGTACCTGTACTTGCTGCTTGAGCGCCGCCACTTGTTTGTCGGGAGGCCGGGTCGAGGTAGCGCCCTGATCCGTGATATTATGTGAGTTCGCATTGGATACGCGTTTGGTAGGGGTGAGATTGGCCATGGTGCGTAATTCATGTGCTCCACTAGAACGCATGCCCCGGGCCCGAGCTGACATCTCCTTTTCCAGTGCGTTGTCAGCAAGCTGGAGCTCGCGCAGGAGCCGTGCCTGGAAGTCCTGGTCTGCAGGCCCACTGCTCATGATGAGCTGTCGAATCTCTGCATGCTGCCGTTCGACACGATCCTTGATCTTTGCACTTGTCAACTGGGCGGCCTGTGCTTCCTCCAATTGGCTTTCAAGATCTGCGATGCGTGTCTCGTACTGGCGCTGGAACTTCGCCATAGAATTAGCACTTTCTGTCTCGTCTGCAATCCGGTCGAGCTCGGCTTCGAGCTTGTCCTTCGATCGTTGAACATGAGTCACTTGCTCAGTGAGTTCGCCAACCAGATGCCTAGAGGCCTGAAGCTCAGCCTGAAGTCGACGCGCCTGCAACTCTGCGACTTCTTTGGCACGCCTCTCTTTTTCGACGTCTGCTGCTGCCTTTACAGCTCGCTCTTCCTGTGCCCGCGCATTCTTTTCCTTGTTCCGTAGCTCAACGCGCTCCTTCTCCGTCTCGCGTACTAGGTCTTCAGCTTCCCCAGCTAGTCGGGTCTTGGCCTTCTCTAGGGACCGAATGTACGCTGCATTCTTCTCCAACTCTTTTCGCGCCTCTTCGAGTTGCCTGTCCGTCACGCGCTTCGCCTCCTCTAGAACGTGGACGTGTTCAACGATCGTCTTGTCCTGCTTTGATTCGAGCTGCTTGACCTCCCACTCGCGCGCTTTCAGATCATTGAGGGCCTTGTTCAATTCACGGTCAATCTTGATATTGATGTCCTTGAGTTTGCCCAGCTCGACTTTCTGGTTGGAAACCATTTGCTCAAGTTTAGCGCGTTTTACTGATTGCTCTTCAAGTTCCCTCTGCGTTATTTTCAGCTGGCGGGCATGTGAATCCTCCTGTCGTTGGATCTCTAGTACCGTGTCTTCAAAGTCTTGGTATTTGGCTTGAGCTGAGGAGAGCTGTCGTTCAAGACCCTGGTAGAGATATTAATAACCGTTCGCCGACTGATGAAAATTTCGTACCTCCTTGGCTTTCATAGCTTCGGCCACCTGGCCCTCGTAATCATGTTGGCGTGAGCGAAGAGACTGGAGCTCGGACTCCATTGATCGTTTGGCCTTCTCCAGGTCCGAAACAGCCGTCTTCGCCTTCGAGAGCTGTGATTGCGCGGCACCCTCTCGTTCAGACAACGATTTGTGACTCTGCAGCAGGGTGTTGTACTCCCTCGCACGGTGATCTAGTTCCAGTTTCAACTTGCTCTGTCCTTCCAATGCCATGCGACGAGATTCGGCAAGCTCCTGTTGCAGGTTGGTGACCTGGGTGCGCAGATCGGCGATTTCCTCCTCCTTCCTCCTCTCCACCTCGTTACGGCGGCTTTCTTCACTCGTCTTCGCTTCCATGAGAGATCGCAACTGGTCGACCTCTTCTTGCAACTTCTTCCTCGCAGCAACGTCCTGCTCCCTATTACCCTTCTCAGCGTCAAGCTCAGCAACCAAGGTCTCTATATCACTTTGAAGTTCGATAATCTCATTCAAAGCTTTGCTGTTTGTGGCTTTCGTCGAATCGAGTTGGGTCGATAGTTTGGCTATCTGTTCTCCCTTCTTCTGTATCATCGTGGAATACTCGGTTGCCGTGCGCGCCATTTCGGCAAGCTGTTCTTTAGCTTGTCGAGCATCCTGCTCGAGGTCATCGCTCTTATTCTTGATCAGGTCCCTGATGTGGCAAGTTTTAGCTTCGTACGGATTAAGGGTAAAACCTCACTTGTTTCGAAGCTCTGCCGTAAGCTTATCCTCGAGCTCCCTAACAGCAATATCCATTCGCTCCTTTGCTCGCGCCAAGTCTTCCTCGCGTTGCAAAGCCAGATTCTTAAACTCTTCGCTTAGCTCCTGAAGCTCGTCCTGACGTCCTCGCATCGTGTCGATCTCTTCTTGGGCTGCACTAAGGAGATCACTAAGCTCGGATTCTCGAGTCTCCCAATCCTTCTCCTCGTTTTCCAGCCGGACGAGGTGTTCAGCCGCCTGGTCGAACGCTTTCAAGAGGGCCTCATGCTTCTCCTCGTTTTCTTTCTGGAGCTTCATCGCACGATCCAGTTGTGAATCCAGGGTGTCAAGGTCGCCTTGCAGGGCCGCCACTTCATCTTCCAGTTCCCCTTCGCGTTTCTTGCTTCGTTCCAAGAGTGCGTCTTTGTCCAAGGCGAGAGCGCGCTCTGCTTCGAGCTCATCCTCTACTTTCCTCTTCTCAGATTCTAGAGACATTTTCAGACTCTCTAATGCTTCTCGTTCCTGCTTGTCCCGCTCTGCGCGTTCTTTGATAAGAGCCAGCTCCGCCTCTTTCTTCCGAAGTTCGTCGTCGTTGCGAGTAGCCGCCAGTAATGGGCGAACCTAACGTAGCATAGGCTCAATTTCCCGTTTGGGAATCTGATCAACGTACCTTGGTGTACAGTTGCCACCACGGCCAGTCTCGTAACTCTCCATAAACTCGCGCATTCCGCTGGATGGTTCGGATGGCCACTGCACGATTTAAAACCTTTCTCATCTGCCTACGAGCGGTCCATTTGCGGGCTACAGCCTGAAGTCGAGAAAACACGTCGAATAGAAGAAGATCACGACGTTCCTCGAGTTCGGCCAAAACTCCGGCTTTGAAGAATATTTTGGATGTTCCAATCTTGTAAATTGCTTCGTCGAGTTCCAAAGCGTTCACCATTCGCCTACATGCCTCCCGGCCGTCCATGTAGCCACGGGGAATGACTCCAGGCGTGAGGACTTCGTACCGTTGGCGGAACTCCACAAACGGTAAACGATTGGGGTAACCGAGTCGAGCAATACGAATGCCTTCTAGAACACCGTTGCACCGTAACTGGTCCAGGACAAGAGGCACGTCAACTCGGCCGGGTTTCTTGTTCGAGTTTGGGACAATGCATCTGACGAAGTGGGGCTGCGTTCCCTTCAGCTGCAGCATTAAACTCGAAAGTTGTTCCTTGTGCCGCTGCGCGACGGTCCTAAAGGCGCCCTTTTTCAGAGCTCGCTTCTTGCCCACCGTGAACATGTTTCCTGCACCACCTGGTCCGGAGGATAGGTCACCGTATTCCGCAAAGAGCGATGCAACGTATCGCTCGGAGGATGACGCGAGGACGCGTGTTAGGTTGTCGTTCAAGGGATCTTTGTTCTTCTCCAACCAATTGTCCGTTCGATACTCGACCTTCGCAGCGTAATGTTGGATGATGAAGCCCTGCTCGAACCTAGCAGGCTCGTACTTGTCACGACCCAGATGGTGCGGCTCATCCTCTGCTTCTTCACCAGCCCATATCCAATTGAGTTTGTTGGTGAAGGTCAAATCCGTGGCCTTGGGCATAATGCACTCCTCGTCGAGGCAGCTAAGAATACCAATCACGTTACCGCTTGCTTCAATGAGATCAATTGTAGGCTGCAAGTCGAGTCCAAAATTGACGTAATCCCATTTGATACCTTCCCTGGCGTACTCTTCCTGTTCCAGAACGAACATGTGGTGGTTGAAGAATTGCTGCAATTTCTCGTTGGTGTAGTTGATCAACAATTGCTCGTATGCATTTGTTTCAAAGATCTCGAACCCGGCGATATCCAAAACACCAATGAAGGTTGACTTTGACGAAGGTCGATCAAGCGCACGATTGATTCGATCGACGAGGGAACCGAAAGACTTCTCGTAAAGAGTCTTGCACAATGCCGAAAGTTCGTCGATCGCCTGTTGCCTGGTTCGCGCTTGGGAAACCCACTCCCTGCCAGCCAGAACCTGAGGGCGAAGAACAGCGCGAGTAAAGTCGGCGATAGGAATTCCGAGAAGATGACAGACGCGCTCTGCTTGGGAAGGATCGGGCATCACCGCATCGTCTGCCCTCGTGGAGGTGATAGTGATATTACCGATATGCAGGATGGCCGCCACAACACGGAAGAGGTCAAACTGCTCGGCAGGGGTGAAACCCACGACGTCGAGCGCAGCCTAGCGGACTATGAGAGCCAACCGTGGGGGGAGATCACAATACAGACCTTTAAAGTATTCCACTCTTCTCGATCGTCGACCCCGTCGACCTCCCGCCTGGATTTGTTGAGATATTCATAATCTTCTACTCCACCTCCTAACAGAAGCTCGTCTGAAAATGCCTCAGTGGTGGTGTCATACAACCAACACGGACTGTGCTCACCCTTGAGCACCCCACCACCCATGAGCAACTGATAAAACACATGGAAACTCCTCTCAGCTTCGCTCCTCATTACCACTCGACTTTTTTCCAACAAATACCAATCAATATTGGCGCCAGCTATACTGCCATCAGGTGCAAATGTTATTCGCACAAACTTTCCAAAACGACTGGAATTATTGTTCCGTTGGGTTTGCGCATTGCCAAAAGCTTCCAGTATCGGGTTGGCTTGTAAGATTTGGCGTTCAAGAAGGCCAAGACGACCTTTCGCGTTCAAATGCGAACCGCTCCCTGTCATGGACTGTGAGACGGAAAGGCCCCTGCGAAGAGAACTGCTCCTGGGAAGCCCACTAGAAGGCATGGAAACAAAGGAGGGCGCGCTGCCAAGGGTAGGTGATCGAGAATGAGAGGGTGTTGAAGGTAGGTGAGCATCAGTAGCAATCGCTGCAAGGTATTGGATAACCTTCTTGGTGCTTTCCGTTTTCCCTGCTCCCGATTCACCGCTGTAGACCGGACTCAGATGTTCAGGACATAAGGGAAGAGATGTAGGGCGTACGTGATTAAGATACTCTGATTCTCTCGCTCTTCCCCCATGTTGACCCAGGCACGTTCCGCCACTGCGAATATATGGGGAGGGTTTTCATCTCTTCGCTTGTTACGGTACTGCTGGATGATCGCGTCCGAGTAGAGTGGCAGGTTCTGATATGGATTGATAGCTACAAGGAATAAGCCAGAATATGTCTACCAGACAGGCTAAGAGATCAAGAACACATTTCATTGAAGAAGAGTACGCTTACATATATGGCTCCAGATCCGTACCTTAGTCTAAGATTGTGTACAACACTCGCTTCATTGAGAAACGTTAAGTCTGCGATGTCTTCGACGCGATCAAACTTAGGAGGATTCATCTTGAATAGCGCTTCGAAGGGCACTCGTCGAAACTAGCAAGGGAATTGGTCATGCATAGCGGTTGCATATCAACAAGAATGAGACGTACATCTCCTCCGGCGGCCATGATGACTTCCGCAGCATCCTCATCCTCCTCCTCTCTGTTGACCCACCCTGCAAGATATCCCTCTTTCGCATCTGGAACCCAGACCCATTTCTTCTCGTTAAATTCGGCTTGCTGAGCAGCTGCCCGTGCGGCCTCTGCACTGTGCGATGGCCGAGGTGCAGGCATAGCCGGAGCTGAGCGCTGAGACCCAGAATGATGGTGGTATCACGGGTGAGTCTAAGATACGCTGTTGGAGATCAAGATGATACACAACAGATCAGAGATATGGTATAGTTCCTGGAGTATATGGAATCGACTGGGTATGAATGAGAGAAGGGAAAGCACAGGAACGCGTATGGCAACGACAAGACAGCTGAGCTTGGTGCAACAAACAACGACGACGCGTATATAAGACCCCGTGATTCGTACCATGAACCAACATGCACAGATTTGGAAATCATTGATCTATCGTCTAGATAAGATTAGATCGCACCTGCCTCTACGATTTTCTACGAATGACCTTCTCAGCGAGCACCTCTAACGCACTCTTCGCCTCACTCCCAGGGAGTTGCTGCAGTACCTCTTTTGCCTTATCAGCATATCGCTGTGCCAACTCACGCGTCCGTTGGAGCGCGGATGAGTGGGCGACCAAGTCACGAGCCTGTTGGGGAAAAGGGAATCCGTGAGCTAACTGATAATAATGCTAGGGTTTAAGAAGCCCAAGAGGAAAACCAAGAAAGGTCGAAACGTGAAGCTCCATAACATACCTTCTCCACATCGCCCGGTCCCTCGAATTTGCGCTGAATTAACGCACCCATCTCGGGATACTCCTCCCAAGCGTACAATGCTGGGCCGGTTGTCAGCCCCAATTGCAGATCAGCCCCACCAGGCTTGCCAAGCGTGGCGGATGCGGAATCATAGTCGAGGATGTCGTCCACGAGCTGTTGGATACAAGTTCGATAAGAATCTGCTTCTCAATACATAAAACGAATCAAACCTGGAATGCAATGCCCAGATTCCGTCCATATGCATACGCGATCTCGCGCCAGATATCGCCCTCCTTGCACCCGCCAAGCGTAACCGCCGCCCGCGCGCCCTTTGCCATCAGGCTTGCCGTCTTCAGGTACGTCTTCTGCAAGTATATGTTCCACGCATCCTGAATTTTAGTCGCGCGGACCGCCTGCCCATCTTCCCCTTCCCGTTGAACACCTAACGTAGCTTCCGCCTTCTCATCGTCCGTTTGGGTCTCCACAGCCTTTGTTTGCAATATCTCACCCTCCACAAGGTTCGAAAGCACGCTCGCAATCAAGTCCGTCACTTCCGGGTCCCCTAGCCGAGAAAGCGCACCTGATGCTCGGCCCAAAACGAAGTTCCCGCCTAGAATTGAGAGCTTGTTCCCGAAGGCTGCCGGGGCACTCGGCGAGCCCCTTCTTAGTGCAGACTCGTCAATCACGTCATCATGTAGCAGGGAGGCTGTATGCATCATCTCAACGATTTGCGCAAGCCGTGTCTGCGTCGGTAGGATATACGTAGGGGAGTACAGCACCGGCCTCGATGGCATGTCATGTTGCGGGGGTTTGGGTGGGGGCGGCCGGTGTGGTGTTAGTGGTCGCAGGGTAAAAGTAGAGTTGAAAGGAGCGGTATTGGTAGGCATGCTGGGATTCCAATCGTTCAGGACATCTGGCCGTGTGAGTGGCCAATCAAGTTCATCCGCGCGACCGCCTGCGCCTTCTCTCTGTGCCTCCCACAATTTTTGATTCCAGTGTCGCCCGAGGCCGTTCGTCGCGCGCGCGAAGAGCAAGATTATGATAGGTCTGATTTGCTTGGAAGGGTGTAGGAAGTAGTAACGGGTTATCTCGCTGAGCCGTGGGTGGCCAGAATCAAGAAGGGAGAGGAGAGACTGTCGGAGCTCGGTGAGCTGGGGGGCGAGGAGGAGAAACGGGTCGGGTCGTGCGCGGGACGTGGAATCGGAGGGTATCGGGGTCTCCATTATGCGCGCAAAAATACTGTATGCCTGGTGCTGGGGTGTTCTATGACTTGTGCAGACACGGGTGAGTGAGGAGGGCCATCGTCGCATGATGTGCGGTGGAAGTTGGGTTGCAAAAAATCTTAGTATCTGCACCATCGTGTAACCGAGTACATCATAGAAAAAATGTGAACATAAGAAGGAAGCGAAATCACACACAGGAGTAGTAAAGCCTATCGTCGATTGGGCACCAATGTGCTTATGATGGTACCCCGTACTGTATTTAGATACAGGATTATTGAGACCAAGCGCAGACAGGATTCTACAATATAATTTCAATGATCAATATATCGCAAAAGCGCCCATATTGAATGCTACAGGATACGTACCCTTACCGAGGGTCGTGATTAGCCCTCGTGTCTAAAATACAGGTAAACAGTTGGGCAGACCGGCGCTTCTTCAAGCAGTCAAGCCTAGAACAGAATGTGAGTTGATCCCTGCATGAGCGTTCCTTTGCAGTAGTAAGCACTCACAAACGCTATTTCAAGGTGGTCCGCAGGAATGCAGGATGAAGGGAGTTTGGAACACGTGACCGCTCAGCCGCTACGGAGTCTCAAGCTTTAGACTTCAGCAACTTCGAGGATGCGAGCAAGTTAGGCTGAACGCAATCCCTCACACACCAAAATAGTATCGTTATCTACGTGACAGGCTCAACTAATCTTGCAGCTGTAAGGGCACTTCCACGCTAGCGCTTCAACATACCTTCCATTACTTAGTAAATCCACTTGAACCGAATTTAGCGTGACCTCAGGAATGCCATCCGCCGCCTTGTTGACCGCTGTAGGAACCATTGCCTTCGAGTGAACAGTTTTGCTCTAATGGTACTTCGTATCGGAAAGCTGACAGTATACATACCATTGCCCCCGATTCAAGTTACCATCGGAGCTATTTCGAGACAGTCCGAAACGTCCATCTCAAGAAGTAACAGAAGGCATAAGTGACCGAGAAGCATATAATGCCACCAATTTTCAGCCTAAGAGTAGAGCCCAGCCAGAACAAGGCAACGAAGCTCGATAACAATACGCCATCAAGCACGAAACATCAACTTTTGACCGCAGATTTCTTGCGGCGGGTGAGTACCGAGCGTTGTACCTTTGCAGCGGAGGTTTTTGGGGGTCGTGCGGTCACCCTGTAACTGGCTCAATCGTGTCTTGTATTGTACATAATGGGGGTCATCAAAGGTTGCTCGAAAGATTTACAGTGCGATATCATATGAGGGTATGGATTTGGAATACAACGTTTGTACGGGTGACTCGTCAATCGAACTAGTACAATGGTTTAGTCTTTTAATTCGAATAAGCGGCACAGATAACATAACATACCTCGACAAATAGAGAGTCCGGGAAAGGTGTGACCTTGCCGTTTGTATCAATATAGAGTTGCCTCGGGCTACCATGCCACTTTTCGGTGAACTTGGCGAGTCTCCCAGAGTCATTAGGGGCGCGCCTGATGTTCTTCAAGCCAAGCAGAGTTCCAAGGATAGTGGGCACGGTCTGCGTTACCATAAGTCAAGGGATAGACTCTTCGAGTGAATAGAGAGCACTTACAGATTCGAAAAACGCCGATGACAGCAACCTGGTGGAAGCCGATTTCAATGCCACTGTACGGGATAAAAGGACTTACTGAACTTACCCATGTTCTCCAAGGCCCAAAAGGCCCGCTTGTGGACGATCATACACCGCAATGGCAGGATCGTCACCAAACACCGCAGTCTAATGTTTCCGTCAATAAAGAAACAGGGGACCCACAGACGTCCTTACATCTCTATTGGCTTCGACAAGGCTAAGGAAGACCCTGTCCAGTGCTTGAATTGTCGAGTAACCAGGGACCGGGACATTCCGAGCAGCAGTACGATACACGCCGGAAACCTTAAAACGATCGTGAGCCATGCATAGTGCGCTGATATATGGTGGTGCCTACAGGGGGGTTGAGGCCTATAATATGCTCGATGAGATAGGACGACTGCGGTATCGGCGGGAAGACTCACGCAAAGCTTCGCGCACATAGGTCATGATCTTGTCAACACTGTCTTGTTTCTGTCCCACAGACATGGACAGCTCTATGATATGTGCGCGCTCTTGCCGCTTGTCCTCATCAAGATAGAAATCAACTACGTGGGCGATGGCCTGAGAGAAGTGTGCACAGGTAGGGACGACAGCTGCAAAGACATATGCCGATAGCTCCTCGATCGGTATGTCTTGGTCTTTAAACGTCTTGAAAACATGGCCCAAGAAGTGGTGGCCATGGTGACTTTCAACTGACATGTCTTTCAAGTAATACTGGAGATGTTCATGAACCGCCGCAGGTATGGAAAAAGGAGACTAACTCACATGGTCTGCGAGATGAGGCTTCGAAAATTCGAACACATCAGAAAAGGTGTCGATAGAGTCGACGCGGAGATGCCAGTCGTCGGCAGGATCGAAATTCAGGAAAACGTAGCTGGTGAAGAGTTCAGGGTTGCATGGGGATAGATACGAATATATGGAGTGCGAACCGGCCAACGGCTGCGAACTTCTTGTAGGTGTCCTGTTCATACCAAGTGCCTACTTGATTGGTGACTGTTTTCAGAGGAAGACCAATCTAAATTTCTGGGTAAAATGTGGTTGCACTGTTGGTTACGGCAAACGTACAATTTCTTCCGATATCCAATGGATTGGGAGGAGGTTGATCACATCCTGAACAATGTCCAACGACTTCGACTCGCGAGCTCTGTAGGCGATCGATTTGTCTTTGATCAAGGATAAAGCTTCTTGTTTGAAGTATTCAGCCCATGTGCCATGAGCATGTTTGCCATGCGTGTAAGGAAGGAGTTTCTCCACGATGGCGCGGCCTTGGGTCAAAGCTACGAGAGCGGCGTCGCGATCGGAATCCGCTTTGACCTGATTATCTTTGTCAACTAGTGTACAAAAATCGGAGGCAGAGGTCGTACCCGCATTCCATTCTCTGTCACTGTGAGCAAGCGATCGTTGTATGCCGACATGAAACTGTTATCCGCGAGGACCTGTTTAACTCCTGCGTAGCTTTTGATCTCGACGGTCGGAGCCGGGCGGTGAGGTCGGGCCAAGCTGTACTGATCAACGCTCTTGAGCTCATCTTTTAGGAAGGAGGGCACCATGAATGGGAAGTGAGCGTATGCCGAACCAGCAGGGTAGTGGTCGGGCAGTGTGCGGAAGAGAAGCTTCGTCAGCAATCCGCCATACGAACCATCTTTGTTGTCAGATTGGCAGTCATTGTATCCCCACGCGGTGCAGTTGTACGCTGGCGATTTATCCTTAGCACCCCAATAGTTTGATCGAGTAAAGCGGACGAACGAGTGAACTCAGTGGTGAGATAGCGATCGCCGCGGGTGAGGGCAACCGCATCAGCAAGGATAGCCCTGGAAATAGTGTATCCAGGGCATAATCCAGCACCAGGACCAGGCTTTTTGCATTGTTCTGCTTGGAGGCCGACCTTAAAGATATGTCCAGCTGCGCACATGGCATACATAACCATAGAGTCTCACATGCAGCTCCAAGTTATCAATATCCTTGTATAAGGCTTCCGCTGCATTCTGTAAGGCACGATGAGGCTAGCATGCTTTCGACGCTTACATATTTGACTTACATGGATGCGCTTCTCCGGATTCCATTCCTTGAAGGACTTGTATGCTTCGAGCTAATTAGCGCGATGCCTACCTGTTTCTGGGGTGATATCTAACTTACGCTTGAGGCCAAGAAACTTTCTGAACTCGTTGAGCTACGGAGGGGATGTGACGTCGTCAGTGTGCATAAAGGTATGGAATGAGGTATGACGAGGCGAACCGAGCAAGTACCCCAGCTTCTAGAGTGGTTAATGGCAAGGATCTCGACAATACGCAAGGCTTCCGGAACGCCAGAACTGAAAGCTGCAGCACTCCTTTCTGTTGCGTCCTGGATGATTCGCGCAAGATCATCGTCCTTGAAGCGTCCATCCTGTTGTCGCTCCAGGCTGATAAAGGAAAATTAGGACCCCCAGCAACTCGATTATAGTCAACGCGGGCCATACCCCCCGAATTTCCAAGTTCTGACGTCAGGGTCATGAATCAGCAACGTATGTGCTGCCTCCCTGAAGTCTTTGACCGAGATCTAAACAAAGTTCCTGGCACTCAACACACCGCTTCCTCTTGAAAAAGCAGATCACAAACCTTGCTGAGGTCTTTACCTGGTAGAGCCTTCTTGAACTCTGCCTCAGTCCATTTTGCGTCCTCCTCTGACAGCGTGGTGTGCCACCTGTAGAGAAGGTTGAACTCAATTGATACGACGTTTCCTTCGCCACGCGGTGAGACCGCGTGGTTGATTTCCCTCATGTTCTTGAAGACGTGAGAAAGACAGAAACATAAACGGCAGCGCACTTACCATCAAGGGATCGAGACGCCAGTCAGAGCCATCGAGAGGCAGACGTAGGATGGCACCAACGTAGTCTACGAGAAAGCTCAATCGCAAGTAGACAGTTTGAGTTTATTAGCTTGAGCGTACCACCCAAGATGATGTTCATGAAGTAACCGCAGTTGACCAACCGTGTACGATGGAAGATCTCGTCATCTTGGAGGTGACGCTGTTCATCATTTTTAGGCGGCCACACAAAATTACCGTTCTCGTTGACATTTAGCAGCTTCTCCGCAATGTACTACACATGATGTCAATAGAAATTCCTGAGGTACGATTAACTAAACCACGTACGTTATGATTACGATTCATTAGAACCAAAAGCGCACAACTGGCAGGAGGCATATGAAGCAATCTTCCGTCAGCGAAAACATCGTCCCAAAGCTTGCCAGTGCCGTCCTTTCGTCGAACCTGGTTGACCTGACTCTCAGAGCTTCCATAAAGAATGCTTAGATCAAGGTAACTGCTGGCCCGATTGATGCTCGAGTCACGGGGATCGGTATCAAAAATGGAGTGGATGACCAAGTCTGCAAAAGCAAAAAAAAGACTCGAGATCCCACCAGGATGCTCAATGAACTCTTCTCGGCGGAGGAGCGTGTCAAAGACAAGACCTGGGTCAGGAAGCACACGCTGTGGCACAGTTTTGATCGCTGAGACCGTGCGTGCATATGGCATCCCGGCTTTGCCGAGGGACGGGAAGAGGGGATTGTAGTTGGACCCGTCTGCTGAGCGGAACGCATATTTCACAAGCGGAGGGGCAGCTACTGCTGTTCGGCTATCGTACTGACCCACATAACTGTTGGGAGGATGAGGGAGATCGTTGTACACTGTGAGGTTTTAGATTAGCTTCCGTGACCACGCCGATCAGATCAATGACCTTACAAAGGGCGATGACGGATTCTTAAATAAAAACGATGAACATCGCGTGTAACCCAAGACCAGCATGAGCTTACCCTGGATTTTTTTCGAGATATCCTTTGGCAGTCGGGACATCAAGACCAAAACTTTTTCCAGCTAGTGGGGTGGTCGGCAACTCTGTTGAAAGAAGGGTTAACTGATCACTCACCAAGAGCTGGCGATCATCAAGACCGACACTACTTTGATTCTTAATGGCATCCAGATACGCGGGCTAGTGAATCAAACAGTAAGTGTACCGAACGAGGTGAGTACTGGTCATTTACCAGGTCAGACGGTTTGAAGGCCGGGTTTTTGATCAGAGCCTCGACGGCTCTAACATTGTCTCCGAAGACATTGCTCCTCATATGCGAGCCATCGGTCTGGTAAGGATTATTTCTCTCCTTTACGAAGTCGACGCATTCCGCAACACTTTCTGCGAAATTCTGGAGGAATTCGGCCATAATAGTTGACTTGAGTGTAACGAGGGGGCAGGAGGGAGGGCAGGAAGATGATTTGAGAATTCGGAGAGCGGGCACGTTTTTATATATCGAAGAAGCTGCGTGCGATATCAATTGGCGCGGTGTTGCCTGATAATCAATGGAGTCGGAAGATGTGAAGCTCCTTGGACCAACAGGCGCCAGCTGTTGAAACCTGACATGGACACTCGGAGCAGGTTCCGCTCTGGAGCGGGATTCTCTTGAGCGAGGCACCGCAAATCGGCGATCAGGTTCCTTGACTGTTGCCAATGCTCAATTGATCATCTATCTTTCAAGATCAGGCCCAGTCCTATACATAGGTTGTTTAGATCGTAATATGCAGAGAAATAGTGGTAAGCGGTCAGTAGATCACTTGCGGTGGATGCACGATAGGAGTCTTCCGACCGTTGAACTGTGTTTACTGATAGGACTCGACGCGCACAGCAGTACTAGACGTGGACGCATGGGGATTAGAAGTACAGCTAAGGTTCCGTCATTTCCGTAATTGAAGGCCGAGGCAGGTCAAGAACCTAAAGCCCTTTCAACCAAGGTCATTAATGGTATTTTTGCGGAGGCCCAGAAGAGCATATCGCTTCGGTTGGAACGGAACTAGGCACTTGTCATATGCGGAGATAGATGTATATTAGTATAGCAAGTCCGGGGTATGGAGACGATTGAACGTGAGTGCCAACACTAGCAGCTTATGCACGGGAGATGCTGTGTGGCGAGTCTAGCACAAGAGGGATAATGATGAAACTCGGAGGTTGAAACACGGATGGACCGGCAATGCAGGTAACGTTAAGCCGCCCATCTTACATGACGACACAACAGGAATTTTGCTGTAACAGTCGTATGAAATTAGTACTGGAGGCGCCTTTTACGATTGACGTGGGTATACCTTCTTTGCTGTCTTGTAGAACATCTTGCTCTGGGCAGATAGAGCATTCGACCTGTCGACCAAATTGTCGAGCTTCTCTCCTCGTTGTAAGACTGACTCGATTGTTTTGTGCTGTGTGATGAAATCAGTTCGTGAAATGGATGAGGGAGCACAGCTAGGCGCACAAGAACGATCTTTGTCTCGTCCAATTCCTGTTGCACTCGCATGATAGTATCTGCCTGCCTGGGATCCTGATATTTCTGGATATATATGTTGATATCCGGGAAAGATATAGCAGCAGGGTTGTCGAAAGACGATTGGGGGACTTTCGCGGTGAATTCATCAAGTAATTTGGTCAATAGAGAGAATGCTGGCCGAACAGGATACTCCTGGTCTGTGATGATGACACCTATTATGGCTATATCTTCAACATCCGAGATCGCTCAAAAGATTACTTTCATACATACCAGCCAATTGCTCCGCTCCTCCTCTGTTGTAAACATGCGCGGTGTAGTTATTCTCTTGAACACTCTGTCGTTGGCCTTGTGGAGTGCGCTCTGCGACAGTCTTGGAGAAGAATGACATGAACTCTCCAACCGAACCTTTCTGATAGAAAGAGAATGAAGAGAGGTCGTTGGCGTTACTGAGAATCACTGAGGTGCCGGAAGGTGGCGATAAAACCACAGAAATCGAAAAGATCTTCATTGTAAGAGAGTAGGAGAGGTGTCACATACTCGTGACACACCACCAGACTACCACAACACACACCCGCTTGAGCTCTGACATTGACAGTATGATTCCTAACCTCTCAAGCTGAAAACATGAGCAGATCGCGCTTATTCGCCTGGGCGGCAACTCTCTCTATATATCGCTCTAATGCCTGGACCCGGAGGAATTTTGCGAAATTTCGGTTTTCTGAGGTACAAGGTACTTTCAGGGGCTCATGGAGCAGAATATGCACACGCCTTCAGCCACAGAACACATCGCGTTCGTTCCCGGTGGTCTCATCTAACCGTGTCCCTCCCCCATGGTGAGACCCATCCTCATTTCCTGTCGCAACTGACTGTCGACAACCTTCAAGATGCATCTTTAGTGATTTCCCGGCGACTATTAATATCATCCCTGGTTATGTACCTCATGCAGGAAAAGTGGTGAGTGCTCATCGTGTTCATCTACAAACAATGCGTAGGGTGGAAGTTATCTCCCGTCCGATCCGATCAAGTACAGATCCGTGCATCACTGTCGATGCCCTCATCCTTGCAACAGCCGTCGCGGCGAGTCTGTAGGAAAGCGTCCGCAAGTATCTCCGTCTGGAATCAGCTATTTCAATGTGAGGTTGCCAGTCGCATTGCATACGCAGCCTCCTAAGACTTCGGACGCTTTAGGGGTATAACTGCGTTCATCTCTATTACTTTCTCTGCTCACTTTCCGGTTCCTGTTGGTTGTGCCTGTCCCCCCACAAGGCCCCCATACTCTCTTGACAGAGGATATACCTGGACACGTCGGTTCCTATCGCTCTATCCAAATGTATTCAAGACAAGTTTGCCCGCTGTGCATTGCCTCCGATAAGGCAATCAGCGGTAGTCCATAGCCCTTTGCTCTCGAATTTGTCATGCCTCTGAACATAACCATTGACCATGTGCGGAAGTTCCAACTTCCGATCCCACCTGACTTAGCACCTCCCCGATGAAAACAAATTTTGTAGCTTTTGCTTGCGTAGGGCCATCATCAAGTACGTGGCCTGAAATTTTTGTTCTCCTCGCCTAGCAAATCATAATTATCAGTAAGTACCAGCAGGCTATGCCCCCCTACTTAATTGTCCTGCCATAGAGCCTCTCGTTAAATTACGTAAAAGGCAACGCATGTCCTCCATCACATAACTCAAACCGGGATCAAAAGATCAGACCGTCGCTAACGTTTTGGGTGTGACCTATATAAACCAGCGTCCAAGCAATGGGCTCCTCATCGTGGCTGCGCCCGAACCCCCTTCCTATCCCTGCTTGAATTTCCCCCTTCGTTAACCAACGTCAATTCTCTAAACATGGCTTACATTCGTTCTCGTACGTTTTGCTGTTGCATTCCCGTTCGCTTTGGTGTTTTCGTGAGTTTCATATATCATGGTGGCGATGCCAAATTCCCTAATGTCCTGGACAAATTAAAGATCCTGTCTCTCCTCGGCATTGCTGGTGGGACCTTGGTGTGCATCGTAGGCTGGTTAGCTGTCTCCCAGCTCTGTACGTGGCTCATCCTTTACATGATTTGCCAAAGCGGCTGATGATCCTCCAGGGAAACACCCACTTCCGACGCCCGACACTATTGGAATATGGCTCCATGCGGCATTATTTACCATTTTAACCCTGTTGTCGATATTTGGGTACGACCGGTATCTATTTTGCCCCATGATTTCTCTGAGTTAGTTCCTAGCTTTATCGGCTGTTTGATCAAGAGCAGGAACTCGGTGCATGCGTACAGCGTCGGGTTATTAATCACCCTGCTCTTAAGTATCGCCTCGGGAGCGTACTCTCTCTGGGCTCTCTTCCATCAAAACTCGCAACAAGCAGTCGATAAGTGCCTCAATGGGCAAGCCGACGCACTCACTCAGGCCGTGTGCAAGAATGGCGTGAATGTATACAAGGGCATCACCGTCGCGATATACATAATAATCTGGTTGCTCATGATCTGTACGTCTCCTACTGAGCGGCACACACACCTTTGCTGACTCGAGCCTTCATAGACGCATATGTTATCGTAGATAATTACGTCGAGCAACTGGACGATGAGATGTCCGTCAAGGAAACAAGACAGATGATTAACAACATCAGCCAGCCTCGCGTAACTGTGGCACCTGTCGCAGTTCCTACGTACGCATCCTTCCCGACGTCGCACGCCGGACAGAATACGAGTACTGGCTATGCGTTTGCGCATGCTAACCAATCTTATGGTGTCCGGGGGAACAACAGCATAGTGTAACGTGTAACTATGTTGTTTCGCAGGGTTTTGACGTTTTGGAGCCTGTCTGCCTGGTGCAAATAGGTGAAGGGATTTTGTAGTCTTGCGTTCTCGACTATTGTAATACCTTGTATTGAATACAACCTCTGGGAAGGGGCTTTCTTGCAACTCGTTAAATAAGCATAAGCATGGTTGAAAGTCGAAGGTTAGTCTGCTTAGGATTTCATGCGTGACTTGAGTCACGAAGGTGGATACAAGTTCAACCACCTCCATGTCGTCTACATGTCGTGGACCAGTCCTCTCTTGGTCTTAACATTCATCTGGGCTGCAATATACGCCCTGTACCACGTACTGAAGCCCTCTAGAGCCCAATCTCTCCTGCCCTCCGCTGTCAATACCCGCTACAGCCGGCGCAATGTCTGGAACGAATCCGCAACACAAGTGGTTCTTAGTGGCCTTCATCTCCGAGTACAAACCACAGCCTGGAATCTCTCGCACGACCTCCTCGCAACTTCACTAAGGGGACCTAGAGTACGCGTCGGGAAAGCCCTAACGCGATTCTACGACCTTGGCTCCATCATGGGTTTGGCTGGCATGCTGGGGGCACTTGCTTTCCTAGCTATGACCGGCGGGATGTCTGCTGCATCATTGACACGTAAATTATGGGCAGCAAATGTAGGCCTTACCTCTCCCGACCTCATAGATGGTCTCATTAAGCGTGGCTTGGGTAATTTCAATCAACGTGAATCCCTGCCAGACGAACCCTGGATCAAGCCTATTGTGCGTTCGCTGCCAATCTTCATTGCGTACTCTCCGGTACCAAGCAATTATGAATTCCGCACAGATCCCAGGCTTGACCGTTCCGCTCGCGCACTTGCCGGTGATCCTGGTCGCAGTTTTCCTTGCTCAGTTAGTGCACGAATTAGGCCATGCTATTGCCGCTGCCATGTGAGATCCCTATCGTACGCCCTGCTCGTTGACATTTTTTAATTCACCGCAGCGAAGCTCTGCCAGTACTGTCTGCAGGAATATCATTCACACTTGTCATTCCGTCTGCCTTTGTCACGTTCCCAAGTGCCGCGGTGGACGACCTCGCACCCCGCGCTCGGGCACGAATAGTCGCGGGGGGGCCATTCCATAATATAGTCTTGTGGTGCATGCTGCTCTTTATCGGGTACACGGGGCTGGGAAGCCTTTTGTGGTCGATAGGGTATCAAGATATATCCGCACTTGGGAGGGTGGTTATCGGGGTTGACATTGTACGTTACTATCTACTCTTGATGCACAACACATCTGGCCTCATGTAGTCTGCAGCTGTCACCTCTGCACGGGTTTTTACCCTCAGGCTCCGTTATCTCCGCGCTTGACGATACTCCGTTGGGGTCACCGAACGCATCATACGACACCTGGACTTCATACCTACGTCAAAAAAACAAGACCCCGACTCTAGGATGGTGTGCAGGGCCATTTGGTATGCCACGTGCGATCAACCACTAGGATGCGTAATTTACAGCTCCAACAGATTGGGATTACTCTTGCTGTTCGGCCAACAAGACGCGAGGGCTCTCATGTTTCGTATCTACGGATTCTCCCTCGAATAAAGGATGCCTAGATCCTATCCCCGTATTGACTTCATTTAGCCGTACGGAAAGGTGTATCTCTACGGCGAATTGTGCCGCCACCTCAATTTGTGTCACGCCAGACGAGAGTGAACACCTGTTGCGATTAATGATACACCAATTACCAGGAGACGGCAGTCCCAAGGTCATCCTGTGGAGTGGCCCTCGGCAAGAGATCTGGGAAGAAGGTGGGACATTCCTACGTCCAAATCCTGATCTCTGTTCAATACGTTATGCAGTCCGCGTGGGCACTCTGCTACCAAGAACGTCTATTCTACCAGTTTCACTACCGTTATTGGCCGAAGTCTTCTGGGAGTAGGTCGCACCACACTCTTGAACGTTCGAGTTACTGATATTCTCAGGTACCTCTTGATGGCAACCTTGTCACTATATTTTTTCAACCTCTTGCCCTTACCATATCTGGATGGGTTGCAATTTCTCAAGATCATTCTGCAATTGGTCCTCAATGACACTGGCGACGAAGCGCGAGACGAGTATGAACTAGAGGCATTTGAGATACCCCAGGAGCGTCGGCGACCCAGGAGGCAAATGTGGTGGAAGGGGATGCTGGGGCACGTTATTCCCAGATTAACGATAGCCCTTTTCGCAGGTTGTGCACTGCTCGGAATGATAGATGTATACTGGTAGAGCCCGAACTGAATTATGAAATGAGCTGAGTGCCCAGGGTGGTGCCTGATCATGAATATATGGCATGAAACTGTTGTACGCATGCATAATTTTTGCCGACCACGATATGTGAGCATAACGATCCCTTGCATCTCCTCGGCGTGCAAAGTCGCTGCACAAGAATCTACCGCCCCAAGATATAACCCCCGTTTACTTCTTCTTGGCGACCTTGTCGAGCTCGATCACGGTCAAACCTATGTTTTCCCATGTCAGAAGCGAGTATGAATGATAGAAAATCGGGACGCACCTGGAGGGAGACTCTGCTGCAGTTTATCGGCCTTTTCTGGGTCGTCGACGGAAAGTGTGTATAGATACCGCGAGCATCGGACCTTGAACTTCGTCTGTGTCTTTCCGCCAGGGACTTTCGACGCAATTTTCTTTATGCGCGCCTCTGCGGAAGAGCCTGTTAGCCTGCCTGAACCGTCGGAGAGTATAGACTCGACGCACGGGAAGCGTCCTTCCTCTGCGTGATTTTGATGAACTCCTTGATGTCGCGGATTTGCTTGGGCTATAAGGACTATCGGTCAACGCTGCAGGACACACCGAGAACTTGGAAGACGCGAACTCGCCATCGTCTAAAGTCTTGAGGCTGATGCGGAATAATTCGTGGTCGTTGCTCAATGTGGCTGAAACCTTATTTTGCGATCGTGTATATTTCTCGGTGTTTGCCGTACTCAGCACCTATGACCACGTGACGTGTTCATGCTCATATCCGACATGCCTTGAAGTCTCCGTACATCAAGTCCCCATGGTTCAACTTATCGTAGACAGGATGTGGGACAATTGATATGGCTTACCGCCACACATTTTTAAGCTTTCCACTATCTGATTCTCAGTGATCGAGAGATAGGCTCTACCTGGAGAAATTCAGTGATACTTCGGGTTGGGTGAGCCACAAGTGCGCAAGGACGCCACGGAGGTCAAAGCTGATAAAGAATCTACCCAGCGATTCAACCAACACCCACGATCCCCCGTACAGCTCAACATCCTTCAAAAGTTCCTCGCTTGTCATGCCACAGTGTCTTGTGGAAGAATCCGCATCACTGAGGCCACTACATGCCTTAGGGTCAATGTTTCGAAGCCTTCGAGGCTGGATCATCGAGCAAGAGTCGGCAAATGGTCAAGGTGCATTAATGAAGACTCACTACATATGCATCCATGATACACCACGAAACTCTCAAGTTTGCGCCGAGTTTGCCGTTGACTCCGTCCTCCCTTATACTCCGGGTTTACCGCTAACTTAGAATTTAGTGGGGTCCCTTTGATGAGGTCGCATTTCGGCTATGATGAACTCACTGCCCTCGTTCCAGACACTCTCCCGAACCCACTCAGGCTCTAACAGATTGGCCCACATAAAGACTGTAAAGTCCCATTTCTCAGGTACAATTTCATTCCGCTCATCACCACGAACAGTTGCTACAGGCAGACCATGCACCTCATCAACGGCTCCTCCCTAGAGAACCGCATCCAATCTTTACGGGACTTCATCGCGTTCAGCAACGAGGACAGTGCAGTGCTTAATGCCTCCGAAACCTTCATTTCACCCCTCATTGCTAGTGTCGTCGACGCTGTCTTTATCAAGCTCAAGGCCCTGAGCCACGAACATCCGCTCGAGTGCCGGAAGGATCTACTTAGCGGGTACATCCTAAAGTTCTTCACACTAGACTACAAAAAGAGCACGACCTGGGAATATCTAGAAAATGTTCGCCTTGCCGACATGGGGGTCCGTTCGGGACCTGGGCAGAGGTGTGTTTGCACGACTGCTACAATTGCTCACTTTTTAATACGTATGTCCGTCTTAGCCGAAAAAAGCCTGGTTTGACGCCGGAATTTGTACGCACCGTCCTCCTCGGCTACATCGAAGGGACTCTTGTTGAGACGATCATTGCACAATCGACCCTCGAACCCAATACAAGGCAAGCTGTTCTGGGGTGTGTCATTAAGGTGAGTGACAAGGTCTTGAAACTGAGCAGTATATAATTCCCATCCGTAGGTGTTCTGGATACAGAATGAGCTCCTCGAACGCAGGGCCAACCAGGTCTCGCCGGGCAGTGTCGGGCAACAGAACCCCACCAGCACGGTACCTGCGAGCAAGACCATTGCGGGGAGCGGGCTGATAGCGCTCGGAAACGCGTTCACTCAAATCTTAGTACCGCACCTATAAGGAGGAGCGGCTGATTTGGTCTTCTCAGATTATATTTAATTTGCGTACAGTATCAGCCTCATTTGGAACAAGACAATTACTACTCGTGTTTTCTAGCATCAGACTTATAGATCATAGAGCTCACTTTTCCCCGTGTATGCGCTTCTGTACGTCGCGAAGTTTTACTCGTATTCACGTCTGCTCTCGGCGACCTTCGTGATCGCAACGTAGACTTTTTTTAGGGGGAAAACCTAGCGGGTTGATCCCTTGTGCTACCGTGCAGCAATCGCTTTCCAAGAGTTTGCACAAGCGCATCAATCTGGATGAGCTCGGTCATATCAATATGCATGGCAGAAGGAGGGGCGCTGCGTTCATTGAGATAGTACGCTCCTCCACTCCTTATGCACACTAGCGCTGCCGGGCACGATACTCATGGCCGAAGATCGTTATCCAAGAGATAATTGTGATAACTCCGGTGTTCGGAGCAACGAACGGATCGCAATGAACAGATCGATGCGTAGAAACAAGTGAGTATATTTTCTGGCGTGTCCTCCAGGATGTTTAGCCACCAACTTGCCCGGCGGGTTAATGACGCCATGCATGCCATAGGCACCCCGGTTTTCACGTAAACCCGAGCCTGCAAATGTGTGACCGTACTCCTGTCTAGTTGTTCGTTCGTGCTGCAGAGAATGCGGTGCACTGTGCTGGCTTTCGACAGTGGAGATCCATGCTGCAAAGCGGTACCTGACATTTACATTCACGTCCTGTCCTGCGATATGTCAACCATACTGGATCATCCCATCAAGAGGTTCACTAGTACAGGAGACGATCCAAAGACTTTGTCGTGCAACGAAAGGATAAGTGGCTCCAAGGCGTGCTATGACGAACATGGACCACGAGAGATGCGAAGCTCCTTATGACATATTCGCATTATTCGCCTTCTCGAAAAAGTGGCCAGGGAATAGCAACGATAATCCTGGCTCACTTCGGTAATCTAGGACTGAGGGAATGAATAGACCAGGGCAGGGAAATAGGCGTCATCTAAACCTGCTTCGAAATGGCAAGCACCAGGTAAATTCGCGACAAAAGTCCCCAAGGCAGCAAAAACGGTGTATATATAGTTGTAATACGGCTTACATAGTCATGATACATACGCGACCGTAGGGTACAGAGACTGAAGTTAGGAACCAAAGAAACATAGAATCTGGAAGAGAAACAGTCGGTACTGAGTGAGGAGAGCAGAGCAAGCATAAAAGGCCGGAGACTTGGAATTGTTTCCGGAGGAATCAAACGCATCGTGCAAGCACGTCGCAGAAAAATTTGCAGATATGTTGCATCGCGGAAAGAGATGATGGATATCTCACATATCCTACGGAGAAAGGAAACGGATGGTTCCAGTGAGACATGAACTAAATGAAAAGCTTGTCAGTATATGCATGGATGGGCGTGGAAAACGAATGGACAAAATGGATGAACTAAATGGATGAACAAAAAGAAAGGAAAAGTTTTCTGAGACCTTTTTCGGCTTCAGAGCGTTAAATAAGCGATTCGCATCGTAAAGGAGCGAGAGGGAAGGTACACGAAAGATCGAAGATCCGTGTATGGTACTGCGAACAGAAAGAGCTGTTTGGACCAGAATGACCTATGTTCGGGTCATGAAGTGGCCGCTTGGAGGCAGAAAACCGCGAAAACGAAACAAGCATATGTGTACAAAACATCTCATCGCCTCACAAGCTTCCAACTGAGTTGGGATTGCTTCTCACCGTCTTTATGAAAAAAAGTAAGAAACGACAGCAAACGGGTCGGAAGAGAGACGGATCCGTAGGAATCGAGGACCAACCAGTCGGGAAACAGCCCTTCAATGTGATCGGTAGGGCGGCATCTCGGCATCAAACATCTCACGTGAGGACCCACGTCTTCGGCGGACGCTTGCTAAAGTTTGCACAGGCTGTCGACCAGGAACTCGCAATCGTTCACCAGTTCCTCGCTCCCGTTTATCCTCTCGTCCACTGCTCCGAGTAGCGTCTCGGTACTTGGTAAACCCTATCCATATTTCTGGCCGTAGGCCAGACGACCTGCAATTTTAGAGTCAACTATCTAATTCCATAATGTAAGTACCTTCCTGCTTCAAAATTTACTCTCCTTAACCTCGAATTTACAGGGTTTCTGTCTCCGTCAATTCCCCCGAGATCGCAAGAGCCAGCTTGCACGTATCTATTCCCTGGTACTACCATCTCTACACCGTCCCGTTCCTGTCATTGTACCCTCTCCTCGCCTACGCATACTACGTCAAGTATGACCAATGGCTCGTCAGCGAAGAATGGACATTCCTAGCTTGTGTGTCCCTGGGAGCCGGGCATGCTTTGAGCTTTTTAATAACGAAATGGAGTGCGGGAGCAAGGGCATGGACTACCACTAGACAGGTACGTGGCCCCAAGCTCTCACTTGTCTACCCTTGACGCAACTTTCCCCAGGCGCGTTCTTTACAAGAAGCCGACTGCATTCGAATCGTACCCCATCCTCATCGTGGACAGGGGGATATAGTGCCTCTCCACAAGAAGGACGTGGCAGATGTCAACACATATACCTTCAGCTATCAGCGTGATACCTATACCGTCGAGTCCACCAAGCCTATAACCTTCGCGCGTCTGCCCTATCCTTCCTCTGGTCGTCCACCGCTCCACACATTTCTACAAGCCAACGGTCTTAAAACGAATGAGATTCCAGCCCTTCTGGATCTGTATGGCGGCAACGAGTTCAACATTCCCATTCCCTCATTCTCAGAGCTATTTGGCGAGCATGCCACGGCACCTTTCTTCGTATTTCAGATATTCTGCGTTGCCCTCTGGTGTCTCGACGAATACTGGTACTACAGTCTGTTTACACTGTTCATGCTCGTTGTATTTGAGTGCACCGTGGTCTGGCAGGTCAGTCCTGGACGACAGGCTTACCTGTGACTCCACTGACACCACGCTTGCAGCGCGTAAGGACTCTAACTGAATTTAGAACTATGTCAGTCGCTCCCTATCCGATCAATGTGTACCGAGACAGAAACTGGGTCAAGATTCAAACCGATGCACTTCTTCCCGGAGATGTTGTCTCTGTTGGTATGGCATCCCGTCTCTTTTATCAACCCCAATCACTGACTTGGATCACCAGTCCGCCAACAGACTGAAACCACTGTGCCTGCTGACATTTTGCTTGTTCACGGCACGTGTATCGTTAATGAGGCCATGCTCTCGGGCGAATCCACCCCTCTATTGAAGGAGTCCATTATGGTCCTCGATAGTTCTGAGAACCTCGACGTCGATGGCAATCACAAGAACGCGGTATTGTTCAGCGGAACGAAGATCCTCCAAGCCGGTCCCTCTGGTACGCTCCCTCGTATTCTTTTTCGGGGCACTTTTAAGAACATCCACGCAGGTGAATTACGTGCTCCAATTAAGACGCCCAATGGCGGCTGCCTCGGTGTCGTTCTCCGCACTGGTTTTGGAACCTCCCAAGGTCAGCTGGTTCGCACGATGATCTTCTCGACCGAGCGCGTTTCCGCCAACAACCTGGAGTCTTTCCTGTTTATTGGCTTCTTGTTGATCTTCGCTATCGCTGCAAGTTGGTACGTTTGGGTCAAAGGTCAGTGTCCAGTTTCCATTTTCGTGTCAGTTCGAGTCTTCATGACGTCGCATACGGTCAGGTATCGAGAGGGACCTCAAGAAATCTAAGCTGCTCCTTGATTGCGTCCTTATCATCACAAGTGTCGTGCCGCCTGAGCTACCTATGGAACTGTCCCTCGCTGTTAATGCCTCCCTTGTTGCCCTTTCCAAATACGGTACTTTTAAAGCTTCTCCTTAGTTGCGAGATAGTCTGACGTACTAAAACAGCCATCTTCTGCACCGAACCGTTCCGCATTCCGTTCGCTGGCCGCGTTGACGTATGCTGCTTTGATAAAACCGGAACGATCACTGCGGAAGATCTGGTGCTGGAAGGAGTTGTGGGTATGAAGTTAGTCTGAACGCAAATCCTATCCGCGAATTAGCTCATCAATTTTACCAGCCCCAGGGATCAGAGAGCGCTTATCAATGTCAAAGAGACCTCCCGTGAGACGACGCTTTGTCTCGCGGCTGCACACGCCCTGGTCAAACTTGATGATGGCACCACTGTTGGTGACCCGATGGAGAAAACTACCTTGGAGGCTCTTGAGTGGAATCTCGGGAAGGGTACGTTGCTTGCAAGTTCGGTCCTGTCGCGATAATTGACCCTCGTTACCCTGTACAGGCGACTCTATTACTCCCGCGAACAGGACGGCCCCTCATGGGACCCAGTTTACTATTCGACGTCGCTTCCAGTTCTCCTCTGCTTTGAAGCGCATGTCGACTATCTCCACCCTTCCTGGCGGCAAGACTCTCGTTGCCGTCAAGGGTGCCCCAGAGACCATTAAAACCATGCTCGCTGACGTCCCTGCACACTACGACCAAACGTACAAAGAATATACACGTAAGGGAAGTCGCGTACTTGCCCTCGGTATGAAAGAGATGGAAGCGATGTCCATGGACAAGATCAACAAGCTGCACAGAGAGAACGCTGAGAGCAACCTGACTTTTGCCGGATTTTTGGTCTTCCATTGCCCTCTGAAAGCAGACGCTGTCGAGGCTCTCAAGATGCTTGCGGATTCATCGCATCGAGTAAGTTCCGACGATATTTGTAATAGCCGGGCGTTGACTTCTGTTGTAGTGCATTATGATCACTGGCGATAACCCACTCACAGCTGTTCATGTTGCTCGTGATGTGGAAATTGTTGACCGCGAGGCTCTCATCCTGGACCTCAAAGAAAACCCAGCCCACGACGCAGGTACGGAACAACTGTGTGTCAGAGAAGATCTTCTACTTACAGCGCATCTCTCCCAGACCTTGTCTGGCGCACAGTCGACGAAACCAAGATTATTCCTGTCGACCCTGCTGAACCTCTCGATCTCTCGCTCTTTGAGCAATATGATATCTGTATCACTGGTGCTGCGATGAAACAATATGAATCGCGGCCAAGCTGGAACGATCTTGTCCAAAACACATGGGTCTATGCGCGCGTATCGCCTTCACAAAAAGAGCACATTCTCACTACGCTTAAGACACTCGGTTACATTACACTCATGGCCGGCGATGGTACCAATGATGTCGGGGCTCTCAAGCAGGCACACATCGGGGTGGCCCTTCTAGATGGCACTGCCGAGGACCTCCAAAAGATCGCTGAACGCCAAAAACTTGAGCGCATCAGAAAGGTCTACGAAACGCAACTTAAGGTTTCCGCACGTTTCAATCAGCCGCCCCCGCCTGTGCCTCCCGCAATCGCGCACCTCCTGCCCGAAGCCGTTCAGGCTCAGCAGAAAGTCGCTGCGGAGCAGCAGGCCGCGCGCCAGAGAAATCCCATGGAAAAGGTGCTTCATTTTACATTATCTGCAATTAGCCGAGGTTGACCTCTATCTTTCCAGTTCAACCTCGCTGCCATCACCGATAAAATGGCGGAAATGGAAGGCGAAGACGACGTTCCAAAGATCAAACTCGGCGACGCATCCTGTGCCGCGCCTTTTACGTCCAAATTGGCCCACGTCTCGGCTGGTGCGTTCATCCCCCACGTTCTTCTATATTCTATGCGCTCCTCGGTGCTAATACATTATATTCCCGTAGTAACGCATATCATTCGCCAGGGCCGCTGCACGCTGGTGGCCACAATCCAGATGTACAAGATCCTTGCATTGAATTGTCTTATCACAGCATACAGCTTGAGCGTACAGTACCTCGATGGAATTAAGTTTGGCGACTATCAAGTGACTGTCACTGGAATGCTTATGTCTGTCTGTTTCCTGTGCATTTCGCGGGCAAAGGTACGTTTCGCACGTCATGCCTCTTCGTTCTTCTGTTCACGTGGTATCTATAGGCGGTTGAGAAGCTCTCAAGGGAACGACCATTGGGCAATATCTTCAATCTTTATGTGCTCCTCTCGGTCCTCCTGCAGTTCGCCCTGCATATAGTTTCGCTGGTATACATCACAAACCTTTCCCATAGCTACGAAACGTGAGTGGCCCCCCACTCGTGGACGGCTCCAATTGATTGCTTGCTAATTATAGCCGCGGGCCCATCGACCTTGAGGCGAAATTCGAACCTAGTCTTCTCAATACCGCGATATATCTCCTTGGTTTATCACAGCAAGTGTCGACCTTCGCCATCAACTTCCAGGTACGTTCCGTTACCGCCGCCTATTGGTGCCATGGGTCACAAAACAGCCATTGATTTCGTTCTATTTTTAGGGGCGTCCATTCCGGGAAGGCATTCGCGAGAACCCTGCCTTATGGTGGGGCCTCGTTGGGGCTGGTGCTGTTGCTTTCTCCGGCGCGACAGATTTCATGCCTGAGCTGAACAGGTGGCTCCAAATCGTTGTGATGGAAGACTCTGTACGTGCTCGGTTGTTCTTATGCCACGACTGGTTTCTGACATGCTGCATATGGTCAGTTCAAGGTCAGGTTGACGGCGATGATGGTTATTGACTTCGTTGGGTGTTGGGCAATTGAGAAGATCTGCAAATACCTCTTTGCAGACCTCGAACCTAAGTCTATGGTTACTCGCGGGCGTGAACGGCGCGAAGCACGGAGACGTATAGAAGTAGCTGCCGTTGCAGAGGCTGCGGCTGTGGTAAGCGTGGCCGAGAAAAAAGCTCAGTAGAACATTCTAGCTTGTCACCTTGTGTCCATATAATCGGATGGCTTCACGCAATCTTTTCTGTCGAACTTGCAACGATGCTCCTACTCACGGTGCCCATGATAGCGGCAAGAAACGGCCCGCGTGAAGCCGTGAACGCTTTTATTGAAAACAATTGAAACCCTCCCATTACGCCTCTTGCGTGTATCTCACTCTGACTAGCAGACCCTTCCCAGCAGGATTTCTAGCCTTCCTGCCACCCTCTGCTGCTCGTACTTTCGTAACAGTTCTTGCAGATGACTGCGCCGGCATGTTAACAACGATCACAGCAACAAAAATTTTCAAAAAAAAAAAGGAATTGTGACCATTCCAACATGAATGTAGGTCTATTTTTAGCATTCTGTTTTTCCGAGCAAGTTGATAGGCAAGGGCACCAGGGGGCACCAGCAGTCTAGCATACAGTTGCTGATCACGAGCTATGTCGCTCCTTCCGAGTTGCATCCGTCCCCCTCGCCAGCGATTGAATAACCTGGCTCTTTTACCTGGCTCTGCTGGATGAAAGGAGAAACACACTAGCGGAATTGTGTCATTCTTGCCTCTCCGGAATTTTCTCGCTTCCATTTACCTACGCCGTACGCTTTTAAAGCGTTGTCGTAACAGTGGAATGGCGGCCAGTCGCCAAATACCTTTTGCTTCTGAGCGTCATGCTCTTGCGATTAGCCTTCAGTATTCTGTCACTAGCTGGCCCTGGTACGTGATCCACGCACTTGTAACTTCTGATTGTTGTAAGTTTACATCTGGTTCCTCGACAGTGCTATCACAGGCCGCTGCATATACCGACCCCGACAACGGTATTACATTCTGGGGAATAACTGACCCAGTCCACCTGGTTACATACGGTTACATTTTCCCTCCTGTGGCGGACAATTCCAATGAGTTCATTGGCGAAATCGTCGCGCCCATCAACACGTTATGGGCTGGTGTATCTCCCAATGGCGCTATGCTTCAAAGCTTGCTGCTGGTTGCATGGCCGAATGGTAACTCCATCGTTCGTTCAGCGAGATACGCCACGTACGTCCTCCCTCCATTGATCCGCTTCATTTTCTAATAAGTTGTTTCGTGCAGAGATTACGTTCAACCCACGTGGGTACAGTCGTTGTTTTCACAACTGTATCGTGTTTGATCCCTTGGGCACAGGGCGATGAGCGGCCCAGTGCTAACGGACCTTCCCACGACGAAGGTCAATTCCACACATTGGAAGTGGGTCTATCGCTGCCAGAATTGCGTCTGTGCGTAAAGCTCCCCTCATGATCGAACAATTCTCAGACGTAAATTGTCCAGCTTGGCCGACTACCAGCGGTACATCGAGTCTGCCAATCAATGGTTTTGGTGCCCCTGCTTGGGTTTGGTCTAGTGTCGCCGTGGACAATCCTGCGGATGTCCAGAGTACCTTCCTGGAACATACAGACTGTAAGCGATCTAAATCAACGCCCCCCTTCTGATGTGTTCCTCATGATCTCTAGTTGGCTTTTACGGGTTCGATTTCTCCCAAGCTCACGTAGATACCGCCACGTATGCCCGGTGGGCCGCTGGTGGCACTGGTGGCACACCTACAACCACAACTACGACATCTACTACCACAACCACACAGCCGCCTGTAACAGTAAGTTGCGATCTATTTACAAATAAAATGTCACCCACCGCTGTCTAGGCCACGCCCTATGACTATATTGTCGTCGGTGCTGGACCTGGTGGTCTCATTGCTGCAGATCGTCTCTCCGAAGCCGGAAAGAAGGTTCTCCTTCTCGAGCGTGGAGGACCTGCGACATGGGAAACCGGCGGCACGTATGGACCAACATGGGCGAATGGCCATAATGTACGTCACAACACCCCATGTACTACAATTATCCTCATAACTTGTAGCTCACTAAATTTGACGTTCCCGGGTTGTTCGGTACGTCGATGATATGCACATTGACATTGCATTCCTCAATTTGACCTTAACTTAGAAACTATGTTCTCGGATAGTAATCCATTCTGGTGGTGTAAAGGTACCGCGTTAGCCTGCCCTCATCAAGCATGAGTTTTCACTCGTTGTCAGATATCACTGTTTTTGCTGGATGCCTTCTCGGTGGTGGAACCACTATTAATGGAGCGTGAGTCGGATTCCTATCGCCTTGATCTTCTTTCTAACATCTGTTACCGAAGTCTATATTGGCTCCCGCCTTATTCCGATTTTGCAACAACAACAGGGTGGCCATCATCTTGGGGCAACCACCAACCTTATACGGACAAGCTGAAGGCTCGACTGCCCAGCACGGATGCGCCTTCAACAGACGGGAAGCGCTATCTAGAGCAATCTGCCAATGTCACTGCGCAACTCCTCAACGTCCAAGGATACCGTCAACTCAATATCAATGATAATCCTGACCAGAAAGACCACGTCTACGGATTCAGCGCATTTGATGTGAGTCGAATCTGGTCGCACACAGACGAGATCCTTACATGTTTATTTATCTCTTCTAGTTCATCAAAGGCAAGCGAGGTGGTCCAGTGGCAACATACTTCAAAACCGCCAAAGCGCGCAAAAACTTCACCTACCGGCAGTATGCATACGTCCTGAACGTCGTCCGCAATGGCGCACAGATCACTGGTGTCAAAACCAACGACACTTCTCTGGGTCCGAATGGCGTCATCCCTCTGACAGCCAAAGGCCGAGTCATCCTCTCTGCTGGTTCCTTCGGCTCTCCACGCATACTGTTCCGCAGTGGCATTGGCCCAAGCGATATGATCAACATAGTCAAGAATGATGCAGTCGCAGGACCTAACCTGCCTCCACAAGCGCAGTGGATTAACCTACCCGTCGGATACAATGTTAGTGTTTTACACTGCGCTACAGCCTCGAGAAGTCTTGAACATTGATTCATTTAGGTTTCGGATAACCCTTCCATCAACGTTTGTTACGCATGAACTGTGCAATGATTATATCTAAAGCGTCTGTCTTGCAGTTGGTTTTCACTCACCCCTCGATCGATGCCTACGAAAATTGGGCCCAGGTCTGGAACAATCCCCGTGCGGCTGACTCTGCGCAATATCTCAAGGATCAATCAGGTGTCCTTGCAGCTGCTTCGCCCAGGTAAGAGGCATTGGATACCCCAAGAAATATAACTAACTTGCAACTATCAGGCTTAACTTCTGGCGAGCTTACTCGGGAAGCGATGGGAAAACTCGTTGGGTAGGCTTCTCCATCCAACTATGCCGTTCCTTATGGCTTACAGCTGGTCAGATGCAAGGAACTGCCCGTCCAGGTGCTGCCTCCGTTACCACCAGTTATCCTTATAATACAAGGTTCGTAACTCTAGTATACACATGTGAAGTTGAAGTTGACGATTTTCAATAGCCAAATCTTCACGATCACTGTCTACCTGTGAGCTCATCGCTGACCCGTGCCCCTTGTTCTTACTGATCCCCACAAAGATCGACAGGAATTACTTCTCGCGGTCGTGTAGGTATCGATGCCGCCATGACCGCACGGCCCTTAGTCAACCCCTGGTTCGCCGATCCCGTCGACAAAGGCGTTTTGATCCAGGGCATCAACGACATTGTGGCGAACATTAGGAACGGTATGTTTCGACCTTCCGGAGCTCATGACGACATTGGACTAATCGAGAGCGCTAGTCCCTGGGCTGACGCTGATCACACCGGACAACACTACCACGATCACCGACTACGGTATGCGACAGCATTGCTCTCATGTTATTGATCGAAACGCTGACATGATGGTCATCTAGTGAATAACTACGATCCCGTGAGCAGCGAAATTCCGGAATCATCTATTGCCTTCATTAATATTTTTTTAGGGATCGTTGAACTCCAATCATTGGGTTGGGTCAAATACCATTGGTGTTAGCGGCAAGGCGGTCGTGGATGAGAACACCAAAGTGTTCAATACCAACAATCTCTTCGTTGTAGATGTATGTCCAGCTCTGCTTTCTCCCTCATGTGGTTATATATTGACTCCTCGCCTGTAGGCCTCGATTGTACGCCTTCTGCTCACCAGAATTGTCGTGACATGCTCTGATTTTTTTTCCTTCTCTTCACAGATACCACAAATGCCTATGGGTAACCCGCATGGGGCAATCATGTCCATGGCTGAGCAGGCAGTGACGAAGATCTTAGCCCTAGCTGGAGGACCTTGATTGATAGCCCTGCCCCAGTCTTCTTTTTTTATCGATTTGTACTTACGGGAAAAAATCCAAACAATTCTGTCATCAAGGTTCAGTTCCGATTTAGTTATCTCCAGGCAGCTTCTGTCACACCGCATTACGGCGTCAAAAGTAAGCAATGAGGCGGCATCAGGTTTTGACTTACCTCAACTTTTCGAGAGTTTGATTTCCTTCGGACATCGCAACGATGCTGTGAACCTAGGGGGTAATGAAAGGCGTGGAATGCCCACTGAAGAAGTGGGCGACATAGGCGCATTATTATGACGCTCGTCCGGGGCCTCCGGACTTCAAATACATTCCAATGTGCATAAGCTTACTATGGTTAGCGATTGTCGATATGTTGATTTCCTAACCGATCGAGCCGGGTTAGATAAGATAGACCCGCTTTTACTGATTTCGACGTCAACATAGGCATACCTCAAGGGCAACACAACCGTGTGGTTTCGTGAAATAACAGTGGAATATGTTGAAGTGGAGGCCATATTCAACGAGTTTACGACCGCCGTGGGTGATTATGGGCTTATTGTAAGTACTCGGCAACCCGAGGTGTCGGAAGGAGGAGTAGATTTTTACCTTGCTTCTCAAGTCGTCTAGGCTCATACATACATGAATAATGTATACGTAGAATCAGCCGACGGACTTCAGAATGGAGCGATCGGAACACTTTTAATGGGCAGAACTGATCAGTCCCGATTTGCATTCGTAACTTACCATTTGCCCCCGTTACTCACTCCCCAAGCCATGACCTCCCACAAAGCTGCGCGTCGTGCCAAGTTCGAAGCCGTTTTTGACGTTATCCGCGACGAGCTTGTCGACCACTGCAAAAAGCAAGGTCTCCCTGCCGAGGCACTCGAATGGTATCGCAAGGTTGCTATCGTTCATGGGATCGCCACAGTTTCCCTTGTTCACCCACTCCCTCCTTGACAGAGTCTCGATTACAATGTCCCAGGTGGCAAGCTCAACCGTGGTATCTCCGTCGTTGACACCGTCGAAATTCTCAAAGGCCGATCGCTGACGGACGAGGAGTACCTCAACGCGGCCGTTCTGGGTTGGTGTGTTGAGCTGGTAAGCTGGTCGCTACCTAAGAAGTACACGATGTTGACCGATCTAATGTAGCTGCAAGCCTACTTCCTCGTTGCAGATGATATCATGGATGCGTCCATCACCCGTCGAAGTCAACCTTGTTGGTATCTCTCTCCTGCTCCCGCCGTGACTGCCCCCTCGACGCCCGTTGCACCCTCCACCGCGCCTCCGGCGTTAACCCATGAGACCATTTCGATCACTTCTTCCGGCTTCAAGCATCCCTCCGTGGGTATGATCGCGATTAATGATTCTTTCATGCTCGCATCTGCCATTTTCCATTTGTTGAAGGTCCACTTCCGCTCGCATTCCCGCTACATCGACCTTGTGGAACTCTTCCACGATATTACGTACAAGACCGAAATGGGTCAGCTTGTCGACCTTGTCACGGCCTCTGAGGGTGTTGTTGACTTGGCTCGCTTTTCGTTGGAAAGGTACGGTCCAATTCACTACCAATATCTGAGATAGCTCACCTCGCTCTAGACATCGCCTTATTGTTGTATACAAGACCGCTTTCTACTCCTTCCACCTCCCTGTCGCCCTCGCAATGCACATGTGCAACATCCCCGAGTCGTACACCGTGCAGCTCCCAGATGGGAACAAGACCCTCAAGCCATACGATCTGGCTCTCTCCATTCTCATTCCGCTCGGTGAATATTTCCAGGTCCAAGACGATTTCCTGGACTATGCCGCCCCACCAGAGATTCTTGGGAAGATCGGCACCGATATCGTCGACAACAAATGTTCCTGGTGCGTCAATACCGTTATGGGCCTCTGCACCCCGGAGCAGAGACTGGTTCTCGACCACAACTACGGGCGAAAGGGTGACATCGAGGCTGGCGCCGAAGGTGCCGACACGGACAAAAAAGCACATGGGCAAGACGGTGAGGCGGGCGGCTTATGCGAGAAGCGTGTCAAGGAAGTCTACGAGGCAGTCGGACTGCGCAAGGTGTACGCCGAGTATGAGACCGGTGTGTACAAGCGCCTGAACGAGCTGATTGACAGCATCCCGGAGGAAGGTGTGATTGTTGATGAAAAGGGACAGAAGGTGGACGCGCATCAAGGCATGAAACGCCAGGTATTTAGGAGCTTCTTGGAGAAGATACATGGAAGGAGCATGTAAAGCACATATACCCCGGAGACAGCTACTTCTCCACTGTGGAACGCTTGTGTAATCTGTTTTGAAACTTGGATACCATACATGGCCATCTATCTACTAGAAAAATTTGCTTTCTGATGCCAACTGTAGTAGAGCCCGGTAGCGCGTTGGTAATGATAATTGTTGTGTCAAGAATTCAATATCCATCGAAAGTCGCGTCACGTACGTCCATTGTGCAAGTGTTAGTAAGTTTTAATTTGGAGTTTCGCGTGGTGTTCACGTGATACATCGGAACTTTCGTTTCAGAGGAACTGCCTGAAGAGTCTGAGACGACCTGCGGCCGTAGCTGCCAGCAGGTGCTACCACGACTACATGCGATTTACTCTCCATCTGCGTTCACATTCTCCACCGAAAACAACCGCTGGGACACTGTATAACCCAACTGCTTCACTATCACTGCCTACGTCATGGCCGCAGACTCTTGACAAATCTACACCAATGTCCACTGGCAAGTTTCAGCCAGTCATAATCCCTGCTGTGCAGGTAAGTGTTTTATTACCGCATTTTTCGGAACAAGTATTCAATAGCCTTCTTGCTGATATTGGAAGACATGCAGAAGGTCTGGTGCAAGTTCTAAATGTTAACCTTTACCCTGCTTAACAGTACCAGCTTCCAGGGCTTCCCCAAGATCTCGCATGTGGGATGGATTCAGTCGCTACTCAACTGTGCCTGAATTCCAGAGGATCACCAAAGCGGAGGACGCTGATTATACCCTCGCGCGCAAGGCACGGACGGTTTCTAGACGTCTTCGCTATCACGCTCACCCATTCACGATGTCCAGTACTTGGATCTGCCCTCCCATGTGCTTCGACGCCGAACGAAGACAGTGGATCGGGTGCAGGCTGTGATCGAGAAACGCTTTGGGAACAAATACACCGTCGAACTTTTTGGAAGCATAAGGTAGGTTGAATTATTAGCTCCGCAGCATTTTTCTAATTGCGTTCAAACTTCTAGGTACGGCGTTTCTCTCTCGATGAGTGACCTTGACCTAGTCATCATTGTGCGTATTCGCTCTAGAACCGCCTGCCGGAAGTTGGGACGACTCAAAGACCTCTTTAGGATCCAAAGAGAAACAAGGGTTACGAGCATAATTGCCAGCTTTCTCGTGCGTGCTCTCCATTTACGGCCTCGAATTTCTCGGGCCTTTACTGACCCCTTCTAGCGATATACAACATCAGGTCTGTCTGCGCCTTGTGATCCTTTGTGATCGCAATTGTAAAACTATGGGACAGAAAACTCGCCCGGGTTCTCCGACGGGCAGGATTCACGGAAGTCCAAGGCATCCCAAAAGCTATTGTACCCATTGGTAATTTCATGCACATTCCGCATCGTTGTAGATATGTCCTGACTCCGCTGCTCGTCAAGTCAAATTCAGGGACCCGCGGACCTCCCTCAAATGCGATATCAATGTCAACGAGCGACTTGGCCTCTTCAATTCTGACCTCTTAAAGGCGTATTGTGACTCCTCGCCACTGTTGCGTCCCATGCTGTTGCTCATCAAACTCTGGGCAAAGCCTCTGGGTTTGAACAATCCCAGCCCAATGACTGGAAAGCCACGGAGCTTCAGTAGCTATGCGCTGGCACTGATGAGTATCGGTTTCCTGCAGGTCAGCCTTGCCTACCAATGCATTGATAAATCTCAGATGCACGGTCGAGCTAACTTCCACGCAGAGCCGCGGTTTACTTCCCAACCTCCAAGGAAGCCTGCCGCCATTAGAGCCCAATGCTGAAGGAAGTGTCTTTTGGCCTCGCAAGAGGGGACCAAAACCTGGGCCCTGCGATGTTAGGTACCACCCTAAATTAGATGAGTGGCGTCCAGAGCACAACGCGACACTAAGAGTGACCATGCAGCACTGGTTTCAGTGAGTCACCGACGAGGACTTTCCCCCCCCCCCAAAGTTTAGACTAAAGACACGCGCTAGATATTGGTGTGAAGAGTTCCGATATGCTGAGCAAACAATCTCCATCCGCCACGGAGGTTTAGGTGACTCTGTCGCTCAAGAACCCCCAAACTGTACAGACGACCTACAATCAGCCAGCGCCAGCCCAGTACCACGATGCATCCGCGTGCTTGATCCCTTCATTGAGACCAAGGTAAGCGTTTCGCGAAGGCTTGCTTACTTCTATCGTTTTATTCGATGCATCTAGAACGTTACCAACGGTATCAGCGTCGAGATCTTGCGAAGGTTTGTTGATGAATGTCAGGCAGCACTGGAGGACTTGAAGGGCGGGGCCGATCTGAGTGTGCTTGTAAATCGACGCCCCAGAGCAGGCGTCAAGTGTAGGTACCAAGAGAGGAAGCCGAGTGACAGATGATGAGCATGTAAGATAGTCGGTTCCTCGGTGTCGGTGGAGGCTTGCTAGTTTTACATGGAGATCAAAGAATCAGCGGTGAAACAAGGATTTGCGGTTGTCAAGTGTGCATCTCAGATTATCGCAAAGTTGGCAGAATCGGTGATATCAATATTGAGCTGTTTCCTGTTTTGTTCGGGCGGCATCTTTGATCACTGTGCACTGCACCTCTTATACAGCACGTCGCTGGCGGCATCTCTCTTCTCTCCACCATCTCCATTTCTTAACCTTCCCCTCATTATCCGTAGTCCATCATGTCCTGGGCAAAACTCGGTTCCAAAAGTGCGTTCTGGCTTGTGATGACAGATCGTACATCCAGTGCCCGCGCCCCGCGCTGCAAACTCACACTCTAACCGTGCAATAGAATCTAAAGACACCAAGGAAAATGGTGTCATCTCTAGATCGGTCACCCCGATACCCTCTCGGCCCACAACGCCCAAGCCGCCCGGAGGATCTGATCAGTTCAGGTCTGGCATGCTCACAATCCGCATCTTCTCTGGTACGTCAACGCAAGACCCTCCCATGAGTGTATCCACGGCATTTTGACAGAATTATACAGGACGTGGACTAGCCCTCCCACCGGGGGTACAGATTCCTGAAGTCATCCAGAAAGCGCTCGACTCTAGTATACCTCCCGCTCGTAAGTCGACGAGTAATCGGGAAAGTTTACAGCGAAAGCGTTATTGGTGGCTCCCATATGTCGTTCTGGAGTTCGATAAGAATGAGATTCTGATCGATGCTATGGGCGGAGACCTTTCTTGCCCTGTATGGAACTATCGTGCCGATTTGTGCGTCGCCTGGCCCTGAACGACCCCTGACATTGCGCACTGATAACGATTATTCATCTTTGTAGCGATGTCTCGCGTACCTCGAACATTTCCGTGTCGTCCTACCTACGCACCACGGTCGCCGGTCAGGATGACATGGGCAATGACCTGCTCATGGCCCGAGTCGATCTCACCCCCATGCTAGAAGGACATGCAAGTCACCATTCATCATTTTGACCTTCCTTACTTCTGACCCGCTCTCGAATAGCATGCCTCCGATCAATGGTACAACGCCACAGCCGGCTCAGGCTCCTTCCACCTCAAAATTGACTTCAAGCCTATCCGCAATGAGCCCCTCACGATCGAAGCTTTTGACCTCCTCAAAGTCATCGGGAAGGGTAGCTTCGGGAAGGTAATGCAAGTCCGCAAGAAGGATACCCAACGGATTTATGCGCTCAAGACCATCCGCAAGGCCCACATTGCACAGCGCCCCGGCGAAATTACACACATCCTCGCGGAGCGCACAGTGCTTGCGCTTGTAAACAACCCCTTCATCGTACCCCTCAAGTTCTCGTTCCAAAATCCGGACAAACTATATTTGGTGATGTCATTCGGTGCGCTCGAGTTCTGAATGCCGATGCTCTGTGGTGCTGACCACGCCATCAATAGTCAATGGAGGAGAATTATTCTACCACCTCCAGAGAGAGGGAAAGTTCGACCAGGATCGTAGTCGCTTCTACGCCGCAGAGCTTCTTTGTGCTTTGGAGCACCTCCATGGTTTTAACGTGGTTTATCGGTAAAACCTTCCCAGCACCCTCGTCACCAATTTTTAACGCACGGACCCTAGTGACTTGAAGCCAGAAAACATCCTTCTGGATTACACTGGTCACATCGCCTTGTGTGACTTTGGTGAAGATTTCGTCTTAAGATCATCATGCCATCTGATATTCATTGTGTGTACAGGGCTCTGCAAGCTAAACATGTCCGAGACAGAGAAGACCAACAGTATGTCCAATCAATCACCGCTCCAGTGTTCAATACCCTTACGTCCTACAGCCTTCTGTGGCACTCCCGAGTACATCGCACCCGAGCTGCTCGAGAGCCAAGGGTACACCAAGACCGTCGATTGGTGGACCCTCGGTGTGCTCCTTTACGAAATGATGGTCCGCATGATTGCTACTCACCAGATCGGAGCGAGGCCAACTGACGCCTTGTCTTTTTTTTCCCTGTCCTACAGACGGGGCTACCGCCATTTTACGATGAGAACGTAAATGCGATGTATCAGCGTATTTTGACGGACCCCCTCAACTTCCCTCCTGACATGCCCTCCGAAGCACGAAGTGTAATGACAGGGCTACTGCAGAGGGATCCTTCAAGGCGCCTCGGCGCTAATGGAGGAGAGGAGATCAAGAGACATCCATTCTTCGCGAAATACATAGATTGGAACAGGTATGTCCTCATTTCCGCATCCCTCGGCCTCTTTGCTCATCCATCCCTCAGGCTCCTCGCGAAGAAGATTCAGCCGCCATTCAAGCCCAGCGTCGTACGCCCTTGCGCCCTCGGCTCCTTGTTGGCATTTTTCTCACTACGCCCATTCTAGGAATCGGTTTTGGATGTCGCCAACTTCGACCCTGACTTCACCAATGAAGAGGCCCAAGACTCTGTCGTTACCGACTCCGCACTCTCCGAGACCGTGCAGGATCAATTCAGAGGGTTCACGTACAATCCCGCAAACGAACACCTGAGCGAAAGCGTCAGCTATCCCAGCGCCATCTAAGGGGAGATGGTTGTCTTCAACCAACCAACATCATTGCCTCTCGCACTGTCCGTGGAATCCTCCTAATCTTCCTCCCTTCCGTGATAGGCTTCTTCATACCTTCCGCTTTCGTCTTCGCTCTCATGGTTCATCCCGTGCCGTCTTCGTTCTACCTACCTCCACTCGGAACTTTACATTGTAAATATAAACCGCGGCGTCGCAGGCAGCCTCAGAGCATTGGCCTATCATCTTATGTACCCTGTACTCTCGACTTATATCTATACCAGCCCCTGCCTCATTCCCTGTGCCACTTTCTAGCTGGGACAACGTCTTATTTAACTCCCTGTACGGAGCTTCCGTCGCCTTGTTGTATCACGCCGATTTCTGCCTTGTTAAATATATACCTGTGTGATCACACTTGCCAATATTTGAGGTTTTGCTTATATATGTTGGCGGTACATAGATATTTTGTGAGGGTAGGGCCGTTGGCCAGTGATTAGCACTAGGGTCTACGAAGTTAGGTCTATTATTATTACGGCAACTCTCGAGAACCGCTCAGTTCCAAGAACGCTTTCGCTTCCTGCCACCCCATACGCTCCCTCTCTTTTCCCAGCAAAGCACCTCTCCTTACCTCCTCCGCATCCACCCGCATCCAGTCCACATACTCAGTGACCAAACCCGCGTACAATCCTTCCACGACTTCCATGGGCGGGTCCTCCGGATGTGGAGACGGGTTAAGTAAGACCCGCGCATTGTCCTGCGATAGAGGGCTCTTTTCTGTACTAGTGACACCCGGAGTCGGGACAGTATCCACATCCCCACCTAACCAATCAGACAGCACAGCGTCTGCGACCGCATACGCGTTCATCATCGTTGTAGCAAGGACGCCTTTTGCGCCGGTCGCCGCCCACCCGGATGCGTACACGTCCTTCAGCACTGTCCCCACACTGCTGCTGCTGCCCTCAATGGAGGCGGGCGCAACCACCCGTCCGCCGGGGGCGGTGCGCATGTGCATGAGCGTGGGGTCGTGGAAGGGCGCCTGGGGCTCAGCGTGGAAGCCGAGGGAGGTGACGACGAGTGACGTGGGGACTGTCGACGTTCCGCCCGTGACTATGGCACGGGCGTGTGTCGGGTCGAGGGCAGTATGGGCGAGGGTGAGCTGAGCAAGGGAGGAGCCGGGGGAGGGTAGCGCGAGTCGAGTTGGGGCGCGGAAGAAATCGAGGGACCAGGTCTTAGGGGTGGTGCCGGGGGCGTTCTTTGAGCCCTGGCGGAGGAGCTGGAGGACGCGTGCTTGCTGGCGTGTTGGGGTAGACGACGATGTTTTAGTGTCGGAGGCGGGGGGTGGGTCGAGAATCTCAGGAGCAAGGGGTACCATTGATGCGTCGGGAAGGTTCATGAGCTCACGCAGTTCTTTTGTCGTGAAAGCCGCTTCCAAGGGACCGCGACGGCCGAAGATGGAGACATGTTTGACTCGTGAACGGGAGAGGATGTCAAGGACAGAGGCTGGAACGTCGTACTTCTCGAGAACGGACACCGGGGTGAGGAGCATACGGGCAATATCGAGGGAAACATTTCCGTTTCCGATGAGGGAGACGTGGGATATTCGCTCGAGCGGCGGAGGTGAAGGACACGAGGGGTGCTGAGTATACCAGTGGACGAGCGAGAGGGCAGGCATACAATACTGCGAGGGCGGAAGGCTGGGGTGGAGGGTGGGGAGTGCGCACCCAGTAGCGAAAACGACGTGAGTGTAGTTGTTGTAGATAGCTGATAAAGGTAACTGCACCGCATGCGAGATCGACGCGAACGCCTGGCCGAAGTTCACATTCCCAAAAAATCGGAACCGGGGGTCTGCGGCGGTCGCGTCGAATTTATGAGTGCAGTTCTAGGTTGATGGCGTCAGCTCGTAGTTGAGCGCATTGCATAAAAGCGTGCTAGCCCACGCGTGGCTACGGACTTGGGTCCCACTCGACACTCAAGGCTGGTCCAGGGTTCATGGTGATTGATTTTAGAGGAACTTGCCTTGACTTCAGGGTGATCTGGCGCGACCCCATAACGCACCAGTCCATGAGGAGCCCAAAGACGATCGAACATGTGGATTCGCATTTGTGTCGAGTCGCGGGGTGTACGGGAGAGGAGGCGCGACGCTACATAGAAGGCGGACGGTCCACCGCCAACGATGGCCAGCTTCATTGGTGCCATGGTGGTCAAGTACAAAAACAATGCATTAAGGGGGAATCGAACCCCCGGCGGGTCGAGATCATCTCTCGAATGGCAACGACCCAGGTTACCACTACCCCATTAATGCTCACAAATAGTTCTATAATGATCGATGTTCATAAAACTTACTTGTCCTTGCAGACCGTTACTATTACCCAGTCTACGACAAGCTACACCTCAAGCTCGCAATCCCAGCTGTCGCTCGGTTGAACGCCTTGGAATCCAATGTCCCATTATCCAATGCGTTTGCAAGAGCCGTCACAATGCCATCTCCCTGGCTCACATCCCTCGCCGCTGCCAAAATCAAATCCATCCCTGCTTCGCTCGCGAGAATTGCCCTGTTCCCATGGCTTCCGTATGCCTGCAACGCCCCGGCCTCAATGGCGTCGCTGATGGTGACGCCGCTGAACCCTAGTCGGCCACGCAGCTCGCCGAAGATGAACGTAGAAGACATGCCGGATGGATGAGAGGCATCGATGGAAGGGTAGACGGCCCAGGATGGCATGACGAGCTTCACGCCCGCGGCAATGGCGGTCTGGTAAGGATACTCGTCGATGTTGCGAATGTCCGAGGCCGTGAGGTTCAACGTGACGGGCACCGCGTCTGTGTTCGCGCTCGCAGCCGCTGCGCCAAGACCAGGAAAATGCTTCGCGGCAGCTGCGACGCCCGTGGCCTGTTGCGCAGAAATGAACGCCGATCCACAGGAGCTCACTTTCGCGGGATCATTGCTAAACGACCGTTCGAACTGATCCTCAAAGTCGCCCGCGGTGCGGTATACGTCCAGCACCGGTGCGAGGTTGACGTTCATCCCCACACTTTTCAAATTCAACCCGGCACCCGTCCCACCACTTCCAGCGGTCCCGCTAGCGCACATCTGCTTCGCGCTTTGCACTGGTTCCCCAGGCAGCCGGCGTACCTTCCCACCCTCCTGGTCCGTCATGAGCAGCAACGGCAGTTTTGTCGGGGATTTCGCGTTCGCAGTTTTAAGGGACGCGACGACGCTCGAGATGTTCGCGTTGACGTTTTCCCCGAAGAAGATGACGCCAGCTGCATGTCCTGCGGAGATGGCATCGTAGAGACTCTGAGGCGGGGTCAGACCCGGATATGACCAAATGACATGCTGTCCGGCCGCCATGAGGGATGCAGGTGTTGCTCGTTTTGAGTGTTCTGCGCCAATTGGTGTGCAGGCGATCGCGAGCAAGAGGAAGGCGAGAGAACGCATCATGTGGGCTAGGTTCGTACGTATTGAATTTGCTGTAGTGGCAACATATTTATGCAGATCCTATGCATGAGGAACTTCAGAGATGGCGTCGGCAAAGTATCGTACAAGACAGTATCACATTGTTCTCTACAAGTGATATGTCAACTGACTGGCGTTGCACACGAACATTGACTTGATTGGCATCATGAGAGTGTCGACGGATCAGAAACTTTGTCTGAGGAGAGATAATAATCGTTGCAGAACTGGCAAATGTATTGCAACCGAACTTCGGTCATTTTGAGGGAGGGTATGCGGAGGGAGGGTATATATAGATATATGACAGGTATTCACTTACAACCCTTCTGTTGGCCATGCGTCACAGAAGCAGTGATTTGAATAAAGATACATGTGTTGGTGTCCATGATTAGCGCTCAGCGCTCAGCACTCACCTTAGGCTCACTCGTGAATCGTTTCGTAGCAGACCCTTCTCTGCTGGTCATATATGGCAGTCCAAGAAAATATGCTGGGCTTCGGAAGGGCCCTACACGGTAACACAGGGTATACATACAACGCGAGCCTTTTGGATGCGAAGAAAGTACAAAACGCGACGCACAACCGAATGTACGTCTCCAACCCTCGGAGAATGACAATTACTAGCATCATCATTCCAAAACGAATAAAGACAGTCTCCGACACATCGCATCCCCGGCGCACACGACTACGACAGCTTCTCGAATTGCAAGAACTCACTGTCGCGCGCGAAGTTTGGGGATTGTCCGGACATAATTTGGGGACGATACCGGGAGAGCGACATCTGGAATATATGCTTGTTGCCGCGTCGGTACTGGGTAATGGCGTATCGTAGAGTCATGAGCGCTATCACGAAACCTGTGCAATCGCGAACCCGTCAGGTGTATGAGCACAGATATGAATGTAGACACGGACAGAACAAGAATTCGATCCAAACCAAGCCCTTGAGTGCCTGTACGTCCTTGCACCAGACTCGCTCCTCAGATAATTCTGTTCGTAAATCGTGGGTTAACGAGCTCGAGTATCTGGTATCGGCTCTACTGACCATTTGGGATGGAGCTACATCGGAATGGAATCATGCGCCAGCGGGAGGTGGAGAAGGAGTTGAACGCTGCGAAAGCTTCGTGTTTACTCCCTGACCCATTTAACACACGAGGAAAGAAGCAACTCACCCAGCCAAAAGATGCTCAACAGCCCAAAGTATCCAATTTCGAACTGTGGGCGTCCGGTGTACGAGTTTTCAATGGCGAAGTCGAGGGAGATCCTGCGAACGCCATAGTGTTTAGAGCACACATCACAAGCAACCTCGGATACGGAGACTTACGTAGTAGTTAGAACAATAAGCGTTGCGATGGACAGACCGAAAGGAAAGAGATCTGCCACGACTGTATTGTTCCTTTTCATGAACACGCTGCGTAATAACTGCATGGGTGGGTATTTGCTCACAGAAAAACTCCTGGAAGCGGTTCACGCGCGTCGAAAAGGCCAAGACGAGAATGTTAACGAGGAGGAGGACCGCTAGAGAGCAACAGGGTACACCTCAATTCAGAAGTTGGCACTAGCCGATTGAGATATGGCATACCGTGAGCGGCTACTTTGACCTTGCCAACTACAGAGAACGCCATGAAAAAGTCAAAAAAGAATGTACAGGCCACCACCAGTGTTACGAAGGATCGAGTACCAGACCAGAGACAGAGATGAGAAGGGTTAGGTAGAATTGAATATCTTGGACATTCAATTGTAAGTTGGCAAGACGACGTCCAGCACAAATGATGTATTTCACCTAGCAGTCAGCCAGCACTTAGTCATCAACTCGACCCTGCTTCAGTTTCATCATAATGACCCATATCCAGTATAAAAAAACCCCGCTCCCTGAGTTGGAGAAAAGCTTTGGATCACCAACAATCGATAGTGCATATAATCTTTGCTACGAACACCAACAGCAACTGCTATTGACTCTGTCCAATGACCACAAAGATCTTGTTCATATCCGTGTCCTTGGCTGGATGTTTCACTTTGCCCCAGAGGACCAAATGTTGTCTGATATCTCTAAGGCCGTCATATCCTGTAATGGCGAGGGAAGGAAATACAGTGAGCTAGGTCAATTTTTCATTGATTTCTGGATTAGACCATGTGAGCTGCTCTTCTCTGAAACCTTTAATTTATACTGATTGCACTTAGTTCGTAAGTACAAAGGATGCACCCCTGCTAACTCCGGTCATACCCCTCACCCACCCCTCGATACCATCCGAGTCGTAGAGCAGGTGAAAACTGAGTTAGTTCAGTATCCCAAAGACCATGCTGAAGCAAAGGAAAGCGTGAGTTACAAGTTCTGTTGTCCTGGAGTTATGTTAATATCATCCTGTATAAGGCGCTGGTTCGGGATGGCTTCAAATGTGTTCTAACGGGGAAGTATGATTGGAAATCGTGTGACGAAAATGCAGAACTTTACGACATCGCCATGTCTAGTCCGAATGTAGGAACGATTCCAACACAATTAGCATACATTATATGTGAATCTACCAACTTGGACATTCATTCAAACGACAAAAAACTAGTGAGTTAGTCTCATCTAATGGTTTAAGTTGGAGTTGACTCTTCATAATGTGCGGCACTACGCTGCAACTGCCTGGGCGGTTCTGAAGTGCTTTGGATATGAAGATATGTTTAGAGTGTTGAATGGAACTGGTATACATCAGCTGGAAAATGTTCTCACCCTGACGGCCTCATATCATGATCTTTTTGACCAACTTGCACTTTGGTTTGAACCATTGGTATGTGACATGTACAACCTTTGTTGACTGACATTCAAACTCGGACCAACTAGGATGATCGGCCAGATACCCACTGGTACAAGATTGGGTCCAAAAGCCCTCTCCTTTTCACAAATGCAGAAATTCCCGAGATGGTTGAGTTCACCGATCACAGCCCTCCTTCATGCCGCTTGCCTATGCCTTCAAAGCAATACCTAACGCTTCACGCAGCATGTGCCAAAGTGGCTCATATGTCTGCAGCAGCAGAATACTTGGATGAGTTATATCGCAAACGTGAGGAAGGGGCCATTTTTGCAACTGATGGAAGTGATGCATCCATCCTCCAAGAATGCATTTGGGATACATATCTAGCAATGCCCGTGACATAAGTTGCAGCCCCAGGATGATAGAGCTGCTGTCTTCGCTTGAATAGTTTAGTTGCTGGGCAGGCTTGTGTAAACTTTTATTGTAAATATATTCCTCTGTTACAACTTGTAGCCCTTGAAGGCTGTATGTTCCAGTGGACCTGCCCTTCGGTTGAGTGGAAGCTTAGGGTTAGGATAGTGATAGGGCGATAGGATGTGGTGAAGCAGTCCATCCTATTTCACCGATCATATAGGCTCTTCAGGTCCTTTCACACAGCAAGACAAGTTCGATCCCCATCCTCATTCTCAAGTCCGCCAACCCTCAGTTAGCTATTTCCTCGAATACCCGCCGGTCGGACCATATTCTCGCTACCTACCATGCAATCTTTTGCTCTACTTGCATTACTAACCGCGACTTGATTAGTCGCGGTTGCTCCAGTCCTGCACGAAAGGAGGGTACGTTCACGATCATTTCCACGACACCAATCATCATGCTCATCCTTGCAGTCCACACACCTTCAGACCGGAAGGGGATCAGTGTTATGGAAAAGGGTTTACACTTTGCAACAAGATGTGTGTCAACGCTATGGCCTGTGCCATGGCGATGGGGATGTGCGAGTGCGTTCTTGTTTGAAGCTATGGGGATGTTCTTACTCAAACTGCTCGACACTCGATTCTCCAAGTCTGCGGACTCAATACAAGGCATGTCATTGCGATGGAGGGAAATAATCGTTCTCCGCATCCTACGTCTGCTTCCGTAGCTCCAACAATGCTAATGCAACTATGTATTGATTTAGAATCTTCAGGTTGCTACGATTTCCGGCACTGGGGATTGCGAAGGAAAGAAGAAACAGTCATGCTTCATGTTTTCCTATGCTTTCCAATCTAGCCGACAAGTTTCAATGTGTTCAAGGCTCGGACCTGAAGCTCTCAAGCCTTCTAGGCCGTCTAAACGCTTATTCCTCTCTGTGGTCGCTTTCCTAATCATAATTCATCTGTCGGTCATCTGCGAGGTGCACGGTGTCCCTGATCAAACCATGGTTTTGTCTACATCTTTGCGAATGCGCAGCTGATGAGGCGATACTTATGCCTGGCCATAAAGTATCACTGGGGCGGAGTGGTGCCGTAAATTGGATCTTATGTTCGATTCGTCGAGATAAATTACATGATGACTTAAACGCTCTAGCGATCATGGCCCTCCTGACAGAGCCAGGATTCTAGCCACACCTTGCTCCGCAACCGACATGATCGTGGCGTGTGGGTTGCTCATAGGCATCTGCGGAATCTGCAAAACAGGAAATCAGACCCATCAACAATCTAGCGGTCTGAAAGACATGGAAGCAACAAACAATGGAGGCCTATAAATCTCATCAGTACGCGATTTTAGTAAGGCCGACTAGGACATACATCAACAACGAAAAGATTATTCGTGTAGAAAACTTTGGTGTTCTCGTCTACAACAGCCTTGCCTGCAATCGTACCGATGGTATTTGAACCGACCCAATGGTTGGAGTTGAGACTACCAGGGTCATAATTGTTGACTACGGGGAGACAATATAAACCGTCGATATCGTCAAAATTTGCGGAAACACGCACCGTAGTTGGCAATAGTTGTTGTGTTATCGGGAGTAATGAGTGTCAGTCCTGGGACTGTGAGACATGACAGAGATGTTAGAATTGAAGCTAGGACGCCGTAATTTCCACACACCAGATTTAATATTAGAAACAATGTCGTTGAGGCCCGTAATGAGAACGGCCTTGTCGATAGGATCAGTAAACCAAGGCCCCACGAGAGCTCGCGCAGTCATCGCAGCATCGATACCGATGCGGCCGCGAGACGTGATACCAGTAGATCTGGACGAAAATGAGTGGTAAGCAACACACAAGTCATCCAATTTGGCTCACAGATATGCAGTGATCGTAAATATATTGCTGGCATTGTATGGGTACGAAGTGTCGACAGAGGCTGCACCAGGCCGGGCCGTGCCTTGGAGCTGTAGGATGGATGACTATGATAGGATGAAGGTCAAGCACGAACAACCGCACCCAACGAGTCTTCCCATCAGAACCAGAGTATGCTCGCCAGAAGTTGAGCCTTCGAGTGAGTCAGCCGCTGGACGCGCAAGCACTCAAGTTTTGCTTACCTAGGTGAGCCTTGCGAGAAGACTCCAGCACCTGATTTCAGGTATTGCGCAGAGTCCGCCGGCCGGGGATTAGTCCAGATAGGTGCCCAGTTGTCATATGCATCAATGGATGGGTGGGTGAAGACCAGCTGAGAGTGTGTGGTAAGATAAAATTATCAGAGGGCCAGAACTTGTTACAAACATTGATGGATGGATTGTCAGAAACCTTTCAAATGATGACAAATGTCAGCTTTCATACATACGAACAAGAAATCTCGCCCGAAAACTCACATTGTAGCCAACAGGAAGGTTGATCCATTCAGCTTGTGGTGGCAAGTCCGGGGCAGCCGCCGCATCGTTCTTCACGATATTGATCATGTCGGCTGGGCCAATACCGCTGCGGAACAAGATGCGAGGGGATCCGAAAGATCCAGCAGAAAGGACAACACGACCTTTCGCTGTAAGGGGAATGATGCCGTCTGGCCCAAGGGAAGTATCGTTGGTCTTGACACCAGTGATTTGGGCACCCTTACGCACAACGTTCAGGACGTACACGTAATTCTTGAAGGTGAAGTTTTTCCGGGCCTTGGCAGTCCTGAGATAGGTGGCGACTGGACCGGTGCGTTTTCCGTCAATGAACTAGCACAGCTGATAATCAGGTTACGATGCTACCGACGGCCGAGATAGATCTTACGTTGTAGGCGCTGTATCCGAAAGCGTGATCCTTCCAATCCGGGTTGTCGTTGATAGTAATTTGGCTATAACCCTGTCCCTTCAGTAGTGTGGCGGCAACATCAAATGTCTGTTCAAGGTAGCGCTTGCCATCCGTGGAGGGTGCATCTGTGCTTGGTAGCCGTGCTTTCATCTTGGCTGTATATGGTGCGTGATTCCCCCATGATGTAGGCCATCCCGTGGTTGGCGCGAAATCGGAATAAGGAGGTAGGAAGTAGAGGCTGCAGATCTGTTAGTCAACGTAGGCGCATGCGAAATCGAACATACTCACGCTCCATTGATCGATGTTCCACCGCCAGTCAAACAACCCGCGAATACGTTGATATCTGGAATTGAGAAAAACGACGTCTACCAGTGGGCCACTGGCACGAATGGAGGACAAACCTTTGCACCACCAGAAGGGGTTCCCGTCACTGAACATGGACTCTGCGATGAAGGTCAGGTGTATCGTTGTTTTATAGTTCATCCGTCCGACATACCAAACAGGCCGGGAACATCGAATTTGGTGAGCTAGATATGAATGAGTAGGTTTAGATTTGAAGACGCGGCAAGGTCATCCGCACGTTATGTCCGTTAGCCCATGTAGGACCGTATCTTCCTCCAGTCTCCCAGGTACTTGGTCCACCCCGCTCAAGGAGAAGCACCTTTTTGCCGGTTTCTGAGAGACGGTCGGCAACGACCAATCCACCTGGGCCAGATCCCACGACGATGTAATCGTAAGGCGTGGCCTACAAGCGTTCAGGACAGTATTTTTCACGACTGCTACGAGAAATGCTCACAGTTACTGGGGGTTGGGTTGTTGTCGTGGTCGTCGTGGTCGTCGTTGTCGTAGGTCCACCAGTTCCTCCGTTCTTCCAATTGTCGTAGGCAGCTTGCGAAACATGTGCCGTAGACCAGTCAAGACCGAAGAAACCGACTATGCAAACGTCAGTATCACATAGACGGATGATGATTGAACTTGCAGTCATTGTGCTCAAGGAAGGTGCTTTGGGGATCGGAGGGACTGTCGACAGCAACGCTCGACCACGCCCAAGCGGCAGCACCAGACCCATCGACGGGGATCCCTTTCGTGCCGCTAGGCGTTGACCAGGCTTTGTAAAGGCAATAGGTTAGGCTACCCAAGCTACTAGATGACTGGCTGATACTCACACACGCAGTTGACGCAACGGTAGACCCATTTCCAATGCGTGGAGTTAATCTTGGTAGAAGGCAGATCCGTCAGGACGGGACCGGACATCGCTCTTCAAGTGATAAACGCGTTAACCACACAACAGGAAGTACAGAAAAGCAGACTAACGTAGGCTGCAGGTATTCACTGTAGTGTAATCACGATTTAGCTTGACGGAAATGGAAAGGAAACAAGCGGACGACTTACGTTGCAATCCGCGCAGAGCGAACAATGGAGTTGCCGTTGGCCCACGCGACAAGCAGAAGGTTCTGCAGCATACTGCCTCCAGGGGACACACCAGCCCATTTCGTCGCAATGGGGGCAACTATTTCACCGATGAACTCGTCCGACTGTGTGCCTCCAGCGGCAGCCAAAGGAGGGAAGACATAGCCGTAAGTGACTTGGTGGACGGGATCGGTATATCCCCAGAATGTGATACCGTTGTCTGGGTCGGTGTATGGACCACCTACTTGAGAGAGTACTGGTACGCGTCATCTTTGAGAGGCTGTTCTGACGTGAACAAACGAGCGAGCACTAACCGGGGCCCACGAATGGTAGAACACTCAGTGCTAGACGCAGAAGCATGGCGCCAGATATATATGGGAGGCGATTTTACGGATGTCGTCGTTGCCTCACCCCTTGGCTTTAAAGCTGTCCATGATCGCGTGTATGGCAGCGAGAAACTTCCGAACGATCCGAATCTGGCCAACCGGTCATCATATCCACGCTGCTTGATGCAATTTACAACCAGTCCAAACTGTAGGGGACAAGGATGCGGGAACGAACGCAGGGTGGCGGATACAGCTCGGAACGAAGAATCACGATCAGATTGGTTACTTGAAGGTCATCGGATTAACAAAACGAAAGCCATGATTGGCTCTTTGAGATTAACGAAACATTCGACGGTGCTGTATAGACATTAGGAGGAAGGGGTGCTGGTTTCTACAGCCTTGGCGATAGTACAGGTCCTCCGATATACGTCCGGGCGGTTTATCCGGTAGTCGTATCCGCAGGGGTAAATTCTTTGCTCAAAGAACATTCAGATGAATGAAGTTGCTCTTGGCTTTTTTTCTTGGTGTTTTCCATCATGATTTACAACTACACTCAGAACCGGTCAGATAGGGCGGGCCGTTGATGTCAGAAGTGTCCCGTACCCTGGTTTCCGGGCATCTATGCCTGTTATTCTTCCAAGATCTCGGCTATGCAGAGGTGAACGGAAAGAGACGCAAAATAGAGTTCATCCCGTTCCGTTGATTCGTTCAATTGTTTGCTCGGAAAGAGATTGGCAAACAGAAATGTGGGGAAGCAAAGCGACTGGGGTTGGGAAGACCAATACATTTGCGGCTAGTTTGCCTGATGTGCGGAAAATTAATATTCAGTATGTCCTGACGCATGATCTACGGGCGGGGCATATACCAGGAAGAGTGACCAGGTGGTCTAACATGCACCGAGGTACGTACATGAGCTACCTCCGAGATCATCTGACCCATCTGACATTTTGACCACGCTGTAGGAACCAGACGTGTCCTTCAATGCCAATAGGGAACAATGACACCGTGAGTACAGGCCAGAGCGTCATAGAAGAATAAAAAAACACGAACGACGGACTTTCCATCGATACATAGAATGTTGGACCATGCAGGGGGAAACGTATGTAGCGTCATGAATTGTATAATCGAGGTTGGCTCCAAAACTTTCTCAACGTCTGTACTTCTTAGGCAATGTTTTGCCGGTGTCTCTGCAAGGCTTTGTTGCAAAGAAACAAGCTCTAAGGGGTGTGGGACCAAGTGGCTGGTAGAATGTTGGTTGCATAGCGTCGGTGGCATCGATAACATAATACGTCTGGAAAGAGGTTCAAACAAATCAAGATGGCGAACTGCGAGAATAGTCCTATTCTGTTGTGCTGTCGTCGTCGAGCTCGCTGGTGTTGGTGGTGGTGAGAGTCGATGTTGTTTGGATTGGATGACAACTCCGTTGTTTGATCGGTAATTTGCATTGTTTCTGTTCTCGCCCTGGTTCGTGTGACGACGACGACGACGGCCAACTCTTCGACAGCAAACGGTCTTTCTTGCATCGAGGGTCAGTTTATCACTGGGCTTGGCCTCCATCAACCGTCAGCGCTGCTCAGAACGCGTCCTTCCTTTCTCTCTCTTCCTCTTTCCTTCCTCATTTTCCATTCTTTCAATACCACCCAACCACCGTATACCCTTGCTCAATAGACTATTGAGGCATTGGTCCCACCGCTCTGTGATATAATTCATCTCGAAGGACCGTGATCTACTCAATCCATCATGTCAAACTCTGCGTCCTCATCGACCTCAACGCCGCCATCTGCCAGCGCAGGTCCCAGCGGCCAGAATCCCCATCCATCGCTAGAAAACAACGACGAGAAGAACAGGTAGGCGTATCATGCCGTATGACACGCATCAGAACAGCCGTTGAACCATGCTTTACCCAGTGTTGTTATCAAGGTGGGAATGGTGGGAGACTCGCAGATAGGCAAAACGAGTCTGATGGTCAAGTATGTGGAAGGAAGTTTCGATGAGGATTATATCCAGACGCTGGGTGCGTGTCTCTTGTAGCCTGAACGCCAGGTGTCGCTTTTGACATGGACCTACCCCTAGGCGTCAACTTCATGGAGAAGACAATATCCGTACGGCGAACAACCATCACGTTTTCAATATGGGATTTGGGTGGTCAGCGAGAGTTTGTGAACATGTTGCCACTGGTCTGTAATGATGCTGTCGCCATCCTGTTTATGTTCGATTTGTCACGGAAATCAACATTAAACTCGGTGAAGGAATGGTATCGACAGGCAAGGGGATTCAATAAGGTGAGTGCCGTTTTGCTGTACTATATTTGATTGCGGGGTATCGATTTTAGCGAAGTAATCACGCTATCGAAACCCCGTCCTGACTTGTTCTGTCACCAGACGGCGATCCCATTCCTAATAGGGACCAAATTTGATACATTTGCCACATTTCCGCGGGACGAACAAGAAGAGATCACGAAGCAGGTGCGTTTGTGCACTTTGTTGCCCAGCGACACTTCCCAACATGCCCAACGCCCTAGGCAAAGCGGTTTGCTCGAGCCATGCACGCCTCGCTGATATTTTGTTCCACGTCGGCATCCATTAACGTCCAAAAGATCTTCAAGATCGTTCTAGCGAAAGCGTTCGATCTGAAGTGTGTTATTCCTGAGATTGAAGGAGTGGGGGAACCAATATTGATCTATGTGGATGTGTAAGAGATGGATGGGGGAGGAGTTTATCTGGTTGGATCGATGGGTGGGTTTGGCTGGCGAAGGTGGAATGAAGAAACCTCCAAGTACGTTTTGTACCACCTTCAGCTGCGCAAGTAATTAACGAGAGTAATTTAAGCTGTTCTTATGCACCTTCCAAGCCTGTGGGAGTTGCACTCTCACTCAGAGGTGACGCGGTTGTATCACCTGCTCGGTTCGCATAAAAGCAGCTGTCTTCGCTTCGGTGAGAGAAAAGAAATTACTTCCTGAAGGTACTGCCCTTCCTCCACTTGTACAGACATTTTACATACAAGCCTTTCCCTCCCTCCACGATCTATTCCTTTGACCTACTCTACACCCTCATTTAATTGATACCACGTATATCCTTTCCGCCTCCTCGTCTACTTCATTCACGTCGTCGTTTTCATCGTTTTGCTGCATACCTCACGTCTCGTTTCTCCGTCTCCCTCATCGTCGTGCACAACTATAAATTGTTCTCGTTTCCATCACATATCATCGGCACATTTAAATAACATCGATGGAAATCAATCGACACTCCTCATCCACGCTCTTTCAACTCCTTTTCAACACAGCTCTACTTGATCAACTTCGTTCGAATCCAGCGAGGTTTCTTCGTACATACTTGTTTCTTTTTATGACCTTATTCCATTATCTATGTCGTAATGCAACTCATAGTTATGTTCGAAAGGGAATAGCTCTGCCCCTTCCAGTGTTACCGCAATGCAAAGTAGTGTGGAGACTTGCCTCTCCGCCCTTAGTGTATCACACATCATGAAACGACGGTTGATCGGCTGAGCCGAAAAATCACAATTCTCCGTATTTTCGTTATCTCTTCTGTGTATTGATAGAAGTGTCGATTCGGGGTTGGACCCTCCTGATCGTGCATGACCAGAGTGGTTAGTCTTCTTCCATGCAAGTCTTGATAACAGTGCTTAACCAGTTGTCTCTCTTCGGACGCTCGCCTTCGTGGAACTATGGTGTCATGTGAATCCCAGTGAATCCCATTGGTAGCAGAAGCTCTCCGCTCCAAAGGCTGATGGGCGCAACCATGACGCCAAGAAAGCGCTGAGCCAAGTCCATAAGGCCGAGACTTTGCGGGAGCAGTGGTGGGATGACGCAACCAACCGCGCATGACAGGCGTTGATAGCAGAGGCGACACCGCGCGGTCCACTGAAGCACAACCAAGCAAGTGCACATACACCCGCTGCTTCCATGTGAGAGTAGTCAAGGAGAGCCTGGAGGCACGCGAGTTGGCTTTTGTAGTGAATGACAGAGGTCGGGTCTCTATAGGTTATCTTGAACGGCAAATCAAGGTGCGGAGGTGAGTAGCTCTTCCCTTGCAACTAAGAATGGGTTCGTAACATTGCACCATATGCATGATATCCGATGGTGGTTAAGGGAAAGCATTTGACAACGTGCAGACGGAATGCGCTTAGAGGTACTTCGAGTTTGTACCGCCAGTGGAAGGAAGAAGGAAGCTAAGATTGTAAGTTGATGGAGCTTCACCCGGCATACATGTACTGTCCAAAAGACGGTAGCCGGGATGGGCAGCCGGTTGAGGCTGCGTATCCGAATACCACCTGTGTAAAGACGAGGCTATCAGACCCTTACGAGGCGTGAGGTTGCCACAGACGCCACATCTAGGTGATAATCACAGCCCTCCGGGGCTGGCTTGGATAGGGCGTCTATAATAGGGCGTCTATCACTGGAGAATGAACAACCTGTCGTTAGACGCGAGAATATACAAGATGCACTCATGGGTGTTTGAGTGTCTGTCGCGAGGGTTACGGTGAGATCGCCGAGGCTGACTGTGTAGAGATCAGCGCACGGGTCCCATTTTTCTCTTGCACGAGGAGCATGAATACGCAGATGACCTGTCGCGATAAATATACTTCGACACTCACTTGTTGTTGTGTAACCTGAACGGTTGAGTTCAAATTTGGCATGTCAGGGTATTTTGACATGGACTAGTCCGCCACGTGAGCACAGATACATCCGTTCCGAGGGAGGTGCCGAAGTGCCACATGCTCGTATACAACCACATCGCCCCTCTCACCGGTTCGACTGATAAGCATGATATTGGTTTTCAGCTAGCACGCGTTCACAGCCCTTCTTAATTCACTCTGCGTGCCTCTTAGGTCAAATCACAATCTCCTTCTGTTCAGCTGACCACGCCGAACGAATCTGTGGCTAGGACTAGTAGAGACCCTCTCGACCTCCATGGTTCAAGGCGATGCTCTACAACTGCTAAAACGCGAAGTTTTCGTACCAATTTGCAAGATCAAAATTTATCGGAGCCCCTAGACGGAGCGGCTTCAACTGTGCATGAGCACTGGGACCGTAGTTCACATGGAGTTTCTGTCTCCTGATCGGCGTGTCTTGTTGCCTGAGCAAACTCTACCTCGAACTTTCCTCGGTTTCGAGGAAGCCCATGTGCTACTACCTAGACGACATGATGAGAACATGTGAGCGCGGCATGGTCTTGCTTCGTTCCAGAAAAAAGAAACCCTCAAGATTATACACCCGCGAGAAGGTATAAATACGCATTCAGTATCTGCAGACTTGTCCCGACAACTGCCGCCGGTCCAGCGCAATCCTCTCAAGCTCTCCACCCGTCTCTCGCGGTCATGGCTGTTCAATCCTCTTTCAAGCACGTCCTGCTTCTTGCAACTGTGGCTTTCATGGCTGTTATCGCCGTCAACGGGACGCAGATCATGCGCCGCCCGTCTACATACAAGTCTCCCGCAAGGACATTTCCCATAGAGCACAGCCCGGAGACCAGGATTGTCCAAAAACGTGCTTCTGGCAAGGTCTCCTTCGCCTACTTCACCAATTGGGGAATCTACGCCGCAAACTTCCGTGGGTCCTTTTCTACACCCCTGCAAACCTACAATACCTTATTTCTTGCTTACAGAGCCTACGGATATCGTTGACTCCACTCTGACTCGTTTGTGCTTCCTCAGTCTGCTATGGCGTTTTCTCCGACGCTCGTTTAGATATTCTGTACTCCTTCGCGGATGTTAACCCTTCAACCGGAAGCATCTCCCTCACTGACTCCTATGCAGATCAAGAGGTAAGAGACGATTCCCTCATCATCCTCAAGCTATTGAGCCAGAATCTCCAACTTCCAGAAACACTTTTCAGGCGATTCTTGGAGCGAGACCGGCAATAATCTCTACGGCAACCTCAAGCAACTCTACCTCTTAAAACTCAAACGAAGGAACTTGAAGGTCTTGCTTTCGATCGGTGGATGGACATACTCCCAGGCTGGTAAGTGCCCATACTTTCAAGGCGCACAATTCTCATGTGCCGTCGTACAAGGTCACTTCAATTTTGTGACCGATCCAAATGCGCGCGCGACTTTCGTTTCCAACGCCGTTCAGCTTGTGGAGGACTATGGTTTCGACGGCATGTACGTACACCATGATTATTTTCTGTAATTAAACTCATGTCGTTCACAGTGACCTCGATTTCGAGTTTCCGACCAGTGACGCACAAGGACAAGGACTTGCCGATCTTTTCACCGCGTTGCGGACTGCCTTCAAACAGCTAGCCTCCAAGAAGGGCGACTCAGTTCCCTACCAGCTTTCGGCGGCCGTTTCTGCCGGCCAGCCGAATTACCAGTACCTTAAGGTGTCCCAGATGAACGCAGCGTTGGACTACTGGAACCTTATGGTGCGTAATCGATCCGGTCGCCAATGCATGACTCTTGTTCATATCCATACTTCTACCTATAGGCATACGACTACGCTGGATCTTGGTTGACATACGCCGACAACCAGGCCAACTTGTATGGAGGATCACGAACTGGTTTCAACACCGACAATGCCGTCAAATGGTACTTGGCCAATGGCGCCACAGCCTCTAAGATCACGATGGGTATGATGTATGTGATTTTGATGCGTGGCACTATCTCACCGAGATTTAGGCATGCCGTTGTATGGTCGTGCGTTCGAGAACACCAATGGCCTTGGTCAACCATACAGCGGAGTAAGTGCCATGGACTCAATAACGAACTGTCACAGAATTGCTAAGTCTGATGAAGATTGGACCCGGAACTATCGAAGCTGGCGTCTACTCTTACAAAGCACTTCCACGTAAGGCACCCTATCTATCCTACCTAGAGCGTGTCTGACGCTGTGGCAAAACGCGAAGTGGCTGGTGCGACTGTTTTTGAGAACAACACCGATGTCTCTAGCTATTCCTATGACTCAGCCAAGAAGGAACTCGTTTCCTATGATACCCCCAACATCGTGAAAATTAAGACCCAGTACATTAACTCGAAAGGCCTCGGCGGCTCCATGTTCTGGGAGGTAAGCAGTCCCGCAGCTCTTCATCCACCCATCCTAAAGCTAGATTGATTATTCAGCTCTCCACTGACAAAGTCGGTGGAAGCTCGCTTGTTGGCACCGCCGTCAGTGTTCTGGGCTCTCTCGACACAACGCAAAACCATATCAGGTGAGTCGATGCACAAAATTCCTACATGCACACATGATCTGACAAACCAATCGATAGCTACCCCAACAGCAAATGGGATAACCTTCGCAATAACTTTGGTGGAGGAGGCAGTGGGACCACCACAGCGCCGCCTTCCACGTCCACCACAACGCCACCCCCTACGACAACCACCCCGGGTGGTGGCAGCTGTGCCGGGGTCGCGCCTTGGGGCGCTGGAGTAAGCATTCCACTCTTGGAAACGGCGGGAAATGGAGAACTAAATCGAAACTCTATTTCCAGATCACATACGTTGGCGGGCAGCAAGCTACCTATGGTACGTCTCTATGGTTAGGTCGCGGTTGGAAGGTTTACTGATCCAAGTTTCTCAGCTGGCCACCTCTGGACCGCCAAATGGTTCGCTTTCTTTTTTGTTCTTACAGTTCCGAATCTAAGTATCATTCTTCGATCAGGTGGACACTCGGCGAGACTCCTGGAAACGGTGAGTCCTTGTTGCGCATGTATGGAAATCCTGGACTCTGAACCAATCTTTCAGCTGACGTCTGGAGCGATGCGGGTGCCTGCTAGAGGATTTTGCGCATGGGTGTTTAGATATATATGTAACACTATGTATCTTGTATCATTTAACAACCTTGTTTCCAAGAAGAGCAGCGGTATATATAACGTACCCTCAATTCACGTCCTTAAGAGGTTTCCTCCCCTGAAAAAGTAGTCGGGCTGTTTTTGTCCACTATGTACTGAGTTCTCGATTAAGAAACTCGACCGTCAGCTAGAGCTCAATTTTCGTTGAAAACATGGAAGTGCGTGCTTCGAGAGAGGCTGTGCCTGCTTAGCTTTTCGTTCCGCCGAGCTTAAACGCTTACCAGCACCTTCGGCATCCACATTCGACATCAGCATAACCTCTCTCACGGCGTTCCTAACGAATAGTCCACGAAGCAAAGCAAACACAAAAATCCATCGCTTGGCCGAGCCAAATACGTATACGTACTCTACAAATACAATGATGAGCAGAAGATGACGGAATTAGGACGTTCAAGCATCTCGGATGCTTTCTCGAATTTCTGCTTGAGTTCATCGTTGCCAATGACCTTAGCTGCTTGAGCCATCTGGCGTAAGAGTTCGCCAAGGCGCCGGAAGACACGGATGAGCGAACCCTCGAACTGGTCTGTGAGCTGTGAAACACCGAGGATTAGTGTTTAGCGTGTCTGCGGGACCTGGACAGAACGTACCTTGCATATCTCGGAGAACGAGGCCCCACGGCACCATTGTACGACAGCGTCCATAAGTTCCACCTTGAACGAAGAGACGTATTCGTCCTCGTCGATGGCAAGCTTCGATTCCTTGGATACTTTCGCAATTCGCCTGGCAATCTCCTGCATGACACGCAAAGGGGCGGCAAGCTCCTCCTTCAATTTTGTCGTTTGGTCGCTCTGATATCAGAAGTCAGCATGAATGAATCGACAATCCAATGAGAGGGGACCTTTTCAGTGAAGACAAAACAGCTAAGGAGTGCCGCAGACTGCTCCGGAGACAATTGGTTAAATACGCCATTGAAGACGAGCTCCGTGAGGAGCAGCTCATCGCCAGAGCTGATCTCGCAAGCTACCCTCCCCTTCATGTCAACAATGTCTGTCGAAGTCGTGAAGGCAAGTCTCCGCAGGACTCGCTTTCGGCACTTGAGCTCCTCGAGTTGCAGCACATCATGCGTCGCCTGGATACGCTTCTTGAGCCCGCGTATCCGCTCGTGCTTCTCCTTTTTCTTCGAATACAAGCTATAAAGCTCAGGCAACCTTGGGTCTTTATGTAGCGGGCTTGAGAACATCTTCAGTTCCATGCTCTCAATTTTCTATCCACACATCGTCAAACATCTGCCAAAAGTCAATGGCACAACAACATACCTTCACGAGTTCCTTGAACTTCTCATCCTTAATGCCCATATTTTGTATCGGATCCAGCAATGCAATGCCATCAGGAAATCGGCGGTGCACCTCCAACACGCTCTTCCATACCGTCTCCCTAGCCTGGTCCTGCCGCAGATCTTTGGGCATGAACAGCCGGATGTGGCTGATGCCCTCGATCGTGGATAGCAACACCGGCACGACGAGCGGGACGCCCTTTTGGCCAATGGCGACCGGTTGTACACCACCAGGTGTGGCTGTGACGTTTTCGCGGTTTTTAGAAACGGTGCCACCGGGTGCGCAATTCAGGAGGACATCGATGATATATTGTTCGTGTGGAGGCAGGTCGTCCGGTTTCGGCATAGGCCGGTTCTGAAAAGGGCAGATATTAGTGTGGTTGAAGCCACAAAGGTGGTTTGGGATGGACAAACCTTGGGAGGTAGCCGTTTTTGGTAGTTGAGAATTACACCCCATCCGAAGTCGAGTTTCTGGTATTTGACTTTCACAAGGCGGCCGGGTTGTAGGAAAGGTAGCGAGTATGTGGGATGTGTGACAACTTCCCGGAAGTCAGCTGCCATTTGATCAAGTTGCTGCCGATATTCGTAATACTCCGCAACTAGCTGTTCGTCAGGAATTACAGTCGTGCTTCGCGCCTCTTCCTCCTGCTTCAACTCTGCAACACATAGCATCAGTGACGACCCACACAAGCAAGATGCACATAAAACGTACCATCCTCCAACAAAGGAATCCCTGCGCTGCTCTGGAACTGGAAGAAGCACCTCTCCAGCATAAATTCAGGACTGATCCCCTCCACCTTCATCAAATTCAACACCATATTGTACCCCAAATGGAACGCCGAATCCAGCCTATCCGCCTCGCCCTTGACCATCACCTTCGCCGCCGCTGGTTCCAGCTTCTCGTCACACATCATAATGACCACACCGCGCTCATCCAACCCACGCCTCCCAGCACGCCCCGACATCTGGATGTACTCGCCCGAAGACAGGTTGCGAAACTCTCGCCCGTCAAACTTGCGGGTCGTCGTGAAGACGACAGTCTTGGCGGGCATATTGAGGCCTATTGAGAACGTCTCGGTAGCAAAGAGGACTTTGATAAGGCCCTCCTGGAACAGGATCTCGATGACCTCTTTGAGGATGGGCAAGAGCCCACCGTGATGAATGCCGATACCGCGACGTAATAGAGGGAGCAAATTGGTGATCTGGGGTAGTTGTCGGTCGTCAGCGGCTAGGTTTTCAATCGCATTGTTGAAGATGTTTGTGACAAGCTCCTGCTCTTCAGCCGAGTTGAACTCAAATTTCGAAAGCGTCAGAGCGAGTCCTTCACATTCGCGCTTGCTAAAGGCGAAAACGATGACTGGGTTGTAGTTCTTCAACATGATCATCCGAATAATTTTCGAAATGTCGGAAGAACCTTATATCGAGTTAGCCACAAGAAACCGCAGGCAGAGGACAACCGACCTTTCTTGTCACCACCCTTTTTCGTTCTGCCCTTCCTTCCCTTCCCACCTTTCGAATCCGCTGGATCTTCTCCCATGTTATCCTGCAGCTTGCCCATGGCTTTGCTGAAGTTATCCTCGCGGAACTCTCCCTTCTCATTCACGACCAGATATATGCCCTCGTCGCCGGCTGGGAAGAGATAATGCTGAAGAGGCGTAGGTCGGAAGTCGGTGTATACAACATGACACGGTTGTTCGTGCGATTTACAGATCCATTCTGCAAATTGCATGGCATTGGGGATGGTAGCTGACAAAAACACGTAGCGGACCGTATGCGGGAGCAAGATAATTGTTTCTTCCCAGACGACACCTCTTTCCTTGTCTCGCATGTAATGAATTTCATCGAAAATGACCCAAGCAACTTCACGCATGATTTCCGAACCACGGTACAGCATTGACCGTAAAATCTGCATTGACAGTTTAAGCTGTCTAGTGCCAAAAAAAAAAAGAACATGCCACGCACCTCGGTCGTCATTACCAGGCACGTCGCAGATGGGTTAATTGTCACATCGCCAGTCATAAGGCCCACGTCCCCGAATTCCGCCAACATTTCTCGGTATTTTTGATTGCTCAATGCCTATTGGAACAAAGGTTTGCGTAAACATATTGCGTCTTATGGAAACAATCATGAACGCGATTAAGAACCTTGATTGGACTGGTATAGATAACTCTCTGCTTTCTATTCAAACATTGAGCAATGGCATATTCAGCCACAACGGTTTTTCCAGCACTCGTATGCGCCGATACAAGAACGCTCTCATTCCGTTGTATTGCATAGACGGAGACTTTTTGGAAGGGATCTAGCTCAAACTTGTATTCGCGATCCGGCTTCACGGGCGGGACGTGTTTGGAGATAGGTATGTAGCTATACCCTGGTGGTACAGCGACTTGGTGACGGACCTATGTAGGCGTCAGGAGGTACTTGACAGAGGTATTGCAGTTACGCACCTGGTGTTTAAGCTCTAACCGGGTCCCTGGGTCTGCCGCGCCAGTCAATCCTGCGCTCGCCGCAACTTCGCGTTTTGCTTCTGTCTCAAAATCATCGAGAACGATGGGTTTCGGGGATGACAGGCGAGGCTTTTTTGGTGGTCCTGATTCGTTATCCAGATGGTGCACGGATGCATCCCCGTTTCTGGGTGGTGAAGGCTCGCGCGACAGTGATTTAACCTTTCGTTTCTGGGCCAGTTTGCTATGTATTGCAGTGGAGCCTGTCTGCATGTCTTCCTCTGCGTGGCCGTCGACATCATCGGGAGGAACTTCGTCGAGAAATGAGAAGAGGTCGTTTGAATTCATGGCGGAAATTTTGAAGTCAATACTACGTCACATTCCAGCCATGTCACACTTGTTACAGTCGGATCACGGGGGTGAACTCTAAAAACCCATAAGTGGCCTTGCCCTTCACTACACTCTCAACTAGCTTCAGGAGCCCAACTGAGTACCTCTCTTTTCTTCAAATGGCGGACCGTGTACTTAAGGGCATTGCGTGCGTGTTTTGATGTTCGCAATTTCCCGACGTACTGTACTTGGTGCAGAAAGATGTTGGATCTGACCCAACATTAGGCCGGTGCCCAGAGGGAACTCACATCGCACCCAAAAAGGCGTTTCGTGAATCAAGCCCTCTCAAAAGTACATAAGGGATCATTTTAAAAACGAAATACAGCGATTGTGATTTAAGTCAGCGCTACAACTATTATCGATCTTTCTGAGTTAGTATATATGTGGAGAATTCGTACAGCGAGCGAATGCGGGGTCATCGTAAATAATGCATAGATAAAGTAAGGTAAGAGCGCCACTAGGCTGTCAATCAGGAAGCCGTGGGTTGATGAACAAGTTGACGAATATCACAAAGATGATCGCACTCCCAGCTGCGAGCATGACCCCGCCAATCCATGCACCTCTCATGCCCACAATATCACCCGAGATAAAATCGATGACGTTATAGGACAGAATGCCCCTTCCGAGGACACTGCTGTTGCAGTAGCACCTATCAAAGAAGTTGCTGAACTGAAACAAACACGAGACGACGATCCAAACCGCGTTGCATGTCGCTAGGACCTTTCCAAGCCGACGAAGGATAATAGAAGTCGATCGAGCAAGGAATACCGAGAATTTGGTGGTTGCATGTGCAGTTGTCAACGCATAGTGCGCAAGGAAGCTAGAGAGGACCAATAGCATCCAGACAACGGTTGACACAGCGCCATACAAGATGTACGCTCCCGAACGACACCCAAGGCCTGACACAATAGTTAGGCGGGAAAGCATAAGCAGTGAAAAAGCCACGACGGGCTCACCAGTTGTTGGAGTGAACCAAACTACGACCGTCGCTGCGCCGGTCGTACCCCATTGCAAGGCGAGCGCAATGCTAGATGCAATGACAACTCGTGACAGGACATCGGGGCCCCACGGTGACCTCCGATTCGAAGATGGCTCACCCAGGGGAAAACAGTAAGCTTCCACTTGCGACTGATTTCCTGTCCTGTTCCTTGGGTGAGGCCCGGCAACAAACCTCTCCTCCTTCTCCCAATTCACGTCGGGGTTGACAGAGCGATGCAAATGAGCGCGCTCCGATGCGGCTCGAAATACTTCAGACACCTCCTCCACTGCTTGTACCCAAGGTAAAAAGCGGGCGTAGTTGTTGATTGGGACCGTGCAGTACTCGTCATGGCGCAACGGATCGTCATCTCCCAGCACAAGAGAGATAGCACGTTGTTTGGACAGAGAGCTCGCGAGAACTGGTCCAAGAGACGGCGTCGCAACATGTGCGATAGTGTTGGCCCGCCTCACGGCCTGATATATGCGATTTGCATCACATTTCGGGGAAATCTGAAGCCAGCCGACGACGATGGGGACCAACCATATCCACAGTGAACCGACACCTTGTCCATTGGCGTTTATTGATGTGGTGATGTCACCTGTGAAGGAGTCGATAACGGTGAAGATATAAGCGATGATCACCCATGCGATCGAGGTTACTGCAGATATCGACCATGTATGGGTATAGTCAAGCCAAACCACAAGCTCTTTCCACCACTCATCATTTTCAGGGAGGACGATGAGAGACGCAAGTAAGGATTTATCGGTTGTAATCTTCAATGGGGATTGCTGGAGGCTGCTGAGGACCTGGACGGCGAGGCGGGTGTTCGGGTAAGCGCAGGAGTAGAAGCGTCGAGCGATCCAACGACCATTTAAGACTGTGAGCACCAATGAATACGCGGCCAGAGTCGGCGACCCTACAGTCAAGAACATAGAGACAAGGTTGTCGAGCTTGTCATCGCTCCCAAATGGCAATTGTGATACAAGCGCTAGCCATGGTAAGAGCCATGAACTGAATTGCTGGGAGAATACGGACCACATGAAAGCTTCAGACCCCGTACCGCATGCTTTGGTACAGAGCTCGTAAGTTATTGCCGTGGCATTTGCGATATTGGAGACAGGTCGACCACGGTTGTCAGTGCCTCCGCCTTGGCCCCATTTTCCAGCCTTGACCTCCTGCAGACACTGCTCGAACTGAACACCCGTGACTGGGGGAGACCAATATAGGACCAGAAGCAGAGGGATAAATACTCCTGTTTAGACTTCAGCTTCACCACTCACACTGCAGAGCAATGAGGCGGTAAACGCACGTCTGTGGATACTTCGGGAACGAAGCTTGGATGTTAAGAGATAAGAAGACATGGTGTGGAGTATTCGTCAAGGGGAGCTTTGAGTTCTATCTGTCTATGAATCACTCAACACTACTTATTGACAGGGCCGAGGTGAATATACGTCGTAGTTGGTGGAATATATGATCTAAATGCTGTGCACTTCAGCTGGTGTGTCTTTCAGAATTATGGCACCTCAGAGGTCCTGATGGAGGAGCCGAATACGGGGCGTGTATCTGCGTGTACTGACAGTGTTCAGACTGTGTATATGCCTAAGATGCCAGATTAGTATCCTGCAGCACTATGCCCGTTCCGCAGCAGCAAAATGTTAACAAAAATGGACAACTTACTATAAAGCAGCTAAGTCTAGCTGTTTATTACACGGTGTCCTAATTTCATGTCAAATTGGGATACCTGTGAATGGATCGTTAAGTGCTATGAAAAGGAGGCGGTGCTGATGCTTGGTCTTGGAGATGCGTTCGACGTGTTGTATGAACCAAGCATCGCGGAGTCTGTGGCTCCTCGACCGAGTTGACCAGGTCAGTGGTTCTCCCCAATTGCAAGGCAGATCTGTCCACACTCTGCACAGCTTGTTGCCACTTTGATACAATGACTCCCACTCGCTCTTACCACGGCTTTCTGGAACCAAAACCCCATTGAGACGGTCAATGGAAAACAACAAAAGGAACGGTACTGATGCAGCTGAACTCCGAGCTCGCGCTTGAATTCAGAAGAGTGGAATTTTTGACGTCGACGCTTGAGGTCAACCCCGCTCGCGATGGTCCGCGTCCCCGAACGTCGCCAATTTATTAATTAAGGCGAATGTGCTTTGGTCATGATGCCATTGAATGCTGTGGCGATGCGGGCAAAGAACAAATCCTTCATTGACATAGTTCGGAGGAGCTATTGACAATTACATGTCAACAGTCTGCAATATTAATGCGTGCCAGGCTGGATCCACCAAACCTGCTACCAAACTTGTTGTTCATCCTAGGTCCGGAATCCATGACGAAGGGAGTGCAGGAGTCCAAGGTCTGATTTAGGTGTATATAGATTAGTCATGGACCCTTCAGTGCTCTTGGAAGCCACATTTTGCGCGATGATCTTGATTTCCATAGCTGTAGCTAGGTGTGCAACAGTTGGATTGCGTAAGTAACATGGTCAGCCTTCCTGAAACCCGTCCAATTGCTTCAATTCAGTTGGGCACGGCTTCTGTTGGATCTTGTATCATCAACTATGGAGACTCTTTGTGATCATGGCCTGACTTCCGTTGGACACGGACATTTATACGGGCTACTGCAAGACTGAAGTCGGCCAACGAGTCCACCTCGCGATCTGGCTGCGGGCCCTCGAATGGACAGCAGAACACCGCCTACGGACCACTTGCAGCCTGTGCCTCCCCATAACAGAGGTGGCACGAGGATTTCCAAGAAGTCCACTCACCACCTGAGCACGCGCTCTAATTTCTTCATCCCCCAACCGTATGCTACCTCCTGGACCCACCTACTCGTCTTCTGAACGTAAGGCTACACCTTCTGACGGATGGGGAACATCATAGGCAGGTGGCAGGTACAAGGCGATGCCGATCACGCTCTTGGCGACAATGCGCAGTTCCCGATACCTTACTCAGAACATGTCTATAAAAGCAGCTCAAGGTAGAACGGTCCTCAAACCGCCCCAGGATGCTGCCCCGCAAACTCACTGTAGTCTTTGCTTTCGCATCATTCGCAATAGCCGCCCCGTTCCAGAACTCTAAGGTAAGTCGTGCATATTCTGATGGTGCGTTTTCTGACAACCTGCCGAAGATCAGAGAACTTGATGTGACCGCGCGTTCCCAGCTAGATGTGATTGTAGTGAGTAATAACTAACACCTTCAAGATACGTGTCACTAAATCCAAGAGGCAGATATGGAAAAGGCCAGAGCTCCCTAATGGGACCGTGACGATGGAGACCGCTGGGCCTCGCTGTGGACTGTCTCGAGCTGCTAAGTGTCACGAACCCGAAAGCGTCGGAAAACTGCTCTGATCGATTATTGAAGCTGTCTGCAACAAGGGGAAAACTGCTAAGGTGGGTTCAGACTCCGCTCGGCTGGCTCCGCCAGCACTGCCACATCTGCCCTCCTCCAAGTGACGGGCGTCCCGACCGTCCCAAGACCTCCTCGTGAACGCAATCTATTGCGCCGCTCAATCTACCACCCAGCAGCACGTACGTGGACGTGTCGGATGACCGGGGAAGCATCGGCATGCCCATGTCGGGAGGGGCAGACCGTTTAGGGAGCGTCTCCAGACTTGGTTCTAGGGTGGGTGAACAACATGTCTAACATCTTCTCCTCCGTGGCGGCGATCTCTAGGTCTTCGGGCGTGGGTGTGACGTCTTCTCTGGGGTTGAGAAGGTCCAACGGTGTGCCTCGAAGGGGTATATAGTGGCGCAGTCTGCGGGAATGTATTATGCCCTTGAGTGGTAGACCGCCCAGAGTGCAGAGTGAATAGGAATTAGAAAACTTAGCGTATATAAGTCGTGGTTTGGACCACTTCGGTGCGATTTTATTGATGGTTTTATGGTTGAGATCGGAGGCCGAGTCGTAGACTTGTACAAGGTCACCGTTGTTGAAGGTAGTGAGTGGTGAGGTTTTGTCGAATGAGTCTTTGCGGCGTTCCGCATCTTGTAGTGCACGTAGGTGTGCGTCCATGCGAAAATTATCTGAAAGAGTGAAGTTAGTTTGAACGTCCGTTATGGTGGTGGGTTGTGTTGTCGAGGATGGCGGGTTGTCGGGGCGGAGTCTAAGGCCGAATAGTAGTTCGCGGGGGGTCGCGTTGAGCGCTGGTAGAATGCGGTCGTTGAGTTGGCGGATTGCTTCATCAAAGTGGTCGGGCCAGTTGTGGGGGATTGATTCGGGGTCGACATCGGTTTCATCAGCTATGTTGTCATAGTCGGGTGCGCAGAGACGTTTGAGTCTACCTAGTAGAAGTTTGTTAGCATTTTCAATTAGGCCATTCACCCACGGTGCATATGCAGCCGTGGTTATGTGTGTGATTCCTAGTTCGTCGCAGAAGTCTTTGACTTCATGGTTTTTGAAGTGGGTTCCGCCATCGGCCATGAAGGTGTCCATGATGGCGAAGTCTTGGGTTATTTGTTTTAGTGAGTCCACTGTGGTTTTGCCTGTGCCAGCGGATCTGAGTTTGCTAGGCCAGACATGGTTGGAGTAGGCGTCAATATACAGGCCAACCGTCTTGTAGCCACCTTTCCCAACAGGTAGGGATAGATAGTCCCCTGCTATAAGTGAGAATGGCCTGGAGCGTCGGATGGGTTGGAGTGCTGAGTTTCGCATCGCGGCACCGAAGGATTTGCATTTGGGGCATTCGAGTTGGGCCTGTCGTGCGTCAGTATACATGCCTGGCCAGAAGTATCGGTCACGGAGGTGCAGTTGTACGTGATCGGGGCCGAAACAGCCATTCGCCAGGTGGGCTTCAAGCGCTCGTTCGAAGCCTTCCGCGCTCGGGACACACTCCGTTCGTGAGACACGATCACTTGCTTTGGTGCTGACTTTCCAGAGTTTGCCGTCCTCTATCATGAAGTCCATCGCACGGTGTGCGAACTTGCGCTGGTCGGACGGGGTGTCGTTCTGGGTGTGGCCTAGGAGGTGTCTGACAATGGGCTTGAAGAAGATGTCATCCTCGAAGCGTATCTCGAGTGGGTGTTTGGGACTGGGGAGTTCCGTGATGCTGAGGATGTCGTTGATGATGCCCTTGGAAGCCTCCCAGTCTGGGAGGACCGACCAGTCTGATCCATCCGTCTTTGAGCGTTCACGGTCTTCCCACATACGGCTGAGGCCATCGGCCACGGGGTTGTCAACACCTGGTCGGTGTCGGATGGAAATGATATTGTGAGCGAGTATCATTTCCTTCCAACGACTGTGATGAACACTCATCTTTTCCTGTATGAGGCAGTCCCTCAGCGCCTTGCAATCTGTCTCGATTTCAATGGGGGAGCCGTATATATATGGTGCGAATTCGTCCAGACTGTGTTTTAGCGCTGCGAATTCAAGGAGGAATGGTTCATACTTCTCCTCGCTCCGTGACGTGCGTTTCGAGCAGTAGCTGACTGGGTGCCATCTCGTGACTTCCTTGCCATTGCCATCTGTTGTCGTGAACGGTTGGGATAGGAAGCCTGCGAAGCCGGTCATGCAGCCATCAGTGGTGACACGAAACGGGCGACCGTCGTATTGGGGTGGTCGCAGGAGTGGTTCCTCAGAGAGTAGGCATTTGAGCGTGACAAATGCCTTCTGTTGTGCTGGGCCCCACTTGTCCTTCAGGGAGGCGGCATTTAGGGCTCTCTTGTATGCCCCCTTTCGGACACGCCAGTTGGCGCTCGGTGTTTCAACCTTGATGTCGCGTGTGAGGTCTGTCAGTGGTGTTGCAATGCGGGCGTAGTTGGCTATGAGTCGTCTAAAGTAGTTGGTAAGACCGAGGAACCCGAGTAGCTGTTGAGCTGTTTCTGGGTGTGGCCAGTTTACAACTGCGCCAACCTTGTCGAGGTTGGGTCGGATTCCATGTGGTCCGACCATTGCACCTGCAAACAAGACGTCGGTTTGAAAGAGCTTGGTTTTGCTCGGAGCTAGAGACAGCTTCTTCGATCTGCAGCGTTCGAAGAACTTGCGGAGGTTGGCGAATTTTCGGTCAAATTCGTCCCCGGGAATGCAGATGTCGTCCATCCAGTTGACGAGTTCACGGCCAATCATGTCGTCCAAGGCAATCGATACCATTTCGCAGAATGTCGCTGGGGCACCTGTGAGACCAAAAGGCATCCTCAGGTAGACGTAGTACCCTCTGCCTTCGACGTAGAAGGCGACATATGGTACCGATTCGTCGTCCAGTGGAACCGCATAGTAGCCTGCTGCAAAGTCAATGACGCTCGCCCACCGGTGTCCAGCTGCAAACTCTTGTTTGGCCTTGAGGTCGCCGGCTGGAAACGGTGGTACCTGTGTGGCTTTGTTAAGAGCATTGAAGGCATGACAAACGCGCCACTTAGTTTTGACTTCACGTGGTGCAGCACCCTCGACGGCCTCGAGAAGTGCTTCATTTGTCTCGCCAGGTTCCATAACCTGTTCCCAGAACGGGGGCAGGCCGTTTCGGATGCATTCGGCGTTAACGCTCCTGAGGATCTCTACGCGCGTTAGTCCGGTCTTACCTGCCTCCTTGGGGGCCAGGTTGGTGCTGCTGAGGCTCTTGATGAAAGTGCCTGGGACCTTCTGGATGACATGTGATTTCTCCATCTCGTCCAAGATATCGTTGAACCAGGCTTTCTGTAATTCCGTCACCGGTCTCTGATTTATGCGGGTGGGGAACTTGGTCTTGGGGTCAATGTTGAGCTTGTGTTTGTACCAGTCGACGAAGTATACTTCGCTGAGGGACAGAGCAAAGACATCAGCATATTCGCGAATGAGGTTGCGTACTGTCTCGCGTTGTTCGCTTGTCAGGTCCGGTCCTATGTCGATCTTCTCGAGGATCTCGTTCACCCGTGCTTCGGCGAACGGTTCCTTGACACGTGGTGAGGTGTTCTCTCCGCGGTCGATGGCGAAATCGTCTGTTCGTACCTCTCCGATGGCGTTGACTGAGGTCTTGTTCACTTCGTCGTCGTCCTTCATCGCTGTGAGCGCCATGTCGCGGAGGGTGTCGATCTTGTTCCTGAGTTGTTTGATGCGGACTTCCGATTGTAGGAGGTTCGCCAGTTCGGTTTTGCTATTGGTGGACTTGGTGTCAATGCCGAATAGTTGTTCGATGTTGACCTTCTGGCGGTGTAGGCACCAGCGTTCGGCGTCGAGATCTGTGGCGGCGCCTCTGTCATCCTTGGAGAACTTTGGGCGGGGCGCGCATCCGTGTACTGGTGGGGTTAGTTTCGATGTACGGGCATACTCGTTTATCACCTCATTTTCCCATTCACGGGTCGTTCTGGCATTCCACTTGTCGCGTTGTTGTTGGTGGATCAGGAACGGGCTGGGGTTGGGTTCCGAGTGGAATTGTCGGAGCCATTCTTCTGCGGACTTGTGTTCACGATTTGGGTGTGTGTTGCTGGCGTCCGTTAGGTACTTGTTCCACCGTGTTTCCGCCCATGGGTTGTCCGAGTCTTGGAGGAGGTGGATCCGTACCCATTCGTCCGCCATCTCCCGTTCGGGGTCTGAGATCTTCCCGCTGTTCCCTTGCTCTGTGTTCATTTTCCTCTCTCGCTTCTCCATCCCTTTCTCTGCCTGTTCCTCCATTCGGACTGTTTTCTCCGCCTCATAGATATCTTGTCGTCGCCACCCTTGTTTGGGTTGTGGTGTCAGTGGTGTTGTACCTTCAACCGGTTCGTCGTCACCATCGTGTTCACGGCCGGGTTTAGTGATCGGTGTTGGGGTTACGGTTAGGACGTCAGGTATGGTTGGGTTCTTTGGGTTGTCGAGGTAGTTGCCGATGGTTTCAGAGGTGTTTGGTCCACGCAGGAGGATGAGGTCAGTCTCGTAGTCGTGTATGGCGCGCATCTGTTTGAGCCATGGTTTTCCCAGTATGACATCAAAGGCGTCGCCGCAGTCGAAGACCTCGAACGTTGAGTTTGATTCGGTCCCGCCGACTCTGACCGTCCCTGTCCATCTCCCCATTGACAGTTCTGATTGGCCATTCGCAACTCCAATGCGTGTTCGTGAAGGGGTAAGGCATTTGAGACCTAAGCAGTGGCTGTAGTTTTGCCATCTGTGTTTGGAGATGCAGTTACGCATGGCTCCGTCGTCGATCTGCCCTGTGGCTCTGACGACTTCTTCATTTGGACCGACGAGCCTGATGCGTTGAAGGAAGGGTTTTGGTGCTGAGGGGTCTTCGGTGTTGGTTGAGGATAGTTGTAATAACATCTCAGTTATGGGCACGTCGTAGGCACGAACAGGTGACGTATTTTTCAAGATACAGTTCACTACGCTAAAAACGTCCCGGCCGGAGGGTGTGACTGCAGAGTGGGGGTCCAGGGTCCCCTCTCGCCTCGCAGTGAGCTCCGTATCTGAGGTTATCAATGGTGGAGACTCATGTACCTCTATGCACAAGTCTCCGGTCCATTTCCCGAATTGTCGTAGTCCTCGTCGAAGTTGAGGGAGGCGGCGTCATAGATTGACGGTTCGTAGGGGAGGGGGGTCTCTTCCGCAATGTTGATCTGTGCTACGCCAACCACCTCTTGGCCTCGTCGCATGAAGAGGAGCCGGCTGACCTTGGCCCTCCATCGTTGCTCGCGCTGGTTGACCTGTCCCGCCGCATCGACGGTGCAGTCGCGGCTGATGTGGCCCTTCTGACCGCACTTGAAGCATTCCTTCGAACCAATGTTCACGGTGCCAGGGGTGAGCGGGTACGGTGGCGTCACGAAGTCAACTTCACGGTTGGGGGCGTGTTGGGACTCCCAAGCCACTAGCGTTCGATTGTAGAGGTCGATCCCCTCCTGGGTCAGTTGGTAGACTACGGAGAGTTCTACCGCACGTCTCGCTAGTTCCTCGTTGCTCGGGCGGCTCGGAGTCTGTGGTGCGTTGTTGGGGGTACGGGGGTAGAAGAGGGAGCTGGGTGCGACTGGTGTGGAGGTGAGGAACGGGTTCTCGTCGCGGGCAGGCATCGTGAACCTCTGGTTGCTGTTGGGCGGTCCTCTCGGGATGATCTGGCGGTTGTCGTTGCCGCTGGGGGTTGTGTGGGGGGGAAGTTGGCGTTGGAAGGGTTGCTGGGAGTTTTGTTGCTGTTGCTGGTAGCCTGGGTTTGTGATGCGAGGTTGGTAGGAAGGGGGTGGGGCTCGAACTGGGGACTGTATGACGGCTGAGCTGGCAAAGCGATTGGTCAGGGCTGTGACATCCTTCTGCCAGGCCTTGGATTGGTCCGTCGCTGATCGGCGGTTCGGGTCCAGCACCTCGAGCTCGTCAGCAATTCGATCGAGTGAGATGGTTTCGACTTCTGCAAGGAAAGTAGCCCAGGTCGTAAGGTGGGAGGGGAGGATGCGACGTACTGCGAGGGGTAGGCCACGGCGCACATCGGGGATGAGGTGCCCCTTGTCATCCTCGAGTGCGTCCGTGATCGCGCGAATCTCCTCCGCCCACTTCACATGCGTGTACACTTTGTCTTCGTCCTCTTCTAAACAGGTGCCCAGTCTGTCTTCTGAGAGCCGTGTGTTGCGAAGGCGGTCAAGGAGCTCGTCGCGGGTAGGTGCGCGGACGATGGGGAGCGGCCATTTGGCTGTGAACGCAGCATATAACGCTTGCCAGGACACCTTGTCAGCTGCGGTCAGAGTCTGGAACCATACCTCTGCACGGCGGCCAGGGTCGAGGTTCTTCTCGAAGCGGTAGAGTTTGGCCGCGAGGGTGGTGGTGTCGTCGAACCTGCCTTCAAGTCTTCGGAACCATGTGTGGGGCTTCTCGTTGCCGCTGTAGTCGCCCCGGAAGAGCGTGGCTTCTTCCTTCGGCATGTCGTCGTCGCTGGAGTCTGGGAGTCGTTGGGTATTCTGCGGTGATGGGGATCTAGATAGCGTTGATATTGTGCTGAGGCTGGGGCTGAGGGTTGCTGGGGTGGTTGTAGGGCTGGTTCTGGGGCTGTAGCTGGTGAGGCTGGCTGTGAGGCTGGTAGAACGGGCGTGAATTCGAGCTGATCTGTCTCGGGCTTGGTTCTCGATGCGGGTCTGATTGAGTTCGTTGAAAAGCGTAACGCGGGCTCGTAGCTCCGCTTCCGTGGCACGTCTGTGATGAGCCAGTGTTCTGAAAAAAGCACGGGAAGTGTCGAATCTGCCTCTCTATCACCAAGATGGAGACCGCTGGGCCTCGCTGTGGACTGTCTCGAGCTGCTAAGTGTCACGAACCCGAAAGCGTCGGAAAACTGCTCTGATCGATTATTGAAGCTGTCTGCAACAAGGGGAAAACTGCTAAGGTGGGTTCAGACTCCGCTCGGCTGGCTCCGCCAGCACTGCCACAACGAGCGTCGAAAAGACCCGCAGAGATTCCTAAACTTAGGTTTTGATTTATCAAAAGGGGTTGACAAATGGACAGCGCTAGCATCCACTGGGATGCATCTAGAACGCACTTCGAGCTCATGGACGGAGACAATGCATTATCCACGAATTGATAGTCACGAACTCTGTAGATTATACAACCCTCGAGCTGGAGAAGTGCAATACAACTGTAATTCCATGGATTGGCACGAGTAGAATACATACAACAAATTTTTATGTTTACAGTTTCAACGGATCAACAATTTCCAGTGTTTTCAACGACGAGGTGGTGGGGTAAATGGGTACAAGACTAGCACACAATTTCCTTCAAATCGACTAGACCATGTCCAGCTTTAACTGGCCTGGCGCGAAGCAAGCCTAAAAACACGAACGGATTAGTTTGTACATTCAGAGTCTCCCTTGGGTACGGGCGAACCCAGCGTAAGTCCTGAACTTGACCGCCTCGCTGGCGGGTTTGACTTTCAGAGGTGCGACAGAAGGATGACCAATGGCCTTCGCAATACGGTCGGAGAGACCCTGGTCGACGGCAGCCCATACCGAGACTACAGAGGAATGGTAAAATGTGTTAAGAAAATGTAAGAGAGTAATACATACGTTGCCTAGCCTTGACCTCGGCGCTCTTAACGGTGCCGAAGTGCCCAGCGACATTCTGGACATACGCCTCGCGCTGGGCGTCGTTCCAAACCTTGCTCCACAGAGCGCGAGGTTGCTCAAAGTCAACTAAGATATAGCCAGATGTCACATACGTCCCTTGAAGGCAGAGTGCCACTTACGCTCAGTAATCTCGCTGAGGTCCCTGTAGGCGCCGCCAATGAAATTCTCGTGCTTAACAGCCCTCTCCCAGTCGCGCACATTGGCTTCAACTGTGCCCTTGCGGCCAGCGTAGGTGAGAGGCTGGATGGAGCTCTGGTAGTTGGGGCGGCTGCCCTGGGAAACGAAGGTGCTGGAACCGTCCCGCTGGAAGTTGGCGACAGGGTTGAGCGGAGCGTTTACGGGCAGCTGTTGGTAGTTGACACCGAGACGGTGGCGATGAGTGTCGGGGTAGGAGAAGAGACGGGACTGGAGGACAGGGTCAGCGGAGGCCTCAATGTAAGGAACGAGGTGCGAGGGCGAGAAGGCGGCCTTGAATCATATAACAAGTCAGATACTGTGATCGATTATCAAAAAATACAAATGCAACGAACCTGCTCAATTTCCGCAAAGTAGTTCTGAGGGTTCTCGTTCAGGACGAGTTTGCCGATGGGGCGGAGGGGGTATTCGCCATGAGGCCAGACTTTCGTGAGATCAAGGATGTTGTAGCGGAAGTTCTCAGCTTGCTCGGGTGTCATGGTTTGCTGGTAAAACGTTTCAGTAAGCGACGGAAGCACGATCTCGGACATGTACGCACGATGTACACGGTCCATGAGGGGAAGTTGCCGGACTCGATGCTCTCGAACAGAGTCTGCGTACCGTAATCCGGGTTCTCACCCGCCAGCTTCGTTGCCGTATCGTTGTTGAGGGTCTGTGGGAGCCATCAGTATCGGACTAATTATCACCCGATCGACAGGAATGCACGTACTTTGAAGCCGCCATCCGCGCGAACGTGGACTTGGACGTAGACAAAAGAACCATCGTCCTTAAGCCATTTGAAGGTGTGACCAGAGTAGCCGTGCTGCTGGTGGTAGCCATCAGGAGTACCACGGTCTGAGAAGAGGATCATGATCTGATGGATTGATTCCGGATTTTGGGAGAGATAATCCTAGGATAGAAGTATTGAATAAGATTCGGGGGATCTAGTAGGATTCACGTACCCAGAACATGTCAGCATCCTTCAAATGGGTCTGGGGATCCCTCTTCTGGGTGTGAATGAAGTGGGGGAACTTGGCGGGGTCCCTGATGAAGAAGACGGGAGTGTTGTTGAAGACCCAGTCCCAGTTACCTTCGTCAGTTCTGAGCTTGATAGCAAAGCCACGGGGGTCACGGGCGGTATCTGCCGACCCAGACTCGCCACCGACGGTGGAGGAACGCAATGTGGCGCGGACCCTCTTGCCCACCTGACTGAGGAGAGATTGGGAGGTAATATCACTGCAATCGTGAGTTACTTCGAAATAACCGTGGGCACCAGCGCCTTTGGCGTGGACCTGATAGGCGTCTTTAGCGATGGCTCGCGATGCGGCGATAACGATGAGATGTACTTACAACGCGCTCCGGGATACGCTCGCGATCGAAGTGAGCAAGCAAATCAATATGATGGAAATCTATTGAGCACAGCGAGCTTATTGATGTGCCGTGGAAAGGAGAACGTGGGCGGACCTTGGATCAATAGGGGGCCTAAAAGTCCAGCCCTCTGAGCTGCGTAGGGTTCGTTGACGGGCGCGCCACTAGAGGTGGTGTAAACAGCACCGTCCTTGTTATTGAACACTTGAGCGGAAGGCATATTTGATGGGTTGGGAGTACAATTAGAAAGCAGAAGAGAAGAATGTATCTGCCGCGGCTTTTATATGGGCTCGGAGAGCACCATTGAGATGAGGATTCCCAATGACGCACGTGATCGAGGAGCACCTAATCGCTCCACTGCGATTGGTCCCCTAAACTGTCAGTAAACAGTACTTCTCAATCACCGTCGCCTTTGTGCTGCACCAACCCACGACCCTGCAGGCGTCCCCAACGGTCCCAGGTCGAAATCAGTTCTTGGCCCATCCAGACCTACCCACTCCCGTAAACCTCCAAACGTCCAGACACCGAGTATCACAGTTGGTGTCACTAGTACAATCAGCTGATCGTCATTGACGCCTTTTGGGTTCGACATGGCGCATGATCATTGAGATCAACTTCCTCGTAAGCCCGTTGCCCGATGGTCCGGCCGTTTCTCCCCATACTCTGCCACTCTTGGCTCGTGAGAGTTCGGAGAATGCAGGCGCGGCAGCCTAAGTCGATCGCGTCGGTTTGAGTCGAGTGTATAGACTCCAAATACGAGCACCATTGCAATCGTATATCAGGGTCGAGGTTTATCGACGTGCCTATTGGTAGGAATCGTTAGTCGTAGCCTTACATGAGAGCCGCGCAAGCGTCATTCTGCCAAGAAGGACGGTTGATTTTCACCCGAAACGACGGGAAGGCAGTGAAAATAGCTAGTTCGCCGTCTTCAAGACGACCAATTTATTTGGCTCACGACATTTCGTACATGTAGCCAAACATTCGATCACGAATTCATTCATAACTTTTAGTGGTATCAATTAATGATTATTACTATCAACAAGCTCAAGAACGTCTGCTCCCTGCCCGTCCGAGCCTGCGCTTCAACTTGCGGGGTTGACACTGCGTACAATCCCCAATGACCCTGTCATTTCGTCGAGACTTGTGTTATCTCCACCGCAGTTTCCGACTTTCTCCGGCAAAGAAGCTTTCTGACTTCATGACATCGCCCTTCGGATACGCTTCTTTCCGCAGAACGGTGTGAACCGCCTACCCAGGTTCAATCTCCACCACCGTCTTGCCAAAGTCTTGTACTCCGATCACCGCATTTTGAGCAGCCCCTCAAATTACGCGCTATTCCTTAATGATACTATCTGGCTCAGGCTGCATGAACTGCTCGCTTTGCTGTACTTCGTCTCAGCTTCAGACTAAACTATGGTTTGAATTTCTGCCTTCTTAGGCTCTGCATGTTGACTAGGGCGAAACGAGAGTCATACCAAGTGCCGTTTTTCTGTGTTGTAACACAGAAGGAGTGCGCTATGATCAGCACTTTGTTCGGACCGTGTACGTCATATCTTTTCACAGAGCACAACCGGTGCATGTAACCTGCACGGACGAGTACAACTGCCGGGGCTGATTAATTCCAACAAAGGTTGTTCAATGTTAAGTGTATTGTCGACTCGTGATCACGACGAGCGTTTCAATCTTGACCTGGGTTTAACTAACTGGCACTGGCGAGTTTTTCCTGTCGCAGCAGATTAACGTTGTACAGCGACGGAAAGAACAATAGGCCCACTGTTTGTCCAGGACCATGTCCAGCGCTTTCACAACCAACTCGTGGTTCACATCCGTGGGGGGATCGTACTTGAGCGGATTGAAGCTCTGGCCCTTCCCATTATTAGCAGAATACAAGCCTGTCACGACGACGATCGCGACCACCCCCACTACCCCCTTCACACGGATAGGCCATCCTCCGCCCTTCAAGCTGAACTCCGTCCCCTTCGCTTCAGCCTTGTCGTACTCTGACGGGGCCTCGGTGAGGGCAAGGAGGCGATTGCGGCGCCAGCTCGAGATCTCCCAGCGTCGGACGCTATTGCGGATCAACTCGGCCTCGGCCACGTATGCGGGGCTCAAGGCATCGGCCGTGTGCGCGACAAAGAGCAGTGTCCCATTGGCTTGGGTGATGGTAATATACGCCGACTGCTCAGGATAGTCTTTGAGGGCTACGGCGCGGATGGTGCTCCCTAGATCCCAGACCGTCGATGAGTTGAAGGAGAATAGTGCGAGGCGCGTCTCCTGGCTGTGCAATTCGCTGATCTAGGTACGATGAAGGCGGTTGCATTAACTGCCGGTTGCGACCATTGAAGGAGAGGACACACCTCGCGTTTTTCGTCCAGCATAGGTTTTGGATGGTGGAAAGGTAAGGAAGGTCGCGCCATTATCTGGAGTACATCTTGGTCTAATCGCGGAAGGTGCCGGCCAGAGCTCGATCTGGTGGATATGCCACGGACGGTATAAGATGTACTGAGATAGGAAAAGATCAGCCAGATATCTCGTAGGTTTAGGCGGTCGAGCTACTAATGGGCGCCAAATATTGTCAATACCTTTAACAGAGAAAACCCAACGAGCGACTGCCATATCCCAACATGATTCTTGAGTAGCGGAAGCAGGTAGCAGAGAAATGAACTTGTAGAGGCAAGTAAGGCGTGCTGAATGAAGCGTATTGGGGGTCCAGATTGCACGGCAACGAAGTGGGACTACGAATATTGTAATCAGTCACAACAACGTCGTAATATTGAGACTCTGATCGAAACGCCAGCAATGTGAATCGGTTCTTAATACCAGCAATGGGACGTAGAACGAATTCAGCACCAATCTCGGGAAGGAGACGGTGAGCAATATTGGTATGCGTTGTTCGCCAGAAGATTATCCAGTGCAAAAACCGCACAGACAGCCAGCGAACGACAGACTGCATACGAAGGAAATTATCATTCTTGGCTTACGATACGAGGACGTTCGGCTTAATCCCGTCCTTCCATGTCGATGTGGCCTTACGGCATCGGCTCACCTTACCTTGCCAAGGAGGTAGATGTTGTCCTCGCGCTCACCATTACCCAGCTCTAAGCCTGACGGAATCAACGGGTGTGGCGACGCCTTCTATCAAGAACTGCAATTTGAGAGCGTTTCTTGACGACGAGGTAAGAAAGATTGGTGACTAGCGGCCAGACGCATAAACCGAATATCGGAAGCTACTGACTTCGTGTGTGCCTCACATAACCTTGCGCCGCTCATCCAAGAGGCAATGGATTTACGGAAAGGCTTTTCACAAGGCTAAAAAGGCGTACAAGACCTAGGAGAAGAGTGTAGACAACGCCACAGTGGTTTAGGTGTGGAATTCAGACGACTTGGGATGAACGACCGGGAAACACCGGAGAACTGTACATGAGTACTGGTGCCGAACTTCGGCACGAAACTTTGTTGTGTGTTATCGTCCCCGATCCTGTAAGTCGCCCCCAACCCTCTCAAGACATCCCGAAAAAATGGCACAACGCGGTACGATCCTCATCACCTCGTCCCATCATCCACACTAACGCACTCCTCTGACTATCCGTTGGATTTCCCCGAAATTTCTTGTCACTTAAATCCCGCTATACCTCCACAACTAAATATCGATAATGGATGATGCAACGACCCGCGCACGCAGGCGGAGGAGCCTCTGGAACTAAATTTCGTCTCACACTCGGTCTACCAGTCGGTGCCGTGCTGAACTGTGCCGACAACAGCGGTGCAAAGAGCCTGTACATCATCGAGCCCTTCGGGTTCGGCGCCCGCCTCAACAGGCTACCCGATGCTGGTGTTGGCGACATGGTCGTTGCCAGTGTGAAGAAGGGAAAGCCTGAGCTGAGGAAAAAGAGTGCGTTTTCAATTTCCTCTGCAATTCCTACCTCCTGGTGTCTGGGGGCGGGCGGTATTTTGGTACACCGTGGACGCTAGTCGATGCGAGCTTAGTGGACGGCTTTGTGATACGGCTCTTGAGGTGTTCAGTATGAATACATGCTGATCGGCTTTGTTTTCTCGTCTAGCCATGCCCGCCGTCGTTGTCCGCCAACGCAAAGCGTGGCGCCGGAGAGATGGTGTCTTCCTCTATTTCGAAGTACGTTCCTTCCTCCCTCCTTGCTCATCCGGTTATCGACCATGTTCCCGCAGGACAATGCTGGCGTTATCGTTAACCCCAAGGGTGAGATGAAGGGTTCGGCCATCACTGGCCCTGTAGCGAAAGAATGCGTGCGTCCAGCCTTCTCCCGATTGTTGCCTCATTTTTACCACTCTTTGCACAGGCGGATCTGTGGCCGCGTATCGCCTCAAACGCCGGCACAGTAGTTTGAGCGGGGTGCTTTCATCTTATTTGTTTTCGCACATGTTCTACACCACCGTCATGAATATAGCAACACCATCCCAAAGCGCATCAGCAGGACTTTAGCTGAGTGTATGATCTTAGTATCGTGATAGGTTCAACCAAAACCCGCGAACTCGTTCAAAGACTGCTGAGTATGTAAGTAATTCGTTATTCATGACGTCGCATGCATGGTGCACCTATTATGATAAGTACAGTCATCCCTTGTCGGAAGGGGCGACTTTCGGTTTCCCAATCTTGACCCCAATCAATTTGGTTGTCTTCGTCGGCTTGGTGGGTGCTAATGTCTTGGGGGAATCTGTCGTTGTTGAAGGACGCGTCTGGGATTGCGACGGAGGGAGAATAGGCAGCGAAGGTAATGGCGTTTCAGGCTTGGCTGGCCGCGGTTTTGACCGGCCAAGCGTCATGAGAGATTCTGGAACGGGCGGGGGCGGCTTAAGGGGAAGAGATGCATGGTACAGTGGTTGTGTAGCCGTAGACGGTGGCGATGTTGACAAAGCGGTGGGACGGTTAGACGACCCGGGTATTGGTGCCGGCTTCGGATTCGTGCTCTCCATCTGCCGTAGCTTAGCCTCCATCATCGCAATCTTATCCCTCGTCCTGCACGGGCGAATGAGGTTCCAAAAGCCACAAAGAGAAGTAATAAAAACCGACCCATCATGCCGTCCACCCGCGCCCGTCTTTAGCAAACTAAGCGTAGTCGGCCTCCCTGTCTCCATCATACTCTTCCGCTTCACGCCATACATCCCCACGCCGCCCGCCTCGACCGGCGCCTGGTGCGCGAACGTCACCATGAGCTTCCGCCCGCGTAATAGTTTGTCATGCGCCATGCTCAGCGCCTTCGCAGCCTCCTGAATACAGAGAAGATACGGCATGTCAGTACATCATGATCCATCTTTCAACATAGCAGGGCATGGCGCCCGCCCCGGGTGGTACGGCACGACCCATCTGCGCACGGATCGGTTGGATGGACAGAGATGATGTGCCGTGGTACGGGAGCGACGGGGAGAGAGAGAAACCCGGGGTGAGCGCGTGTTCTGTGGAGGGGTTAGAAGGAAAGACGTACATCGTTTGTGCCGTACTCTACGAAGGCGTATCCCCGCGGTTTGCCCTTCAGCGCGCCGGCTTTGTGGAAGAGGAAGTCGAGCTTTGTGACTTTACCGAATTTCGAAAAGATCTGCAGGAGCGAGTATCTGTTCGGTCGGAGACGGCTGTCAGCGTGGATGCTACTAGGCAGGGGGGGAGACACGCACTCATCGACGGTAGGATGCAGGTTCCCGACGTACAGCCGGTCTTTGAGGACCTGACGCGATGCCGGGGTGGGTGCAGTGGAAGATTCTGCGGCCGATTCGGTGAATGTCGAGGGGAAGGAGAGGTGTTCGTTGAACTGGGGACTTGGCGGCTTTGGCGAGTTTTCGGTGCTGGTGGTGTCCATCGTTGTTGCAAGTTCAAGAGGCTCTGCTTGCTTTCAAAGTGAGGAATATTGTAGACGGTGCCACCTGATGTTATACGCGCACTACCCTTCACAGGCATTAATGGGGTAGTGGTAACCTGGGTCGTTGCCATTCGAGAGATGATCTCGACCCGCCGGGGGTTCGATTCCCCCTTAATGCAGTTTCCGAGTGCGTTATCCTGAGGATATCCCTTTTTTTATTCACACCACCTGCCTTGACCGTGCTGAGGCTATGGCTTTTGCTACTGTTCACAAGCAGTTCTAGCTCACTCAAAACCGGTGAATTCTCTTGTTCTGCCCGAGAACCAATCATTCCAGACCCTCATTGAGGAGTGAATTTTACAATCTCGATCGAACCTGTCGAAATAACCCTCCTCGATCGCGCGACTCAGGCGCAAAATTTGGAAGATCCTTGATCCATCTTCCTGCTATCATTCCGCCCATTGTAAACAAAGAGGGGTAGGATGCCAGCATCAATGGATTAGAGAGACGAGCACCTTGACTCAGTACCCATCTTCGTATTAGGTTACATCAGTAAAAAAGGAGGACTTGACTATGACAGCTATGCAGACTATGTAGCGCTCAGTAGCTCAGTAACCCTTGGTAGTCGGGTAATCCAGGCTACTATGATGCCTACCCGATCTATGGGGCACTTCATAGCATACTGTTTTTCCTGATGACTACTTGTGTATTGGATGAATTGGGTAAAACAACCGTCAAAAACATCGAGGACCTCGTGGCACCGGCGAGCCATCTGGGCCGCCTCCTCTGAATTGAGTGGTGCGACCGGGGCAAGCACCAATGAGAAGCAGATGACACCTGGTCCGGTTTATATATAATTCCATTTCCTGACGTGGCCTTGAATGTCCAAGTCTCCAGTCGGTTCTCCTTCATGTAGAGAAAAGACAAAGCTCGGCCCACCTTTCTTGCTGGTGCTGGCATCCCTGAGGCAGCATCTCGTTCTACGTCCCCACAACGGCTCAGCGGAACCGCCAAGTATATGTCGCACTTTATGAATGAATTTTGAATCCAAGAAGACTAGCCCTAGGTTCTGTGAAGGGGTAGTCACCGGTGAGTGCGCTCTACAGAGCAAAACCCAGATTCTCTGCGGTGGCCGCGCTTCCGTTGACAACTTGCGGCACATGTTCGGTGGCGCATGAATGAGAAAGCAAAGGTGCTTGTACAATCCAGAATAGGCATACGCATTTTAATAAGCGCCAGCACTTAACTGCCGGGACATCGACTGTGGACACACAGTCCCACGTTCTGATCATGGCTTGAGGGCCTTACCCAGCAGCAGCGACCCCAAGTCTCATCGTGGCTATGCCGATTTAAAGTTCACATGAGAGTTCTTGTTGTCCATGAAAAGCGATCACATTCTCAGCAGTCCATCTACGTATAGAACTTTCGATTAACGTTCGGGCCGAAGAGATCTTTCCGAATTTCTGGGAGCATCTAGAGGCGGCGACGTAGGAGTCGTCAGCGAGTGCATAGGTAGCAAATAGAAGCATACCTTATCTTCCAGCAACCGCAAGCGCTCGTCTAGCGTATTATCGAGAGTGATGCGCCGGTTCCCACTGACAAGTCTCACCCCACCAGCACTACATATTCTCAGCATCGCTTTGCCGCTCAGAACAGTAAAATGCACACCTATCATCGCTCAGTGTCCCCTCCACCTGATACTGTATTTTCCGCCCACTGATCTTTTTGTAGGACCTCTCCGCGTTTGCCGCCCCCTGCTTGCCAACATCCACGTCGCGCTTACGCACGTGTAAAGTGACGCTCGGCTCCAACAGATTGAGGAAGCCCTGCACCATAACGCCCTCTAGGAATTGCACGTACCCACCCTCGTCCTTCGCAAGCTCGAGCACGGCGGTCCGCGATGAGGCAAAGAGCTCCTGGACATGCTCCTCCCGGCGGTGCAGCAGCTTCAGACGTGCTTTGTTGGTGAGGGTGGATTCAGTACTATGAATGGATAGGGTCAGTGATCCGTTATCTGGACACTGAACAGCGGTAGGGCGAATAAATTGACGTACATCTTCTGCGCGGTCTCGGCGCCTTTGCGTTTCTTCTCATACTGCGCGTCGATGGCTTGCTGCTCCTGCTTCACGAGTTTGGCCTGCATCGGCGCCGCAGAAAGCAAGTCAGTGGTCAAGTGGCCGACTCAACCATAAGCAATAATGCACCTTCTCGATCGCGAACTCCTCGTCGGCCTTCACCTTAATCTCGCGAGCCTTCTCAAGCGCCTCCTGCTTGATGAATGCAACCTACACAAGTGCCAATCCCGAACCATACGTGCGAGTTATAAGTCAGTAGTGAACGATCCCAATGAAGGGGAGGGTGCGGAGTCGTAATCAGAGCGGGCATCGACAATCGCACAATCCGTACGCACCATCTTGTTCATCTGGTTGAGGACTTCATCGTCATTTAGTGGGCGGGACGACATTGTTATAGAGAGACGTTGGACGGGAAGGGGGGCAGTGGAGGGTGGCAGGGATCCAGGGATGGACGTGACCGTGATCGGGCGTGACAGTTGTCGTCACCGCCACACCCGCCCCCAACTTGAGCCCGAACGACGGTGACCAGGTTAATGGAACATGTACGACTGCAAGAACTTGCAAGACGCTGAACGACAATCCCGCCTCGCACGAAGTCTTCACACCTTATACCTAAGGCCTCTTTACTGAACTCCCTTGTTCATTCTCCCTATGTGTGTCGGCCCCGTCGCGGTCTCGTAGTTGGCCATGCTAACTTTCCCCGCGGAATGTCTAAAGGAAGCGCGTAGCTTGAATTTTACCATCCAGATATTCTCTCCGCGTCCTGTCCCAATCTACTGGCAACACAATTCAAAATCGGCATGCGCCACTCACCTCGCGAGGCAGGCGGGCCACATCCTTCAACGACCAGTGTACGGCATTCCATATACTCGAAAGAACAAACCGTGCAATCCTATCGCTAGGATCGCAGAATACTAGCTGGAGCCCGCGAGCATCGAACTCACGACTTCATGCAACACTGGACGATGCAAAGCGTGCGCGTTACCCATGCCAAGACATGTCGCTCATCTCGCTCTCTAGCTTCCAAGACGTGCAGTGGCCAGTGTGTCAATTCTGCAGTCGATTGCTGGGTCGACCTGCAAAGCAAAACACGATATGCAACATTGTATCTTCTGCTTTCTCCCACGGATACATGTGTATTCTCAACTCACTCAGAAGCGTCCTTCCTTGCTTCTCCTTGCCAGCATCCTCGGCACCGACAGTTTCTAACTTGGAGGTTGAAGGAACAGCACCACCTGATGTCCGGACTGCGAGTACGAAAGTGCACCGGCTCCCGGCCTGTCACTTCAATTCAAGTCGTTCACACCACTGACAGAATCGTACGCTGATCAAGATGTAGTACAAAAATACGCTTTTACTTTAGGGGCTTCAGTCTGGACCGCCTGAACCCGGTTCATTGTTCATTTTCCTTGGATTGCCAGACATTGCCGGTCGCGATCGAAGGTTGCTTATCCCTGCGCCGGAGACCAATGACAGCCCACAGGATCATCTAAGGTCTTGCTATCCGCTGAATATACTTCATTCCCTATACCCGATGCCAACCTACGTATCTTCAATCGAACTCGCGAGTTAGAATTGCGTAAGACGTGTACGTGCATCTCGCAGTCGGACAAACTCTGAACCAAGATCAAGGGGGGTGGATTTATTTTTTGATTTGAAACCCACAGGCTGTTTTACTAGTACCGGCGATATGGTACCCATATGGTGACTAGCACTATTGGGGGGTATCTATCATATCAAAGCACCATTGTCAAGGTCAAAATAATGATCGGCTCGGCATGCCTCTCCACATCGCGCAAGTGCTACAAGAATAAAAATTGCAAGTTAAACTGTTCATCTCGTGCGTATGCCTGTCGGCGATAACTATATATAAACTGTGAGTGCACGTAAGAATAACGCTCGTGGGACGCAGCAAAAGTTTATGCGTATCATCTACGAGAGTTGTCCATTGTCCAAAAAATTCGAATTCGAGCTGAGCCGTATGACCAATTGGAAGGTCGAGTCGGAGCCAGCCGTCAAAGCGGGAGCGTCCATGCGCACGCGTTGAAACCTTCCAGAAAATACATACTATGCGCGACTAGGAGGATCAACACTCTTTACTCCACATCTTGACCGAATCGCTATACCCATAACAATACATCAACACTATCCCAAAGAAATGTAAACGAAAAAAAAAAAAACACGTACATCCTAAACGCACGATCGTCCGGATTCTGCGGCCACGTCCCGTACCAACTATCCAGCGCCCGCGTAAAATCACGCATGGCAGCTAGGTACATTCCAGAATTTTCGTAAGCATGCATATCCGTTATCGGGTGGCAGAGAAGAGATATAAAGGGGCGGGGAGGGCAGACAGGACGTAAACCGAAGCGAGGTACAAAGACAAAAGAAGAGAGGAAAGGCTTAAGCTCTCGAGATAAGTGATAGCGATTAGGGGGGGGGAAGGTCGCGGAGCCCTAACCCCGTCTGTATCGAATGAAGAAGACGAGAAGGCTCGCCAATGTTCCAAACGCAAAACGCAAAAAGATCGAAAGAGGAAAAAAAAAAAAACTGCACACGTACTCGTCGAGCCGTCATACCACGGCTTATCGCCCTTTTCATCGGGAAACCACCCCGACGTCCCACCGACCGCCAGGTCAATGATCAAATAGAAGCCTACACACAATGAGCCATTGCAACGAGTGTCCGAGACGGGGAGGAAGCCAAGCGCGACATACGCTGATCAAACGGTGCTGCCGCACTCCCTTCCTCCCACGGATTCTGCACCACCGCCACGCCACCCGTAGTCGAATTCTGCGCCGTCGGCGGGAACCTATATAACACCGAAATCAGGATATCCCCTCTCATTATACCCATGCCTCGAGACACAAAACGTCAACTCACTTCCCGCGATCCCAGAACGAGCCCTTCTCTCCCTTCCCGCCCTTCTTCCCAACACCGACCTCAAGCACACTCCTCACGCGCGAGTCGACCCAGAAGCGGATGAACTGCTCGTCCCATTCCACAGCGTACGTGTGAAAGCCCTTGTCGAATGCTGTGCGCTTCAGGGCGTACCACCCGTAGAGCTGTTTCGTCAGAGGCTCGGGCTGGACTGTGTGGATTGTAATTTAGTTAGTCAACGAGTGAGGGGAAGCCGAGAGGGAGGAAGGATCGTACCTCCACCCTGTACCGCGATCGGTACCAAAGTCTTATCCAACCCGAAGTTGAGGGATGAGCGGACGTAGTTGACGCCTTGTGCGGGGTACGTCGGGGCGTTACCGCGCGACTCGAGGATCTAAGTGTCCGCATTCAATTCCGAATCCGATTCGGTTCGATTTGTTGGGTTGATGACACGAAGTTGGCGAAGGGTGAAGAGAGTATACGCAAAAAAAACCCGAATCAGTCAGGGTGGTTTCATAGAGCGCAAGGGGGAAGACGCACGTCAATCTCGCCTGAAAGCGGCCACGCGCCGTACGTGTTATTCTCCGGGAGCATCCACACGGCGGGCCAGAGCCAGTCGCTGCAGCATAGTCACATACGCGTTAGCTCCCATAATATTGTCAAAAACATTCAAAGACTTGAAGGCATAGCACCGCCACCGATCACAGTTTCCAAGTTTCCACCCACCCAAAAACCAAAACCCAAAAGGAACAACTCACCCTTTCGAAACCTTCGCCACAATCTCAACCCTCCCATACTTGATTCCCACTTTCCCTTTCGTACTGATGCGCCCACTCATGATAGGGTTCACCACCGTCCCCCGTGCATAGTCCGTCACTGCGCGGCATGGGTTCGCTGCGGAAGCGTTGTTCGCGGGCGCAGGTGCGCGTTTTCCGTTTGGATTGGTGTTGGTGTTGCCATTGCCATTCCCGTTACCGGTGGTCGGTCTGCCCCCTCCACCATTGCCATGCCCACCTCCACCTGTGGAATTAGTCGAAGGCTGTGGCGGTGGAGGTGGAGGTGGAGGGACGCTCGCGGTACACCCCTCGAGGTCGTACGTCTTCCCGTTCTGGTCGTAGTCTGGCACCTCGTCGCGGGTGAGCGTGGGCATGATGTACAGTTGCCCATTCTGGATGTATACATTCCTATCCGAGGCGGTGGTCATTTGAAACTCGTCATTGCTGCACTAATGCATTAGCGTTCCAAACCCAAAAAAAAAAGCAACGACTCACCCAAACCCACCCGCCTCGACCTCCTTGGCCCACCTCGTGTCATCCAACGTGCCTCCCTCAAAATTCTCATCAAGGACAAGACACAGCTTACCCTCATCGAGCATGCGCGCTTTGACATCGCGCACGCCGGTCCAGCACAGCAACGCACTCGCAGCCGCGCCGAGCAGGAGACACGCCAGGGTGAGCCACCACGCCCCACGTGCCCTCGGGTCTCGTTCCCTGCCATCTTCTTCTCCCTCTTCTTCCTCGCCTTCCTGGTCGGGGACTTTCGACTTGTGCGTCTCGGTGGACGCGGCTTTTTCATCATTCGCGTTTGCATTCAGGGCGGGTGAGGATTCGCGCACGAGGAGGGTCGATGGGAGCGGGGGGCGGTATAGTTGGAGATTGGATTTGGACGTGCTCAAGGGGAGGGCGGTGGACGAGTCCGATGCGGGCGGGGGTGCCCAGGACCACAGTGATGATGTAGGGCGCGAGGCGGGGGAGAGGAAAGGCGCGCGGAAGGTCTGACTCGGGGAGTGGGTGATTGTGCTTTGGTTGAGGAGGGGACTGGTGGGCGGGGAGGTGATTTGGGCTGCGGCACTGCCGCGGTAAAGGGAAGAGGTGGAACTGGAGCTGCTTGGCTCGTTGAGGGCGTTGTTGTTGTTGTTGCTCATGAAGGGTGCTTGTGGACGGTGAAGGTCGGAGAGGCTGCCTGTGCGGGGCAAAGAGACGGTGGGGTCAGGGTAGACGTAGGAGTTGTTGTAGGCATAGGCGGGGATGCCATTGGCGAGACTTTCGAGAGAAGCACGACGGCGGCTGAATGTTGACGGCAGGGGGTCGGGGTTGCCGGGGTAGGCCTGGAAGGGATAAGCGAAAGATGAGGGCGGGGGTCGGGCGGGAGAAGAGTCGCGGTCTGTGAATGAGGCGTCGGAGTATGTTGAGCCTGAACGACGGGAACGAGAGCCAGCGAGAAAGAAGGGACGGGGAGGAGCGAGAGGAGGAGAAGGAGGAGACTGGTCGTGCGAGTCTGGGTCAGTGGTGGAGTCTGGCATGGTTGCGACGGCGTGCACGATCGAGCATTCAACCTGCTTTTGTGCCCGATCGCTGATCGCCGACGCAGAGCTAATCAGGAAACTCGATATCCTTATTTGGGTCACCACGATTTGATCCCGAGATGCTAAACTGTGACGTCACGAGACGTAACGTGGATACCATGCTACATCCTTATCGGAAGCAAAGCCGCGATGGACCCCCGAGCACCTATGAATACCAGCGAACCTGCGCTCTTATCTCCGTTTCTTGCTTCAATACACCCACCATCCTCGCCATGGACTACGACCGCAACGATGCCTTGCTTCACTGGTTATTCCGCCAGACACAGGGCGATGCTTGGTTCCGTCCCAACGAGGACAACATTTCCTCTGGCGTTGCCCTTCGCATCTCAGACGTCAATGGTCGGTCGTCATAATTTTCTACGTCATTTTTTACATTAATTTGTTCAATTAGACCCGACGCCCGAATTTCGCGTCTTTCCTTACGAGAACCCCACTCTCGAGCCTTTCGAGACTGCCGTGGCTGCCCTCAACCCAGCAGTCGCCGTGAAGATTCGCAGCGCCGCCGTCCACGCCGCCATGGCCTCCATGTACGCCCCCATACCCTTCTCTCTTTTTTTTCTCCATCTAAACCCAACACCAGCCACCCCGACGATACCTCCATCTACGTCGACGTCAACACCCGCATCCAGATCCTTGATACCATGCTCCTGCTTCCCGCCGCCGACAAAGAACAGTGCGCCGCCTTCATCCGTGACGAGCGCGTCCTCATCATCTGGTCAGACGCCCTCGACCGCATCATTCCCACCTGCACAGACTTTGAAGAACGCCTCATCAAGCTCCTCTGGCGCGCTCAGCCAACCCCGCTCTCCCCCTCCCTCTCCCATTCCCCCGCCCTTTCCTTTGCCCAATCAAACTCCCACTCCCACTCCCTCGCACATGGCAGCTTCACCTCGGGTCGCAGCAGCATCGAAGGTAGCGTCGAAGCCCTCACCACCCGCCCCGCCGCTCCACCGCCGCCCCCCAAACCTTCCAATACCCATCATCCGAGGTCCGCTACCGCCGCCCCCTCTGCACCCGCCGCTGAGAACCTTCCCCTCACTGTCAGGGAAAAAGGCAAGACCCCTCAGACGCCACGAGCCAAGGACAGAGACTGCCTTGCAAACACCCGCACCCGCGTCAAGCGCACCTGGTACGGCAAGAAAGTCGGCGTCGTCCATACCCGCGTGCCCCGTGGAGACGACCCCGAGGACCTCGAGGCCGGACTGGAAACGTCCGACGAGGGAGAAAGTGGGAGCGCCGAGAAGAGTGCACACGCGTTGTACGAGGAGGAAGACGATGTGGATGCGGTGGATCCGAGACGGGATGCACGCAAGACCGCGATGTGGGCGCCATTGTATAATGGGCTTGCGGCGGGACTCGCGCTCTGTACGTACCTTTCTTCCTTGTTTTCTTTCACGTAGGTGCTGAGGCGGGAGATAGTGTTCATTGGGAATGGCATCAAGATTCTGCTCCAGGAATGGACGCTGGACGGCTCGTTCGTGCGCTTTGCGCTCCTCGCAATTTGTCCTCTGTTGTACTGCGTGTCCCTCGTACGCCTCTCTACTCCTTACTCCCGTATTGTTATATTCTGACAGCTATCCTCGGCAGTTCTTCGCGCTCCAAATCGTACAGAACGTCTCCATGGTGTACGTCTCCCTCTCTCCTTCCCTTCCCAACACCCACATTTCCACAGGCTGGGCCCCATCGAGCAGTACCACGCCAACTCCAAATACTACTCCGGCATCAAACCCCGCGCGCGTCGCGCCGTCGACGACGCGCTCCCACATATCACCATCCAGATGCCCGTGTATAAGGAAGGGCTTGGGAGTGTCCTGTGCGTATCTCTCCCTCCTCCCTTCACAAAAAGCAACCTGACTCATGCCTAGCGCCCCCTCGATCCTCTCCCTCAAACGCGCCATGCAGACGTACGCCCGACAAGGCGGTACGTCGACTATCTTTGTGAACGACGACGGGCTCCGGCTGCTTCCCGCCCCCGACAGAGCGGAGAGACTGGCGTTTTATGCGGTGCATAATATTGGGTGGGTGGCGAGGCCGCCGCATGGGGATTTGGGTGTTGGTGTTGGGGAGGGCGAGGGTGATGGTGGGAACCAGGATGTGGAGAAGGGTGACGGTGTGAACAAGGGTAAAGGCAAAGGCAAAGGTAACGGCAAGAATGCAGAAGCAAATGCTGGTGGAGCGTTTGTTCGCGCCGGACGGTTCAAGAAGGCTTCAAACATGAACTACGGTAGTTCCTCCCCTCTCAAACCCTCGCAATAAATTTAACACTGATATACCGGCCCGTCACAGGCCTCGCTCTCTCCCTCAAACTCGAGCGTCACCTCGCGCGGCTCATCGCCCAGCAGCAGAAGGCCGGTAAAGGCTCACCAGGATCATCTACCCCGACTCACGGCCACGGCCATGCAGCACGCAGCAGTACCACCACAACCGAGTCCTCCGCCGCCGCCTCACCCTCACCCGCCACCTGTACCTCCTCCCAAAGCCAAAGCCGGATCCAACCCCTGACGCCGAACCCGGCTTTCCTCGGGCCCCCCGACTCATTGATTTCGCATCCTGGCGCTGCGAACACGAACACGAATATGAACGCGAACGCAAATACCAACCCGAATGCGAATATGGGCACGAATGTGAATATGAGTTTGGAGGATCAAGCGCTGGCGCTCGCGGTGGAGGAGACGTGGGCGGAGAGTGGGGGACGGCACAGGCCGTGGGCGGCGAATGGGCGGGCGGCGAGGATGGGGGAGATTGTGCTTTTGGTGGATTCGGATACGGTTGTTCCTGAGGTGGGGCCTGGTTTCTCCTACTTTAGAATGAGACTGATGTGCGGCGAAAAAACAGGATTGCCTGAGAGACGCGGCACGGGAGATGAGGGAGTGTCCTGATGTTGCGATTATCCAGCACGAATCTGGTGGGTCGCTTTCCCTACTCCCCGCTTTCTTTTAGCTTTGTGTTTCCGTTTTTTTTGTTGATGTTATGGAGTGTCAGAGGTGATGCAGGTCGCGCATCATTATTTCGAGAATGGTATCGCGTATTTTACGCGTCGTATTAACCGGTGCATATCCATGGGTGCGTCTTTCAAAAGTTTACGCCCACCTAATCCATACACCGCTTATTTTATACACTATCTACCCCTCACAGCATGCGCCAACGGCGAAGTCGCACCCTTCGTAGGCCACAACGCGTACGCGCTGCTGCCTCCCCCTCTCGGATCCCCCTTCCACTGAGATCGGTGATACAGGTTCCTGCGATGGCGCTCTCTACAGGACGCGGCGTTTGTCGACCCCGCGGACGGGCAGGAGAAGATCTGGTCCGAGAGCAACGTGTCGGAGGACTTTGACATGGCTCTCCGGCTCATGATGAAGGGGTACATCATCCGGTGCGTGCTTTGCTGCTCCTTCCCCCCCTCTCCCAATGTCGCTTACCGTTTGGGTGGGGTGTAACACACGATAGGTGGGCGACGTACTCCAGAGGCGGGTTTAAGGAGGGCGTGTCGCTCAGTGTCGATGATGAACTCAATCGGTGGCAGAAGTACGCTTATGGATGCAGCGAGTGCGTTTTTTTCCCCTCTTCCACTATAGCTGATTGTTGATTTTTTATTTTTTATTTTCGCGCAAACAAGGCTGCTATTCAAGCCTTTCGTTCAATGGCTCCGCCACGGGCCATTTGCACACCAGATCCACAAGTTTCTGTGGTCCGATGCACCACTGCACTACAAGTTCTCCATGATGGCGTGTACGTCATGCTTTCCCCACCGCTTCACGTCCGCTCACGATATCGCGTAAATAGACATGTTTTCGTACTACGGCATCGCGGCCTCTGTAACGATCAGCATCATCAACTACGTGCTCCTGGGCTTCCAGTTTGGCGTCGACGGCTTCTACATGCACAGCTTCGAGATCTGGCTCGCCACCACCGTCGTCTTTTTTGGTTCCGGAACTGTCGGGTTCTCGTTCTTACAATATCGACTCGGACATAAACAACTGGTGCGTGCACACTGGACCACAATCTGTCTTCTTCATCACACTCTGACTTTGTGACGGTGTTGCCAGATACCGGCGTTCTTGGAGAATCTCTTGTGGATCCCATTTTTGTGAGTCGCGTCGCTCGTCATCTGATATTCGTTTATTCATGCGTGTGTGCGTAGCTTCTTCTTCTTTGGTGGGCTCTCGATCCCCGTGAGCCAGGCTATGCTCGCGCACATGTTCTCGTATAATATTTCCTGGTCGGCCACGATCAAGGAAGTCCAGCGTTCGAATTTCTTCAAGGAAATTCCAAAGATCGCGAAACGGTACAGCATACTCTGCTTTCCTCTGCATCTCATCGTCTAATTTTTTTGGTCTCCTTTTAATGCAGCTTCTGGTTCCCGATGTCGTTCTCGTTCGTGCTCTGCCTGGGCATGATCATCTGCTCGACGAGTCTCGTGCCCATAGAGTGGCGCGTTGACGGCGCTGGCGGCTGGGCCGTCATTTTCCCTGTCTCGTAAGTTCGCCTATCCCGCTCGGCAACAAATTACAATTGAATTTTTTTTTTTGACTCGTAGCCTAATCGCTGGTTGCCATATACTCTTCCCGGTAAAGAACCCGTCGCTCTAGTTATATTTTTTTCTCATATTGGCATTGACAGATCGTGTTGAATCCCTGGCTCATGGTCTTCTCGTACTGAGCCGAATCGTTCAAGTCACGCCTCACCATGCATCCTCGACGTTTTTTTTTCTCCCGCTGAACACTCGACCTTCTCGTGTATCGCTATACCCACCTCTATACCCGCCCCACGCAGCTATCGTTATCACTGGTGACCATATCTTGCATTTTACAACGTTTTATCCGCGCTCTTTCCACGTCGACGTTCATCGCTCGCTATATTTAGACTTGCTCTTAGCGTTGCTTCCATCACGTTAACATTACAACGACCGAGTGTCTGCCTGGACCTCGGACTCTCCTCCATCTTCCCAAGTTCTGCACCCCCCCATTTAGAAAGGTTACTTCTTGGCGGCCACGAACGTTACATATACACAGACTTTGCAACTTTTCATTACTTACTCATTATATTACCCCGGTTGAATCTTGTCGTTCTTACGATGCACGTCAAAGTAGCGATTCCAACGATTAATACATGGATTGCTTGATGCAAAAGGGCACCCTTTGAGTTTCCACTGGCAGGAGCCCCTGAGCGTCAGATGCGGTTTCAATTTTTCATCGCAACTCCACGCGCTGAGCGTGTCGTTCGACAGGATTACGGCAATAATGATAGACTTTCCTGCCTGTCAGTGGAGCAACCATGAGAATGCCGCACTACGAGAAGCCAGGCCCTGCGTTGTTATTGGGTGGGAAATGAGGACGAGCCACGTTGTAGGCGCGCTGCGTTCTATCTCCAATGTCGTATTTAAGCTTCGTGGCTTGGCACCGCGGACGTGGACGTGTGTGCATGGGCCCGCTTCTTCGAATTCTGGCTGTATAACACGTCGTTCGGGTATGTGGTGTGCGGTGTGCGTGTGGGTTTGGGGTGTCTTGTGCACAGGACAGTGGCAACGGGTTCGCACCCCCTTTTTTTTTACGGCCAGACGATAGACGTCAGAAGGTATGATCTTCCAAGGCTCTCGAACCCCATGACGAGAGGGGAACGGTGGGTGCAGGACGGCTAGCCCAAGTAGTCTGTAAAGGTTGGCTGACATCATACGTACTCGTTCATTTTCATCCATCTTCCAAATGGCGTATGGACCCGCAGCCTGATTGGCGGAAGAACATGTATAATTCTGCGGAGGAATTAGAGAGATGGAGTTATGGAGTCTGAGAAACGAGCTAAAGTGTTGTAAAACGCGATGATCTGCGCTGAAAACGGCCACCCTAGGCCTACGCAATGATCGGCATTCTACATCCAACAACTGCCGTCGCCCTGCGTGATTTGCACGTTGTGAGGCCATGTGCGGTATGCAATTGAGAGTGTTTGTTTGTGGCAGAAAGTCACATACATAACGTTCGACTTTGTGGAAAGCCGCTCAACTCGGACCTGCAAATCACATCCGACCTCCGGGATCCAAAAGACGTCTGTATTTTCTGATCACGGCGGTAGGGTAGCTGATTAGGACAGCGATGACGGGGAAACGCTCTGAAAGGCATTGAATTCTTCATCCACTGGCGGGAATGCCCGTTCGATTAGGATGAGTAAATGAGGCTCCAAAATTAGAACACCTGGTTCGCTGGATGGTCCGTGCACGGGGTCGATAGATATAAAAGCTCGGGACTCAACACTCCTGTTTCCTTACCACTCTGGCCTTTTGGCTTAGATCAAGTGTAGTATCTGTTCTTAATAGTTTAACCACTATTATGGAGGCACCGCCTCCATTCTTGGTTATTTTATTTTTGCCGCCCTTGTCCTTCGTGCTCTGCTTGCAACATGGGGATGTGATGACCTTGCTATTGCACTACTGGCTTGTGTTGTTGAGGGATTCCCTGTGCTCTTTTTGCTGGTGCTCCGAGGCGTATCATTGTGATTTCGCATTAGGTGTTAGCAAATGGATTGCTGTGGGCCCTTAACATTTTGGTGAATTGTCTCTTAGACTACATGTACATGGTATGGATTCTCTGATATGAGGTGTATGCCACAATCAAATTTGCTAAGACCTGTAATCATTAATGTGAAAGGAATACTTGACCCTGTTTTTCACCCTGTTGAGATGTCTGTTTATGCCATTACATATCTCATGTGCATGAAGGGGTGAGTATTTAATTCAGAAGTAAGATGTTCTGTATAACTATAGTATCATAGTTTGCATTACCTGATGATATAGTGACATTTTGGTGGACTACAATGCACTTCTGCCCTATGATCATCCATGCTGCTGCCCAGTGCGTATACAGCTGTACATCCCAGCTACAGCTAATCCCACAGCCAGAAATTCTAAGAATGATCTCACTTGATAATCAAGTAAGGTGAAAAATTGCTATCCTAGCACTGACGGCATTCACAGGTAAACCGCGAACGGATAGTGAAGGAAAATCTAACCCCTCTGGAGACGGCCACATGATAAGTGCTCTCAATCCAATGAGGCAATGGAGGGGATATGGTATGATCCCACACAACGTGCACGGCATGCCATCCACTGTCATCCAAGGCCTTCGACACTCGACATCTCCAAATAGTTACATCGAAACGAGATTGAAGTCTCTCTCCCGTGCTCAGGCAGTGACGCCGTCTTCCTGGAGATGGCGGATTCACTGGCAAGATCGCCGTGAAGATGGACAATATTCAAGCAGACCATGTTGGGCATTGCTGCATCAAGTGCATATTCTTCGCCAGGCACGCGAGTAATTTTGCAACTGACAGTGAGAAATTGGAGTGTTGAGGCAACACGGTTCAAAAATACCAAGAAGTCAGAGTTGGTCAGCCCTTTGACACGCTGCAGGCTGACTTTCTGAAGGCTTGGAAGGGGGTGAGACGGAGCGGTAAAGAAGAGGAGCTGTGATCGAGTACGTTCCCCAGAGTCCAAAGTGAGGTCCTCGAGATGGCATGTAAGTTGCTCAACCTGGATTGAGTTTCAATGAGATATGGAAGAAAACCAAGATGAATTAACATGCCTGTACCTTGGAACGCGCTCCATTCCTCGAGCCTCCCTCCGAAAGAAAAGACCGTATCGACCCTAAGAGATGGGTCTTGAAGGCAGCTGATTTGGAGGTCCTCCAACCACATAGGACGAGCCATCTGAGACGTGGCCACTGCACTGCGAACATGAATATTTCATCAATACTCAAGCGGTGCGCCACGCTCCGCGGATGAGGATGGCATCTGCCAGTTATGTTCAAATATTGGATCTGTCGCAACCCACGGAGGATTTGAATTAACTCGTGGACCATTGATTTATGGACGTCATTCAGATAGATGTCGTGCAGCGACGTGGTCAATTGTAACATGGTAATCTGCGCTCGGGAGTAATCCAAGGATGCCATGTTCCGGCTTTGTGAATAATCGCAAGGGTCATATCTTTTAATCAGCCGACCTCGACTGGAATTCCGCTCTAACGAGCATGCAACATCAATGGCATCTGCAAGATCATCGTCTGGCGCGAGACGCAGGGGAAGCAGCAAATCTCCAAAGTAAAGGTCAAGCACTGGGGCCCATGCTTTGCAGGCCATGCCAAGCAAGAGCAGGGCTTTTCGCCAACCCCTATACTTCTGCTGGAAGATATGCCATACGATGCGACGAAGAACTCGGAGTGGAAGGTGTCGGAAAGTTGGACGGTCTCTGAATACGGGCAGTACACGGACCATATACGAATTGTAACCTGCGAGGCGCGGGTCGAACAAGGCACATAATTTGCGGCTGCTGTGACGAATAAGACGAATGCCCTTCGATGCGCCAGCTGTACATTTTCGTAGAGAATACGCAAAGGCGTCCTACGCTGCGCTCTACTTTGAGGCAATAAACTTGTAGGCACGGTGAGACCTTGGAAAGCTAAAAAACGATGGTACGGAGAGTGCCTCCTCCGCCAAGTTCGTTCTCGTGGAGAATGCATTGGTTCATCTTCTGCTTGCGAATGCTTGACAATGTACGTCTGTGGCTCAGTGATCTTGTATCAGACTTAACCCCGGATTTTGTGGCATGTGGGCAATCTTCGATCATCTAGTAGAGCAGGGTGGATAAGTTTGCGACATCGAACATAGATAGAGCATGTATTATGCCTCCAAATCCTCTGCTTTCTCGAGAGACGACAAGCACTCTGATGCCAGAGAATTCGTGTTGAACACCAGCGTCCAAAACAATTGATATAAATGAATGGTCTCCGTTTTGGGGCAGGACACCATAGTTTTCCCATACGCTGTGGCTCATCCAGTACGCAGGTGCACTAGTCCCTTGACCGAGCTGTGACATTTTAGCTACACGCTGATGACAAGGGAAGCGTGAGCAGCTAAACTGAGAGGTTCGGACTTTGCCGAGCAAACTAAATTTCTGGTTTTGACCACCACCAGAAACCGCAATACCGCAACATGGCTCAACAACGGATGGCACTGTGGGCTGCGGAGGCGGACATCGATGAAGATGTAGATCTGCATCTAGCAATCGGAAACTACGGTCAAAGTGGCCACTACGAGGATGGTGAGTGAACATTCAAGGCGCAGAGTACATGGACCTGATATCCTTTTTTCAGCCCACATGCAGCAGCCCCAGATCGATGAGGCCACTCTCCTGGCCATGCAACAACATATGGCGCAGCAAGCAGCCTTTGCACAGATACCAGATGTCGTCAAGGGGGTAAGTTATCGCCACAATGTGAAGATGACGATCACACTGGGCTTACAGGCCCGACTCAGTTCATTGTACATTTCCACCAAGCGGTGCTCGACAACAATCTCGCAGAAATCACCATTGCGTACGAGAGTGGGTGGAATAAATATACAGAAAAGTTTTACTCGAGAACCGAGTGGCCGGAAGCGGAGGTCATCGCACCCTTGGTCAACGATGGTGAGTTGTGCCTTCTATCTCTTCTGTTATGACTAACTCAAGATTTTTCAAGACCCTATATTCCTCATCTTGTACCGCGAACTCTACTATCGTCATGTATACTCTCGCCTCCAACCCAACATCGATGACCGGTTTCACTCTTATGAAAACAGCTGCGAACTTTTCAACTATCTCTTGAGTGCGAGAACCTTGTCTTCTCTGCTTGCATGCAATATTGACCTTGATATAGATTCTGAGGGTCCGGTCCAGCTCGAGCTTCCTGAGCAGTGGCTGTGGGATATCATTGACGAATTCATCTACCAATTCCAAGTGTTTTGCACATGGCGCTCAAAAGTCAAGTCAAAGACCGAGGACGAGCTGATGATGTTGGCGGAAGGCGGACCTGTGAGCTAGTTACCTTACCCTAGTAATTGCGCGCTAAGGTGATCTAGGTCTGGAGCTCGTACAGCGTCTTGAACGTTTTATATTCTCTCATCCAAAAATCGCGCATCAACGAGTACATCGTTGCCCAACAACAAGGCAAATCACCCGAAGAAATCGCGTTCGTACCTCTGTCGCTATTACGGACTTTGCACCTCATAGTTTTTGACCCTTCAGTGAGATTGTCGGGGAGTACGGCCAACGCCCGTTGTACCGAATGCTGGGCTACTTCAGCATCATCGGTCTCTTGCGAGTTCACGTTCTGCTCGGAGACTTCACGCTCGCTTTGAAGGTGATGGAGAACGTTGAGCTCAACCAAAAAGTGAGAACTCTTCCATCGTACCTAAAATCGGCCCTGACAACTGTATAGTCGCCCTTTACTCGAGTAACAGCATGTCATGTTGCGACATATTACTACGTTGGATTCTGCTACATCATGCTCCGCCGTTATCCCGACGCTATCCGGACGTTTGTTCAAGTCCTGAACTTCATCATGCGGATGAGACAGTACCACACAAGGAGCTACCAATATGATCAGGTAGGTTCAACCACGCGGACAGTCTATTCAGTCCAATATCTCAATGTTCTTCTTTATAGATCAGCAAAACTGCAGATCGAATGTACGCCCTGTTTGCCCTCTGCAATGCCCTGTCACCAAGCAGGCTTGATGACAACGTTGCAAACATCTCGAAGGAGCGTTACGGAGAGCAATTTGCCAAAATGGCACGTGGGGGGTAACGTTTCCAGCTGTTGACCTGGTACTTGCGAAAGACTTACATTGCTCCGTTTTAGGGAAGGCTCTTTGGCTGCTTTCGAAGAGCTGTTCCTCTACGCATGTCCCAAATTTATCACTGCCAATCCGCCGCCTTACGATGATCCTGTTGCCCTCGCCCTCCTAGTCCCACCCTCCCCTACCGACTCACCAACTCAGGCCTCCGCCGCATCAGTTTCTGTTGATCCTACGCACCGGCATCTTAGCCTTTTCCTAGCCGATGTAGCCGCTCAAGTGCAGGTACCCACGCTACGAAGTTTCCTGAAGCTCTACACGAGCTTAGGCGCGAAGAAACTGGCGAACTTCCTCGATGCGGATGAGGAGGAGATCGTTCAAGAGATGATGTTAATGAAACAGGTCAGCAAGAGCGTGAGTCGGGTACCGGGCAGTGAAAAGGGTCTACTGGATGGTCAGACCATCACAACGAGCGATCTCAACTTCGTTATTGCAGAGGTAAGTCTTTTCTGCCTCATTAACCCATCATCTTGAACCTGGAACGCCCTTTTTTCTTCCGCAGAACATGGTCCACATCACCGAATCTACCATCGGAAGACGATATGCTGGTTGGTTCATCAAAAACACGGAGCGGACACAGCGGATATTCGATGACCTCAAGAATACGCCACTACCGCAACCTCCGAAAAACGCTCCTCCCGCCCCCGCCGCGGCTACGCCAGCGCCAGCGGGTGGAGAGACTCAGACAAAAGGACCAAGGACAGGTGGACAGAAGGTCGCTTGGGGAGGTGTCAAAGCGGCTTGATCAATTTTCCCTTCCTGTGCTGACCTTTTGACTATCCATATGACTTGCTTGTGGACTATGTTGCCACTGAGAAGAACGTGTGTTGTGGTAGGTATTGAATATATGATTAAGTGGAGCAAGCCAGATACAAGTCGGACAATTGTGCCGAAGATCATACGACATGCACTTGCCATGTGTTGGGTTGGGACGTTCGATGTCAGGATCGCACACGGAATTCACCGCTTGCGGCATAACGGGAGATCATCGCCCCGAACACCGTAAAACGTGGCCCGCTCTACGGGATTCAACACCAGAAGCGCGTATGATGCCAATTCTGGCGACAAAGGGAATATTGGCGGAGAAACTGGAAATGGTGATCAGCTGATGGCGAGACCACACGTGATGACAACGCGTCCACCCGGTTTCAGGCTTGTCTCTTGCCTTGACAGTATTCAATTAGAAGGCACTATTTCCGTTCATTTACTCTCTTGTACTGGCAGCTGGTCGCCGGTGCGGTCCTTACTTGGTCTCCTCTGTCATGTGCCTCGTGTTCCGGTCCCCTCAACCGCTCTGCACAAGGTCCAACCCGCCTTCCCAACTTCCTCCCCCCTTCAGAGACATAGCGAGACCATCTGGCGCGTAATTTTCACCCCACGGTTACCACGATGAAGCTCGATTTTCTCCCTCACGATTCCCAGTATATAATGAGGGATATTCTCGGCTTCTCCTATACTCTGCCTTCGTGCAGCATCTGCGAAACCATCGAGATGTGGGCCGCTCGCGTTCTAGCAGTGGCGCAACTTGTAACTCTCTCTGTGTCTGCACCCCCAGGATTCCCGGCCTCTGGAAATGGCTTATGGTTCACTAAGTCTGCCAATGTTTGGGCGAAGGAATGGCTGCCTGTCGGCAATGGATATCTCGCAGGTATGTGGCTTTAAAATTGACCTAAGATGATACTTATCTTTCTCTAAAGCTATGGTACCGGGAGGCACTTCCAGTGAAGCTACACAGTTAAACATCGAATCCTTATGGAGTGGTGGACCTTTCTCGGACAAGGTAAGATATCTGTACGTTCATGGAATATGAGGTAGTTCTAATGATCAATTATCACGAAGTCATATAATGGCGGTAATAAACAACCTGGGGAGCAACTCTCCACTGCACAAGCAATGGACTCGATTCGCAAGCAGATATTCCAGAGCCCCACTGGGGATATTGACAGTCAGTTAACGGGTTTTGTTGATGCCCATCACGCGTACTCAATTCTCTACGTGACCCTAAAGGCATAGGACAGCTCGGAACGGACGCAGGGGCATATGGTGGGTTCCTCTGATCACTACGTAGACATCCTCCTCAAAAGATATACAGGCTCGTATGCAGGAGCCGGATACCTGATATCGGGGATTAACACCACAGGCACTGTATCAAACTACGGTCGATATCTCGATCTTGACCAAGGGATGGCCCGTACAACCTGGACTCAATCTGGGACCACATACCTACGGTACGTCGCTCCCTGTTGTCTTGACGAGAAAACTGATTTCCATCTCAGTTCTACTTTCTGCTCACACCCTACTCAATCATGCACGCAACATATCACGTCGACTATATCCACAGGACCCACCGTCGGTTTACCCTTTCTTTCTTATTCTTTTTCATCGGCCCTCGAGCCGGGAATGCCTGCTCCCAATGTTACGTGCTTGGACTCAAACACTCTCCGTATCCGTGGGACAATCGAGGCCACTGGTGGTATGCTCTACGAGATAGTTGCCCGCCTCCATACCACACTCGTCAATAATTCCCCAACCCCAACGACCCAATGCATCCAGTTCCCAGTTCCTTTTGGTGCTCCTTTCAATGCCACTCTCCAGGTCACAGCGGGGACAGCACGCGAAGCGTGGATTTCATGGGTTGGCGGGACTGAATACTCCATGGATGCAGGCAATGCTGCGTCCGATTTCTCCTTCCGCGGGCCCGATCCTCATACCGTTCTGCTTAGCCTGATTTCCGCACCAACATCAGCATCAGCGACCTTCTCAGGAATACTCTCGCAACACGTGGCCGATTACAAGGCAGCCTTAACAGATAAGTTCTCGCTATCACTAGGACAGACGCCCCGATTCGATGTACCAACGGACGTCATCAAAGCTGCATATAAGATCGACACTGGGGATAGGTACCTGGAATGGGTTTTATTCAATTACGGGCGTTACTTGCTGGCAAGTAGCTCTAGAGGCTCTCTTCCCGCGAATTTGCAGGGGAAGTGGGCTGACGGATATGGAAATGCTTGGAGTGCTGGTACGTTTGACCAACTTCCTGATTTTGCTGCCTTCGGGGTATCTTAAGACAAACTCCAGATTATCGTGCGTTTTCGTAACGTATCAAGTTTTCCCACTCGCCTTGACCCAGATTTCGTTAGACTCGAACATCAATATCCAGATGAACTATTGGGCCGCGGAGATGACCAATCTCGACGTCACTCGACCGTTGTTTGACTACTTTGAGGTGCGTATATTTCTAAACCCTCCTTATTGCGTTGTTCTGACTAGAATACAAAGAAAACGTGGGCACCGAGGGGCGCCTTCACGGCTCAGGTCTTGTACAACATTTCAAGGGGCTGGGTCACCCACAACGAGGTAAGGACATATGTTTCTTTAACCACTTCGGCATCAGCATTGACTGGTTTTAGATGAACGTCAGTTGAAATCACGACCATAGTTGAGTCTACGCATCTGACATCATGCCGATAGATCTTTGGACATACAGGAATGAAGGGTCCTGGAGACACCGCTCAGTGGGCGAACTATCCCGGTACGCTCTTGAGAATATTTTCCTAATTACACAATTACATTTTGCCTACAGAGGCTAACGCGTGGATGGTAAGGAAGCCCCCTTTTTTTATGTTCGAACATCGACCCCTTCTCTTCGTTACGGCAGATGATTCATGTATGGGATCACTTCGACTACACGAACGATGTTGCATGGTTCAAAGCGCAAGGATGGCCGCTTCTGAAGGTTCTTTCACGACCTTTTACAAAACACCCAAGCTGATTTGGATCGCAACGCGTTGATTTCAGGAAGTAGCGAGCTTCCACCTTGACAAACTGATTCCCGATCTTCATTTCAACGATGCCACTCTCGTCGTTAGCCCATGTAACTCCCCAGAACAGACGCCTATCACGTTCGGTGCTTCCCTGTCCTCACCCTCAAATGATACCTCGGCTCAAAATAGATCACACAGGATGTGCGCATGCTCAACAACTGATATGGCAACTGTTCAACGCCATTGAGAAAGGCTTTTCAGCTTCTGGTGACACCGATACCGCTTTCCTTGATGGTGAGTCAACGGGCCTTAGTGCAAATGCTGTCCTAAACAAAATACAGAGGTCAAAAGAAAACGTGAGCAGATGGACAAGGGCATTCACATTGGGTCTTGGGGCCAGCTTCAAGGTAGGTTGAACTCTAAGCTCGACAGACCTGAGCACGTTCATGACCTTCACTAGAATGGAAAGTCGACAGGGACTCTCCGACGGACTTACATCGTCATCTTTCCCATTTGATTGGTCTCTATCCAGGATACGCTGTTACAGGATACGATCCTGCCATTCAAGGCACTTTCACGAAGCAGCAGGTCATCGACGCAGCTACAGTCAGCTTGACACATCGCGGCAACGGAACAGGTCCTGATGCCGATTCTGGATGGGAGAAAGCCTGGAGGGCGGCTGCATGGGCGCAGCTCGGGAACGCTGATCAATTCTACCACGAGTTGACTGTGAGTGTATCATCCATACCAGGCTTTTCAATCTGCGCGGCTTAGTAGAACGACTATCCCTAGTACGGTGTCTTCCTCAACTTTGGACCCAGTCTCTTCAGTCTCTACAATCCGTTCGACCCCAACCCTATCTTCCAAATCGATGCCAACCTGGCCTATCCCGGCGCGGTCCTTGTAATATTTTCAAAAGTTTTTTGTGTCTTTCAATCTGAGCATGCTTATTTCTCAGAACGCACTGATACAAGCGCCAGATGTGGCCAGCATGAGCACTCCGCTCAAAGTAACATTGCTCCCTGCACTCCCGAAGCGGTGGCCATCTGGGTCGATCAGAGGTGCGCGGATCCGCGGGGGCATCAACATCGATTTGCAGTGGAACAATGGAAGACCGACAACTGCTTCCTTCAGGGTCGACGCCAATATCGTTGCGAGACCAGTGCAGGTTGTGTATGGCGGCAAGATTCTCACATCATTCACAACATCTGGTGGGCTTACCAGGTCAATCAATGGGTTCTGAAAGGAGTATCTATTTCTTAACTTTGCATTCCTTCCATATTGTATTTACGAGTGACGATCATATGTCTCAAATAACGATAGCAAAGCTGGACTGTGGGCGAGCTATAAGGCCCTGCCATGAATTGTGCCTCCGAAAGTGGGATAGTCATCATCGCGCCACCTATAATCACTTCACAAGTTGCTCCGAGTCGGCAGGTGTACCAGATTACAAATTGTAATGATCGTGTCTGGTCGCGCTCATAGACGGACGCACTGCTGACTGAAAGAGAGATTTCGTGATCCGACCAAGCATCACACCACACGTGCCGTGACTTGACGTTTCGCACTGCCATACTGACCCGGACCTTCATTACTTACGTAGAAATCCCAAACCTCACCCTAAAATGGCCAGAAACGTCATCGAAGACGCGTTAAACGATGCTTTCATTTACAGAGACAAGCTGGAGAGAATGATAGAGCAGTTCAACACTAGCGCTGTTGGTCATGGTCCCTCAAAGGACTGGAAGCAGACTCTGGAAGACTTTCGGAAACCTCCCTCGCTCATGGTTGCATTTTTAGGAGGTGAAAAACCATCTGTATTTTTGGCCTTCTGCTGATTGAGACACTAAAATTCATTGCTGTAGGCACTGGAGCAGGGAAGTCATCATTGATCAATGCGATTGTCGAAAGTGAGCATTGCACCGCGTTCTCTGATCTGTACCTCTTTCTAGCTTGAGAACGAACTTACGATCCTGGTTTCATGGTGTAGCTGACATTGTCGCAACCAGCGGAGGCAGAGGTGAGCGGTCTGGCACTGCATAAGTTTGAACCATGTTGTCATCCTGTTTAGCCTGCATGTCAACTATAACCGAGATATCCTATCGAGAAGATGCAGGGAGCGATGCAGAGGTAGCCTTTTTGTCCCAAGAGGAATGGGTTCGAGAACTTCACGTCTTAGTGGCTGACATTCATGACGACATTGAGAAAGCCAATTGAAAATCCAGGCCTTTGAGAGTTTCTGAAACTGCGAGGAGGTCCTGGGAGACAGTGCATTCATGCTATTTTTGCATGCTTCATCTAAATGAGAGTTGTTTCTGATAGCTCCTGGCTGTCTACCATAATCTCACGTTACAGCAAATCGTGGACAACTGTTCAAAGACCATTGATTTTTTGTTAAATATCATGAGGTGTAAGTGTCTCTCCTGGTGTCTTAGCTTGCGGAACTCTCATCATCAATCAGGGCCAGTGCTGGGGTGCCTTGGTTCAACAAAATGGATCATGGCTTCCGAACCCATCAAATTTGCATCTGCAATGTGTCAGTGGACTGGAGACAAAGGCCCTTGGCCTCTTATCCGAAAAGTGTGTGTGCATGCTCATTCTAGAGCCTTATCAACTGGTGTTACCTTGGTGGACTTGCCTGGCTTTGGAGACTCTAACCTAGCCAGATCTGTGTAAGGGCAACCCTTAAAGGCTTGTAGGCTCGTACAAGACTGGCAAAGGGGAAATCCAAAGTATATTAGACAGGGTATGTAGATACTGGGAACGACGCATCTGGCAAAGGGGAAATCCAAAGAGAACAAATCTAAGGATCCCTCTGCCAGGTGTGTCCTGTATATACGATCTGGTGGCTGATAAACTGTATAGTTATAGACCCCCTATACTGTGGAGCAGAGGCGAAATGATGAGCCGATGCACATGGCATTCCGAGGGCCGAAGTCCGGAGTCCGACGAAACAGGACATCGGAGTTGGTGGCAGGGAAAGGCTGGCGGAGTTGGTGATGTCTGGAGATGTTGTACCTAGAAGTAAATATATGTAACGAGAGTAGGGAAAAAGGAATGGGATAATGGAATGAGATAGTGTCCCCTTACATCACCCCCCCCCTAGGGTGCAGTGCCTCGATGCACTGCAGGATCCACAAGATACGATCCCCAGACTTGGTGTGGAGCGTCCAGATGACGCCTATGGAAGTCCTGGATGAGGTCGCGGGAATGCGACAAGTTTACCATAGGCTCCCAAGAAGCCTCCTCATAGCCATACCCTCGCCACTTGACCTTGTACTGGAGTTTGTGACGGAAGATGTGGCTGTCCAGGATCTCCTCCACTTCATACTCCTCTTCATCATCAATAAGGGTCGGAGGCAGGGGCGGATGTGCACAGCGGCCGGGGATGGGATCTGGTGGAGCAGGGCGGAGTTTGACAGCATTGAACACCAGGTGGAGATGACTCATGGCATGAGGGAGGCGGAGTCGGTAGGCAAGAGGGCCAATCTGGCGTTTGACAGTATATGGTCCAAGGTAGCGATGAGAAAGCTTCTTGGATGGCCGAGTAAAAGTGACACTTGAACACTGATTCGTCTGTCGAGCCATCCTCAGCTCATCAGGAGACTGTTAAGCCTCCATCGTCATCATCTGGACACATTCGCATACCTGATGCAAGAGGCCGTACCGGTCTCTTTGAAAGGGTAGGCGACTGAATCGCTGGACAGCGTATCCGTGACTCTCAAATGTGGGAATTCGGGTTCAGCACCGCGGACGACCAAGGGATACAATTCGAGGGAGGTCATTCCTGCGACATCATGAGAGAGGAATTTATAGCCTCTCAACCCAGTGAGCCCATGGTTCATAACAGAAAGACGTTTGCATGTCTTAAAGCTACTGCGATGCAGCAGTGGATCAAGACTGAGGATTTGGATGAGTGCACTCCGTTCGTCCCAAAGCAACCTCGCACCAACACAATCCATCGAGGTCAATTGACAGTACACTTTGCCAGACCGACGAATAATTTGCTGGTTACAACTTGGCCATACGGGGTGGATCCACAGTCATCACAAGGAATGACTGCACCTCCACCCACACCTACGGGTCAAATGGCCAAATCGATTGCCCAGCAGGCGGTTAGTCCATTGCTGATAGGTGTAGGGCATCTACCTGTAGATGCCCATGCTTTTATAATGCCGCTACCGCAGCGACATTCGCCAGTAGCAGAAGGAATTCAATTAGCTGCCGAATATCATCGACAGCGTATGCATGAAAGGCTGAAGGCCTTAATCTTCGAATGTTTAGGCGTTCAATTATCAATTCCCGATGGTGTTAAACCACGTAGGACCGATGCAAAGGCTATAGGCCTTTACAGTGGGTCAGCCAAGTTTGGCGACCTCGAAGAATGGTTGACCAACCTCGTTGTGATGTTGGCAGTGACCCAGTTCGGAGGAACTGATAGGGACTGCGAACATGTCCTAATTCTGTCCGAGTTTTTGGATGGAGAAGCCAAACGGTGGTTTAATCGACATGTTATTCATGTCCACCGTGACTTCAAGCAGTGGACCTTCGAACAGGTTATCACCGGTTTATATGACCAGTTCATCCATACTTCCACAATGCAAGACGCTAGAAGCGCCTTTTTTGCGACACGTTACACCAGTGAACTTGGTGTACAAGGCTTCGTAGACGCCTTGAAAGACCATAGTCAGAACATGTCTCGATTACCAGACAAGATTACGGTTCTTGACACTTTTCTGTATGGGTTGCCTCGTACTATGCGAGACCAACTATTCAGCGATGGTCTCTCCCCAGAGGTTAACACTCTGGATGACTTCGTAGCGTATGCTAAAGCATATGAAGCCGCTACGAAGACGGCAGAACACTATCATGCTCAGCCGCATGCTCGTCAAGCATCAGAAACACCGATGCGTCATCAGACTTATCGTAAGCCTGAACCTCAACCGACCAAGCATGTATACATGCGTAGTGGGGATCTACGGCGAGGTATAACCCTGCAAGTGTATGTGTCACCCTATCAACACAAGGACCAGCATAAACGAGCAGGTCCACGAGGTGATAATACATGAACGGCTAAGCCGTTCAAACCATCACTGCTGCAGAACAAAGTTGGGTGTAAAGGGTGCTCTTACTTAAGTAGGACCAACATAGCACAACTGAATATTGGGATTATGCAATGTGTTGGGTACAAAAGTAAAAGCTACTTCATCTATCATGTGACCACTGGTTTTAATAAACCAACGGTCTCCAATTCAAATATGTACAAACATACTGTAAAGGGAAGGTCTCCCTTTACATTGGGGCTCGCCCTAACAACGTAGGAGAAGCAAAACTGGCGTATCAACATAAGCAGGAAGCAAACGATGGTAACTGTTTCAATTGCGGCGAGAAAGGTCACTTTTCAAGGGACTGCAAAAAGCCCTGAAAGAATCGTGTATTCGTGAGGGCGGCACATATGGCGTCGCCTGATGATGTGGACGACGTGGATGACGAAAAGGAACACCTAAGTGCTCCAGAGAATGAAGATGATGCGAAGAGCATCGAACGTCCAGAGTCGGATGCTGCCTCTGAAGGTAGTGACAAGCTGGTGGAAGTTGAAGTATATGACAATGAGTATTATACTCGTTGTTCAGATAGCGAACATATGTACACTATAACAGAAGCACCATATGAAGAGGTGCAGCATCCAATTCCTGGTCGCTACAAACTGGTTTTGCAGAAAGGGATGTTACAACGACCAGTATACTCTGCTGCAGACAAGGAGTGTCTGGCAACATATACTGATGTAGGAGGACATCAGGCATGGACATTGTGGGACTCAGGGAGTACCACTACAGGAGTTACTCCTGCATTTACTCAGGTTGCGGGGATCAAGGCTAAAACCTTGGACAACCCGTTGATCCTGCAGTTAGGCATGACGGGGAGTCGTGCCACAGTTAACTTCAGCACCAAAACTCGAATATCACTGCCTGGATTTGAAGGTGTGGTATACATGGATGTAGCGAACTTCGATCGCTACGATGTGATTATTGGTACGCCATTTATGTGCACCAATGGTGTCGTCTTAGACTTCACCAAGAATGAAGTCGTAGTTAACGGCGTAGCAACACCTGCATTACAGGTGAAGCTGGAAGACACTGATGGCTGATTGCGTCATCACTGGATGTGTGAAAAGCATCAGGAATGACTACCTGCATCGCCAGTGGTGAAAGGTGTTCGATCGAAGGTTACAATCGAGGATGTATCGGAGGAGGCAGAGGCTGCTAACAGCCTCCCTGATGGATTTCAGTCCATCATGATATCTGAGGTAGAGTTTCAAGAAACTCTAAGGAAGGGGGAAGTACTAAATACTTCTTTGAAAATGACAGAAAAGAACAAACGTGCAGTTAAAATAACCGCAAAGGATGCAACACTCGAACCAATTGGAGTTGATGCAACCCTAGCAGATGATGAATCGAACACAGCCCAGGCTATGGAGCCTAAACTCGAGGACGACGCTGTAAAAGCGCCAGTAGATTGTAGGAAACGATTCATGTGGGATCGACCAGATCCAGTACCTCATTATGAGTGGTTGTATGACCCTCGAATGCCTGATGAATGGAACCAAGTAATTGGCTCCGTACGAGCATGGCAAGGTCGTAATGTACGATCTGCAGTATCGATGTATCGTGAGGCCTTTAATGATGAGGTCTCAGAACCAATGGACTTCAAACGAACATCCAGTAAAGGGGCGAAACTGTAAGGGTTGGTACCCCAGGGGGTCACAGAGTATATTAGGTCATGATACTTTTCCCACACTCCCTAGTCTTTTTACCATTACTTCCCTGTCACTATGCTTGTGTTGGCCCATCTTCTACTATAGAACTGGATCTGACTCACTTGTGACTGAAGCAATAACCTAGAGGCTCACCCAACTTTACAGAAACCGCCACTCTATCGGATACCGGTAGTTGACAATAGCAAGTTCAACTTAGTCAAGTTGAAAGCGAGATTCGAGATTCCACAATCCAAGGATGCATCAGCATCCACGCGATTGGTGGATACCAAGGATACACCAAAGGTGACCCATAAGGGCCGCCTGACGAAAGCCGACTACCCTAGACTGCGTCAACAGTGGTATGACGAGTTTGAAGATATGGTGTGTGGAACTAAACCAGTTCTACCTCCATGGCGCGACGTCAATCATGAGACAAATCTCATTGATGAAGAGAAGCAGTACACCTACCACACACCAAGGTGCCCTCAGTCGCTTCATGACGAGTTCTATGCCAAGGTGAATAGGTATGTTGAAGCCAAGTGGTGGGAACTGTGACCTGCTAGGCAGGCTGCACCACTATTGTGTATTCCCAAGAAAGATGGGTCGTTACGAACCCCTCTGGATGCGCGTCAGCGCAATGATAACACGATTAAAGATGTCACTCCATTGCCTGATCAAGAGGTAATAAGGGGGGACGTCGCTCGTGGCAAGATTAGGTTGAAAATAGACCTAACGGACACATATGAGCAGGTGCGCGTGCGCACTGAAGATGTTCATAAAACCGCGTTTGCAACGATATCTGGCACCTATGTCAGTAATATCATGCAAATAGGGGACTGTAATGCCCCTGCTACGTTCCAGAGGTTAATGACCTCTATCTTTCGAGATGCTATTGGACGCTTTATGCACGTCTATTTAGATGATATATTCATCTATTCGGACTCCATTGAGGAGCATGAACAACACCTTCGAGTCATTTTTGAGTGACTCAGACAGCATCAACTCTTCCTGAAATGGAAGAAGTGCGAGCTGTACGCCGACAAGGTAGATTGTCTAGGCCATATTATCGATGATCAAGGCATCCATCCTGATGCTGACAAGCTCGTGCGTATACGCGAGTGGCAAACCCCTCGCAACTATAACAATGTTCAGCGCTTCATTGGACTGGTCAATTATATTGGTGCATTTCTGCCAGATGTAATGGCCTATACAGGGCCTTTAATGTCTATGATGCAAAATGGGATGCCCTACACTGGGTGCACAGCATATTAAATTGATAAGTAATATAGTGAACATATTTGAAACTTACTCTTTATTGACTGTACATATAGCTGACTAAGTTATTGTAAAAATATTTCAGAATTGTTTACAATATCTATTTGGCCTTTATAGTAAAGATATTGTATTGAATTTTATTTTATATATTTTTATCATATGTTGCCCATATATGGTAAAGTTATTTAAAGTATATCGACAATAAGTTCACAATAAGATTTGACATTCATAATAAGATTCACAATATGCTGAGCCATCAAATCTTATTGTGAGTAAATTCAAGATATATTTACAATATGTTTTTGAGAAATACTGTGACATTATTGTAATAGCTTTATTCTAAACATATAAACAATTTCTTGAGGGTTTAATTGTGAATAATATAGAAATTGATATATAAATATTTTTTCTTCTAGCCAGACAGATATATTAGTAGTCAATAAGGAGTAAGTTTTGGCTAAGTCTATAATAATATCTACTGTTATAATATGCTATGCACCCAGTGCTACTATTGGCGCCCCATACATCAGCGATGCTTTGAGATGATCAAACACATCTGCGTCACCACTCCAGTAATTCGACCAGTGAAGCTGAAAACCAGAGAACCTATTTGGGTTATCTGTGATGCATCGACAACTGGCATAGGAGCGATGTATGGTCAAGGACCCACATGGGCGCAGTGTCGTCCAGCCGGGTTTATGTCCAAGAAGTTTACGAGCGCACAACAGAATTATGCTGTGCATGAGCTTGAAACGCTTGTGATATTGGAAGCCCTTCTGAAGTGGGAGGACAAACTTGTGGGTTATAAAATCCACGTTATTACGGATCACAAGGCCCTTGAGTTTTTCAAAACTCAAACGAATCTTACTCCGCGCCAACGGCGATGGATAGATTATATGTCGAAATTTGATTTCGCTATCACCTATGTCAAAGGTGAATACAATAAAGTGGCTGATTGTGACGACGTGGTATTGGGTCTGGTCACCTGACATGCCCAAAGGCCATGGACAACAGTAGCATACTATTAGTAATCATTGTTTGTATTCCTTTTTCAGACTTAGAATACATTAAGCATACCATTATCATCTCGTCGACCCCCTCTCTAAGGATTGCCGAGCCGTGCTCACCTTATGGACCATCGCGTACACCGCCGCCCCTGTGTAGGGTCACAACGCCCCTCCTCTAGAGCTACAAGAGCCCGGTGTCGGATGACAACACCCCTTAGCAGGGTTACAGCTAGGTACAACCACCATGGTACCCAGAGCACGCGTAGGCAGGGGAACCTCCACAGGTGACCCGCGACGCAGCTCTGCCTCCAGAACCAAATGTTGACCTGCGAGAAGTCCGTGGACGCCCGATGTCGCCACTCAGCATCACAATGGTGGGGGCACCGCGGACTTCAATCAAGCTTGTTGACGTTTGGTTCTCTTTCCTCAGCTTGTGTGGACGAACTGCCTCTTGCAGTCCTGACCCACTGAGAACCCTCCTCTTCGGCCTCAGCTTGTGTGGATGGCTGCCTAGTGCAACCTGACCCACTGAGGCCTTCTTCATTCTATATTCCTGAGTATGGATTGTGGTGCAAACCTGCCATCTCACTCAAATCCTTCACATTCAGTCTGGATGTTTCTCTACTATCTCTGGGGTATTTCTAGTCTATCTGGGGCCTGTTCTAATTCGCTTTCTGGGCCCTATCACTGCTGGAAAGATTAGGAGAGGTCTGGGTGGGAGATAGGTGCTGTGTTGAGGGGAGGAATTGTCATGTGTCAGATTCCCTGGGCCATATCTCTGGAACAAGGGCCACTGGTCCTTAGGACTCTTTTGCACCTTCAAGACATCGCTTTTAGGGTTCTGCTGCTACCAGGATGGCCCACCATACCCACTTCCTCCTCCTCCAACTTCGCATTTTCGGTCATTTCTTGATTGGACCATATCTCAAGAACCGCTGGACTGTTTTCCTTAATTCTTAGCTTAATCGATGCGCCTCGATGTCAGCTATCCGACGATACCCAGGTTTACCCTGTCGCATGTTGTCGTTCAGTCTCTGGGTCAAAAATCGCGAACATCGCCCCAATCCTCCCCATCCTTCCTACCAACTCACAGGACTACACTACCACCCTCTCTTCCTGGTGGATCCGACCCCATTCACCCTTCGTTCATCCCTAAATGGCCCCCAAGCCATCCCCTCACAGCTGTCATCAAGATTTACAGCTCGAAGTTTTGGTGGCCCTATTTTGGTCACTGGGGACACCAGGCTCCCTGCCCCTGTGTACTCTGGATCCTTTCTGCATCTCTAGGACATTGTTCTTGGGGCTCTGCTCCCTCCTGGATGGACCCCCACTCCCACTTCCTCCTCCTCGGACTTCGCATTTTCGGTCATTTCTTGATTGGGCCATATCTCGGGAACCGCTGGACCGTTTTCCTTAATTCTTAGCTCAATCGATACGCCTCAACGTCAGCGTTCCGACGATACCCAGGTTTACCCTGTTGCGTGTCGTCGTTTGCTCTCTAGGTCGAAAATCGCAAACATCGCCCCAATCCCCCTCAACCTCTCTACCATCTCATGGGACCATGTTACCACCCTTTTATCCTGGTGGATCCGACCCCATTCACCCATTGTTCATTCCTAGATGGTCCCCAAACCATCCTCTCACTGCCGTTGTCAGGATTTACGGCTCAAACTTTTTCGTGGCTCTATTTCGGTCACTGGGGACACCAGGCACCCTGCCCTTCCGCATTCTTGATACAGACACTTCCAGCACCTGTAATCGACCCCTCTACACCCCCTGTGACATCCCCTTATGCCACCTTCTTGCATCTACACAGTCTCGAAGGCTGTTTTGCTACTCCGAATCTTCGGAGCCTCCATTCTTCTATCTCAGCTTGTGTGGATGGACTGCCTCATGCAGCCCTGACCCACTGAGGTTTTCCCATTCTGTATTCTTGTGTGCAGATTGTGGTGCAAACCCACTGTCACCGAGATTCCTTGCCCTTCGAAATCCTTCATATTCAGTCTGCACCCCCGACCAACATATGCAGGTTCGATACTTCAACTGATGGCCTGCGTACACTACTCGATGATTATATTTGCACTCAAATACTTGACTATTGACTATTCAACCATGCTCTGCATGCTTTGGCAAAGCCTTCGATGATTACCATGGTGCCCTCGGGACGTCGAGATGACCTCAATACTCTATTCCTCAATCTGAAGATGGGTTCTTGTGACCACGCCACTTGGTGTTGATGTTGCTGGACCATCATCTTCTGCCTCAGTTTGTGTGGATGGTTTGCCTAGTGCAGCTTGACCCACTGAGGTTTTCGTGTTTTGTATTCTCTTACAGAGACTGGTGCAAACCTACCATCACTGAGAATCCTTGTTCCCTCAAATCCTCGTTCCCTCAAATCCTCGTTCCCTCAAATCCTCGTTCCCTCAAATCCTCATTCCCTTGCTCATACACCACAGCAAAAATGCACCAAAATTTTTTTCCTGTGTTCACGTTTGCAATCTTAGGGAGGCATTTTCAGTCATTTGGGTACTTATCTCCCGCACATCTGAACCACTTCAGTTGCACACGAGAGAAGTGGGGGGCTGTGGGGGGAGGTATAGGTATAGAGGACCGATACCTTCCCCTCAGCCTGACATGGTGCAGTGGCCCTACTGGAGCTACTAAAGGATGCAGAGAGAAGGTAGAGGGTACAGAGGACCCATGCTCGCCCTCTTGCTATCCTTATTGCAATGGCAGGTGCACATGGAGGCGAGGTTAGGACAGGAGACCTCCTCTGACTACAAGCTGATGGTTGTACACATCCTCGCCACCATCTCACGATAGTGCACTTCAAGGGTTCAGCAATTGCAGAACAGAAATTTTGGAAAATTTTTTTTTTCCTTCCTATTGATTGGGGGGCCCATTGTTCACCAGGTTTGTAACCATCTGGGGGGCCATTGTATGCCTACTTTGCTTTACACTACATGCCCTCTGGACATGGGGGGGCACTGTGACGACATGGTATTGGGTCTGGTCACCTGACATGCCCAAAGGCCATGGACAACAGTAGCATACTATTAGTAATCATTGTTTGTATTCCTTTTTCAGACTTAGAATACATTAAGCATACCATTATCATCTCGTCGACCCCCTCTCTAAGGATTGCCGAGCCGTGCTCACCTTATGGACCATCGCGTACACCGCCGCCCCTGTGTAGGGTCACAACGCCCCTCCTCTAGAGCTACAAGAGCCCGGTGTCGGATGACAACACCCCTTAGCAGGGTTACAGCTAGGTACAACCACCATGGTACCCAGAGCACGCATAGGCAGGGGAACCTCCACAGGTAACCCGCGACGCAGCTCTGCCTCCAGAACCAAATGTTGACCTGCGAGAAGTCCGTGGACGCCCGATGTCGCCACTCGGCATCACACTGATTGTCTCTCTTGGTACTTCGAGAGCGACACAGCTAAGGACGTCCATGACGTTCATGAATATGTTAATGCAGACATCCGTATTGATCCGGAAGGAGAGGATCTACCACAGCCTCGTTATCAAGAGGTTGTAGAGAAAGTCGTTGAAATACGCGCTATGCGTGAAACACGACTCCAGGCTGCGCGACGTCTTCAGGAACGTCGAGAGGAACGCGATCTCGAAGCTCAGCTCATGAATGAAGCTGAACCGGCAAACGAGAACAGAACTGCTACTGAAGTATCGGTAGCGGAGGGCAACAATAACGATATCGCCTTAGGTGATATATTGTTTGGACGAACTACAATGAACCCACCAAAAGACCACACAGATGCGGCCTTTATCGACAATGTGAAGAAAGGCTATTCTTCAGATAAACTGTTCTCGCTTATCCTAGACGATCCTGAAGCTTATAAAAGCTTCGTAGTCAAGAAGGATATTATATGGACTACCAATTTAGCTGGTAGTCGAGTAATGTGTGTTCCTAGGAGTCCCGAACTCCTTACTGTAATTGTGGAACAAGCCCACCAGACACTTGGCCATTTTGGCGAAGAGCGAACTGCCGAATATATTCGACGGTGGTACTGGTGGCCCGCAATTCTGAAGACCGTAAAGGCCTTCTGCAAAACTTGTGAGGCGTGTCAGCGCGCTAAAAATTCAAACCAAAAACCGGCGGGTAAGAATCACCCACTACCCATGGCTACAAAACCTTGGGATTCGATTGGAATGGACTTTATTGGCCCATTTCCGGAGTCTAAAGGTCTTAATTACCTTTGGGTCGTCATCTGCAGAATGACGAGTATGGTTCATTTGATACCAGTACACACCACTATGACAGCTAAGGAGTTGTCATGGGTATACCTTAAGGAGATTGTGAGGCTTCATGGCCTCCCAAGATCCATTGTCTCTGACAGGGACTCTAAGTTCACGTCACGATGGTGGAAATCACTCCATAAAATGTTAGGAGCTAAGCTCCTAATGTCGACGTCCTTTCATCCTCAAACGGATGGACAAACGGAGAGGGCCAATAGAAACATTGGTCAAATATTCCGGACGATCATTAGAAACGATCAAAAGGATTGGGTTGAACACGTACCCATGACAGAGTTCACTATAAATGCAAGTATATCAGGGACAACTAAGTATGCCCCTTTCGAACTTAATGGCGGATTTATGCCGTCCATGATCAAGGAGATTCGGAGTGTCGTCGTCGTTCTGAGAGGTATTAAACAATATGCAGAACAAGCACTGGCTAACCTGGCCAACGCACATGATGCGATTATTGAAACTCGTGTTTTTCAGACACAAACGGCAAATAAGCGTCATGGATCAGAACCAACTATTAAAGCTGGTGACTTGATGTATTTATCCACCAAAAACCTCAAATTACCGAAAGGACGGTGTTACGATTTCCTATCCCAGTCTTCCTTTTCCCTTCATTGTCACATGCCCAGCACCTTTACTATATTTATCTTTGACAGATCGTCGTCGTCCCCACAGCCTCGCTGTCACGACCCAAATCACTTCCCTTCCCTACCCCCATCTTTACTTGGAAGACCTGTCATTGTTGTCCTACCTACCAGGCCCCCCATCTTGTCTCTTAGCGATACGTCTGCCTTTGAACATTTACCTCGTAGTCACTTCAACAGTATATAAGTAGTAGGACAATAGGTCAAGCTCCTCAGCTTGATCTATTGGAAATATACCTTCCTATTCTCATCACACTCAGGGACTTACAACGTCCTCGCTACTCGATCCCCGAACCGACGACTGTGCTAATAAAGCCAGTAAGATATAACCTTGCTTCTCCAAGCAGGTTATCGACTATCCGTTCGCCGTCAAGGCTAGGATAGAGAGCTCGTCTAGGCCAATAGCCGACGAGCATCGGAACGAAAGCTTTGATTGAGTAGTTAAGGACGCCAGTCCTAACAAAAGATCAAGCTCGACATCGACTGCCTACCTACCCAGGTAAAGGCCACCCCCGATCAACAAGACGACTTCCAGGGCCAGATGGTCTGGAACCTATGGACTAGGATCCCTTGACACCTACTCCTCGAACTCTGAACCAGAATACGACACACCTAGTGAAGGAACCCCAGAACCAGACCCTCTTGCCGACTCTACCTTTGGCCTGATCGAACAACGAAACCCAGAACCATATATTCCCCTATACGCCCCGACACCAGAACCTGAAATGGCAGACCCATCCATGAACCCCGATCCCCAAACGACTACGCCCCCAACTCATCGCAATGGAGAAATAAAGATCAACCTTCCTGCTGTATTCGATGGGACCCGCAGCAAGTTCAAGACATTCATCTTGGACTTGGGCCTCTATCTGAAACTCAACGAAGAAACCTACAATACCCCCAACAAGAGGATTGCATTTTTGCTCTCTTACATGAAGGGAGGGACTGCTGGCCCATGGAAGGAGAACTTCCTGAACAAGAACCTTACTAAAGACAGTTGGGGAACTGAAGAGGCATTTGCCGAAGAGCTGAAGAAAGCCTTCGAGCCCATTGATGATGAAGGCGACGCCAGAACAAGGCTCCGGACCTTAAAGCAAACAGGAACTGCCGACGAATACATCGCAGACTTCAAAGTCCAGGTGGGACGAAGTAGAATCAAGGAAGATGCCCCCCTGATCGAATACTTCATGGAAGGACTCAGGGGTAAGCTCCTTGAGAAGATATTCGACATGGAAAAGATGCCCAAGACCCTCGATGATTGGTATACAGCCGCCTCTAGATTCGACAACCAGTGGCGCAGATCAAAGGCCTTGGCCGAGCGATTCCGTGGGGTACTCCATAAGACTTCCCACCCTAACCAGCAAGCCCCACGACATGTCCCCCGTGATCCCAATGCTATGGATATTGATCGCCTCACCCTCGAAGAACGAGACACTCACATGAAAAAGGGGCTATGCTTCGAATGTCATCAACCCGGTCACCGGGCCAGTGATCACCGGAAAGGGAAGTTCTCGAGCGAACCCTGGAAATTCAATTCCCAGAGGAATGACCCAAAGAAGGGGAAGGATGCCTATTTAAAAATGAAGGCCTTGATCGCAGAACTTCCCGATAACGAAAAAGAGGAATGCATGAAACACCTGGAAGACGAGGGTTTTTAATACGGCGGCCTGCCTCGACGTCAGCACCCGCCACCATTTCCATTTCTACTGTAATACTAGCCGAAAATTCAAAATCTTTTCGGATCCCCGTTTCGGCCAGTATCAGTGAAAGAAACGTCGACACACAGAGTCTCGTAGACTCAGGAGCAGAAGGACTCTTCTTGGACAAGACTTTTGCCAAAGAGAATAATGTTCCAATGAAGGAACTCAGGAAACCAATCAGGACGAGGAACATGGATGGGACATATAACAAAGCAGGACCCATCACTCACTATACATGGTTGACGAACAAGATAGGGAAACTCATGACACGAGATCTTTTCCTCATCCAAGACCTTGGAGACGAAAACATGATTCTCGGACTCTCCTGGCTCAGGAAATACAATCCGAATATCAATTGGGAAACCGGCCAACTTGAAATCGACCCAAAACGTGCAAGAAGAACCTTCTCCTCTATCCTCAAGGAGAAAAATGAAATCAGGTGATTAATAACACAAGGGATCGCTACCACTACGACACTCCCGAAGCGAACCTTTGGATCAGCCCTCAGACAAGCTGAGGAAATCAGACAGTTGAGGGTTAAAGCCAAAGTCATTCTCGACCGGAAAGCGAGGGAACAAAATCTCCTAGAAATGAAATCATTCCCCAAGGAAGAAACCACTCAAACGGGAACCCATCCAAAAGCAACCTTTGAAGAGGTTGAGGAGGATGAACCCCAGTTCGTTGGCCAGACGCTAGGACTAGATGAACCGATTATCATGGAAAACCAGGGACAGATACAGGAACAGGTTTCCTATATCTCACCAGAAACACCCGTCAATAGGACTGAGCAACAGGACGAACCCGCGCAGATTCTCTCCGAAGAATTTGAACCAGACGAAGGGTACCTCTCAAACGATGATCTAATCATCAGTTATATTCAAGGGGAACCAGTCCTGGGGATATTCGAAGAGAAGGAAGCTCCCCTGACTGAGGAACATCGATCCCCGGAATATACAGTCAAACAGAAAGGTCAAACGATAGGGAGATTCACGAAAGCTCTTCACTCGATCCGGCATTCCTATAGCCAACACATTTGGATAAGGCAAAAAATTTCCATTGCTCAAGAGTTGGCTCACCTTCATACCGCCGAAGAAAAGGATAAACCGAAACCAAAGACGATAGAAGAAATGCTACCCGACTATTATCAGGATTATAAGGAGGTCTTTGAAAAAAAGGCATCGGAACGAATGCCTGCTCAACGAACTTTCAACCATGCAATAAACCTGAAACCGGACGCAGTACCACGAGATTGCAAGGTATACCCCTTGTCCCCGAAAGAACAAGAGAAACTGGACGAATTCCTCATGGAAAACCTAAAAAAGGGGTATATCCGATATTCAAACTCACCTATGGCGTCACCCTTCTTTTTCGTCACCAAGAAGGAGGAGGGATCTCTTCGACCTTGCCAAGATTACTGATACTTGAATGACATGACTATCCCCGACACTTATCCCCTTCCTCTAATCAGTGACTTGATGGAAACTCTGAAGGGAGCAACCATCTTCACCAAGTTGGACCTACGATGGGGATATAACAATGTCAGGATCAAAAAGGGTGACGAATGGAAAGCTGCATTCAAAACCAATCGGGGACTCTTTGAACCGACAGTAATGTTCTTTGGACTATGCAACTCCCCTGCAACATTCCAAAGGATGATGAATGAAATCTTCCGCGACATGATTAACGAAGGATGGATCGTCATCTACATGGACGACATCCTAATATTTTCGGACAACCTCGACGAACACAGGAAACGCACCCTCCGAGTACTACAACGACTAAAGGAGAATGACCTCTTCCTCAAACTGGAGAAGTGTACCTTCGAGACGAACAAGGTCGAGTATTTGGGGATGATCATCACCCCAAATCACGTCTCTATGGATCCGGCGAAACTCGCAGGTATTGAAGACTGGCCAACCCCTACGACAGTAAAAGGAGTACGATCTTTCCTAGGTTTCGGGAACTTCTACCGAAAATTCATCAGCCACTTCGCCGATCTAGCCCATCCACTACATGAATTAACGAAGAAGGACAAACACTGGGAATGGACAGAAGAAAGAGATGACGCCTTCAAGAAACTTAAAGCTGCATTCTTGAAGGCTCCGGTCTTGATTATGCCGGACAGGACAAAGCCATACCTGATTGAATCCGACGCCTCGAAGTGGGCGACAGGAGGAGTTATCCGCCAACAGGACATTAACGGTGACTGGCATCCTTGCGGATATATTTCACATGCCTTCGATGCGACTCAACGGAATTACCAGATCTATGACCGAGAATTATTAGGAATAATCCGGGCACTTGAAACATGGCGACACCTGATTCAAGGCAACGGATACCCCACAGCAATACTCTCAGATCACAGGAACCTGACGTATTTCCGGACAGCCCAGAAGCTGAATAGGAGACAAGCACGATGGAGTCTCTATCTATCCCTATTCAATCTGAAATTAATCCATGTTCCAGGATCGAAGATGGTGCAGTCCGACGCACTGTCACGACGCCCTGACCTCTGCCCAGAAGAGGACACAGATAATGAGGACATTGTGGTTTTACCCGACGAACTATTTGTCCGGACGGTGGACCTGGACCTGAGAAGTGCACTAGCCCAAGCACTGATGAAGGATGACACGATGACGGATGCCATTGACACGCTGAAAACGAAGGGAGTGCCGCCCACAAAGTCAGCCCTAGAGGACTGGAAAATCGAGGACGGAATGTTATTCTTCCAGGGGAAATGCTACGTACCTCAGGACCTCGACCTCCGACGCAGAATCACCCAGCGATACCATGACACATTATCAACTGGACACCCAGGCCAGTTCAAAACTCTAGAACTAGTGCGACGTGACTACTGGTGGCCTGGGATGCACACATTTGTGAAGAAATATGTCGATGGCTGCGCTACCTGTCAGCAGATGAAAATCAATACCCACCCGACAACACCACCCATCTTGCCAATCCGATCCTCCGCGACCCGACCCTTCGCACAAATCTCCATGGATTTTATTACCGACCTACCGGAACGCAATGGCTCCGACTCTCTCATGGTCGTGGTAGACCATGGGCTTACGAAGGGGGTAATTTTAATCCCTTGCACGAAAACAATCGATGCTTTGGGAACCGCGGACCTCCTCATGCAGAATGTCTACAAGAGGTTCGGACTCCCCGATACCATTATCTCTGACAGAGGTCCACAGTTTGCAGCACGGGTTACAAGAGAACTCGGAAAGCTATTAGGCATCAAGCTAGCCCTGAGCACACCCTACCACCCCCAAACGGACAGTCAAACCAAGCACTTGAACCAAGAAATCGAAGTATACTTACGAATCTTCTGTGCAAATAACCCCGAAACTTGGAAGGACCTATTACCCCTAGCGGAATTTACACACAACAACCGCATGCACTCCGCACGAAACGCCTCACCATTTTACCTAATGATGGGCTTCGACCCTAGAAGCATCCCCACCCCTTACCCAAAGACCGACGTACCTGCAGTCGAACAAAGGATCGTCACCTTACAACGTGCAAGAGATGAAGCCTTAGCGACGCATGAATTAGCACGACAGAAGATGATGAAGTACACCACACGCAGCTTCAAACCCTTTGAAAAAGGGGACAAAGTTTGGCTAGAAAGCACCAATCTGAAGATCGGCTACCAAACACGAAAACTAGCACCCAAGAGAGAAGGACCATTTGAAGTCACTAGGGTCCTAGGCCCCTTGACCTATCAACTAAAACTCCCAGAACAATGGAAGATTCACCCGGTGTTCCATGCCAGCCTCCTATCACCTTACGAAGAAAACGACATTCACGGACCAAACTTCATTTCACCCCCTCCTGACCTAGTTGATGGAGAAGAACAATATGAAGTAGAAGCCATCGTGGCACACAAGAAGATCGGAAAGGGGTACTGCTATCTGATCAAATGGAAGGGATATTCGTCAGCAGAAAACACGTGGGAACCGGCATCCCATTTGGAGAACACTCCACAAATTTTAAACGATTACAAAAGAAGAAAACACCTCTAGCCCATTCCCCCAACCTCACACCATGCTAACCAACACCACGTCAAACGCCTTCATACTCGCTGCCCTGATCGCTATGGTAGTCTGGATGATCGGGCTAACTATCTTCTTTTTCCATAGACGTCGGCAATGGGAGCAAAGAATGTTCGAACAAGAACAAGGAGGAAACCGACAGTCCTTCCATCCTATGGAACTCACCCTCCGCAACCCAATTCCGCTCCCAATCCAACTAGTTCCCCCAACCCCTACCGAACCAACTCAGGCCAGAACCCGGGTATGCCCCTTGCGCTCTAGCTCGCTTCCACCACGGCCGTCAAACATCCCCAGAGTTTACTCTCCCCAATCTCCAAACTGGGGATCTGTTGTTATAGAATCTTCATATGATGGGACGCTTCCCTTGGCAACCAGTACCCCATTGACATCCCATCAGAGGAGCTAGAACCCCAGTGAACATCTCTATTTAACCCAAACCCAAAGATGTCGTCTCCCTCATGGCCGAAATCCGAATTCCCCTCGATCACATCCCACCGAGCCACCCTCTCATCGAAAACCTGGAACATTTCCAGGACTGGTATCGGACGCTAGATGCGTACGAGTCTCTTCTGCCGATCCTCCGTCCCCACAGATCTCTCTTCGTTTTTCACCAATTCTTCCGGCTGGCCCAAGACGGTCGGGAAACCGCCTTACAGAACCTCGCGACCCTGGAACGTTTGAAACGAGATGTAGAGAACTCCCTCGAATCCGCAAACCTCATCCAGGACACCGTGCTGCGACAGCTCATTTGCCACGATATCCTCGCCCATGTCCATGGCCGTTACGATCCCCCTCCGCCGCCCCCATACCCCGTCTCCCCTCCGACAGCCCCTCCGAGCCTGAGCACCCCTGAACCTCCCCTCTCATGAGCCCAAAGAAGGCGTTTACGGCGCGAAGCAGCATTCCGATTAACTAGAAGCACTCCTGCGGAGGCCTCTCTCATTTCCACACCCCCAGCCCAGCTATCCAGACCCGCGTCAACCACTCCTGTCCTGCTATTGCCGGCCGAAATACCTACTTGCCGGCGATGTGATCGACGAGGACACATGGCAAATCAATGCCTCACTCGCATATGCCGGTGGTGTGGAATGATGGATGCCGACCACGCCGACAATGACTGCGTTATCAGTCGTGATCAGGATAGCATTTATCAAGACCTGGGAGGGGATGCATTCGACGAAGAGGGAATCCACAACATGATAGGAGAGTGATGAAGGCGAAGTCGGTGTCTTCGCCCCTAGTCAGGGGGTAATGTTACGATTTCCTATCCCAGTCTTCCTTTTCCCTTCATTGTCACATGCCCAGCACCTTTACTATATTTATCTTTGACAGATCGTCGTCGTCCCCACAGCCTCGCTGTCACGACCCAAATCACTTCCCTTCCCTACCCCCATCTTTACTTGGAAGACCTGTCATTGTTGTCCTACCTACCAGGCCCCCCATCTTGTCTCTTAGCGATACGTCTGCCTTTGAACATTTACCTCGTAGTCACTTCAACAGTATATAAGTAGTAGGACAATAGGTCAAGCTCCTCAGCTTGATCTATTGGAAATATACCTTCCTATTCTCATCACACTCAGGGACTTACAACGTCCTCGCTACTCGATCCCCGAACCGACGACTGTGCTAATAAAGCCAGTAAGATATAACCTTGCTTCTCCAAGCAGGTTATCGACTATCCGTTCGCCGTCAAGGCTAGGATAGAGAGCTCGTCTAGGCCAATAGCCGACGAGCATCGGAACGAAAGCTTTGATTGAGTAGTTAAGGACGCCAGTCCTAACAGACGGGCACGGAAACTGTGTCCAAAATTTATTGGTCCATACAAAGTGCTTGAGGCCTTCCCAGAGGTCTCTAATTACACTTTGGAGTTACCAGTGGCGCTTGTACAATGTCGCATATTCCCTAAATTCCATGTGTCACTGTTACGACTGTACTACGAGTCCAGTGATCTAATGTTCCCCAATCGTTCGCGCCCAGAGCCATATGATTTTGGAGTTGATGACAATCAGGAATGGTTTGTGGAGGATATCTTGGGATATCACTGGATCAGCACAAACAACTTGGAGTTCGAGGTCCGTTGGAGCCTCGGGGATACGACTTGGGAGCTGTATGATAACTGCAAAGAGTTAGCGGCATTGGACCGTTATCTCGAATTACAGGGTGTTAAGCGCCCACGGCAGCTAGCATGACGCGTATAAATGCCGTGTCGCGATCATGTGGTGACGGCCATCATATTATGATGGCTGAGTTGAAATGAGGGAATGTTATGCTGGCAAGTTTTCTTTCTTTTCATTTTAAACCACACTGCATGGACGAAGACGACACCGGTGACCCAAACCGACAACAGGGCGGCTTCGGCCATCCTATTACAAGCCAAAACCAGACCCCGCAACTGGGTCAAGGAAGGGGAGGAGGCGCCATTGATGCGTCTCTGAGCTTGCCTGCCCAAGTATGCGGGCCCATACAATTCGGGTCATTAGACCAATCAACACAAGTAGTGGCCCAAGATCACTACCAACAACAACAGCAACCGATTCCGATCCCACTAATGGGACCATACACGTCTCCGGTGTTGATGGCCCCTCAAGGGTCGTCTCAACCGACTTATGTAGGTAGCCCCTACAATCTGCAACAGGGTTTCTTTTCAGACCTTACAAATCCGAACACCCCATGGGGATCATTTGCTACGATCCCAATACAACCTGCTTATGTGGCAAGACTTCAAGAGCCCGCCATGATGGAGATTGACGAAGGCGCGCGGCGTCCTCGGGCACCAACACCTCCTCCTGTCCCTCGAGGCTCGCCCTCGAACCAAGAACAGGAGTCCGAGCACAGGAAAGGAAAGCACCCGGAGAGGAACCAAGAGGCGTCTACGTCTCATAGTAGAAACGAAGAATGGACAAGCGTCATCAATGATGTTCATCAACGATTGATCAACAAGGGAATCGATGTCGAATTCCTTGACTTTCTCGAAGTCAATTTGGCGGCTCTCGTATTAACTCAACTCTTGGATAGAGTTGAGGAGGAATGACAAACCGTGGCTCACGAATGGTCAAGAGCTGAGTTGTTATCAACTCAGCTTAAGGTCGAACGCAAGAGGATGCTACCATCCTCACCTTCTCGTGATGAAGGACCTTCGTCGAGGCCCTTTAAAGTACACCAAACGGAGCAGGCGCATTATGAACGCACCTTAGCACCTCTGCCTAGGCGCGATAACTGATCTCCGTCTCCACGTCAGCGCGCTGAGCGTCAACGATCGCCAGAGCTGTTTTCAGCCAGTCAACGATCATACTCAGATGCGTTGAGGACCGAGAGCTCCTCGGAGGCATATTCACGGCGTCATGAACATCATGAGGACTACCTCCGTTATTCAAGTAGCGACCTGCCAGGTCGTGACGTTGAGCGACGGGATGATTGACGTCCCTTGACCTCGGCAGCTTGCTCGACGTGGCTGCAAGGGCCCAGGCGAGAGGCACGACCTCTAGCCTCCAATCGTAACCCTACAACAGCTTCGTCGAAGCCGTCTGCACCTGTGGCTTTTTCAAAGTCACAAAAGGTTAATCCTGCTAACTGGGATGGTGGATGTTGTGAGGTCACGACATACAAAGTGCCACCGGCAGCACCAGGGCCCCCTGAATGGGTCCTTAAACCTCAACCAGGCCCTATGCCGACAGCGTCTATTGCCGGCCCTTCCAAGGCCCCAAACGCTCGTACTCCTTACAATGTGATCTTGGAGTCCGATGACGGTGCTAGCACTGACGACGACAAGCCTCGGACTGCCAAGCAGGTCAAAGGCAAGGAGACATTCCTGGCTAATCAAGCTAGGAAGCTGGAGAAGGAGGAGACTGGGCCTATTGCCCAGGAAATGGAAGTAGTGGTCGTTCAACGACGCCACGAAAGATGTAATCATTTGTGGGATATGCTAGGCCCACGACTTCACTGGTCTCGATATGAAAACAGGGTGTACGCCCTGGGGGAAGCTCATCGAGCTTCCATTTGTGAAATACAAGAGGGAGAAAGATACAGGCCGACACATGGGGGCCGGCTGTATGCCATAGTTCCCTGAGGGTTCCCAATGAACCCTTGTGAAGTTCAGGTCTTGTACGACCACATCTTCAGGACGAAGAATGGTCGTTACCAGCTCTCAATTGATGAGTGCTGTCAAGGCTATGAGCTCCTTATGGAGTTCATCCGGATCTCTCAGCAGATCCATCCTTCCCTACGTGACCGTGCAATGAATGCGGCCATGGAACTTCCCTTAATCGAGGACCAGCATCGCCCTCGAGGGACAGTAGGAACCGATCCGTGGTTCCATTCCCCCGTTGAGCGCCCACTAGGCACGTTGTCTGCCAATGTTACTGGCAAGACACATGGCGCTGGGCTGTCACTGCCTACAGGCAGTGACGCATTCAACCAGGAGCGAGTGGTGCAGTATATACTGCACCATGGTCGCCCGGGGACAAAAAACTGGCACCATGGCATTGCCATGGATTACGCCCACCATGTTTCACGTGAGACCATATTTGGCCACACGCTGACTTCCATACTGGCTCCTGTCAGTAACCACTACTGCACAGCATTCATGAGAGTGCTCGTGAGTGTCATGGCCCGGCCATACCTCTACCATGACACGGTAGAGTCCCACAATGTGGCCAACCCGGATCGACCTCTGAGGCCAATTTGAAGCGGCGAGTTCACCATAACTCGCTTCAACCCCCCGGAGGACCGTAACCTCATATCAGAGGCTATGGTTATCCTCCACCTGATTGAGAATGGTATCCCCGTTGAGTGGATACATCATTCATATGCATTCGCGATCCACTGGTGGAACCACTCATGGCCCGTGGATGCAGAACTGGAGGCGATTTATTGTCAAGTTGATGACCAGTGCATTGTGCGGCTGGGTGAACATGGCGTTCCACCAGTTATCCTTCAGTGGAGTGGGTGGCGTTATGCTACCACTGACGACTGCACTCGCCTTCAGATCCTTGAAGGAATTGAGGCCGAAGAGAATGGTGGAGACCGTCAACTTGGACGTGATTGGCTCTATATAGGAGAGCCACTACTTTTCGTCAATCTCCCCAATCGGAGAGATATGCCATCCAACGACCCTATGGTAGGGCCATCATCCGTTCAGGCACCACCTGGTGTCGAATCCCAACCTCCTGTGGCACTGTCCACTGCGACCTTGACCACAGTCGCAGCGTCATCGAGCACTGAAACCCGAGTGGATACCATGGCGGCCCAATTGGGGCCACCTTCGTTGGCAGCGGCCTCCGCTAGCACCCTGACGCTGCTACTAGAGGGCGCGGATGGAACGACGCAGGTGTCGAACATGGGTGAAGCACATCATCCACCTGCTGATGATCCCATGGACGCATGATGACTGGAGGACCAACTTGCAGATCAAGAATTACCTCTTGATCACGAACTGGGTTTCGTCCATGGCAGCGACGAAAAGAGATGTTTTCAACATCTTCTGTCCAAGCACCGACTTTGAGGTATTATACCTCACATAGTCTCATGGAAGAATTAAATCTTCCCCTTCTCGTGTGCATGTTGAGGTGGGACGACGGGTCCCCACCTTTTTACACTATACTCTATGTTTATAAGTTCACTCAACTTATATCTAATCTATGATATTATCCAGTTATATTATTGTCTTACGATAATATTACCCACTATGAAGACTGTATACACAGTCCTAAGAGGGGGTATGTAACAGGCACGGTCTACACATTGAGTGCTGACCTTATTGTTTGGCATGACCATGTTTGGCAACACCGTCGGTGTTGCCTATATAACCAGTTAGTAGATACATGTATAAACAAGCCCTTGTAAAAATGTTGTATAGCAAATAGTACCTATTGGTCAAGCTTACACCGCTTAGCAAGGCATCCCCCTGTAACACTTGCGTTACAGATTCGGAGTCTGACTCAGGGCTCATATCTGGGATATAGCCCTCGTAAACTTCATCATTGTCCTCATCGTCAGAGTCTGGGCACAAGTCTGGGACATCATCGAAGTCTGGTTCAGGTAGAGGAACTCCGCCAGTACGGCACACACATATAGCAGCCCAGAGTTTAGTCCATGCTTTACGCTCTGCTTTCACCTCTTCTCTACAGGTCTGACAGCGGGAGGGGCAGCGACTCATTGAGACTGTCCCAGCTGCCCAGTCAATCTCCGGGTTGTGCTCTTGGAGCCAGGTGTACCCGAGGATCATGTCCTGTCGACCGAGATCAGTGATGGCAAACACCGCACGTTCCGCATGTCCGTTGTAATGCAGGACCAGGTCCACAACATCTGTGATGGAGCCAGCCGCATTCGGAGTTCCATCCACATTGTTCACGGGATGGGTTGAGAGAGGGGGCATGTGGTGAGATTATTCTGTTGCACAAAGCGGGTGTGTAGGAAGAGTCCAGAGGCGCCACAATCCACCAGAGCTTTCAGGCTATGGATCTCCTGAGTGTCCGTGGTCTCTATCTCCATGTTGAGGGACAGGGAATTAGGACTTGGAATAGCAGCAAGAATGTAACGGCGGGGCAAGCATTTTTCCCAGCGGGGTAGTCCACGACGAGAGGGAGGTTTCCCTGGTGAACCAGAGTTGTGAACTCTGATGTCCAGGAGTCCAGGAGAAGAAGGGGGTACGTCTTGATTCGAATCGAGTTCACATGGGGAGAGTGCAGCAATGGAATGGGATTCTGCAGACTCTATAGACAAACATGCAAACCAATTGGAACCTGCCAACAGGGGCATACTTTTCACCTGTGGCATAACTAAAAATCCTCCACTGATTCTCTGGACTGGCCTTCCACGCTTGCTCCGGAGGCCTGTTCGTTTGGCTTGGGGGTGTGAATGGTATCCTGCTCGACCAGGAGACTCATAGCCCAGTCCTGGCGCTCTTCAGCCGTCATCACACGGATATCAAACTGGTCTGGGCAGTCTCAGGAAAGATGTCCGGGTTTCTTGCATCGGAAACAGACGCCCGGAGTTCGCAAGCGCTGACGAGAGGTGTCGATATCCATTGGGACACCAGGGGGGAGGGAACGTGTAACTGGTGCAGCCCCCGGAGGGATGGCATGAACGGGGGGAGCAGAGAATGGATGGAATGAGACAACTCCGGGAGCTCAATTAGCCAGAATCGGAGCCAGGGTTACTCGGGGTTTGGCAGATGCATGGAAGTCACGATTAGCCCGGTTGTTGTAGTCAACCAAGCGTGCAGCTTTGATCCATTGGTTGACATGTTCATCAGAGGGGCGCCCGTCCACCATTCCTGTGACTTTGTCTTCGATCCTTTTTGCAAGACCACGTCGGAAACAAAACACAAGTTGTGCTCCATCCGGGAAGTTGGACTCCTCCATGAGATCCTGGAAGGCGTCGATATAGTCATCAACAGACCGGGCTCCCTGGTAGTAGTCCTCAGTCTCTAGGGTGGTCGCAGCTGTTTGCTTTTCATCCCAAGGACAAAATGAAGAGACGAACTCCGCACGGAACTCCGCATAGGATCGGAAACGGGGAACTCCGCCATAGGACTTGGGGTAATGCAGGGTACAGGCTGCAAAATGGGCAGCACGGCCCCCTTTCATGTACGACAGGGCCCAATTGATGCGAGTCTGTTCGTCCGGAAATGCCTTTGGGACGAGAGACATAAACAGATCGCAGGAGTTGATGAAGGCATGCCCTTTCTCCCTCTTGCCATCAAAGGAGTCAGGGGGCGCAGGACGCAGGCGATCTGTAGAGTGTGGGGAATGCTGCGCAGCAGCCGGAGTTGCTGGCACGGGGTTGGGGACACGATAAGCGGTATCTATGGCAAGCTGCTTGACGATGCGCCGGAGTTCGGCGACTGAATTTAGGACTTGGCCAATTTGGCCAGCTTGGGTCTGTAGTTGTCCCTTGACGGCAATGAGCCTCTGCCAGGCTTCCTGCTCAGGCTGTTCGACAGCAGGTGCCAGGGTAGGTACATCCAGTTCGGGGTCCATGACTACTGGACAAGGTAGGGGAAGTTCGGAGATGGAGGTAAGTGTTGATGCGAGGCTATCTGAACACTTGATGATGTTCTCGGGCGTCCCGGACCTTGTAAAGAGATTTGTTCTACTGTAAGGGCGACCCTTAAAGGCTTGTAGGCTCGTACAAGACTGGCAAAGGGGAAATCCAAAGTATATTAGACAGGGTATGTAGATACTGGGAACGACGCACCTGGCAAAGGGGAAATCCAAAGAGAACAAATCTAAGGATCCCTCTGCCAGGTGTGTCCTGTATATATGATCTGGTGGCTGATAAACTGTATAGTTATAGACCCCCTATACTGTGGAGTGGAGGCGAAATGATGAGCCGACGCACATGGCATTCCGAGGGCCGAAGTCCGGAGTCTGACGAAACAGGACATCGGAGTTGGTGGCAGGGAAAGGCCGGCGGAGTTGGCGATGTCCGGAGATGTCGTACCTAGAAGTAAATATATGTAACGAGAGTAGGGAAAAAGGAATGGGATAATGGAATGAGATAGTGTCCCCTTACAATCTGCAGTTGCAGAAGAATATCAAAAAAATATTGATCATTTTTTCGTGGTCATTCCAATGACCTGTGCTGTTGATTCCAAGGTTACGTCAGGTCTGTGCAGTCGTCACCCCAGACTTATTATATCTCAAAGCTAAAATGGTTGGTTAGAACTGTTTGGGATGTCAAAAACACAGCTACGAAGTACGTGATATCATTCCTGTGTTAGTGTCAAAGCTAATTGAAATTCGCATTGTTATAGTGGGTATGTATTCTACTTGCACTTGAATATGGCTGATTGGTGACAAACTTTGAAGACGGAATGTGCGATTTTTTTATACCCTCCAGTGGAGATATTCTGACTTGAACTAGGCTCAAATGTTCCAAACTGACATTCATCAGTAAGACATACACCCTTTCTTACTAGTTTTACACTATTACTAAAGAGATTCATAGTCACCAAATGTGATGATCTTATTCGCGATGAAGTGGTTGCGTCTTACTCATTAGAAAATGAACCGGAGTTTGTACAGCTGAGAGACAGACTAGATCAAAGCTGTGTAGAGACGGAAATCGCGAAAGCTGAGGAGGCTCTGATGCTTCAAAGGAGGATAGGTGAAAAATTTTGCCAGCTCTATCATTCAGTAGTAGTGCTGATATATATCTATTTTTAAGAATGGGAAGATAGAACAGCCGCTTTGAAAACTTCTTTTCCAAAAGTTGAGGAGGTTCCAATGAAGCAGACCCTCTTTGATGAAAGCAAACCTAGCTACATCCCTGCTGAACAACATGGGCAAGTCTGCTCGAGCTACTGAGATCGTACCTTGTAGTCACTGACACATCACTTCAGATATGTCCAAACCTCAGATGATGGCGAAATCAGTATGGATGATCCCGAGTCTCATGCCGATGAGTTCAACATCTTACGAGTGCTAACGGCGAAAAGAAAAACCACGCAAGATTACGAGACAGAACAACGAAGATTGGAATATGGATTGCGAGCATATTGTGCTCAATACAGATCAAAGGTATCATAAAAACGTCTTCTCGGAAAAGCTAATCATGATTCTCGACAGGACATGTCTGATGTACTTTTAGATAGGTTCACCGAAGAATTAGACGATGATGAGTGTAAGTATACCCAACATCTGAACGGGGCCAGTGCAATCTGATTTTTGAAGAACTCGATTTCTAGCTGTATCGGAAACGGGTGAGCTGCTTTTGACTATCTTAATGCTGATACTGATAGCCAGTCCATAGTGACTCAAGCCTTCACCGTCTTTACAGTTGGCACACGAGACTACCTCATAATCAATAGTCAGCCCTGATGCCAAATTGTTGAATTGATCTCAACTGATGAGAAACAGAACGAATAACAGGAGACGTGGTTTGCTTTCTAGATGCGGCTGCTACCCAGATTCCGGCTGTACAGGAGCACTGTTGTGGGTTGCCACTCCGTGCACGGCAAGAATTCGTGCAACGCGCTTTTGTAGATTTCAAACGCGTTGCACGCTCAATGAGTCATGCTGTTGCGAGTTACGAAAAGGATGAGGCTGATTGTCGTTCTCTGGCCACTACTTGGGGATCGGGGACAACCTTGGAACGAAGGCTTCTTGAGGCAAGCTAACAAATCATACCTAAATTTGGCCCATCGTTGATACAGTCTGCAGGATTTGAAAGGTACCCGCGAAAATATGGTGACAAGGCTTAAAAACCACTTCAAAGAAGGGTTGATGGCTACATGCTCCTCGGCTGCCAATCTGGTCAGCCATGTTCATGTCCATATGTGACACACTTACAGGACAACCAAATCAGGCCATAGAGGAGGCATTATTGACAACTGAGCGGCTAATGGCATCTTTGAGTTGGCAACGGCTTCGTGCAAGTACGTGAATGATTGTTGTTGCTCTAGACAGAGGTCTAATGCCTGTTACTCTGCATAGCTTTCCGCAGGCTAGGAGTGTTCCAGGATGAGGATATCAACAGTGAACTTACGAGGCCATTTCTCTCGACCATTTTGGATTCTTGGCGGGCAACACTTGATAAGGATGTCTTCCCGGAGATAAGCGAAGATCTGTGTAAAGTTATTCAAGATCTTCTCGACCAGGTGGTGGATCAATGCCTTTCCACCTCGTTCAAGGAGATCGCACGAGATCGGGCTGCGTTTGCCTTGAAAGAGGCCGCATCCACTCTACATGCTTTACACCTTCGTATCAAACTAAAGTTGGACCGGGATCAGAAGGCTATTTCTCGCTCCATAATAACATGTGTCCAGGAAAAGCTTGAAGCCTGCTATGAAGCAGTACTCGAGATTCGAGGGAAGGGCAGTGCACAAGGACAAAAGGTGATCATGGATTTTCTCAAGCTTGATGTCTGCTGCCGATCACCAATACCGCTAGGACTATTTCATTGACTTTATGGAGGAAAACAAAGAAAGAGTATTCGAGGGTCTTGCTGAATACACCCTGCAAGGTTTGGACACCCTCGCGCAGTCAGTGTGGGAAACTGTGCACAGCAGCCTACCCGCATTGGCAGAGAAGGTATGAGCTGTCTTGATCTAGTCATTGTATATGTAAAACTGAGCAATTCCCCAAGGTTCACTACGAGATGTCATTGTTGTGGGAAGAAGAGGTAAGGACAAAAGAGACTATCAGGCTACAGGAATGGATCGAAGAAATATCTGAGGAGCTGGAGGGTCAGCATGCGAGGACGTTGACGTGGAGCTTGGAGCAAAATTAGGTTGTGTGGTAAACATTTGCCAGATCATTTGGTGTGGGCGTGCGCATCCTGGGGCGCGACCAATTATGCGAGGTACCTTAAATATTGGGTAGCCCTCGGGAAAGTAAATGGATCTTGTCCTGGTGATTTGCAAAATACGACAACTGAAAACAGCATAGGCTTATCGAGGCAAAGTCCTGTCGGGTGGTGTATACGAAATGCTCAAAATGCAACAACCCCGGCTAAGCTTTCTCAGAGATCCCGAATACATTCTTGGTGTTTCTTCACTACGCCGGCGTGAAGAAGGTGAGCTTCGCGATGCGTTCCATCACGTGCCAATAGCGTTCCTTGAACTGTGCTGGCTTGAATGTTAACCAACAGGTTATAGCACTGCTGCGCGCTGTTGTCTCTCCATTGCTCACAAACCCCAGGAATGTCGTTGGCCAAGCTCACTTCAATATCAACCCTAACGCTGTCGCTACTACTTGAGCGGCAGCGACTTCACACACTTCCTTCGTTCTCAGCGACTTCCGATCCTAATGCAGCGAAACCGCCGTCATTGCACCTCCCTCAGATAATCAAGAACCTTAATCGACTAAGAAGTGGGGTGACTGAACTGGAGGCGAAGGAAGGGCGCTCAGAGGCAGTCGTTCTACTGCGGAATCAGTATGAACGCATGCGCACAATGCTCGGCGAAGACAGTGGTGCTGTGCAGAGGTACGTATCGTTATGTTGATTTGGAGGTGGTGACACTATACGACGAAACTGTTGGTACCTATAGCTTGGATTCGGAGCCTGAGCACCCCGCTTCTTCGTCGTCTTCGCCGTCTCCCTCACCTCCCTCATCTCTGGCCCCCACACCTCCTCCGAAACCGCCGGCAAAGGACACCGAGCCCGTTTATTCTCCATACACCGACGACCCAGAGGCTGGCTATCAGGAAAATGGGATCATGCTCCAGACGCAACGACGGATGATGGACGGTTCGTCGTTCTTTTTCGTCGCCTAACAGAATTGCATGTCTGACCATGGTACAGAACAAGACAACCAGCTAGACATGCTGTCCCACTCTATAACCCGGCAGCACCATATTTCATTACAGATTAACGATGAGCTTGACGTCCACACTGGTCTGCTGGAGGAACTCGACACTGAACTGGATCGGACGGAGAGCCGGCTTACAGGCGCACGACGGCGGTTGGACCGGGTTGTCAGAGGAGCGAAGAATAACGGTCGGTCTTACTGTATCTCCCTTAAACGGCGATGTCCTCTAACGTGAGACACGCGAATATCTGTCAGGTTCCACTGTTACGATCGGTCTTCTCATCTTCGTGTTGCTCATCCTCATCATCATCTTTAAGACCTAGATAAACCCAACATCTGCATCCACCCATATCGGCATATATTCTCTTTCGGAACCATCTTCACCTGTAATTTATACGCGTCGAGCCTTGGACAGGGCATTTTCACGGACGGCCACATATTATGATGATATCATTATTCTGCTTGGTCTGCTGAGCTCATACGTGGTGTTTGACTTGATTCCAGGATATCTGTCAATGATATTGAGAGCCCCTAAGACACTTCTAGCTGGCATGACCCGCACACCCTTTCTATATCGTGTTTCTCCAACACCATTCAAGCTGTCACGCCCAAAACACTCCAAACTGCTTTGCCTAGAACCGCAACACCATCGTTCCTCCAATTCTTCCGCCGCTCAGCATCCGCTGCAACCTCCGCACTGATTATTCCGGACTTTGCGCGGACTTCGACGATGCCGCTGACAATGCCCTCGTCGAACTCGGGGTGTCCTTGTACGGTGATAATATGAACATTCGCCAGATTCTGCTCTTCAGGCGCCGTGCCAGACGCAAAGCGAACCATGCCTTGATTATGCGAGACTGATGTTGAACCTAGTAGTTGCAACGTCGGCGGGACCACAGGAACATGGTCCCGGTGCATTTGTTGAATATTCTGCATTTTTAAGCTGAGTCCACCTATATTTGAAACGACTTCGTCAGCGCTTACCAAACTTTCGGCTCCAAATAGTCGCCTGCCGAGGTCTGTCAGGTCGATTGGCGTCGGACCAACCTCCCACACCCCATTATTAGGTACCACCTCGCCTCCCAAAGCCCGCGCCACTATCTGATGCCCAAAGCATATGCCTTGGAGGACATTATTAGCTTGCGAGGTACCGGGTATACGTTCTGTTAATATCCTAGCTCACCGATGATCTTGATGTGGGGTTTCTCATTCACGACCCGGGAGGTGAACGCGACTAGCTTGTTTATCCACTCCAAGTCCTCGTATGCCGATGCCGCTAGAATGCCAGAGCTCCAGATTAATCGCAAGATGCATCGAGCACCTCAACCGTACCCGGGTAAGCTTACCTGAACCAGTGTACAATATCCCGTCGTATGAATCGAGCTGGTCGTCTGCCGGATATTCCATCTTGACAACATCGTACGGATTGACCGTGAATTCGACATCTTTTGGAAGCGAGCTTCTGAGGAACTTCGTAAAGACGACACCGTAGTCGCCGTAGGTTCCCAGGAGGTTCTCTGGAAGGCTCCCACTTATAAGGAGTGCGATGTTCTTAGACATGAAGTTGGTCGGGGTTGCTTGCCGGCGGGAGACCATGCGGCAACTTATCGGGCCGTGAATGGCCCGGCTGTTACCGGGGTTATTCTAGCCTTCAGTCGCCCGTGTTTCCAGAACACTGGCCCGAATGAGTCAATCTACCGCACTATCTACCTCTACATATGGCTCGACTCCAGGAGGAGTCGGATAGGTATTAGAGCTTGAAGCCCCAACTTCATGTCATATTGATTATCGTCAAATTCAATCATCATGATTGCCAGTTATAAAGGTTGCCATTGATTAAAAAAGACCATCCTCACACCGTTTGTGCAATGATCTCGCGGTATGGTCAAACTGCAATGAAGATAGGCTGCTACAGCAGGCATGGGAGCCTTATGGACATCCATGAAGTCAGTGCGGCAAGGTACCAGACTTTCAGGCACACATACTCAGAATAGACATTTATTGATTGGGTCATCGGAGTTTGAAAAGGGCATGTGAGTGAATTTGGGTCTTGAGTGTTGAATACAACGCGCGACATTTCTGCTGCTACGCCACTTCTCCTACGCCATGGACGACGGCGACCCCGAGGGTCTGCACACCGCCCTCCACAGCGATCCACGCCTCGTTGTGGCTACAGCCCTGGCTACCCTAGTCATCGCTGGTTCAGCTTTTATTTGGCGGTCAAACCCGAGGCACATTGTTGGAAATTCGCACAACCAACTGGGTGAGAGTGCTCCCAAGGACCCTGACTCCACAGTGACAACCGACCATGAACCTCCAGGTCCAGAGACATCCAAGTCTGCGGGCTCGAGTTCAAAGAGTCCCACTGCTGGCACGGCGATCATTGTCCGAGACGAGCTTGGCGACGAAAGCGAAACGAAGGAGCTGAAAGTCGCGCGGTCTAAGGAGAGGCGGCGTCGGGGGAAGGATCCCTTAAAAGATATTTTGAAAAACGTCAAGAAAACGAAAGTACTGGCGAAACCCACCAGGACTGGAGATCCTGAAGACGGTGGAGCCGGTCAGGCCGACACCCTGCCCAGAATCAACGAAGTAACCCGTCACTCCCGAAAAGCATCTAATGCGACTTCTTCACGATCCTTTTCATCTACTTCCAACCATCGATCACCCCTCCCCAGTCAAGACCGGGTAAGCTCCTACCCAAGCTCTAACCAAGGCAGCCACACAGGCGACGGCGACGATGAAGACGAAGAAGATACACCCCCAGCTGCATCTTCCTCGATGCCGAATATATTTGACTCGCTCCCTAGCGATCCCCAACCACCGTCGTCGTCGCTTTCGCCACCCAATTCCCATGCGTCTCAAACCTCTTCGTTGACACTGGAATCCGACCCATCGATTCCTTCACGGGCAACCGTTTCCCCGAATATTCCCCTCTCCTCTTCCTCGTCCACGTCCCAGTCTACGTCCACGCATTCCTCTGACTCTGTCATAACTCCGAACACCTCCCCGACGTTATCCCAGTCTGGAAAGACGCCTACCCTAGCCCAGGTGGACATGGCACCACATGCCCAAACCAAGTCTATAGTGGGTTCTGCCAGTTCACCCGCCGTGCATCAAACGCAGAAGCCCTTGGGCCCATGGGATTGGGATGATGCTGGTCCTCCTGCCACGTCTGATGGCATGTATCGGAAACCCCCTCGATTCCGGTCGAAGTCACGAGGTTCGGGGTCCATATCGATGTCACCTTCGATTCCTGTGTCTGTCCCGATGGATAATTATTCTTCTGATCTTGCAACTTCCCCGCCACGTGTTAGCTCTCCGGCAAGGTCCACAATACTTTCATTAGGATCCGTTGGGCTACACGATGATTTGAACCATTCTTTCACCTTCCCGTCGGACACGTCTGCGAAGCGTTCGTCTGATCCACCGACACCAGGACCCAGCCAGGGAGGGAATAATACCAACTTCAATGGGAATAACACCGGGAACGGTAATGCCAACACCCCTCGGCGCGCGCCAACTCCTCGTCGGCCACCCACCCCGTTGTCTGGGACGGGTACTCCACCTCCATCCCTGTCAACCCAGACTCAGCTGGCGTCCTTGAGGGGCGCATTAGAGGCTGCGCGTCTGAGAGAAGAAAAAACAAAAGTCGATATAGAAAGGTATTCAAAAGAGTTGGAAATGATGTGTTGGGAGAGCGCTGCCTGGAGACGCAGGGAGGCGGAGGTATGAGCTTCTCTCAATTTATTAGTTCTATTCTGTTGATATTTTGCCACCAGCTTCAAGCTCAAGTCCACCACTTGGTGCATCAGCTACAAACATACACAGCCCTTTTTACATCGATGCCCGGACAACCTTCTCCACTACCCCAACACCCTATGCCGCCAGGTGCTAACCCGAACCCGACCTCCAACCCAGCCCCAAATGGATATCAATTTTCGCCCCCGTCTTCGAATCCTCACTCCCCTCCTCCCCTCCTCCAAATCCCTTCCGCACAAATGCTCCTCAGAAACGGCCTTCTGTCCTCTCCGTCCATACTTTCTCCAATGTCCATGGCGATGGCCCACACGAGTCCGCATTCGCCTTTCTACCCTTACCCGACACACTCCCCTCACCCGTACCCGATCCCTCAGCAGCAGCAGCAAGCCCAGTCACCACTCCAACAATCGAACAACGCGTTCTCCATGATGTTTCCACACCCAGTGAATACAAATGGTGGTACTGGCAGCGGGCCATCGTCAGTTGCCGGGTCTTCCTCGGGAGGATCACACTCACCTGATCTCGCGGGGCCCTCATCGACTCCCCCTCCCACGTCGTCAGACCGTGGGAGAAGACTCACGCGCACACGCACGCAGACAGCTGGCCCAAGGATTGGTGAACGTGGAGGCGGAAACGCGTGGGATGGCGAGGGGAGTGAGAACTGGCATGTGGGTGACGATGATGTCCTTGCAGACGACGGGGAGGACCCCTACAGCGACGAGGACGACGAAGAAGGAAGCGTCAATGAGGTGCTGGTGGATGCTATTCTTAAACGGCCGGCAAGCATCAGGGGCCTGTCCAGAAAGGGGAAGTTTAAAGAGAAGGCCGATAAGGATAAGGAGGTGCAGCACACGGAGTTCACGTTCCCATCCCTCTCAGATTTTGGGAACGTGAATCGGATATACAGCGTGCCTATGGAGACTCCGGTCGAGGGGGGGCTCCCAGATGATAACGCGAACGACGAAACTTTACAACTCAGACAGGCTGGAGAAGTGACGGAGACCCCTCAGCCAGCGCGAGCCGACCAACCTGACCTAACCGCTGCTGACCTCCAGCAGGATATACCTAGCTGAGGCGGCTTTACTTCTCATCTTTCGGGTTTCATTTTCCCTCTCGCCTCCGGGTTTTGTCCTCCTTTTCTTTTCTCAAGAGATCTGCCGCATCGCATATTCACGCACACCAGACCATTAAATATTCAATATCGTTATCGCATGTCTTGACTGCACGTAGGAATTTAGTCGCCCACCCGCGTTTTGTCCATCATATTTTTCTCCTGGATTGATCCTTCAACGCTCTCTCGGAGCCATTCTTTACATTTCGTACCATACCACCCCCAGGCCTCATTTATCTACCCACACAGGGGCCTTGCAGATACAATACAGACGAACTCAGCGTATATTCCTTCATAACCAGTCAGTGAATGAAATAAGGTGTTGCCAAGAGATGATTGTGTGAACATACATTATCGACGCGATGGTGCGCGATGGTAAGGCGTTACTCACTGGATATCTTTACGAGGTGTTCGAGGTATATGATCAGCCTCTGCGCATTCCACCACAACCACTGACACAGACGATGCCAAGAGTCACGCCACCGTGAAATTTCACATATGTAAACTAATCTATGAGATTCTGTATATCACAGCGACCATGGTTTACATGTGTCCATGAGTGTACATAGATGCTATGTATATGGTTACGGACGGCGCTTGTTCTTGTTCGGGACCACTGCGGGTTAACTAACTATCCATCTATCTATCCACTTTTGACCAAAGAACCTGCGCTGTTTTTGTCAGGCGGCATCACACTTCGACCTGGATTGCTTTCGAAGCCTTGCTCAGGCGCCGCGTCGACATGGTTCATCTTTCCGGGAAGTTATCGATCACTGTCTTTACTCAGTACACTCCAGAACATAAACAAGACGTTACATTCTTCACGATAAGTATAAATTGTAATCCAGATACAATGCTCCTGGTACACAGGTTGCTGATGTTACACGTCAAATTTAGTAGATGAAGCAGAAGGGTGGTCCGAATCGGCAGGTTTGTCGCCAAAATCCGAGGTCCCTCGTGCGGCATTGAACGAACTCAGCTCTACGGGTTTTGACCTGTGTACGTCGAGTGTCCTCGCACTGCTGAAGCCAGACGTTCGTAATGTCGAAACTTGGCCAAAGTCCTCCGTGCGGCCATTCGCAGAGGTTAGACCAAGACCGATCCGTACAATGACCATGGAGAAAACGAGACCCTAGATGCCACAAATTGAGGATACTTCTGGTACGCCACGCTTAAGTTGCATTACTTACAACGATTGGAGAAACCTGATAAATTGGCCGTCTGGTTAGCACTGATAGCCATGACTGAATGAGTACTCTTACCGCGTCTAGGAGGACGTACTGGAACCATGACTTTGTTTTGTATAGTATAAGCAAAGTGGTGAGGGTTGCGGAGTATATGGCACCAGATTCAATGACGAGGAGCATGATTGGGCGTAAACTATGCTCTGAAAATGATATAGACCTGCGGTTGATATACCAAATGCGATACGCTACCAGAGCTGGTCAGGCGCTTGTTTAGCCCTGATACACATACAAAATTCCAATAGGTTTGAACATACCGGTACAGATAATGTTGGTGGCGAGGGTCATGGAGAAGAATGCGACGATCCATTGCGAGAGCTGGACTACAAAGATCTCTGCTTTAGGGACTACCTTTGCGAAAGAATACAAGATTCCGCCTCCCGTCACTAATCGAGGAAATGGGAAATAAAAGCTCAGTCAGCAGACGGAGTTCTGATAGCAGCAAGCGTACCTGCGCTTCCAAAAAGAAGAAGTATGGGAAAGGCCACGACTGAGAAGTTATTTCCCCAAACCAGGTAACAACGCAATAGCTATACATAGTTTCCATCAAGACTTCCTTTTGTCGCAGAAGAATGATGCAATGACAAACCACAACACTGTCCCCGACCAATGTCTGCGCGACGTAGATTGTACTGCCGAATAATTGCGTGAACTCGGATAGTTGATTGAAGAACGCTCCGGGCCCTCCTGGCTCATCCTTGAATATAACGAACGCCTTGATGATGCGGGTGTAATTAACACCAATATGCTACAAACCCAAACGTCAGGAGCTGGGAAGAATGACTAGATAGGATCATACCATAGTTGCGAATACAAACATCGTAATGGCGATGCCAAGCATAGTCTTGTTGATGGATTGGTCGCGGGGTCGTCTGCTAATGAGGACCCAGCAAGTGATGGCGAATATAACCGTATATGCACCTGAAATTAGGGATTAAGCGACATTGAGCTATGAGGTCTGCAATGAACAAGCCCCAATTACCATAAAGAAGGGTCTGGATGAAAATTGAGATAAGTTTAGACTGAACAGAGCATATTAATGAGGTGGTTCAGCGTTCGGTGGCATTCAAAGAGACGTACCTCTTCGGCAGTGATGGCCATGGCTACTGGAGGGACTGCAGAAAGGACAACTCGAAGAATACCAGGTATCAGCCTTATAAGATGAGCTTCACACTAGTCCAGACGCCTCGAAAGTTGGAAACGATATTGATGGATCAATCAACCAGGACCTGCGAAGTGCACACCGTCCAGAAAAAGTGCGAAAGACATCAGAGCGCGAAATCGGCAGTTGTTGATAAAATGAGTGTTTGGGCGTGGGGGTACGTATACTGAACGGAAACCTGGACCATACACAGCTAGTTTGATTTTTGCCTTGAAAGCATGATACTGATCCCTGGTGTACTCGTGCAGAAGCGAAAAACGATGGTGGAGTGTGGGCGGAATCATCCTCCAAACGGAAGTGTGGTAAAAGCCGTCTGTGATGATCGACGCCCAGCAATGTCTTCGTGCGAAGGGCGTTTCCAATGAAGGTAACTATGGCTGCGAATACTTGGACCAAGCTAGAGGCGCCCAAGTGTCGCCGCAGAATCAAAGCACTCATGATGTTTGGTGAAGTGAACTGTGTGATCTTTATTGGAACCATCGTGCGAGAAACAGTCCTCAAGGAAGAAACTGCGGGCAGTGGCAGTCTTCAAATTGTTCACGTTGAAACAAGGAGCTGCTGAGGCACGAGCGATATTCGTTCCTGTTGACGATGAAACCAGCAAGGTGCACCAGAGAGCAATGTATGCCTCGTGGTGTTGGTGAAATAGATCTGAAGTATTTGGGAGAAAGGTGAAATTTTCACGGCATGCTCATACGTGCGAGCACGTGTAGTTCGGACGACACACGAGCATGTTAGCCACGGCTCATCTTTTCCAGGAGAGGTTTAATAACATTGCGTACCCTTGGGAGTGGAATTGGGTATCGTGGAGTTTCACTTACCCCATTAGACAACTCCAACACCACAAATACTCACTTCCTCCGCGGAGGAGAGATTCATGGCACCTGTCCTGTCGACCTCATATAGGGCAGGCCGTCAGCACTAGAAGAAAGAGAAGAATTTAGAAAATCAGGCCGATGTGCCCGAAGAGGGACACGAACTCAACAATCAACAATCGGGGCATGCTAACATCTGATGTTGGTACAGGTCGAATAAGTCTGAGAACATCACCTGGCACCTTACACCCTACAGCCGCGGCAGCCGATCGTTCATGAGCGTTTCACAATACCACCCAGGATCATATCCCACCCCAGCTGTTCGTACGTCCACCCGAAACAGGATCCTCCAAGCTCAGGAGAATGGAATCCACACACACTATGATGCATCCCAGATTTCTCATGTAACTTGTCCAAAGTGTGCATATCGTCCGGCGTAAGCTCGATCAGCTAAATGCAACAGGTCAGTCAGCGCAGCGCATATTACGGGACGGGGTCCGACAGACCGAAATGTTCTCCTTGAGACGCTCCTTATTTTCCGTCTTTGGTATAACTGCTGTACCACGCTGAACACCCCAGCTAAGAAGAACCTGTGCTACGGTTATGCCCTTCGACCGTGCGACAGTAATGAGATCCTCGTTATCCGCGAGCTTATTTTTCCCAACAGGGGAGTATGCCGTAACGAGGATCTGATGCGCATTACAGAATGAGAGCAGAGAATGTTCAGGAAGGCAGGGATGAGCTTCGATTTGGTTCACAACAGGAATAATCCGAGCGTGCTCGAGGAGCATTGTCAAGTTCTTGATGCTGAAGTTGGATACGCCGATGCTGCGAGCTTTTCCTAAGGTCACGGATCCGTGATCAGCCTAGAGAGACAGCGTCAGGACAAGAATAAAATATACCCGAGTCAAGGAGTTTCTCCATATCTGTCCAGGTCTCGACAAAAGTTGGACTCTCTTCCGGCGGTATAGCTTCACCTATTTTTCTTGTTAATACAGCGCCTTCCGATAGAGCGGTGGCTAACCTGATTCCCGCAATGCCTGAGGCCAATGCATTAAATATAGATCGACATATTCAACATCGAGTTTCCGCAGGCTGCGATCAAGGGCAGCGGAGACCCTGCCGTGGTCATGGCCGCTATCAGAAGAGGATATCACAATCATTACAGGTGTTGCTGCTAGCTTCCGAACAAGACATACGCAAGCTTGGTGGTGATGAATATTTCTTCACGGGGTACTCCGGATTCTCGAATGGCTCTGCCAACGGATTCTTCGTCTCCTGATGCAGAAAAATATTATCATCCCGTCATTTTACCCTGATGGCATGCGGATGGTATCTGGCGACGAACCATACATTGCCGCCTACGCACGTTAACTTTAGATCGAACATTTATGGGGCGCTGCTTTGACATACTGTATCGATATGCCGATACCCAATCTCCAGAGCATCCTTAATCATCTGGACAACATGTTCACCCTCCCCGACGCGGCCCATCCAACATCTATGAAGATAATTGTCAGTCCAGCGCTATGACGGAGTGGGAAAATCATGGGCATGCTGACCCGACGCCTACCGCAGGCATATATTGGCCATTGTTCAATGGAAATCGACGGGTATCGGGAGCCATTCTGTGATAAAGTGAGCCGCTATTGATTCTATCACGATTAGAATAGAGCTCTAGAAAATCGAGAGTTGCAAGAATGACTTGCCGCAGAGAACAGTAGCGTCTGCTAGATGCAAGCATTGGGATAACTATTAACTCACCTGGAAGTACTGAAGAAGGACCAAGCGAGAGACTGGTATAGATACTCCTTGAGACGGATGAGCTTTGTAAGTGCGCTACAAGGTAAAACTGTACAGTCTGCTCCACGGTCATGAGTCCTCGAGAACGTCACGCGGGGTAAAGCTTAAAGCTTAAAGATTCAAGTATGGAGATAAGAGAGTAGGCCATATGAGGGTATGAAGCTCGAGGTCGCTGACTGACATATCCGTCACAAACCCACATTCGGCCATCAGCAAGCTCGCGATCTCGATAAGATTACATTCCTCGCTTCCCATCTCAGCCAGCAACGACTTTTCTCATGAACAACGCAGAAGACGCCAACCGAAGAAGATATATATACGTACGGACTAGATTTGACCCCGTAACTGATGTTTATGTGATCTTCGGGTGGGAAGATCCGCGCATGTACAACTTAAGGCTTTCACAACCAACAGTCGAACAACACTTTCTTTGGGCCTGCCATGTCTGACGCTTCAAAGAAACAGCCAACGATACTCGAGACCATCTACGCGCAACGCGCCAAAGATGTAGAGCTCGCCAAGTCCACGCCAGGAACAACTTTTGAGGACATTGCCGCTCTCCTCGCAATGCACCTCGCACCACCGCTTATACCCCTTGTCAAACGCTTGAAACGCAATCCCTCCAGTGGCACCACCAGCCCCTCCCCGTCTCTCATGGCAGAGATCAAACGCGCCAGTCCTTCCAAGGGCCCAATCGCTATGACCACGAACGCAGCGGCGCAGGCACTCACATACGCCCTGTCAGGCGCCTCAGTCATCTCGGTGCTCACAGAGCCGACCTGGTTCAAGGGCTCTCTCCTCGACATGCGTCTCGCGCGCCAGGCGATCGACGCCCTCCCCGATCGACCTGCGATCTTGCGCAAAGAGTTTATCCTCGACGAGTATCAGATTGCCGAAGCGCGATTGCACGGCGCCGATACTGTGCTCCTGATCGTCGCGATGCTGTCCCCGGATCGGCTCCAAGCCCTCTACGCCTACTCCTTGTCGCTCGGCATGGAGCCCCTGGTAGAGGTAAATAATGCACGGGAGATGAATCTCGCATTGGAACTCGGAGCGAAGGTGATCGGCGTGAATAACCGAAATCTCCACGATTTCCAGGTGGACATGGGGACGACGAGCCGCCTTGTTGAGATGGTGCGCGAACGCGACGTCATTCTGTGCGCGCTCAGTGGGATCTCGAATCCTAAGGATGTACAGGTGTACAAGGAGCAGGGGGTGCGTGCGGTCCTGATAGGGGAGGCATTGATGAGGGCGCATGACACCAGTAAATTCATACGAGAGTTGCTGCAGTGGCCAGAGCCCGAGTCAGAAAAGAAGGAGAAAACATGGGTTATGGTCTCAGGCGTGAAAGAAGTTGAGGAGGCGAAATGCCTCGCAAAGGCCGGCGCCGATCTCATTGGGTTCAACTTTGACTCCAGTAACGTCCGTAACATCACCCTTGAGGCTGCGGCGCAAATATCCGACAGTATCCGTGCCTATCGTTCCTCCTCCCCACCGACGCCTCCCACAGCAGCTGCTCTCCGACCTTCGCCCTGGCTCACAGCACAAAAGCGCAATCTGCAATCTACAGGGGTTCGACCGCTTGTGGTGGGAACCTTCCGAAACTCTAGTCTGTCCGATATACTTCGTGCGGCGGCCACCGCGAAACTCGATCTGGTGCAGGTGGACGAAAGCGTACCCGCTGGTTGGATCAAGCACATCCCCGTGCCCGTGATACGCCGATTCCGGATCGACGACACAGTCGACCTCGCTCGACCAGGACTACATTCATTTGCTCTAGTCGAGCTGGGCGTATCTGGAGAAAACGGGAACATTTTCCAGAAAGCCGCAGCAATAGTCCAGGCTGGGGAGGCGGAAAAGTGGGCGACACCAATAATCTTAAGTGGTGGCTTGACGACGAAGAATATCGATGAGGCACTTCAAGCGGTGGCTCCCTGGGCCGTTGAGGTTGCGCTCGAGGAGAATCTGGTGGCTGGCGTAGACAGTGTGTGCGAATTTATCGCGGCAGTCAGGAATGCGTAGGTCTCATCGACCAGCGTAATTTGGATGTTCGTCCAGTTATCCTACTTCTATGCACAGTGTTACTCACCAGGTTGCTTGTTGCATTTTGGCACGGTTCATACGGGAATGAGTGAGAAGAGAATTATATATATGGAAAGAAATGAATTACATCGCAATCAAGTCGGCCGTAAAAGATCCATATAATCCGCCTAGATAGAAATCATTTATCTGGACCTGCTACAGACTTTTGTTGCTGCGCTAGCATCCGTCTGCAAACTGATGATGAGCACACGTCAGTATCCACAAAAAAGCACAGAAACGCACTGCCGTGCAGCTAAAATCATCTGCGCCTTCCTCTCCCTGAGACTAGCTTCCCGCTTTTCGGCACTATCCTCCCAAACCGCCTTTCCCCCTATATGCTCCTCCACGATGGGCTCTGCCTGGGCGACACGGTCTTGTAGATTGTACCGCGCTATCAGAGATTCGGCTGACTTCTTCTCTGCTCCGGGACCAGCTGCACCGGCAGGGGGTCGATTTGTGTTTGATGCGTTGGCGTCGCGGGGAAAGAGGGTATAATAAGCGGGAGGAGGCTGTTTTGGGAACGCGATGTTAGCGAACGATTCAAAGGATCTCACGGAGAACGAAGAACGTACCGCGTCAAGAAACCCTCTCTCTAGTATCTTGTTTGACGTCAACTCAACACTGCCAGTGCGCAATAGGTCGTAGCGGACGTTGTCCCTGATGGTCCGGTAAGCACAAGTGGCCCACCCTGCCTATATTCAATCAGCAGACTCACACAGGGATGTCGGGAAACATATTTGCTATTGTATCGATCTGTATAAGCGCCAACTGTGTTAGAAAAACTTAAGAATTTGGATCCTTTCTGCCACACACCATGACTTGCGTAACGGGTTTGGGTCTGAAGCCAAGGGTATCTGTCGCCGATCGCCGTTCGACTGTGTCACCACCTGCAGAAAAACAGCAGGTAATAATGCAGAGTCAGAGGACACGGTTCGTAAGATGATTGGTGTATAGAGACTTGCCCGAGGTTGCCCATCGGAAAATGAAGACTATGACGGCGAATGCGACGAGAACATTGACGACTTCCCCCATGCAGAACCTTTGAGGTGTGGCTGAGTGCAGTGAAAATAGTAGACTGCGATTCGGAGGAAGATAATTAAGTTCCGAGCAAACTTCCGAGCGTGCTGACACTCTGACAGTGATAGAATTAGAAAGGAATTGGTGTATTTATTAATCACGTGTTCCGTATTGGGGCGGCACGATGACTTGATCCGGAATCGGCTTCGGCGGAGGCATTGGGCGAGCTTCTCTTACAAGCCCATCTGTGACCATACAATCCATCAGAAACCAAGCAGCAATTTTCGTTCCCCAGCAAGTCAGTAAAAACTTTACATTGGGTCTTTAAAGACGCCCAGGACATGACCGATCATTCTGCCACCCTGAGCAGGTCTCGGCAGATCTAGAGGATGTAGAAATTTCTTCCAGTCCACCGACCCGCAGCTCAAATTTATCACCGTAACCGTGACGAAGTTATAAATGCTAACATGATCCCTGTATCACTGCAGGACTGGGGTACAATTCATGATCAATCACCTTTTTGCTTGAAATGTAATTCCGGACTTGGGCGACGACAACAGCGGCTCAATGAACAATTACACCCGAGCGTTCGATGGCACGTAAACGACGGTTAAAGGACGACATAGAAGATAGCTTCCCACTTACTAGCCGTCCGCCTACGACCCACAAGAACGAGAAAGGTAGGCGACACAAGCTGCTGCACATGAACCCTGCCCGCCAACAATCGTAAGCACCTCGTTCATTATTTCCGCCGCAACTCTTTGATCAAGTCAGACGCCCTCTCGGCGATGATGTAAACGGGGGCTTGTGTATGCCCGGAGGGTCCGTATAGCCAGCGAGAAGGTGTTATGAGTATATGACGAGAGAAACAGGCAAGCAATCCAGGGGCTTACCATGACAGAAGCATCTACAATGTGAAGGCCCGACGCGCACTTTACGCGCAGGTCTGGGTCAACTACTCCGTACTTCGCATTTGGTACATACATAGCTGCTGTTCCAACAGGGTGTCCGCTGCCGGATGCTTGCTCTAGGATAAATCAGTCTAACTCTGCAGCAGTAGTCGCATTCTGAAGACCACCAGTGGGTCCGATTGCATAGTCTTTCCACACCGGAGCAGCTAAGAAACGGATGGAAGCTTTAACTGCCTCATGTAGGGCGAACATGTCGGACAGTCGTCAAGAGTCCAAGATCGATGAGCGGGTTGTCGCGAATTGAAATTTGGAAGTTAAGGGTGCAATGAAAGCATTTTACCTATAACCCAGGAAACTTACAGCACATGTATGAATGCCGATCGACTCAGTCAGCTGTAAGCTCATTCTCTGAGACAAGACTTGGGACTTCGCGTGCAAATTGCCGCATTGCCGCATAGCCCGTGTTTTTGATGATCGCCCGTGAATGTTGGGTCTCGCATGGCGTTTTCCTGCCCTGGAAGCTAGGTACCTCAAATCTGGATAAGCAATAGTATAACCGTCAAATACAGAAAGTACAAGGTTAGGCGAGGTCCGCGAGGTAGGAAAGCACCTAATAAGAATCTGCGAAGACAGTAATCATCATCAATCCTGAAAACGTTTTTCCACGGGACTCACAAATTACGAGAATCTACGATGCTGCCTTGACGCTGTTGAGGCGCACCACCAGGGGCAGAAGTGACACGTTTTCGCTCGAAGCGTAGAACTGTACGCAGTCCAAATGCACCTAGAAGGAAGAATGGCCGGTTAAGCAAAATTACAAGAATTCGAGCCTTAAGAGGGACGTTAATTACCTGGAACCTATATTATGGAGTGATACAGTCAGATAAGAGGAGGAGAAAGCTTTGACAAGCTGACCAGTGGTTGAAGTTCGTCTCGAACTTGCCCAGAATATCCCATCGCTTCGCCATACCAAGATCGCCTTCTGGCGTGTCAATAGCCGCAAACGCTTGGTTCGCTGATTTTGTGAAGGAGGACGCGTATAGTGCAAAAGTCGAGCATGTAACAATCAAGCGCGAATAAGCCTATCCAACGGTCATAACTACACTCGTAATGAAGGGTAAACGAAGAGATGCACGTACCTTGAGTAGCTTCGAACTCGTCAGCATACACTCCTTCAAACATGTATCCAAGAAGTCCACGTGATCCCTCAGAAGCTGGTCGACAGTCATCACTTTATCCAGTTTCACCTCCAGCGCGCGCCAATTGGGCTCGAGAACCTCGAACGTCGTGAATGCGAGGATCTGTTGGACGAACGATAGCATGCGCGCCCGAAGCAGACACACCCGTAACCGCCACTTGTTGAAATCTGGGTGCCCAGGAAAGGGTCGGCGCCATGGTGTTGTCTTCTGCTCTATCCACATAGCTGACAGAGACTGCTCAACATGTTTTAGGTGGAGGAGGAAGCGGAAAAGCAGTTGGTACCGCAGAATCGTCTTGCGAGATATAACGAGGGAGAGTGGGAATTTGACTGCATAGTCTAGGGCTAATGCATCGATGGCTTTCGAGAGAAGGGGGGAAAATACGTACATCAGCGTGCCAGGCGGCTAACAGATGATTACACAAGACATACCAAGCATGGCCTTCTTCTCGTCTTTCTCCTTCTCCTTCTTGTGCTCCTCGTGACCATGCCCTGGGTCATGCTCACCTTCCTCCCCACCAATCACCCCGCTGACGCTAACAACTTTGAGCAGGAACTCATACAAGCCGCTCTCTGCCATCGTCACCTTCACGTCCTCCCGGAACAGCACGTCTTCCCCTGAGGCACCGGTGTTGAACGCTAAATCTAGCAAACTCTGCAGCTTCACTATCGATACCGATTTCGAAGGTTTCCGTAGCTCAGGAGACGAGAGATCGAGGAAATGGGTAAGGAACGAGGACTGCGAAAGGAAGAAGTATCGCTTGAGGGATCGGAGGCGGGGTATTAGCTGTTGATCTCTTAGCAACAGTTGGAGGAGCGTTCGATTCGCATGCGAGTATGCGTCTTCAAGAAATTTATAGAATCTGTGATATTGAAACACGTTTGTTGGGGGTGGGCAGGGAAAGAGATGGACATTCTCACTTTTCATCGTCCATGGACAGATCGTCTCCATCAAGCTGAGCAGGACTATGCGTTACCTCAATCCCGCATTCCCGGATGACGTTGAGATATTTGCCTGCAAGTAGGATTTTGTGCTTCCACCCTTCCAGCAAAGGGGGTACACAAGCGCCTCCAGGCAGGCGGCCACCCACCGCTCTAGGTGGGGGTACGCCTGCTTGTTGTTGCTTTGAGGGCGAACCCAATGTCGATCCATCACGAAGCTTGTCAATGTTTAGCGCGAAGAAGATATCACAAGGGTGATGGCATACCGTATACCTGCGCTCCCAATATTCGTCTGTGTAGTCCATCTCAAGAATGCCCCTGTTGATGAATTTGCTTTCCTTCAAGAGAAGCTCCCCGTAAGGATCGTCCAGTCGCCCTGTCGTAATCCAGACCCTGAGCATTGTCACATATGGCTTCCCAGCAGCCTTCAAAAGAGTACCATAGACTGTATTGGCAGTGGGATCCCCTGACATATTCTGCATCCTCTCGTAAATGATGGTGATTACCTCTCCACCTTTCACAGGAATGCCACTCCCACCAGTGACGTCAATGTCGTTCTTATTGATTTCGGAAAGGACAGCCTTGAGTTTGGCGCCGCCAAGTCCCAGGGCCTCGTTTCTAGCTTCCTCCTCCGCGTCAGAAGTAGAGGGTGATTCCGAAGATTCGGACTCATTCGAAGGGTCGTCGGCGGTGCCGAGTTCCAGAACGAGCTGGTATATCAGCGAGAGTGTGTGTACTGTCGGATGAACGTAGAACCAAAGCTTCTGCAGCGAGAAGTCTGGGGATGAGTTGAAAGCGTGTTCGAGCTGGGATAAAAGAGTTTGATAGTCCTACCAGGCAGGTTAGTAGGTAGCAGTCTCAGCAGTTTCGTACTGACCTTGAGCATTTCCCTGATGGAAGCACATAGTGCATGATTCACTAAGCCGAAATCGAGGTGACTTCTAAGCTCGATGAAGGACGAGATCGCCGTGTAGTACGTTCCCAGAGGCAAGATGCGTTCCACGAGATCACGTAAAGATGTATCTATAATCGCCATAAGATATTTCGTCGAAGCATACGGCAAGAAACAAACCCAACGAGGGTGCTACGACGAAACGGATCCCTTGCAAGGGGTCATCGTCCTCCGGGGAATAGTCCGGATGGAAGGTAACATACGTTCCTTCAATTCCCTGTAGTGAGATTTTGACTGAGAGAGGTGAACTTGCCGACAGGACGTACAGAGACGCACCATCAGCACATAGAGAAGATCCTCAAGTATTAATGCCTCTTGAATCTCTAATGGGACGCGATCAAGTGACTCCTGCTGCTTCGCTTTCCCCTTCGCCTTCGGAACCACACTGATAGAGCTGACTCGCGAGTTCAGGGGCGCCCGGACAAACGATGTTTCCGCAATAAACGAGGGCTCGTTATAACCTAGCAACCCGTCAACGGAGTCACTTGAACACCACCAAGTACTCACTTTTTGAGCGATTCTCACGCGCAGAACGTGTACTTCCTTCATGTCCTTCACTGATATCATCCTGTGGATGTCTGCTTCGCCGTACGGACGCGATTGTACCAGTGATCTGAACAGAGGAAGTGAGAACTTGAATGCAGCCAGCATCCAGTTTTGGGCCTGCCTTTGTGTATTCTTTCGCAGAAAGGCCAAGATTTTTCTTACGGTTTCCCGGGCGAGTTCTAGGGGTATATGGATCCATAGCGATGGGGGTAGGTTTAGGTGGTCGACGTCTACGCCAAGGTGTCCACCAAAGTTGGGTATGGATTGTTCAATTGTCGTTGCAATTTGGTCTGGTGATTCTTCGGCATACCTCACGTGACTGAGCCGCAGCCGACACGCGCCCGCAGACCCTCAGACTAAATATCTTCAGTCACTCCCGCCCCTCGACACTCTATTTTGTAGGTAAGAATATGTCCAACGTCGTGTTCGTCCCAAACAATAATGAGACATTATCTTCAAATGCAACCCAAGTAAATTACGTTGATGGTAGTCTGCGTCGCAAACACCAGTGTAGAAGTTGTGCTTTGATTTCACCTCAACATAATGTTACTGTCCTTGAAACTGTCGAACGACGTGACGAGAAACGGTCATAACATTCTGATATAAATGTCTTCGTATCGAACGACGGACAGGACAGAAGGTAAATCAGTTTTAGGCGCCCTTCATCCAGAGCAATAACCAGCCTTGGTGGGCTCGCAGCCGTTTGAGCTTGCTCACGGTCAATATCAGAGAGAAAATGAGAGAGGTATAAGCGTACCAGCCGTTGTAGAATACGCATGGGTGTGCAGTGTCTGGATAGTACTTGTAGCTGAGTCTAATCATGTTCGGATATTAGGGTGAGGACATACCGTAGCATGCATCCTTGATCGTCGCAGTATCGCCGTAGTTGAGATTGATTCCGGCGAGCTCTCCACCTGGACAAGGTCATTCGCGTTATTAAGATACGTGGCAAGCGTGAAATCCACGCCTGCTCACCGTTCCGAGCCTCGACGCCCTCGATATATACATTTCTCTATAAACAATGATCGGTTCCCGTCCAGCCGAAGGTAAGGACATTCCGTACCTTGCATTGGGAGCTACACTATGTTCGAAAAATGTCACAAATATGCATGTCTGGAGTTGTGTTGAACATACGTTACCACAAGACCTATGCGTGATAATGAACTCTGTCACTACCACAACCGGAAGGAGTAAGGCAGATCTCACCTGTAGAGCTTGCCGTAGTCGTTGGCGTAAAAGTTGATGATGTTTCTGTCGACTCATGAGACGACCTAGCAGAGAATGATTGACTGCGGGGCTTACACGGTTCCGCATCCGTTGTGTTGCACGATCTTGTCACCCGCCTTATAGGCACCGCCTATCCATCGAGGCGGTCATGGTGTCGACGAGCTGGCGACATGGAAACAAACTTACCACCGACGATCCAACTCTCCTGCCCAGCCTTGTCGTTTTTGATTCTAGAGAGGTACGTTAGCCTTTGACTGCCCAGACCGAAAAAGGTTACTAACGTGATGGCGTCTTCGCAAACGTCCTCGAACTACATACGCAGGTTTTGCAGTGGCCACGACTCACACTAGACTACGGACATACCCAGACGAAGTTCAAGTAGCAGTCTAGGTGGGGCATCTCAGACAAAGGTACCCCAGGTTCAAATGGAAAGTGAAGCACGTACGCCCATTGCAATGAACGCCTTCAGCCTGGTTCTTCCCAATAATACAATTATTCAAAGAAGCACCGTCTTGGAGTAAGAACACCGCGTCCGCGTCCCCGCCCTCAGCTTGTTCGTTGCATGCTCCAGACCCACGATCTTACAAAATGAACCACTGCATCAGTGACCTCTATAAATCAGAGAAGATAAAAGAAGCCCTAACCATATTTCTTCCAGCCACAGTCGAAGGTCTGTCCTGCCGCGACAGTCTGGACCTTTGAGAGGGTGACAGTGCCTGTCGCCACAGGTAGACCTTTGTTGTACGCGTTGCATGCGAAGACGGTCGTTGCCGTCGCGAGCAAAGTGAGAGATGTAAAAGCCACGCGCATACTGCTAGATACTTAGGTGGTGCCTAATTGAAGGTTCCAGCACAATGCAGACCTTTTGTACCTGCGACCTCTCGAATCCGAGCGTGTCCGTGGATGAGGCGGTCCGGTTTTCTTTTGATGATGTTGAATAATTGACGTCAGGTGTCTGCCCCCAGCCGCGGAGAGAAGTCACAGAGGTCACTGCACGTATTCCTGAGACGCCTGCATCGGCGAGACCAACGGGAAGGGGTGGGCCGTTGCTGGCTCAACGTCGGAAGGTAGACATCAAAACCCATTATAACAGGAGATAAATATATCTTGGCGTTTGTTTCAACAGGTGTAAAGTGACATAAGGCTACACGAAGCTTCGCAAAATGTGGGATTATAGTCAAGCTAGTCGGCGTTGCCAAGATAAGCTTGTAAGGTGCGCACTGATCAGGAGGATCGCTGTCGGATGGAGGACGGCTTCCGGTGCAGGTGACTGGGCGTCATACGATGGGGGGGCAGTCGAACTGAAGCCTGAAGTCCGGTCCTGTACTTCAGTCGCGCCGAGTTATTGTGCATGCCGGTTAGACTCGAGTCTCGTTGTCACAAAAGTGAGAAGACGGCAAGTTGTAGATAGACCACCGAAGCACTTGAAGGTGCATTGTGTGGTTTTATGGACACCAAATTAAGGCCTGCGTCTAGCGGCACTAAGCTCATCAAGAACCCGATTCGAGGTTGCCGTTTAACCCAAAGGACATTCCTCAGGTGTATGGTAGTTCAGGAGTCCAAAGGTCTAATTTAGGAAATCATTTTTCTCACACGACTTTTACGCGTAAAAGTTGTGACCGTCCATTACTACCCATCTCTTCGACATCTCTTTCACCTACAATACATATGTAGATAGATGACATCATATAGATAAAGGCAAATGGCGGGTTACCCCAATGGTGGCATGTCCGGGGGAGTAATATTAACCTCAAGCAAAATGGTAAGTTGCCCCCCATGCCCCGGACAGCATGGAACCTTTGTACACAACTTCAAGCTAGGTGGATCCAGGGCATCTTTGCCCCAGTCACCCATATTGCTTGGCCGCTAAGCACCATTGACCCGGTCGCTTTGACCAGGTCCAGGGCAGAAGTGGCAGTGATTTTATGTTTGTGTACTGCCATCATCTATTCGAGTGTGTGGTCTCGAATGCCGCTAAGCACCCTGCTTCGAATGGGAGTGAGGAGGTTTAGGGGTGGAGAGCGTGGTTTTGCATTTTGTTGGGACCACGGGGTTGGTCAGACTCGAAATGTTTCTCGGGCTTTCCCACGCTCAGCAAACAGCGTAAATGGTGCGGAACTTAAATGGCAAACAACTTTCGTTTTGGCATCCCTTCTGCAGGGTAAAACTGTTCATAAACCGCCTTTCTGCCGGAAACTACTTAAGGAAGAAGTAAAACAAACTACTCAGAGGGAAAGCCCCTTGGGATTGGTGAGGGCAGTGTTGTGGGCAGCCAAGTGAAGCAACAGTGGATCCAGATAGACTCAGACTTCAAGCTTTAGTGACTGCCCCCCCCCCCCCCCCCCCATGCGAACGGATATTAGGAGAGGGCGATGGGGCGGGGGTCCATCACACAACCAAGAACTCTTGGGAAGGGCTGGTGCTTGGCTGAACGACGGCATGAAATATGTTTGTGGATGAAAGCGAAATTGCATCAACGGAATTTGAAATTAGTCCTTGGGCTCCTGGACTACCATAAAGGTGGTGGAGGGCTCATAAGGACTCCCCTTCATGTTGCTAAAAGTTGTTAGTACCCTTGTTGGTGACTCTTATGTAGGTGAGCTTCCCGGTCAACAATTGCCACCATCAGGTGCGGTATCTACTGCCTTCCAAGAGTAATTATAACAGCGGGGTAGACCTCCGAGTCCGAATCGCATTCACGCGCCAATTGTTCGACTTAAAAAGGCGACTTTGGCTCCCCAAGGCAATAGAGGAAAGCGGGACAATAAATTTCAAATTCTGATGATCGCTCGTCCCAATCATTGCGTCCGAGACTGCTGGTCGAGCCAGATCGCGTCCTGTGACGTTGAGCTCGTGTTTTCCGACGGCGGACTGCCGTAGTGTACCGTTGGTAGTCAACAATGACTCGTGAATAGATGCAAGGTCGACACAGAGAGCGCTGAGACGATAATTGCGCAAAAGTGAAAGATCGGCCTTCCGCAGGTGACAGCGATAAGCCTCGAGACCGAAGAAGGAAATCGCACGTGGATTTGAACAGTGACATAGCCGGGGGAAGTGGTGGAGCTCACTCCGCACTCTCCGAACGCTGAAAAGCGTCACCTCCCCTCTTACTCTCGCCAGTGCTCTAGCAGTCTTTTCTCCTCCTATTCACCCAGTATCACTCTGATTAATCACCTGCCATGCAGTTCAACCGTAATGGTCTGTTCTTCCTCGGTTATAAGATTGACAGGATCCAGGCTCAAGGTCATCTCAATAGTGACTCGGATCTTGGCTAGGTCTTTGACCCAGTCCAGACCCAGTCTTCATTCTTCACACGTTGGGAGGCAATTGCTCGTGAGAACGCTGGCTTCCCAACCACAAACATCTGAAACGACCTCTACGCCGGTGTGTATGCTGTTGGTCATTGCCAACATTTGCATACTGACGTTCTTAAAAGCCACAACCTACTACGGTAGATGCAAAACAGTCGAAATGGAGAAACTTCACTCATATTTTGGGTCGCACAACCCTCATCACCATTATCGCTGCTGCTGGAACTTTCTATTACATCACACAACGAGAACGCAACCCTGGGCCTCAGCTGCCATTTGACGAATCCAAAAAGACTCTCGTAATACTCGGAAGTGGCTGGGGTGCGACGAGTCTATTGAAGGCTCTTGACACCACCGAATACAATGTTGTATGGCGCTTCATTATTTATTGTCACCGCATTTCATCATGACCTTTCTCAGCTCATTATCAGCCCCAAAAACTACTTCCTATTCACGCCACTTCTGCCAAGTGTCGCTGCCGGTACACTCAACTCGCGTTCCATCATCCAATCGACGCGATACCTCACGCGTCATAAGGCGCGTAGTGTGTCCGTGATCGAAGCAGAGGCCAAAGAGGTTGACGTACGTCCTGTATTTATCCGCCTATGACACCCCAGTGCAATTTCCCTCCTCTAGCCCGTCAACAAAACTGTCACTTTCGAAGGTATTCTTACCGCATATTCCAGAGACACATGTCCTCATCATCTCATCCAGATACCTCGCGTCTTAAAGGGTCTACTGCATCGACTACGATACCGTATGATTACCTGATCATGGCGGTTGGTGCAGAGGTCCAGACATTTGACATCCCTGGTGTGCGGGAACATGCTTGCTTCATGAAGGAACTCGTCGATGCCGAGCGGGTGGGCCCCACTTCTAAGTTATCCTTAACGCCGATACTGACATGAGTGGCTTAGATGCAAAAGCAGTTCTTGGACTGTGCGGTTCCCTCAACGTTCGTTCATCATGGAATTAACAATGCTGCGGTTTAGGCCTGGAAAGCGCTGCATTCCCTGGACAATCCAACGAAGAGATCGAACGGCTACTCCACATGGTGAGTGCCTGGTGATAGCGTTTTCCCTTCAGAGTTCCCAACCTTCATACCCCATAGGTCGTCGTCGGCGGTGGCCCTACTGGTATCGAGCTGAGGTTCGTACGGTAGTCGTTCCCAAGTCCACAACATCTCATCTCATTCTGTCTCCAGCGGTGAAATCCACGATTTCCTTGAAGTAAGCTACCTCTTCCCCCTAGTTACCTGCCTTTGCTCATTTCAACGTGTAGGATGATCTGAAATCGTGGTACCCCGAACTCGCCAACAAAATCAAGATCACGCTCGTCGAAGCTCTTCCCTCTGTCCTGCCTACCTTCAGCAAACAGTTGATCGAGTACACCGAGTCAACTTTCAAGGAAAGCAAGATTGACATTCTGACCAAGACCAGGGTCAAAGAGGTACATCCCTTCCTTACTCTAACGTTGCTTTCCCAACCACCTTACACGCATAATGGCCAGGTCAAGGACAAGAGCGTCGTCGTCCAGATGCCTGATCAGTCCATCAAGGAGATGCCCTGCGGCATGGTTGTCTGGGCTGGCGGCAATAAGTTCCGCAAAGTCACGAACGACCTGATGTCCAAGGCGCCGGAAGAGCAGAACAACAAGCGTGGCATCGTCGTCGATGGTGCGCCCCTCCTTTTCCTTTTCCTTATTTTCAACCTCGAGTTTGCTGAGACCCGTTGCACAGACTACCTTCGGATGAAGGGCGCCGACGGCATCTACGCCATTGGTGACTGCTCCGTCACCTCCTACGCACCAACCGCGCAGGTCGCCTCGCAGGAGGGCGCATACCTCGGGCGCATGCTGGTACAGATGGCGAAAAAGGATATCTTGGAGGCGAGGGCCACGCATCTTACAGCCGAGCTAACTAATGCCTCCAACGACGAGGAGCGCAAGCGGCTTGCGGAGCAGCTCGATATAACTCAGAAGGGTATGGCGAAGGTCAAGCTCCGGCCTTTCCATTATTCGCACCAGGGCTCGCTGGCGTCAGTACCAGTTCTTGGTTACCCGGTCGTATGTGGGCTCATGATTCCTCTCTAGGTACATCGGCTCGGAGAAGGCTATCGCGGACCTACCTTTCATGAGTGGCAACGTACGTCCGCTTCTCGAACGGCCCCAAGGTCTGCATATGGCTAATTGGGATCCTACAGATTGCCAGCGGAGGCGTTGCGACGTACTTGTTCTGGAGAAGCGCCTACCTAAGCACCCTGTTCTCACTGCGCAACCGTACCCTGGTCGCCACCGACTGGCTCAAAGTCAAACTCTTCGGCCGGTTCGTCGCCCACCCTTCTTCCAAAAAATCGGCTAATCGGATTTTACAGTGACGTCGCACGGGAATAAGCATGCAACCAAACGGCCAAGTTTGGTCTCTCCGTTTTTGTTGTCGCGAACACTATGGACGCTCAGGCTACCACCGCCACCCTCATTCCTTTCCACACCTTCCTTCTGTTGGTATTGTAATGATCCTTTCACTACCTTTCTCTAGATTTCTCCCCTGCATAGAGTTCTCTGATTCTAGTTCACCTCCTAGGCCCAAATTGCTCATAGACACTAGATAGTGGCACCCAAAGTGGCCCCAAACAAGAACAACCGAGGCCCATAACTCTGTACATACTAGATTTCGCTTGAGTCTGCACACCCAATACACTTCCTTTAATATGAATAGATGCATCGGATATCAGAACACGTCGCCTTTTCACTAAACTATATAAAATATATTCGTATCAAGTGAGTCCTTTGCATCTGATAATCAAGAGTCACCCGGCAAACGTGAGCTGAGTTTGGAAGATGTCGATAATCTTGACTTGGCTTCTGTCAGCGCCCGAGTGATTGCAACGTAGCTCGACCTCGTTATCCCCATCCCCCGGCGACAACTTGCTCTCTCGCCCAGCCATTGCCAACATTTCGAAATCAGACCAGCCGGAACACTGGATGAGTTATAGCCTATTCGGAAGCCCTGGTGTCTTGCCTTGTGATCGCCACTGCTCTATGATATCAGTCGTTCTAGAGTTCTAGACGCAAAACCACTTCTCGGGTATCCGACTGGTTGTCCTGCGTCGCATCGCCTAGCATGTTTTCAGGTCTAAGCACGCACAAAGGCTGGCGCAAGGAGCTCTTTACCTTGGGCACGGTCTGCAAGGTGTGGGCACCTCGACTTGACTAGTTTTTTGGAGATCCCGAAATGCCGCTGTCACAAGTACAGGACGATGATCCCTCAGACCCTGCCTCTATCGTCCACTCGTTGACGAGGACCCCGCGCTGATGGAGAGCTATCATGCGCACAGGTACCAGACGATCCACGACATGTCACCCCCGGAATACCTGAAATCACAGAACGGGATTTTGGGACTGGCCACATCTGTCAAAGCCGTCTCCATTGGTTCTGCCCCTAAAGGACTTGTCCACGACTTGACTGATGCTCTGGGCCACCTGCGAGAGGGTTCGGTCCCTTAATATATCGCTCAGAAGAAGTTTTCCTCATCGGGGGATGCTGGCGCAACGCTTGACGATCGACGATATACAATGATGCATTGTTTACTGGCGGCACCTGACGCGACTAGTAATATGTGACTGGGAGACCTCGAAGTCGTTGCCTTCCGAGAGTTTTCTGGCATGACCGTTGTGATTCATTCAGTTCAGAGGATATACAAAGGAATTGACGCAGCCCGAGGTACGAGTACAGTCACTTTGCCACTCTCCTCACCTTCGTATCTCGCTCCCATCTGTCTACGCAGGAAGATCAACTTGCATGTACACTCGAACATCTTGTACTCGACTCTGGCTTTCTGACAAGATCACAATTCTTCTCCACAAGTCTCGCGCATCCTCTCTCCAGCCTCCAGAGCGGTCAGCCTTCACCCTATTACAGGCTTGACAAACTTCAACTTCCTGGCTTTCTTACGCAGTATCGCGTCATCCCTCGAATTCCTGGATGTCTTTGGATGCGAATTCCCTCGCGTACCCGGTGAAGAGTATGCACTCGACGCGGTGATGCTCAGTATGGCGAATCTATTCTCTGCAACGCTTGGGGGCGACCCTCCCAGTGAATCAGCAATCTCGGAAAAGTTCGCCGAGGGCCGTTGCATGGATCCGGACCGAGGGGGAATACCCGCATTTTGCTTCGGTGCCCTCTCACAATTGACTTGCCCGGTATCGTGGAAGCTTTGGATGTCAGCGGTTGGGAGGCCGTCGACATCTTGTTGGATCGTAGCAGGGATATTACTTTTCCTAAGTTAATTGAGACGGCGACTCGCACACCTCGTGCAAGGGGGATCCGTTTTTGTTTTTCCGTCGATAGAGGGTTTTGGCTGTACTATGCTAAGGTAACTGCGCGGTTTCTTACAGCTATACAAAAGGTATTAGGTTCCACTATCTGGAATTAGATATCTATGAATCTCGACAGCATCTAGACTTGCAACTAGTATCTTATCTTCATCGGGGCGTTCATCGTGTGAGTCAGAACAGACTGCGTAGCAAACACATATTTACCTGGAATTGAAAAGGAATGTATCGATGCTCGCATATATATACGTATCGGTCCGCAGCTGCTCCTCATGGCTGTCATTGACGCTTCTTTGCTGGGGTGGTCGGAGGACCGTTGCCAATGGCCTGGAGATCAAACAACACATCACAAGCATGATAAGCGCTGGCGTAAATTGGGGTCAACGTTGTCTATCAAGCCACTCAGAATGTTTTCCACCAATCTGCCTCATGTTTGATATCGATCGCTCTTCCTGCTTCACACACCCTCATATGGACTCGGCGAGGCCCCAAAAATAGACAGCATATTTTAGGATTCAAGGTAGTGGGCGTTTACCAGACGTTTTACCTCAAGTCCAATAAACAACCGCTGCACATCGAGGAAAAGGGATGAGTCTGATTGATTCAGCCGCGCGGGGCGTAATTTCCTGTAATTTCCCCGGATTAAGGGGCCTCGCTTCCGGCAATGGGCTCTGTGAGAAGGTTGAGTAGGCCCATTGAGTACGTTTCGATACCACACGTGCCAAGCTGGTATCGCTGGGTACCGTTGGTGGCTATGAAAATGGGGCGCTAAGCGGAAGACTGACGGCACAGCACATAATAAACAAATGGCGTCGGAAATGGAGATAGGGGGGAAATTTTGTGGGGAGAAAAAGGAATAGCCTTCGCAGGTTTCCAAATCGGGAGTGATCAACGTACCGATCAGCCTCGCGGTAGACTCGTGTGCAGGAATGGACCTCACCAAGTTGTATTGACGACCATACTAGCCAAGCATGACTTCTCCTGCGTCAACGAATTCCCGAGACAACTATATAACGCCCCTTCTGCACCGCGCAGTCCCCAGCTACGCCATCCTCCATGTCCCACACTAGCATAATCCCCCAGCTCTCTAGTGAGCGTGTTGAGTCCTTCGTGTTCCATGTCGTTCTTTTCACCCTCGGTGTCACTGGTCTCGCGGTCCTGTTCCGTCTTCCCCGAGCACTGGCTCGATTTTGGCGACCCTCTGAATGGTTAATGGGTCACTTGTTGTGGCATACCTCGTACCAGAGATCCAACGCACCGCGATCCTTCTCGGTAGACCGCCCTTCAGAGGCCAAGTTCACTAAGGAAGCGAAGAAGGTGGCTACAGACGATTCACACACTCTTTACTCGCACGCAAATAGGGCTGCTGAGCGGTCAGACGACGACGGCGAGGCCCTGGGCGCATCGTATCCGCCGCACATGGCCGCATGGCCGCGCTTCCTACGGCCCCTGGTCATCCTGCATCGCATCAGACTTTCGCCGGGATTTTCTCTCTCTCAAGCCCTTGTTATGGTGTTCTATTTTGGCACCTTGGCCTACACCGGCCTCTATAGATCGACTCCATTTACTGATTTTCTGCGCACGGGCTGGTTGGCCGTTGCGCAGCTTCCCATCCTATTTGCATTGGCGACGAAGAACAACATACTGGGTATGCTGCTTGGGTTCTCTTATACAAAGGTAAGCAGGTCGGCAGTCAAAGGTCAGAGTTCAAGACTCACTTTCAGCTGCAGCTGAACTTCCTCCATCGCTACCTGGGACGACTTGTTGTCCTCTGCGGAAATATCCATGCCTTAGGTTATAGTAAGTCTTTCCCTGATTGCCCGCCTCAACGCAAATTCCTCAACCTTATCTTGCAGTTTATAAATGGTCACTTCAAGGGACCTTCACGAAGAGTGCGAGTAAACCCTTCGCCATCTGGGGCATAGTCGCGCTGGTCGCATTGGACTGCCTGTTCCTCTTCTCCTTAAGTTACCTGCGCACCAAATACCACAACATCATGTTTGCGACTCACATCATTGGCGCAGCCCTCGTCATCCCTGCAGTGCGTACCACCACCGTCACCTCTACTTCCCTACTCCTGCCAGTGCTAACCCACCCCACATCAGCTGTGGCTTCACGAATCCGCCACCATCCTCTGGGTTTCAGCCTGTCTTGGGCTCTACGGGCTTGACCGTGTCGTACGCGTACTCAAGACACGCGTCGCGACGGCTATCATCCGGCCACTTTCCGAGCTCAACAGCACGCACATCGAGATTCCACACCTCAACGGTGGCTGGCGCGCGGGTCAACACGTGCGATTGCGTGTGCTGTCCTTCGGCGTCGGCTGGTGGGGCTGGATAGAGGGGCACCCTTTTACTATCGCGAGCGTCAGCGGTGGGCATGAGGGCATCGTCCTTATTGCCAAAAAGAATGGCAATTGGACCAGTAAGTTGTACGAGATGGCGAAGACCAGTGGATACACGGAGGCCGGATATGGCCGGAATATCAAGGTCATGGTTGAGGGTCCTTATGGTACATTATTTTTTTCTTTCCTTTCCCCAAATGGGTTGTTGACACTGCTGGAACGACAGGGGGCCCAGGCCATGCAATATTCGCAAGCTACTCCGCAGCTGTCTTCGTTGTTGGTGGCAGCGGTATTACCTTCGCGCTGTCGGCCATCCAAGACCTGATCCGTAAGGACCTCAAGGGCCGCTCCCGCGTGAAGGTCATCGAACTCGTCTGGGTCGTACCAGATTCAGCAGCGCTGCACCCGCTCCTCCCTCGGTTCGCCTCCATGATCCAAGAGAGCACGTACACTCCCGTGCACATCTCAGTGCACTATACGCGCGCGCCACTTGGCGACAAGCCCGTCTCGCCTCGTCAGCCCGGGCTCACGCTCTCGCCCGGTCGCCCGAGGATCGCGAAGGTGCTTGATGCGGCCTTGAGCCGCGCAGTAAGTCTTGGTGCGGGCGCCAAGGACTCACAACGCATCACAGGGATGCTCGTTGGCGTGTGTGGACCGGCAGCGCTTGGAGATGATGTGAGTAAAGCCGTGTCGTCGATCGACCCAGCAAGGAGAGACCAAGTGGGCGGGATTGAGATGCACGAAGAGTACGCCCGTTTTCCTACTGCTCATTGCTGCTTTGGGCGATGCTGATGTGACTTGCTTGTGTAGGGTGTTTGGGTTGTAGCAGGCTGCGGCCCCTGGTCACCTCGTTCTTCCAATATCTTTATTTCTTCTTATTATTCTCTTCATTGTAAAGTGTCCGTAGCCAGGACGTGTAGTAACACTGTATTCTGCCCATATTTGGATGCTTTCTGGTCGTCGCAAGCGATCAACTCCACCGCCCACATTACGCGTGGTCACTCACCCCGTTAACACCATTCCTAATACACCAGCCCACTCATGCTCACAAACAGGTCTTGCGCCGACACCCGGTCTGGACTGTCAAACGGATCCGTAATATGAAATGGAAAAGTATATTTTTTTGGTTCTTAGCCTTGGCTTCTAAGTTCGATCACCGATGGACGCTAAGATTTACCGCAGGGCGAAAACTTCAGCACTGGGGGTGCTCACGGAACCAAAGGAGATGCCTGACGCCTAAATTTACCAGCTTGAGGAAGATAGATTAGGCGTGACTTGACGACCTATTTGAGCACCTGCAAGCTTCCAGAGTGTAAGTAGCGTCCAGAAGCGTAGGCTAGACTCACACACGCAACAGGAGCAAGGCCTGTACAAGGCGTATAATTAATCGCCGGTTCTTGCTGGAGCCGATTATGCTCTTGACTGTTCATTGAAAGAGGCTAGTACAAGAGCGTATTTCCACTTGGTAGAGGGGGCCGTCATAGTATATGCATACCACGTCATATTAAAAGGGTATCGTATATCGTCTATAAAGGTAGCCTATCGGTATCAGGTCCATCTGACGGGTGAATTAGCTCTCAACAAAGAAATATAAAGAAGAGCAGGGCACGCACATTGATGGGTACGAGTCCGCTTGTGAGGTATCACAACTCCTTGTAGAACCCAGCCTTGCCTTCTGCAGAGCTTGCTGAAACACCCATGCCAAACCACTGCCACAGAAGCCGTTCGTCGCCTTCCTGTCCCCAGAGGTAATATACTGCGCGACGATGCATGATGACAATGTGCTGCGGCAGGTATTTGAAGAGGCCAGTCATCACCAGGATGAATGAGACCGCGAATATCGTCACTGCATGTCGTCATGAGGCGTTCAATTTCACCGTACATGAGACAGGTGATAGTTCGACGCACATAGGAGGATTTTCTCCCATGGCTCGAGCATGCTAAGCACAAAGGTAGACTCGAACCACATTCTGCGGCGCCATAGGAAGAGGCCAAGTTTGGACTTCGGTGGTCGTGTAAAGGAAAGGTCTGGTTTAGGCTTGGGGAGCGCGGCCTGTGTTGGTGTGGCCATGGCGAACGACGAGTTGTGGAGAGGGATGGTGGAATGGGATCAACAGCAAGCCCGGAAGAGGGAGTTTATTCTCACACCCTAAGCTTACACGCACCAACACATGGCTAAGCGCATCGTTTGGTCATGGTTGAACGTTGACCATCGGGGAGGGGCACAGGATCTTTACAACAATTCGGGGTGTCCTGGAATGTTTTCTAAAGTACAACTTTAGAGCAGCAGAAACTCTACCACCGTCGCCCGCTTAGCATTAGGTCCCTGAACTTCTAGTTTGAAAGAGTATCTCAGGATGCCTCAATTTGCTACTCAAACAGCTTCTCAACTTCCTGGTGTGCGTACGCGCTTTATCCCCCGCGCGATCTGTCGTTGATACTATCGTCGCCGGCGCCCGGTCCTCCGGCATCAGCTGCGGTGGTCTCTCCATATACCACCCTCAAAGTAAGTCGCACAACGTATCGTAGGGTGTCGGAGTGCACAGGTTGCGCATTAGGGGACGGACATTTACATGTAGGAGCAAGTCTTAATGCAGGGCTTGAAAACAGGGATAAAGCTTAATCATTCATCCTCAGCTCTGCTCGCACGATGTGCCAGTGTTTTATCGCCGACGAGGAGCCAACACAATATTATCCAGTTTATTACGAATGAGTCCCGTGTGTACCGTCGCTGCTCAGAAGTCATCCCGTTTGTTGAGGTATGTGGGTCGTCAATCATTGGAAACCGTCATCCAATGCGTGATCATTCTTCGCGCCTGTACGCCTGCCACGGTCAATGTGCGCCACACTGAGAGAGATATAGATCTTACATTTTCTTCATCGCCCGCCCCTCGTCTTCCACGCTCATGCCGCGTAACCTCTTCGTCGTCTGAGTTGATAACTGCTCGGGCGCAGAGATTGGTTCTTGTAGATCGCACATATTGTCTGTATTTGTGCGGATAACTTCGCTGTCTTCTAGGCTCAACACCTCCTTGCGCTGATTACAGTGCATCCCCCAGCAGTACACAAGATCCGCCGGTGGCTCGGGTACTCTCTGCAAGCAAAGGTTAACTCACCGCTCTCAGTCTCAAACGTTAGGGTACGCTGACCTCGAGCCATTGTAGAATCAACTCTGCGTTGAAGAGGTCACATTTTCGGAACGAGCTGTGGGACACAGGAAAACTGAATCTAATCGGCTCGTCATGCCGTCCACAGGAATCGAAGACATCCAGTACATGATTGATCCAGTAGCGAGGGTCTTGCAATATCCTAAGTTCAATTATCAGACACGCGCCATGAGAGGTCTTTCAACTCACTGGTGCTGAGAGTGCTTCCCGGTGGATTCCTCGAGGGCATACATATCAATCTCACGAAAATATTAATATCACGTCAAAACAATACCTCATTGAACGACTCTGACTGCTGGATCTCTGCGAGACGAACGAAATCCTTATCCGGAAACTGGTCTTGAATACGTCGAAGCTGGATGAGGATGTCTGCATCACCCGGAGGAGCACGAGAGACATGTCCTCCCCAGAACATTCTTGAATATATATACGCTTTTATGCTGAAAATTTTCAAGGCTGTCGGGACTGAACCGAAAAGCCCCTCCAAGCCACACGGAGATCGGGAGGAAGTCAATATATGCATGCATTGCATCGCAAGATGGGTGTGAGCGGCCTGGATGTCGCAGCGATTTATTCTGACATGTTCCAAGTCACGCAGGAGGACAGGAAGATTTAGGATGGGATCTTGATGATCTTGAAGTCCTCCGCGCAGATTCAGCCTAGGGAACTGAACACCAAAACTGTATTCTTGCCTGAAAAACACCAGAACTTCGCGATGATGAGCAATCGGACGGGGAATGGGTTAGCATGAGCCGCAGGAGCTGACCTTTTTCAGCTAAGAATGATTCATTTTCAACAAGCCCATTCTCAAGGGCAGATAGCCAGCAAAGACAGTATCCCAGTGCAGTTCGATGCAGGGCAGAAAAGTGCTGGGAAAGAGCAACGAATGGCGGGTTAACGGTCTGCGTTGGGTCAGCGATGATACTCTTCTTCCATGCTTCATGAACGACGTACCTCAAAAGCCTGGATGGCTTGACGTAGCCAGTCCATCAAGGCCAAGTCGACTACTGTCTCATCATCGAACGAATCACACATCGCCCGGAAATGAAAATACCAGAACTGAGTATTCGTAACTAGGAGTTCACGAACAATGCGGTGGCAAGCCTCTCCTGCATCATATAGCTGAGAAAAGAGGTTATGGAGAACAAGGATAGTGTTGTACAGGTTCTCCGGGGTAGGTGACTCATACCGGGTTTTCAAGTACTCCCAGCTAGCACCGGCAGTCATGGCCTGATTCAACTGAGGATTAATGTGAAATTTTCCAGCGCGACAAGGGTCAAAGATGAAGTCGCGTAATGAAGCATGGCAGGGGTAAAAGACGTCTTCGTCAGGGTTGTGACGAAGGATGGATTGTAGGCCGCGCAAGGTTATCAAGAGTTGATCGGGCCGGATGCGGAGCGCTTCAGTGATGAACCAGCTACGTGCAGGTGCCGTAGAGGCATCTGGTGCAAGAATCAAGCCAAGGACTTTCTTCAGGAGATCGGGGTTACGACATGTCGACAGGACCTGATGATACAGCTTGTCCATTTCTTCGAATGGGCTTTCACTCGAAGACGAAGCGTTTAATGCAGCATCCAGCCGCTCAAGAGGCGAGAAGTACTCCTCGTCCACATATCTGATAACCGTCGCTGCGTAGATAAAATAGCCGTCTGAGCGACGAACAAGCAGGTTGAGATCATCGGGATGGGGAAACGGACGGGGAATCCTCGAAAATGTCGCAGAGTGCCTCTCAGAAGAATAAATCCTGTCGAATTCACTGGTGAAGTATGTTCGGACGTCTTCATGCGACTGGCGGTCCCCGAACAGCGACATTGAAGATGTGAAATGTCGGAGATCGCCCTGAGAAAAGGCATGTTGGATATGAGGCTCTGGTCGGCTTACAATCATGAAACGAAGGGGGACAGTAGGGGTCCGGACGAGGTCGAGGATCTGCATGAGGATCTGCGTCTGCGCGTCATTCTTGTTGCACTCGTCCAGACCATCGATGACAATAAGTGATGGTGACTTTGTGTCCGCATCGTGAGATTCTGATGACGTCGATTGGAATGTATCAACGATCAGCTTCTGTATCTGAATACGTGCTGATTTGTGGATCGCCAACGGGTCCTTGTCGATTGCATTTCGAACTTTGATTCGATGACTAGGTATTGATATCGCCAACTGGAAGGCGATGGTTGTGAAAAGATTGGCGTGAGTATCACGGCCAGGCCTCCCGCGAGAAAAGAAGAAGCTTGCGGCTAGGTCTCCACGCTCTGCGCAGCCCTCACAAATTGTCTGAGCGATTGCAGATTTTCCTGCACCCGCAGGCCCGTGTAACCATAACACCTGGTTGCATGCCTTGACTGGTCCAGTGTCCACCCAGCGCAAGATATCCGCGAGAATCTGTGTCCGAGTGCCAGGATAACATCTCGATGGCGGATCGCGATCCGCAGCATCGTACGCGGCACCAGGACAGATTACCTTCAGTAAGTCGGCGAGTCCTGTTAGGTCGATAGGCCTCTGTGGAATGAGAAACCATTAACACGTGGAGCGCTCACCTGGTTCAGAACCATTGATGTGGTAGGTGTTCGAATCTCCTTGGATGTCTGTAAAGCTACAGTCGTAAAGGGTAGTATTCTGGGAGCCTGCAAAAGCCATGATAGTGGTTAAGCGGCCTTCAAGTATGCTAATTTCTACCTGTCGCATCGTCACTGATTACAAAGCAATGCACTGCCTGCCATGCAAGAACCAGGCTGGTCATTTCTTCTCTGACCTCCACAACGGAAACGATGATGGTAGGGTTTATTGGACCAACGGGACCAATAGTAAGGAAAGCTCGTGGAGGATTATCATTAAGATTAGATCAAATATGACGTCCAGAAGTAATACGCAGAACGTCTTTGCGCAGCCGCTTTCTCCCCTCATTGATATCCTCCATCTGTGCCAACGCACGGTCCTCCGGCATACGCGCCAGTTGAGTCTTCGTCCTCATACGCGGTCGTCTCTGCACATACCACTCCCAGGCAAACCGCACAACCTCACCGTCCGCGTCGTACGGTGTTGGGATTTCGGAATACCCTGGACGGGCTGTAGGGTGACGGACATAGATGGCGGAGCAAGTCGTAAAGCACGGCTCGATATAAGCGGGGATGAAAAGCCAAGGTGAGGCGAAGTGAGGAAGGTAGAATGGCGTGATGCCGACATCTGGCTCTTTCTTCACTGGGTTCTCAGCGGCGGCTTCTGTTGCAGCAGCAGGCTCCGCGGATGTAGATTCAGTCTTCGCCAAATGTGCCTCAATGACTGCTTGTTCTGCTGTCGTGGGCTTTGAGCTGTCGGGCTCCTCTACTTCAGTCGGCTTCGGCCTAGCCTCACTCTGTTGGAGTGCCCCGAACCGCTTGACTTTTGCTTCATAGCCATTGACATCGTACCACGAGTTGCCATTTGGCGGTTTGAAGAACCGGATCGCGTCGGGATTCACAGACACCATATCACCCGGTGCTAAGCGTGTGTTGGCATTTTGGTGCTGCGTAGCGCGAAATGAGACGACGCAACAGAAAAGGATTGTAACACACCTTCTTGCCGTTAAGCATTACATCGCCATGAATGACCAACCTCCGAGCCTCGTACACGCTGTGTGCAAAGCAGCACCTGAAAATGAACACATCTATCCGCCTCTCGACCTCTGAGAACATCAGACTTCCCACAGGCGCCATGCCCTTCTTCTCCTCCTCCCTTGCCAGGTCCTGCTCCTTTTTCTTCCGAAGGGCAAACTCCTCGAGCGATGCTTTGTCATCTCCTAGTACCTTCCGTCGCGGCCGCACGTCAGGCAGCGTCTCAGGCAGGTACCAGCGCTTGAAGATCTTCTCGTTGATGTAGTCCCCATGGTATGCGCGCACGACCGCCTTGGACTTCCAGCGCTGTTGAAACAACGTAGAGTTAGCACTTTTAAACGTGATATCTCGGCGTTTAGGCCCCGCGGTTCTAGCATAGAGATTAAACAGGTTTTTCGGCGTCCAGCTCTGAGGAACGCCAGCAATTCAGACGACGCCTATGAAGATGGAGTGTGCTACGCACCATTCGAGGCAGGGCCCGCTTGATACTGAAGATACCAGCATCACGCATGGTATGTAGCTACCAAACGGTAGCAGGTTCCTGGTGAATAATAGGTTGGAGAGACGAGCAACCTTCGGTAAGTAGAAATGTACATAACCCGTGAAACGAAGTTCGAAATTTCGAGCGTGAGAAACCCTTCCTAATTCAGAATCGCAGTGTTCACAAGGACATTTATATTTCGACTCGTCCCTTTCCTGCTTGCCATGACACTGTGGTGCGTGACTTGCGTGTAGTTCCACCTAGCTAGGGAAACCGGAGGTATTCACTGGAGTAAGTGCATCATAAATTTTCTGAGTTCCTGCAGAATGTGTATCATTTGTCAAACGCACAGGATTACAACAAGACTACATTGATGTTGACACCCAGATTGCGAATGCTATACATTTACTGAATAGACAAGCGCTGGCATGTCGGTACCCTCAATGACGCATGTGCTTACACCTGTCGGTTCTGGCAGAACACGGCACCCACAGCCAAAGCAGAACAAAACAAAAACTCTCTAGTCCGCCCTTCCCTTGCAGCTTCCTCCTCCAGACCTCTCTTGGGACAAAGCAAAACACACCGCTTAGACTGTTCTCGGGAACAAAGATCTATCTTTGATATGCAGGCCATGGATTTCGAGCGCATCTCTGTGATTTGCTTGCAGGGACCTTAGCACTCACACGAGATAATCGAGATACGTTCGGGACACACACCAACACTGATCATCAAGCGTCTCCTGTTAATCAGCCCTTTTATCCCCTACCTCCTACCATCGCCTCCGGGAACGGCAGAAGCACTACCACCCCTCGATCATATCGCGGCATCCTTCCATGTTTTAAACGATGCAGATCGCACGGAAAAAATGAAATCAAGGAAGTTGCCTCCCATCTCAAGCTGCGCCTACTTTACGGAACTGGATATCTCAAAGAAGGATGTCGACACAGGTAATGGCGTCGACGGACGACGCGGCAGAATTTGTGGCGTTGTATCAGGCTGGCCTGGTTCCGCTTCATGCGTGTCGTAAGCTCCTTCTCTATATCCAGAAGGACTATATTCAATTATTATTATACCCCATATAGTTGTTGGCCTCACGTGGATATTCCACGATTACTGTAAACCTGATTACCTGTCCTACTGTTCGAACATACCTAACGACATTTCCGCAGTTATTACTCTTGAGGACGAGGTAGGTTTCTTCAACACTCCGAAGCGATGCGTGCTAGCCTTACATACCAAACTTTTTGAAGATACGCCACGTCTGGGTCTGTTGGTCTCCTGATTGGTTGATTTTCGCGAGTTACTCACTATTTAACAGTCGATGAAGCGAGGAACGGCCAAGTACATGTTTCTCTGGGTAAGCCAATACTTTGACTGTACCTGCGGACAACACCTGTGAATATTTTATCCAGATTCGATATTACAGGTGAGCTTTGACATCGCAATACGCCCAGTCCAGTTGACCTAGAACCGTTCGTCAATGCCATACAGCCTTGCTCTGCTCATTTTCGACGTCACACAAATCCACCTTTTCGCTCACCCAGGCATCACGTCCAGCGCCGTGTGGGTAGGCACCATTTCAGAAATGGCTTATCTCTGAATTTGGTCCACTGTCCAGCTGCGTCGCGATGGACCCCGTCACCCGCTTGGCAGGCGCCATTGCGCTGTGGTCCATTGAAATAATCATGCAATTGCGTGTCTACGCCCTCTATCGGTCATCTAGGAAGGTACGCCTCCTCACCTCAGCTGTCGCTCGCTGATACCACACTCCGCCCGCGCAGGTAGCCCTCGTCAATGCCGCGCTCTTCTTGTGTTCTGTCGCCGGTTTCTGTTGTATCCTCGGCTATAATGCCCGACGTCGCAGTGCATTGATCGTCGACACTGTACGCCTCCCACTCCCTGGCTGCCCGTCGCTGCACAGTGGCCTCGAATGGCTCCAATGGATCCCCGCAACCGCTTTTGAGGGCCTTCTGTTCGGTTTCGCACTGTTCAAAACATTGCGATCGACGGCCTCGAGAGCGCTGAATGGCGTCAATATCTCGTTGTCATCTCTAGTGTTGAGGGACAACTTGGTGTATTTTTTCTTGTCAGTACGCCGTTCTCTGCCTGTCTAGTGGAATTTCTTTTTGACCGGAGTATGAACTTGTCATAGAATCGGCGTTCTTCTCATTTGTAATAATCTTATGGTAGTGGTCAGTATCATCCACTTTCATTGTCAAGAAGTCGCAACGGCTGAGAAGATTATTTTCGTTGCAGGGCGTCACGCACATTCCTTGGTTCAGTTATAGGTCAGTACATACTTTACCCTCGACACTTACGGCCCTTGACATAGAATCGTTTATAGTCCGTTTCACGCCACCATGGGTATTCTGACCACTAGAATGCTCCTCAACATCCACAAAGCTCTAGCAGCTGATATTGATACCTCGCTGATTGTGAGGATGGCAGGAGGCGCGCACTTAGTTCCGGCGGAGTGCGCTTCACCTTCATGGCAGTCTCGGCTTCCATTCTGGAAGACGGAAAAGTGTGACAGTCCTCCCAAGGTACCACACGAACATCAAATGTATCATAGGTCATAGGGCTTCCAAGTTGAGGATGATTTCGGGCGGAGTCGTATCATCCCAGACACTATCTTGACGTGCCCTCCTATCTCAATGCCATCCATCACCAATACCGTTCGCTTGCTACCTCGTGACTGACCTACGCTGAGCGTTGTCACCATCGCACCACTATAAACAATCTCTGATCCATGTAACTTTGTTTCAAGTTTGAAAGAAAAGTGTCTTTGACATTACATCGGTTCGCCGTTCTGCCCCCCCTGTGTGAGGATATACGTAATTCGAGCGTTTTATGTGTATCGAGTAAATCTCCCGCCTCCCAGAGTCATGCCGTTTTTATATCATCCCGGCTTCAGGTTCTTTTTCAGCCGCTTTTCTCTTGACTAGTTCGACCATGCCTTCCCCACGTCGCCCTGCCCTCTCCTTCCCGACTTCCTGGTCGTGTTTCTGCTTTACCCGCCTGAGCTTCCAGAAAGTGTAGTATAGAGTCACTACCCCACATATCAGGGTCGAAACCGCGGTCACAACGATCGTGATTTTACTCGTCGTCGAGAACTCTCCGTGCTGTACTCCATAGATGTTCGCAATCGTGGAGATCAGACCAGCCAGCGAATTTAGCAGCCCAGGGCTTTGGCATCAAAGAATCAAGAAACAAGAAAAGATTTCACAACATGATGCGTACAGGAAGATTCTGTTCAGAAGCCACACATAGTTGTACATCCATTTCCACCAGAGATAACACATCCCTGCGGCACCTATTCCGCAACAGATGAACGCAATGACGAATCTAGAACATTTGCCCGCTTTCAACAAAGATTTCAGCATAATGACCAGGGAAGCTTACAGCGGTACATGTGCTACTGCATTCAGCACCTGTTTCCCAACCTCGCTCGAGAGATCAGCCTGCGCGTTACGCAGACTTGTGAATGTCCCCGGAAACAGGACGAACCCTGCCAACAAGATCCACGTAAAGAAGGAAGCCATCATGTTGTGCAGACGCGGTATGCTGTCTAACGCCAAGAGCATATTCATATACTTTGTGTCCATCTGGCTTCGGGATGCGTGTGGCTGTTGCAGATGTAGGTCCTGCGATTGCTTGGTGGAAGCGGATGGTTGGTGCGCGAGAGTTGCGCTCTTTGAACTGGATGCATGGCGGGCTGGGGCCGATCTGTGCGACGAAGATCCAGTCATGGTTGGATGACGAGAAGGGGGTCGGTCCTCTAGCTCTAGAATAGTTACATCTGTGCAATTGGTACGGCCGCCCCACGTGTCTTTGCCTCTGTTTGAACCCGTGCCGAGGAATACCCGTATGTTCAGCGTGATCACCACACGAAGGCCCAGTGCTGCACTGCATCTATGAATACATGAGCATGCATTCCACTGGCGGCGAAGGATGTCCGGTGCGTCTGAGGACGAGAGGGAACATTGGAGCATTTTCAGAAGCATCCGAGGAGGTGAGACGATCTGGAAATTACAACGTGTTGACGTGTCGGTTTCCGTTCTGCACCTGGAGAACCATTGGGGAAAAAAATGGAGCCTGCGCAGGACCATGTACAAAATGTACGAGCAAGAGCAGCATCATATAACCTGCCTGTCGGTTGTCGTGCCAATTTTCGCGTCGGTGGGCGAGTCCTCCCGCTGTCGCATAAGCCACAGCTGAAGAATGAGATTCGTACGCACATCACACAGACCACAATAGTATCGCAAACGGGTGCAGCGGAAGTGATTTGTCTTACTCCCCAAACCAACGAGGTCGAACGCTGGATTGTCTGAGCTATGGGCCTAAGTGCAAGGGGAAAGCAACCTACTGATGCATTACGCGTTTGTGCAGGGGTTGAGATCATGATGAAGTTGCGAGACGAGTTTGATTCACCAATGAGAACTTTTTGGGCGCGACGCAAAGCGAACTCACAGCTGCTTAGTAGTTACCGATGATCACTTCCCTGTTCACCAGGCCAATTCCTCCCACCTCCATAGTATGAAAAGTTTGGAATCCGAGCTGAAACACGCTACTCGGCTCATGGACGCGTCGTCGAGAGCCTGATTCGGGTGGACAGCTATTTGACCCTATTTATCAGCGGCATTTGGTGATGCCGAATTGGAATGATCTCTCCCATGACATGATTGTGGTGATTTCAAACGCTGAAGCACATGCAAACTTTTATTTATGTCCCAGTTTCCCATTCATGACCCACGACCGGCTGCGCTGCGACACTTTGAAATGAGATATAAGAGGGCAACCTTTACTTCGCTGTTCGGATTCTGCAGGCATACATAGGTTGTCTCGATCTGAGCTCAACATAACACCCCCTGGAACTGAACTTTTCGCCCTTCATGCATTTCACTGGTGCCTCAGCCTTATGGACCCTGCTCATTCTTAGCTCCTGCATTGGCACCCTTGCTCTCCTCCCCTCTGCTGTCATTTTCCCTCTTTACATCTACCCAGGTGACAACTGTGCCGGCTGGCCCCGCTTGTCTCCTCGCAAGCCTCTTTAAGATTTATCCCCATTCACCTTCAACCCGCTCATGTGGCCCTAGCATCTCCACCCACTGTACACTGCAGTTCCTCATCGTCGCTAACCCTGCTTCCGGGCTCGGCACTGCAAACTCGCAGCCAGACACCAACTACCAGGCATGTATCGCACAGCTGCGCACCACCGGCGCTGCGAACGGCAACAACGTCAAGATCATTGGCTACATCGCGACCGGATTTGGCAACCGCGCCGTCTCTGCGGTCACCACCGATATCGACACATACAAGGGGTGGACTGCGGCATACCGTCCCAAAGGGATCTTTTTCGATGAGGCTGCAACCGCTACGAGCTTCTTGACAAACTACCAGACATTCAGCACGAGTGTGAAGACCGACTTTGGGTCAAGTGAGCCGCATTTGCCATTGTCTGGGAGCTTACTGAATCATGCATTGTTCAGGTCATTCTGAACCCCGGCACCGTCCCCGCATCTACCGGATATTTCTCTATCGCCGATCTCGTCGTCACCTCCAAGGGTTTCTACAGCGACTTCTCGTGTGTACTCCATGCTCTCCATTCGAGCTGCTACTAATCCAGCGCGACGTCCATCCCTGTCTCCGCCGCGGTCCCAGCGATCAAACAGGCTGCAATCATCCACGATGGACCGACGTGGGTCTCCGTAGCGACGGTGCAGACCCTCACGAGGACGATCTGTGTCGGCGCAAGCTTCCTCAGACTTTGCTAACGCTGTTGCCTACTCGAACTTCCCGACTGATTGGACAGCATACCTCAACGCACTCGCGTCGACTCAGGCGTGCGTGTTATGGGCATAGACGCGCATGTGCGGAGTGTAGGACGAGAAAAGAAAGGGAGGGGAGAGGAAGGTGGAGATGTGACATAAAAATTAAATGGGTTACTTCGGAATGTATGGTTGCATGTTTCCAAAGGGTGGTCGTGCACTACAGGACCGCTGGCTGAGATTATTGCAGCTTATGCTCCCAGTAGGTTCCGAGTTCTATTTATAGAACGAGGTTATTCCTCAATTCAAGTATGTGTGGGAAAGTCTGCAGCATCAAGTGATGTTGATCGAATTGCGGCCCGCTTCGGACCGCCCCGTCCCCTCATATAGCCGCACCTCCTCCTCCTCGCCGCCGACCACTTCTTCGCCCTGTATGACAAATTTGTCATTTATCACAACCTTGCCTTACACCGCCTCCGTGCACGTGGGTCGGCCGCCTAGGCGTGAGTGGCGGGTACCTCAATCATCCTAAAAAGATCTAGGTAAGTACATACATATGGAGATCTGTACCTTGCTTTGTTCATGGCAGTCCTGTGTATTTTATATCTCATGGAGATGTCATGTCAAAATCACCTGCATACGTATGATAATCTAAATATATATGTGTTGGAAAAGGATTGCGTGATTGTCACCGAATGCTGGATTTCACTACAATTGCAACGGGTCGATGGCGAAGTGGATTTGCGCATCTGTCTGAATAAAGACAGAAGATCCCCACTTCGAATCTGGGATGACTCACTGTGTGCTCGGTCCTGGCTCATGTTTTTTTGCTCCTTCAACCTCTTCCTGCTCTCGAGCGGGACCCGAGAAGAGGGCCGTTTTGTTTCGAAGCGGTGAGTACCTCAATTTCCTTGAAAAGACCTGGGTGAGGTGTGACTTGTGTCTACCCGTGCTTTGCCAGATTCCTTTGTCTCTTGTCCGCTTGCTGCAACCCCTTACTATGTGTATCGACTTAGAACCGTGATATTGACGTTGTCCTCCATATGTAGCCGCCAATCACTATCTGGGCCTGTGTTACTTGTAGCCACCACTGCTGATGATGCAGTTTGGCAGCACGTGGGGCCGCCAGGCCGCTGCCAAACAGCATCATCAGCAGTGGTGGCTAGTACCGTAACGGTATACGGAGGTCAACGTCAATATTAGGTCAAGTCGATACACAAGATGGGTTTGTAAAGAAGGGGGCAGTAGTACAGTTTTATTTTTTAAACTAATTGACGTCGCTTGCTTCTACTTCCATCCCTTTCTTGCTCGCTCGTGGGCCGTCTTCGTCATACTCAGGGTCATCGTACATGATCTTGCGCTTCAAGGTTATGGGCAGTGCTGGAGTTGGTTCTTGTTTCTTGCCGATTTTCTACCTCGTGTCAACTTCTGCTTCCACGTTTTGTCATTCCAATCAAGTCTTACCTTGCTGAATGTCCCATCGATGAGCGCGATCGATCGCAATACGGTAATCATCTTGAAGCGTTCTCCCTTCAATGGTACTACGATGAAAGAAACCTGTATCTCCACGATGTCTCCGATCCGGAAAGCCTGTGGGCCTATTGGCTCGTGCCTGCTTGTAAGTTAGGTCATTTCATATCATGTTATCGGCTGACTGGCTTGCCTGCATTTTCCGTCATTGCACATGCGGCGGAAAAAGTAAAGGACCTCGTTATCCTCGGTGTGTTCCAAACCATCTCCTGTCATGGCTCTCAGGATACCTTTGGGGTCGACATCTTTGCTGAACGGAATGATCTCGCCAGGTGATGCGTCTCGTGCTGATGTGAAGTAGCGATTGGACGCGTCCAGTGTATCACCAGACCGGTTACTGTTCGCAGTGGCGAAGCTCTCGAGAGTTCCGGCACTAAATTGTCTGTCGAATAGCCCGTAGATCTCAGTGATAGAGCGCAAAGCCACATCGAAACTAGCTGTGCCCAGGCCACTGATGCTTATGCTTTGCCGGATGTATCTGTGCTTCCGCTTACTATCCTGCCTGTGACAAGGTCAGTAGCCTCGCTTTTGTGTGGCAGGTGCGCTTACATTTGCTTTTTTAGAAAAGGTGGTAGATCGTGGCTGACAATACTCCCCACGACGGATAGAATTACCTCTTCCAGTCCACCATCGAGGGCGTCGCAAACCAATCTCCAGGCTTTTGGCCTTTCGACCTCTTGAATCCTTACTCTGAGTCGTTCTGACCAATTTGGTGTCTAGGTCGTTTCCTCTCAGTTTTGGTGTTCGATGTCTGCTTGTGATATACAAGCATCCTTACCTCTGCAATCCAGAGTAGACGTCGGTCTACCCCGTTAACCGGCGCTAACGCATACAGGTCAATCGCTGCAGCTACACAACCTTATCAGTTCGACCCTCCTGCATGTCTCCCACCAGACGTACCGGCAGCTTGTTTCTCTGTGGTCGCATCCATGTCGTCTACGATGTTGTACTGTTCAGTTCCACCGTCGTCCAGTAGCTGCTTCTAGTCAAAGGTCAGTGATACAGTCTTCCTGTCTTGATGGACTCCTTACACTTCTCCTTTGGGCTTTGATTCTGTGTTTGCCACTCCGAGTCGCTCCGTCAGCGTCTTCCTCAAGTCGATTCCTTCGTCCTTTGGCAGTACCCGTGTTCCTGCATCCAGCTATAACACGCTTCTTTCTTATTGCTGAAGCCTTGGTATTGGGATTGGCCATGGTGTGGTGTGTCTTCTGTATGGGTTGCTATCGTACCTTACCCTTCATTTCCTTTGTTTAGTATACTGCGTCCCCCTTGTAGCTGTTCTATGGCGCTTCCATCGGTGCTTTCGAGGGCCGTGTATTAGGATCCTCCATCTTTCGCCTTATCATTCCCGCGGCCTTGCGGTCGCGTACTGGCGCGCTTGCCAGCTGCCCCCTTGTTTCCTTTCGTTTACGTCATCGCGGATCCTACCTCTCTAGTCGGTTTCCTTCCACCAGCACCTTATTCCCTGCTTGCCCTTCCCTCTGCGTACGTTGCTTGATTGACATTGTCTTGCATGCTTTCTAAATTGCTTGAATTCACAGGTCCATATCGGAGGAACTGATATTGAGTTTACGTTCATTTGCGTCATTTAATTTTGCGTGATTCGGATGGAAGACTTTGTCTGCTCTTCTGACTGCAAATTTGTTGATGCAGCCTCGTGCCACATTAATCACGTAACCTTTTGCTGGCTTCCGAATCCTTCAATCTACGGGGCTGTCACGTCCCTCTTCTTCCTTTAATAGGCCTGCTGCGCCCTCCTTGGGCTGATTTGGTTTGTTCTGCTTTGTCCGCTTTTCAGTTGCTTCTTTGATTCCTGTGTATGCGACCTGCAAACAAGACATTTCTCTTTCTGCTTCCTGCGTGCGTATATAAGCTGTGGTTCGAGATGCAACGATTGCGTGTACCGTTCGTTTGCTATGCCTCCAAAAGCCCATAACCTCTATGTCAAAGGAACCGTGGATACGTATGTATCCCAATTGGCGTCGCACTGTCATCTCAGCTTAATCATTCTGCAGTGGTACTGGCCGTAAGGTGGCGAAAAAGACCTTGATGTGCGACCTATGTTGTGTGTTTTCGCAAACTTGCTCCTGTTCTGACCATCCTTCCCTAGCCCGGCCACTGATATGGATGAGTGTGTTTGTACTATTTATTCTGCCTTGCATCCCGCTCACCTTGCATTCACACCAGAGCTTTCGCTGTAGCCCTTTCCGCCGGGCCTCCTAGGTATTAACTTTCTCAATGTTGCCTTCCATTTGCTAATATTTTGGTTGTTAGCAGCATCAGTTTTACTCGCCAGCTACCCAAGCGCAAGACTGGTCCGCTTGAACCCGACTCTGAAATGTATGTGTCTTTTGCCCTTGTGTCGCCTAGCTTTCATAAGTTTTCTAGTGAAATACTTGACGGCCCCACCAATCCGTCTCCATCCAAAAAACCGAGGAAGATTTCGGGTCGTGCTCATGCCTCCTCTACGGTGCCCAGAACCGACAGGCCTGAAATGTCGACTTTCCTGTATACCCCTTTATTTACTTTCTTGAGCATTTTTTCTTATGACTGATCCCTTGCTTACCTAGGCAGAAGTTGGATGCGTCTCTTGCTGCGTCGAAAGCTGCTGATGAGCCTGCTGAGCCTAGGTGCGCAGCCCGCCCATCTGCCCGCGTTTCATGCTTATACTCTACTTTTACAGTCCTGCTGCTTCTGTTGCAACGTATGTATTATTTCTTCCCTGTGTTGTTCTTCTCGGTTTATTTTGACTTTTTTGGGTGACTTTATAACAGACATGCATCCGGTACCAGGCTTGACGATGCCGAGGCCCTCGACGCTGCTCCAGTCATCGTGAGGTAAGTATTGTGTTATATCATAGCATATGATATGAACGCTGATTCTCTGATTTGCTTGTTCTTATGTAGCCAATCAGGTCGCCCTATGTATGTTCATCTTTCCCGTGTACTTGACTTATTGCCTTGGCTGATCGGTCGCGCTTTCACAAGCAGGGCGAAGTCCAAGACGGAAAAGGCGCGCCTTGCTGAGGTGGAGGCCGCGGCGGCTGCTCTGTATGTGGTGTCTGTACCGTCCTTATCGGATCACTCTCTGACTGCGTGTACATTGCCCTGTCAGTAAAAACAAGCGCAAGACTGTCGTTCGAGTGAACCCGGTATCTGCAGACAAGCGCGTACCCAAGACGGCGAGACCTATGTACGTCATACCAACTTTCAATGGTTCTGAAAGCCTCCTGACAACCCCTAGTTCTCCCGAAGTGCCCCTGCAGGTTGCCGATGAGAGTCCGGCCCTGGATCTGGCTGATCCTGAGCATTTGGCGGATGACATTTCCAATGACTCCGATCGCCCTGAAGTCATGGCATGAGTTTATTGTCCACTTGTCATATTTCCCGTTACTAACATTCATGGTAGTCTATTGCGGGTGTCCTCGAAGGGTCGTCGTCTGAACGTGCCTCAATTGCCTTCCGATGACGATGAGCAGGATGGCGCACTTAAGTACGCTTTCTTTCTTGCATCAACTATTATTCCCTCTCAATTTCTCTGATATCTATCATAGCTCTTCGCCCAGTACCCCCTCTAGAAGTGCGAACCCCTTCGTGGACGTCGAGGCCCATGAGTCTCGCATGTCCGCCGAACCTTCTGAGGAGGAATCCGCCTCTGGTAATGACTCCGATGGCAGCGGCGTGCTTTCTGACGCGCGTTCGGACGCTTCAGATGAAGGCTATGCTGTTGTTGGTGCAGATGACATAGAAAAGGGTCACGATTCGGAGGCAGTCATGGATCCTGCGCTTTGGCACCCAATGATGGTGGCTGGTTATGAGGCTCTGCCACACATCAAGTATGTCCAAAAAAATCACTATGTATCACCTCGTTGACACCTGTTTTAGAACGTTCATGGATGTCGCTCCGTATACCAACGGTTCGAGCCAAACAGATCCGTCTTCCATGCGATTCCTGGTCAAGGACATGATGGCGTACATACCCCAAGCTATCCCGTACGTGTCTCGAGCGTCTTTTGTACTTGTCCCTTTTCTGACTTTGGCTTAGCTCCCTGGCAGCCGGCCTTACCTTCGTTCGCTATGGGAGTTTTGTTAACATGGCGAGGATTAGCCCGTCCGCCCTGGTGTACGAATCTAATCGCATCAAGATGGCAGATACCAGGCAAAATGCTGTCGGTATCATGATCGGAGTGGTCACCGACTGTTCCCTTTTCTCTGCTGCCACCACTGGTTCTATTTCCTCGCAATCTGAGGTGCATCGCATCACCATTGCTCCAGCACCGCAAGAGATGCGTCGCGATACCTCCGTTTGGGGGGCCCTTCTCGACTTCCCTGATGGTGTGATAACTGGACCTTTGTCACCCCTCGGGTTCAGCTTTACGACCTTCCCTAAGGGAAAAGGGGGCTCTGGATCTTGTATGTGCCTCTCGCTTTCTCATCTTAGTGGTGGATGTGTGCGTCTTATTGACCTTGCTGTGCTTTGCAGTTTCGGCGCCTGCGTCTCCTCGCAAGACGTTCAAATTCGGTCATAGCGTTGCCTCCCCGAAGGTGTTGCACACCGGGGCTTCTTTCGGCAACCCTGTGCGTTTCGAGGATGTCGGTCAGTTGCAACCCTCTTGCTTGTTCTTGCATGCAAACTTACACTGTGTTCGCAGTTCCCGTCTTTGATGGCCGTGCAAAACACGGCCTTAAGCCGTTCATGTTCACTGGCGAGGACTTCAAATCACTATCCGCCTCACCCGGTCGACGCCGTTACCACAACAATGTCGATGAGGTGCCCGACGAGTCCATCGTTGCTGTGGGTTATACGGTGGGAACGTACTTTACTCGTGCCAAATATCTCTCCTCGAATGTCCTTTTCGTGGTCGTCCTGGGGACACCATCTGACGTACCGAAAGAGGTGGACCAAGGGAAACCCAAGAAAGGCACCAGGGGAAAGTGACCTCGTGATCTGAACAGTCGATGGTATGCCGTCGCTCTCTGCCTTTCAATCGTGCTGTTATATTTTGGACTTTACCATTGCCTCTGTGATCCTTACTGCGTGTTCCGTGTTGTTATACATGTCATAGTGTAACGAAAATCAAAATGCATCGAGTTGCCGTTTCCTTGTCTTTTGCATCGATCATCTTTTCACATCTGTTAAGCGGTCACTTCGATGTCTTTTCTATATCGCCTTACGGTCTTAAATATTACTCGTGGTCAACATAATTGATTAACAGAGTGCTCCTGCATCCCATATCAGTGCCGTGTGAAAAAAACGGCATCCTGATCAAGTTGCCGGTATACGATCCCTACACTGTTGACGTCATCAGCCTTAATCTATCGTGAATGTTTGAATCGCTAGAAATGACATGCCAATAGGCTTATGCACCAAACCTAGGATTTCTGCACAATGCTTCAAAGTCAGATTGTCTGACCCAACCTGATCCCCTGACACATATGCTGTTCAGAATGCACAATAAATAAGTGCGCGGAATTTTGAAGTGGCGAGGAATTTTGTAAGGTGTCGCGGAATTTTTGAGGTGTCGTGGAATTTTTTCAATGTGTCACGATTTTTTTTGGAGATGAGTCGTGGGTTTTTTTCCCAAGTGTCGCAGTTTTTTCGAAGCGTTGGTCTTCCTAGTATCTGATATTGTATAGTCAATAGGCCGAATGAGTATCAGTTAGACTTGTTCCCAAGTCCTCGAAGGTGATACCAAACATTGGCAAATATATGCTCGCCCACCAGAATCCTTGCCTCAGAGGCCGGGGGCCACTTTCTAAGCTCAAGCGCGATGTCCAATCGAATGGTTATATCCTGTTGAGTATATTGAGCTAAAATCTCGAGGCACAAGTCATGAGCTAAGTATAAAAGCAATGCATTTTGCTGGAGCATGCATGTCATGTCATGTGACATGGACGCACAGACCGCGAAAAGACTGTAACGATTATGACATCAAATCAAAGTAGGTGCGGCAAAACGTGACTTGCCGCAGAAAAAAGCACTAATTGAAAATTTCACGTGATCACTCAATAAAGAAGTACAGGACGATGTATGGGATAGGATAATTGGATAATTCCGTGATGAGATCAGCCATCACTTGATGCTGGGTACGCCAGTTCAGAGGAATAACCTCGTTCTATAAATAGAACTCCGAATCTTGCATCAGTTGAATTCGATGCCGACATCCGAAGCTTGCAGGAGCCCTTGCAATTCGACGAGTCGCCTATATGTTTCGATGATGAGCACCGCGAAGAGTGGGAAGGTTCGCGCACCTGGTCCCAATTACTTTGCTCTTTTACTGATATGTTCCGTTCCGTTAGCGCACATGCACCTTTTTGCCATGTCTCTCATCGACATAGGTGAAGGTGATGACGACGATATTTGGCGTGGTACGCATTTTTCTTTGCTCTGTCAACCGCGCGTGACGGCTTCCCAAGTTTGGACCAAGTATCGATGCGAGTATTGCGATCTTTATGGTGAACACGAAGACTACTGCTATGGTCCGTACACCAGCATGTACACGCCTGAGGCATTTGACTATGACCACGAGAGTACGTCTGCTCCGTTACGTTTGTATGCTGTCCCTCATGTTTTTAAATCTCTTCCTTTCTTCACTCGCCATATCTGTTCTCTTTGATTACTTCCCCAGTTTCCTTGGCAGAAGAAGAGGGTTCTTATTAGGCCTGTCAATCGACCTTCAATATTTCTGTACATATGTCATGTCCCCGACGTTATGCTCAATCTATCTGCCGTTCGGCTTTGCACCTTCGTCTATATGCCCTGCTCGTCAATAGTCACTCTGAATTCGATAACTTCTCCCTGAATTAACACGTAAAGGGCGCCCAAGCCACACAGTAGTGCTGATGCCAGCGCTGATCCCGATATTCAAAGGTGATCGATCGTGAGAGGCCGTTGTCTGCATCAGGGATTCCACATACCAGATTTGAAGGAAGCTACATTCTTTGTGGTATAATTGGCGTCCTTCTGGAATGGGTCCGCTTGCCCCATTTCGTGAGTATATATAAGGTCCTCGTTCAAATCCCCTGCCTTGAACCCAACGATATTGCTTTCACCCTATGTCTTCCCTGTTACATCCTCGCAGTGCCTCACCGCTAACCGTTCAGGGCTCGTCCATCCTCAAAAACATGTCGTCATTGCATGGGTCGGTAAGTTGCATTTACTGGTCCTTCTACTCGTCCTTTTTTCCTTTGCTTACATCCGTCCTGCGTAGGTCCCAGGTGCCTGTACTTCGTGCGCCAGCAACTCGTCTAGGGGCCCGTGCAAACTAGAAGGTTGGGGTGTGGCGTGTAGATGTTGTATTGCGCACGGAGAAGCTGCTTTTTGCAGCTATCGCCTTCCCATATCCGCGCGCAACGCACTTGCGGAAAGGCTGCAAAAGGTCCCTGACATACCTTTCAGTAAGTCGCCACTCTGCCTTTTATCCTTCCATTAATTGATAGACTTTGCTTAAGGGGTGAAGGCTTTGGTCGATGCATTTTGCAAGGCTGGTAAAGAGCGCGCGGCTGCTGAAGGCCGGGTCGAGACCCATGGTTATGCTGCAGCACTTGCCGAAACCGACCTCTTCAAGGCCCGTGCCATGGACGAAGCTCTATGTTCGGAGCTCATTCGAGTCCTGGATGAAGACATGAACAACGCCAGCCGACTTCCGGTTGATTGTCTCGCGACGCTCACGCAGGTTCCCAACAATCCGTTTTTCGATGTTCGTTCTCGGCAGCAGGTATTCGAGCGGGGTGAATATTTGAAGCATTTGCTTGAGGAGTGGGCTGATGAAGACGGCGTTGCCGATGTGGTGCGCGACAATGGCCTGGTGTACGAATGATGCCCTCTCTTCCAGTCGGCTGCTGTCACGCCGTAGTGCCCGCCATTTCTTCGATGAGGTGAGTAAACTCTTACCGCTTCCCGATACTCGTCATTGATCAGTTTACCGTTTTGACTACCATTTATATTAATGTTTGCTGTCGACTATAGATTTATCCACTCGATGTATGTAGTGCTGCTTCAACTTGTACTGAATCATCCCTCCTCAAATTGTAATTTCTTTCCGCCACAGTACCATCACCCATGTCCCCGTAACTTCTGAACGTTTTCCCTCCAGTGTCGATCACGAAGTATGATATGTATGCCACGACAAAATAAAACTTGTGTACAGATGACTGTATTAATAAGGGTTGGCGTTGCCAGGAATTGAACCTGCAACTTCGCCGTTGAGCCTCTTCCCAGTCCACAGCCACGCCCGAGGCTGCGATGCCCCTTCAATCAATGCCCTTGTTTTCCATTCTGGACGCTGACATCCAAATCGGAGTTGGAATTGGAGCTCTGGAACAGTCTAGTCGTTCAACTCACGTGCAGTTTTTCAACACTTCGAAGTTGACTTGCTTCCTTCTCCCTGACTCCAACGCCCTGCCATGATACCTCGTATCTCATCGCTGTTTACGCTGTTGGTGTGTCTGGTGTTTGCTCAACAACATCTAGCTTTGGCGTACGTCCCTCTGGCATCGCAAGCACCATGTTATCTGCTCTAATACCCACAGCCAAATTTAGGTCTTTTACCGTACCCCCAGCACCGTCCTGCTCGATCACAACCCGTCGGCCTTTGTTCAATGTGAGTACCCTATATTGTAGGTCGTTCGCTTTGCTGACGACCCCTGGTCCTCAGGTTTCTGAAACGTCTTGCTCTGTGTTACCTTGCTGTGAATACAGTTATTTGGGTGAATCCTGTCAAGATTGCCCAACCCTCCTTGGGTACCATTCGGGCCACACATGTGCCTGCAAGCCTTCGGCTTACCCCACCCATATTGGGTACCCTTCTGCCGACTTGTTCCCTGGCGCAGTCCCGGGTTCGACCACATTTTTGCCTGTCCGCAATGTTTTCTTTGTTTTAGAATCAGCTTGTTCCGACACAAGTATGCATGTAGATTATGTTCAATTACAGCTACGCCTCCCTTGGCTTATACGTGGCCCAATGCGTGGACTATGTGCCGTCTGGCGGTTTCTATTCAGTCGTTTGCAACTCCTGGTCCGTGGTAATTTGGCGCTTATAACTTTGTCGTATTATTGTTCCTGTTTGAACTTGTGCATCTATGTGTATTGTATCCCACAAAAGGACATACGTACAGCCTGTTTCATGATTCAGTGGTACATGCATCGTGCCTTTGTCACTAGGCATGATTTTGTTGCTGGGATTCGGATGCGGTTAGCTGTGCGAGATGACCGCCATTTCCGTAAGTGTCGATCCATACACTCTTCGAGTTCTGTACTTCGTATGACTCATGCTCGAATATATCTGCCTTGGCTCCTGTTGGTGAATGAGTTTCTAGGTATTTACTCGACATTATGTTCAAATTCACATGGCCTCTCCAAGTCTGCTCTTCCACAACGTGAATTCCCTATAATTCCTTCCCCTCAATTCAACTGCGTTACTCCCCTCGGCGGGGGAAAAAAAGGTAGTTCCTTCACCTACAATGATCTAAAGATGCATGTGGTCAGTGAGTTTGACTGTCCAGGCGATCGCTATGTGTTTGCATATGTGGATCATGTCGACCGTGTCGGCCTTCTAAGGTACCCGATTACCAAAGGATTCGTACACACCACTATGCCTGTCCACGAGCTTATACTACATTTACCCATCACTGGTATTAAAAAAATAGCTCGACTTCATCAAGTGTCCATAGGTTCTGCACGATATGTCAACGACCTGCAAGCCGCGTTCAATGGTCATAACTGTCTAGCGTGCAACCTTAAGTTCAGTGTGTTTCTGGCGTCCCCTTCCCGTATAGAAAGGGATAGGTTGGCAAAGGCAAATGTACGGGTGGCTAAACTCAATGCTGGTATTCATCCTATTGAATCTGATGATACACCTTTCCCTCCTTTGCCTTTGGACCCTGATCTCTCGCAGCAGATTGTTCAAGATTTCTGTGCTGCATCGTCTCCTAATGTCCTGGAGGAGGCTGGCTGTGCGGTATGTGGAAGGTTGACACCCATTGTTCGATTGAGCCCATTGAAAAACATAAAGCGATTGCTTCATATATTAGACGCGCCTGGTGTTACTAGGATAGAGCGGATATCAGCGAGACAGAAGATAAGAAGTTACAAGGGGCCGGTGTTAGACTATTCATGCAATCGTGTCTGTGATGACTGTAGAGGGTCTATAAGAAAGGGCAATGTGCCCAAATTGGCACTGGCAAATGGTCTTTGGATAGGTAAAGTACCTGACGTACTGTCGTCTTTGAATTTCATGGAAAAGGTCTTGGTAGCACGTGTTCGTCACAATTGCAACTTCATTCGTGTCGCTTCCTCAGGTCGTCGAAAGATGATTGCTCATCTGGTGGCGTTTGAGTCGCCGTTACCCAAGGTGTATAAAATGCTTCCTCCTCCCGTCGAAGACTTGGATGATGTGCTTGCCATTTTATTTACTGGTCCGTGTAAACCGACTGAAGAAGAGTTCAAGCGCTCACCTGTGCTTGTGAGAAGACATGCGATACGTGCCGCATTGGAGTGGCTCATTCTTAACCATCCTGACTATGCCGACGTCAAAATTTCTGCCAGAAATTTGGCGGAGTATCCTGAAACTTCCCCTGTTGTCTCTGTAGTTTATCGTGAGAGTGACGGCGTCAAGATTACCGAAGCGACCAGTATACACGATACAAATGAAGGGGATGGCGTTGAATCCGGGGAGTGCCCGTTCGTGGTCCATGGACTGACAGGTGAGCAAATGGGTACTAACACTGTTGAAGCACTCAAAGGCATGGCGATGGAGCATTGGAAATCCGGGGGTATGGCCCTACGGGTGGGTCAACACAACAAAATGGAGTCAATATACAACAATCCTGACTTGTACCCGCAGATGTTCCCGTGGCTGTTTCCCTATGGGTTGGGTGGCATTGGCTCGACGTCCTTGTCTGATGATCTGCACAAAAAGCACTTGCTTATGTATCATGACAAGCGCTTCCAGACCGACCTTGCATTCCCATTTGCTGCATTTAGCCATCGCCAGATCAAAGCAGCTGCAACGGGCGGTTATCTGGCAGTGGATTCCAAGAATTTTGATGACATTACGGACCGCCTCCTATCAGTGAATCAAGATGTACTTGGCGACATAGCAAAAAGGATGGCCCAAGGCGAAGTGGTAAAGCCTGTGACTGAGGATGAGAAGGCATGCTTTCAGGTTATTAGAGACCTCGACCATGTGGGCGGGAAAGTCGATGGCTCGGTCTCTAGCAAAAAATATATGAGAAATGAAATTTGGTCCCTTGTCGCTAATCAAGGGGCGCCGTCATGGTACATTACCCTATCACCCTCTGACATGTCCCACCCCATCTGCTTGTATTTTGCGGATGAAAAAGAGACGTTTCAACCGTTGATCAGGGGCTATGACGAGCGTTTCCGGCTTATTGCAAAAAATCCTGTTGCGGCTGCTCGTTTCTTTGACTTTATGGTGAAGCTGTTTATTAAGCACGTCTTGGGATTCGGTACTGACCATGCCGGGATATATGGTGAGACTTCAGCATATTATGGGACAGTAGAGCAACAGGGACGTCTTACTTTGCATCTCCATCTTCTCTTGTGGATTAGGAATGGTTTGACGCCTGAGGAAGCACGCAAGGCAATCATGGATCCCAACTCACCTTTCCAGCAGCAACTTGTTCAATATCTAGAGGCTGCTCACCAGGGCGAGTTCTGCACAGGGTCAATGAATGATGTCGAGGCTGCTCTCACGGTAGCTGCAGAAGATCCAACATATCAAAACCCGACTCTGATTCTACCTGAGGCACCTCCCGAGAAGTGCACGGATTCATGCAAGTCCTGCGAGTGCTGTAAGAGTTTGGAAACCTGGTGGTCTCGGTTTAGGTTCACTGTAGACGATATATTGTTCCGGTCCAACGTCCACAGTTGTAGATCTACTATCAATCGAGATGGTTCCCAAAGTAAGAGCAAACAGTATGCCGGTTGCTTGGACAACAAGTGGGGTAGCTGTCGTGGTCGTTTTCCACGCCCAACCTACACGGAAACTGAAGTAGATCCGGCAACCGGCTCTCTGCATATCAAAAAGTTGGAGGCATGGATGAATACAATATCGGCTACTGTTACTTACCTCTTCCGTTGTAACACTGACGTCACCAGCCTGCGGTCAGGAACTGCGATAAAGGGTGTCATGTACTATGTAACCAAATATGTCACAAAGACCTCGTTGAAGACTTGCATCATATTTGAGACAGTTCGATCAATTTTTCAGAAAAATACCGAGGTATTGGGTGGCTCGGCTACACGCCAGGAAAAAGCAAGAATGCTGATGACAAAAATCGTGAATTCACTCACGACTAAGCTGGAAATGGGCTCTCCAATGATATGCCTATACCTTCTTGGTAACCCTGACCATTACAAGAGTCATCGATTCCAAAATTTCTATTGGCAGAGTTTTGTTACCGAAGTTTTGTCTGCGTGGCCCGACCAGGAATTCAAGCATGCCTCTCTCCCTGAGCGGGTTATACTACTACAACGTAACGGGCGGGTCGTGGGGCTCTCACCAGTTTATGATTACATGTTTCGTGCTCCTGAGCTTGAATGTATGTGTCTGTACGACTGGGTATCCAGGTGTACTCGAGTTAAGGGCCATACTGAGAAATATGCTGCTAGTTCTGATGAGCTTCACAATACAGAGGCCTATCAAATGGAACATGAGAGCTCCTATCTTGGAGGCGGCGTTCCAGGCAACAGGAATTATCGTTCTGGTGGCACTATTCATAGGTTCCAGGCCGGACATCATCCATTGGCTATGACCCACAGCACCCTCTGTTTAGATGCTAGATATGCTAATGTACCTAATTTCATGGGTAAGCCTTTGCCGCGCTCAGATAGAGGGGATCGTGAATATTACTGCGCGACGATGCTAACCTTCTTTAAGCCCTGGAGATCAGGTTTAGATTTGAAAGCTAGTCAAGGCTCTTGGGAAGACACTTTCAATGCAGAGCAATTTACCTTGCGGCACCAGACTTTTATGAAAAACTTCAACATCCAGTATGAGTGCATGGACGCCCAGGATGATTTTCATGCGCAAATGAAGAAGGGTAATGCCCAATTACCAAGTTGGATAGATGGCGAAAAGTCTTACCTAGCTGATTTTGAACAGGATGAGCACATTCGCGATTACACATTTGACGAAGCTGCTGCCGAAAAGGATCCAGACGATTCTTTTTTGACCAAGATAGGAAATGCTCGTCGGTCAAGGGATGCTGCCATGCAAGAGATGAGCACCATTATGCGGAATCTTGGTTGGCCTACCCCGGATCCGACACTGCTCCCAACAGATACAGACCTCAAACCAAAGCCGCCAAGTGTCAATCAGCCTGGGAGTCAGTGGAAAGCGACTGTGATGAATGAAAGGGCTGGCATGCTTGAGAAACGGTTAGATGATTTGCCTGCTTCTAAAAAATCCCTGGAATGGTATCGAGACCCGAACATCGTCAATGTCGTCGATAAATCTTACTTGGAGAAAGCATGCAAGTCCAAAGAGTGGTCTGCAGCTATCAAAACGGTCATAGCTGATTTCACCTTAAACAAAGAACAGCAGCGAGCATTCACTATCGTTGCAAATCATGCTGTCAACCCTTCATCTGAACCCCTCAAAATGTACATTGGAGGAATGGGAGGAACAGGTAAAACCCAAGTTTTGACAGCCTTGAGTGCATTCTTTGACGTCAGAAAAGAGCCTCATAGGTTTGTTGTAGTGGCCCCCACAGGCACTGCCGCATCTCTTCTTGGAGGATCAACTTACCACTACATGTTTGGTATATCTGACATGCATGAGCAGACAAATACTCAGCTTGCGCAAGTCAAATCTCGACTTACTGGCGTGGATTATGTCTTCTTCGATGAAGTATCAATGTTGTCCTGTCGCGACCTTTATGCAATTAGTGCTCGTTTGGCTAAAGTGTTAGGTAAACCGGAAGTACCTTTTGGGGGGATGAACATGATTTTTGCTGGTGATTTTGCTCAACTTCCACCAGCAATGGGCGGGGAAAGTGTTTCGTTATATAGTCGCACTGTCGGAACGACGGGTGTTTCGTTACGGGATCAAGAATCAGCCATTGGAAAAGCTCTTTGGCACCAAATCACAACCGTCGTCATCTTGCGGAAAAATGAACGCCAACAAAATGTATCCCCAGAGGACATAAGTTTCAGGCGTGCTTTGGAGAACATGCGTTACAAGTCGTGTACACCTGAAGATTTGGCGTTCTTACGGTCGCGGATGTCAAGTGCTCTGCCCGGTCGTTCAAGTATCACTGAAGAAATATTTCGTAATGTATCTGTTATCACGTCATTCAATGTTGACAAGGATGCGATCAATGTTCTAGGGTCACGAAGGTTCGCGGAGGAAACTGACCAGCAGCTGGTTGATTTCTTTTCTGAGGACCTCATTGCGCCGCCGGAGGACCCAAAAATCCAGAAGCAAAGAAAGGTAGCGGGCAAAAGAGCTAAAATTACGAAACAATTGGTAGAAGAAAAGATGCAGAAAGCGCTATGGGACTCACCGCATAGTTCAAATACGAAGATCATCCCAGCAAAGTTATCACTGTGTGTCGGTCTCCCCGTCATGATCCGTCAGAATGCTGCGACCGAGTTATGTATTACACGCGGACAAGAGGGATTTGTTCACTCATGGCAATTGGCAACAGGATCTCATGGTCAACGGATGCTGGATACCCTCTTTGTACGTCTGTCAAAGCCGCCCAAGCCTGTCGATATACCTGGCTTGCCTCGTAATGTTGTTCCGTTGACAAGGTCTTCGGTTAACACCGTCTGCTCGCTTCCGGATGATTCTTCTTTGAATGTCTCACGGTCTCAGGTTGAGGTTCTGCCAAATTTTGCAATGACAGAATATGCCTCGCAGGGAAAGACGCATGAATCGAATGTAGTGCACGTGAACAACAGTCGTTCTCACCATGCCATCTATACTGCTCTTTCACGCGGAAAGTCCGCACAAGGGACACTTCTGGTACAGGGGTTTGATGCGAGGAAAGTCACAGGTGGTGCGTCGGGTGCCTTGCGCCAAGAGTTCCGTGAACTCGAGTTACTTGATAACATAACACAACTGCGTTATGATGGAAAGCTGCCCAAAGGGATGCACGACGCGGACAGGAGAAATACGTTGATTGACTCCTTTCGAAACTGCAAGGGCATGGATTACATGCCAAGCACCATTAACCGCGCAGTACGCTGGGGGAAATCTGATCCGTTCTTGGATTGGGTCGTCAAGGACGTCGAGTGGGAGATTCTAGGTAAGACAGCAAAGAAAGACCCCAGCCCAACAAAAAACCAGTTCGTCCCTGCGAGAGGTACAGAGTTGGGCACCAAACGAAAGACTAGCACTAATCTGTCGATTGACATGCCGATTCGCAAGAAAGCAAAGAACACGCACAATTCAGGTTCAGAGAGCCGGATAGATGATAATGCACCTATTGGGACACCATGGAGAGATAACAGTTGTGCATATGACACAGTCGTTGCAATGGTCCACCATATATGGCGGGTGATACTGCGGAACCAAGCAGGTGTCCTCTTGGATCTGAACCCAGAGTTTATGGGTCCTCTTATTGCTGGTTTCGCTAACTATACAGGCTCAGCACATGTCAGGAACCTTGAAAAGGTGCGGGATACATTGCGATACGATCTCTTCTGTGCCGCACCCACTGTCTTCCCATGGGGTCAGTATACAAGTGTGCACTCCATGCTCGATCAGCTGTTAGAGACTGCAGAGGACGTAATGACATCAGTGAGAATGTGCCCAGCACACCATCCTGTAAACTCAGCCCCCAATTCACTGTCAAATTGCCTTATTACACCTCTGCCTATGGCGGTGGACACATCGCTCCAAGATTACGTACGGAATTTTCGTGTTAAAGTCTCGTCTTCCTGTGGCTCCTGCCATAGGGAACTTGTCAGAGCCTACAAATTTGTCGATGCACCGCCGGTGTTAGCATTTGACTTGACCAAAGGTGATATTACGTTTACCTTTGGACTGACAGTCCCTGTCACACTGCCTGCGCAACGACCACACGAAGTCGCCTATAACCTTGCAGGAGTTGTTTACCACGGTGAGCATCATTTTACCTGCCGTGTGCTGTCCCCAGCTGCCATGGTCTGGTCGCATGACGGAATGGTCGCGGGTGGTGCGATGATTCGCGAAGGTCACATAGATGCCGTGGACCTTCGATCTCTCGGTACACGCAACGCTATAGTTGCTGTGTACGCACGTATGACTTGATCGGGGGTGCAAATATGCACAAACAGCACCCTGGCCCCTGCACGAGAATGAGTTACAGAAGTTTGAAGGTCACTGTTAATTAGCGCCTTCGAAGACTGGCTGTAGCGCTTGTTGATGCTGATCAGGCACATGAGATCATCGTGAGGCTAGGCCCTCGTGCGCAACGGCAACAACAAATAGGCCCACCTCGATAGAACTCGGACCTGCCGTTCATCGGCCCACACAACCCAGTCCAACAAGTCATTCATGAAACTCAGAAGCAAACCGCCTGCGGCCAAACAGGAACCTTTCTTTGGTCCAGGCTACAACATGCGCGGGTCTCGGGTGGACCACTTCTTTACCATAAACACGAGGAAACACTTGAACGGCGTTACGACAGACTCACCATAGAGGAGTCAGTAAGCAGGACATCGCCGTCCTCAAAATCATGGAACAGAGCATCCTTCGCAGATTGCTGATGCGGCTGATACTTAGGCGATGTCGATCTGTCTCAGAAATTTCTTGTTGGCAGTTGACAACCTTCATCTTTTCGATGGAAAATGCTAGGTAGGATGATTCTCTGTCAATCGCATATCTAGCTCCGTGCCAGTGTAATACTTTGACTCTTGCCGTGATACTTACCACTGACGTAAAGGGGACAGATTGACACGGGCGCTAAATCCAGAACGCCGTTCGGCACAGCAATTCCGCCGTCTAGGGCAATATTCGTCATCGCACGTTCTAAGAAAGAAGTTGCCAGCATAGTACGCAGCCTTCAGCACCCCTTAAGGTCGAATCCTTTTCGCGCCTTCCAGTCCTTCGTTGGTGGGGAGTTTGACTCGAATGACATCGACATTGGGATCTGCTCTCGCTAAAGGTTACCATATTGGGACCAGATCTACCGATCAGCGCCACACTTGCGGCAGAGTGGTGGCTCATGTCATGATAAGCGTTCGCACTTACCGCCACGGGGATGTGCGTTTTGTTAACCATCTCGGCTTCCGGAAAGTCATCACCGCTTATCGATGGATCTTCATCCTCTTTCGTCATACTATCGCAGGTTCACTTTTGAACTGAACTGATGGTGATGGTGAACTTAGTGAAAGGACGATGTTAGACAAAGAGACCGAACGGAGATAGTTGTCATAGATGCCTCTATTGAAAAATTATGCTATGTGTGGGTCGCCTCGATGAATTTAACATGTGTTTATAGAACGTCCTGATGATCAATGCAGCTCGTAACCCAGTTCTGCCCATTCTGAGAACTGGTAAGGGTAAAATTTGAAGATAGAATCCAAGTCAAAGACGGGTCAGAATAGTCAATACGAATAGAAATGCCCGCATAGCTATCAAGTAAAGGATGACAGGGAACGTGAGGCCAATAATTTTCGGCAGGTGGGTTTGAATGTGTGGCTGAAGGGTATCCATGATGACTGTGGAGATATGGAAGGGAGCCTGTTGGGGCGAAGGTGAGCTGTCGGGAATCGGGGCGGCTTTGGCCGGAGGTGAGTGATCGGCGATCGTGCTGGACTCAGACTCTGCAGGCGAGGGTGAGTGATCATTTTTTTGAATGGTTTTGGAAAGTTCGGCCCAAGGTATGTTTTCGGGAAGCGCCTGATTCGCCGAGAGATCGATGATAGGATTACCGATCTCTGATTTCAGGCTGATAGGAAGCCGGTAATGGGCGACATCGAGATGGAAACGACTGCGGTGTCGTGTCAGTTGCTGTGCAAGACCGCAAAGCGAATGCAGAACTTACATGTAACCTTGCTCGTACTCTTTGAAAGCCTTGCGTGCGGCCGGGTTGGTCTTCAAAATCAGCGCAGCACGTTTGGCGACAGCGACTGTTTCGTCTGACACATCCTGAAGGATCTTGATAGGCGCTTCTCCCGTGACGCGTGCCATCATCTGGCAGTAGTTGTGCTGCTCGCCATCCATCTCTTCCTTGTAGAAGCTGTGATGAAAAGATGCACGTCAATCATTTAGATAAAAAAAAAAACGACGCAAAGAGAAATCAGCTTGGGATGAAGAATGGGGGCCGCAGAAGATGGGGATGTATGAAAAGGGTCGCGTTACTTACCTTAGAACGTCATTAAGGAAGTTGGTGAAGACAAGGATCTCCGGGATGGCTTGTACGTAGTCCACGACGTCTGGATGGTCCTTCTTGGGGAAGCAGGCGTAGGCGTAGAAGCCGGAGATGCCTGGATTGCGTCAGAAATCAACATCGGTACACTGGTCGTTCGAGGAATAGTCCGCACCGCTCAGATTACGCACGAAGTATGGCCAGAGCTTAGCGTCCATGCACTGTGGGACACCCTTGCTGAGCGACCGGACTTCAAGGCAGCTGCCGGCAATGAAGGTGACGGAAGACATGACCATTGCGTCAGCCACGTAGGGCTCGTAATGATCGTAGAGCCGGAGCATGAAGTGCGCATAGCAGTCAAGGACAGGATGAAGCTGGGGTTTCCGAGCGTGGAACCTGCCTTGGAAGGCGGTGAGCGGCTCGAGAATGTCGTCCGCGACATTGTCCATCCACTTCATGCCACTGATGAAACGATAGGCATGAGCAGTAGTCATCACACAGGCAAGTGAAATAATAACGAACGCTGTGCAAATGGCAATGACAATCTTGAGGTCGAACTCGTGCGCCGGGTAGAAGAGCTGTACGAAAGAGCGTTATTGTCAATTGATGTATAGGCACCAGAAGAAGTTACATACCTCAGCGGCGGCTGTTCCGACATCGGCGCACTTCAGGAAGCCATCGGCGGCGGGACCAATATTCCAGGACTTCAGCTCATCGATGACGGCCTTGCGAAGAGTTGGGTTTCGAGGGAAGTCCGGGGGAGAGTAGTCGAGAGCACGAATAAAGTTAGCGGCGATGTTGAGGATTGCTTCGCCGTGCTCCATATTGCTTGCCTTGCCCGTGGCCTTCGACGGTAAGACGCCACGGTAGTTGGCGTCGTCGGACAAAACACCGTTCAAATTGAATTCATCAACTACCTCGGCCATATTGTGTATCCTGCTTTGGATATTTCGCGTGTGTTTCAAAGAGGACTGAGAGAGAGCTAGAAAAAAATCTGAAGCTGAGGCGGAGGGGAGATAGTTGTCCTGCTCAAGACTCTGTCTCTGGAGGTACGAGAAACAAATATTCTCATACTTTTACCCTTTAATACGCTCCCGGTTGAGCCACCGATAGCGGCCCAGTGCACGGTAACAAGATTGGCTATCATATCTAGGCCTCATGGACCAGACCGCGTTTACCGTATGAAGTGGCTCATCCGGGTTAACAACATAGCGTTTCCTGCGAAAACATGCGTGGACGGGAGCAGCAAGTAAGCAAAGTTTCGAGAACTAAGGCGATCATTCGCAATCGGGTCGTTCCACGTTTACCCAAGTTGGCGCGACTTACGTAACATTGATAGTGATTTAGCCGGAGAGACAATGTTGCCATGTGCATTGCTACGCTGAGTAGGGTTCTTCGTTGACTCAAGACCACCAGCTTCATCGATCCACCCAGCATCCACCCTCGCCCGAAACTCTCACCACGGTCCACTTCATTGACAAGCGATCTTTCAATCGTGGCTCCGTTTTGGTCAGGTCCGATGGTCTCGGCGCCGGTCCACTCGCAAATCTCGAGGGCGAAACTCTTACCGTGAGTCTCGATAGGCCTCGCTGGACCAAGGACCGTTTTTCAGATAACGACAACTCTGGTCCATACGCGTTTCTATGCTTGATTGATGCTGGCGAACTTCCGCCTCGGTTGCCTCGGGGGTCCCGCTGACCACAATCGTTGTTGATCCAATTTTCGGGGGTCCTTCAGGGTGTTCCAGTCACGGGTTAGGGTGGGGTGTCTGAAATTTCACTATCATTATCAACCTAATTCGGTTACCCCGCGAATCCGAAGGAGTACTTCATGCATGCAATTGAAAGCTGTGGCTCCTCGATCGTTAGGGCCCACGACCTTCAGTCTATCCCGCCCGCGTTGCTCTTCTACTGAATATTGAATCCCCGTCACTGTTACTCTCGTCATGGTTCCCGAACTTTTGCTGGCCATTCCTGTGGCCGTCTTCTTGATTATTCGCTGGCGCAACAACAGCAGTCGCGACGATGTCGCGCTCGTACCTGGTCCCAAAAGTGACTCGTTCCTAGCTGGTGAGACCGGAATTTCGAGTACTGTTCTTTATATATCATAGTTTACCTTCCTCATTTGCTTTCAGGTAATATGGCGACACTAGCAGCGGCTGCTAGTGACGCAGCTGCACTGGCTTGGACGAATACATATGGTGGTGTCACCAAGCTTCATGGTGTGCTGGGAGTTCAACGCCACGTGCTCCTCATATCCGACCCTGCCGCCCTTCGTCGCATCTTTGGCTCTTCGAGCGGCCAGTGGGATCGAACTGCTCGGGATCTGGCTTCTTTTAGAGACAAGTTTGGACCAGGTATCGCCGCGGTAGAAGGCGCTGATCATGCTCGACAACGGCGTATCATCTCCCAGGCACTCAACCCTGCAGAGGTCCGCGGAATGATCTCACCTGTACAGGCAGCCTCGCGAACTGTGAGTAACACTCGCAATGTCATTTTGGTGCTTTGCTCAGTGTGTTGATGCAGACGCGGAATGCTCTGCGGAAAGCGTGCTCGTCCGGCCCTGGCCGTACGACAAAATTGGACATGCTCGATTGGTGTCGACGATGTGCTCTTGACTCTCTGACGATGTTTGCTTTCGGTACTACAATCAAGGCAATCGAAGACCCCGACAAAGGGCATGACCTCCTGCACACCTTCGATGCAATGCTGTAGGTGACCAGAAGCTTCCTACCTTGCCTGTTCGCTGACACCTTTGCACTAATAGTGAAGATTGCATTGGGGTAACCACCCCTCTTAAATACTTCCTTCGTGACACCGCGTCAGCAGGTATCTATCCTAGCTTGGCGGGACTAGCGCTGGTGGACTACAACTTCTTCCGTTCGGCCTTCAAGACTTTCAAAAGCCTCGCGCAAATCAGCTCATGGGTCCGCACGACGAGGGAGGAACATGGCAGCCTTGGCAGTGGAAATGATCTGCTAAGTGCCTTAGGTTCGTGTAGAAGCGCAACGCGTGAATAATGCTCATCATCAACATTCCACCAGAGAAAGCAAGTAAAGAGGAGAGCAACAAGTACAGGCTCAGTGATGAAGAAATACAAGGGCAAATTGGGTACGCACACGACATATTGCACCAGTCCTTTGCTAATCAGGTGTACTTCCCATAGGCAAATCCTCTTTGCTGGTATCTTGACTCACTATTTCTATTATGGCCGCGTCCGCTGAAACGTGATCTAGGTCACGACACCGTATCGACGACTCTCGCAATGCTCCTCAACGACCTTGCTAAGTTCCCAAAAGTCCAGGAGCGTCTTCGTGAAGAGATCATGTCTAAGCAAGCCGAAATAGGCGATGAGGACGCGACGTTCAGTCAAGATGACTACGATGCCATGTCTTACCTTAATGCTGTTATCAAAGTGGGTTCATGTCCGCATCGCACTTGCGCCAACTAACGGAATGTTGCAGGAATCAATGCGGTTCAACCCCGTCCTCGGACAGACATCGAGGGTTAATCGCGCAGACGATGTCCTGCCTCTGACTAACCCCATTGTGGGTACCAACGGCAAGGTCCTCAACCAAATTGCGGTCAAAAAGGGAACTTGGGTTGTGGTCGACGTCGGATCCTCCAACCGACGAAAAGATGTTTGGGGCGAAGATGCGGATACTTTCAACCCTGAACGGTGGTTCCGGACTGGCGAGTCTGCTGTACCTATGGCGAAGACCCCTGGCGCAGTTTACGGCTCTTTGCTCGGTTTCATGGCAGGAAGTGCGTCTCAATCTCCTGTAGTATTCTGGTTGACTGTTCGCTAATCACTGGTCGTATATCAGACCGCACATGTCCTGGGTCCGCCGTCATTTCCTTCTGAACACGCCTTCTTTTTCTGACACCCTCATAGATGGCGTATCGCTGTTCTCGAACTCCAAGTGTTTTTATGTGACGTAGTTCAAGGTTTCCGCATTCACGCCATCCCCGGCATTGACATCGAGCGCGAGTTTCACGGTGTTTCCATTCTCAAGGTAGGACCGAGCAGCTTCTGTCTGTTTTCATCGCTCTGATGATCCTGTCAGGTCGTCGGTAACCCCGTGAGAGGCGGTGAAGTTCCGTTGATGCTGGAACCGTTGTCGTAAACGTTTGCGCTAACTATTCGAAGATCCCTACGATTGACGTATCCTCTCGGTACTTTTGTGACTTGATTAATATCAATGTGTTGTTATACTCAGACTGTCATCATACTATTCTAACTGCTATCGTCCTATGATCGCGCGATTGCATATCGCCTTTGGCTATGGCCGAGGCTTATCGAGAGTAGGCCAAGGCCGATGATTTGGCTGTTACTTCATAGCTTTTCACCCATACTCGAGGCACTAGATACAACGGTCTCTTGGCTCGCATCCACATGGGTGTTTCGAGACGGTATGGAGCAGGTCAAATTGGCACATGCCTTGTGATATATATTTGTAACTGGATGGACGGTGAACAGAACACGGCGACGACTGTGGTTTCTCCTTCTGAGCTGCCCATCTTACATTCGGATCGTTTTGTTCTTGAGCAATGCGTTTTCAGAGTGGTTTCATAATTGGGCACAAGCATGGATGTAATCTGTGCTATTTTTAGAGCAGATATCCAAACTGAACGCCAAGGGTCGCAATTCATACTCCCCGGATGGCCAAAAGGTATCCTGGTCGTCGAGAGGCATCGTGGTTATTTTTACCTTGGTATCGATCTTGCTCGGATTTCATGACAACGCCAGAAAGCTCGAAGAAAAAGGGAACCTTGTGGTTGGATTAGATGACTTGCTCCGACATCAAAATCGAGGAGAAATTAAAATTCCGGACCATAGATACATACAAGATACTGGATTTAAGAAGCTCTAAGTAAGGCAGCCAGCCAGTTAGAAATTGGGTCGAGGCAGCTATGTAAAGCTCATTGTGAGAAGCACGCTTTTGCTTGCATCGTGCCTTCGCGATCACCGGTCCCTACGCCGCCTTCGCCATCGGAAGCAGTACAGCGAGATCCTTGTCGATTTCTTGCCACTCCCGCTTGGCGACCTTCTCATGGTTGGGGCTGCGCGGCTCGAAGATAGCTGGGAACTGTTTCGGCGCGGTACCTATGGGATACATGGATAGTTTAGAAGCTGCATGCCAGCTGATTGGAAACCTATCGGGACTTACCAAACTGAAAGAAAAAAAATTCTCGTCAGCGGTGTGTCATGCAAGGTGACGGCAAGAATATACGCACATCAGGAATAAACGCCGAGTCGTCAGAGACGTACTTGTAGTCGGGCGCGCGACGGATGTTGAAGGTCCAAAGCCACATTGCGACATTCATCCACAGGGAGCGCTCAGCGAAGGGAGAGCCGGGGCAAGCTACGTGAGATGAATATATTTTTGACCACCGCGTGCAAGATTGAGAGCAACGTACTGCGACGTCCCCAGCCGAATGCAGTCGTGGAGTAGTCGCCCTTCAATTGCCCATCTGTAGTAAGCCATCGCTCGGGCTTGAACGTGTCGGGGTCGGGATAAACAGCAGGATCGTGCTCGATAATCCTGTGGTTCGAAGACATGAATAAACGCAGAAACCGACAACCGCAACCGTGCTCGAGGGACATACCAAGGTACTCCGATTATGGTAGCGCCCTTGGGGATGTAGTACACCTCGCCGTTATATTCGACAACGTCGTCCTCCGTGGTTTTGTGGGGAATGGCGAACCTACAATTATATTTAATTAAGACCGGAAATGATGACCGCGAGCTGAGCCCCTACCTCGCGGCCGGACGCCAGCGAAGCACCTCTGTAACATTCGGTTAATATGTAGGATCGGAAACCAGGATGAGCAGCCTTGCCTCGGCAGACAGCCTCAATGTAGGGCATCTGTTCGCGGTCCGAAAAGTCCGGGAGTCGGTCATGACCGACCACGGCATCGAGTTGTGCTTGAGCAGTCTTCATCCACTCCGGGTGGCACATGCATGCAAGCACGAAGCATTGTAGTCCGGTGGCGGTCTGTAGGGTGAAGCTGTCAGGATTGCGTGACATCAGTATGCGAGGATGGACAGACAGAGTGAGCGGCAGCCTGGCGTTTTGCGATCAGCAATCAACCACAGAGCACTGAATAGACGTTGACATACAATGGCAAAGAGGTTGAGAAGTTCGCGGTGGTCGCCATGGCTGTTCTCCTTGCCGCCAAAGTATTGCGCCCACCTGGTAAGAGGCGTAAAAAAAGAGTGTATTATCGGAACGAGGCAGACGTACGTGTCGAAACCGGAGTTCTTGCCCTCGATGGCCTCCCTTGCGAAATTGCCGTAAACTTCTTCCTCCTTTGCCCTGAATTTGGCCCCACGCTTGCGCCAAGGCATAGGCCCGGGGATTTTATCCAGGAAGGGGAAGATATTGATGATAGACGCAGCCTTTCAAAACACTATGATCGGTGCTGACTACCACACTTGCTAGAGAAAGACATACATTGGAAATAGAAAGCCCGAATTCGTCATTAAGCTGCACAACACCCGTCAGCCGCCCACACAATGTCTATACGTTATGTGACGCACCGCGACAATGTCTTTCATAGCTTGTTCTTGCCCGGATGTAAACCGGACACCGAACATCGCAGAGATGATGATGCTTACTGCAAAGCTACGAATGATATGAGCTATGCGTCATATTGAGATCTCGAGACTTTTCTTCACCGATCGATGTGGTGGTACCAGCTGCACGCAGATTTGAGTAAGTTGCTCACTCAGACGTTACATGGTTGGACTGACTCTTCAGGATTTTCCATAATGCGTTGCAGCGTCAACATGGCTTCAAAGCGATGAAGTGGCTGAGACCGCCCAGCACGGACGCCGGACATGACTTGGGTCGTAAGTTTCCTTCCAAGGCGGAATGTCGCTCCTGGATCGGAAAATCCCCAGTATCTGTGATTGCAGCAATGTTAACTACATGCACACGTTGAAGTTTCTGTTACCAACTTTGCATCTGGGTCAACGTATTTGTTCTACACAAGAGACGTATGAGTATGATTTACTTGTTGGAGATAGAAGCATGAAGTAGCCGCACCATATAAGGTTCCACAGGACGACCAGAATACTTAGCAGACCGTTTGTCCATCAGCTCCTTCGCGAGGTTCCCATCGCCGATGACAATGACAGTCTACACCGCACGAGCCTCCGTATGAATATTGTGAAGTATGTTCTCTCTAAGGTTGATACACACCGTGCCCAACAGATTTAGAGTTACAAGACCACCATATTGCTTGCATAAAGCACGAAAGTACGTCGCGAGATGCTGAGTTGTGCTGTAGTCAGTATACACCATTTCCAAGGAGACAATTCATTTACCTCGGTTGGCACTTGCAGTACGTTTCCTAGGATGGGTATGCCGCTTGGACCTGGAGGGAGTTTACGACTAGAGTTTCCTAGAGAGCGAGCGTAGACGGCGCCAAGGGTGCCTAGAAAGATAGCGCCGGCGAGAGCCAGCTGCTGATTCGACATCTCGAGTTCGTACTTTGGGGCAGGATAATTGCAACGAGGAACAACTGTGCTGGGAAGGAAGCAAACGGTAAAGCCCACCCACGCGGTTTTGCGGACTACTTATTTCTCGTGTAGTGGGTGCCCAAGAGAAACAAATACCACCGTACCTCCGGTCTTCCCACCAAGCATATATCAAATCGGGACCTCGTGGAACGGGATCGCGTTAACCTTGCAGGGTGATTCATCCGGGTCAGCACAATGCATCGTTCTGGATCGTCGGATGCGAGCTGCGACTCGGGTTCGTTCATTGTGGGACGACCGCGGAAACGGCTTACATAACTGATAGGGATAGTGATATCCATCCTGGAGCGATGATCTTCACCAATCTTCCACTGTTCCCCTACACTCTCGGTCGCTTATCTTTTACCCACCTCATCCTCCGGAATTCACGCATACCATGGCCCATACTGCACCGTTACTTTTATTTCCCCGGCTGATGCTTGCCAACTGTTTAATGTTCAAAGTAACCGCGGCCACCTCGGTTTCCACTTTTGCGTCGATTCCGGCCTCGGTTCACACATGTCGTGATCATTCGACGTTAATCATTTGAAACCCTTACAACGAGTTATCCTGAACCCTTGAGTCAAGGCGCAACTAGGCTGCCCCACACCGAAAGCCGTACTGTTGTCTCTGCTAGATGCTTGCCAACTTCTCGACCGTGCCCTTGGGCTCGCTTGTACATCTCAAGCCTGAGATCGCGATTGCTCGGTAGATCTGCGTTAGTCTTCAGGAGCCGGGTAAACATACCGCTGGCTCTTAATCTTAGAGTCCCCGTAACTCTAGAACCTGTGGTCTTGCTACAAAGAGCCGTGTCTTGCACAAATCATTAATTATAGTCGTCGCCCCATCACAACCTCTTCTAATCCCTTTGTTTTCCTTATTCACAATATTTGCCCGCTCGAAATGTTCGAAGGGGCTCAACCTCACCAGCTGGCCATCGCCGCCGCTACCCTCTTGATCACCCTGGGTGTCGTCTATGCTCGCTCTAACGCGAACGCAGGTCGTAAATTGCCCCCAGGCCCGCCCGGGATACCTTTGCTCGGAAATGTTCTACAACTACCTGGCACAGTACGTGCACAACCTGTTCAACTTTCACCAATGCCAAATCATACTTTTCATCACAGCATCTGGCGACGTATATGAGGACGCAACTCGAGAAGTATGGTGGCCTTGTATACTTGAACCTCGCTGGCAATGCAAGTCCTCCATTTCATGTTTCTCTCTCGTTCATGCTTATTGGATAAGGACAGCCCGTAATCCTGATCGGAGAGATCAAACTAGCCAAAGAGATCCTTGAGAGAAGAGCAGCCAAGTTCTCATCACGCCCAGTCGTGCCATACGTCGTCAGTCCCAACTCTGTTTCTCTGTGTCAGACCATTTGCTGATCGTTGCTCAGCGTAATCACGTCGATCCTACCAAGGCATACTGGGGTGTGTGCGAGCAAAGCGAAAGCCACCGCGTCGGCCGCAAATTGACTGCGGGACTTATGTCGGATGTGCGCGCCGGACGGACGGAACATTTGCAAGAGTTCGAGGCCATGCTGAACATGACAAGTCTCCTGGACGATGGCGGAAAGGATTGGTTCCACCTCATGGATCGGTATGCAATCCGTGTACCTGCCAACAAAAAGCTGCTAAGAAATCCCCTTGTAACGACAGCATCTCGGCTAGTATGGTCCTCTCTGTCGGATTTGGCATGCACTGCCCAACTGGTCATGAACCAGAACTCAAAGAGATCGTCTACGTGAGTCCGAATTATCTTTCGACAGGGTATATCATCGGCTCACGGCTTTGGGACCAGGTCATTGCCGAGTTCGTCAAGCTTTGTACTCCTTCAGCTAGCATCATCAACGTCCTACCATTCCTCGACAAAATCCCCGGGCCAATGCCATGGCGAACACGCGCCGCAGCCTACCGCAAGCGAGAGGACGCGATCTACAACAAAATTATCACCGAGGCCGTATCCGGCAAGGCGTCAGGCATGAACACGTGAGTTGCACTATAGAAGATTACCGGTATTGGATTACTGAAGCACTCACCGATTAGATGGGCCGCTACGTTTGCGAGGAAAGACAAGCCCGAAGGAGATCAACGACGCCTCATGAATCAATTCACTGGCGTGGGTGAAGATTTATCTATTGCTAAACACTGATGCTGACTTGCATGATGGTTGTATAGGCGGCTATCGAGACTGTAAGGGCTTTGTTACGCGTCCCGCCTGTCCATACTAATCCGCAGCATGACAGACTGCATTATCTCTCCAGACCTTCGTGCTCGGCTGTCTCCAATACCCCGAATGGATTCCTCGTGCTCAAAGAGAGATTGACGCCGTAGTCGGCTCTGAACGATTACCGACCTTCAAGGACCGTCCATATCTTCCATTTGTGGAGGCCATTGTGCGCGGTACGTTTTTCCCTCCTACATCAGCGCTCCGCACGGAATTGACGGTCGGGTAAATGTGTAGAAACCCTTCGATGGCGACCTGCAGGTACGCTAAATTGTCCTTCACGTTGCGGAAACGACTGACACGTATTCGTAGCCCGTTTTGGCGTGCCCCATCTATCCACTGAGAGCGACGTAATCGAGTATGAGGGACAGGAGTATTTCATTCCCGAGGGCAGCATCGTCTTCGCCGTTCCATGGTTAGTCTGCTCAGTGATCAGGACAAGGGGTCGAACTGACAATTGTCATGCAGGGCAATCGAGCACGACCAAAAGAGGTTCGCTGATCACGACCGATTCCAGCCAGACCGGTTCCTCGACGCCAAGGGCAACCTAAAGCCGGACTATGACACCAGCGCATTCGGATTTGGAAGACGCAGTATGTGTTTCCGCCCTGCAGCTTGTGTGCCCTGGCTGATGAGTTCATCCCTGAACAACAGTGTGTCCCGGAGCTCCATTCGCCGAACGCTCAGTCTGGATCAACATCGCTATGATGCTCTGGACGTTCAACATCCGCAAGTCCAAAGAGCTGGACCCTAAGACTGGCCAGCCATTCCAATACGACGATAGTGACGCAGCATTCAGCGGAGACGTACGCCATTAATTATTTCTTCCCGCAGATAAGAACGCTGATGGCTTTGTAAACACACAGTTCTCAGCGCCACCTTTCAAGTTCCCCGCCGTCTTCGAGCCGCGGTCTCCCCAACGCGCAGAGGTGGCCAGGCGGGAGTGGGCCGAGTGCGAGAAGGACCTCAACCTTTTGTTGCCTCAACACAAGGAGTAGTAGACAAGACGTCCTTTAGTAGACTTTGAGCCGCTTTCAAGCCCATCACGGGTGTCATGTCTTTGTATCATAATTGCGCCGCCATATATCATGAATATATCAGAGTTGTAACGAACTATAACATTTTGGCATTGCGTACTTTACCAACGTTGCAGTGATATTGATGTGAGCATATATCTGGAGCGTTCGACGTGCAACTGCCTGTTACCTTACCAGTAAGGTCAAGACCCTCGACGTAGAATAAGATAGGGCTGTATGTGTATTGGCGAGGTTGGCAGGGTAACAATCTAAAATGCTTGCTTCGAAGGCTGACCCGGCGGGTGACTTTCCTATCGTGCTATTCTCGTTCCATGCCCCATAAAGTACGGTATTCCAAATCAGGTAAAGCTCGAGATAACCATGAATACTTGATCTCAAGTGGTGATGATGATGCGCCGAACTAACTGAAGGAAGCGGGTTCCGGATTCTGTTGAAGACCCCGGGCCAAGTTCGTGGTATTCCAGTGTAGTACCATATGTAACGAAGACCTGATAATCTTGCAGGAAAGGGCCCATCCTCGTTACCCCATTACATCAGCCAAAAGCCGTTCTCAATGTTTCAAAGAGTCAATCACAGAGACAGATCTATGCAACTCTATTTCTGTGCTATTACATGGTGTTCGGCGGCAACAATACTTTTCTACCAAGCACCGTGCCGGACCGCAGCTCATCAAGAACTGTGTTGATCTCGTCAAGGCGGTGGCTCGAGACGACGGGAGTGATAGCGCCCTGCAACGACGGATCAGTGTCCATTTTTCGGCAAAGAAAACGAAGACGCACTTTCGCATATAGCTCAAGAATCGATTCAAGATCCTGCTTCGAGCCGTATTGAGGCGTGGTGACTACCCAGACATTAGTTCGTGGATAAAGAAGTCAGTTTGGAAGGTTGCTGACTCGTTAAATTGTATGTCAGAGTGTCTAGCGTCGAGAACTCCAGCTTCTCATTGGTCAAGCCAGCCTAAGGCGCGAGGGTGTCGGTGAAATAGACAACTATAGTCAGGGAGTAGACTTACAACGACAAGACGAGGGTTTGCTGGGAAGGTTTTGCCGTTGCCCCGGAGGACGGCCTTTGCAGTTTCAAATGCTGTCGTATGTCGTTAAGTCTTGTGACACCATCAATTGCACCATAGCTTACTTGTGGGGCGGGCGACGAAATCCATCGCCACATTGACCGTGAAGCCGTCGGCAATCTTGGCTGATAGTTCCTCTGGGCTGAAGGCTTTCACTGCCCCGAGCTTGACCGCTAGTTCACGAGCTTCGGGTTTGGGATCACATGCGTATACTGTAAATTGCAGAGATAAGCATCGTACTTCTAATGACTTCGGTGATGTGCTCACCAGTTGCACCGAAATGAGCGGCAATCTGTACAGCTTGATGACCGAGCCCTCCGACACCGATGACGAGCACAGTCCTTTTGCTCGTCCCGTCAATCTGCGTATGTAAGGCATGGTTCACACTTTAGACCTGAGGCACGCACCTGCGCGGAGGTGACGACAAATTTGTAGGCGTTGATCCCGGCGTCAGCAGCAACAGCAGCGAGCTCGGGTGAAACACCGTCGGGCTTGGATAGTAATGAGTGTTGACTCAGGTGGATTGAATAGCATCCGGCTTACTACAGCCACCAGCTGGTCTTGTCGAACCAGTACGTACTCCGCAAATCCGCCGTCACAGCTTGCTCCGGGCGAGTCAAAGAGAGCCGGCATGCCGTTAAGGGACTTTGCAGTCGGGGTTATCGCAAGGACGGCGTAGAGACCGTCCTTCTTGATTGAAGCATCGACACCCTCGCCAATTCTGATCGCCAGATTAATCTTGACTCGGTGAACCCTTTTGTGACCGAGATGCTCACTGTACAACATGGCCAGAAATCTCGTGCCCGAGAACCAGCGGAATGGGAAGGACACCCCCGTCGATGAACATGATGTCGGAGTGGCAGACTAAGGTATTCGTGAGGTAGTATTTAGCAGGAGAGATCTATGCCTGCACACCTCCGCAAGCCGCTACCTTCAGCAGGACTTGTCCCGGACCGGCGGAAGGCACTTCATGCTTGTCCTTGAGGGCGAGCCGCTTCTCACCAGGTTGATATTGTGCAGCGAGCATGGTAGTCATTATGTGGTCGAGAATAGTCGATTGATTGATGCGGCGGGTTGGGATATATAAACGAGATAGACGACACCCGGGCTTATCGCAATATTTCTGCGTTGGAAGATCGTATTAAAGCGTCACAAAATGACTCCCGTGGGGACAGGAGTCTGGGCAGGACCCAGAGATGCTTGCCTTTATCGGGTAAGGATCAAGACCGCGACATCACTTTGAGTGGGCCATAAATGTGGACCAAAGAACTCGCCGTTTATCAGACGTGTTCAAAGATGCTCATGGTGGCAGTTACGGATGACGCATGGGTTGCGAGCACACACGTCGTGGACCTCTATTGATTCCTAGACCACGGTAACAGTCTGAAGGGGGGCGCCTCGATGTGATAGTGATAGTGTCAGATCTTTACCACACCAGATAGGATCTCATGGAAAGCTGGTAAGCTAGGTGAGCAGCAGTGGCAGGAAGTGGCGGGCTTTGTGACGGTTTGCAATTGTCTACTGTCCTACTTGTATTATTTGTAACAATTTATTCCACTCAAACGCCTTCCTGAATGCCATACTAACGCCCTTATTTACTCAAGGCATGGCAAAATCCTAGACAAGATTACGTAGGGTATACGTCGGAGCACCAGCCCGCGAGAAGGTTGCATGTCGCGACAAGTCATGTCTAAACGCCGCGATGCACCTGATGCGTGCTGTGCACGCAAAAACAAAGCAGCAGCAATCCTGCTCGCGCGATGTCGATGAAGCGGGGATAGGGGTGGTTGAGGGCATACCTAAGGTGCGGAGAGCCACCCTCGCGCGTTTCCGGTGTAGTATCATGTCGGCGCTGACACCTCTCCAGAGGTTGTTCCCCTCTTCCATGCCAATGCCAAGACAAGGCTGTAACGCCGAACGATTGCCTCGTCGCCGCTATCCCCACTGACCTTGACCAATTACATGGTATTCCTTATTCTATCCCATGGCTCCTAACTCCCGAGGCACTTGTCGTTGTTAGAGTCTTGGTGGTAGGAAATACTGCGAGGACGAGGAGGTGGATTCAACAGGACACCGCGTGGTGGGTGGACAGAGGCAGGAGCCGGTCTGCGTTTATTAAGGACGTTCAAGCTGGACGTTCGCGATGGTCAGAGATATGCGAATGGGTAAGGCGTTGGAATGCCTGGAGACACTACGGACCTAACTTTTATGGATATGTGGAAAGTCCGAGATTATTTTATATAATGGTCCAACACCAATTTTATGCACCACGCGCCAGATGCGTCCCTTTTCATCCGTCTTGTATCTTCGTACATGATACTCGCGTTTCGAGCTGGATCGGTTCTTGCTTCCCTCTTGTGGACAGTTTCGCCCTTGCGAAGGGGCTCATCAGAGGGCTTAACCGCTACCCTAACTGACCGGTGGAAGTAGATCTACCCATTCTTAGGTTGAACAGGGGAGTCTGTCACATGATGCGAAGTGAAGCGAGGCGTGACGTAACCCGATGTCGTGGGTATGTGGGGGGGGTGGGACTCTGGGCACCCTCAGACATTGGGCAGACGGCTGATCCGTGCGTGCCGACCCAGGGCCGAGACTGCCGATCACTCGGCAGAACCGGACTTTGGCGATCCCTTCCCGTGTGTACTCTCACCGGAGGTAACCACGAGATCAGCAATTCAGTGCTCCAGTCCCCGAGGGTCATGGGACAAAGTATCGCCTCACTCGAGGATCGAACCCTCGCGCAGCCGTGAGAGACCGGAGAGTAAGGCAGTGATTGCTTCCGCTCCTATCTCGAACACGATCATGTCGAGGGTTCGAAGCCCTTTGTTATCGGTCATCGCCGTTTTCACAGAACCGGACGTCCTTGCATAGTAGCAGGTCATCCACGCTAACCCGTGATCGAATAATGGAAGACGAAGATGCGACGCTTCCGGCTCGAGGCCGCGTATGTGCTCGGCATGCTTTTTACGTTTCTCAGCCCCAGCTCAGTCAGCACCTACTCAGCGTATTCGCGAAAGCGTGTACCGCTACTAAGCGTACCTAGCGGCGCAGCACGGCCACACTCAAGATCTGCGCACTTGGCGTAAGAACCAGGGTCAGACAATTTTTCGATGGAGTTAAGGAAGATTAAGACTAGCGCAGATTATCATCACTATCGCCACCAAGTGACGACATCGGTGGCACAAGTGCACCCAGTCCATGAGTCTCTATTCAGTATTTTCAAGACCACAAGGCCGCCTAGAACGCGTATCCAAAAGCTACGCGAAGCCACCACGTCGAGTAGTACTTGGCCTCGATCACGACTTTTGAAGTGGGGCTCTGGAAGACCGGACCGGAGCAAGGACCTGGTATATCTTGCCGACCACTCTCCTCCGCTTTATTGTTCAATCCCCACAGACACTCTACCACCGACTCCCAGTATCACGACTTCTGATATAATGACCTTCGATTCGAACACGAACGCTATTGAAGTCGCCAAGGCTTTCGTTGACAACATCAAGGGAAAGACTGGTTAGCAGGTCACGTTTCCTCATGTAGCGCAAACGACTCACACATACTTTCCCTGTTTAGTAATTGTAACTGGCGTGACTGCCGGCGGTTTGGGCGCTGAGGCAGCACGAGTTCTCGCCCTACAGGGAGCAGAGGTTGTCCTCGCCGGCCGCAGCTCCAGCAAGTATGGAAGTCTTTCTGGTCTATCGTATTTGCGTCTCACGAGTGTTGCTGCAGGATCAAGGAGACCGCCGCAAACATCAGGAAAGAGGCCCCAGATGCGAAGCTTCGGGAGCTGATCCTCGACCTCAACTCGCAGAAGGTGGTCCGTGCGGCAGCTGAGGAGGTGCTCAAGTACCCCGGCCCCGTCGATGTTGTTATCCTGAATGCTGGCATTGTATGTACCATACGGGATGACCGTCAGTGAGGATGTTGACGCGTTATTTCGCCAGATGGGCACGCCTTACCAGAAGACAGTCGATGGGCTTGAATCCCAGTTCGGCAACAACCACATTGGCAACTTCCTCTTCACAAATCTCATCATGCCGAAGCTTTTTGAATCACCCGCACCCCGAGTGGTCTCCGTCGCTTCTGTTGGACACTTCTGGGGTCCCGTCCGCTTCGAGGTGTGTCAGCTCTCACCTCACGAAAGTTCGCTGCTGACTCGAGTCTCGACCACAGGACTACGGGTTTGAAGATGGTAAGACATACGAAAAGTGGACAGCCTAGTGAGTCAAGATTCGAGGACTAGACTAATTGATACTGACATCTCATGCTTGTATAGCGGCCAGAGCAAGACGGCGAGTCTGAACCTCTCCAATAGCCACTTTGAAATCGACTAATGTCCTCCTTCGTGTATAGGCCAACATCCTGTTCGCCGTTGAGCTCGCGGAACGCTTCAAGAATACCAAGCTGAAGGCCTTCAGTCTCCACGTATGTAGTATTTCCCAATCCTTCGTGCAAACTTCGCGCTGAACCGATCCCCCGCAGCCCGGAGGTGCCGCCACTGGACTTCACCAACACATGACGAAGGAAGACTACGAGAAATTCGGTGATTACTACAACCCCGACGGCTCACCGAAGGGTGACTGGCTCAAGACGATTGAACAGTGCGCCGCGACGTGAGTGTCTGTTGCTGACGTCTATGCCCAGTCAATTCATCGTTGCTCTGCAGTCACATCGTCGCAGGTTTCGACCCGTCCATCGTCGGTATGTAGTTCTTCGAGTACCGATGCTCGTGCAGCAGTTCCTGACGTGGTGTATCGCTCTTTCAGACAAGAACGGCTCCTACCTCACCGAATGCAAGGTTGCCAACGAGCAAGCCGCTCCCTATGCGCTGGACAAGGTGAGAAAAATATTAGCGTACGCAGAGGCGCGATCTCTAATGTAGTTTTTGTTTGCAGGAGGCCGCTGCCAAGCTCTGGACCTTGAGCGAAGAAATCGTGGGGCAGAAGTTCACCGTCCCTGCCTAAAGGCTTACGTTGGGCAGCACTACGCGCGAGGGCCATATTTGACACGACTTATTTTATGTAGCATACCCTGATTACTTAGAACGCAACTAGACGTTGTTGATGCCACCCGATCTTTGAGAGGTACCAGCCTGAGGTGTGCAACACATTGTTCTCCGCTGTGATGCATTTGAAGTGTGGTCCTAGACCATGGCAGAAAACAACCCTCCAAGTGTGCTGGGACATTTAGGGTTGCTTTCATATGTGATCAGTCGTGAAGTGCGCTTTACCATGCGCCAACTGAACGCATCGTCCGCCGTCTCTACTAGGTATATAAACTTTCGTAAGAATCTTGAGCGGCGGGCCTTTTTAATGCCGTGCTGATACACTACTTTGTATTCCGTAGTTCGTAAAGCGAGTGCGTTCCTCCTTATCTAGTTCTGAAAAGCAGTCCTAATGGGGGACTACCCTTCCCAGCCCATTTGTTCTGGTGAGAATGCGTCTTACCAAACGCTAAGAGGTTCGTAAGTAGGAGCTGTCTGCGATTTTGTGGCCCAGGCTTGTCTACTTCTAGGCCGTGGTGACCGTATTGACCGCGCGTCAAGCGCGCCTTCCATCTCACAATCCGGGCTCGGACTCTTTGAGCGATCTCAGTCGGGATGTAGGTGCAGTCGATCCTTGAAGATCGGCAGCTTGCTGACGCTGTCAGACTCCTTCCGCACAGTAGAAACCCCTTCGCGGTAAAGATCTTGATCCGGGCACAAGTAATTTAGGGAGACAGGGACGCACGTCGAGAAAAGTTGGCGTTGACAACAAACAAACGCCACTCGGAGTTGTGACCTTTTGGAGAACGGCCTGCGATCCTCGCCGCTCGTCGCAAAGCTATGTGCAATTCGAAGTCAGAGAAGCTGGGCCACATGTGTTCCATTGAGAGTTGTAACATACTTACCCCTTGCCAAAAAATCGGGCGAGCTTGCACCGGCGACCGACGACCGACTCGAACTGGACCAAAACGCGACGTTTCGTCGTATTTGGCCATGCTTGGACGACCCACTCCATGCGTCATCGACCCGATCCACCACTTCCAATATGCAAAACCTCTGGCCATGACCCACCTCTTCGTCGCGGCTTCGTCGGATTCCCCTGCGCTATGTGTACCTGTAGCGCAGCATACAGACGGCTATATGCGCGTATCATGGTTTCTATCCTAGGACACAATGCCACAGATCCATCGTCCGGAACTGTTAGCATGAAGACTCTATGAGCCCTTCTGGAAAGTCTGTACCTATCGGTCGTAATCTGGTCGCGCGCTCGCGTCGATCGATAAGATTTAAAGCCGAGGATACGCTAGGATCCCTTAGCAGGTGCGCTGGTTTCCGGGAAATATTCCGACGTAGCAGGTAACCTACATCATCATTCTGGTGTCTCCGTACACTTTCGAGCCCGAGCTGGGCTTTGGGTGCACTGCTGCTCACCGCCACATCTTTGGGCGAGTCCTTGGCTGGACTTTGAATTGTGGTCTTGTTCGGTTCTTACTACAAATTGGCCCTGGTTCTCACTAGTACGGGATGTGTCGAAGAAGGTCATCTATAGGCCAAAAGCCAAGGAGGCTCACCGATAGCGATGGGCATAGAGACAGCTCAAGCCTACCATTCATTCCATACCATCAAATCTATTTCCACGTCGCCATGTTTCACAAGACTTTTCATGTCGTACCCCGAGTCAATCCCCCTGGACCATATGAAATCGATCGACTTTCTTTCAAGTTGATTTTCGCTGTGCGGCATTGAGTCTTACCGAGCCGTTCTCAGAGCATAAAAGCGTTGAGAAACGGCCAGAATTGGTTCTGCATCGAGCACACGGGAGGTCTGTCTTGCACTCACACTTCTGCTACAGTGATTCGTCGACTCTACCAATGCTCAAATTCAACCCTTCATTCACTGCTCTAGTCGCTGCAGCGGCTTTCGTCCATTGTGTTCAAGGTGCCGCAGCACCTGCAACCGCCGACTACCTAATTGTTGGGGGTGGAACTGCTGGTTAGTACACCCACGGACAACTATGACGAGCATAGCTAATCAAGTCTGTCATAGGCCTCGTGTTGGCGAACCGCCTGAGCGAGGACAAAGGCGCTTCGGTGCTTGTGCTTGAAGGTGGGGGAGACGGTCTGGGCAAGTATGTAACAGTCAGAGCTCTTGGCTTTTAGATATTCTGACCACCTCGCACAGCGTCAACATCAGCGACTTCAGACTCGTCGGAGCTGCCTGGGGAACAGATATCGACTGGCAATTCCCCACTGAGCCACTCGCCTATGCCAACAACCGCACATTGACACCTGGACCTCGCGGAAAGGTTCTAGGGTACGTGGAAACCGTTTGTGAACTATCCATGTCTATAGCTGACACTATGAATCGCAGGGGATCCTCTGCTATAAACGGTGAATATAGCCGAATACCAGTCCTAAGTCTTGTTTGCTCAAGCTATTCTTCCAGGGGACGTCTTTGACCGAGGAGATGCTCGTGAATACGATGAGTGGCAAGCGCTCGGCAATACAGGATGGTAAATAGATCATTCTTCCCAGGCTCGATCCCAGCTAACTCTACGTGTTGCGCAGGAACTTCCAATCGATCTTCCCGGCGGGAAAAAAATCAGAGAAGTTCTACCCACCTGCAGAGACAGATAACATCCAGTACGATCTAAGCCACCACGGTACCAACGGCAATGTTGCCACGTCGTACTCTCGTGCTTCACCTCCGTGAGTATTGCCTCTCGTAACGACTTCGAATGTACTGACTCCACGGAACCTAGTATTCATGATGTGATCATGTCATCTGTGGTAAACGCTGGCGGCTTCAAGTCTACTGACCTGGAAGGGGGCAATGCCACTGGCATAGCACACGTCACTAACGCCCGGCTACCTTCTAACGACACTCGTTCGACCTCGGTCAGCTTATCTCTCTTTCTTCCTCTTAGGCCTTAGCTGACATATGATTTGGTCATAGGCTACGGCATATTGTGAGTTGCTGTGGTACAAGAAATTGCAACACTGACCACCGCGCGCGTAGATTTCCCTTACTCCTATCGGCCCAATTTTCAAGTCATCCTTCACGCTACTGCAACCAGGGTCTTGTGGCGTTCAACTGCCCAGGGAAATGCCATCGCTAGCGGAGTCGAGTATGTCGATCAGAATGGCGTGACGCGGTCGGCAGTGAGTATATTAGTTGTTTCTTTTACTTCCATCCTCCGAACCTCATTCGCATCTCGCGTAGAATGCTAAAACCGTCATCCTATCGGCCGGCACATGGGGCTCTCCACCTATCCTCGAGAGGTCCGGCGTTGGAAACGCAAAGTTGCTCACTTCCCTCGGCATCAAGAGTGTCGTCGACCTTCCGGGCGTTGGTGAGAACTTGAGTGAACGTACGTCGTATTTTGTGGCATGCACTACTCTCTCCTGATGCAGAATGTGTGTTATCAGAAACCCTGGTAGCAATGCAGTGGCAACTCAACTCCAGCATACCTCTTTCGACTACACCTTTCCTCCTCAATGGTCTGTCATCCCGTTACTCATCAATTTGCTCGCCTTATCTAATGTTCAAATTCACAGTGGAGTCAATCCAGACGACCGTTGGAGCTAACAATCTCAGTGCCGTCCAATCACTGCTTAACGCCAAGCCTCCTGGCCTCAGTGACGCTCTCTACAATGCTCACAAGAGGTTGTTCAAAGACAAGACGACCTGGGTCGAAGATTACATTGCGGTGGCCACACCCGCCGAAGGTCCTTCTGTGCTCGTCATGTACCCCGTAAACCTTCACCCGTTGTCCAGAGGCTCAGTCGTGAGTCGGCCACATTCCATAGCTACCACCATTCGCTCTAACGTCGTCACCTTTCGCAGCACATCGTGTCCTCAAACGGAACACAATACCCGAAGATTCAGTATAATTTCTTCCAAAACCCCTTCGACTTGGTGCGTCGTAATGCTTCCACACTTCGAATGGCCTTTCAATGTTGTAGCAGTATGTGATGGCCGCAGGGGCTCAGCGTGTCCAGAAGATCGTTTCCACTCCTCCGCTCTCTGACTGGATCGCTGGTAAGCCCTACCCCGAAATCCTATCGTGCTACCATTATTCATGTACGCTTCTTCCTATAGCACCCATAGCGCCTGCTGCAGATGTCACCAGTATTGAAGCTCTGCAGGACTATATTCGTGCAAATGTCGGCTACACAAATCACATCATTGGCACCGCCCTGATGGGTACGATTCCTCTACGTCCATCGCGCTCGTAAATTTCGGGCTAATCATACCTCTGTTTCCTCAGCGCCACGTAAAGATGGCGGTGTTGTTGACTCCAACCTCAAGGTCTACGGAACAAAGAACGTTTACGTAGTTGATGCGTCTGTCATCCCCATTGAACCTGCTGCTCACTTGCAAGTAAGTTCACGCATGCTATCCTTTGTCTGGCAAGGCCTAACATACTTTCTGTGCAGGGAACGGTCTACGCTTTCGCTGAACGCGCTGCGGAACTCTTCAAGAGATAAAGGCGTGTTGGTCGCATGCTTTGAGATTTCTGAAGTCTTCCGTTTGCCAAGATCCACTACTTCGTACTATCATCTCTAATCATCGCCCCAATTGAATCCTTCGCTTATCTTATTCCTATCATCCCTCACATTCACTGCGCCACACGACATACATACTACCACTATCACTATCACTACTTATAACCGCACACATTACAGACCTTATAATATTCCTTATGCTCAAAGTACCCTTGATTCCATACACTGCTTTGAACTGCCCTCCTTGTTATATTCCATGCTCTCAGGCAGTTTACTCTACTCTTTACTGCAGTTCCAAACCTGCTGTGTCAAGGTAATCGCTTGTTGCATCACGGCCTTTCTTATTGCAGGATATCTTTGTTCACAACTGTGTTGCGAGCTTAGCGGTCCTATATTGTGCAACCCCCGGAATAACATAGACCTATCCTGTCCTGTTGCATCTGCATTTTGATAGAATTGCTTGGATTTACGAAGTGAAAACGATTTTAAGAACTTGCTCTCGAGATGTTCAGTTCCCGATTTGATAGTGTGGCGCATAAAATGCCTCAAAAATACTTGGGAACGTAAAACTTGGTTTGGAGCCAAATACAGGAAGGCCTCACTACCCATTTATGGGGAAATAAAAGACTGTCGGCACACGAAGAGTAGAGCACCCGAGCGTCAATCCCAACCTGGTCCCTGATGCAATCCTTTATGGTCACTGAAAACAGAGCAAGTCAAAAATCATTTGTCAGCTAAGTAGTGCAGAATTATGTTGATAACCTTATCAAAAGCCATGTCCAGTGTGTTAGCCTCGAGGCAGGCCAGAGCGTTGGACTCATAACCGAGTCCTCAAACAGATACCCAGGGTCTGGTTAGTCAAATCGCGGCATTTTCCGTGTTTGATCAGCCGCGAATGAAATGTGATAGTTGGACAGTTTCGCCCTTGCGAAGGGGCTCATCAGAGGGCTTAACCGCTACCCTAACTGACCGGTGGAAGTAGATCTACCCATTCTTAGGTTGAACAGGGGAGTCTGTCACATGATGCGAAGTGAAGCGAGGCGTGACGTAACCCGATGTCGTGGGTATGTGGGGGGGGTGGGACTCTGGGCACCCTCAGACATTGGGCAGACGGCTGATCCGTGCGTGCCGACCCAGGGCCGAGACTGCCGATCACTCGGCAGAACCGGACTTTGGCGATCCCTTCCCGTGTGTACTCTCACCGGAGGTAACCACGAGATCAGCAATTCAGTGCTCCAGTCCCCGAGGGTCATGGGACAAAGTATCGCCTCACTCGAGGATCGAACCCTCGCGCAGCCGTGAGAGACCGGAGAGTAAGGTGTTTGTGCATGCAACTCAAAGGCTACATCGTTGCATAACAATTGGAATGAAGGCGCACCTCCATATCGTACAGTTCGTTCATTCCGTCATGTGTGCACAACCAAATTAATTTGCACTTTTACATGTTATCTACGCTAGCAGATGCCGAAAATCTTCATTGACAGATTTTTACCACCAACAACCCCTTGTATCCGGCTAAAATCTAAATTGAATGACCCACTAGACGCCGGCAGGATGTGACCTGACGGCGGCGGGCACAAATTTTCCTCCAAGACTCCAGGTTCTCATACCGCGCCTGTACCTCAGACCTCAAGACGCAGAAAACCCCTACACGTCACTTATCACTAGGCTTGCCCTGACGGATAAGCCTCTCCGATCTCGGTCAAGCTACTGTGTAGAGTTTCACAGCAGGTGATATAGATCGTCATCCCAGGGACGCTATGTTCTCGCGTAGCTGGCGAACCCACAAATGAAGCCAAGATATACCTGCTGTTGGCTCTTGATCGTGAGTCTGTTCACTTCTTGCCATGAGTTGGGCCTGGTTTTAACCTACTTCGGTGTGTGCTCACAAAGGTGGTTCCAAGCAAGGAGACGATGGGCAGCTACAATCACCGTAGAAACGGCCCGCAAATTGCGGAAAGACGACTACCAATTGAATTGCATGACATCAGATCTATCAAGATTTTCACGTCGACGCGTTTCACCAAATCACAGACTGTCAAGTCATGTGTCGATCCTCATGGAACAAATGACTTTGTATAATTCTCCTCAGAATCTATTTTTGTAGCAGGCTGTGGAGGGCCTAGCCGAGCCGGTCGTGGAGCATAAAAACCTTTCGCAATGACCAGGTGAAGTTGTTCTGCATCGAGCTCACTAGTGCTCTGCCCTGTATTGACTCATCTATCACAGCAATCCACAATTGATACGATGTTCAGGTTCACCACTTCATTCACTGCTCTTGTCGCTGCGGGTGCATTCCTCCAGTACGCTCAAGATGCTGCGGCCCTTCCGACTGTTGACTATCTAATTGTTGGGGGTGGAACTGCTGGTGAGTCCCCGCTTTTCCAGAAAGAAAAAATAACAAACGAAGTCTGTCGGTGTAGGGCTTGTCTTGGCGAACCGCCTGAGCGAGAACCCAGAGGTGTCAGTGCTGGTGCTGGAAGCCGGTGGGGATGGTTTGGGCAAGTATGTAGCAGATACGGTGCTCCAATATTCTCGATTTCCTGACCACCACGCTATAGCGTCAACATCAGTGACTTTAAGCGTGTTGGAGCAGCCTGGGGAACGGACATCGACTGGCAGTTCCCCACTCAGCCTCTCTACTATGCCAACAACCGTACATTGGCACCTGGACCACGCGGAAAGGTTCTAGGGTATGTGCAGAATCGCATTGCAACAGTCCAAGCTGATATTCATGCCACCCAGAGGCTCTTCAGCTATAAACGGTGACTGCTCTCGACATATTGATCGTCAACTCTTCTTCTGAATCATTTTTCAAGGGGATGTCTTCGACCGGGGGGATGCACGTGAATACGATGAATGGGAAGCTCTCGGTAACACTGGATGGTGACTAGGTCATTCGCCCCAGGCTCGACGCCAATTTAACCTACGTGTTGTACAGGAACTTCCGGTCGATCTTCCCCGCGGGACAGAAATCGGAGAAATTCTACGCACCCGCAGCAACAGATAACATCGAGTACGTTCTTGATCACCACGGAACCACCGGGCACGTCGCCACCTCATATTCCATCGCCGCACCGCCGTGAGTATCAGTTTTCGCTTAAGTCAAGACCACAGCTTGACTTGCTTTTGACCTAGTATCCACGATGTAATCATTGCTTCAGTGGTGAATGCAGGCGGCGTCAAAGCTGCTGACCTGGAGGGTGGTAACTCTAATGGAATATCGCACGTCACCAACGCGAGGCTTCCCACCAATGAAACTCGGTCTACCTCGGTCAGTTCAAGTTAGTCAGGTCTAGGTTGAAATTTACCAACACATCGCTGTGCCTCAGGCGACTGGATACTGTGGGTCGTGAAATTAACCTAATCAGACTCGGTAACATTGACCATGCTCCGCAGATTTTCCCTACTCGTACCGCCCCAATTTCCAGGTCATCCTTCACGCTACGGCCACGAAGATCCTGTGGCGCTCTACTGCTCAAGGCAATGCTATCGCCAGCGGTGTTGAGTACGTCGATCAGAACGGAGCAACACGCACGATCGTGCGCATTTTTGCCTTTCTATTACTATCGAATCTGAATCTCACGTTCTTTATGCCTCTTTTGCGTAGAACGCCATGATAGTCGTCCTTTCGGCGGGATCGTGGGGCACGCCGCCTATCCTTGAGCGGTCTGGTATCGGGAATGCGACATACCTCGGGTCTCTCGGCATTAGGAGCGTTGTTGACCTCCCTGGCGTCGGCGAGAACTTGAGTGAACGTAAGCAGAACTCCATAAAATCCACACTACAACCCGCATACGAAACACACGACTCTAGAAACGCTGATCCCGATGCAATGGCAACTCAACACCAGTCTACCGATCACTATCAGCCCTTTCCTACTCAACAGTCAGTCGTTCTCTTTAGTTTTCGCCTTGTGCACACCATTGAATGCTCTAATTTGCAGTCGAGTCGATCCAGAAGACATTCGGACCGGACAACCTTGCTAACATCCAGTCGCTACTTAACGCCCCACCTACTGGTCTGAGCCATGCCCTCCACGATGCTCACAAAAGGTTATTCCAAAATGAAACAAGCTGGATCGAGCATTTCATTCGCGTGTCCACCCCGGCTGGAGGCCCCTCAGTACTCTCCATATATCCCGTGAATCTTCACCCCTTGTCTAGAGGCTACGTCGTAAGTCAGTCTCCAGCTGATAATCTTGCCTCTTCCCCTGATGTCTGGGACCTCAACAGCATATTGTATCATCGAACGGCACGCAGTACCCGGAGATCCAATACAATTGGTTCCAGAACCCTTTTGATTTGGTATGTCGAAGTTCTTCAGAAAACACGAGCAGTCTCTAATGGTCTCGGTAGTACTTGCTGGCGGCCACGTGTCAACGGATCCAGAAGATCGTCTCCACTCCCCCACTTTCTGACTGGATCATTAGCAAGTCATTTCCGCAGATCGTTCTTCCCATCATCATTTACGTTTGCCTCGTCATATAGCACCCATCGCCCCAGCTCCTGGCGTCACTAGCATTGAGGGATTGCAAAACCATGTCCGCGCCACGGCGATCCAGACCAACCATATTATGGGCTCTGCGCTTATGGGTACGTCAACGTTCGCATCTCCATGTTTGTGTTTTCCCAACTTGAAGTATCATTTTTATTGCTACCCTAGGACCACGTGAAGACGGTGGAGTTGTCGATCCCAACCTCAAAGTCTATGGAACGAGGAATGTTTACGTTGTTGATGCCTCCGTCATCCCCATCGAGCCCGCGGCTCACCTACAGGTAAGCACGCTCATATAAGCACCGTACCAGTGCAATATCTCATGCGCTGATGCCACAGGGGACGGTTTATGCTTTCGCGGAGCATGCATCGCAGCTCTTCAAGAGGTGAACACCGATTCAGACGTGGTACGCCTCGGATGAGAGTTATCGACGTTGGCGTGCCGTCCACGCTTTTGACCCGTCATGTTCCACCGATGATGGCCAATCACCCTATGGGGTCGCTCTTTTGATTGTCCGGTCAACATTTATTATACATGCCTTATTGAAGTTCACCTGTACATCCTTTCAGACCGGCGTATGTAACATGCGCCCTGACAATACTTCACCCTCCTCTTTCAAATCTACCTTCTATTTTCTTCGTAGCTAAATAGCAGACCAAGATGGTCACCTACATCAGCTTCTCCGAGTCTTGCTTCAATTAGGTTGATCCCTGAATTGATATGCCAGAGAAAACCAACACCCATATAGCGCAGAACTTGGGTCCTTCGTTGAGAGCTCAAATTTTCATATGAGGTTTTAAATTGATTTTATATGATGAATATTGAACGGAAAGCTAGAGGTTTACAGGTATTACGCTATAAGTGCTATTGCAAGTAATAGGGATTAGCACCCGCCAGTCAATTCAGCCATGCGCCTCTGATAAGGTCCGACGCCCTCTCAGCAATAGCATAAACAGGGGCCTGCGTATGCCCCGCCGGCACGGATGGCTAACGGCGACAAAACCAACAAGTCAGCTTATCCAAGCAGCACACGACTCGACCGACTGACCATCACAGATGCATCCACAACACGCAGCCCCGTCACTCCCTTTACTCGCAAATCCGGATCTACGACACCCCACTTCGAGCCCTTCGCCGACATCGCAGCTGACCCCACAGGATGCATAGCGGACGCCGCCGAAGCTCGTATCAATGCATCAAGCTCATCGTCCGTAGTGACATTCTGGATGCCTCCAGCAGGGCCGATAACGTAGTCCTTCCACGCAGGAGCCGTCAAGAACTTCTGAGCGCTTTTCACAGCCTCGCGCAAGGCAGACCTATCGAATTCTGATGCTAGAAGACCGAGATCAATGATGGGGTCGTCAAAGGGGTGAGAGCTCCTCAGGGTAACATTGCCGCCTCGTACCACCCGGGAGGTTAGCAGTGCGTCGTATTGTTGACTATGTAAAGCCAGACTCACGGCTCGATGGGGTCACTATTACACTCACAATGCCAATAAAATGCCCGGTCGGCGATCCATTCAATCCACCGTTCTAGAGAATACCTTATGTCGACATCGACAGTTGCGCGAGTTGACTTACATACTTACCACGATGATCAGTTCGTAGTGTGGTGTATTCTTGCCGGATGAAGGGTCCGAGGACGTTTTGAAGATCGGCGAGTTATCAGGCAGACGAAAAAACCCAAGATGAGAGCAACCAGTTGCGACCATGGGGCCCGTATGGCTATCCTGCCATTGGGCAAGGTACTGCGCAGAAAGCTCTGGATTCTGTAAAATACTGAAGGGTAACGTCTATATTTGAGAAGAACGCCGATAAATAGCTAACGCATACCTGTCCAACGTATCATTAGAGCTAACAAACCACGAGTTCGCCACCGCCGGCTGATCTTGGAGGTTCTTTCCCACATCCGGGAGATCAAGGACAGGCTTGATGCCGACCGCACGAAGTTCGGCTGCGTCACCTACACCTGAGCTTAGCAGAACTTGTGGGGTGCCTATAGCGCCCGCTGACAATATGACTTCCTTGGAAGCAGTGATAATCTGGCGAGGCCCTGGGTTGTATGTGTCAAACAAAGTAAGCATATCATGAGCACACGGCTCATGATGAAGAGAAATAGAAGATTTGTGAACGCGTACCAGTAGGGTTTCGTGCGACCTCCACGTTCCTGAAAGCGACTTGCTGACGCGCTGCGTCAGGGCCGGAAAGGCCGCTCGTCTTCAGGATGCGTGTGACGCGGGTATTCAGGAGGACGTCAAGGTTCCGTCTCTCTAAAAAATGGGGCGCGAGGTACGAGGTTGCCGAGCTGCTACGCACTCCCCCACCAATAGTCGACTGCAACCACCCTAGAAGCGTAACGGAGATCAAAGTAAGCACGAACCCTGTAAGCAAATACAGGATGACAGCAAATATGCACGCACCAATTCCAATTGGATCCCCCGAGTTCACATCCTCGTTAAACGGAAAATCCCCACTCAGCTCCTGGGTGGTTTGCACAATGCGAGGGCTAATGCCCTGCGGAAAGCCAGTCAGGCTGACAGAGGTCATACCATTGAAGCCGTGCACAGAGGGTGTGAACTGCCCGCTCGTGTTGTGATTGTCCGCCGGTGCGGTCCACCGTTCATTCTATAGAGCCAGGGTCAGAAATCGGAGTTCCAAAACGTTCAATGACGGGAGGGAAGAATACTTGCCCTTCGGACATAAGGCTGCATTTTCTTCCAGGACCATCCCGGATCTCCCGTCACCTCAGCAAATCGATCAAAGTCGGACGAGGAGCCGCGCGTGTAGAACATGCCATCTGTTCAAAAGATCATGTAAATCAAACGATTGATTCACGACCTCACCACAAGCACAAAGCACAAAGAAAAACGGCTACTCACTGATCGAGCTCGTGCCCCCAAGAATATGTCCCCTCGGATAAGCCAGCACGCGTCCACCCAGCGCAGTCTGTGGCGTAGTCGTGAAGTTCCAGTCGTACGGAGATTTTTGCAGCGCGATGGAGAGGAAGGGAACGATGGTGTCGAGGACCCCTTCATTTCCTCAAAAATGCAATGAGTCTCAAGTTTAACGTCCAGATGGCAGGAAGCAAAAGACGCACGATGGGCCGCTCTCGATGACGAGCACGTTCCATGCCGGGTTTTCTGATAGTCTATTCGCGACGACATTTCCTGCGGTGCCTCCTACGAACCGAGTACAAGCCCAAACTCAATGAGTGTATCCACCACCGGAGGGAATGGGTTCAGGTAAACATACCTCCTACGACGACGAAGTCGTACCGGCGAGCGGTCGGTAGATCTTCAACCCGATTATATACTTTAGCTACACAGAGCTCCGAGACTGCTGAGAAGAGAATGTACGCAGCACCAGTGGCAGCCCAGGAGAAAAACAGCCCCATCGTGAAAATATCAGCTCCGCGTTTAACCCTGGGGTGAATCGACGCAACGAGACCAGGCTAGCGCTGTAGACGCTGTCATTGTCCTCAAGATCCAGTGAAGAGCTTATATACCACCCAAAGACACAGCACCTCCATCGGAATTAGCAGAAGAAGCTCTAGCGTGGGATATGTTTAAAACAACTAGTGAATTGATTCGACGAGACCAGAAAATGGGATGCCGTAGACATACTCTACCGTGACTTGCTCCTGTAGTAATGGATCAAAGGAAAAGTTTACATCAGCATCAGTACCCCGAGTTCGAGCTCTCCTTCTCCCCATATGTACAGCGAGCTCTCACCACAATCATCTCACCACGAGCGGTGGAGCGCGGTATGGACAGTTTCTGCCATGGTACGGTCATCTTGCTTGTAAAGCATCACTATACAGTTTTTGCGATTGGTATAGTAGCTCCTATTCTCGTAATTCGTAAGTAAGTTGGAAAAAAAGGCTATGTACAATACTCAAACAAAAAGACAAATATGAACGTAGCGAACGGAGCCCCAGTAGTGAGAGGAATGTGTATGAAACAGAAAAGAATGAGTATTGAAATTTCGATTCGCTGGTCGTCATCATAAAAGTTGCACGTTCATCTGGAGTGCAGTGGGGTCGCGGGGCGGGGCGGGAGGGGAGCGCGCGACGCCGGGAAGAAGCAAGGCAGAGCCAATCGAGGGACATATGATCATCATATCTGAAATCTGTCCCAATCCCTCAAACCGGCTGTCGTCGGGTTTGCCGGCCCTCCACCCCTCTCACCCACGTCACTTGAATCAGACCGCCGCTTCCTCCTGCAGGCGTTCTCGCTCGGCATGCCATTCCGCCAATGCCTCCTTCGAGCGGGTCACCCACGGCTGTTTGTACCAAGAACACACATGCAAAAAGTCAGTTATACGCGGAGAACAGCAGGACTAGGTAACAAGAACGGGAAACACGAACGCACCTCCTTCTCCGCATCACTCATGTTGCGCCAAATCTCGGCCATCTTCTTTGATGCCTCGGACGAGACCTCGCGTTTAAGCTCCGGGTGCCTCTCGCGATAATCGTGTGCAAACCTACAGAAATCACAATTGTGAGGCAAGCCAGAAACACGACACGACACGGGGTCAATACGCACATGAAGTACTGATTAGGGGGCTTCTTCAGAACCGTCTCGCGGTGGACGACGATGCGGCTTTTACCCTTCGCGACGCGACGGCGGTTGATCTCCCTGAGAACCTTGGGATCCATCGACGCAACGAAAGCCTTTCGCTCGTCCTTCGCCTTCTGGCGCAGCTCCCGGGCTTCTACGGAGATTCTCTGTTTTGGGATAGTGACGAGGAGAGGATGAGACGCGCAGTGACAGAGGCGGGGTCACTGACCTCCTTCTCGTACTCTGGGAGCGCGGCCCACGCCGCAGCGCCCTCCTTGGTGCGCAGGAGCATGGTCTCGGTGGTCATCTTGGGGCGATCGACATTGTAGTACACGGACAGGAAGTGCGTAAAGTCGGAAGGCCCGGTACGGGGGATCTTGACGCTGCGGGGTACAACAGCTTCACAAACGGGATTAGACTAGGGGCTTGAAGGGAGGTGCCGGATATGTACACGCACTCTTCTGGACTGCAAAGACGGCGCACAGTGGTCAATTTCAGTATGAGTTTGCGGGGAGGGATGAGAGACGCATACGTTTCGCAGGTTTCTTCTTCGGCTTGTTATCGGGCTTTCCGGAGGCTTGTTTCTTCGGTTTTCGGCCGCTCGGCGACCCGGTCTTGGATTTAGATTTTGTTTTAGTGGATTGGGGTAGCTCGTCCGTGCTGGATTCGGCGCGGAAGGCGCTGGTGAGGAACAAACGCGTCAAGGTGTTGGACTGAAGCACAGTCTTCGCCAGCGGGCGTGCCGTTGGGCGTGCGCTGGCGACGACGAGAGGGAGGACGCGACGCGACGCGAGCCGGAGGGAAAGGACGGACAGCATAGGAGGTTAGAACGAAAAATAAAGTTCCAACTCGAAGTTGACGATGGGTGATGTGATGGCAACTGGTGTGACGACGACTTGTGACGAGTGTACACATATTTGTTCTTAGATCTCCTCCAAACACGTCCATGTCGATGTTCCAAAATCCCTCCAATGCGAACCCAACCGCCCCGCTTACCACCTCCGGGCTTCCTATCTCCCAGCTCGAGTCTCTCCGATTCAAAGCCAGCCAAATGATCGACTCTATTCAAAGCCTGCAGCGCACCATCGAGGCCGGTCACATCGCCGCCATGCCTGCCTGGCCCGACATCCTCTCCAAATACAACATCCTCCTCTCCCAGACCCACTCATTTTCCATGGGCCTTGCCGGCACCCTCTCCGCCGTCCCCGCTCGCGGAGGCGCAGCTCCGGCCTTAGCCCCAGGAAACGTCCTAGAACGCGTCGTCCTGCACCCAAGCACACCCACGCCCGACGCCCAGCTTGACGCAGAGGTGATCCCGCTCCTGCGCAACCAGCAGACGACAGACGTCCTTCGCGTCGAAAACGAGACCGTGCGCCGTGTCGCGGAACACATGGTCACCAAAGGCTCATTGGGCGTTCTCGGCGGCGCATCCACACAACCGCCGCAGAAACAGTTCGGGACCTCCGTAAAGAAACCGGTGGAATACGCCGATGTGTTGAGGGAGTGCGAGGAGATCCGGGATGCGCATGATCGGCGTGTGGAGCGCGCGGTGCGGGCGGTAACGATGTTGAGGGAGAGATTTGACTGGCGTGCGCGGGTGGAGGTGGAGGTGGAGGAGCCGGAGGAACTTGAGTGGGATCCGCGAGTGCATAGCCGCGTGGACGTTGATGAGAGTGGCGAAGGTGAGGAAGGGGAGAACGGGATGGAGGAGAGTACGGGCGAGGCGGGGGATGTGGCTATGGAGGAGGACGAGGGCGGGAGCAGCGATGAGGATGAGGTGCAGGCACTTATGAACTCTGCCATGGATACACAGTCGCCTGCTTCCCCGACTGTGATGATATCTGGGCCAGCTGGGGTCGCCCCCGACACTGGAAACACTATACCTGCGGCAGCTGCCCTAGCCTCGTGATTAGTATACTCTCGAGCTTGCGGCAAGCACTATCATACCCAACAATCGAGGAAGAGTGGTTCTCAATCACTACCCAAGCACGCTCTTGATCATTACGGCATCGAAGGACTTGATTTTTCCCGCCCCTTGCACTTTCGAGCATGCAGATCCACTCTTCCTCTTCTACCCTGCCACTCGATTATCTTCCTGCCGGCCGCAGTTGCACGCCATTCGTAGACCACGTCAAATTTATGTAATGCGGCGGGCGTCCCGCCCGCTACATAGTGACCGCCAAGGTCTGCTCCGTGCTCCCAGGATTGTAACAAACGCTACAAGAACGAGCTTGTTTTTCGATGCCAGATAAGGAGGGTGAGACTGCTGTACCATAAAATCTGCGGCTCAAACACGTTCTCTCACTATTAGGATGTTCGTATTGAACATGTACGAGCCCCCCACCGACTCATCACAGGATCATACCCTATAACAATCCGAAGGCCGTGTGATGTCGAACCTGAAAATACCCTTCTGGTTGTATCCCCAGTGTCAAAAGCGCCGCTCAACGCAGATCACAGTGCAGGGACGCTCTCTGACCGATGTTCAGCACCCCGTGCTTGCTCGTGATACAAAAACCCTGGAAGCATCCTTGCATGAGTCGAGAAGCCCTCCCTTAATCACGTCACCGCTTGGCTCTACAGAACCTCGGCCGTGCATATCTGCGACGTTTGGCGCACGGCGCCATTTTCACTGTGCTATATCCTACCATCATTCCCTCTGCACATTTGATAAATTGAAGGCCGACGTATCCGTACCAGGAGTGAGCAGTTTGGTACCTCTTCGCTTCGTCAAAAATTTTCTGTGCGTGACAGTCGTGGATTCTGCCTCGTTAATACCTAGATAGACAACGAGGTTTTGCTGTAACCCATATTGGTGTGATACCCATCGACCTTTTGCTTACGCTGGCATATTGAGGCATTTCCATTATAAGTTTCGCAAGTCAACATAGCCAGGGAAAGGTAACGGGGAATGGAGACGGAGATTATAACATCGGAGTCCGCTTGAATTTTACAGGCGGCTCGTTACAGGAAGAGCAACTGACATCTAGCTACTATCGCAGAGGGAGTCGTCGTCAAGGGCTCAGACCATCTAGGGTCAGGATGTGTAAACGAATGCAGAATACCACAAGAGCGTCCGAGTCGTGATCCTCTACACCACCCATAGAGAATCAAGATACCAAGACGCATGTTAGAGACGAGCATGCTGTTATTTGGGGTTGCGACACGTTCCATTTTTCCAGCGATACGAACAGGAAACGCCCAGCCGTCATCATACAAGCCACCAAGCTATCCTTTTCTCTACCACGACAACAAGGAGCCAGTGGAACGACCGAAAGCGCGGATCCACATCGTGCAGCAAACGCAAAACACATGCTACATCCCATGGGCAGCCTTAGCCTTGGTCCAAGGAGCGCTGGTTCTGATTGGAAAACAGGGCTGACGTGGAATATGAGGCGAGTTTATCCCGTCGTAATAGTTCTCTCTCCAGGACACGCCTCTATTCAATCTTCACAGACTTTGGAGGTGCGCTCCCTAGAGAAAACGAGTTCGTCCACTAGCCCGCGGAATGTGAGGCGAGCTTGTTCTTCGCACATTGTCGAGTCCAGAGTATTGGCATATTTTTCCAAGGTAACGCTGAAGCTTCGCGGTGGGTCCCCTCAGATACCAGGCCTGTTCACGGGCGAGGCGATCCAAAAACAAAAGCGCCACAGCCTGAGGCCTGAGCACCTGGGCAACGTTGGATAGTTTAACAAATTGACGACACGATCTCTGGTCCTCCTGCACTCAGACATAGGATGTTTCTAGTCAATCACGAATAAGATCATGCAGGAACTGCTTCGCCCTCAGTTGATCCCTGAAGTCCTTTGCTCTACGTTGAGGAACAGCGTCCGCCCATTTACGAATAAGCCTGCGGAGCATAATATCCCGCTTGGAGTTCCGTTGCGGGTAACTTGCGTTGCGATAACGTCCTGAGTGAGGAAATCCCTATTGGCTTGAAGGAATACCTCGTCGAAGCCGCCGTTGAGTCATCTGAGAGATCCACGGTAGACCAGTGTAAATTTCGGTCCTGCTTGTCCAAGGTTTCCTTGTTGTGCGAGACGAGAAACAGAAGGAGGCATGTGCGATCTTCTTTTCTTTCAAAACAGCCGAGAATGCATGTGTTGAAGCGTGGTGTGCAGGACCCACTTGACCGCACTTCGCTAAGATGACGCCTGTTTTCGTCTGATTCTCGAATGCAGTAGCAACGACATCGCCAAGTTTTCCGAAGGTCGCATGATGTCGAAGATACGCACATTGAGGTTTATTCCATTGTGGTAAAAGGCGGGGAACTTCTTGCGTAAATCGCGCAAAAATCGTAGTTCCTCTGAAGGCTCCTTTTGGGTGACACCTTCAGACACATGTCAGTTGGTAGGCAGTTGACGGTTGATGAGGTAATGATATGTTTGAGACTCCGACTTAACTCCTCAACGTTTGGCAGCTTCTTTCTTGCGACGTTCATTCACTCTTCGAATCGAAACCCAGGAGGGCCTACTCACTAGTACCGATGCCCAGGCGCCCATGCGTGCCACGATACACCACCTCCATTCGCCCCCACTCAAATTACGTAACAGGTTCCAACTTCAATGGATGCATTATCCGAGCCAAAGCGCGCAACCTTCGTACAAGCAGAACAAGCAACTATGATTGATTCTTCTATCTGCATAAGGAAGCTGAAATATGAGGCGCCCGTTGCGGATCATCTCCTCTTCTCGGGGCGGGGTGCGCGAAGACCGTTCTTCGTTTCGTCCTTGCCATGGTGAACGCGACATGGACATGTACAACAAATAGTCATCCAAGATTTATGGGTAGCTCATCGGGGCTTGCATGAATGATCGTTGCCTTCCTGAGTCTATAAAATCACCCGCTCTCGTGTCATGTTTACCTCTGCCACTACAATGCGTTTGTTCACCCCTACACTAGCCATCTACTCGCTGCTCCCCTCTGTCGTCGCTGTTAAGCCGTTTCCGCGCCTAAAGGCCAACGAGAATTTCAGAGCACGCGCGGACGCGTATTTAGGACGCCAAGTACCCGTCAGACGCGCTTTCACGGAGGCCTCGGATCCCAGGCACCCAAGTCGGTTATTCACGACGCTGGCTCGGGCAAAGGTAACATGCAGGATCCACGAGTCTATGTGTGGCGTTTTCGGGCATGGAAACACCCAGCAATATCAATGCATAGACACTAGCACTGCCCTTGATAACTGTACGTACCCTCCCCAAATACCCTCTCCTAGATGCTGATGATAGTTATCAAGGCGGTGGTTGCATCATCCCACACTTGTTATACGAGCCCTATCGCGCGACATCTGAGGGCGTACAGTGCAGCAAACTCCCTGGCGTCATCGCTGCAAGCTGCCACGATTCACAATGTGTGGTTTCGCGGTGCAGAATGGGCTTCGAGCCGAACGCAGACAGAACGAGGTGCGTGCCCATGGTCCCCGCGGGAGCAGGTTTGCCAGTCAATACTGTATTGCCTATCCTTCGGCTCACTGGCTCCATACGCCATGACGCGACCACCGAGCTTCCGCCAACCTCAACACCCGCCAGTGTAGTGGGTGTCACCACCTCAGACACACCTATCAAGGAAAAGGTCTCCGAGCTTGTCAGCGCAGCTCTTCATCTGGAAAATACTACCTCAAGTAGCCTCGAAGACCTTTTCTCAAACAGCAGCGGGCCCTTCCCGCTGAACTCAGCCCTCATTGACTCAATCGTCCAAGCGACAATCGACCTCGTCGCTTCCGTGAACGCCTCCGCCGCCGTCACCGCCATTAGCAACCTCGCCACCGCCAGCACCGCCTTCGCCATAACTCTCAACCGCATCTCCGCGCCTGCCCCTAAGCTCGCCGAGCTCCTCCTCCTCCTTGACACCATTGGGCAGGCCTCCCTTGACCTCAAGAACACCCCCAACCTCGAGAGCACGCTTACCAGTGTGTTACCTTTCGGGCTCAGCCTGGTTCTCACAGACCTCGTCGGGGTGCGCACTGTCCCTAGCTCGCCACTCCATCTTGAGAACAAGATCGCTGAGCTTGTGAAGCTCGTGCTGCGGTTGCACGTGCAGACTGCCACACTTCCGAAACTGCAGCCCAGCGTCCCGGCTGTGCCCTCCCCCAGTCTGCCTGGTGGGCAAAACCTGCTCAGTCCGGTGGTCCGTGCGGTGGCTCAAGTGGTGGGCTCCCTCAGCCTGGAAGACATGTCGAGAAATGTGGAAGTGGTCGTTAACGCGAGTACGACCTTGGAGAGCGTGCTGAAGGGGTGTGAGTGCACGGGTGCGCTGGGGCTCGGGGAGGTGTTGAAGGGTATAGGCGAGCTGAGGGATCAGGCGGTAGAGGTAAAGGAGCTTGTGGAGGCAAATGCGAGTACGCAGGCGTTGGATGAAGTGCCAGTGGTGACAAATGCGAATGTGCTTGTTCAGGTGTTAGGTGAGAAACCGGAGGGTACTTTTCTACCACCTTGATTATTGGGCACGTGAACGTAATGGTGCCCGCGCGTTGTATGATTATTACTGAGTGGATGTGCTTTTTCTAGTCTTCTGATTCTTTATCTTGCTTTTGCTTGCTCCAACGACATCCACTAAGCCAAACATATACTATGATTTTGTCTTTTGGGTGCAAATGGGTGCTTGTATATATACTGTGAGTGATACATACTACTATCACTATATGAACAAACGTACATGATGCTATACTCTTCACAGGAAAGAAAGTTGCTTGAGACGTTTGAAGTCCGAGGACTACAGCGCTCCCAAAATATTATGGAAAGGTCCGCATTTTCAAGGTCCTATGGACGTGACGTCCCGCTAGCCCAAGACGCCGAACCATCCAAACACTCGGAAATTCAGCTCCTGTAACCCCCCAAAAAATAGGAATTGCGCGAGTTCCATTGGATTTTGAAAGCGCGCTTATATTTCCCGTGGTGGTCAAAGCGGAGAATCAGCCTAAATAGCTCCTTACTCGACACTAAACGTCCCAAACTCGCAGAGGTTATGTGAGAGCTGTTTCTCGTTTCTTTGCACTTCCCGATTGCAAGCTGGTCAACTATCATGGTCCAATTAGAAGAAGAACGCGGCTTCGAATCGTACCCCACCATGCTTCTAAGGCCGCTAAGCATCAACGCCCTGGAAGGGGGAAGAGGTAGGACCCTAGGAGCCAGGCGCCCGCAGCATTCGAATCCCTCTGCTGTTCCAATAAGCCAGCTGAACATCGTTATAGTGCAACATCGCCCCGTTTGTGGAAGTTGCTGAGCGGTAGTAATTCCATTTGAATTTTTGGTCAGGTGGCGGGTGTAAATGACGGAGACATTGCTAAGAACGTATTCCATTTTCAAACGCTGGATGTCCGCTAGAATGGCGGCTCTTCTTCCCGAGCCTCGGAGCAGCCAAAAATTAGCTTCGCTGGGTCCGAACGATTGCCGTTTATGGAAGTACAATTGCAGTTTAGGGATACGGAACATCGTGCATCGGTCCGCAGACTATGTCCAAAACGTCATATATAAACCTCGCCGCGTCAGATGTCTGTCCCCCGGTCGCGCTCTTTCTGCCACCACCACCACAATCGCTGCTCGCGCAATGCGCTTTGCCTCCACATTCGTTTTTTCTGCTCTCGCGGCATGCACCTTCACCTCCGTCACTGCCATTCATTATTTACGCTCTGGCTCTCTTGTCAAACGCGACGTCGATAATGTTTCTCCTTCCGGGGTAATCGCCCAGCGTCAATACCGCGTAAAGCGCGATCTCATTGATATTTGTATCTCCACCGAGGCTGAAGTTCTTCTGTCGCCACTTCTCGCAATCCTCAATCCAACCACCGCCCACGCTAATCTGTGCTTATGTGTCCATGTGGGTTGCTATCACACACAAGTCGGACACAATACTCACGATTTTTAATCCTCCAGGATCTCGACATCTTCCTCAAGTCAGACTTAGGTGTTGAATTGGGCGGCCTCCTCGGTGGCAAGAACATCCTCGAAACCGCCGCCACGCTTCTGGTACGTGCTCAACATCTCTATATTATGAGCGACAGCGGGGTTGACATACACGAGCTAGCTTAACACGTCGCCCGAAGCTCATCATTGTACGTTTCCACCTCACTCTCACCACATCTGCAAACCCCACGATCCGTGTGCGTACGAATGCAACAAGCCCTATGTCCCTGGGCCCGGAAAGACCTGCGTCTGCCCTCCTGGCTTGATCGAATGCAACGGCAAATGTGGCACTTTCCCCAATGTGAGTAGAGTCCGCATATATTCAATGTACCTCGCCCAATCCCAGCATGGCGATCGCGCATATATGTCGACATTCGACTCTTTCTAACGAATATCTTGCTCATCCAGGGCTGTGGCTCAAGTGTTCCACATCATCCCAAGCAACGAAGGGCTGTCGAATCGATCAACACGTTCGCTGATGCCCAGGCATTTTGTCAATCCAAGACCGTCTGTGGAGTACCCGGACGTGACGAGGAGATCGCGTTTGAGTGCATCGACACCAGGGCTACCCTCGATAGCTGTAAGTGAACGAACCCGAGTCTCTTCGTGATCGTGATTGGACAGATTTTCTTTTTAGGTGGAGGTTGTGTGACGCCACATCGCTTTACAGACGCCACTCCGTCGCCAGTCGACGGAACAGATTGCGGTCATCTGCCCGGCGTAGTCACGGCTAGCTGCTTGAACTCTCGTTGCGTTATCAATCAATGTCGAGAGGGATGGCAGCTCGATATCCAAGGGGGCAAATGCATCGACCCCTCCATAGGACCCGCCCGCCGCGCGTCTAGCAGCTCTAGGATGAAAAGGGAGAGAAGACCTGACGTCCTCCTAACGACCGATGTCGTCCTCGACTACGGATTAGTGGCGAAACTCCAGACTTATGTCGGGCTCGTCATCGACCTGGCAACTGCTTCGTATGCGATCCCCTCCGCGCCCACCGCTCCGCATACTTTTGGTTCACAACCCGCCATCAACCACACGTATCTCGTGGGGGCAATAGTTACAACTACCAGTAATCTCCTGAACTCGCACACGGTTGTCGAGGTTGTCACCAACGTCAACACTGTCGTCGACGTCAACGAAATCGTAGCCAAGGCATATGAAGGATGCGGATGCACCAGTATGCTTGGACTCGGACCACTCGTCCAACAGCTGGTCAAGGTCGTTGATGCCGCGTTGGACATTCAAAGATGGTGCGGCAACCATCCCGTTGCCGTGCCCGCTCCTCATCCCTCCAACTCACCGACCAGTACGACGCCCAAGCCGCCCGTTATTCCCAACACGTCAAACACGGTGGTAACCATTGGACTCGATACCGCTGTGGACACACTTCTTTCGGCGGCAGCGGAGAGCCATACGTTCGTCGGCGTGGGAGGCGACCTTACAAGCACTGTTGATATTATCATCACTGGTCTTGGACTGGGAACTGGGAGTGCACTAGATCCGTCGACAGTCGATGGGGTTGTTGCCATAAATTCACAATTGCTGGAAAAGCTAGACGTCCTCGTGGACCTCTTTGCGGCCATCGACCTCTCTCGAGTCAACAACCCTGCTCTAATCGGCACATCTCTCATTTTACCCTCTATCTCCACAAGCTTGACCTCGCAGCCGACGATCGCGGACATCGTCGTCATCATCTCGACGAGCACCTTCAACCTCTTGAACTCGCGCACCACCACCTCCTTCGTCGCCAATGCTGACGCCCTGGTCAGAGTCAACGACGACGTCACAACCATCCTAGGAACGTGTGACTGTGTTCATGGTCAAGACGAGTTGATAAAGACCTTGGCAGCGATAGCCAACGTTGTGCTGGATATCCAGGACTGGTGTGACAACAACCCGGTCAGCGCCCCTGTTCCACGCCCCTCCGGCACTCCAAGCACTCCTCACAATGGCTCAGGCGACGTGATCATCGTTGGCCTCGACGGCCTCACGATCAGGTATCTTGGAACTGACGTCGCGATCAAGGGTTTCACCAGAGCAGGACTCGGGCACTCCCTCGACAACCCCTTGGGTCCTAGTGGGATAGCGACTGCAGGTGTTATATCACCGAGAATGGCTCCTCTCGTGGTTGATACGGATGTGGTTCTCGGAGTGGACTCAACGCTCGTGGCTCAATTGAGAACAGTCGGAGGCCTCGTCCTGGATGTCAAGAGCGCGTCCTCGTGCCTTCCTGCTGCCCCTCCCAATAGCTCTCCCATCCCCGGAATGAACCCTATCCCATCCACTCCCCCGCCTGTCGACACAAACCTCGTCGACGGATTAGTCCGCCTTACTTACGATCTCTTGAACTCGAAGACAGACATCGCGCTTGTGTACAATCTTCAGGTGCTGGTCAACGCGGGTCTGCTTGTGAACAGTACTATTTCAGGGTGCAGCCCGTGCGCTGGTGACTTGGGGATGGTGGAGCTGCTGAAAAAGGTGGACGCTCTTTTGGTCCTGTTGTTAGACTTGCAAAACTGGTGTGGGCATCAGCCTGTGGTGTCTCCGACGAACCCGCCTGGCCACTCTTCCTCCCTTCCCTCTCATTCTGGGCCATCGTCAACTGTTCCCGTTCCTACGCCAACTCATCCCAGCTCACCCGGCCCTTATCCTCCCAGCGGAGATACCCATATCCCGATAGACCTTGGCCTCGGTGACCTCTTAGTCTCTCTGGGAGCGAACCTGTCCGGGAACGTTGCCGGGCTTCTTGACTTGAATAATTTAGCCGGAACTCTTGTCAACGTCGTGGTCAGCATTCGCGGACACTCGTCGCCTTTGCCACCCTCGTCCCCTCCGCCCGTCTCTCATACACCCCATCCCAGTCCTTCCCCCCGCCCAGAGCCTCACGCGCCCCTCACTCAAGGCCTGATCGATGCGCTCCTCCTCGCCACAGTGAACCTCTTGCAATCGCCGTCTGAGACGGACCTCGTTCTGAACATCAAGACGCTCCTCAATGTCACCGGCCTGCTCGCTGAAGGGCTGGATACATGTGGCTGCGTAAGCCATCTGGGATTGGAGCTTTTGGTAGAGGACGTAGACGAACTCTTGGATGCTGTGCTCGCTATCAGTTTGTGGTGCCAGCATCATCCTGATGTTGGTGGTCCAACGGTTCCAGAAGGGGGCAACGGCGGTGGTCATGGGCCTCCATCGTCCATCATTATAGACGCTAAGCGTCTGCTCTCCGCACTTGGACTGGGAAACGTGCTACAACTGCACGGGACGGTTGGCGGGCTAGGTGACGCCGTTAATGGGCTGGTCAACCCATTCCTACATAGTATCGGGCTCGGCGGGGTGAGGCGCTGGCTGGCAGGGCGCTGATGATGTCACAAGAACTTCTTGGGGGCATCGTTGTTTCGTAAGTGCCTTCTCCAGCGGTGTTCGACTTAGGACGCTGATGTGCACTGGATGCGTTAGAACCGTCTGTCCTAAAAGCCCTGCGTGTCAGGTGCCTTCTTCGCTCATGTCGTTTCAAATTCGTTTCCACGTACTTGTTCGAACTCTTCGTAATGTCATGTTCTTTTTTTTTAGGATAGCTTGTAGATACGCGTTTCCTCCTCACGCGATCCCTTCGCCCAACCTCCTTTTCGAGTCGACTTGTTGTTTTTCATCGCGCTTTCTTCTTGGGAAGGTATGACTGTTTCGCCAAGAAGGGTGTAATAATATAATTGCGTTTTTGAATTCGTCCAAGTGTACGAGTTGATTAAAGGTCAAGAACAAAATGATCTTCCAACTCCGCAGAACGCACCAACCACACAGCATGTATGTCACCACAACTTCCGGACTCGCCCAGTGGACCCGTTCGCATGCCGCATCTATCACACTTCCATGGCTGAGGATTTAGGTTTCTGATCAAATGTCGAGGGCTGTGACCGTATCAACAGCCGACCATAGCCATGGGATCTCCCAGAGCGGCAATTACCCTGTGGGCATGGTACGGACTCCTATGAGATAGCCTAATAAGGTGCCCAGTCCGCTCATACATCGGCTGCTTTCTGGACGGAAATTTTTTTTTGAATAACATCCTCTTTGGATGACCGAGGTTGCTTGTGAAGTTGGTATCAGCGCTCAGGACTCATCCTCAGCTGTCAACTTGACCGTTGGCAGTTGTCCCTACGCTCCGGCCGCTCCGATTCTGCGCTAAAAAGCAAGGCTACAGCTCTAGACAAATCTTCACAACCCAACCAAGAACACATTCATCAAGATCTCATCAAGATCATCTCTTGATACGCAACTGGAGATGACTCGTGTCAACTAGCGGCGAGCTTTTGTCGACTATGTACATGTCCAAGCAGAAACTCCGGCACCAACTCTTACGGGTCCGATACCATGATTGGGACGTCAGTCTCACCGTACGGTCTTACAACTCGTCATGACATATCGCTAATTATGTCCTGACCAAGGTGGAATAAAGTAATAGTGATCGAGTTGGTATCAACATTGACTCCTTCATAACGATGTTGGTTTTCCATGGCACCCGGGTGGGCAAAGAAGTATCCGTGCGTTAATTATGAAAAAGCAAGAGATGAGTGTAGATGCCTAGTCCTGAAAATTGCTTAGCTACGAGGAAAATGCGTATTGTGTACCACTCGAATTCTAACTGAAGCCCTGCGAAACGCTGCCCAGGACATCCGTCAGCCGTATCTGGATCTTTGAGAAATGTAAAGCCTCTGAGAAGGTAATATATTCTTCGCTGACGTCTCCACCCCGCCTGCCAAAATGCCTACCCGCATCATTGCAAGAAGCTGGCGGTGCCCTATTAACGCGTACTAGGAAAAAATTGTAGGACACGCACGTTGTGAGCTGCGTTGGAATGTGCGTAAACTCCCCCAAAAAACGACCCGGTCATGTCCTGGCCGGAGCTGTGTAAAAGGATGTTTTTGCCTCCGGGATGGCTGTCGATGAACGAAGACACATCGTGAATAAAACCTGCGACCAGAATTAATGTGCCTCCTTTAGACTCATCCTGGACTGAAGGTTGCCCTGATAGTAGACGTCGATACAGTATCATTCAAACGAAACTTACATGTTTCCCATGTCACCACAGGAAGCGCCTCGGGAGAAACTGGCCAGACTATAGAATCCTGCACTTTCTTCAACTCCTTTAGCTTCATCGTCAACGCCCCTTTGGCGATTTCGTTAGAGGGGAATACTCGGAGCTGGCTCGCCAGGCCAATTTTACTACAGATCGCGATGAACCATTTTGTGGGGTCATATTGATACCAGAGATATGCGTTTCTATAGTCCATTGGGAATTGGTGGTGGAAGTTATGATAACCCTCCCCCATGGTCAAAATCGCGGATAGAAGGTGGTCTCGCGGGGTCAGCACGTCGTCGTATGAAGCAGTGCCAAGGTAATGGGCAATTGAGTTTATACAAAATGTACTCTGTGGGTCTGCATCAGCTCTGATCCCGTAAAGGAGGCTGGAAGGAAATGCATACATGGTGAACAACCGTTAATCGCAATGCTCCGGAGAAGCAAAATCCTCCAAGCCAATCATTCCAGAATAAACCAGGAATTATCGTGGGGAGTATATAGCCAAAGAAAGGTGCAAGATAAAAATACCAGCGATGTTGCCACTGGATCAGCTTGTCCTTTCGTAGGTCAGATATGTCAGCCTTTCCAGACCGAAGTTCCGTCTTGAATATCATCCAGCCAATATGCGTCCAGAACAACCCACGATTCGCGTCGTATGGGTCAAGATCCGTATCGGTATGGCGATGATGAGAGCGGTGCGCGCGAGCCCACCAATAACATGAACCCTGGACGGCACTGGAACCACCACAGATCAGGAACATTTGCAAGAGGGCGGACGCATTGAATGAGCGATGGGACCATAGACGATGATATCCTGCGTAATTTGAATAAGCGGTCATCATCTCAGGAAAGCAGGGAGAGCTTGCCGGCGGTAATGCCTAAATAATCAGGGTGTCAGATCAGGCCAATGTTTCAGTAGATGGATTACTCCACCCAACACAGAAAACACATAGTAGGCGAATGCGAAGACCGTTGTTTCGCGGGACCGAGGTGCCGACCATAACCCGTACACTGCGATTGCTGGAGTAAGGGTTAGGATCCAAAGGTTGAACCATCGCACGCCCTCTACAATGGGAAGCTTTCGTTTGACAAGAATAGGCATTAGGCTAAACTCGACGCGGGGTGGCGAAGAGAATAGATATACAGTTCCAGAACAGGCGTAGGATGTGTCCGTTTCTCCAGGAGCAAGAGGCGTGTCAGAGGGAGGGTAACCCTAGTGGTGTGATAGTTTTGCAAGAATCTCACGCAGGGAAATTATAAGTAGGGTGGGCGGACTTAACTTTTTTCAAGGGCAGATTCCTCCCGGGATCGCTGGTCCTCGCGGTGGCTTGATATAGCAGTTCACGTTCTCATCTTGTTCCTATGGAAGGTCCAATGGATCCCGAAGGCGTCGTAACTTTGTTGCGACTCGCAAATCGGGTCACCGGTAAAGTCCGCCTGATCTAAAGCTCTCCAAGATCCTGAGATGTTGCCGCTGGGCTGGGATGATGGGCACGAGCTCAAGAGGAGACAAATGATACAAATATATCATGACCTTCAACGTCTCCCTGATTCGTTGACGCTGGCGGTCGAAGTCCAAATCAAAGTCTCAGGAGCCGGGTGCATCACTAATCTTTGGAGATAAGTAGGCTGATTCAGCGCTCTATGTAGGCTTCCAAGGTCCTGGCTGTATTCTGGCCGCTGTGCTGCTTCTCGCCATCACCTTGCATGAAACTGAATTGGAATACCAACGACGCACGATATGCTCAAATTTCCCTCGCTCCATCTACCCTTGGTCCTGACAGGTTGGCATGATGGTGACACGGCACGATGTCATGTTGGAATTGGGACCGTTTGGAGAAATCAAACAGCTCATTCAGGGTGAGGATTTCTGAACACGTTCGATGCGGCACCAAAGGCTTAAAATCATATATAATGGCATACCTCTAGAGCTTGCCAAACAGCCAGACTGCGCTAAAGATACGTCCTAGAAGCGATTGGCCAGGGGTCTCCAAGCACAGTGACATTAGGCACTAAGAGTAAGGGAGGAAAGGTTCGGATCAGGACAGGATCATCGGTTGTTCAAATTGCCTCGAATCTGACCGTTTTCCCCTAGCCTCGCAAGCAATAGCAAATGGGCTTGAAACATAGATTCATTGGGCCATGCTGTCGCCGAAATGTTTGTATAGATTGCCTTACAGCCTGTATCTAACCTATCTTACAAACCCGTATATCCATTCTAGGTGGGGCTGGTAAGTCGGCAGGAAATTCTCACGATAAGTTCGCAGGGTGTTCTAAGTTTATACGTTCACCAGGTTTGACATTGAACTCACATTCATGTGCTCTTCAGCAGTGAAGACGTGCTGAGAACTTCCCCGAGCTCATTCCACGTGGGGTTTTTGACTCCACGCTTCTGAACTTGCTTTGTGATTCCGAGCTTCTTTTTACCAGCATGGTTGACTTAAAAGACAAGGATTTTGGGAACAAACCTACGGACTCACCAGCATCCTGGACAGTCAAAAATATGGCTATATCATCCATCATAATCTGTGTTCTAGCTTATGGGTTTACTGTGTTGGCTGACGACGGATTAAGAATCCAGAATCCTCGGACATTCAAACTCCCACCCCAGTCAGTTGTACGTACTTTCCATACTTGTTCGCATAGCTCCGCCTTGATCTCTTTCCAATGATAGTTCATAGATCCCAAGTTGTTCGCTGTCCTTGGTGGTATTAACACAACGTTCCGCGAGTCAGCTTTTGACACGTTCAATCCGACCTCAACGGCTCCTCCCTTTTTCCAAATATTTGATCAATCGTTTCTATCGATCCTTGGACCCAATCCTTCCATCCGAGAGGTCGCCTCCAACTCAACCTTCGCTTTTGCGCACGAGGCACCCATCTTTGTACCTGCCACCAACGAGGTTTTCTTCGCAAGTAATGACGGCGGACCACTGGGGATGAGCGATTTGGATCACAACAATATGGTTGGTAAAATCAGTCTGAACGATGTCGACGCCGCGTTGGCGGCCAATGATAGCATCATCAACGTCCCTGTCACATTTGTAGGTCTCTACGCAAATCGATATCTCAACATTGCTTATTCACGCCACGAGGCAACGCGACCCAGCTCGACCTCCCAGATACTATCCAAATGACAAATGGAGGAACAGGACCCTATCAATCATCCCTCGTGCTGATCACGTCTGGACGTGGACCTCGTCCACCATCAATTGCTCTTGTCAATCCAAAGTCTCCGCATAATGTCACTGTGCTCTTGGATAACTACTTTGGTCGTCAATTCAACTCACTGAATGACATTAAAGTACACCCGAGTGGGAAACTATTTTTCACGGACGTCGTGTACGTGCTCTATACCCATCTAATGCCATCTTCATCACATAATATACCCATTGTTACTCTTCCTTGCCACCTACAGATACGGATTTCTCAACCATTTTCGCTCGAACCCATTGATGCCAAACCAAGTGTACCGGTTTGACCCCAAAACTGGCACTGTTCGGGTGGTAGCAACCGATTTCGATAAGTGCAACGGGATTGCGTTTGATGCTGCCGGGAAAACGGCTTATATGTACGTCACTTCAACTTACACACCATCTGTTCATCACGACAACATTTTTACAGTGCGGATACGGGCGCAGTTGGCGGGTTCCTGGGGAACAATCAGACGGAGCCAGCAACCATGTAAGCTTCGTGATAGAGCGACATTCCATCAACTTGATGCTTGTCATACGACTTGTGCATATGCTGAATCCTAATCCACAGATACGCCTTCGACGTGGATCCGCGGACGCACGCTTTCAAGAACCGCCGTGTGTTCGCCTATGTAGATACGGGTGTTCCTGACGGCGTGCAAGTTGACCTCAAGGGAAACGTATACTCTGGTTGCGGGGATGGTGTACAGGTTGCGTCTCCTTCAGCCTTTTCTATCTTGCCTTTCTCATGTCTGATTCAGGTATGGAACAATGAAGGCACCTTATTGGGCAAGTTCTTTCTGGGAACCACCTCCGCGAACATGGTGTTTGCAAACGACGGGAGACTTGTCATTCTTGCGGAGACGAAAATATTTGTGGCCGATATCGCAGCGAAAGGAATTCCCCCGATCTTTCCATAGGCCCTCGACACCTGACGGCTCAGTGCAGGCCGATAAATTACAGACAAAGTAGTTGAGAAAAGAATCGTCTCAAAAAGCAACGGACCTTCGTGACAGATAGCAGCAATCTTGCCAACAAGGATGTCGACCCACAGATCGGCAGTCAAAGTAGGCTGTATATTTGGGCTACTCGCATCGCGAAGTATCCATTGGTACGAGATTATCCACCTACTAATTACAGATGCAAAAAGGGAAGGTGAACACATTGTTTTCTGTTTTATCGTTGGAGTGTGCTGGCATATTTTTCAGCCGAGGACATATTGATGTTGAGCACATGAATACGGAAAAAGAGGAACCCCGGGACGTGTGTTGTTACGCAAGCAGGACGTTAGTTTTCGCTGTATGTATGTCGCGGGGTTTTCCTGTTGTCAGACACACTGCGATGATATCGAGAATTAACAAGCAGGCTTGTGTCTCCCAGTCCTCGCTATTAGGGACAACGGCCCTATAACTCTTCAGCGCGGGTCCTGAAAACCTCATGCCACGCACAAGCCGTAAGTCGTTTGAAAGGTGTTTCTGGGTATATTTATTTAGTATCAGCCGCTCTGTGTATGATTTTCGTGAAGGGACTTATCGATATGAATCTGGCTGGAAAGATATGGGGGTAAGTGTAGATAGATAGAGGTTAGCTCTTAGTGAAAAAGGAACTTGTTCATGTCATCACTCCCTCATGCCCAACTGTAGCAGGTGCTTAAGTCACTTATCAACCAACACTTTCATTGCACTTTTCTTATTAGTGACGGAAAGAGGGTACAAGAGTGGGACCAAACAGGAAATTCAAGAATAACTTCGCAGAAGAAAAAAAACAGAAAGAGAAATCATATACGCGGGATGGGTAACAACCGACGACTTCATTCCCTAGTAAGCACCTGACCTCTGAAGGTTCGTTCGTGCTAGCAGTGTTTTCCGGTACTCTGAAGCAGTACCAGGAGCGGCATCACGGGGCAGCATTTATGCCTCGCCTTTTGCTTTGGCGGCCATCTAAGAGAGAGGCTTCGGTCAGCAAAAGGAACGACGAAGGACAATGAGGGACGAACGAGGTTGAGCGCTGAGCCGGCCTTGAACCATTCAATCTGACCCTCATTGAAGGAGTGTGCAAGGGAGACCTCCTACATTTCAAGGACGGGATTAGCACCAACCCCCAAAAATCAGAGGATCAAAAGGAACGCACCTCAGTCTTGCCATCGCTATGCTTCAACACCATAGTCAGGTTTTTGCCGGGAGCGAACCCTTCAAGGCCGAGGATATCCACACGGTCATCGGGCTTGACCTTGTCGTAGTCGGCGGGGTCAACAAAGGTGAGCGCGAGCATACCCTGCTTCTTCAAGTTGGTTTCGTGGATACGGGCGAACGAGCGGACGATAATGGCAAGGCCGCCGAGGTAACGGGGCTCGAGGGCGGCGTGCTCGCGGGACGAGCCCTCGCCGTAGTTGTGGTCGCCGACAACCACCCACTTGATGTTTCGGTCGCGGTAGAACTTGGCGGTCTGGGGGACGGGACCATATTCGCCAGTGATCTGGTTCCTGATACTATTAGCCTGGCCGTTCTCAGCGTTGATGGCACCGATAAGGCAGTTCTCTGGAGACAGCAGCGCTGAGGAAAGGAGAAGCTATGGTAGCGGCAAGATACATACGGGAGATGTTCTCGAGATGGCCACGGTACTTCAACCAGGGACCGCCAGCAGAAATGTGGTCAGTAGCTACACAGGAGAAAGAAAGCATCAAACAGTGCTAAACCAAAAGAAGTGACAAAACGTACTGCACTTGCCGGTAACCTTGATTAGGATGGGGAGGTCGGTGGGGGTCTTGCCATCCCAAGGTTTGAAGGGCTTCAAGAGCTGAAGACGATCGGACTTGGGATCAACAGCAACCTCGACCTCTCCGCGGTTGACGGGAGGCGGCTGGAAGGTGTCCTGGCCAGGGTCGAAGCCGCGAGGAGGGAGCTCATTTCCAGTGGGTGTGGAAAACTTGAAGGGTTTCCCGTCGGAGCCAGTCAGTGAGTCGGTGAGAGGGTTAAATGAGAGGCTTCCACCGAAGGCCATGGCGACGACAATATCGGGGGAGGTGACGAAAGCGTGGGTGGCAGGGTTAGCGTCGTTACGGCCAGTGAAGTTACGGTTATAAGAGGTAACGACTGACAACAGCGGAAGTGATCAGCTTCAAATGTACGTGAAAGGTTACGGACACATACTGGTATTGGGCTCGCCCATCTTGACATCCTTCCTATCCCATTGACCGATGCAAGGTCCACAAGCATTGGCAAGGACTATTCCACCAACGGCCTCGTAGGCAGCGATCTGGCCATCACGCTCGGTAGTGGCACGGACTTGCTCGGAACCGGGGGTGATAGTGAACATGCTCTTCACATTGAGACCATGTTCGGCGGCTTCTCTGGCGATGGATGCGGCGCGGGACATGTCCTCGTACGAAGAGTTGGTGCAAGAACCGATGAGGGCAACCCTGATATCATCAGGCCAATTGTTCTTCTTTGCCTCCTCAGCGAACTTGGAGATGGGAGTGGCGAGATCGGGGGTGAAAGGTCCGTTGATGTGGGGTTCGAGTTCCGAAAGGTTCTGTCAGTGAAAAATCGTTTAGTCTTGTGCCAGTGCTAAGGGAAGCGCATCGACATACAATCTTGATATGTTGGTCGTATTCCGCGCCTGGGTCAGCCTGGAGGTTGTGGGTGAAGCTCTGAGCGTACTTGGCGATGTCCGATCTGTTGGTAGCATTGAGGTAGTCGACCATGCGCTTGTTGAAGGGGAAGACCGAGGTCGTCGCGCCAATCTCAGCACCCATGTTACAGATAGTAGCCATACCAGTGCACGACAGAGACTCGACACCAGGACCCTTGTACTCGACGATAGCACCAGTGCCACCCTTGACCGTAAGAATCCCTGCAACCTTAAGAATAACATCTATGCAGGGTAAGTTTATGGAAAAGCCATGGAGGAGGTGCAATTACCTTTGGGAGTGGTCCATCCGCTAATTGCGCCCTCAAGTTGAACACCAATAACCTTGGGGCATTTGAGCTCCCAAGGAAGACCAGCCATCACGTCGACAGCATCCGCGCCACCCACACCACAAGCAATCATACCCAGCCCGCCGGCATTCGGGGTATGTGAATCCGTACCGATCATAAGACCGCCAGGGAATGCATAGTTCTCGAGGATGATTTGGTGGATGATGCCAGAACCGGGTTTCCAGAACCCAAGACCATACTGGGGAACGGAGCGCCGGACGTTGGTCAATCGAACGGCTTTAGTGCGGAACTGCGCTGACCTTCGCGGTGGCTGTTGCCAAGAAATCATAGACCTCCTTGTTAACGTCGATAGCGCGGGCCAGATCTTTGACGCCTCCAACTTGAGCCTCTATAAGATGGTCGCAGTGAACGGTGGTGGGGACGGCAGCGGTATCCATGCCCGCCGACATGAATTGCAAAAGAGCCATCTACCGATTACGTCAGTTCCAACAGTTGTGACGTAGAGGAATCCAAGTACCTGCGCCGTGGCGTCCTGGCACGCAACTCGCTGCAGAACACTTATTATCGCGAATAGCACATATACCGACCGTACTCACGTCTGGGCGCAACCTCAGATAACTGATACCTCTCTCGATGTCTTGGCCAGCGGGGTCGTCGAGATGGCCGTACAAAATCTTCTCTGACAGCGTCAACGGACGCTTCAGTCTAACAAACCCGTAAACAAGACACCCCTCGATGATAAAACAAAGACCGAGTACCTGTCGCGAATGACCGCAAGGTTATCTTCAATGCGCTGATAGTTGATGTATGCGTCCTTTTCCAGCCGAGACATGGCCACTTTTGTGTCACCAATACGAGGTGTGACAGTGGCCATAGCCCGCTGCAACGCCCGCAGGGCGTTGGCGGTCCTGTTGGCGGAGTTGAGCATCGTCGGCGACGCGGGCGACGAACGATGGAGAAACAAGGGTGGATGGAGATTTCCGGACCTTGAAACCTAACAAATTTATGCATTTGATGCACGTGAATGCCCGCTGCCGGTGTGCTCATCAGCCAATCGCAAATCATGCTTTACGACCGAATTCACTTACCTAATCATCCATTTGCTTCACCGTCGTTCCATCATGCCGTATGCGAACGGCAGTGGTGTATCGATGCTCCTTCGTCGGACCTATCGGACGCGTTAATCACGTCGCCCTCCTTGTTAAACAACTGGTGTTTTGCCCCACTCGAATGCTGGTGTACTACCCAAGCGGACACTGACATCAACGACGTGCCTCAACCATCCCTGAATGTGGCAAACCCGTACATATCTACCCGACGATGGTCCGTACGTCTCTCAAAAGAGTCCCGATATCCTCAACAAGCGAATCCCCCAGTGCCGCCTTATCCACCTTGCGCGTCAAAAGCTTCCGAGCACGCTCCTCCACGCTATCGAAGCCCGTCTGATAGGAACCTGCGTCAATCACAAGTCAGTCACCCGGGTATTCAGACAGGTATGTTTATCTCTCTCTCACTGATGAGCGCCTGTTCCTCCGAGGTTTGCGAGGGTGCCTGGAGGCCATTGATTGACCGAAGGAACGTGGAATGCTGATAGCCTAATCGTGCTCCTACACGTCAACTCCACACGACGACAGATGTTAACAAACCACTCACTCCTGTCAAGAAGCCGCTCAACCTCTTGCATGATGGTACTCTGTTCCTGCGATAGATCATGTTCAAGGAATGGCTGGTTGATGACGGAGACCCAGCGTACGTTTGGGACCCGTATTCTGCACGCCCTCTGGACACCCTCCATGAAGCATTCCCCCTTCACCTTGCTTTCAGCCTGTGCCGAGATGAGGAGCCTTAGAACATCTATATATCCCTTTGCGAGCGGTGTCTCTTCTCTGATCGAGGACCGTAAGATGGGAGAGGTCTGCTCGAAGAACACAGATATCTGTTGAGACTGTTAAAACGGCCCTAGACGCGAGGATACGATTCACAGACTTACAGAATCAATAAGGTGCTCGCACAAGAATCCTAGCGCTATCACGTTATCCGACAACTTCTGCAGCTCTTGCCTTTTCTCCCTCTGTCCAATAAACAAGGTCAGATCACTTTCACGAGAACGCGAAAACGCCAACATTAATCACTAGCTTGGTTCCAAGCTTTTCCTTAGAAACATCAGGCAACCTTTGGAGACGAGGATCCCAGTACTTTATCGTTTGGTCAGCCCTTGCCCTCGCCACCTTACAATAATTCTGTCTGTGACCGGCAGAAACGATCAATAAAAGCAGCAACGCGAAAAAGAACCTTGTAATACGCACAAGACTCGTTCGGTCTCCTGATCGACCCTGATTAACTTTGCAAGCCTGCTCCTGAGGCGGGAAGTGAGGAGAGAGCTCGGTTCCTCATCCGTCTGGGTAATACGCGCAAGCCTGATCCGGTATGCATGTAAATTCTGTTCGAAGCAAACCGAGTAATAGTGAGGACTGATTCAACGTAGTCCAGCGATTGCGAGTCTTACGGTGAGTGTTTCCTGCGTCAGGGATTTTCGGGGCGGTGGCGGCAGGGGGGATATTCCTTGCGAAGGTTCTTCTGGGGGCTGAAACGCTCGGGGTTACATGTCATCAGATCGGTCAAGCAAGCGTCGCTACCTTGAGAGATGCCTCCTCCACGGCAGTTCTTCTTTGATAGACACGTGGCACATCAGCTCCAAAGCCCAAGATACTTTGTATATCTAGAGACAAGCGCCCCACAATCGGCGAGGCACTGCCCACCGACTCACCTCAAAGTGTCCATGATCCTCGTCATCTCCTGAAAACGCTTGATGCGCACCCGCTCCCTTTGCTCCAAGACACGCAGCAACACGGCAACCTGTCGTTTGTTCGCCAGTGTCGCTTTCAGCTCCGTAATTTTTGATTCTGCTCGGTGCCGATTGTAAATTAGGAAGCATTTGTAAAAAAAAAAATGAATCCGCTACATGCGGGTTGGAAAGGAGCCCACATACGTAATTGAGTCACCGCCGCCTGCCTTTCATCCAACTGCGCCTTCGAGACTTCCACTGCCCTCTGCGCAGCCCCGAGTGTCACCATGGATCGATCTATTGGCGACCGGGTAGCATCGTCCAGGCGCGGGATATGGGACTTACCACGCGCCTCTCGTATTCTAATGGCAAGCACAAACAGTTCCATCTTAGTTCGAGTTCGAGCATACTTAGGGTGGGATGAGCATGGCGCACTGACTGGTGGATCAGATATCGATCACGCGCGACGGCTTGGCGCCCTTTGATGTGTTGGCTCAAAAAAAGCAGGACTTCTGCGAACTGCCCTTTGTACAGACGCGCAAACTCTTCCTGTGAGATAAGAGGCGCTCCGAGGGCCAGGAGGGCGGCGTGGACATCTGACGCCTGACCATTGGGGGTGGGAGCTTGGGAATGGTCATGGCCTGAGCTGCGCTTTGTATGAGGAATGCGCGACTTCATGTATGACTCGAGCTCGTGCGGCTTGTCAGTAGGATCAGCGAAATACCTCGATCGGGGACAATGGACGACGAGGACAGAATGAGGTTGCTCAGATGTCCGAATCCGAAACGCGATGTGACATAAATCACGTGCCGAATTAGCTATCAGTAAGATAGGGCTCATGCACAGGCCGGATCATCACGTGATCAAAGTGTGATTCTGCGTGACATTTGCCAAAAACCTTTATTTTACCATGTACGCACCGTTTTCAATGAAAATCGCTCCGACAATCTGTTATAAAGCATAGTCATGAGGGGTTGTCGGAGCCCGATTTTCCGATTTTGGCTCAGAAGAGCAGAAATAGCAGTGCGATCAAATCCAACCCATATTTGGATGTGATGCACCCCAACACAAAAGTCCGTTGCAGAAAGACTTTCATACCTCTGCAATGGGATGCCATAGAAAATAGCTGAATAACCTCAAACAGTACAAAAGAAAGAGGAGTAATTCAGATGTTTTAAATAAGGAAATGTGAGTGTCAAAATATTGTAGTTGAAATACCATGGCCAGATTCACTCCTGATCAGATACTTCAGGCCCAGTCAAAAACCTATCAATAAATTCGGTCATTTGCCTTGCTGGCACTTGATTTAGCTCTAAATTTATTGATGTGAATTGCAAAATGACCGATTTTCTTGATGGGCCACGATCAATTTTGACTGGGCTTCAGGAGCTTGAAAAAGTGTGAATTTGGTGCATTATACTATATGTAGCATATCTGTATGATTAATTTGACCTTATTCATGCCCAATCCTGGTGTAACATCCATTCGGCGACATTGAAGACACTGCTTGCGGAGATGTCACGGGTGCGTCACATATCATGTGATGACCCGGCCTGTGCATGAGCCCTATCTTAGTCGGCGTGGAACGCGAACTTGCCACAAACGCTCGCTCTTGTCACCACTGGCACCTTAGTCTTAGTCTTGACAATATGCCACATATCACAACCATGAACGTCGTATTCTCCCTACCCAGACCTCAGTGGGCATTAATAGCATGATGATCACTGTGACATCAAGCCCCCCTTCTCCTGCCTGTTCGATGGCATCGTGTGTGCTGTGCGCTGACACGCCATTTCGGGACATCTTATACCTGTACGCATAGCCCCGCCAAACCACATCCTGCCCATCATCACCACCTTCGCGCTGTCAACTGTTCCCCGTTGTGTGGCTAACGTCGTATTCTGCCTTGTTCTCACGTCGAACAAGGTCGAGCTGCTACCGACACAACCCGCCCTCCCGACGATCAGCTTACTTCCGGGGAACCAGCCATGACGCGTACATGTGTCATGTCCCGCCGTATTGTTTTGTCGGGTAGAGACACCCGACCTGATGGCGTATTGAACACCATATAACATCGATGTGAGTGAATGTGCTCCATTGTCCATCTTCTACACCTCTCGAGGTAGAAAGGCAGACGGAAATTTGGACGGAAGGACCCTTGTGTCCCCTAGCACGCAACAACCTTCCGACTTGGTCACCACCTTTGACCCCAATGTCAACGGTGCTATTCCCCGCAAAAGATGGTCCTATCCTTGGCTATCCGAACAGCCCCGACCCTTATCTCGGCGCCGTCCTTGTGCGTACTTCATTTCGATCGCCATCCATTGTCGTTTACACTCCTTCCCAGTTCGAAACCTTCCTTTACGGTGTGTATTACCCGATTAGGGCTACCCGACGTGCTGACTTTCCGACTATAGGCATCTATGTCCTCCTGTTCTGCTGCTGCATATTTATTCTCTGCCGCAAGGAGCGTATTCGCTGGATTTTGCTACTTTCGGCGGTTGCAATGTTCTCGCTTGCATCCGCCGATATGGGCTATACATTGTACCTGGTGTTCCAGAAGTTACTCAAATCGGGACTTACCTACGAAGCGCTGTCTCCGAAATATGTTATGTACGTCGTGAATAGGTATGACTCTAACTTTCCTCTGAAGTCCGCCGTATCATTGATATTTACTCGAAGTGCTATCGCGGACGCTTTACTTGTTAGTCTCTATTTTAGAGATGAGACCACGTGTCACTGATCAAAACGTACAGCTATACAGATGCTACTTGGTATGGGGCTCACGAAAGTCGGTGGTCGTCGGACCAGCCTTTCTTCTCGTTGTAGCAACCGGTGCGCGCACATACGGGATCAGTACCTTACACAGTATGCTCAATGACATCTGTCCCAGCATGTGGCTTTGTGTTCGAGGGAAGGACTATTACCCTCGAGCGGTATTCGTGGGTAAATCTGAGCTTGTCCGTTGCGGTGAATATTATCATCACCACCTTGGCTGGTCAGTCTTAAAAAGAAATACCTCAATTACACCAGCTGACGTAGCATCCTGCCCGACAGCTGGGAGGCTGTTATACATCTCTAGAAGTGCCCATGTAATGCTGGGCGAAGACGTGTCAAGACATTACCGATCCACCCTCGCAGTTATGTACGTGAAGCCAGCCTTGCTGCTCCCCAGCGTACGCTGAACGTCGGCCATAGCATCGAATCTGGCTTTATCTACACCCTCTATGCGTCGCTTGATCTGATCTTCCAAAAAAGCGTCACTGCCAACGTACGTACTCAAAGTTCCCTTTGCCATTCCCTCACCGCCATCCTGTGTACAGATAATCTTGGATTCAGGATTGGTGCAAGTCGTGGTCAGCGTCATTCCCGTATTTTTTAACCCGCCCTCAGAGTTTGATTATTCCTAATAGGGGATCATGCCGACTCTGATCATCGTCCAGGTTTCCCTCGAACGCGCTACACGGAGTGGGGCAACCTCCTTGCGGCATACCTCGCGTTATACGATTGCGGAATCTGCTCTCGTTCACCCGGAGCAGTCCTGGAACGGCGAAAATGGAAGGACCCGTGGGCCCCATGTAGTCGTTCCCTTTGTGGATATGACACCCCAGAGCACGCCGCCCCCGGATCGCGTCCAGCAAGACGTATTAGTATAATTGGGCGTTAATTCTTCTCATCCATCCTATCATAATACCCCAGCTGTCTTCGAGTCGAACCTGGATGGCCGACATACACCCCCAGTAGTGCACCTTTGTGGAGCATATATACCTTAATATTTCGAGCCATTTCTGCCTTGCATACCCCCCAGGATTTTCCTGTATCTAATATATATTCACAATTTTGTGTTGAAGGTGACGTCCTGCTCATCCTCGCCCATAAAGGCACCGATATCTGTGCATATGATATCAAAGCACTACCTCCTAAGAAAAGGTCTAGCAAGCCTGTATGCAAGACCATACAGAACCGAACATAAACCCAAATGAAAGCGAAAGATAAACCCAACTGTAAACCCAAATGGCATGTAAAAGGAAACCTGGAGACAACGCAGCTAACCTCTGCCCTAAGCAGTCTGGGCGGAGATGAGATCACCAAGGAAGGTATTCCAGTCAGTGGGAAAATTCTCATACGCGACCTCGTTCGCAAAATCGGTAATGAAGCTCGCACCGACGCCGATTATCTCGGCGATATTGTCGACCATCTGCCAGGAAACCTGTGTTGGGCCATCGTGGAGAATAACAGCTTGTTTATGAGCCGGCGCCGCCGCACTGATGGTGAGATCAGAGGCGCTGCAAATGGAGTGCTCAATTGATGTTGACGAGGGAGATAAGGGGGAAAACATACTCGAAATCGTTGTAGAAGCCTTCGAATGTCACGATCAGGTCAGCGATGGTGTAGTAATCAGTGGTCGCAGGGACAGCGCCAGGATTCAGTACAATCTAAGAGAGTGACATACCATCAGAACGACATTGCATTTGATATCACAGCACACGTTACTCACGAAGCTGGTTCCGAAGTCAGTATGGACCCTCGCAGAGTACGCCTGATAGTTTGCAAAGAGGATGGATGCTGTAGCCACCTCGTCGAAGAAGATTCCGTCAGGGCGATAGGTCGACGACCACTGTGAATAGGTATCTATATCGGCAGTGACAAGGGAGGCTGCACGACTACCGTGGCCAGTAGCGACATATCCCAAGATCTTAACGTTGTTGCCGTTAGCCGCTGCCGTAGTACGGAGGCTCGCGATGCAGGTCTGGTAATTAGCATCGGGCTGACTATTCACTGCGCCTGGCCCGCTGGCAGGATTTACGACAACGTAGTATTGCAAAACGTTGTGACTGGGGATGCTGCGGTCAGGGAGCAAGGTCGTCAGACCAAATGGTTTTCGACTGATATATCAGAACGCGTACACAGAGATGAGAGGGGACCATGCAACACAGTTGGCGCCAGGATAGATGTAGAGAGGAAATATGACTCCCGAGGCCAGGAGAGCCAGGCCCCCAACGCACGCGTTGAGGATTATACATAGCCAAGGGATTGCAGAGCTTCGAACACGCATGGCAATTGAAGGAAGTTTAAGTCAACGGTGGGTGTTTGGATTGCAGAAAGCCAAACGTAGTTCTGGTGTGCAGAAACCGGCGAGGGGGTGTTCGAAAGCAGTTGCATTTATACCTTACTTCCCTGTGAACCAGTGCATGCCGCGGCAGAACGCAGAGGAGTACATCGGATTCCGAGATCCAGGAAAGCAAGTTCAGGGGGGAACTCAGATCAAAAAACTTGAAGTTCATAGAAGTTTCTGTCAGCGGAAGTTCCTAACATAACGCCACCGGCGGCAGGAAACGCCGTTGGCACGACAGAGCAACACCGGTCTGTTTCTTCCAGCCCATTCAGAAGCGTGGTAAGTGGCATGATCCTGGCTATTGAAAAACACGTAGATCTCAGCAGAATGGAAGTCATTCCTCTGTTCATCAAAGCCCCACACCGTCGGACGCCTCGCTTCCCATCATTCGTACCGTGTCTGGGTTGTTTGGTCATTTCGGATGTGTCGTGGCACACCAATCCTCATCACAGCTGCTGGGTGGTCCTCCGAGGCTTAAACAGTCCCCGACAATGTCTCCTATAGCGCAGTGAGATGATTTGGCAGATTTGACTCACCCGACACGACGACCAGATGCCTGAAAGCCATAACAATCTAAGGTCATGACTTTTTAGTTTATTCCCCCAAGACAAGTTTCTAGCCTCAAGATAGCTCAACTTCACGATCAAAACAAGCCGTCGTTGACATTGACACAATGTCAACTCCCGGATTTGGTTTCTAGGAGATAAAAATTCTCCGTCAATTGAATGTCGATTAACGGGAAGCTCATTGTCGAACTCTGGTCTGGTCAAGCCACGACTGGAAGAGCCACGATTCCTAGCACAATCGGGAATATCCTGATACGTATACGTACTTGATCTTTTGCTGGGCAGTTGATTTTGTATATTGTAAACAAAGGCAGTTCTGTGAGTTTTTTTTATCCGCTCTGGCCTATATATATATATATATATCCATGTAGAAAACAAGAAGAAAAACTCCTGAGATTTATTTCGTCTGGAGACCAGATAGGTTTTGACATTGAAGAGGAAGGAGAAACGAGGTCCTCAAGCCCTGCTCCAAGCATAAGATGTTAGCTCACGTTCGTCAACGCACCGTTCTGCAAAGCACAAGGCGCGATCATAATGGTCTGAATGCTATGTACGTTATGTACATGAAATTGACCCTCACCCACGGTATCAACATGCGACCGTCATCCATCATGAATGAGAACGTGATATCCCGTGGGCGACTTGGGGCTGTTTGGAACTTCATTTTGATGGTTCAGAAGGCCGGATGCCGTGATCCCACTCGACGCATACACACTCCAGCTACCCAAATTCAGAGCCTTTATGACGCTGGGCAAGTACTGGTGCAACAAAGGAGAACTGGAGAAGATTCGCGTGTTGCACTTTTGGTCATGATCGTGGCTCTTGGACTTGCCGGCGCCATAATAGGGTTGTGAGGACGTCCGAGTAAACCACGATGGGCATTGTAGGCGTCCAGCGCGAACCCCTCACAAGCGGCGAGAAGAAACCCGTGCCCAGCACCTACGCAGTTTTCCCGCCGCGCTGTGGCGGTGTTATGGTTTCTGGATTGTGGTTTCTGATTTCACCATTCCGGCTGTCAATCATGTACAACCTCTTCATCAGCATGGCTCTCTCTGGATTGCTCGTTGGATTAGTTGTTCCAATTGGGCACCTCGCGAGTATAATAAACTCTTCGCATCCCTCCTAACTGAACCAGCAAACATGACCGGGTCAGCAGCATCGAGGTCTTGTATAAAATGGAGAGGAGGCCAGAATCCCAAAATAAAATCAAGCAAGGGAGCCTTTGATGCCACGCCTCGCCCTCGTTAGCTCCTATTGTAAGATGCGCCATGAACAGCGTGAAATAAAAGTCAATGAAGGACGTGTAAAGACCAGGGAGAGCCCCAGATCCAGATCCTTCAATAACATGCTGCATCCTTGAGCGCCAATATACACGCATCAAGGGTATCCTGTGCCCACTTCCTTTTTGCCTGCACCCACGCCTCTTCTTCTTCTCTAAGTGGCCCATACTTTGTTAGCACAACCAGAGCTAGAAACACGCTATACCATATCCTCTTCGTTCTCTGCCTTGGAAAAGCCAACACTGGCCCCCCTCCTCCGCCCACATATCCCTCCATGAACGCCTTGCTAGGTCCCCTGCCTTCTGCAACTCGGCTAGGGTCCCCCATCATGAAAGCTTCTAGGAGCGGATCACCCCACAATGCATGTCCGACATTGGGAAGGATCGCCGCGATCGTCCCAGGTTCTGCTGACCCGGCCACTTGAGAGGACGATGGCAGGGTAATATATATATCGTCTTCAGACCCAGTAAACCACACAAGCGATGGAACCTCGACATCGTCAAACAGGAATGATCCGATCGCGCGGGAGAGATAGCCCCTTACATCGGTATAGGGAAGACTAACGCCATATGCAGCCTCGTCATTCTCAACTTGCGCGAGTAGGTCCTCCAGGAGCGAGGTGAAGGTCTCCTGCCAACTATACCCCGTGTCTGTCGGTGGGATTTGGGTGTCTTCGAGCGTGGGGCGCCCATACCAGTCATTCTGGACACCGTTGTGCAGCTGCCCAAGAAACGTGCCAAGGAGGAGATCGATCGAAAGGTGCGCCTTATCAGAAAGGTGCCCAGAAGCACGAGCAGCAGGAAGGGATACGATAGATGCTGATGTGAAGGCAGAAAGTGGGGACAGAAGGTAGTGGAAAGGGACCAACGATAAGGATGTGTCCAGCGTGGACTCACGGATGGGGATGGCAGTATTCGTACGGATGAGTGAAAGAAGTTTAGCCACGAGCGCGAGGGAATTTTGGTGATATGAAGCCGCACTTGGCGTAGGGCGTGCGATGGTGAGGAAGCATGACGTGGTTGGTGCAGAGGTGCTTCCCGGTTTCAACAGATCGACAACATAGGTTTTGATATCAGGGCTGTGGCTTTAAATACCGCAACTTATATCAGCAAAATCTTCGTTTTGGCGGTGAGGGTAGACGCAGACCTGTATCCTGTATCTTGGAGTGCGGACAGCCCAACAACAGTGGATCGATGCTCAAGAGGAACGTGCTTGTCTACAATTTGTTGGGCCTGATCATGGTCAATCGAGAGCTCCTGGTTAGACATTAGACCGATAGGCAATCAAAGGGAACTAGTATGGAAGTCTGCCAGCGCTCGACTGCAGCCGTCGTAATGATGGAGGTGGTTCAGGTTGAAGGTTTGGAGATTTGCTGGTAAGATTAGCACCATTGAGATCCAATCTAATCTCCCTCACAGCCAATGATTTTGCAGCTCTTGACCTCGACAGCAAGAACTCGGAGCTACAACATTTCGACTTCCGTATGCTTCTGAATCACGCTGCTTCCCAGTCTCTCGTAATACTGTTCGTCCCAAAAATGCCTAAATTGGATGAACACGCGGAGCAACTGTTCCTCTCCAGGCTTCAGAGAACAAGCTTGCAACTGCAGCTACAACAGGGACCAAAGACCTTGTCTTTTAAGCGCAATCAGCTTCAATCGACTGCTGTGGCACGCGGGAATGATGCCACAACAAGGCCAATGAGGTCCACGATAATCAGGCAGCGTTCGGAAGCTATCGATCTTCTCAGTAGCGCCTCGAAGCGCTTCGGGCAGAGCGGCTCAAACCTCAAGCCAAATCGAACATTGGTTGAGTTTCAAACGAATGGCACTACTACTTCCATCCCCTGTCAGCCCAAATGTGTGCCGTGAAAAATGCACAACTTCGCGTCGACAAGCGGACATTCTGGATTGGAAGCTGGTAAAAAATGACATAGGCAATGATCAGAAAATCAGCACTAGGCGACTTGAAGGAGTCTTGGCCATCACTTCCCAATCACATCCTGCAGAGACTTGTATTTCACCTCTGGCCTCATGCCCCAGCCACGCACAATAAGCTCGTCCCATGGCTCAACGTTGGACCACCTCTTGCTACAGGAATGGCTGACGGGCTGTGTATTAAGGCTTCGGAACTTGTGAGGCTACAATCAATCTGCATCTTCTAGAAGAAGAGCGCCCGGACACCCTTGGCCCTACGCACCATGGGAGGTGTCAAAGGTAATGGCCATTGACTCACCCTAGGGCGCCTATTGCTTTGATGAAAACCCCATTGCCCAAAAGTTACATTCCTGCTCCGTCTCCACATCCAGCAAGTACACCTGCACAACACTAGGGCTATGGCGTCGTACCTTCCAGTACTGCAGCAATTCTTCAGCAGCGTCACCAGTGGCAATGCTCCTGCCCTCAACGCCACCCGTCCTGTGAATACAACTGGCACAGGTGCGACAGCGGGACAAACCCCCTTCCCGACTGACGTGTCCTCGTTCATTACCCTTCTATACTCATATTCCGCCTTGCGGGACTGGTTGAAGCTCATCGTGATCGGCGGACTGTTTGAGTCCTGCCGTCGGCTCGTCATGAATCTCTATCACAGGTTTATCAACTTGTTTTTCATACGCGCCTCATTTGACCAGAGCGATACAAGCTATCGTGCGTAATTGCATTGCTATGGCCAAATCAACGATTGTGACTATGCTCTGGACAGTCTGGATTCTAGTCTGGCTCTCAAAACAGCCCTCCTGGAGTACGTTTTTTCTATGCTACTCACTATCAATCAGTGTCTAACTACTGCCCAAGGCAAAACCCGTGACATGCAGATCACCACTCGCGAGTATGGAGGCAACAGTCCCGCTGTCGAGCTAGATGGCGAAGAGCAGCGCGTGAATGAATTCTTCAAGTCGTCACGTAAAATTTCCTACCTGCCTTCGGTGTCATTGACCTACTCCCTCTGGTATAAGAGGCGATGGATGACGATCACACGCGTGCAGCAGCAGACGTATGTGCCGTTTCTCTTACCATGTCTGGGTATAGCGAGTCTCACTGCACTCAATAAACCTGACTTTTAGTGGGATGTACGGAGACAAGGAAAATACATTATATATCAAGTGAGAAGCCTCCATCACTGTGCGCAAGGACGGGATTAACACCAGTTCCAGCATACTAACACGGGACCATAATATCCTCATACAGCTTCTCCAAGAAGCACGCCGCCACTACATGGCCGGTCAACAGCACAACATGTGCGTGTACGTTTCCGGCAGGTACGTCTGTGACTGCCCACGCCTCAAAACCAACAGTCCTGACAGCCATCAAGCTCTAACCACTGGAACCATGTTGCCTGTCGCGCGAAACGCTCCATGGACTCGATTGTACTGGACCCCGGCATCAAGGACCTCATCCTCGAAGACGCCAGGGACTTCTTGCGGAGCAAGCCCTGGTACGCTGAGCGCGGCATTCCCTTCCGCCGCGGCTACCTTCTCGTGGGTTCTGTCCTCTCATCCTCCATGCCTCTTCTCTGATATCTCGTAGTACGGCGCCCCCGGGTCCGGTAAAACCAGCATGATCCACTGCATGGCGGGCGAGCTCGGGCTTGACGTCTACATCATCTCGCTTTCACGCGTGGGACTCGACGACGCCTCACTCAGCGAGCTCGTAAACGCCCTTCCTGAGCGTTGCATCGCCCTCATGGAGGATATCGATGCGGCATTTACGCATGGCGTGTCGCGTGGAGGCCTATCTGGGTCTGGCGAGCAGGACGAGCAGAGCAAGGCCCAAGTGTCACAGGCCGCGCCTCCCGTGCCTACAACCAGCAAGTACGTCGATGCCTACTGTTCCCTGCAAGATAACAGCTGACGCGGAGGATGGTAGACTGAGCCTGAGTGGGCTGCTGAACGCACTGGATGGCGTTGGTGCACAGGAGGGCCGCATCCTTTTTGCCACGACAAACAAGTACTCAGCTCTCGACGCGGCCCTGTGCCGGCCCGGGAGAATGGACCTGCATGTTGAATTTAAGAATGCGAGCAAGTACCAGGCGCGGGAGCTATTCAACCGCTTCTACCTCCCCACGCCATCTGCAGCATGTATGGCCGCCGAGGACACTGATGAGAAAGAGAGCGTAGATTCAGGATACGAGACGGACTCTATTCAGGCTGCAGCTTCTCCAACACCTGACGATGCCGAGGAGGGGGAAGAAAAAATCAGGATGACACCCGATTCTTCAATCCCGTCCTTTACGGGCCAAGTGCACATTGGACATGGGCCAAAGCTCAGCCGTGCCCGCATCGCGTGGCTCGCAACACAGTTCTCCAATGCCATCCCCGAGCGCGAGTGTTCCATGGCGAGCTTGCAGGGGTATTTGATGGCGTACAAGACGCGGCCGGTGGAGGCAGCACATGCCGCCGCGCAGTGGGTTGAAAAGGAGCGGGAGGCACGGGAGGCACGGCAGCTGAAGGAGCGGGAGGCGAAGGAAAACGAGGAGGAAGCAAGGGATGCCGAGAAGGCGAAGGCGGAAAAGAAGGACGACGACAAGCCAGCGGTGCCTCCCGCAGTCGTGCGGTTGTCAAAAATTTCCCATTTGCGCGACATGCGGTCAGACAAAGATTGAGGCTCGTGCCATGGTGCTGCCTTCTCCGGTGTCCTCATCCGTGTTATTGATCACCGAACCGCCTCCTCGACCTCTGAAGCCCGCTACGGCTGCAGATGTAACCACCGTCACCTCTTGAATGCGCCGTCGGTTGTTGATGCTGCTTGACCAGATCGCTGATATAGCATATACAATTTTTTGTCAGTAGTTCAATGTAGTATCATGCTTTACATGGACGATTTTGTAAGAGCTCAGTTAACGCCTGAGGGTTTGGTGGGAAAAAAGTGACTGCAGACGAACCCAATTGTGCGTCGATAGGTTCCACTGATGACTCTAATCGCTTTTGTGCGTCAGCCTCAAGCGCCTGCACCCCTGGAATTCCATTCAAGGTTTCCGCACCGGCGTTTAGCGACACTTGCACAGCGCTCATACGTCCAAGTTAGTATCTCGGCCACCGCAAGTCAGATGAATGGTAAAGCGATTGACCTAGGGAAGCAACGTGTCTGATATTCCTCAATGAATCAATAATTGTGCCCTGCCCTGTGAAACACATAGCACACACCGCTTGATATTATACAACTGCGCTAGCAGTACATAGAATTCGTAAATGTAGGTTACTACATTAGAATGATTAAACGCCAGGTTGTCCTGATCTATTCCTGTTCACGAGCTCGACAGCATCCCTCTCGTCTTCGACGCAATCGTTCCTGGCAAGAAATTCCCCACCAAGAGGCACGTCGAATTCACCAATGCCTATCATATCCTGGAAAGTCACAGTACTCCTGAACATGTAGGATTGCTTCGTGCGTGCCCGGGACTCCATCATGGACGTGGTTCCTGGCAATGGCTGCCCATCAATAGTTTCTGACTGGAATGGATATAGGCCGCCGCGGTCTGCTGGAACCCATTGCTGCTCCGTGCTCGCCATGCCAATCGTACTTCCCGTTGTTGACCCCATATACATGCGCTCTCCTGCTTCGCGCAAATTGATCATTAGCCTGACCAAAGACGAGTTGAGGGGTGTCAGATAACGCTCGTCAGGTGTCCTAGTCAGTGTATCTCACCGTGACACGAGAAGGGCGGTAATAAGTGTCGCAAAAGGAGCATTGATTGCACTGAGGTCAGGCTGCAGTATGCTCAGTCAATGCGCGCAATTAGATGCGATGAATCTGAGAGCGTACAGGTGCTGCCTGGAATAAAATAGAAAGTGGTCAATATATAGAACCACCCATTTTTCTGAGAAGACCTTACGGAAAGCAAAATCACGTTGGTGAGATTGACGACAAAAATGACTCTTCACGAGCCATGGTGGTAGAGGCCGTAGTGAGCGAACGTGATAGAGAAAGATCTCGCTAAACATACGTGAAGTAAGCAGTACCGTCTCTGACAATAAGGTTCAGTAGAGGGATAGAGGAGTCCCTGCTGTGCATGTATATTGCTCGGCCGAGAGTGAGGACAAAAATTGTGGCATCAAAAACCAATGCAGCAATGTAGATTCCGGACAGCCCTACAAACGCCGTGGCTCTGTCAGGACTTGTTTTGACTATTTATCCCCTGACTCACGGTTCCCTGTGCCCGGCTTTTCGCTAGGTACGCATCCAATGAAACCAGGTGGGAGCGGTGCTGGGACACCCGACGGTATAGACCACTACAATTACCGTTACGTGCAGGTTAACGGTGAACGACCAAGGTGGCAAGAAGACACTGACCCCCATAACCGATAGTTGGCCCAGATAGACCGGAACCGTAACATAAAGCACCCATTTCGCTAAGAGAATGCATTCATTACAGCTTGAGCTGGGAAAAAGCTGAGGAAACTATTCTTACCACGTGCATAGATGGCATGAACTCGAAGAACTAAGATATGAGTGAGCATCGTGAGGTTAAAGAATATCGAAAAACTGACTCAATATCACTGAATGCAGGATAATGCACAGCTTCCTTGTCAGCTACCCTCAGAATATTTGCGAGGCAAGCGTAGGTTTTCGCACCTCCGGTGGCTGCGCTGACAATTGGCCCAATCGCTACAGGCAGCCAAATCCACCTGCTGCAACGGTGACCAACCCATGTCGGATCGTGCTCGGCAACCAGGTTTAGGATAGATACGATAGGCGTCGCGTAGCGGAATATAAAGAAGAGATAGGTGGGCAGGCGTTTTGGCTGTGCCCAGATATACCGTCTTTCTTCCTAAGATGGTGGATAAAAAACGAACGCATTCAACACCCTTAATGCTTACTTCCAGTGTCAACAGATGATCATACAGAAGCATGACCGTGGATGCTAAGACGTAGTACTTATTTGCGACTCTAAAGGAAGTGACGGAACCTCAGCAAGGAAATAACGCAGACAATCCAAACCGACGTACAGATGAGAGAATCCCGAGGTAAGGGCTTGTAACGCTTCGGGGGATAGTGGAGGAGTGGCCATAGCATCAGATGAAAGAATTCGCCAGTGCTCCAACTTGAAGAAAAATGCAGTACCCCAAACAACCAACAGAACACGTTGATCAGGTTCAAAAAAAAAACGTATCTGGATCACGAGCAAAGTCCTCTGCGGTAGGTTAAAAAATCATCTCGGGTAGCAAAAGATTGCAGAGATAGCCGATAGAAATTGACACCATGTGCCGTCCAACCCAATACATTCTACTGGCCGAGATCGCTTAGATAACGCGCATCCGCAACATCGAACATGTGTTACCTGTAGTACAAAAGTTGAAGCTTTCAGCGAATGTTGGGGATATCACTGTATCTGGCACCGTGGTATGAAACATGCTACCACCTTAGTCAGAGGAGGGCGTTATGGTGGAAGGATTCATTGATCACCAAAGATCCCACATGTTGCTTCTTCCCCCTTCTGTTCTAGTGTTGGGCGGCTGTTGGCTGTGTGCGGTTGCCAAAGAGTCCAAGGTCTATTTTTGAAAATTTGTCGCTGATGCTATGGTGTGTAATTATAATTTTGAATGGGACATTTTATTGTCATTTTAGGTGTTATTATAGATTTGAGCTGACGCAAAATTCTCAACTTTCCTGGGTGACCAAAATTCCCTAGAGGAATGGACCTTCAAGTTGGGCTTCCCGGCGAGCGCGGCAGCTGCGTTGCAAATCGTCACATAGTGCACCTATCTACGGACATATTTGGGACAAAATTATCCTGGCTGTGCTGATTGTCCAGTGCTGGGACGTCTGTTGTCTTGTGCAACATGGGAATTTTTTGTGAGGCCTAAGGACGAAGATGTATATACTAGCATAGATCAGGATATTTCCCGGGACCAGCATTCATGAGATGGATTGTAATACTGGCGTATTCTATTGACATACCCCCCTTAGCCAGACTAACCTAGGGCTAGTCAACGAACCCTTTCGTTTGGTAGTTAGGAAGGGGGTTAGTGGCGACCGACAAGGTTGTCCTGAGATAGACTTTCCGGAGGCGGGATATCTGCCACCATTTTCAACATTTCCACATCAGTCACTGATTGATCACACGCCATCACGTTCAACTTGTCTACGGACTAAGAGTTGCGCGTAGTAGAACAGATTGTATGGATCGCAGTCTGGCGGGCAGCTCAATGCCTCGAACACGTATGCCGCAGCAAACAGACCATGGGGTATGCGTATGGTAGCCAGCAGCAAACAGTCCTGGAGCCCATTGAGACCACACGAATGCGGGTCCTCCTCAAAGAAACGGCGGCGGCAGGGCAACGCTGGAGAGGAGCCTGCATTGCTCTCGAACACACTACCCAAGATCTCGGCAAGCGAGAGACGTGGGTGGCGAGATGTTCGCAATCGACAGTGGTTCAGCAGAGGCATTACCATCTACTAGGGCGCTGGAGGTCTCGCACCTGTGCGGCAAGAGAAAGTCGTAGATGGGGAGAAAACTGGTTAAGAGGGTCTTGTGAACCTCAGAGTTGGCGGTGATGAGTGGGCAAGGTGCGGAGAGGCTGTATGGCGGCGAAGGGGCTTCTTTAGTCATAGCAAGTCAAATATGCAAGGGAAATGGAGCATGCCTGTTTCTGACCGCAAATCCGTCTTCTCCTCGTTGACGCACTGCTATCGGCAACGTCCTCATGGTCGGCTACATCGGTGCACTGGATGGACAAATCAGGCTGGGAGCAGTCGGGCATTCTGACATCACAAAGCGAGCGCTCTCAGCGGGTAGGGGGTGGCTCGCCAGCCGCGGCAAGGAGCCGCCAAGCATAGCCAGCGGAACGTGGTCAATATGTCCCTGCGATGGTGGACGCGTGGGTGATGCAACAGCTCGCGGGTATTCCGCACAAGGGCTACGCGATGATCACGCTCCAGTTATGGCCACACTACGAGGGCGAAGAGACGTAACTTGCAGTTGCCGTTGACATTCTTCGGGGGGGACATTTTGTAACCAAGTCGTTGACGAGCACTGGCAGGTTAGATATGGACTGGATGTCACACGCATGTATAAATTTCGGTCATGTGAACGGGGTTTTCAGATTGATTAAGTTAGTCTGGCGAAGGGGGTTTCTCGATATTAATAGAATGAGCCTGTAATGTTACCTTACCTCACCTTCCCTTACCGTGACCTTACCGTGGCACTGCGCTTCTCCTCAGAGGAATTTGAGGCCTTCCGGTTCGAAAACTCTGATCTGTACGAGCATCTACTCCACGGCATAGAAAACTCTGCCCGATAGACTCCAGATTGGCTGACGACTGGTCCATATATTCCTGCGATGGGTACCAGGTCGCCCTCGTGGCTCCGAACATCATTCCGGATAAAACTTCACCACCTTTTGGCTTGTTGGGCTGTTTTGAGATTTTATCTACACTAGCGGGGTTGCTGAGGTACGCCATCTGTTGCTGAAAATATCTAGGCTTGATGCTGACTGAACAGGCGCCAACTACCTACAGCACACTCCGTCTGGAGCGGTAGCCGTCTTTGGTCCCAGATGCGAAACCTAATATTGTATCAGAATCACAAGCGCCGGGAATATTATGAAGATGCGCTCTTGAGCCTGCTTGAGTGAGGATGCTGCCTCGTTTGACTGCGTCGAAGTTCTCCGATCTCTTCGAGAGATACATGTGTGGCTCACAGTCATCAACATTCCATAGTCGGATCAACTTTTTCATGGAATGACCCACCCCACAAAGCACCCCCGTTCCAAGTTGGCCAGCCTGGCCTGATACAAATCCCATGATGTTGATTGATACGATACCGGCGACTTGCCCAGTCTGCAATAAGAATACTAGCCATCCTTGGCGGTCGGCATCTCCCCCGGCTCCCCTCACTTTACTTTTGCATGAATGTTTCTCACACGACAACTTCCATGATGATCTTACGAACTGCCTCTTCGTGTTGGAACTGGTCAGGATCGCGTCTGATTCTGATTCCCTCCACATGTCGTGCTCCAGCTGACTATGACCCAAGGTTTAAATTCTGGCGCCACGCCGTAAACTGCCCTCTTCACTCAGCTGTTGTGCCGAAGTCTCCCATCAAAGTACCTCCTCCGAATCATGTCTACCATAGAAATGTTGGGTATCGTAGGAGACATTGTGACGCCTTCCGCTAACAATTACGAGGAATCGATCAATCGCGTCTCGGCAACATCTATCCTCCACCCTTCCTATGTAGTTTATCCCGTCACAGACTCCGACATTACTCTCGCTCTGCAATACGCACGATCCCAGTCTCCACCCCTTGCAATCGCTGTCAAAGGTGGAGGATGTCATACGTCTACAGTGTCGTCATCAGAAGGCGGCATGGTGATCGATTTGTCTGCGCTCAAATCCGTCGCGGTAAGTAGCGATCAAGCTACGGTGGCCGTCGGAGGTGGGGCTATTTGGGGAGACGTATACACCGAAGTAGCGAAATACAACCTTGCTGTGGTAGGCGGGAGCGTTTGGTACGTCGGAGAGGTAGTGATGTACGTCCAAAAGCTAATGATGTTGGGGTGAACAGGTTCGTTGGCGTTGGTGGGTACACGACTAACGCAGGGTGGTCGAATTTGTCCGGCCACTATGGCCTGGCCATCGACAATCTTGTGGGCGCTACGGTGGTATTGGCCAATGGCACCGTAGTCAAAACAAGTGACACACAAGAGCCTGATTTATTCTGGGCCATCCGAGGTATCCATTCCGTCGGTCAGTTGTGCTCAATATGCTTCTCATATACTTTGAAGGTGGTTTGAACCAATTCGGGATCGTTATCGAATTTGTGTTCAGGGTATATCCCGCTCCTGGGCCTGCCCTCGTTGGGGTCCTGGCCTACCCCGGTACAGAAATTCAGAACGTACTCGGAGTTCTACGTGTTAGTATTATAACTGACGCTACTGATTTTCACTGAAATCGGGACAGGAATATTTAAAAACTCACACACCCGACTCCAAGCTCATCCTCTCGTTCATGCGTGCACCACCGAACTTCTATGTAAGTATTCGTCCCGTTATCAAACTATCAAACTTGTTCATCGTTTCCTGATTTCTGTCAAGCCTGGAATCGCGATCCTTCCATATATTGAGGGCGACCAGCAGTTCTCGGAAGCAGTTCTTGCACCTTTTCGTGACACTATCAAACCTGTATTCGAGCAAACCGGCTTCGCACCTGACAATAACGCGGTCAGTCATGGTGCCGATGCTTCTCTCGCCAATGCTCCACCTCGCCACATCACTGGTACTGCACTCTTTTCTGACCTTTGGGAGGATCTTGTCCTTCGCATCTTTGGAGAATGGGTAGCGTTCACCGAGCACGAAGACCGAAAATCTGGAATCGTCTTGTGGGAATTTGGGCATAGGGAGAAGATTGCCCAGGTTGCGAGTGATGCAATGGCATTCGTTTCTCGGGAGCCGCATTACTACGTTACATTTACTGGACGGTAATCATCCACTCGTCCTTTTTCCTGATTTGTCCTGATGAACGCTTTCAAGGCATTCACTCCCTGAGTCCGACCCACCGACTTCGGCCTTTGTTGCCAGAATGACAAAGCTCGTTAACGATGCCAACATGGAGAAGACTGGGACTAGACTGTTAACTCCGGCTGGGTTTGTGCTAGGACCAGGCACCGAGTCCCCAGCGAACGTGTATGGCAGCAATTTACCGAAGTTGCGGAAGCTGAAGGCAAAATACGACCCAAGGAAAGTCTGGAGTCGAAGTCTGGTTGATATTGAGCCCGATTTCAGTACATAGATCAATGGTAGGGAAAATGTACATCTATACGAAAGCAACAGCAACCACAGTTGACGATTGAACTGGACGTAGGTCCTGTGCACATTTACGCCTGCGTTTGAACAACTCGACAAACTGAGATTGCGCCATCCACGGGGGATAGTGTAGAGAACATTTCCCTGTCGTAGTCGAAGAACGCCTGTCGCATGGCATTATACTATATCTCTGTATTATGTACATAGCCAGCTCGGCAAGACCCCACGCAATATCATAAAATTTGGGTGCCAGGCGATTCGCGTTTCAAGGACGAGAGTCCAACGCCGTGACTATCAAGTTCAGCATATGAAAGCGCGTTCCGTCCTTCGTGCTATAACGTGGACATTCGCGCATGGTGGGTTTGCACCAATTTTTACTCAGTTGAGTCGAGATGTAGACCTCTATGCTTCCAGACTATAAGTGTTCTTCTCCAACTGCGCATTGGATATTAGCATCCGTTCGAGAGACAAGAGACACCTTGAGGAACCTCAGCCTCGAGTTCCTTCCTGACCCTGTACTCCTCGTCGGCTTTGACGACCAGGTGATGGTCATCCAAGTCCTCAATGATGAAATTTTCCTTTTCGTTCATCGTCAGCAGAATCTGTTTCACTGCAGGATCGCTGTGGTACATCAGTCGAAAGCTCCAGTGGTTTCCTGTCATGCGTCGCGCTCACCAAGTGAAAAGAACACCTATCAAGGACTGATTCAAGGCGTTGAAATATCGGAAGGCCGTTGACCACGTACCCTTGATGGCTCTCATTCCGACCTCAGCGTTCCGCGAATCTGGGTGCCCAGTGGATGACTGGCCTCAGTGAAGACTGTGCTTGGAGTTCGCAGTCACTGTGGCAGTCGTGACCCAAAAGCCGATCGCCAAATTTGCAATATGGAAAATGCTGATTCGGAGTCGAGTTATTGCGCACCTTCGTCTCCTTCGCATTCCTCCGCGCACCCTTGCGACCAAGAGTATGCCCCTGCCCTCCAAGCCCGACGTCTCGTACGTGGCTCCGCTGTTCTATGGGAATCTCAATTGAACAGTGTCTACAACTTCCTTGTTCCTGTCATTGTGGACATTCACAATCCCGAACTTCCATGAAAACCCGATGCCTATATTGCTTCGCACGTTCGAATCCCGATGGGAATCTGCATTCAAACCTCTACATCACACCACCGGCATGTCTTCCAGCACGGAGACGATTCTTCCCCCATTAGAGCCGAAAGGTGCATACTTCATATGCATCTCGGGCTCATGAATCGTAACTGACCTCGCATGCCTATTCACAGTGGTCATCGGAGAAGGCTTGGATGTTGTGGAGGCGTCGAAGAGGCTTGCAGCTTACACCGCTGTCGACCGGCATGTAAAACCAGAACATAGGGTGAGTCCTTGTCCCTTTGGCCTGCTGTGCAAAAGTCCGACACGCATTTCAAGGTGATTGGCATTGGGTCTGGTACGCATGACTTCCTGTCGTACTTGCGGGAGAGTTGGTTTCATCTCCCCTAGGATCGACTGTGCCGTATGTTGTAGAACGAATCGTAGAGCAGGGTCGAGTGGCCAACAAGGATCGTGTATTCATACCCACTAGTGAGTCGCTTCAAAACCCTCTGATCTTCGTCTAACTTATCTTATTTAGGCTTCCAGTCGAGGGAACTTATCGTCGACTCCGGCCTCAATCTAGGTGATGTCGATCAATATCCTACGATCGATGTCGATTTCGATGGTGCGGATGAGTGAGTTGTTCATCTCTCACATCGTCCTCCTTCTGAATCTACTCTCCAGAGTTGACAACGATCTCAACTGCATCAAAGGCGGAGGCGCATGTCATCTCAGAGAGAAAGTTGTCGCTGAGGCCGCAACTACGTGCGTTGTGCCATATGGATTCGTCCCATTCTACCCCAGGAACTCACCCACCTTTCTCCCGACAGCCTTATTCTCGTCGCTGATTATCGGAAGAATGTGACATACCTAGGCACCCACGTGCGTCCTCTACACAGCGTAGCTTCCCCGTACTACTCACGTTCATCACCCCCAGTTCGAACCCGGCGTGCCCGTAGAGGTTGTGCCCTTCGCATATGCGAAAGTACTGAAGAACCTCCACATGATGGGTTCGCCGAACGCTACCCTCCGGATGGCCGTGAAAAAAGGTCAGCTTCGGCTTCTGTAGTTCGCTCTCTCGAGCTCATACCTGGTCGTTTCTGCAGCCGGTCCCGTGGTGACAGATAATGGGAACTTTGTGATCGACGCGCCGTTCACGCGGAAATACATGATGGACCCGTTCACCGTGAGTTGATATTCCCGGTCATTGGACTCTAGCTGTTGCTAAGGCGTGTTCCGTAATACAGCTTGGTTCCAAGATCAAGATGCTCACAGGCGTCGTTGAGGTCGGTCTCTTTTGCCGTATGGCGCAGGCAGCATACTTTGGCAACGCGGTACGTCTCCTTTGCAACTGCTAACCGCCGAAAGTGATCCTAAATGCGCATCTTTTTAGGATGGGAGTGTTACAATCAAACGGAACGACGGGACTGCGGAGGAGGTTGCCCCGCTGAACCAACAAAAATAAGATCACAATTGGAAGGCATCGGAAACACTAGAGACATGTAACAATACACACCTGGGATTTGGAATGAGGATATCTTTTCAAAGGAAGTTAAAAAAGGCTGAAGGCGGAAGCAGTCGCAAATGCCATGGTCCTCTAATCATATAAAAATGTTCTAGCCAATCTATACCGTGGTTTGCATTAAGGGGGAATCGAACCCCCGGCGGGTCGATTATTCATGTCATCTCATGGCAACGACCCAGGTTACCACTACCCCATTAATGCATGGAGGGATTCAGCTTTCAGGAACCTCACCTTCTATGAATGCACAACTTAAGTTGTGGGCTTGACCACGACCATCCCCACTGCATGCAAACTACTCCCCGTTCGAATCTACACGAATGCCAATCATATCTGGTCCTTGCAAGCTGGTGTATCACTTGTTGGAAATTTCGCGCAATTGTCAACATTGTGGAAGTACTCTGGTCCACCCAACACCGTGACGGAGGACAAACTCGTTGAAGAATGAGGGGGCGTTAATTCATTTGTTGGGATCACAACTCTGTCAACGAGCCGTCAACGGACACCGCGTACTCAGATGCTCAATCACCTCTAGTCGCTGAATATCCCTTCCTCAAAGCTTTTCAAGAGCTGAATGCTGCGATCTACCGCTGTAATTTCACTCAGAAACGGGCTACTGCGGCTTGCGCTCGTTGCGTTTGGCACCTTGCGCCTAGGGACGCCGTTGTCGAAATGTAGACCTCGAGCATTCAATATTCAATACCGGACCCGCGAATCTGTCTCACACTGTTTCATGATATGGTTCAGCGGCAATCCCCACCCACTTTTCCTTTATATTAGCGGCCAGGGGCCGCACACCAGACGATATGCCTACCATGACACCTCCACACAATTACAGCTACCCAGCCCCCCAAGCATTATCCAGCACTACCTTTTCCCCGCCTCCTCTCGACGGAACGCTGACTATTCCGGAGATCTACGACTACCACCTTGAACACAATGGAGACCATCCTTTGTTCGTTTATGATGAGAGGACGGCGCAGGGCGATTTCGAGGCTGTGACTATCAGGTGGCGGCGAGCTGTCCAAGCTATACATAGGGCTGCGAGAGTCGTGAAATGTGAGGTCGGGCGCATTGAAGGACTAGACGATGCGCCAGTCGTTGCTATCCTTGCAGTAATAGGTGAATATCTTTATGCGATCCGCACCCCCCGCGCCTGCTAATCTCGGATTGCCAATAGATCAGTTATCCTACTTCGCGCTTACTGCGGGCATTATCCGTGCGGGTTATCGTGCCTTTCCCATATCTCCGCGCAACTCGGACGTTGGCGTAGCAAATCTCCTTCAAAAGATGGACGTGAAATATCTCTTCGTTAGTAAAGACCAGGCGATGCAGAATATCGCAGCCTCGGCCTCCAAGAGACTGACTATCGACGGGATGAAACTGCTTGAGGTGCCGACCTTCGCTGCGCTTTACGGCGTAGACGAGGCGACGTTCCAACCTCTGCCACCGGTGAAGAAACGGGACGTAAATAGTACTGTCATGATTTTGCATTCTTCTGGTGAGATCGAATGTGGCTTGGAAGCAGCGGATTAGGTGCTAACAACGTTGACATAGGCTCTACATCTTTCCCTAAGCCCATCTTATTAAGCCATCGAAATATCCTTCAATGGGGAACCCAACCATGTATATTCTACAACATGGCTCTGCCTGTGCGGCACTTATGTCTCCCAACAGATTATGGAGAAATGGACATTTGTGGTCGGGTGCTTTCGAATCATGCGCTCCCCTTCTTTCGTACGTCTCCACACCTTCCCTCCAGGCAGCGGCTAAGAATCTCTCTTCAAAGACGCAATGGGTGTCGTCTCGTTGTCCTGGGCTGTGAGTAATATTACGGTTTTGCTAAGTAACAAATAAGCCGACCACCATAACGTACAGACAATGGCGGGAATCACTTTGTCCAACTTCGCGCCTAGCGATCCCCCTGTGGTGTCCACCCCAGACCGTGTATATACCAGCGCTACTGCAACAAAAAGCAAGCTCATATTCTGTGTTCCTGCCTTCCTCGAGGTCTGTCTCGTTCTGATAAGTACGATAAGTTAATGGGCTAAACGATTTGTCGCAGGAGTGGAGCATGGATTCCGAAAAAGTAGCAACTCTGGCAGACTTCGATGCGGTGGTTAGTGCGAAATTTACCTAGCTTACGCTCGGTAGAATTCTGAAGCACGACATTCAGCTATTCGGCGGTGCCCCGATACAGAAAGCGGTAGGCGACCGTTTGGCGGAAAAGGGAGTTCGGTTGTATCCGTTCTACGGAGCGTATGTCCTCAGTTCCCGGTCGCCCTTATGATCTGATTTGATTTTTCTTTTCGGACAGGACTGAAATCGGCGGTACATCAAAATTTCTTCCAAGTGAGTGAAAGTATTGTCGTATCCTCCAATGTGTTTAATATCCTGTGCAGAGGCTCCACCAGAGGAAGGATGGGAGTACTTCAAGGTAAACAAGACATCAGGAACTATACATGCCAGTGTCAACCTAACAAAAGTGTAGATATCTTCGCATGCCGATCCCATATTTTTGGATCAACAAGACAAGACAGACGTTTTCCAGCTTGTCTTTCGCGTACGTCCGGAATACCACAACTTTCCTTGCAGTGTTTCTGAGGTAGCGATCAGGACTTCGAATCTCACACACCAGCTGTTGTGAATACGCAGATCTCGGGTGTCAAATCATATGATACGAATGATCTTTTAATTCGTCATCCTATAAAACCAGAGTTATGGAAGATATACGGACGGTGAGTCTGTGATAGAGCGAACGGGTTCCGCGTGATTAATATTCTAATTGCTACACCAGATCGGATGACCAGATAATGCACTCGACTGGTGAAAAGGTATGTTCTATCCCGTTCTCCCGAGCCATGAGCGTTGATGGATTGAGATGCAGACAAACCCAGTCCCCATGGGTAAGCACGATCTGGGGGCGTCTAGCGATGGTTTTGAAAATCTTCCACAGAAACTATCATCAATAGGCACCCAAAAGTTGCCAGCTGCCTCATATTTGGCCGAGGTCGATTCCAAGCAGGAGTTCTCGTCGAACCCGTCGAGCAATATGCCTTCGATCCCGTCGACCTTGACCGTCTTGCTGCTTTCAGGAATTCAATATGGTCCGTTTACCCCAGACTGATCACATATCAAGGAGCTCAATGTTCTGCAGGGAGAGTGTCGAAGAAGCCAACAAATTCGCTCCTTCCCATAGCCGCGTATTCAAAGAGGTATTCAAATACCCGCGATTTTTTTGTGCTACAATCGGCTCACATTGCACAGATGATTCTAGTCGCGGAGTCGTCAAAGCCTTTCCAATACACTCCGAAAGGCACCCCGAGACGTCATGTCATCCTGGACGCCTATGACGAGGAGATCGACGCAGGATATGCCGCAATCGAGGAATCCGCCCAGACCGATATCCCAGTTCCGGAACATTTCGACATGGATACCAGCCTCGCGTTCGTTAGGAACACGATTGAAAAGGTCATGCTGACCAGGACTCTAACGATCGATGATGATATCTTCCAGCATGGTTGTGATAGGTGTGTTCGATTGCTCACTTGACATCGCAGGCAGGGTATGAAACTTCTTACAGTCTACAGGCAACGTGGATTCGCAACACCATCCTCCATGCCTTGAGGCAGTCAACGAAGGTCCAGACCCGGAATATACCTATCAACTTCGTTTACCTTAATCCCACCATCGCGCGTTTGGGGAACTACGTGGCGCACATCTGTAGCAATCCGAACGAACCCCGGGATGCTCTTGATCCGGCCACGGAAACGGTCGTGCAGATGAATGCTCTTGTTGAGAAATACTCAATAGATTTCCGACCGCACAAGCCAGCACTGCTTGGCAAGCTTTCCACGAAGACCTCCGATACTGTCCTATTGACTGGGAGCACGGGAGGGCTTGGATCATACATTCTGGAGGCGTTGGTACTCGACGTCAGTGTTGACCGCATATACGCCTTCAACCGACCAAGCACCGGAGGTTTCAGCAGTCGTGAAAGGCAAAGGACCGCTTTCGAGGACAAAGGGATTGACCTCTCTATCCTGGATTCTCCAAAGGTTGTTTTCGTCGATGGCGATACGAGTTTAGCTCTGCTTGGGCTTTCTCAAGCGACTTACGAGGAATTGAGAGCTAATGTTACTTGCATTATACACAATGGTAAGTACCCTTTGCACAAAATAGGAAGTGTCAACTCAGCTTCAGCTAGCGTGGCGCGTCGATTTCAACGTCGCTATCTCCTCCATGGAGCCCCTCATAGCGGGGACACGACATCTTATAAACCTTGCACTATCGTCGCCTCGCCCAACGCCTCCCCGCTTCCTTTTTACGAGCTCAATTGGCGTCGTGCGAAGTGGGCCATTTCCCCTTATTTGTGGCTAGATGCGTTGACCCTAATGAGCTATTTCTAGACTGGAATCAAGGATTTGCACCCGAAGCTGCATTCCCTGACGCGGCAGTTGCAGTGGGATCGGGCTACCCTGAGTCTAAATGGGTGGCGGAGCGGATACTCACACTTGCTGCAGAGCAGACCGCGCTTCGGCCGGTCATTGTTCGCATCGGGCAAATGTGCGGCGGGCGCAATGGGAGCTGGAATCCGGTCGAATGGGTGCCAAGTATAGTACGATCCGGCGAAGTCCTTGGATGTCTCCCCGATGCACCTGGGGTAAGCGATCGTCTTCATCACTTAACCGATTCTTCTCAAGGGTGCCTGGACTCTCAGTTCATATCCTGGATCCCAGCGCACAGGGCGGCTTCTGCGCTGACCGAGATGCGCAACAGTCAAGCCATGTTCCTTCATCTGGTTCATCCCAAAGCTACGCCTTGGTCGCAGCTCTTCGGGCTTGTCTCACAATTGCTGGACGTCCCTTTGATTCCCTATCCTACATGGCTCGCAGCACTGGAAGCCTCTGAACCTCTACTGGATGGCAAGGTTTCAAAACCGATGTCCGTTGTTAACCCTGCACTTCGTTTGTTGGACTTTTTTAAGTCTGCGGACAAGCCACTCCCGTCAGCAGACGCAGAAGCATTTGGGTTTCCTAGGCTCTCGACGAAAGTTGCTGTCTCAGTTGCACCATCACTCGGTTCTGCTAATCTTCTGCCTTTGGGAAAAGTCGACGTTGAGAGCTGGCTGGGGTATTGGAAACGAATTGGCTTTTTGCAACAGGGTATCGTTGCCTCATCAGAAAGCGTTAGCTAGCATCTTTTCTACGTAAGCCGGACCAAATAGAGATTTCACGGTCAAAACAGAAGGTCTGGACTCCCGCATCTCACACACACACGCCCAGTTGCAATTGTTGTACGTCGTATCGGTGCGACTTGAGGACTTCGCTAGTACAGGATGCAAATTCTGGACCTCAATGTCAAGCGTCAAATTTATTGCATCGTTCAGCGCCGGAAGGTAAATCATACACTTGGTTTGGTAGGTGCAAAATCTGAAAGGGAAGATCTGATAAATCGCCAAAATAACAGGATAAATGTTACATATAATTCGGTGACAGAGAACTGCAAGCATGTATAGTCGCGGCATTTTTACATCTCCAGCCCAAACACGTTTCGCCCAGTCGCAGCCATAGCGGCTAAACCTGGATGAAAGGATCTAGGATCAGGTCCTCGACGCAAGTTTAACCCCATCCTCTCAGCAGATTGCTCTTTATAAATACGTTCTGTGAGCGGCTTTCCCATCCTACGATCGAGAAAATGGCGAGGTCAACATGAGGATCCCAGTCTTCCGGTACGAAGAACGCACCTGCAAAAATCGCACGAACATGGAAAGGACCCCGATCCATGATGATCACACCCATAGTCCATCCCTGCCGATGTTCCACAGCACGTCCACCGGAACGCGTCCGTCCGATATCTGTATAATTTCCTCAGATCGCCGCCCATCTCCGTCTCGAACTTGCGCTTCAGATCGTCCGCCTCTTCGAGGCATACCGAGCCCCATCCTGTGCCATCTTTTGGGCAGTTCCAAGTGATTAGCTCGAGGTCGCCCTCGTGGCTATTACCGTCGCGGCATTTGCGGTACTTGTCATACCACTTGGGTCCTGAGGAGGTGGAGCCAGACGCAGTGCTACTTCCGGGCTTTCGACAAGTGACTTTATGAGTTTTCCAGTCTGAGACCTGACATTGGCGACCTAAAGTCACAGATGATGAAGAGACCAGAAATTGGTTGCAAGGGGATAACAAGTACCACAGTAATAACGCGATTTACAGCGCGAGCATTGCTGGAGTTCAGCCTCAGCTGAACCCTTGTCGCAGACGGAGCATATCAGAGGTCGTGTAGCGGACATCTTTAGAATCAGGGCGCTTGACAGTGGCAGAGGACAAGGGGAGGGCCTGAGGGGGAGATCAGAAACTAGTTGTCGTGTTATTTGCCATCTACTATCGGTAATTGCCGCCATTAATTCTTATGCGATGCGACGCGTCGCGATAGTTGCCCCCGCAGCCCTTCACGCCACATTTTATAGTATTAACTACGTATGTGAAAATGTTACATTACACTCCTTTTACGATTCTAGCTGTGTATCGAAGGCTGTTGCAAGTGTCATGGCAGTAAGCAATGTCGTGAGTCGTACAGGTCCTGGTATCAAACTTTTAGGGTATCTATAGTAGTTCAATTCCCTCCAATCTCAAAGCTAGCTCAGTCGTCACGACATCACCAACTACTGAGAGCAAATTGAGAACGTTCCTAGGGTCGAAAAGAAAGTGAGATCAGACTGTAACGACTGAGAAACACAATATACCTTCAAACGCCCCATATTATGGACCATTGCAATATTCACGATGGTGCGCAATTTCCTTCTCATGTCCGCTTTGTTGACAGTGAGGACTTGTGTGCCCGAGCACTGGCAGTACATCGACACGTTCTCCGATCGAATCTGCTGACACCTCGAGCACCGCAGGTCCTGTTGCGCAAAATTGCGTTCGATTGTCAGGACTATCTGCATCAATGCAAACTCGATAGCTGTGCGGTCGTACTCGCCGCCGCAATTTGAGCAGAGCCACTTTGGCGAGACCTCGAGGTTATTCGGGACGAGCTCGGAGTCCCGGCAGAAGTCGAAATCGCGAAGGGCGTCACAATGACGACATGGGACATTGGGAAGCTTGACTGGCTCGCAAGGGTTGCGGAATATGGCTTCGTTCGAGAACTCTTTGACGTTGATGAGCTCGAGTAAATTTCTCTTCAGGAGGCCCAGCTCCACTTGATGGTCCTTTGCTAGGGCGAACGTCGCGCAAGCGAACTTGATCAATTCTAATGTGGGGTTGGTAAGGTGAAGGTAAGACCCAGGTTTCACAGGAAATTGGAAGTCGTCCTCTGATTCGCTCTGCAGCATGGCATCGTGATACCTCTCCTGCACGTTGCCGATGGCCTTGAGTAGCTTGCGTGTAAGGCGGCGGCTGATGAACTCCAATACGGCCTCCATTTCCTTCGTTTTGCCCACATCACGTTGAGTGAGATCAGGGGCCCCATTTGGTACGACCCGCAGCGGCGCTCGTGACGCCCCGTTAGATTTCTGCTTTATCTTGAAGAGCTCGACAATGAAGTATTGGACGACATTGTAGAAATCGTCTTGGATAGCAGGAGGAAGAAACTCTTTGATGTTCCACCGCATCTCCAATGCCAGCTCTTCAGGTGGGTCCAATGCTAACGGGTTTTCGCATACAACGCCGCCCATGTTGGCTTGATCCATGAAGAGAAGAAAGTCGTAGAATCTGTCTGTGTTGAGGTAGATATGTTGGAATAGCTCGTTGGAGGTTACCGCGGTGGTGATGTACGTCGCATAGGCGTGGGCCGTCCCTGGAGGCTTCGATGTCGCAAGGAGAATATGGCTAAAATCGGCGTAGACGACATGCGATCCGAGCCTTTTGAATTCGGCGAGCAATTGGATGAACGTCTTGCGCATGAGACCATGAACGAATCGATGCAGACTGGGGTCATACATGTTTGAGGCGCTCGAGCTGATCCACCTCCAAAAGTGGTCGATTGCAAGCGTAGCAGGACTATCGAAGTTGTTCCGGATTTTGTCCAAAAGCCATATCTTGACCATGGACTTCAAAATGTTAAACATCAGGGTCGAAACGTTTGATTCGCCTAGCGTCAAATCGCGGGGAGTCTCGCCGTTCTTGTACTCGTCCAGAGTATGAGAGACAGAGTCGAAGGCAGTCGCGCCTCCACTTCCTTCCAATTCGTTGACCATGACTGACTGGAGGACAGAGTTGACGGCAAGATTACGGACGGTGACTTCTAAGCACACGTTGGCATATGCCCCAGGGGACATGAACTCGGTTTTAGGGAATTCTTCTGTTGGACGCTGATCGTTCTCTATCCCGCCGAGGTCCGGATTTTCCCCCGTTGACCACCATAATATGATGTCCTGGTCAATTAAGCGGCGAGCGAAACTGATATCGGACATGAAAAGAGGCTGATCCCCTTCAACATGTCCGATCGGAATATCGTAGTACTCAGCGAGCGATACCAGTCGGTCGACCCAGGCGCCCATGGCTACGTACCGACTGATCATTTTGCGAGCGATATGTGACTGCCACATCAAGACATCCAGCGTATGAGGTCCTCTGGCTTTCGACATGGAAAGGACCGGGAACTTTGTGAGCTTCGGAACGAGCCTGTCAAAGTAGGACTGGTCCTTGGGTGAAGAGATGACGACGGTGAAGGACTTGTCCTCCATGAGACCGAGTTCGCGAGAAACGGCTTTGAGGGCCGTTATGTCGTTGCTGTGATATGTCGTCGTGAACTCACGGGTATCTGGATATACGACCGAGTTGCACGCTCCATACGTTTGATTTCGCTTTTGGAGGAGCTCAGCGTAGATCTCTTGTAACCGACTTATGGGCTGTCGACGGGCCGCAGGATCGACAAGATGGAGTTTAACGGGGCCTGAGGGCGGGAAAGTGGCAAATACGTGCAGCGGCGCCCTGGCAGAGCATGCATGATAGAGGAGGATATATTTCCCAGCCTTTCCTCCATTGAGATACTGGTGGCGGGATGATGTCGACCCAGCGCGAGCCAGCTGGTTCAAGTCGAACCCGACGTGCTGTGCGCGATTCAACGACATTCCAGCCTCTTCGCTCACGCATGTTTTGCCTAGCCTTAAAAGCCCGCGAATGGCGAGCGGTACCTATTGACCAGGCTTAAGTCCATGTGAAGAAATCGACATTGAAGGGCCTTTTACCTGCAGCTCAAAAACACCATCGACGTTGGAGTCGTTCTCGAGATCAATGAAATGCTCCTGGATATCTTGGTAGACGTCCTCGCGAACAGAAATCTTGTACAGATGTTTGCAGGGCAAATCCCGTGGTAGACTGCGCGTCACTCGCTCGACCGTGTAGTAATCCGGCCGGAAGAAGTCGTCCTTAGGTTCCTTCAGGTGGACATAGAATTCGCGAGGAATACGCAAGGGAACAGAGACCAGCTCGGAATCAACGCATAGCCATAGTATAAAACGTCCTGGAATCTTGCTGGGGCGGATCTGGACAACGTCCCATCTGTGGTTCGTGCGTACCCTCGCCGCGCGGAACATAGCGGGCATAGCTGAAGTGTTAGCAGCACCCAATCGCGCGTCTTGTTTCTGTTTCCATCGAGGTCGCATTGCCTTGATCCACGCGCTGTAGTCGACCGACAGATCTGGCAATGGTGCGATGTCTGGCTCAGGCTCTGGCGTTTCTTTATGAGCAACTCTTTTACGGTTGACGACAGCAATACGCTGGCGAGGGTTGTGGCCGTCGGGAGCTCCAAAATCTTCGATATCCATAGAATCCGTTCCATCCTGTCCCTCCCCCCTTGTTCGCGAAAAGAAATCGGTGACTTTATTTTGCTTGAATCTATCGACCGCGCCCGCCACTCGGCGGTGGAGCCAGTCGGGGTGCCGAATGCGTGGGACAGGGTTGGAGACCTTTTGCATCGCTGCAGGAATGGTAATCAGCTTCTGGATGACAGAGCCCAGACGCTCAATGTAGTACTGCCAATCCAAGATCGACCGCAGCTCGAAATTGACGAGACTGCTGTCTTTCAGCCACTTGCGAAGATAGGTCCTCTTCACACTTTCTTCGGCGGAAAAGATAGCCACGGGAACGGCACGTTCCGTGACTGGTGCGCCGATAGGCTTGGCTGAAATAACGAATTTGCAGGCGAGACCTTTGTCCTTGACCATCTGGTCGCCAAGGAACTCTGCGAGACGTTTGGCAGTGCTAATCGATGTAGACTTCTGCCCCCCATATTCGGCCAACGTCTTCGACATACTTCGATTCTCCGCGATCAAGTCGACAAGCTCTTCGTCTCCCAGGCTATCAGCTTTGCTAAATAGGACATCGAGCCACTGATCCGCGACCTGGGCTACCGCTGTATAACACTCTTGGGTCGTCGTGCCGAGGAGGAATTTCTCGAATATCTGGGCTTGAAAGATTTTGATAAGCTGCAGCTCGCCTCGACGTTTGACCTCGAATCCCTTCAGCTCGGCAAGGGTACCATCGTCGTTGAACACAGCGTAACGCTTCTTCAACAGCTTATCCTCCTCTTTGGATGATGGAAGGATCATCGCGCGGTATGGCCCATCCAGTTCGAAGAAAATGGAGTTCTCGCTGTGCACCAGGTATTCGCCAGTCTCGAGGTCGAGGTCGTGGTACTGATGATTCGTGAATTGGTCATGTACGAGATGATTGAGCATAGTGCAGGGATATGAGAAGGCGATGGATTTCCCATTGTGGAGCTTGAACTTAAAATTCTCAGGGAAGACGCCAGGAAGCATGCACCAAATTCCGTCTGTGTCAAGCTCCAGCGGGCGGCCAATCTGTTCAACCAAAGCGCGTGCCATCTGGATAATGGTGGCACCTGTCAAGCAGGTGATACCCGCCATCTCCATAGAATGCCACCTGGCACCTTTACGCATGACGTATCCATAGAAGGAGTTGAGAATGCACTTGTGCGCGAGCTGCAACGAGTCGTAGATGACGATCATCTTCTTTGCCTCGTCGACTTCCGCGATCGAACCACCTTCAGCTGTGATAGTGTCGAAATTTTTCTTCCAGGTCTTATGCAAACCTTTGTACTCGTACCGCCGGTCACGGAAGCGACGTACAGTGTCGACGTAGAACGGATTCTCCCTCTGGCATACGATTGCCTCTCGGTTCTCTACCCGTGTGTCTTTGGTCTTCTTGTAGACTTTGTGCGAGTAATCGCCCAGCCGCTTGTGCAATAACGCAGTCTGTTCGGCTTCGGAGAGGTCGGAGAATCGTCGTTGTGGCCCTCCAGGGCGTTTGGACGGGAAGGTCTCTTGGTTGAGTGCATGTCTGATCATGTTATACTCGTCACGATGCGCAGGGAAGAACTCTCCTCTCCATGCCCATTGCAGACGTCGATCACATGTCTTTCCCGGTCGATTATAGTCGCACACTGCGCAGACGGCCTCGTCGACCATCGAATCAGGTTGGAGTCGGTTGGATAACATGATGTTGGGGTACATCGCCGCGACGTCCAAATGATAGATAAGGGGTTTGTCAACGCGCTTTGGGTTGTCGCGCATTCCTTCTAAGGCCGCCTTGATTTCTGCTTTGACCTCGTCGTAGTTGGTGATCTGGTCAGGAGAGGACTTCGATTCTTCAATTATGCAAAACTTGAGCGCCGCGTCCAGGTCGTCAATAAGCTATAAAAGTCACCTGAGGATACTTTGCACCAGGTTGAGCAGATGCCTCACCTGCTGGACTGCTGAGGGCACAATCTTGAACTCGGTCGCGATATCACTACGGAAGACGCCAGCTTCCAAGGCTTCAACATGTCCACCAACGTACGTCTCAGAGGCGAGCAGATGACCATCGTACATGTTGCCATAGGCCTCCTCATGACGGTTGGGCATGATGATCTGGGCACTGTGCGCTTCAACCTGCACATGATCCGGTAAGATCTTTCAGCATCTATCGACAACGAAGCTGTGCCCTACCATCAAGAGAGTCTCGCACAATGTGCCGCTTCCCTTTCGCAGCACTTCGTCAGGATTGAGAGGTATTATGTTGCACAGGGAGAAGATGAAGGGGTTGACGTATTTCATGTACAGATAATACGTTGCAACCGCATCGGAGACGGAGTACTGGGCGAGAACCTGGGGCTGCTCTATCGCATATCTAGAGGATATCGGAATGTCAGTAACGGCATGAGATTTGGACATATTCTACTCACGGTGTCATAAGTTCTGGGTCGAGTTCAGTAGGATCGTAGCCTAATTTCGCCTTCGTCACAGCCTTCAAACCTTGACTGCCCTGGGGGAGATAGGAATCGCGTTTCACCCATCGGAAACAATCCATATGTACACATGTTCGGCTCTTATACTCGTCCTCGGAATCCTTTACGAAGCCAGTTTCCAAAAACATATCAATGCCATTCGTCGTTGCTCGTGCGTCGAGGAAGGGGAAATCGAAGAAGTCGCCGTTAAAGGTAGCCATAACCGTAGGCTTGATTTCTTGGATGTGAGAGAAGAATCGTTTAATGGTGGCCGTCTAAGATTTTCATAAGTATACGGTGCTGTCGTTGCAAGCACAACTACGGACCTCGTTCGCCTCGTTGAAAACTATAAACGGACCCTCGTAACCCTCCTTTGGTGTATATTCGAAATCGTCGATATCCTCACTCACGATCTCCCGGTTGGTGATTAGGTAGCCCTGGCCATCCACCATGTACGATATCATCATAACCTGATCAATAGCCTGGTCCGGGAATTTGAGCGGCGCCTTTGTTGTTTCGATATCGTACGCCATAACGACGGGATCCGCACGCTTCACCTTCTCCTTCAGCTGAAAGAATGACGGCTGACCTGCCGTGAACGTGACTGCATACCACAAGCCGACGCGAATGTCGTTGTCAATTGCGACGCGTAGGTAGTAGGGAACGTCGAATTCCCGGACATCGATGATGCATTCGCGAGGGTCCTTGTCACGGGAGCCTGCACCTCTTGCATTGCTGCTTGATCCCATCTCTGCCCAGGGGTCATCGTCTATTTCAATACCCATGGAAGCGCCAGCTGTCGCGGTGATGACTTCGGCATAGGCATCGACGGCGTCCCGTTTCGCACCATTTGCCAGAGCCAGAGGGTGGAGGTCCCGTCGCACAGCGAGGAGGTCTGACACGTTCCTAAAATGGAGTTGCAGATAGAGGCGCCGGTAGCCCATGAGGTGATTGGGGAGCTTCAGATCCTCCTTGTTCTCGCGTGTGACACGACAAATAAGGCCTTCGTAGTTCTTGTTCAACCATTCCTCAATCATGGTTTCAGTGCCACTCTAAATCTGAATCAGAGAGGCAACATCGAAGCGGTGAGCACCAACCTTGCACCCAATGTAAAAGTACGGCTCATACTGAAGCGTGCACTTAAACATCCCTCCGTCATCCTGGATAAAGTAGAAATCGACGCCAGCTTTCCCGCCAGCGTAGTCGGGGTCTTTGATAAGTATCTTTGCAGTGACAGTCAGACTTTTATGTTGGTGGCTCGAAATACGAAATGGATCAGCTCACAGGATGCATATTGACCAACCAGCCCTCTTTCCTCCCGCCCTCTTGTAGTCTGGCAAACCCCAGCTTCTCGTCCACCTCATCACCCAGCGCAGCCTTCTCAAACCTCTCCGCGAGTTGTGTTCCATCATCTTCGCGCTTAGGGCCCGCATCACCTGCCCTCGCGCCTCCCCTCCCTCTTCCACGTCCTCCTCGCCAGGATGCAGCCCTACCCCTATACGAACCTCTTCCTCTATCCCCGCCACGTGCTGACGAAAGCCCAAATGTTCCACGACCCCTGGCCATCGCGAAGCGCGTCGACAATGTGATTGAGAACTAGGAAGAGGGTAGAGAGTGACAGGTAAATTTGTGATGTAGTGACTGTTCGCGTTTTGCCAGGTCACGCCGCGATTCTGATCAAACCCAGACCATCACACACTCCAACACGGGACCGCGCCAACCATACCACCAACGAAATGGCGCCTACCGTGCAGAATTCTATTACCATTAATTTTGCCAGCACGTACACGTGGTCCTACAACGAAAGTCTACTGTTAGGTCCTTTCGATATGTACTCGGCGAGATATAGCTACTGTTTTGTGACTATTGGGCAGCACCGACTGCCCGGAAAGGACGATAAGGGACCCACTTAATGCCACCGATGAGAAAGATGCAGACCTTTGAAACAATCAAGCCTTCAAAGCTTCAACCCCAAAGCTCCCACACATCCGGACCCTCCAGCACATGGGGTTTCGCCCACTCAATTGTGTCGTCTATTTGTCCCAGCGCTTTATTTTTTAGTTCTTCTTCGTCGGTGCTTTCGTCCAGGACTATGATCAACACCAGCCGTCTCTTTCCATCTTGCGGGTCGGGGTCATGGTCATAAGCGCAACCGATGTATTTGTACCCTTCTCGGTTCAGGATGTGAACAATGGTGGTAATGTAACTTTCGATGATTGTGAGATCGGGGTCCCTGAGTTTGGCTGACGTGACAACTTTGGCTTGGTCGATTTTGAAACCTTTGACGAAGGTTTTTTGAGCAGTACCCGTCACGCAAACAACCGAAAACCGGCCGAGTACGAGGGAAGGGACGACCCGTCTTATTCGAGAACCCCGGAGCGGTGTCGGAAATTGTTGATCATGAATAGGTCGGAAATGACCGAACCAGCTTGGGGAAAATACCAGAACAAAGCCGTAGCCAAACACAACCATGCGTGACCATCCAAGCCTCCAAAACTAAACACAGATAATTACAATCATATACTGACGTCCCGTTCCACCAGCCTCTCAGAGAAAGCAGATATGTGTCATGTTGCCTGCCTCGTCCCCTTTGTCCAATCTGTGCATTCCTTCCATTATTGAACTTCTCCAATAGATTCAAACTGGTCAATTCTGAATCCTCTGCCTAGTTTTGCACTGTGACCACATGAGGTGTATGAAATGTCAGCTGAATGGTGATGAGTTCCATGTAACACATGCTGAGGCATGAATTGAGGCTCGAGGTGCATAACCTGCCCTCTTTCTTGTGTGGCCTCCAGTGATTTGCTTCTGTCTCACCCGTAGATGAATTTGTTGCCTTGCACGCACTTTCTCCCAGTTGACAGTCGATGCCATGTTTGAAGCGTTTGGAAGGTCAGCATATCACATTACACCCTCCTTTACTCACACTTTTCTGTTGTGCAGACATCCTGGGTAAAGCTCCAGACTGCCCACATCCCTCTGCCCATGGGATTGTGAATATAAAGTGGTACGAGAGTGCTGGTTCTAAGAGCCTGACCTGACCCTGGTGGTTGTCAACTGTAGTTGCTGCCCAAACCTTAGAGCAATGCGGCTTATGCTGCATTCCGCCACTGTTTGAAAACAGTGAATATCGGCTTAACGCGTATATGTTCCACTTTCCAATGTCTGATCTTGACAGCACGTTTTCTTCTATGTGCACACCATCATCCCATTTCCCTGGTGGGTCACCATGTGGGGCACTGGTTTCCCGCCCATCACCCTTTACTTATTATACAAGCATATCGTCCACTGAATCAAATTTCAGACTACTTAATACCTCTTACCTTGCTATAATCCTTGTATAACGTATACAGCCCAGACAATGTAGCCTTGTGAACACCTTGGTGGTCTGCAACCCTGCACCTACACTCAGAGTATGGGTGTTTGATCATGGACGCAATACCTGTCGCCAATACTTTAAACTTACTCTACCTAGTACATGGTACAAAACATACATCCGAAATGAGGGTCGAAGGAGCGGAATAAGTGATAATATAGAATGCCAAAGAAAGGGTTAAGGATAGTCAAGGAGAATTGTAGCATGGTCGTATACATAAAATGGGTCGTTAATGTTGCAGAATCATAATCCACTGTGCGAGCACATCCACTATCCCTCATCTTCCTCCCTCACACTCCCCGCCAGGCCCGGCCACCTCCTTCCATAATCACCAAGTCCGCCACTGTGCCCCATATCCCCATCCATACTCGGACGTGGCTTGAAACTTTCCCTCCTCGCTCTCGTAGCCTTCTTCATTACCGCAGGTGCCCCGTACCCGCTTCCCGTACTAGCATATCTAGCACCATACGTCCCAGACGTCATGCCAGCTGACGTGCCCCTCGCACCCATGTAAGCCACACCACTAGGTACTCTGCCATGCCCCAACGCGTGGTGCTGCGTCCCAGGTTTTGGGACCGGCATCGCGATCTGCGCCGGCCGCGGCAGCGAAGATTGTCCCGCACCTAGTGTCCTTCCAGGTATCTTCGAAGGCGACACCGCCCTCGGTCCGCTCCCCGAGTTGCCCCCACGATGCGATCCCAACGGAGGTCTACTCGACCCGTAGCTGGGTGTATGTCCGTTCCCGCCGCTGCCCTGGCGGTTGTGCATTGCCGAGGCAGGTTCGCCTAATCTCTGCCTCTTGTTCGGGACGGACTGCGAGGAAGATACAGATCCTGGTCGTACAGCCGGCGTTACGGTCTTCGAACCGGGAACGTAAGTGTTGGTTGAGTTGACCGGCGTGGTAGCACGGGGTGGGACGGACCCAGCACGCGCAGGTTTACGTTTGTTCTCCTGGTCCGCGGCGCTGACCGTCTCCATGAGAAAATGAAGGATGCTTTCGCCATGTACGAGGAACGGGCGCTGTGCTTCCTCTTCCCAGGCGGGGATCGAGGCTAGAAGATCTTGCTCCAGCTGTAGGTGTCGACTTAGAGAGTATAAAAACTGTGAGTGAGCGGCTTACCCGTGGTTTTTCCTTCGTGACCCGTTTTCGCATCTTCTCTTCCCTTAGCAATCTTCCCCGATCGCCACCGCGTCCCAACAGGCGAGCCTGATCAGAAGCGGCAGCAGCGAGTTCCTTTTCCTCCTCGCAGATGTCGAAGTATTTCTTGATGCTTGCCAGAAGGGGTGCCTTCTGCCTACGCTCTTCTTTCAACCGCCGAATTTCGTCCTCGTGGATAGTCAGCAATTCTTCTGTATGCTCATCTGAAACTTGGTCAATATCATGTACAATTCGAGACATTTGATTACTTACCGTCCGCGAAGGGAGCAAAGTCTGCCCTCTCATCATCGCCGACGAGAAGGTCGTCCCAGAGCCTCATAATCTCCTCTCTTGCACTGGCAACGAAGTGCCCCATCCGTTCCCTCTTCAACTCCAGCATCCTCTCTAGCTCTTCTTCATACTCCCTGATAGTCTCATCATTACTGCCTCGATGTGCCTCCACAAAAGCGTCCATATCTGCTTCATCCACTCCAAGTCGCTTCCACAGCCCCTCGAGTTGGTCATACATCGCTTGGATGTGTGCCTCTCTTTTACGCTTCGTATCCTCGAGAGAGGAGCGTAAGCTTGCTGCCCATGACAGCAGCCCCAGTGTAGGATCGACATTCTCTAGTCCTATAGGCACGCTTCGGTTCTCTGGCATACCCTCGTCCTCTGCCTCCTCGACCCTGGCCACAAAAGTCGCAAGAATACGTTGGTAGTCGGCCTCGGGTGGAGGGTGGTCATCTTGGAGGAGAAATGGTGTTAATGGTTTAGTCCGTGATGAAGGTGTAGGCGTGGAGACTGCAAAGGGATCATTGGGTGTAGAACTTGACGACGAAGATCGCTGGGAGGTCGGGAGGGAGACGCCAAGAAAATTGGTGCCAGAAGTCAAAGGTAGGTCCTCCAGCGCAGGAGGCGAGATGCCGAGTTCGGTGTATAACCAGTCTATCTGAACCAGTGTGGCAGAAAGCTGTTGAAGTCGCTTGTTCTGTTATAGGTACGAGTTGGTCAATATGTCAAGCGAAGAGCGATAGATTGAACAACATACCACTTCCGCCTTTCCTCTAACAAGTTCCTTTTCAAGCTTTAAGAACCGTTCTGGAGTAACGTCGAAATTTACATTGGGGTCCTGTGGGTTGTCACCAGCCGCGATGGCGGGTTCCAAAATGTCCTGGGCGTAGTACTCCGTACCCAGCGTACGGGAGAGGACTTTGAGGCGATTCGTCAAGGTTGTCAGCTGTTCAAATTTGGTATGGTAGACCTACGCCAAACGTTGAACATTGCTGGTTTAGAGACCCACAACTGCCACTCACCTGCCGTAGCTTCTCCTGATGTTCTGAAACCAGCTCAAATCTTCTAGGCAGCACCATTTCCCTCCTTAACTCTCCTACATTGCTCCCTGTGGCTTTGATATTGCCGCCCAACGCTTTTGAATACCGCAGACATTCGTTCTCAACACCATCACAATTTTGCATCCAAGTTTCTACCTCCTTCCGTCGTGTGTCTATCTGACACTCCACGCTCTGCATGAGTTGCTGCTGTAGGGCTCTGAGCTCATCTTCTAAAGCAGACGATGGAAGACCAAGCTGGGCGTGTAAAGTCGGCAAGAATTGTGTTTGAGATTGCAAATGTGTGTGTAATGAGTTAAGCAGTGTTGTGAGCGTCAACGATGTCGGCGGCACAGTCATAGTGCATAAGAATTGGTTTAACGCGAATAACGTGTGTTATGTCGTTGTCAATAACGGCCAGGAGAATGTCGTCGATTTGGTTGATGTTCAAGTCGCGTCAACAATTCTTAACACGTGATCGTTCCTGATCACCGAAAACTCTCACCTTCCTTTTTAGTGACGCAATCCGAGCTAAGGTAAGTGCTTCAGTTCGTTGTTCACATAACCTCTCACCAAGGTACTTAGCACTCGCGGCCTATCAGTATGCACGCTCGCCATCTCAAGTACCCTGGCGAAGACTGATCAGTCGCCCATGGTCCCCCGATAGCAATGACTGCACTCCCAACTCGCTTTGGGCGAAACATCATGCATCATGATAGACAAGAATAAATGAACACCACATGTTTCCATCATACTTTACGTCCAGACAGCAGCGCTGACTCTCATCATGCTCACCTGATCTCTCCTTAATCTCCTCCCTTGGGCAACGGACATCTACATTCAGGAAGTCAGGATAGACACCAGACAAGGCGTCGTATCTGACTCCCAGACTCATCCGTCAATATGGAAGCTCCGGATGGAGATGACATTCGCAAACCGAACCCTCTGATTTACGGCTATTTTGACAGGTACAAAATATCCTTGAGATATTCTCGTGGCGGGCCACATGCCAGACATATCTCCTCCTTCCTTTCACCAAAAGCTGACTTTACGTGAGGCATTTCATGTTCCGTTCCAGTCAATGGCAGAAATTCTACGATGCTGATGGGTAGATTCCAGTCACCATCCAAGATTTATATCCTCGCATGCGCCGCATCCCATGGCCGGCACTCCTGTGGCTCGACCGAGCCTACTTTCGCGGCTTCTCATGTTAGCGCAACAAGAAGTTCTGGAACCCGTGTACCGCACTGACCTAGGACTCCATCAGACTTCTTTCACATGTCTTGTAACTCTCTCACTCCCCCGCCGCCCGGGCCGTACTGACTCCGTAGTGCTTTAGGAGGATGGCTTCCAAGAACCCTCTACTCCCGGGCCCTGGCTCATTTGGAAGTGCGCTGCACTCGGGAACACTCTAAACCTGGGTCATGGTCGTGGGACCCAAGTTGAGGTCTCCAATTAGCCTTGCCAGCCCCGTACTCAGGACCCTCCTGAAGGTTCTTCATTATGGTAAGTTTATAACCTGATTTTATAGTTCACAAGTCAAGCTTCTTTGATGTTCCCTCTCTTGAAATCTTCAGACACTGCCCCAAAATCTCCATGACGTGGAAATGTGATTATATGTGTACGTACTTTTCGACTATCAAAACACTCATCGATGACCTCCTGCTAACCATCATACTCAAACCTACTAGGGATCCTTTGATATCGATACTTGCAGACTCGGTGCCATGCTCCGCCTATTCGGATTCCCCCGAACGAGCACCGGACCCCACTTTGTCCACCAATCCTCCACCTTCTCGCTCGCATCATACATCACCAGATCCATCTCATCGCCCCACATCGTCTTGAACGTCTTTTCATCCATGTGGTCTCGCTCCCCATACGCCATTGCATTCCTGAGGCGTAGGTCTCTCTGCACTTGTTCCCTGCCCTGCGGAAGCGTGAGCATACCGCGCTTCCGCTTCTCCCAATCTTGTGTTACGATACATCGTGACTGTCGTAGCTCTTCATACGCTGCGAGTAATTGGGGCACTTGCTCATGTTCTTGGATGCCTGAGAATAGGCTTCCCAATGTTTGTGCATCTTCTATACCAAGAGCCGTGTTATGTTGTCCGCTTGGCTGAAAACACTATCAATGATGGAGCACGACATTGTTCACAGAACCTCCGAACCAGTAATGGATGCGCAGCCTCTCCAACGAGCACCAACCTCGCTCGTTCGCACACGAAGCTTTCTAGATGCGGGCGATTGATGTAGATGTGGGGTTTGATCTGCTCTGCCATGTTGAGTAACTTGCGGACTCTGCCGAAATGCGAAGATCGTAATATGAGCTCCGGTAAGCCAGAGGAAGTTCGGACTGTCTAACCGTGGTTCGAATTTATCGAGGTCAAGGTTGAAGTGTTCAAGAGGATACGCATCCGTCCACTCTTCGTTAAACTCGGGCGCATCTTCCGGAAGGACATAACCCAACATCATACTGAAATCGCGGCCGGAATTCTACCAAAAACCTTTAGTGAGAACAAGACCACTAGATCTACCTGCGGCCAACTCACCACAATACTCCCGTGAAGCATGTACCCGTCGCCCAACCACACAGCCCACTGCTGAAAAGACGAGTGGTGAGACTGGTTTCCCACAAGCTCTCTCTGTCACGACATACATCTGAATTGTCGGCCAGCGACCTCAGATCTTCGTCTTCTCTCATCAAATCGGTTGAGATCGTGAAGTTCAACGATACATCTCTTTCCCTGGTCTCTGGGACCTTCTTTCCAATGACGCGGGTGCGCACAAGACTGTTGAATCCGTCGGCGCCGATCACGACATCAGAACAAATTCTTTCTCCGCTCTCGAGTGTGACCGAAATTGTCTCCGAGTCTACATGGGTAACATTGGAGTTATATCGGAACTGGACCCCTTCATGGAGCGCTAACTCGCATAACGTTGAATGCAGGTCCCCGTGCTGTTTGTGCGGCGACTTGTCATTTGGCGCGCGTGATTCATTTACACCCTTTGGCGCACCTGGATGAATAGGAAGTCTGCCATGAGGTCTCTCAAGAACTCCTCATGCAGCTTCATAACGGCTATTAAGTCTCCGCGTTCCCCTGCGTTCCAGAGAATTCAGCCCTTCAGACCGCGCTGTGACTGAACCAGCGCGTACCATTCTGGAAAACGAAATGAGTGCACTTGTGGCCGAACTTATCTAAAGAAGGTCCGAGACCCCATTGGTTTAATATCCTGGTCATATTTGGGGGACTCCTGTATTTTCCAATTGTCATCGATCCACTCTGGGTTCAGGGAAGCGCCAACCGACCGTAGTCCTCCACCACTCTTCTCGAACTATCAGTCTTCAAGTAGGAACCCGAACTGTCTAATTGGCTCACCCACGACTCTCCATCGGTCTTCTCCAGGATAGTAACTTGATGTCCCGCTTTCTGAAGAGCGTAGGCTGACGCAACCCCTGCAGATTAATTGGTAAATGACTAGTTGCGTGGGAAACTTGAGCGTCAAACCTGCAATGCTTCCTCCCACAACGGTGATATCCAATGATATTGAGGCACGGCGGGGATTAACAGCCAAATGACCGGGCATTGGATCCAGGATGTTGGCGGTTTGTGGTGGAGACAGATGAAGTGAGGAACGAAACAGACGCAGACGTCGCGCATGCTGGATGTCTATTGTATATATACGAAGCATCAGGGGAACCATCAGATCATCGTGATGTCTGGCTCAGATTTCGTGTGTTACGCGTGGGCACGTGAAACCATCGGTGGGATAGGGAATGAAAGACACCCTAGACTACGACTTGACATATCCACTACAGGCTAGCAGGGCCACGAAAAAGGCATCATGGCCGCAGATACTACGGATCACCACAAATCTTCTCACCAGGCTCTACAATACCGCTCACAAGTAGGTCGGTTTGATGAAAAACAAAGTTTTGTCAGTAAGGGTCGGACGTTTAGCCATGTTATGATCGAAACGATCGGGGGCATACGAAAGTACCGCCGGCACCGAAGCGGGCGGTGTACGTTTTGGGTAAGATGGCGGGATAGCTGAAGAGGGAGTTCAGTCGGGGGGTAACTTATGACATAGCAGTTCTACGATCAGAATGAGGTAACACAGGCACAGGTATCCAAGGACATGCGTTAACGCCAATGCTGGGAGCATCTGCTCAAGCATTGATCGGCGACCTGCCACTTTGTGCAGTTGTTTTGTGCCAAAGAGATGGCTCTGATCATTTCGCTCTTACGGAGGTAGCATCCCTCCGAGCTTATACTCATAACGTTTTCATTCATTTGGTGATTTGCCCTTCTTTCCAACCCTGTTGGTGTTGCTTGTATCGCGCGAGCGTCGTGGCGCAACGTGTCGATCACCCCCATATTGAAGGGTCCCTCACTCAGGAACGGCCCTGACTCGAGGACTGACTGCAGGTGCCTTGCAACGTATACAACGTCAGACACTTGTCAAAAACAGGGTCAAAGAAACGTTTGGTGCTGTGACGCACAGAAACACGACATCCAGGGGTCGGTATCAGCGGTGTACAGGACATAAGGAATTTATATATACCAGGGGTATTATGCATGGATATTTGCCTTCGTGAATATCGTACAAGATCACGTTCAGTGTGCATTATACTATTACAGTGCCTTTTCGTTTGACAACGGCTCTACGGGCTACTAGATGGCACGCTGCACCGCCAACGATCACAGTCTTTTCATTATGGTCAGCATGAACACTTCGATAGCGCAAGCACACTCACAGCAGCAAATATAAGCGGTTGGTGCCACTTATAGTGAGGGGGCGATAGCAGTGCTCCTGCGATGGGATTTCCCGTCAGGAGGGCAAAGGCAAGGCTGAAAGACAGAAAACCGATCCGTATGCTACAACGAGCAAGACGCCCATCAATACAAAGCATAATGTATATAGGACAGGAATATACCCTAGATCAGAGTAATCCTTGCGAGTCACAAAGCAACCAGCAGCTGGCGTAACAACAGAGATAACTGATACGGGTGGCATTGAGTACATGGGCGCTGGGAAGACGAGAAACTCAAGCCGCACTAACCTCCTCCGGAGAAGAAGCCGTAAAACACCCCAAACACGACGGCGCCTGCTATGCTCGAGGCGCCGAACATCGCAAACACTAAACCGCCAGATATGATGGCCGAAGGGATTATTACTAGAGCATGGCGTTAATTTTGAAAACGCTAGAAACGAGTGACTGACTGTTAAGTGGTCCATAAAAATCGGCCAAACAATTGGGCACTGTCCTTCCAAAAATCGATGAAGCGTTCATAACTGTAATCTGTAGCACCACAGGTCAACCATGTCGTCGTGGAATATCTGAAAGATTTTGGAATGATACCGAATACTTCACGAACGCTGGAGAAACGCCATGAAGGGCAGCGTAAAGCTGTAGGTAAAAGACTGTATGGACGATGAGTTCAGGGAAGAAGCCGTGTCTAACGGCACGCACAGGGCACAAACACGCCCCAGAACACCTAATTAACGTTGCTCGGCAACTGTTTTCGGCATCATCTGTTCAGATAAATAGCACGCACCAAAAATGAGCCAAGGACAAAAAGCAGATATGGCCCATCTGTTACAACTTCCCTGAGTAATGATCCTCCCTCTTTTCCATGCTGTTTTGCGGGCAGCCTTGTTCTCATGATCAGATTTGCTATAATCAACAGCCCAAGGTCCACAAAAGCCACAGCTCTAAAAAAAACTTGACATTCAGCGTTTTAAGTCCCAAAAGAGAACCACTCACCTGACACCCATTCCAAAACCGGAGGCTTTTGCGAACACGTTGTTGAGAAGGATCGGGTAGAGACAGCCCCCAAGACTGGAGCCTTGAGCATCAAATCAGTCCACTACGTGTTTCGTCAAGGAGTGGATAGGTTACCCGAGATGACGACCCCCATAGCAAGCGACCTTCGAACGCGAAAGTAGTGCGACGTTACCGTCAACGACGGCAGGAACATTAATCCCATCCCTATACCCATCCCAACACCTTGTGCGAGGAAGTTTTGGTAGAAGTGATGCGGCTGTGCCAAAGAGAGCATGAATGTCCTGTTCGTCGACCAATTGTGATCGCGTCCAAATGCATAATTAACTGACTCACGAGAAAATATAAATCAGGGCACCCCCAACGAGACAATGGTGAAAATATCCAGCATCGAATAACCTTCCGGCGGGTAAGCCTATGGCGAATACGAAAAAGACCTGAACGGATCCTATCCAACTGATAGACGACGGGGTGTGTTCGTTCAACGATATCCTCTATAGTGTGATTGGTTAGACGTACGGGTGAGCTATAGTTAGATTCTGACCGTATAATAATCTTGGTAGACACCAAATGATTGCACAACTCCGAACGTACAAAAGCTAACTATCGTTCTGGGCAAAGCAAGTGTTCACGTGTGCACAACTCCAGTTGTAGGAGGAGGGAACATACCCTCCAAGGACGGTCAGCCAAGCTTGTAGCCCGCCTTCAGGAAACTGTGGGTGTGGGGAAGTCATGTCCGACGGCGACTGTGGTGGAGCCGCGGACTCCAGGTCTTCTTTAGTGGTCGAGAAGGTGTTTGTTGGGGAGTGTAAGCCCTGTTCACTGGAAGTACGTGCTGCGTCATTAGGCAGGGTCGTAACATCGTCCAGACTCTTCACGGGCATTATCATGGGAGGAAGATGAGTGACCTGCACTTGCACGCATGTCAGAAGTACAGATGAAGCATGATGCTGCAATCTCTCACAAAGAAGTTCCCATGTTGAGACAAGCTTAAGCGCCTGACCGGCTAACAACTTCTGTCCTATTCGGATACGGCTTGGGCACGGCTTCAGTCTATCCTGTTGTATATCTTTGTCCCACTCCCCCACCTCGAGGTGCCGAAGGGCGGCAGTGTTTCCAACAGATGCCACCCTGGGTGAGCAGCGTCATCCTTCTGCCTGCAGCCCCCACAATCCAACAGGACTGAGAAACTGATCACACGCCGCTACTGGTAGCGTCGTAGCGTTACCTCGATCAGGAGCCGACATCTATGCCAAGTTGAAATTGCTCCAGTGGCACATCAACGTGTGGATATCGTGCGCTGTGTGAGATGGGTTACCTCCAATTGGCCTCATGACCATCTGTCCAAAGAATCATGATAATTTCCTGCACCTGAGAGGTGTTCAATCTCCTACGATAACGTTCCTTGCTGAGGAGTAACATTTATACAACCTTGTGGAAGATAGCTTAAGAATGTGGAAGCAAAGCGGCACTAGTGCGGATCCTATAGTAGTAAATCAGGATGCACGTTAGGGGGTTTTTGCGGACAGAGTGTCTGTTGCTAGATCAGAACCAAGGTAGGTAAGCTATGATCAGGGCATGTGATTCGAGCCGATACACATTGATCGTCCACAGGACGGTACCCGCAACGTCGGAATTCGAGTACGCCAAAGCAGCCTTTGCAGCACCAGTTTCGGCTCAGGAGCAAATTCCCCAACGACGATTGAGGGCGCGGGATTGACCTCAAAAGGATTTTCCAATCAGACGTTAACGGAACTGGCGGGCGTACGGGCTGTCATGTGTGGGACTCGCGGGTTTTTGCCCTTGGGAATCGATAAACAGAGTGACAGACGATGTGTTGGTGCTCGAAGGAGAAAGATGTATGAAGATCAAGTCAATCAAGGTTGTCAACTTTCACTGGCCAAAGTGTGAACCCTCGGATATTGCCACAAAGGCCATTACATCAGCAGAAAATACCCCGGCCCGGACCCCCACCAACCTGTTTCTTACCAAACCCTTGCGCTCGATGATGAGAATTGTTCAAACGACCGTAAGCCCGGCAAAATCTGACTGCAAGTATGGCCAGGGGGTAACTAGTCAGCTTCCATGTTGCGAATCTGATCTTGGCCTACCAGTGGTGTACCACAAATGACCTGGACCGAGATGGCACCTAAAGGATATTATTATGCTTCGAATTGTCCCAATTTATGCCCCGAATGGAACGGGTGTAGGGATTCCGGTATCTTGCTCTTGGCTTGTTTGCCAGTTTTCCAGGTGTGCTTATGTTCGCAAGGGGAAGCTTATTTTATCCACGACCTTCTTCCCACCCAGTCACAATCCACCGTGATGTATACGCACAAGCTTCTTACGACATATACACATTCTTCACCATGCAATCTCTAGATCCACTGCATTTCCTCTGCTGGGGCCCACCTTACGCTGGACATATCTTGCCGATTCTATGCATCAACGTCTCGCTCGGCAGAATTTCACTCCTTGTGGCGTGTTTGAGACCACTAAATCACGCTTGACATGAAGCGCGTTTGCACATTTCCCAACCGTTCTGGGAATGCAATCCTGTATGATCCATTGGTTCTCAGGAAGGTATACCAGGTAGTGGGATCCTGATAAATTTCCCGAATCGGACCTTCCGTACCTTCATAAAAGCTCGAGGACGACCAAATTTTTCCAAACCACTCGCCCTACCATGGCAAATGAACTCTACCTCCATCCGCTCTTCCAGACAAAAGTGGAGCTCCTCTCACCAGATGAACGAGTCTCCATATCTTACAAACGCGCAAGACTCCTCATGCAGACATACCGTTCGTACCCCTCAAGGACGACGATTCGGGTATTGCTCACCTCTAGTGTGTAGGCTTGACGTCATCGGACGTTCAATATTGCTCCTCGAGGTTTTGGTCAATGATGATGGACCCCATTTGCTCCTTGGACATTGCCATGTTCACTATTCTTGCTGCACATGTTGGCCTAACGATCGGCACCCTGTCTCGCCATTTGAAGAAACGCCCAGATTTCAAGCCATTGGTCGACCGACTTCTCCGTTTCGATACAGTCGGGATTTATCTTCTCACCGAACGGGGCCACGGACTCGATGCGTTCAACATCGAAACTACTGCAACAAAAACCGCTGACGGCTATATTCTTCACACCCCTCGGGAGGAAGCAGCCAAGTGCGTTGATTTCAACGTTATCACCCTCACTTAATTCTCATGACATGTTAGGTTCATGCCCGCCTCGACGCCGTCCTTTGGTATCCCCAAGGTGGCCTTAGTAATGGCTAGGCTAATCGTAGACGGGCAAGACCGCGGGTCTCGTTTCTTTGTCACGCCGATATGCAACGAACGCGAAATGTACCGTGGCGTTCACTCTGTCCGCCTTCCTCCCCGCAGTGGTACCGGCCCTCTCGACTTTTCCATTACTAGCTTTAACAACGTCTACCTCCCCCCTACTGCCCTTTTGGCATCCGACATCCTCGATTATGCCACGCCATCGCAGCCCCTCGAAGCCTGGTGGGACGAGATATGGCGGATCCAGTTGGGGACGATGGCCGTCCCTGCTCCGTGGATATCGGCAATCAAGGCTATCGCCTACATCGGCGGCCACTACTCGATGCATCGCTGTCTACTAGGCAAACGTTCCGAGCCTGTCCCCATCCTATCTTTTCGGACACAACAATGGCCAGTCGCGCACGCTACCGCAGTAGCAACGGTAATGGCGAATTGGTTCCCTCTTGTAATCCGGCAAGCGATGGAGAGAACTACAGACCACCGCGTTAGGCATGCCATGTCTGTCATCGTGAAAACCACGGTTTGCCGACATTTCCAACGCTGTGCACCCGAGGTCGCAGAACGATGCGGAGCCCAAGGTACATTTGAACATAACTATATGGCGCGGATCGAGGTTAGTCATTTCCTTTAGCCCAGTTCGAGCTAAGCTTGTGCTCATGCTCAGCTGATGACATCAGAATGACGGCAAAGGTGTTATCATCGCAGAAGGAGACGTCCTCACTCTTTGCATCCGGTTATTTTCCGAACTACTGCAGCGACGGTACGAAGTCCCTATGCCCGATCCAGGGGAATCTTTGCTCGCCCTACACGCGTCTTCACTTCTCGAAGAGAACATGGCACTCCTAAAAAGCATTGGGGGCGATTATCGTAGCGATTCGTTCAACGCCTTGATCCTGCCGCAGTCCCAGACCGTCATCGAAGCCATCGGTCACGCTCTTGCATACTCCGCGGCCTTGGCCTCTAATCTACCCAAGCCCATACTCGACGTCTACGAATGCGCGGTGATACGTCAAGATCCTGCCTGGTACTCAGAGGAAGGCGGACTATCTCGGATGGATCAACGCCTTCGCGAGGATGCTGCGGTCTCGTCCATGCTACCCAAGCTCGGTCTCTTCCTATCACAACTTAACATCGAGAAATACGTCACCGCTCCGATCGTGTCCGATGCAGGCTGGAAAGACTATCTAGCGGCGTTACCTGTCCACTCTGGCACCGCGATCCCAGAGGTTGAATTCCTACAAGCGATGCTATAGACAGATGGTGCGTAGCATGTGCCCCGCCCCGCGCTTTCGCTCTCCTTCTGATGAACATCATGTAGATTTCCGGGTTGTAGTTACTAGCCCATGCTCCACCCATGATACCCTCACGAGACTCACGCTGCCCTTCCGTATCTATCAGTAACGTATTTGCATGACCAAAAACGACGGATGTGTACGATAGAATTCACCACAGAGCTACACCTGTTGTACTTGAGAAATGAAAAGGAGTCCATCAGACCCAAATCTTCCCCACGATTTCGTATCCCCGAACATCCAAGCCACATCGAAGTCAAACGCGCCAATTCTGCTTCGCCGGCGGACTTGCCCGTACGAATGTTTCGCCGTACCGGAGTTTTCTCTCCACTGGAACCCATCCCGTTTACCTCACTCATGCACGATTCGCCTTGTCTCGTGAAATCCCTAACGATCTCCGGACACCCGACCACAAACAAGTTACTATGATAGCCATGGATAACATGCGTCAAATGTCTCCCAAGCACCACCATGTTCTATATTTGGCAGACATAGCAAAATTCTCTGTGCTTTCTCATAGATGATGAATTGATGCCGGGATTCAATGAAGATATCCCCATCCCACTCTTCATCGGTGCCAGAGAACGTGGAACAACATCATGGAACAGTGATGTCGGCCATCGGTATCGAACAGCATGGTGGCGCCGGAGCAGGTGGCCTATCTTCTTCAACAAGCCGAGATGCATTTATCATTCCGGCGCTGGGAGATCGCAACAACTTTTCGTGATAGACCAGTGACACGTCCGCACAACGCATCAATTCTGAGAAATCTGGAAGCTCACGTATACCAGAGCGAACTCACCCAACAGAAGGTTTATACATAATTTGTAGTTGCTATTTGCCCTCTGATAATCTGGTCACCTGTTACAAGTGGAGGTAAAATGTTGTTACCGATTTCTGCACCAGTGATGCGAGAACTAGCACTCTCATGGCTTCCGTTCGGCCATTCATGCCCCGACAATCCTGAGAATCCTATCAGTTTATAGGGTTAAACCGTGTGTACATTGTTGGCGATGCTTGGAAAAAAAACCGCCCGGCAATACTGGTTCCTCACGTGCGTCTTCTATCTCTTCCAGCGAGCCGGCGCAAAAGAGCAAGTGAAAACATATGGCACAAGTCGGAAAAAGAGAGCAAAGTGGATCTTATCCACGAGCTTTCTTCTTTGCAGCCTCTGTCAGCGACGCGAAGAACTCCCTGACATCGGTCTCATTGACCACCTTGCCTTCTTGTGCGAAGGGTCGGAGATACTTAACCAGGTCGTCCCTAACACAGAAAGATAGATCAGTAAAGGCTCTTAAAGGACGAGTATGGAGCATGACTTCATTCCGTTAAACGCATGAATTCCGTCAATCGCCTTGTCACGTGGAAGACGCTCCAGAGCACGCATGCCAAGTTCTTCCAGAGAAAGACCTAAATGACAATCAGTTCCGTAAATCGACCAGAACAAGACGAGTACGGGGAAATCGGAGCCCGCGGATAAGTGTAATAAACCCCTGCATATACCTGAGTCTGGGTCTTCAGGAGGCTCGTAGGTCTCCTCTTCCTCAAGTAGATATCGATTCGCTTCAAGCGTCGGCAGACACTTGTATGTGGGTACAGAATAAGATTGTCAGGTTAAAAGAGCGAGAAAACGGGTTAACCCACAGAAGTACAGTGGCACCATCGATCTCGGAAGCCTTCTGATAAGAATAGATCGCCTGTACCAAGAGAGGATTCTTCAGGAGTATCACGCTGTGCAAAGATTGCTCGTGCGGTGGAATTTGGACAGGGAGCGAGGCACAGGGCAGGTGGCGGTATAGGGGTTGGGGATACTGCCCGAGGCCGCTTTGCTTCCGGAATGTCCACATTCGAAGGCGAGAGCGGGCGTTTGTTACCGGCGGTTCGATTGTCGATGGTATCCGTATGCTCGATGTCAACAAATTCGCCGCTACCCCGAGTTGGCAAGGGATCCTCTAGACATTTCCAGGGCTCTCTGGGGGCATCTCGAATGATCATGATAATCCCAGGAGTACCGGCCCACCTCATCAAGATTTCATTCTTAGATGCACACGATCCGCAAATGAAGGACTCATATTCTGAGCCAGGGATGAGGGCTGGTGGGAGGCCCGACGATCCTTCTGAGAGGGCATCGTCGTCCGTCCCTTCTTCAGTTAGAGCCGCTTCTTTCGGGTGCAGTTCGGGGGAAGCCTCTCTTGAAGAGGGTCGTTCCCGGAGATGACAGCATGACTCGTGGAACCAATCCTAGAGGTAGGATCTCATCAGTGGGTGAATGATCACAAATCGGTCATAACGTACTTCGCATCCAAGACATTGTATCATAGTCTCCCTTTCTGTTTTCGCGTCGTACGGCCGACCGCACCGACAGAATTTGGCTTTGAAATTCTGGCCATATATGTTAGACGTGTTTTCGTCTTCGAGATTCTTGTGCAGAGTGCACACGTGAGCGATGGAGGTAGTCGGACAATCACAGCGAAACTTCCGCTTGGGAAATCTAAGCGTATCGTGGTTCGGAGAAGACTCGGAATTCGGTTAGAAACGATGTACGCACAACTCAATTTGGTCATGGTCTGTGTGGCACGCGATTGAGCAAGCCGAGCAGAGACCCCGAGCTTCCGGGCAGGTGAGGCACAGATATACTGCTTGCCTTCCGTGCGTCGTTAGCCATACACGTGTGCTAAGACAAATTGCGTACCTAATGTGCCCCAATGAGTGTGTGCATTTCGAAAACTCGTGCGGCAAAGCCAACGCAGCTTCCTGCAGAAGTTGTTCTTGAGAAGCGAGATAATCAGCAAGCGTTTCCGACATGGGTCGCGGTTGAGAAATTGTTCAGGACTCTACGGCTCTAGAGGCTACGTGGAGGACAGTAAACGTAAACTGGACGTGTTGGTCGGGGGTCAAGAGGGTGAGTAACCATAACCCTAAAATCGTACATAACCTTGCCCACTTGCTTCAAGAGCACTTCCTTCTCCACGGCCTCATATTCAATCTTTTGGGTGTCTTTCCTCGCTGTCCACATCTTCCGACTTTCTTGTCGAGATATACGACAAGATTTGAACTTGCGAAGGCGAGAAGCACTATCAGGAAACTAGACCCGGAAATCCAGCTCAAATTGACCTCGGAACAGGAACGGAACGTGGAGCTGAGAGCACGGACTCAAGGTCTTGCATAAGTACTCCGGATTGACGTTGACAGGAAGTCTTAGCGTTGAAGAAGTCGTCCTTTGGTCGCTCCACCAACATGGCTCGTCCCAGTACGCCGTCTAAACCTCCGAAAACTCCAAGCCATGGCCCCGACCCCATCCTCCTCACCCTCTTCGCAAATCGCTTCATGAGCGTAGCCGAGGCGATGGGACGCTCCTTGCAGCAGACATCCATCAGCACAAACATCAAGGAGCGTCTCGATTTCTCATGCGCCTTGTTCGCTCCAGACGGAGATTTGGTCGCCAATGCTCCCTTCATCCCGATTCACTTGGGCTCGATGAGCTTGTAAGATTTGCTTCTCTACTTTGGACTCGCTTTTTCTGATTGATACAATTGATCCCATGTATACAGTGCTGTAAAATATCAAATGCGATTGCATGGAAAGAGTTTGCAAGAGGGCGATGTGTTAATGACGAATTCACCATATGCTGGAGGCTCGTGAGTCGACGCCTCTCTCGAAAGGTCTAATCAGTGATCATAACTTGAAAAGCGCAGACACCTCCCTGATATCACTATAATTACACCAGTGTTCGACACACACACGAAGGAGATCATATTTTTCACCGCTTCGCGTGGTCACCATGCCGACATAGGCGGCATCTTGCCCGGTTCCATGCCACCCACATCTGTCAACATTTTCGAGGAGGGTGCTGAGATTGAGAGCTTCAAGATTGTGGATGGGGGTGTCTTTGACCGGAAAGGCCTTGTGGAGTATATGGTGGAGAAACCTAGCCAATACTCAGGCAGCTCGGGCTGCAGAAATATCCGTGACGTCGAGAGCGATCTCAAGGCGGTACAGTGCTATATGTGCTGCTTTGGTGGTCGTGGTCTCATGCCTGTCCTTCTTAGCAAATCGCGGCAAACCACAAGGGCATTCAGCTTATTCATGCCAGTGCGTCGATCGGAGTCGAGTAAACGTATAATTGTGTCATTCTGACTGTCATTTTAGTCGTCGATGATTATGGTCTTGAAACTGTACAGGAGTACATGTATCACATCCGCGCCAACGCAGAAATGTCAGTCAGAAACCTCCTCCGCGACGTAACGAAACGCGCCGGATCCAATATTCTCAGTGCCGTCGATTATCTCGACGACGGCTCTCCTGTGCGTACTCGCCGAGGTGCCTCAGGGCCTTACTGCGTCTCTTATCGCTCCCTTCCAATAGATCAGCCTCAGGGTTGAAATCAATGAAGCGAACGGATCGGCGGTCTTCGACTTTACTGGTACAGGCTGCGAAGTCCGCGGGAACCTTAACTCCCCAATTTCTGTCGTCCATTCCGCGGTCATCTATTGCATGCGGGCAATGCTTGACGTTGACATTCCACTCAACGCTGGATGCCTTGTTCCCTTGGAAAGTGCGTTAGGAAAGCCTTGTGCTTGACGCTTGTTTCACGCTGCACTGTAGTCAAGATTCCGCCTAAATCTTTGCTATCCCCTTCACGCACTGCAGCCGTGTGTGGTGGGAATGTGTTGACATCTCAACGTATCGTGGATGTCGTTCTCAAGGCGTTCCACGCGGCCGCTGCCAGCCAAGGATGCACAAAGTAAGCAACCCGTTCAGGATGGTATACCTCGATGCTGATTCGAAATACACAGTAATCTGACATTTGGCGCGGGTGGCAAAGACAAGGGCGGCGCCAGCGTCGCTGGGTGGGGATACTACGAGGTATTCCTCCTTGCGCTTCCCCTTACCCTTTTCCTGAAGCGTCCCCACAGACCATCGCGGGTGGTTCAGGCGCGGGACCCACATGGCACGGCACGGACGGCGTGCACACACACATTACAAATACGCGCATCGGCGACGTCGAGATCCTGGAGCGGCGCTACCCAGTTATGGTCCACCAGTTCGGGCTACGCCACGGTTCTGCCGGGTTGGGAAAATGGCACGGGGGCGAGGGTGTCATCCGCGACCTCGAGTTCCTCGAGCCCATACAGGTGTCTATTCTCTCCGAGGTAAGCTTCTCCTCCCTTCCCACGCGAATGCCGGACGCTCAAATGCTGCAAACCAATTCTCACTGCTCATCACTCTCACCCTCTAGCGACGGACGAGACAGCCATATGGCATGGAAGGCGGAGGCCCAGGCGCCATGGGACTGAACACCTGGGTTAAGCAGCCGCGAAAGGAAGATGGCGATCTTGATGAAGAGGGCAACGGCACCACACGCGAAATCAACATTGGTGGGAAAGCGACGGTGTGGATGGGAAAGGGGGACAGATTGGTCATCGAGACGCCCGGAGGGGGTGCCTGGGGCGTGGATGAGGATGCGAGGCATGGGAAGAAAGACGTCACAGAGCATGTTCGGGCTTGGGAACCCCGTGGCTCATTTGCGGAACGGGTTGCTGCCCAGGCTGGGTTTTAAAATCAATGTGTTCTAATTTCGTTGTCGGAAATTTGAGTAGGGATGGACCTACTACTACAACGGTGTTTTTAACGATCAGGCGGTCTCAGCGTCCACTCAATTCATCGGGTAGACGGCATCGTCTGATGCGGTGGCCTTCGTTGAATACAGTCTATTTCAATTTGAAGCATCTGTCACCGATGTGCGTCTCTCCGATATGGTCTCATTTAGACCTCTAAAGTCTCAGAGATATCTAAGGCGGGTGTCAGTTGATGCCACCCTTCAGAGGAATAGGAAATTACAAGTGACTAAAACAATCACATAACCCAAAAACAACGATGCGGATTTTTGATTCGACAACACATCCTCCCACTCTGATGGCAATTAAATGCGCCACGAGGAGTTGGTCGATGTTCAGCAGACAAACAGGAGACATGTATGTCCTTGTTTGATCCGGGGGCCTATGACCCTCTCTGTTTCCCTAAACTCGATCACTTGGACAAATGAATGTAGTGTCATAAAGCCGATGAAATCCTTGTCGCTCTCCGACAATGGCCAGCTCACAAGCATCCTGCTCCTCGCTCCCCGTCCATCCCTTTGCCAACTCGAAGAATCTACTCGAGATAATCCCTAACAAAATTAACGTTGAGGAGGAATCCAGGCTTTACGACGAGCTCGCCTCTGTTAGTTCTATTCAAAATGAAGATATCTACTTTTATCCTGACTTCCAGGATGTTAGGATGAGGACCTCGAAGCCCGGTCAATACCGAGTAGGCCTGTGTCATTCCAGGGACCTCCATCCGTATTTTCCAAGGACATATGGTTGGATGATAAGACTGGGGAGGCGCTAGCCTTCGCTCGAGATGTCAAAATTATTGGTTGGGCCAACGTCGGTGACAAACCTGAAGGGGGGTATATTGGTGGGTAGCTGTTTTTCTTTGTCCGAGGCCCGTTCTGATCCTGTGATTGCTCCGGTGCAGTGTACGATTGTAGTATCCGAACTATGGAGGTAAGTCTCGATACTTGACAGCAGACCGTTCATGACTTTACAATATCTTGCGTAGGGGACTGTAATACATGCCCACAAACGATATAGTGACTTCGTCATACTCGAATCCGCGCTGCGGCACACGCTTCCGGTGCGTACCGTTAAACAGCAAAATGGCTGTCTCAAAAGTTTATCGTCCGATTTGTAGCCCAATCAACAACATTTTATCCCCACACTTCCTCCCAAGGCACCTCTATCCCGTTACCGCCCCGCCTTTCTCGACCGCCGACGCCGTCAGCTCCAAGCATGGCTCTCGGCTATATTGCTTCATCCCGACATTGGTGGATCACGACCTGTGCGGCTGTGGGTCATGAATTAATTTCCGATCATGCATGTAACTCCTCCCCCCCATGTGCGCTCTGTATTGGTATGATTTCATTTCCTTATTGCTAGCTTATACCTGTGCCTTCTGTTATTTGTTTTCTGTAATGTAACTATTGCTGTTTGTTGTAGTGGATGGAGGTCTCCTAACGGTACACCTATCTTGCGGACACGTTCACGTAATGTAGGACTCTTTCAACTCGGTGTCTGCCTTCAGTGATTTACTAGACATTTAGTCAATGTTCAAATATCTGTCACGTGTATTGCAAACGATGAGGAGGATGGTCGCCAAAACAGCTTAACCACAGACCGCTATGACCGCTTCCCCTTCAACCGAGCTACAACTGGTCATCCCGCTTCATGTCTCCTATATAAAATCCCTCGGAGAGGTAAATTAAGATGTCTTAAAAAGCTTGAACCTGGACTGAGGCAGGACCTGTCATCGACAGAACAAGGATGACCTTACGTACCACTTAACGGCGCACCTGCGGCTGAATGCTGTCTATTGGGGGCTGACGGCGCTGTGCATAATGGGCCACAAGGACGCCTTGGATCGCGACGAGATGATCGATTTCGTGATGAGCTGCTGGGACAATGAGGCAGGTTTGCGCATTCAATCTTTTCCCCCATCTTGTCTACATTCTCATTTTCCAAACGACCTGATGAGATACTGACATGCGACCGCAGGCGCATTCGGCGCTCACCCCGATCATGATGCTCATCTGCTCTCCACACTCAGTGCAATCCAGATACTGGTCATGCACGACGCACTGGACCGAATAGACATCCCGCGTGTCGTCAAGTGTACGCATACACCCACCTCTTCATGACTGTTATAGGCTAACTTCCCGCCTGTAGTCATCCTATCTCTCCACCAGCCATCAGGCGTATTCGCCGGCGATCCTTGGGGCGAAATCGATACGCGGTTTACTTACTGCGCCGTGAACGCACTCTCATTGTTGGGGCAGCTGCACCTGCTGGATGGAGAGCCGAAGGAGAGGACCGTCGCTTACATTGCGAGGTGTAGGAATTTTGATGGTGGGTTTGGAAGTGCTATCGGGGCGGAGAGCCATGCCGGCCAGGGTGAGTCTATACCGCGCCTGCGCCTCATCTCCCGCGCTAATCGACCCACTCATTATTCGTAGTGTTCGTGTGCGTGGCAGCACTTGCGATTCTGGACAGACTTGATGTGGTAGATGTTGAGACGCTTGGTTGGTGGCTATGTGAGCGCCAGCTCCCGAGTGGTGGGTTAAACGGGCGACCAGAAAAGTTGGAAGACGTAGGCGTTTTTTCTTGTATCATTGCTTGAAAGCTTATATCATGTCCTTAGGTATGCTACAGCTTCTGGGTCCTCTCCGCCATGGCGATTCTAGATAAAATACCTTGGATTGACGCGGACAAGCTGATAGCGTTTATCCTCTCAGCACAGGTGCTGTATTACCCTGTTTCTCGGGCGTATCTGGTTCTGACCCTACATGGTGTATTGCAGGACCTGGAAAGCGGCGGGATATCAGATCGTCCAGGGGACATGGCAGATGTCTTCCATACACATTTCGGCGTTGCGGGTAAGTCGTCCTTGATATTGCGCGTGTGTCCTGTTCCAATGGTTGGGCCTCCAGGACTCTCTCTGCTCGGATTTCCGGGGCTAGTGGATCTCGACCCTGTATACTGCATGCCCGCAGATGTCATCGAGGCTAAAGGGCTAAGAAAACCCTGGAAGGGGCTCGAGAGGCGTCATGCATAGCACATGCGACGTTTTCTAGGTTGTTTAGATTGCGGTCGCCCGTACACCAGCTATTGGAGTAACGAATTGATCATTTTGGAATATACCATTGGAAAGACAGCTGAACATTTTCTAGACTGTCTGCTGCGTTCTTGAACTCATTCAGCAAAAACTGCACGACACAAAGTGTTCAATCTCGATGGCCGTCGGAGCTATACCCGCCATCGGCATCACCTGTGATACATAAGGTACAGTGCTCAGAAGTGGTAGACCCTCAGAAGGTAGTCTACGTGTTTCTGGTATCCTCTGATGCACCGATGATGCCTGTGACAACCAGCCTGGTTGTAGTGTCAATCACAAATCCAACACTAACAGGACGATCTCCACCGGATCTCAGAACCCTAAATGTCGTAGGTACGTTATCACTTCTAATAGTTGGCCCCAAAACGTCAAAGGTCGATCTGTGCGACCATGCGGGATACAAAGGCCGTGGTTCGGGTTCGGGCGAGCCTAGCCCAGATGCGACACGGTCACACTCGCATAATCATCGATGTTCACACTCAAGCCGTCCACACACTCGTAGCATCTAACAATATAGATTGGTTTTACTATTCTCGATTAGTATTTAGAGGTTAGGTTCGGGTTAGGTAGGTTAAGTTAGTTTTCCCTGCACATGCAGCGCGCTCGGGTTGTAAGGTTAGGCGGTTAAAGGTGAGGGTTATTGAATGGTTGGTCCTGTTCATGCGTGGTGGCAAAAATTCTTGCGGGTAATTGAATAATCAACATTGTAATTCAAACAGAGATTGTTACATGTTAGCATATCTGTTCCACGTTATTAGTGAGTGTGGTGACTCGAGTGTCAGTGTGAATGAGTGTGAACGGGTTTAAGCGAGTGCCTCCGACTGCGGGACTGGCGAGAGCGACACCACGGAATCTTTGAAATTTAACTTCGACGCAGTTTTCAATTGCGCATAGTCCCAACAGTTGTTGACTTTATTGTAGAGATACGTCAGATGCGAGATGCGTCTCCGCGGCGGCCTCGCTCATGAGACTACAGATCGATTCTCGCCATGTGCGAAAATAGGGAGATTTTCGTTCGTACGTACGTACATACGTGTCTTCTGACTGTGCATTTGAAAGCACGGTGCCAGTCGATGGGTGTCAGTGAGTTCCAGCGGGTTTGAAATCTCGGATCCCAATAGCGATCCTGATATGTTTTGACGAGATCAATCTTCCAGTGTCAACGTCAAATGTGGGTTTAGACTTCCTGTATGTGTCTTCTACAGGGAGATGTGTGAGACAAACTCAAGCTGCTCTGTAGATAGTACGCGTGCGTACTATGCATGTGTTATCATGCCGACATTGTGAGCCGCTCGTGGCCAGAATTAAGTCGAACTCACCGTGTGGAGAAGAACCACCGCTTCACAATGATTATCGATGAGTACACGATACTTTTCCCCAAACCGAGATGGCAGTTGGAGCCGACAAGGATAAAGCGCACCGAAACAACCGAATATTCCATCCCACACATTCTGATCATTATTGCATGCTGGAATGGACTTTTCGGAAACATCTCGACAGCGCCAAATCATGCTCGGTAGCCGACTCTTGCACATGCCAGCCAGAATTCCCGGCCACCCTCCTCGCACCAACCCAACGGTCCAAGATCGCATTCCGCGCATGCCAAGAGCTTCAACTTCGGGCCTAGTAGCCGCGTGTTAGAAGGTATGGAACAAAACAGTAAGATAGGACCGCACCCGTGGAGCTCTGCTGTACCGGACGCGAGAATCCGATATTTTCGAATTCCATGGGCGAGGGAGTGATCAGCCACCATTGGCAGGTTTCCGGCGGAGCAGGGAGTGGCGACAAGATTGTCTGCGTCGCAAGACCGCCGGGTTCCATCTTTCGTGTGCATCCCATGAACAATTAGACAAAACTGGTTCTGTGTATGACTTTGGAAGCATACCTGGACGCTTGCGCGTTCGACCCACTCACCCACCCCTCTCTTCAGTATAATGCTTCCGCATGCGCTTCTGGGACACAGCAGGTCGAATTTATTGACAGAGATGCCTTGCTTCGTAGAATGGGGCTCGACGAGATCCAGTATGCCGCCGGGGAAGGAAGAATGGGCCCGTCCCAGAGGTCGGGTTGAGGTAGGTCGTTGGAGTGCGTCCCACACGCTGGCTGGGATTTGTTGGGGTTCTTCAATTGCTTCACCAAGAGATTGTGGAATTGACGTCGCCTCGGAGGGAGCATCAGCGGTCCCCAGGATCTTCCGCATCTCGTACCAGGGCTGTGAGCCATGGACCACGTTGCTCTTTCCCAGCCATTCAAACCCGGCCTGTTCATAGAAACGCCGCAAGGGCTCGTGTGTTATCAACAGGACGCGTTGGTACGGCAGCCCTTCCTTGCGTGCCGCTTCAAGCCGGGATATGTACTCTTTCAGCAAGTTCAATCCAATCTTCTTTCTCCTCTGTGACGGAGAAACGCATATCGCGTGAATACACACTGACGCGGAAGAAGGGACATGGGTGGACATAGATTCGTGCGTTAAAGACTCTGCGGGTGACAGCGTCGCGCAAACATATCCGACGAGCTCACGATTGCCGGCATGGGTAGAATAGGCACCTAGAAAGAGCTCCCCAGCGTTTAATTGACGATATCTGGAGTGAATTAGTTTGGGATGCTTCCTATATACGCCAAAGTACAAACTGGAATGTTTCCAGGCTCGCAGCCTCATCGATCGGGAAACCTTTGTGCTCATTAGTTACAAGAACAATGAAGTAGATGGTGCAAGAACCTTGCAGCTCGATACTTATGGCTGCAGCAACATCCTCGGATGGGAGCCAGTCATAGGTAATGACTAGCTGATTCACCATTGTCGATGTCATCGTCGAGCGGTGAAGGATCGTCTCCTGAATTAGGCATATCTATCACGTGATATATTCTCACGACAATCCTTGCGGACTGCGATCTCGGGTTCTGCCACTTAGCACCACCTTTGTGCGACGGAAAGAAATGCCTTCGCAGTCTACGCTTTCCACTGACGAGAAAGCGAAGGTCAGGTTAGCTGTCTCGGGCTCCAACGTCTTACATGCTACCCTTGCGCGCGTGTACTATGCGTATCCGAAACCAGACACATGGTCGTACGCTGGGCTGCAAGGAGCGATTGCTCTTGTGAAGGATACCACAAAGAATATCCTCAGCTTCAAGATGGTGGACTTGGAGGGAACCAGAGGCGTCATCTGGGAACATGAGCTCTATGAGGGCTTCGAGTACCACCCGGACAGAGCCTTCTTCCACTCTTTCGCCGGAGATGTGAGCCTTTTCCTCATATAATGTTGCTAAACTCTGAATTTTGCGTAGGATTGCATGATTGGCTTCGTATTTGTAGATGAGTCAGAAGCCAAGGCATTTTGGAAGAAAGTGATAGCGAAGAAGGACCAGAAATCTTGTAAGTCGAAGCCTAGCCCGAATTCTCGACATTTTCTTTATGATGCTGCAGCGAAACCCCGAGCGGAAAAGAAGAAGAAGAAGAAGGTCACCAAAGGTGGTAAGATCGACAAATCGTTGATCTCGGCACCCACTGCAGGATCTTTTGTCCACCTTGGCCACATGGGATACGACGCCGAACAAGGTTTCACTTCTACTGGGGTAGATCCATCTTGGACTGCCCTTCTAGGCACTTTGGAAGGCTCTGGGGTATCCAAAGAAGTTCTTGCAAAGGATATGGAGTTTATCAAAGACTTTGTCAGGCAGTACCCTCAAGAAGCCCCCCAGAAAGCGCAGAAGAAGCCGCCGAAGCCTGCTCCACCTCCCAGGCGAGGACATGCTGCAAATGGCAGTGCATCTTCTGCAACACCAGCCCCGGCAGCACCTTCTCCACCGCCACGCGCCTCCCAACCTCCGCCGCAGCAGCGAGCCCCTAAACCGTCTCCGCCCCCTCGTGCTCCTCAACCTCCCCCTCGTGCCGCTCCTGCTCCTGCGCCAGCTCCTCCTCAGCCCCCTCGCAGATCACGGCCTCCGACCAATGGACCACCACCGCCTCCTGCTCGCCCCGCCAGTCGGGTTCCATCCGGCCCTCCAGTCCCTCCCCCGCGCCCCATAAGTGCAGCTCCAACCCCTCCGCCAGCGCCGCCCAGACCAGCATCGGCAGCACCATCAGCACCGCCAGCACCATCAGCACCGCCAGCACCGCCGCCGCCACCGCCACCCCCTCCCGCAGGCGCGCCCCCCACCCTTGCCAATGTGCCGCCCCCTCAGCCTGGTCGTGGCGCGTTGCTGGAGTCTATCCAGGGCAAAGGTGTTCATTCTTTGCGCAAAACGGATCCGAGCTCTTCTCCCGCCCGTGCCCCACCTGCGGCCCCGCCCGAAACGTCCTCGACCTCGGATGGTGCGGCGGCGGGAGCAGGTGCTGCCGTGAGTGGAGATTTAACGTCCGCATTGATTAGTGCCCTCGAGAAGAGGAATAAGAACATGGGAGATAGCGACGAAGAGGAGGAGGATGACGACTGGGATTCTGATTAATCCCTCTTTTTGAGGGATGATTATCGGGGCTTGTGGACTGCCGAACTAACGAATGGTGAGCCTTGTTAGCTTCGTGCCATAAAGTGATCCTTGGAGCTGATCCGTTCGTAGGCGGAAATGGACAATCCTATTTATTTTCACCTGTGTCCCTTCTTCTAAGGCTGACCTCCTTAGAGGTCGAGCCTACGTACACTCGAATATCATTACATATCTTTCCCTGAAATTTCAGGTTCTTTGAGCTGTCAACCGTCAGAAGTCGATGTCTGCGATAATGGTCAATTGGGCCTTCTCAAAGCCTTTCATACTCCAAACTCGCGAGGACAAAGGCCGCAAGACCTTTCAAGTCATTCAGGTTGGTTGGCTGGCTGACATAGTACTTTTCAGAGGTATCGTTAGTACGAACCCATTCCGCACGCAAAGACTTACGTTGAAGTCCCCTGTCGTATCTAAGCTTCCGACCTAGGAAAGCGGGCGGGTTGAAATCACAGATCGCAGCACGGTCCCGGTGATGACTTACAATGACGGTTCCCAACCAGCCCATTGTCCCATCAGGATTGGCCACCACAAAATTCTGCAGGATATACTGATACGCTTTCCTCGCCGCTGCGACAATACTCCCATCCGTGTCCTCCACAAATCCAAGCCTCACTGCCTTCAAGAGCGAGTAAACAAACATCGCCGTCCCGCTGCTCTCAAAGTAATTCTTCGCCCTTCCGGGCTGTGTAATAACCAGCCACCACGCGCCCGTCGTCGGATCGGCAGCCTCCCGAATTCGAGGAGCAAGCGTCCTGAGAATGTTGAGGATAATAGCGTGGCCGGGGTTGCTGCTGGGGATTATCTCAAGAATATCCACAAGCGCCATGGAATACCACCCCATTGCACGATCCCACACCTCGGGTGAGTGTCCACGATCCGGCGAGGCCCACACTTGCTTGTGGGAGAAGTCATACCCATGGTAGAGGAGCCCCGTGTTGTTTGGTGCCGTCGCGTTTTGGACTGTGTTTTGGAACATGAGCTGGAATTGCGATGTAATGTCGGCTGGAAGCGAGGAACGATGTAAGGTGAATGAACTACGTTTTGAGCAGAAAATCGTACCCCATGCTGTTGTGTTGCTGGGCTGGAATTGGCTCGTGTACTGCGCGTAGAATATCTCACCCATATAGACACCATCGAGCCAGCCTTGCACGTCGCTAGTCAAGACACAAAGTCATACTGCAGACGAAAGATAGACGTACCTTCGTTAGGATATTTTAGCTTGTGCCAGAACTGGCCTTGAGCGGTTCGAGGGTGCGCGTTGAGTTGACCTCTGAATATATCTGCAGCAATTTTGTACTTTAACTTCTGTGTCTCGCCGAGCCTGGCAAACCATGAGGCCGTTGAGTGGGTGCTGTGAACTCGGATAATCTGAATACTGACAGGTATAAGAACGTAGGACCAGTTCTATAGAGCAAGTGGTCAGTTCGTGGTCGTCAACAGGAACCACACTTTTCAAAGTGCATACCTTAGCGGATCCAGAACAAAATCCGTCACACTGGAGGGAAGGTATTATTCATATATGGATAAATCTGAGCCAAAATTCCTACGTGTAACTCCCGTGAACGGTCCCGTTGTCGAAAACAATATTGTCCACACCTTTCACGATGTAGTCAAAGTAGGTACGATTTCCTGTTCGCTCGAAGAGTTGACGAAGCCCCCATTGGAATTCTCCATGCTCATAGGACACGATGGCTCGCCCGCTGGAGTCGAGACCATTGCCTTGTCCGCGTGCGATCGCGGAGTCCGCTGCCCAAACGGCATAGGATTGCGGTCGAGCCAAGACAACAGAACCCAACGAAAGCAATACCACCGCTAGGTTTGAGAACATGCTTGGGCAGAGAATCGACCATCTCAAAAGCGAAGCATTTGAGAGACCCGACCCGGACCGTCCAACGTCGTGGGCACCTCGTGATTCGAACGGACCGGGGGCAAAGCATGCTATCACTCTGACCTTCCTTCTTCATTGGCGAAGGACGGTCCGTCTGAACATGTGCAAATGTTCCGATATTGATACAGTGTAGCGTCAAACTACCAACAAAGCAGGCTCACAACGGGCCGCGGGAACGGGGTCTTCCGTTCTGTTCACTGCCTTTCGTACTCCAAGCTCGCAAGCAGGAATGCTGCGACACCTTTTAGGTCATTGACGACCGTTGGGACGCCGACATAATACTTTGGTTGTCTTCAGTGAGGGAGTGTCGAGCAGTGTAGTCAGCTTACCTCGAAAGTGCCGTTGCCACTTAAGCTTCCAACCTGATTCCATTCTTAGATGAGTTGATTCGTTTCGAAGGTCAAATGAAGACACCCACCTCAACTGTGTTGATCCAGTTCATTGTGCCGTCAGAATTTGTTATCACCCAATTGTCGATCATGTATTGGTACGCCTTTCTGGCCGCCTTCACGATACTCCCATCTGAGTCTGCAATGTACCCGAGTCTGACGCCCTTCAACAGCGAGTACACAAACATCGCTGCCCCGCTACTCTCAAAGTAATTCTTCGCGCGGCCGGGTTGGGTCATAACCAACCACCAGACACCTGTCTTCGAGTCAGCTGCATCTCGGAGCTTCGGTGCAAGGTCTCGGAAGATGTTTTGGATGGAGGCGTATCCGCTGTTGTTTTTAGGGAAGATCTCTAAAATGTCGACCAGTGCCATGAAATACCAGCCAAGCGCTCGGTCCCATATTTCAGGAGCATGACCGCGATCTGCCGAGGCCCATACAGCCGTATGAGAGTAGTCGTAACCATGGTACAAGAGACCTGTGTAGTTGGCAGACCCAGGCGCCTGTAGAGTGTTTTTATATACCAAAGTAAACTGCGAAGCAATATCGGCTACACCAGAGGCATTGAGCAGTAGCTTTAATTGATGGGAATTTTACTTACCCCAGGCAGTGGCATTGGTAGACTGGAAGTCTTTTGTGTACTGAGCGTAGAAAATATCTCCCATGTAGATGCCATCCAGCCATCCTATAATATAAAATAAATGTTGCATACACGAGATGAAGGCCGTAGATGCGTACCTTGGTTGAAGTACCGCAGTTTGTGCCAAAATTGACTTTCCGCGGTTCGAGGGTGGCCATTAAGCTGTCCACGGAATATATCAGCTGCCGCTTTCCATTTGGCTTGTTTAGTTTGCGAGTGTCTGGGTCGTGTTTAGTCGAAACGTCTCCCGATGTGGTGGATAGACATTACAAGTACAAGAAAGTCGGTCCAGTCCTAGCCGTCGATCAGATTGACCGCCATCGGGTACATGATAGATTGTAAAGAAAAACTAACCTAACAGGATCCAAAGAATAGTCCGAAACTCTGTAAACTGGGTGTGGGTGATTGTTGTTTTTCAATTGGAAACGGTGGACATACGCGTATCCGCCATGGACGGTGCCATTGTCATAGACAATATTATTAGCCCCAGCAAGGATGTAATTGTAATACGTCTTGTTCCCGGTCCTCTCATATAACTGCCTCAGTCCCCACTGAAGTTCACCGTGTTCGTAGGAAACACTAGGTTGCCCGGCTGAGGAGAGTCCGTTGCCTTGGCCTCGCTTGATCGCCGAGTCAGCCGCCCATACAGCATACGACTGGGGACGCGCGAGAGCAATGGAAGTGTGCACCAGAAGAGAAGGAAGTAGCAGTGGTAGGAAATAACTAGTACAGAACATGGTATTTTCGTGTGGGGTTGACGAATGAAAAACGGTGCCGATTTATAGTAGGCATTTTGGTCATGCTCATCTCCTCCAGTCGATGTTCTTGAGGGCGGATTAACGGTGCGGAGAAATGGAATCACTTGCTTTATGCTTGGCGACTATCAGGTTCCTCCCCGGCCCGCCACTCGTTCGGGTCCACGTCGAATGCGATACAGGGATGAATATTTGGTGAGGTCGTAGAATTCAGAAGGGTTTCTCTTCCTCAAGCCCATGTCGCTCCAGTCCTCGGAATTTTCCACCTCTGCCAGCTTTTCCCATCAGAAAAAAGCTCACACAAGCAACCCGGAAATGTCACAGTGCTGAACCCCCATCATTCTCCAGAAGTATGTTCCTCAACTTGAACCTGTGAAGCACGATTGCTGCTGTTCCCTGTCATCTAGCCGTACATCGTACCGATGCTTTGTAAGATTTCGTTGTCTAAAGCTTCCGTTTTGACTTAGGTCAGCCACCAAGCACCTTTTGACCGATCACCGAATGCACCAATGCATGGAAGACCAGAATTCAGTGAATCAGCATATTCTTGTCAGGGTTTTGCATGGGCGATCCCGTCTCTTTCCCCAGCTTTGATTGGTCGACCCGTAAAGACGCTGGGAAACGAACACCAAATTCTCTCACTTTCACCGCCGGAGTGCATGTGGTTAACCATATCCTTTTCGTTTAAATATCATGGCGCCGGTTATCTCTCGGCCAATCCATATGCCTGTCACGAACATCGAATTCTTTGATATCCCAACCGCCCTTGGAATCCCAACGTCCCCTTACACCTGGAGAGTGAGGTCAGTTTTTGTTCACATTTTCGATTCCCGCCTCAAGTCAATTGTTATCAGGTTGTACCTTAACTTTCGGAAACTCAATTATAAAACGCGCTGGGTCCCTACAGCAGAAATAGAAGCAACATGCATTTCTTTGGGCATTCCACCTACAGACACCAAACCTTCTGGTGAACCTCGCTACACGCTACCAGCTATCATCGACTACACTCGCTCCAGCTCCGAGCCAACCATTGTGTCAGACTCTTTACGAATTCTCCGATACCTCGAGAATGAATACCCCACACCCTCTCACGTTATGTTTCCACCCGACTTCGAGTCGCGGCAGGCAGAGTTTAAAAGTTTCGTCGACACGCAGATCAACGCGTTAGCCGGAACACTTACCCTGATGGACTTCTACCTTGCCAAACCGCCTGGAGATCGCCTCCATTTTCAGACTCGGATAGAGGCAAGGTTCGGGGTCAAGTTAGCAGAGCTGGAGTTGAAGGGATCGCAGCGCGAAAGCACATTCGACAAACTAAAAGATAACTTCGCCTCGCTCTTGAAGCTCTTTGAAGATAGTCAAGAGGAGGGCTATCTTCTGTCTCGTGATGCGATCTCATACCCAGACTTTGCGCTAGGTGGATCCCTCATGTGTATCAAGACCGTCAGTCCAGAGGATGCTTGGATGAGGGTATCTACTTGGAATGGTGGGAAATGGAACAGATACATTCAGGCTTTCCAGCGATGGGTGTCGGTGGATGGACATCCTAAATTCGTTGGCGAGGAAACTATCGCGACTTCGACTAACGCAGAGTAATTTCACTTCAATGGTTTAAGCCGATTATCAATCCTTACTGTCCACCATTGAACGTCTGGGCAATCATACATAGAAGATTAATTCCTCGGAACACGTTAACAACGGGGCAAGTACATCTCCTGCTCGAATCAGTTGATGACTACGCTGTAAGCGGATCTATGGAAATAAACGGTTACGTCGAATTGGAATGACACGAAGCCAGCTAGATACTTACGTGGTCAATGTCGCAGATCCTGAGGTAGCCTCGGTGCCCGCTTGGACGGTTGTCAAGAACTGCGAACTGCTAAGGCCTTGGCTGGAAGTCAAATACTAATCGCAAGCTCGAGATCAGATTTCCGAGCAGTATTGGAGATGTAATACTGCTTACCTTGAGGAAAAGGTTGACATCAGCGCTGAAGCTGGTGACAATCGCGCCTCCAGTAGGGAGGAAGGAGTAGACGTTGTTTGCGCCGTTCGACCCGAAGTAGAGGTTCCTTGAGGAGGCACGTCAGCAAAGGCGCTCGAACAATGTGTATGGGGACAAACCATGTTCGGCCCGCCAGATTCACATTACTTGCGCGAGGTTGTGGCGTGCCGTCCGAGTTATAAACGGCAGAAATCGGGCCAGCATTGTAGTTAGCCATCCAAATCATGATCTCATTGGCGTTCGAACCCCCCGAAGTGCTCGATGTGAACAAATCGAAAGCCACATTAGCAACAATGGATCCAGAAGTGCTTTGTGACCACCTCCAAGTCACCTGGAAGCACGGACAATTAGATTTATCAACAAGCGTTTTGAATTGGTTCGATTACTGGGATGCTAGAGACGGCGGAAAGTTTTTTGTTGAGTCCGTTGTTCAGGTTGATGTTTGTGTAGCTCTTGACGCCATTGCCACCAACCCAGTTCCACGTTGTCTTCCAGGCAAGAGTTGTGCCGCTCAAGGACGTGAGAGAAGCGCAGTCCGAGCCAGAGCTCGCGCCTGACTTTCCCCATTGGTCAAGGTACATGGTATATTGTCCAGCAACGACGGTATCCCATTGTCCTAGTGCCATGCAATTTAGTTTTGGGTGAATGAACAGTGGCCATAGGACTACTTACCGCAGTGGGTAGATGTATCGATAGCTTGCCTTGTTTCCAACTCAGCCGCGGGGGCAGCCAGACAAAATGGCGCCAACAGAACAAAGACGGCAAGCTGGGAGAATGAGAGCATGTTGAGTATCCAAATGATTGCAATCAACGTGGACAGGGTGCCAGCCATGTAGCACGCCTGTTCATTTATACCACGCATTTGCTGGACATCTCGCGAGGTGTATCCGATATATTTCACCGCAGCGCGTAGTGGCTGTTATTGAAGATATAAAGAATCATAGCGTTCTGGAAGCGGCGCCCATCGTGTCCGTAGTTGTGATCGGCGGGTCGAAAGGCTAATACAACACGGTCCGCTCCAAGAACCTCGTGTAGTCATCGGGCTAGGTCATGTGTTTGCCACGAGCAGCAGCCGTAGTCGCAAGTCTGTCAACTTGCTTGTGATCTCCTCGTGTTGGGGTTGCGAACAGCACCCCGAAACATAGTAACTAGGAATCGGATATTCGAGGAGTCTGAGTGACGCATGTGATCGGTATTCTCGATATCCGAAGTTTAAGCATAGATCACATATCCAGTGCTGCTGCTTCCTTGCGTCCCATAGAACACGAGGAACGAACAACATAGGACGCGGTTCGGGCCGCCACATTTAGGGTTTTGGTTTCACTAGTGCCGTTGCAGAATGTCAATGCTGTTCGAGAGATTGAAACAACGTCAGTGGTCCCAGTGCTGAGCTTGAAAGTGCGCTCGAGGCTCGAGCCATAAACGGATATTTGTAGCCAAGGGTAATACGAGGATTACGTTGCGTCCGACCGTTCAGTTTGAACAGGATCAGCTACGTGAACGCAGCACATGCCAGATGTTATTTCACAGCGAAATCGGAGATCGCGAGTCGAGAAAGTATCGCCCGAGAGGCTTTATTGGCTAAGCGGTAGTCCATGGGTTGGCAACCTGATTCAAAGTCAATCATGGTAAAGCGAAACGAGAGTGCCTTTTTCTTCTTCATATCGGGCGCAGAACATTTTATGGTGAGGTCAAGCTACTCTCTGATGCTCCCTAAAACGGAGGATGAACTTAGTATGGGAACCGACTCGATCAACGACTCACCTTGAGCAATATAAGCTCACAACGCAGGACGAGCACTGCTTCAAGTCCTGCTTGACCCGACAGCCACTGGCCCAACATTCCCGCTTCAAAGCTCTCTTATCTACCTCAAGGGGGGTATCTGGCAATGGGTGCGCATTGTAACGAGTTGGCTTCCAATTGCTGTCACTAAAGTAGCGTAAGAGGCAGGAATGATGTATCATACTGGCGGTACCACAGGCGGTCGTATGCCCGTTTGAAAAGTGGCATGAAGGTTGACATCATATGCAACGTTCAGCGATTGATTGTCAAGGAGGACCCGGCCAAATGGGTCATACCGGGGGTGGTCCCTGACGCACGCATGGTATCTGGGTCCATGTTCGACAGATTTGTGGGGGTGTAAGGGCGTAGGGATGACCGACGATCCATTCGGCGAGTTCCTGCACCCTACGAGGGCTCGTCAGCTATGATCTCCTGATTCGTGCAGCATTATAGAGCAAAACGCGATTTTGAGGTGTTCAACAAGCTCATTTATCTCATCAATAGAAACTGGATACGAAGACGAATCAAAAGACCTGTTTTCTGTAACTCAAGAAAGAACGTACGAGCGTCATTGCTGTGGTACCACAAAGGAGTTGGTTCACGAAACCCTTCAGATAATGACTATGACTTTGATGCTGGTGCGAAATGTGTAAATGGCTGCCATATTGCATGTCGACGATACCGACTTTTCTCCAGACGATATTTTCTGTAAGTGGACATTGTCTGGTATTGCAGCGATGTCATAGTCTGGCGAGTAGTCTCAGTGACAACACCGATATCCACTGGTGAGGAGGCTGACGGTGGAAAAGGATGAAATTGAAAGTCCGCTTGCCTTGCCCTAAGTATGATCTACCACATCCAAGTGGGTTTATGACATCACGACCTCGTCCCCCTTGGCCACGCATTCTAATATAACATCGACAGTGTATGTAGAAACGGATCATGTTGTCTGCTTTTCTCTCAATTACATAGTAATATTACGGATGTTGTTGGCCTGGTGTTCCGAGTTCAAATTAATACAGAGTGATTGTATAGTACTGGTGAAGTCATAAGATAGTCGGAAAGACGTTCCTATCCGATACGCTTGATGTTAGAGGACGCCTCGCTTTTCCTCTGCGATTCTGATTGGGGTGTACCTGCTGGGGCCACGGTTGCAGCTCGCTCCTTCTCTCCTCTGTGGTGAGATTCGTCTCGCTGCCGTTGCCACTCTTGCTCTTGCTCCTTCTTTTCTGCTGGGTTTGCGAACGGATCTGCATCCTATAACGCCCGTGAGTTAGGTTAAGATAGTGAACTATTACAACATGACGGCGTACATTCATGTCTTCCTCGCGCTTTTTCCGTTTCATCTCCCCACTGAAACGGTCTTTTCCCCTTTGAACCCTCTCACTGTTACGAGTCATTTTTCCCGTCACCTGCTCTTGAAGCCCGTGAATCCTATCGACGACGTTCTGAGTACCCAGATATATAAGCAGATCGGCGTGGGGGGTCAACAGGTTTCACCGGTTCCAAATTGAACGCAGGTCCGTATCCAACTTTACCTGCATGGCGCTGTTCGGGATACTCATCGTCGGGCGAGCCATCGCTTGAACGATTTGAACCAGAACTCCCAGAAGATTTTCCAGATGGCTTTGAAGAAGTTTTCGGTACAGTCCCAGTTCCAATAGCGGAAGAATGAACTGGGGACTCGGGCATGTCGAATGGCGTCTATGGGCTAATTATTGTAAGCTGGACGCGTAAACCGAGTTCCCAGGTATTTAAGGCTATGACGCCGGTGACGACAGTGGGGAGACTTTCCAAGAGCATCAGATAAGATGAGCCAGTTAGGGCTTATCAGCATTATGTGCGCATGCTTGGCAGCACTGTCTGCTCGATCTCTGTGGTTGACCAACTGCGAACCACGAACGGGCAGTCTCATGGGTGATTTCTCTTTTTGCCGCGGACTGAGGAACTCTGTGTGGATAACATGCAACGCCAAGGAGATCCTGAGGGGACTAGTCACGCCACGCCAAAAAGTTGGGCCAAGAACAAACGCATGCCCCAACAACTACAACATCAAACAGTTTATTTACAATAACTGTATTCTAAAATTAGAGATAACAAGTTCTCCTTATCCCCCTTCCAACGACGTGGGCGGGACGACGCATCAGTGTGTTTGCGGCGTGCTCGTGTTCCAACAGGAGATGGGTTCGACACGCTGTGGAAGCCCCAGTTACTCACTATGCCAGAGGTGCTACAGCATGCATCAGTGTTCGCGGACCGCAGCCTCATCTCATCTTCGAATTGATCGATGGCAGAAGAAGGCTCGTCAGACGGTTGAAACACGTGTGTGGCATCCACATGCGCTGCCATAGCCAGAACATGATACTCATGCAACAGAAGTCAGAAATCTTCTAAGCCTGCATCTGGCAGTGACTTAAATACTTGCTGGGAACGCTTTTTGCGCATTCTGAACAATGCGGACTAACTTGGCCCTCGTTTCTGTGGGGTTTCTCGTCCTGGCGTGTCGGACAAATGCTGCAACGAACTTGACGTCTTTGGTCAACTTGTTCATCGGGACGGCTTCTGGAGCAAATGGAGGGAGTGGTGGAAATGCCTTTCCAGGTGTGTCCTATAAACGTACCTTCAAACTACTAATTATTCAAGATATTTTCCAGGCGCCGCCGTGCCGCATGCCATGGTTAAGGTGGGTATGTCGTTCGAGGCACCATGGTTTGATCCAAGATTCGACTTATAAGGTTGGCATCGACGTGAGCACTGCTCCCCGTCAAGCCGGATATATCGCCGACAATTCGTCTATTACTGGAATATCTCTCATGCACGACGAAGGAACTGGAGGAAACACGAACGGGGGCTATGGCATCTTCCCGCTCTTTCCGCTTCGGAACTGTTCCTTCGCTTCTTGTCCGGTAGGACTTGCCGCCCGCCAAGCCTTGCGAGCAGCTAGTGCTGATGGTACGTGTGTAGAGACCCATGTGAGGACAGCAGGTATTCAAGGAGGAATTCTTTGTAGCCGCTCGCCCCGGATACTTCACTACAAGATTCGTGAATAATATCAGAACCGAGACAACTTCGACGCGGAGAGCAGGATTGATTAAGTTCACCTATCCAGTTCCTGCTCCTGCTGATGTCAACGCTACAAACCACGTCATCGTAGACCTTACGAATGACCTACAACGATCCTTTGAGGGTGGACGTATCGACCTCTCTCCGTCCGGCCGAGTGAAACTAGGAGGGACGTTTCTTCAGGTAGGTTGTAAGTCTGCGAAGGTGGCGACATATGTAACTTGACCATACCCACGACAGAGTTACGGCACAGACAACTACACTGTATACGCGTGCTATGACTTCAACGCCCCCAACAGTAACATCAAGCTCACCGCCTTCGGGACATATAACTCCGTCTCGACGAGCACTCCCACCAACATCACAATCACGCCAAACAACACGTCTCTCTCCTACCCCTTCCAATCCAGCGTCTCACGGATCCAGGCTGGCGCTCTCCTGTCTTTCAACTCCTCCACAGTCACAGCGCGTTTCGGCGTGTCATTCAAGAGCGCCGATCAGGCTTGTGCTAACGCGGAAGCCGAGATCCCGTCGTGGGATTGGGACGCGGTCGAGGCCGCTTCGAGAGATGCATGGGAGGACGTGCTGAACAGGGTATCGACAGATCCTGCCAAGGAGGATGCAAACGTTCTGACGCTGTTCTATTCCTCGGTGATTTACACGTGTTCCTGCATCACGACGTTCACTATGCTTACCCTGTACCGCTTCCCCTAGCTTTATCGCGCGTCCTTGGTCCCTGCGAACCTGACCAACGAAAACCCCTACTGGACGTCCGACTATCCCTTCTACGATGCTTTGTTCTGGTGAGGCTACGTTATTAGTCCTGAAGCGTTCAGCGTCTCATTGCTTTCTGATGACAGCTCCTGGGATACATTCCGTACCGTTCACCCTCTGCTCTCCATCACATCACCGAAGGAGTGGGCTGAAATCATCAACGCCTACATCGACGGCTGGCGAAACACTGGTATGTTTTGTACGCTATACACCAGACGCACCCTTCCTTGACTCTCCCCAGGATTCATCCCGGAATGCCGCGCAAATACCAAAGCGTATGTCTCCTTGACTTATGAAGGGCCGTGCCATTTACATTTGCTTTGCAGTGGTTACGTTCAAGGAGGCAGTGACGGGATGCCTATACTAGGAGACTTTGCTATTAAATACGCGTCCGAGGCGAAGGAACTGGGTGTTCCCACTGACGATCTCTATCGAGCTCTTGTGGACACCGCTGAAAACACAGTCAGTATCATCACCTCTCCATGTTACCGTCTTTCTTGCATGACTGAATACAACTGCTATGAATAGCCCCCGGACTGGTATCGTGGTGAGCAGACATTGTCTCGTGACAGAGGTTTTTTTGCCTGACAAGTAGCCATCCTCCAGTCGGAAGGCAGAACACGGCATGGAAGACATTTGGCTACATCCCTACGGCATGGGTTGACCCGAGCGGCTCCACTGGCCTCCCAACGCGCGAAGCATCGAGAGCCCTCGAGGCATGTATACGCCTCTTGTGTAGATGAACTAATATTCACCATGTCATACAGTACGCCCTCGGTGATTTCGCTATCCGTCAAGCCGGCATCGCGCTCAACAAGTCGAGCACCGACATTGCCAAGTACGCTAACCGCTCGATGAACTTTGTCAACCACTGGGACCCAAGCGTTACCTCGGACGGCTTTTCTGGCTTCTCACAACGCCGGTTTGCGGTATGTGCCAGCGTATGCGCTTGCCCCTTCCAATCAGTTGCTTACGTTACGTGGTAGAACGGTACTTTTGCTTTCAGCCCGCCAAATGCATGCTCTCCAGTCGATCCAATCGGCCATTCATGCGCACGCGGGGCGGACAATAATGTCGGGTTCTACGAATGTAAGCCGCTCTTGTATTCACTCCGTCTCATCCTGTGTGCTCACCTGTACAATTTATACAGCATCATCATGGGAGATGAGCTTCTTTGCCCCTCACTCAATGTCCACCATCGTCAAATTGATGGGCGGCACCTCAACTTTTATATCTCGCGTGTATGTGGATGATCTCCTTCGCAAATTCGTCGTGTCTGAGCGACTGACGCGAATCTACTACCCAGGGACAACTACTTCACAAAGGGATACTTCCAAGCTGGCAACGAGCCCTCGTTCGAACTGCCTTGGGTATACCACTACGCGAACCGCCCCGACCTCAGCGCGCTGCGCGTGCGGCAAGTCGTCTACAAGAACTTCAACACAGGCATCGGAGGGTCAGCCCTGTCCACATTGCCCTACCCTGTTTGTCCCAAATGCTCATTCCTCATGTAGACTCCCCGGAAACGACGACTCGGGCGCCATGGCTTCCCTCCTCGCCTTCCACATAATGGGACTCTACCCCGTGCCGGCCTCTACCCAGCTACTCATAGGCTCGCCCTTCCTGTCCTCCTTCACGATCCAAAACAACGCTCTCAGCACACGTACGAAATTCACCGTGCGCGGGTTCGACCCCGCCACGCTCGTCGCTGCGCCGCCTGTGGGGAGCAGGTTGTTCGTAAAGAGCGTGGAGGTGAATGGGAAAGCGGGAAGCCTGTGCTGGATCGACTTCCGTGATGTGGTCGGCGGGGGCGAGGTGGTCATCGAGGTAGATGGGGATGCGACTGCGGCGGCGGTCAGGGGTTGTGGTGACGCGGTGGGTGCATTGCCAGATTCGTTGGAAACGGGCGGGTTTGGGGCTACATAATGAAGGGAACTTTGAAGCGAAGATTCAAAAAAAAAAAAAGATTTCGGGTCTCTGTCGTTTTGGGACATTGAACTTGGTTTTTCTGGGTTTTGTCGCGTCTGTTGTTACTTGTTGACGTGTCTAATCACGATCGATGGGTCATGTGGTACCGCCCAACGACACGGCGATTGCCGCGATCGCCTAGAACCTGATACCTCTCCAGCCGTTCACCACACTCTTTCTGTACTACCCTAACATCAAGCAAATCCGCGATGGCAGACCAACTAGTGAGTACCAATCGTGACCGGTCCAGCGCGCAGACTTATTGATTTTTTTTTGCAAATTGCATAGTCTGAAGGTACGATCCGATGATAACATTCCTACAGAGTACAGCAATTAATGCTTCGACCTCGCACAGAGCAAATTTCTGGTACGCAGTTTGCGTCAATAATCGCTGAAGAAAGCTAAACCTCGTTCCTGAACAGAGTTCAAGGAGGCCTTCTCCCTGTTCGATAAAGGTCAGTCCCCCCACAATCTTATTGCCCAACAACGAAACCCCTGACGGCTAAAATCCATTTCCTCATCTACAGATGGCGATGGCACGATCACAACCAAAGAACTCGGCACTGTGATGCGCTCTCTCGGGCAGAACCCGACGGAGGCGGAGCTGCAGGACATGATCAACGAGGTCGACGCAGACGGCAACGGGACGATCGACTTCCCCGAGTTCCTGACGATGATGGCGCGCAAGATGCGCGACACGGACAGCGAGGAGGAGATCAAGGAGGCGTTCAAGGTGTTCGATAAGGATGGGAATGGATATATTAGCGCCGCTGAGCTGCGACATGTCATGACCAACCTCGGTGCGTGTGTCCGTGCACGGTGGCGTTTTGGCGAGTACACTGATTTGGACGTATAGGTGAGAAACTCTCAGACACAGAAGTCGACGAGATGATCCGGGAAGCGGACGTCGATGGCGATGGCCAGATCAACTATGAGGGTATGTCCTGTGTTCTTGTGTCATGCCATGGTTGTATTCAATACCGCATCTTGCCGTCTTCTTTGCGATTCCAGAATTCGTCAAGGTACGGCTGATCGTTACTTTTTTCTGGCGGGCGATCGCGACGCTGACTGGTGTCCACGTCGTTGTAGATGATGCTGTCCAAGTAATTCAATGCTCTTCGATGTTGATCGACGGATCGATGATTCCTCCTGATGTGAAGTGGGAAAATCTGGTCACGGAATGCGACTCTTCGGACGCCAAGTAGCAATTTTTTTCGGTTTTGTGTAGCTCTATATCTTATCCACGTATGCTACGCCTGGCAGTCGAAAGCTGGTATCCTTCACCAGTGCGTGTTAGACACGAGTAACGCTGTGGTAGTATGAGGTGGACGCGTTATGAAATATCTAAGGGTCAACCGTATGATATCATCAGAGATCGAGCTAAGCGTTGGTTACGACGGGCACACTGCCACGGCAACATGGCTTTCCTGTGCACCGTGACCTCAACGTTGCATCGCTATGAACGTCGTGTCATGCTTCGTCGCTGTGCATGATCGCCCTTTTTCCACCATGTATTTTTCTACCCAAGCGATCTTCAGTTGTCCCTGGGAAGTATAAATAGCCAGGGACTATATATGACTGCCAGTCTGTCCTTGTCTTCCTAGTAACCTTCTTAAGGTTGTCGTCGCACCTCCCCCCCCACTCTCCCTCGCAACCCTCCCCCAATGGCAGACCAGATCCAGTTGGTAAGGATTGACAATTCAAGTCTATTCGGAGATCGACCCGTAATATTGACGTCATGACTCATATTTGCAGACTGAAGGTCCGCCACTTCCCTTGCAGCTTTCTCCCGCGATCAAATTTCTTGACATTTTGTGACTGTTTCTTTCAGACCAAATTCAAGGTATAGCCTATGTTGGAGCCTCTGTGGCCTCAATACCATTAGCTGCTCATTTTATGGACGTCCTTTATCAGAATTCAAAGATGCCTTTGCGCTCCTCGACAAAGGTGAGCGACAGTGGGCGCTCGGCCACCAACCTGATGCTCCACGCTCACTTCTCTTCGAAACAGACAACGATGGCACAATCACGGTCGAAGAGCTCGGCACCATCATGCGCAAGCTAGGTCAGAACCCGAGCGACGACGAGCTGAGCGACATGATACGCGAGGTCGACAGCGATAACAGCGGCACCATCGACTTCAACGAGTTCTTGAACATGATGGCCAAGAATATCCAGGGCATGAGCGACGACGACGAGATGGAAGCGGCGTTCGGGGTCTTTGATAAAGATAAGAGTGGGACGATTAGTACGGACGAGCTGAGGATCGTCATGCGGAGTTTGAGTACGTCCTCGTTGCGTCTTTATATTCCTCAGTGATAGTGATTACCTCGCAGATGTCAACTTGACGGATGGAGAGCTCCAAGAGATGATGCACGAGGCTGACCTGAATGGCGACGGGGAGATCAGCCTTACTGGTACGAATTCGCGCCGGTCTCTTGATTCTTATGATCTGACATTCCGCTTTCTGCTCCAAGAGTTCAAGAAGGTGAGGAATGTCCAGCACTCTGATTTTGATCTATGTTGACCGTCGCACAGATGATGAAGCAATGACTAGCGTCCGCGCTCATCCTCCCGCAATAGACATATGTAAAGGACGCTCTTTTTTCTTTCAAGGATGGTTTCTCGCACAATGTACCTAGTTCCCCAACGTTTGCGCCGAATTTATGATAACACGGATCACAATCTTTCAATCCTTTATCGTTTTTGTTGTAAGGGTTGAGGCTGTAAGTTCATTCCGCTTTCGCAAATCTGGCATTCAGGGCACGACCGTCTAGACGCATCGAGCCCTTGCTTTACTATGTATCCTAGTACCGCCATGTGAAGGTCCGTCGAATTCGCGTAGCCGTGGCTATCGGCGGTTCTGGCCTACAAACTCCACGAGTCAGTGACGTCATCGCCAAAACAGGGGCTCCATCCAGACTGCGGTCCCCGATTCCAAATCTTCGTAAGACAAAGCTATATAAACGGCCACCGTTTCTCGCGCCTTCTCCTAAACCTGCCAAATCCCAAACCACCGTCAAAACACCCTATACCAGAAAACCTTTGACACCATGTCCTCCTTCATCAACAAGATTAAGTCCAAGATCTCCCACAGACGAAGCGGCAGTCAGCAGGAGAAATCCCAGCCCAGCACTCAGCCACCTCCGACCGAAGGTCAGGCAAAGAGCGGGTCCACTGAACCCCAGTTCTCCATCCAGCCGCATCCAGCCGTACGCACCGTTTTCCACCCAACCTTCACCCCACTTCGAGTGACGATGAAACTAATCGATTACTCCAGAAATCGAACGATCCGGCGGATCTGCAGCGCCAGGAAGGACTTCGGTCGGCCGATCCCATGGCCGCGTACCACGCCCGCGACCCGTACGTTCCCAGTCCCGAGCTCCAGAAGAACATCGAGCAGCCAAAGGTGTGTAGACCCTTCGCTTTATTTTGCTGTCTCAGAGTCGACTTTGAGACTAATCATATCGTGACTCTGTTTCAGAGTCGGGAGGAGCTGCGCGCTCGTAGTGAAGAGCTGAACAAGTAGCTGCTTCGGGAAACATGCTTACCAGCGATCTCCTATACAAAATTCCTGACACGAAAGTTGCTATGAGGGTATATTCGCGCTCACTTATGACCCCAGTCATTTTACCAGCCTATCCTATCAGATCTTGCTTAATTATCATAATGTTATACCCTGTATCATTGTTATACAGTGCCTAAACCCACCAACCCCCACTGATCTACTCGATCTCAAATCTGAAGAAGTTTGAGAGTGTTCCCGAAAAAACCAGGATGCCAGACCTATGAATCCTGGCGGGTCGACTCATTCAAACGATTACGAGATGGCACGACCCAGGTTACCACTATCCCATTGATGCCTGAGTATGGTCTGTTCCAGTCTTTTTGTGTATCCACACTCATACGTGAGTAGGAGCAGGGTGTACTGCACCGCCAGAAACAGAAAAAAGAGTACGGTCTTTCCTCAAATTCATGGGTGCATCACAAGGATGCGAGATTCGACTGGTAGAAATTCAATATTGTGCAGCGATCTTATGAAACGCCGAGAAACTACATAGTGCATACAACGGTCGTAATGTACATCCCGTGAAGCCCGACATGGCTCGCTCAAAGGTCCTGGACGTCTGTAAGGATACTCTGAGCGTCAAACGTCTCGACGTTGGTGTAAATCCCCTTCTTCGTCCTCGTCACCGGCGGCCTGGTCTTGTAGGTTACCCTCTCCTTGTACGTGAACTTGACGTCCATCTTCCTCCTCTTCACGATGAACTTCAGAACCGCACGCTTCTTGGCCGGAACGTGGCCCTGCGCCGTCAACGTGAAACTCTCCTCGGTCGTCTTCGAACCTCCCCACTGGTGGTTGTATGACGCTTTGAGCGTGACGTCGAATGAGCTCTTTGCGACGAACGGGACCCAAGACACTTCGAACGTCTTGCCGATGCTAATCTCGCCACCAGCTTCGTTGTTCCACGTGCCAGTCGTAGACTTCTTATACGTGTATGACGTCGAGCCCTCGAGGTTGCTGTCGAAGGGAGTGTTATTGATAATCTCCTGCTGCTGGATGCTGACATCCACATCCCCGAGCTTGGCGCCTTTAAGATCGTACTCGACGTCGAAGATCACTTTAAAGTCGACGGGTTCGGAGATGGTGAAAAGGCATTTCGAATTGCGGTCGCGGTACGCGATGACGCCATCCGCGCTCGAATGTGTCTCAGAGGAAAGGTAGTGCCGTTCATTCTCGTAGTGGCCGAATGAGCGAAGGTAGAATTGGTTGTTGCCGCCGCCGCGAATCAACTCGAAACTCAGAGGGGAGCCAGAAACTCCCTCGTGCCGTCCGCAACGAAAGAATGCTCCCGTACGCATGCCTACACCGAGCAGTTCGACGTATCTCCCGTTGTTTCCCTTGATCTGGATCTCTCCCCAGCGGTTATAAAACACTTCGAATTCACAATCTTTGTCGATATCGTCCAACGTCTTGCTGGCACGTAATCCTATGTGGGTTCCCCGATTCGAGGAATCCCCATTGTATATGGTCATATATTTCTTGTCGGAGTTCTCAAGGGTGATGACTTCGGGGAGAACTATGCGGTCTTGGTCTGTCCAGGTGACGCACCTAGGTTAGACCATCGCATTGTAAAGGAGGAGACGCCACGTACTAGAAGACATCCTTGCCTGAAGACCGTGGTTGGGATCGAGAGCGAGAGCGAGAAAAGAGTGGGGGTGGTGAATAGTCAAACGATAGAAATCCCGACGTTTTATACCTCAAGAAAGGCATGAGGCGAGAAAAAAACATGCAAACTGCATCCGCTGAAGCGATTTGGAGCCGAAATCGCGTAGAGTTGTCGTCCTGTCATCTTCATTTCAGACGTCTGTCAGGTGGCGGGAGTCCGAGATAGGGAACGGATGCTTAGGAGACCGGTGTCGCACTAGGGAGGAATATTAGGGCAACAGATGTCTCGATATTGTCCGTCCGCGACCCAGGGCAGGGACGAACCAGAGGCAAGTTTGGTAGAGGTTTTTGCGCTCCACAACGCTCCTAGTCCTCTTGTCGAGCATGCGTAGGCAATCTCGCAGTTGGATGCGATTTCAAAGCGGAGCCGAGCATGACAATCTACCTTTTGTTATGGTAAGATGGCGGAAGCATTTCAAGGGACGCATGGATCCACCGTCATGGCACCTAAGGGTCTGAACCCACGAAGACACAATGCCAGATTTTTGCCATGAGGTTCATGGCGGAGCATGACCCAGGATATGGAGAGAGCATGCCGCATCACGTCAGGCGTCGCGAGTTGTGATGCTCCACCACGTAGCTCATTCCAGTAGCTGACCGGGGCATGAATATGGAAGATCTGGATCCGCTAAATCCATGTTCTTTGGCAAGGTTCCGCCGTCCGCATCAGAGTCAACCTGAAGACTGCCCCTAAAAATGGTATAGGTGCTGGAAGCAAGCGATGGGGAACGACGGGACTAAAACAGACCAAATTGCTGGTATTTGTGAACCAAGTACAGGTGTGTGGAGGCTGGGGCTCAGGCGGCAGATCGTGGTGGTACTAGAAAATGAAACAAGCAAACCATGTTGGTAGTGCCGCGTGACTAGATCCGCCACCATGACTCCATACTTACGGTTTGAACCCTTCAGCTCAACCGCTTGCATGTTATTCTCCAATCTGAGCTGTCCAATATTCCATCTATCTTACCTCTAGGCTGAATCTTCAACCCGATGGCAGGTGTTAAAAGAATCTATCCTGCCAACAAAGGTAGACATCAATGTTTGCAAGCAACGTACTGTTAAGCCACTTTGAATTGTCAAAGGTTTTCGTCGCCATCATCCTCTATGGTATCGTAATAATGAATGCTGTACGTCGCATTTGGACTCGAGATATTTCCTTAGATTGACTCGCATTCTTGTTGAGTCTCCGATTCTGAAAAACTCGAATTGCTTGAGTATCTTAAGACGATCTTCGCCCAGTTGAGGTCTGAAGATAATAGTACCGTTCGCTGGCAAGAACTGGGGGTCTGTCAAGAGGCGCCGCTGACTCGCGGAATGGCACTGCGCGACACGGAAGGTCTGCAGGGCGAAAAGAGACTTGAGTATATCAGGAAGAAGACCTTGGATGACATTAGTGCGTTCTTCTGTTTCTCCCTCGTAAGACACTGATAAATCTCATCCTAGCCTGGCGCCTCGCTAACATTCTGCGGTATACATTCCCCATCCGACTGGGAGAAGCGGTCGAGGTTCTCGAATGTTGCTGGGAGGTGCACCGGTGGATGAATCCGGCGCAAGCCCTGCATTACGACGTGTAGGCCCTCTAGCCTGCAGTCAATGGTGTCATGCTGAGCCCTGTTCCTGAAGAACCCTGTGCATTTACCTTACCACTGCTCGCGAGCTGCGCGGCGGTGATGAAGCATACTATGTGGAGACATTGAAAATGTTACCACCCAGCTTGCTCTCCGACTCCAGGCTAGGTCCTAGGAACTTCATCCTGGGCTGTTGCACGCTGGCGCGGCTCTATCGGCATCTTGGACGGTATGAGGAAGAAAGGGCGATGTTCGTGCTCATCGTTCTCTTGCCGAAGACGGCCTCCTTTACCCGTATATTTGCAGGGTGCGGAAAATCGCGGAATGGATTGACCGCCCGCTTCAGCGATATCAACTCACACCGTATGAATTCTTGCAAAATATGGACAAGGAGACAATGGGTCGCGTGATTAAACATCTTGGAAGGGATCCGTTCGACGGCATCACCAATAAGTCCCTTCACGTCGCGATTGACACAAACTTTGAAACTGGCAACCCCAATATTGGTGCCGCGTTTGTTACTGCCCACGACCCGGTGTGTTGCAGGTCTCCAACGCCTGTTCGCATATTAGACTCACGGGAGGTGATAGGCGCTCCACTATGGCGGAGACCCGTTACCTGACATCCCTCTTGAGGTAGATAAAAGACCCCTCCGGCGCGAATGCTGGGTCAGTGGGTGTCGCACCACGGAGCGTTTAAGGCGGTGCGCCGCTTGCTCAGTAGCCCTATACTGTTCAAGGTGAGTAGTCGATTGTGCAGGGTTCAGTGTTGTTTTGAACCTTTTCCCAGTGAGCATCAAAGGGAGGCATGGCCGCGCCACAAGCAGTTATGTGATCGTTACAAGGACGAACGGGCTCTTTATCAAGACCTCGACTAGCCTAGGAGGTCGGCACCGAAACCCTTTTTGATCCCGCGTTGCCCCAGATCTTTGGCGTTTGGGCGCATACCTTGTATTTTTAATTATAGCAACATCGGTCATTTCGACTTTGAATCCTGGTGATGCACTGATACGGCTAACCGTAGAAGCAGGTGCTCGGAATAACATTGCATCTATTTCGGTTACTTTGGTAGCTCGTGCCTTTGCGTCACCCTCTTGGCAACGGCCCGTGCGGACTCCAGGGGACTCTAATTCACAATTCCTCGATTCCCTGTCGCCCCTCACGGTGACGTCCCAATATCATGTCTAGACCCGATAGCTTTCCCGGATGCGATCAGTCGCGCGACCTCGTAGATTCTTCGGCTGCTGCTACGCTCGATCTCGAATTTTCCGCATATAAATTGATAATGCCTCAGTCCACCTAAACCCAGTCGTCATGCGTTCCACAGTCACCTCGCTCGCAGCCCTCTGCTCCCTTCTTCCCTTGGTTCTTGGCCATGGCCAAGTACGCAATTTTATCGCTTCGTCTGGGACTTACCCCGCCGCCGATGCCTATGCGTCTGCACTCCCGAATTCGCCGATTCGCAAACTGAACACGTACGGACCCGCCGCCGATTTCACTTCGGCGACTATTGCATGCGGGGTACGGATACCCCGTTCTGTTTTAATGTGAGGCAATTTCATGATGTTTTGTTCTTGCATCCAGGAGGGAGGCAATGTGCCTGTTACTGCTTTAGCAACTGTCAATGCCGGAGAAACAGTGACCTTCGACTGGGGCAGCTGGGGATCAAGTCATTCCGGGTATATATGTTCTCTCTGTATTCTGTGGGGATCTCGATGCTGAAACTTTGGCAGACCCGTACGTCCCGTATGAAAGAGCTCGGCGACACGCGCCTGACTACTCCTTGCTAGGTCATGACTTACATGGCCAAGTGTCCCAGCGGTTGTGCCACCTTCAAAGGCGACAGCGGTAATGTCTGGGTCAGTGAGTATTGAAGAACCTTCTTGTAATGGCCGACGATAATCTGATAATGCGTCTCTCCCTTTGCTACCCAGAGATCGATCAGGATGCGTGTAAGCTCTTTCACCAAACTAGCCCCTTGTGTACTTATACTTCCACTTTTACTAGACCACCCCGCCCGAACATCTATGCCCTGGGGTGAGAATATCCTCCACAATGGCGGTAAATACTCTGTTGTCATTCCCGCTGGTCTGACAAACGGCGAATACATCCTTCGTCACGAGGCAAGTCTTCCTCATCTCCACCCCTACGTGACAAGACATGAATTAAGCCAATTAGATTCTCGGCCTTCATGTCGCCGGCACTTCGATGGGCGCGCAGTTCTACCCTAACTGCGTACAAGTCAAAGTGCAGAACGGAGGTAGCAAGACCCTGCCATCGGGCATTGCCCTTCCTGGTGCATATAAGCCCACCGACCCTGGCATTCTGACGCAATTGTGGTGGTTCAATCCATCGAACACGAGCGCTAGTTATACCGCGCCTGGGGGACCGGTCACTTTTCCGTAAGCCTTTGACTGCTACCTTTGTTTGATGTTTCTTCACAAAGATTTCTGCTAGAGGTGGAACTGGTGATTGGGGCGCGGCTCAATATGGCGCGTGAGCCAGAGCCCTGGTAATTTCGCTATAGTGCTATCATGTTATGTGCTACATCAGTCAACCAACTAAAGTTCGCAAGCCGTCCACGTTCCCTGTGAGCCCGATTGGTGTATTTTATTATTCGGTGTGGAAGGAAAGTGACAGCTGCGATCGGTCTGAGTGTTTATGGGTTTGAACTGATGTAAATTTGATCCCGACATAAGCCTAACACTGCACGTTTTAAATAAAAGGAAAATGAGAAAAATGAGGGCGCGGTCGGTAGCCGAAGTTAAAAGGAGGATGGCAAGATCAAAACACTGAAACTTCCCGTGCGCTGCGATCAGGTCTTTGTCGAATTAGTTCGTCGAGTAGTTCTCATTAACTCGCGTTGAAAGTTCGCTCGCGGAGTGGCCAGAAAATTACATCTCGGCCAGTAAACCTCATTCCAAGCTCGACGATCTAGGTTGCTGTAAGGGAAGGCCCCTCCACCTTCATCACCCAAAAGGTGTTGCAAGGTCTATGGGCGCACACCAAAAAGCTTTTGGCTGAATCAAAAAGACATGCATTAAGGGGGAATCGAACCCCCGGCGGGTCGAGCAATGCTCAAATGGCAACGACCCAGGTTACCATACCCCATTAATGCCATACATGATAGGCAGCGGAAAAGATAAATAGACAAATAGATGAATCAGAACACACCTATACATCACACAAGTTTATTGCGCAAGGCAAACCACGTCCCATAATCTTTCCCTCATTCCTGAGCTTAAAAAAGCATCCGCGGCCTACGAAGTTAATGGGCTTCGTCTGATCCTTAACAACCATTATACGTGTACCTTTTCAAAGTAATTTGGGTGACTAGTGTGTCTGTGTATCACGTATCTTCGAGTTGGACAATGGACCATCCCGTACCAGCAGAAAGGCTGCAAGATATCCTGGCACTGACCGCAGCTCGGTCTGGTGACCTGGTATTATGTTGTCCGAAGCATTGATGGAAAGTGCCACGCTTTGCTCTATCGTCTCCAGAAGGCCTTATTCACCGTCTAGTGAACTCACCGTGACCGAAACAGAATTTCCTGTTCTCATATTCCAGTCTGCACCGGAAAAAACATAGTAATGCCTACGACAGCCCTAAGATATGCCTAAATTTCAAGCAAGCTGTCAACATAAATTAGAAGTTTGCAGTTTAGTCCATAGATCTGCACTTACTACCCAGACGTCGGTATTGAAATTCATGCTGGGATCCTTCCGACATAGCTAAACCCAGGACATTCAACGAACACCTCATACTTTCCCAAACAACGCGGCAAACGGCTTCGGATAGCATTTGTTATATCGAAGTTCCGGTCCAAAATGTAGACGTTGAAGACTACTGATTTCATCCGAGAGAATGGAGTATTGGATAGGACACGATCGAATGCTGTCCAGTCAAAAGCGCGGTCGATGTTGATATCGGGCACATATAGCCAGATCTTTGTACTCGCCATGTTGACTGATTTTATCTGTGATAACAACGCCAACAACCAGTTGGGCTCGAGAATAGAAAAACGCAATTCAAGATCGACGCCGCCGATTTCAATGGTTCGTAGAGATGTGTTGTGTGCGAGATTAATGGCTTTGGCAAAATCATCTAATTCTGCTAATTAAAACCTGAATGGATTTCGTAATTTTGGCGACAATACCTTCTGGCCAGCCATTCCCTCGAAACGAGATTTTAAGATTTTCTACATCGCCAGCGAGCCTCTCCAAAAAAAACGCCACGAGGTGTTTCTCTTGGGACATGATCTCCTGTAGCTCCACAGTGTGTATCCTTGGGCGAGATTTATTCGAAAGCCACCACTCTATCATGGCAATCTTGGTTTCTTTCAAAATGAGATGTTTCAAATGTGCTGGAAAAGGCCGTGATGTATCGCAACGAAACAGAATATTGCCCCAATGGGCCGAAAATCGTTCAAGACGGGGGATAGCATAAAGAATATCCACAAACTGGTGAGAATATGCAGCGGGCCAGTTTTCGAGGTGTTCATGCTTGATAATCTCTTCTTTGATCTCTCGCGCAAACATGCCATCTTGGACACGTGTATCGCGGGGGTCGGAAAGAAGATTGAGCGATCTGAGTTGAGGGAGGCGGACGAGAATTCGTTCAAGAAACACAATATTTTTCTTGATGAAATCGGGATGTAGGCACAGGAATATAGTGACCCCGTATATATGCGGGGTGATCGTCTCGTGGACAGCGTCCAATAACTCCTCGAAGAGCTTGAGTCGAGTAAGATTTTTGGAGAAACGGTAAAAGCGTCGACTAGCGTGAAGATTGATCGAGGAGAAAAGGTGGAGGCGGCTGGAAAAAACCCAGTTACGAGCTACAAGAGCGCACCTCGCCAATGATGGTGGATGGTCGTGTAGATGGTCGATTATAAGATCGATCAACTCTTGACTCAACGGTGGTGCCTCTGAGGACATTTTGGGACCAAATGTCAGTCCCTCCAAGGAGAATACTGCGGGCTTCATGAGGGTCACAATCAGACAAATAATTAGCCAGAAGAAAACGGTTACGTTACATAAACATCAAGAGCCATGAGGCAACTATCAAATATGACAATCATGGTTATTTGACTAGATGGCATCGTACCTTCCAGATACTCGCCATCTCCGCTTTTCACGCAGCGTATTTATCTTCTCTTCTCATTCTCATGGAGTAGATAAACGCTCGACTTGGCCGCGAAATATCAATCCAGCATGGGGAGAGCCTGCATTTTAGCATCGCATTGTCCATGAGTAGGTTCTTGAGGCTTGATGCAATTCATAGGCAGCGGTCGGCGTGATGCAAATTGAATAGTCGTTACTTTACGTTACCACCTTCAAATGGCGACCCATTGTTAGCGAGATGGACATCTCGGAGGAGCCTGGAGCTAGAAGAAAACGGGAAGAAACGGAGACAGAAACTGGTGTGGATGTAAGTCTTTCGCTGTTGACTCGAGAGGCAAGAGTTTCATAGGCTAGGCACATCTGTACAGTGCGTGTAGTAGTGGCGATGGGTGCGCGGGCTATACTTGTTGGGGATTTGAGTTGCTGACAGAGCCACTGGACAGCGGAGCAGGGGGGCTGGGGAAGTGTTGTGACTCTGGAAGGGGGTTCGTGGATATGCGCTACATATGGGGATTGGTCAAGAATAAACGATGGAGATAGCGGGTCATCTGGGTTTGGGGGAAGATTCAGTTAGGAGAGGAATTCGCTTCAGCAAGTCCATTCACATCTACACTCCGAATCTAGTTATTTTGTTGCGGCAGTGAACTTGGCTTGACACGATGGAGGGTGGTGGTAAGTGGCTGAACGAGGGTTAAGGAATGTCGAAACCGACCACTGTCGTGAATAACTTGGTCAAGTATTATCTAGTCTTCTGAAGGCTATCAGATCCATAGGCTGGTGGCGGGGCAGGATGTTCCACGTAAAGAACAGATGCGAGGTGTGCTGGAACCATGACGGAGATGCAAAAGCAGGTTTTGTGCACAATTTTGGATAAGCAGCGTGTAACGGCTCCAGCGCCTCCACAAAATACCGCATTCAACGTGAGATGACCATTTTCCAGTGTGTTATGAACTTAGTAGTTTTACAACTTTAGATTCCACATCCTTTGCGGACAAGTGGTCTAGTTCAACATGCTTCTCCACTCCACGCTCTGCGTTCGGTCCAGGTCCGTCAACAACGAACAGAAAGGTGGGTGTAGCATACGCACCAAATCTAGCAAAGACGCGTGCTGGGGTCTCGCTCGCTTCTCTAATCAGGACGGGAAGGTCGGGATTGTGTTGTTTAATGATGGCATATCGTGAAAGGATGAACTCCCTGAGAAGCGGTCGGCCGGGGGGATTTTCGAATTTTATTCAAGTTACTCACCGGGTTCCCGCCGAGGCAGGACCGGTCTGCGAGCAAAGAATCCTGATTTCCCTGAGTGCGGGCGAGAAAGCCTTCGTGAACGACATGTATGATGAGCCCGCAGTGGGAGACGGTGTTCAGCAGTTTGTGGTAGGTTAAACGATGGCTGACGTAAGCTCTTGATCGCGAGTTACCACGCGGTTGATCAACGACCTGTTGACAACGACCAGAACATCGTCTGGCCCTGCTCCCTGTCATGGACGACGACGAGAAACGCCAGCAGGATGACTGGGCGAACAGCCGCAAGAACAGGCTGCCTTCGTTCACTGAGGTACTCTCCAGGCGAACGCGACCACCCGTCGACCTCTTCATGTTCTAGTGCGTTTTGTTTTTCTGGTCAGCCGCTTGGGAAACCATGCTCAATATTCCATTGTCATGTCAGTCTCTTCTTGCAGCGCGAAGGAGCGGAAGATATTCTTGATTTTTGGCTGGATGTCCAGCAGCACGAGAACCTATGCCGTGCATACTTCAAGGACGTGCGCAAGTCGGGACGTACGATCAAGGAAGACTGGCCGCAGTACTGGGACTATGCTCGTAGACGAGGTTCCATATATGGCACCGTTGTTGGGCTCAACCCTGATGGAGGAGGGACGAAGAGAAGCACGGCGAGCACGGGGGAGATGATGACCGAGCAAGATAAGCGTAATCTCGCGGCTGCGGGGTCCTCGCACGACGAGAAGGCTGGATATGGCGGACGTTCAACGAGTCCTCGACCGGGAACAGCAGCCCTATCTGAGCACACGCGGGTTGCCTCCCCCAACGACGCACACGACGGAAAGGAACAAGCGCGTTCTACAACACCCTTCTCGCTCTCTGGTCGCACGCCGACTTTATTTAATATGCGACGCGCGTCTCGTGCCCCGACCATCATCCCTCGCTCCGCAGCTATCACGCGTCTGGACCTCATTGCATCCGCTGAGCGCATCTTCTACAGATACCTTTCCCCCGCAGGCACCGTGAATTCGCCAGAGAACCATGAGATCTACCTCCCACCCTCGCTGCGCATCCACAGTTTCCCATTGAGCAGCTCACAGGAGCCCAAGACACAGGCAGAGCTGAGCATGATGGCGCAGGTACCCGACATCTTCCATGCGCAGAAGGAATACTGCTTCCGTGCCATGGAGCAAGACGCCTTCCCGCGTTTCCTCCGCTCAAAGGCGTTTGGAAATCTCACGCCCATATCGGCCCTGGTGCGTCTCATCGTGGGGCTCATTACGCTCTGGATAGGACTTGCTGCGGGTTTCTCCCTGATCTTCCTCGACGTGCATCCCAAGTCCAAGCGCTTCTTCGTAAGTCTCCCTGTCGTACATATGGTCCGTGACTAACAGCTTGCGAAGCTCTTTATCCCATTCGCCATCGCCGTCCTTTGCCTCATATCGCATCAATATGAACTTGACCCCCTCCTCGTTTTCCTCGGCCAGTCAGAAACGACACCTTTCCGTACCCTGACCATCCGTGAGCCCTACGTTAGGAAACTGCTGCTGGGCCGAGCGATCTGGGTTAGCGTCCTCGTCGCGGCGTTCGTCACCGCCTTGACGATGATATTTTGGGCAGTCCCAGGGCACCGCCTTTGACGAGAGAAACAGGGATGGATTGGGTCAATGTATACCGTGGAATCTGCTGGTGCTTTCGCAATCCTCTTTTTTATTTATTATCCGTGATGACGATTCTATGCCATACTGCCCCGTCGTAATCTCCCCCATACAAACTTTGCCCCTCGTTATGTCGTGTCTTCACTTATACCTTTTTTGTTGTTTTTATTTTCCGTTTGACGTTTACAGTCTAGGATACCCTCTCTCCATTGCTGAAGCATCTCGGGACCCATTGGTGTGCTATTACCCATATACCTCATGTCACTCTTTGCGTGTGGCTGACTGGCGGATGCCCTCCTCCCTGGTCACCCTGCTCCAGAGGTCTAATCTACTCTTGTCAATACACCGGAATACCATTCGGGATGTCCCTGACCCACATTCCAGAGCGAAGCAACTAATTATTCCTGTAAGAATTTTGTAGGTGTATACAACTAGGGGTACACTTCAATTCCATCCACAAATCTAGATTTTCATAGGTAGATCCCATAAATCTCAGCTAAGATTCCCCGTTATACTTGGTCCTGACCCGTGCAGCTACCACCCCCTTCGGGCACCTTCTCCCCGTCCATTTTTGAAACTGAACATATCCCTGCTCCAGGAGGACCTCGAGCCCAGGCACCGTCTTCCAATGTTCCCCAGCCAACTTTGCCCGCGTTAGCAGCGTAGTTTCAGCGGGTTTGTACGCCATGTCGACAACGACGGCAGGCCCGTCTCTGTACTCGAACAGCTTGTCCGAGAGTGGGAAGACGTCGTTCGCGAAGGCAGCCGTCATCGCGATCGCGGGCACCGTAGAGACGATCACCGAGGGTGGACCAATATCCACTGGCCAATGCTCTGTTCCGTCCAGCACATGGACGGGGGCGTCGGCGAAGACACGGGCCAGCTCTTGTGCCTTGCTAGTCGTACGGTTATACAGGTAAATCGTCTTTGCTCCAAGCGCTTGCAGGGCGTAGATGGCAGCACGGGAAGTACCCCCCGCGCCGATGACGAGGGCGACGTCAACGGTGGTGACATGAACGCTGATGCTGTCCCGGATTCCCAACCAGTCAGTATTGTCCCCATATAGATTCCATGTCCTGCTGTTCGATGATGTAGTTTGCGGAATGATGGTATTGACAGCGCCGATCGCTTCTGCAGCGGGGGAGAGCTCGTCGAGGAGTGGGATCACGGCTAACTTGTGAGGAATCGTGACCGAGGCACCCCCGAAGTCGGGTGCGGCTATCGCGGCTTTGATCTCTTCTCCGACCTCCGCCGTCTCGAGGAGGTCGTACTTGTGTGGTAGGCCCAAGACTTCGAATCCAGTGTTGTGGAGGGTCGGAGACATGGAGTGGGCAATGGGAGTGCCGAAGAGGAAGTACCGCTGTGAGGGTAGGAGACCAAGCAGGTGAAGCGCTTCTTGGATCTGTTTGAAAGAAAGCTGCCCTGGGGCAGCTTTGATAGGGAGCAATGGATGAGTGACTGGGGTGAACGTTGTGTTCAGGATGCGCGACATTTGGCCCTCGGTACCCATATTGATGGCGATCATAGGCTTGGATTGGGGTACGCCACTTGTTTTCGTGACAAAATCGTACAGAAGGAAATTGTCGTGTATGCTGTTCGCCTTCCCGACGATCTTGATCATGTCGCCGAAATGGTTCGCCAAATCGTATTTTTCCTTCACAGGCTGGCCGTTCCATTGCATTTTGCCGCTCCAGTCGTGCCAGGATGCAATGATCCACGAAGACCCTTTACGAGCGATCAGATCTCGTATGTACTTCTCAGGAAGAGAAATTTCGACATCGATATATTCGACGCCGAGGCGGAGTGCGAGTTTCAACAACTCGAAAGCTTCCTTCTCTGCCGTATTGGGGAAACCGCCACCCTGCGAAATCGTCCGCACTGTGAAGACAATGGGGAGAGATGTAGCATTCCGCAAAGCCGCGACCTGGTCAACGACGTAAATCTGGGATGGAATGACGGGCTCTGGCAATTCATAATCCTTTGCCGACCGAAGCAGATCGACGCGCAACTCGAGCGCATCAACGCCCTCCGAGAGTTCCTCGATCCGTGGTAGCGCCTGAGTTACATCAGGATATGTTAACGAGAGGAAATATGAGCGACGTCCAGCTGCTACGTTCGGCGCCAGGTTGGGCTGCTGACCCGTGATATGCCTGAAAAATCGTGCAACCTCGTTTCGGGTACCCTTGTCCGACGAGGCCGAGCCAGGACCAAAATGATTTACGAAGTCGTGGCTAGAACATTCACGGAACCAGGGCTCGCGACGCCGGAAGACAGCCTCGATGGGCTCTTCATATGCTGGCCGGCTTGTCTCTGCAAGCAGATATTTGACAACCTCGTCGAGTGACCGGGAGAGGTGGACGACGGGCCCGCGTTTCGTCGCATAGTCCTTGAGCAACTGCCGGGCCTCGAGAGCTTCGACAACCCCACCACCAAGGCTGATGACGTGGTTTGTTGCCTTCTCAGTCAGGAGTTCTTTGAGAATAGCAGTTTCTGCGACACGGAAGGCAGGCCATCCGTTCTCGTGCACAAAGGCACGCACCCCGATGTTGTGCTTCTCCTCGAAATATACGTCGGCATCGAGCCAATTCCACGAGAGAGCAGCGGCAGCTGCACGGCCGATGAATGTCTTACCAGAGCCCCGCATTCCGATCAGGAGGACAGACGTGGAGGTGTTGTGCGATTGAGTGCCGCTGGCAGACGCCTTGGAGACGATGCTGGCCAGATCCACGCCTTCCACCTTCAGTCCAATCTGCATGCCGCAGTGAACAAGGAACGTATTTTTAAGGAAAGGAGGAAATATCGAACCTTGTTCTCGAGATCGTCCCACCAGTTGGGCCATGTTTTCTCCACACATCGCTTCTCTTCAATGATTGTATCTTCGACGACTGCGCTCAAGACACTGAACGCCATTGCAACACGGTGGTCATCATAACAATGCACGCCGATGCCCCGGTTCAGATCCTTTATCGGCTTACCGATGATCTCAAGCCCGTCATCGAGCTCAATCGTTTCCACTCCAAATTTCGCTATAACCCAAAGGTCAGCCCAGGCCGGTTGCCAAACAACAGAAGATAAACCTACCAAGCTCATCCATCATTGCCTGGATTCGATTGCACTCCTTCACCCTCTGGTTCGTAATTCCCAGAATCCTTGTCTTGCCATGCGCAACCGCAGCCAGCACAGTCGCAGTCAAGAACGCATCCGTCATCACCGTCATATCGATCTCCTCAATGGCTTTGAGCTGCCCCACCGGCGGTCCGCGCACCGTCGTCGATGTCGCCGTCTGCGTTACCTCGCACCCCATGCGCTCTAGTACCTCCTTCGCGAAGCGGGCGTCTCCCTGCAGAGATGCCGTGCCAATATTCTCAATAGTGCATGTCGTCCCCGTAATGGCCGCGATCGCTAGCGGGTACGTCGCACTACTCGCATCCGACTCGATGTTATACACCTCAGGGTTGATGTACATCCCCTTCGGAATATCGTACACATCCAGCAGCTCCCTGGTATCGGTGTCCCTACGGCGGGTGACAGTCACACCGAACTCGTCCATCATTGCGATAGTCATGTCGATGTATGGCTGAGAGATGACCTGACCGCCCGTGAGCTCAAGCGTCACGGGCTCTGCGGCATAAGGTGCGCAGAGAAGGATCGAGGACACATATTGGCTCGAGACGCTCGCCGCGAGCTGAATCGTACTGCCCCGCAGCCCGTTGGGGGCGATGGAGAGCGGGAGGCAGCCCTCAGATTCGAGGAAGCCAATCGAGCTGCCATTGGCTTGGAGGGCGGTCACCAGGGGTCCTATGGGTCGTTGCTTCATCCGGGCATTGCCGGTGATGACGGTGGTGGGGGCGTCGTCGTCCGGGGAGGACTGTACTAGGGTGCAGACTGTCGTGAGGAAACGGGCGGCAGTGCCTGCGTTTCCGAGGTAGATCTCCTTGCCTTTGGATGGTACTGAAAGCGAGCCTTCGCCTCCGTGGACAACGAGGGTCTGGCCTTCGTCTTCCCATTCGAAGTTAGCACCCTGTAAGCCGTTGAGCTCATGTTTCACAGAGAAAGGGAGAATGTTTACTTTGAGCTCAAGCAGAGCAGCCATCATCACTTGCGTGTCGTCAGAGTGTAAAAGGTTCTTCAATCGGCAGGTGCCTTGGCCGAGGGCAGCTAGGACGAGTGCACGGTTCGAAATGCTCTTCGATCCCGGAGTGGCCATTTGCACAGGATCATGTTTGGGAGCGCCTGGAATGACTTTGGCGGCCTCTGATAACGTTTTCGCTATCACGGAGTCCGGGACAACGGTAGCTTTCTGCTCGTAAGTAGCTCCGATCCTGGAGAGAATGACAATTTTCTTCTCCGCGCCACTGTTTTTCTTGTCGACTTTCATAATGTCGAGAAGGCGATCGACAGTGAGCAATTTGGCTGCAGGCAGGTTGGCTATTCTCGGGTCGGAGAGGGAGATGGGGAGATTGTAAGCTTTCAGGCATCTGGAGAGTCTGCCTACACCAACTTGGCCAAGAATACCCATCTGTCTAGAAACCTCGGCTTCAAGTATCATCCCCACACTGACGCACTCCCCGTGCAGGATAGTAGGGGTCAACACTGCTTCGATCGCATGTCCAATGGTGTGCCCGAAGTTGACGAGGTTGCGGAGCCCAGTTTCACGTTCATCGATGGTGACAATGTGGGCTTTAACCGAGATGGACCCGACGATAACTGAGAGAAGAAGCTCTTGCGCCTTGGATCGGGTGTCTTTGGTGCGTCCAGCACAGTTTGCGGAGGGCGATTGAATGGCTGCGAATATTTCGGCCGAATTGGATTCCAAGGAGCCGAATTCGGCTTCATTCCAAATGGCAGCCGTCTACAGGAGGAATGGTTATTGACAGACGCATATGAACGTATGGGAGCACACAGACCTTGACAACTTCGGCCATGCCATTGGAGAATTCTCGAGACGGGAGTGTCTCGAGGAAAGCGGCATCGATGAATATATACTCTGGCTGCCAGAAGGCGCCAATGAGATTCTTTCCGAGAGGCGTATCAATAGCAGTCTTTCCCCCAACGCTTGAATCAACCATCGCCAGCAGAGTGGTTGGGATCTGGACGAAACGAACGCCGCGCATGCTGCGATGAATCATATGTCATAGGCAACGATTGGGAAGCGCTTTCGTTACTTACAAGGTGGCCGCTACAAATCCGACAAGGTCTCCGATGACACCTCCACCAAGGGCCAAAATCACGGTGTCTCTGGTACACCTGTTCAACAACAAGAAATCCTCCACATTTGCTTTCCCTTCGCGACTCTTGGAGGTCTCTCCAGGTGGAATAACGTGGCTCAAGAATCTTGGTTTTGATGTGGTCCCGGCACGAAGCTTTCCGACTGCAGCCTCGAACTCTTGCTCGAAAGAGTTGAGGTGAAAGTTGGCAACGTGAGAGTCGGTGACGAGAACATAAGTTGACGAGGGAAGAGTGGTCAGCACTGTTTGTGCAATGTAGGGAATGAGATGGAAGCCACAGTGGATAGAATCTTTGCCCAAGATGGACACCTGCAACACGTCCGTCGCCGCCATGGTTTAGGGGAAAATGTGCATTTGCAGATTTTCCCGATCGCATTTCTATTTCCATTGCGGTCACGTGGATCTAATCATGATCACTGATGTTGGCAAGGATCTCCGTTCTGCCCGGACGTTGAGATTGAGGCGCGTCGAATCACGAATGCCTCGCCTTGGCCTCCACATCTCAGCTCTCTAGGCTCACGCCAACGGGAGAAAGACAGTGGGAGAGCGTTAAGAATACCCTCTCACCGTCATTCATCCTAATCTCTCTGTGACCTACATACCCATCAAGAGTCTCCGGTATTTTGAGGCGCTGGCAGATTGGTGGCAGTTGGTGAACCTGGTGTCATCCTGGCCGAAACACGTTGGTGTATATCTCAGCTTGGCGAATCATCCTCGCTCAATAGTAGTATTTTGATTCCATCTTCTCACCCAGGGTTATCCGGTGCTGTTCAGCGCTGAGATTGTACCTGCTTCGTATACAATCCTGTACAATCCTGGAATAAAGCCGGACTCTAGTCTGCAGCCCTAGATTATTGCCATGATATGTATCATTATACACTGCCAACAGCAGTTCCAACACTCAAAACCCACATGGTGACTGACCTGTAGTATGGCCAGGTCATACATTTCTTCAATCAAGTACCACATGAACATGAACAGAGCGACCTTGTAATGCGTTAGCTCTACCTGTACGGAATGCATACCAGTAGTTACTAGTTATTGTTATTACACCTGCATAGTTCGACGGGAGAGGTGATAAGCGTTGGGTAGGTAATGAAAAGAGGTTGGAAAGAACCTATACGTTGCGCGGCATGTAGAGGTGGGGGGTATCTATCGAGAAGTGATATCCATGAACCGGGACGTGTACAGTGCCAGAATATAAATATAGGCGAGATTGAGAATTATTCAAAAAGGACCGTTTGTCGACTGAAAAGAAAAAAAGAAAAAAGAAAAAGAAAATCAGACTGTCAAGACCAGTGAAGGAGAGAAATCGAAAGCCAAACAAAACAAGAACGTGTCCACCTCACTCCTCCTCACCTTCATCCTCCTCCTGAATCGCATGTCGAAACGCCGGCCCGGCCCGGCTCGCAGGGAGCTGTCTCCTCCCTCCGCCCCTCGTCTCTGTCTCATAGAGATTCTCTGCTGGAACTGGAGACGCCCTCTCCGCGGGCGAATGCCCCGCCTTCTGTCTTCCAGATCCAGCAGATGTAGTACCCGAAGATGAAGCACCTTTGTAACCGTGATCCCGACCTGTCGCGCGCTTCGCCGAGCGATGGCCCCTCGGCGCCGGCGACAACGTCACTGGTGGCTCCACGTGGACTGCTGTGCTTGACGCTGATGTCCCCATCTGGCCCAATCCGCCCGCAAACGCGGGCACATCATCATCCTCATCCACCCAGTCGCTCTCATCCCCAAGATTGAGCGACTGCCGCCCTGAAAACACGTCTCGGATCGACATGGGCTCCGTTGCTGGTGAAATTGCGAGCACCTCGATAGGGAGGTGCGCGGTGCGTGATTGCCAGCCCGGCGGTTCAAGACCCCATGCCTTCCTCCAGCTCGAACGTCCGAAGCTGTGCGAGTATACGTGCGTGACCGGGCTCATGAAGGGGCCCTGGCGTTTTTGTGCGATGAAGGTGGTCGTATTGCTCGCACTGGATGGCCGACGTGGCTCGTCTGATGAACGACGCGTTCGCACCTTCAACGGCGACGTGGTGCGGGGGGCTTCGCTCTCCGATAGCTCGTAGTACGACGCCGGACGTGAGGAGGTGGGGGAGTGGAGCGATGAGGTAGCGGAATTTGATCGAACGTGAGGAGGCCGCGTCGTTACCTGACGCACAACACGGGTTGTGGAGGATCCCGAGCCTGCTCTGCGATGATATTTCTGCATTGGGGATGCCGTGCGCAGGTGGGTTGACCCAGCTGAGCTCTGTGAGGGCGATTTCCGATGACGCTGCATCGAGAAGCTCCGAATCGAGGAGGGCCTGGAGGAATAGTCGCCTCGCTCCGAGTTGGGTGTATGGCTGCCGAACGACCGTCTGGCGGCAACTTGCGGGGAGTCCATCACGAGCATCTGAGCAGAGGTACCAGACGACCTCCGGGAATTCACACTGCTAGAGCGTCGTGACGAGGCAGAAGGCCGCTGCCGATGCCCACCAGTGAACCTGCTTCCCGACGAGCCTCTGCGTTTCGCAGTTCCCGAATTGAAAGCTTGCGTCGTGTTTGGAAGTAGTCGGTTGTAAGCGATGTGAGCATTGACGCCCATAGGGCCCCCGGTGGCTTCCTTGCGTTTCCCCTTTCTCTCTTCGTGGAACCAGAGCCTAAAGGCCGTCAAGATATTCGCGCGATTGCGCTGGGGAGCGTTAGCCGAAGGTTTGGACGCCGTTTCGGAGAAATTGGGCGTCGACACGGACTGCGGGAAACTGTCTCCCGGTGTATTCGCAGGGGTAGGTGCGAAGCCCCGCCCCCCATGGGTCTGGGTTGGAGCGTCGGCAGCGTCCGCCAGCACCCAAGGTGAGCCCATCTGGGGTTGTGCATGGCGGAGGTCGGAAGGAGGCGGTGTCGTAGGAGGATAGTCCTTGGACGCCTTCAACGGTGGTGACTTTGTCAATTTCGACGAGCCGCCACTTCCATGCGAGCTTCGTGGCTCTTCGCCGCTGGCTATTCTCCGTTCCACCTCCTTCGACTTCTCTCGCTCCTTCTCCTTCTCCTCGCGTACGGCCTCTGAGGACTTCTTCCTCACCAGGCCAGCAGCTTCCAGGGCAGTGGTTGCCCGCTGCATTATGCTGACGCTTCCCGACCTCGCTTTCCGAGCCTTGGTCTCCTTATCCCTTAAACTCGAAGCAGGCGTGGATGGATGGGACTTGGATGAGGTGTCGGAAGGAGACAGCAAGAGTGACTTGGTAGGTGTTACAGGCCGTGGTGGGGTACTCGATCGTGGAACTGTTGGCGTTGGTGGCACAAACGCCAGCTGAGGAGCAGACTTCGCCAAATTCAGGTGCATCCCGCCATCGGTCTGCATGCCCGCAGAGACCTTGCGCTTCTTGGAAGCCTTCCTTTTGACAGGCTTGGTGGGCGAGTCAGGGATGCTGGGTAACGAGGACGGCAAAGGATCAATGCCCTCCTCAATCTGCCGCTTCTCCGCCTTCTTCTTCAACATCCACCACACTGCCCCGGCAGCATCACATGCATCCGAAAGTACGGAATGCACAATCTGAGCGGTGTCGAAACCGAGCATACTCAGAGTGTTCAGCAGCTCCCGTTCAATCGGCGTCGAAAAAATGATGGGTGTAGGTGCAGTGAGCAGAGCTGCAAAATCGAGATCGTGGCTAGCTGGGAGTGGAAATGGTGTCGGTGTTTTATCCGCTGTCGGTGATGCGGGGTCAGATAGCGTCGATGACACCGAACGGCGTTTTGTACGTGCTGGTGTGCGCACAGGATGGGTGGGAGGTGCTTTGGAGCTTGAAGAGTTTTGACGAGGGGGCAGGGGAGAGGGACCACGAATGTCTTCTTCCTGAACTGTTTTAGGCTTCGCGTTAACACCAGGACGAGTCATTTTGGAGAATAATGATTCAATGTCGGAGGTTTTCCTGATTGTGGTTTCGCTTGGGTTACGATGGAGGCCAGGGGCCATGTCAAAGGGATCGTTTGGGTTCTCGTCAGGTGTCGTGGGTGCTGATGTATCGAACTCGGATGAGGAAATAAAGGGCGAGTCGCCCGTAGTCATGGTTGAGCTCTCGGAAGAGCGTTGAGAATCTGCCATGCCGGCGTCGGAAGTAGATTGTGCCGCTGTTAGTTGCGACGGTTCGTCGGTTTCGTACGTAAGGTTAGGAGCAGTGAACCATGGATGGGCCAAAGTTTGGGGTATCGTAAAGCGGTTCGAAACATCCTTTTGAAGAATGTTCTTGATCAGATCTCGCGACTCTAGACAACACTGTGAGCAGGTCTAGTATTTATCGTCAAAAATAGTACCTGTCGACAGCCAATCGGGGTCTTCAAAGTCGCCTTGAATAATCTTCTGCCGCATCACATCTTCGTCGTCGTCATCAAATGGGAGTGTCCCCGTGAGAAGGCAGTACAGGATGATACCCAGAGACCAGACATCGACCTCTGTCCGAGTCGTGAGATATTATTTGAGGTGAGATACTGCTGTACGTACCTGGTCCCTGATACTTCTTTCCCTCCAGCATCTCTGGAGACGCGTATCCCGTCGTACCACAGTATGTCTCCATGAAGCTGCCTCGCTCGAACTCCCGGGTGAATCCAAAGTCGCCTAGCTTGACGCGACACCGCTCGTCGAGGAGGACATTCTCCAATTTGAGATCGCGGTGGACGATGCCGTTATCGTGCAAGTACGCAACTGCGAGACAGAGCTGACCGAAGATTATCTTCGTTTCGTCTTCCGCCAGTCGCCCTTTCTCTGCAAGATAGTCGAACAGCTCGCCTCCACAACACAGTTCGGTAATTATCCAGATTGACGACTCCGTCGCGATGACTTCGTACATCTGCGTGACGTGTGGGTGATGCAGTTGGCGATGGTGGTGTATTTCACGGGTCAGTGAAGCCGACATAGCCTTTGGAATCTGCTTGATGGCAACGCGGGTCGACGTTAAACGATGTGTCCCCATCCGCACTTTTCCATAGGCTCCTATGGATTGGATGAGACGCCTGACCTGCATGCAGTCGCGCAGTCCAACTCACCCTCCCCAATAACTCTCCCCAAAGTGTAGTTTCCTATCACCCTGATTTTGTTGGACGAGAGCTCCCTCCCCAGTTCATTATAGGCGTTAGCAAGCTGAGCTTTGTGGTTCTGGGTCACGGAACCTGTGTGTTTATGACCGTTCACAGTAGGCATAGCAGCATTCACTGAATTTAAGATACGAAAGGAAGGGATGAGGCGCTCAGGCCAAGAAAACTAGGCACAAAATATGGAGGGTGATGATGAGAGAAGGGTGAACTGTAGGCGTGAGAATCGATGATTCATGATCGTCAAACCACATTTGACCTTGGATACCTGAATTTGAATCAACTCTGATCTCACCATTCCAGCCTGTCGAAGGAACTTACAAAATCGCCTATAGATGGACAGTGAAACGCATTCAATGCAGACAATGTACTCCCGGATTTATGCCAGCCCCCATGGCGTCAAAGAAGAACTTCATAGCGATTTCTAAATTTTGTCACGTGCAGAGTGTGCCTGGACCAAACATCAGAGATTAGATTAGATGACCCTCACAACAACATATCCCTCTATTTCCTTTGACCCTAACAAAAGGATTCATGTAGTGTTGCCACCAAAGTGAACTAAAATCAAGGCGAGTTTGCTTCAGTTCAAAAATGATGGACCTTGTGCAGAGAGCCTATGATTTCATTTCCCCCAGCATTAAAACACCCTGTATAGAGAGGGTCAAGGATGTTATGGCGGCTCATAGCTGTATATTTTGATTCGCAAGTCGAACAAAGCGGAGGAGTTCTCAGAAGACTCAGATTTGCTGAGTTAAAGGAAGGAGGGCATGTTCCAGTGCCCCCGCAGAAGCGCCATCCTTGGATAGAAATTTGGCATCCCCAAGCTCCTTCAAGACTTTGTCAATATGCTCGCCGGCTCCCGAGAGGTGGGCAACTTTAGCACATGCAGCATGAATACTAAGGTATTCTGGTGATGGAAGTGGAAGGTTCTTGGGATCTGGAGTCGTAAATGTCAAAGTAGTCTTATAATGTCGGGCGATGTATCTTGGACTCGGCGCTGTGAGCTTGTAGGTATTGGGCGTGCCCTGGAACTTTTAGTCTGAGCGCAGTACACATCGTAAAACAGATCTACTCACTGTAGGCTCAAACCAGAGTTTCAACTCATCAAATAAACAGTGCACACCAATATCCAATGTCAGAGCGTTTTCCAGACGATGGACATTGTTGCTGTTGAGGTCGGAAGCAATCCGTTTGTAGCCAAACCGATCCATGACAGCCCACATGGAAGCAGCGTCCTGATGCTGCACGCCACAATAACCATACAGATAACAACTAAAATAGGAGAAGCGCACCTTACTACTGCCCTCGTTGGTGGATTCAGCAAAGATATGTGCACAATTCGTTGCGATCAAGGTCCAACCCTCTTCATCAGACATTTTCTCTAGCTCTTTATTATTTTCCACCATAGATTTTTCATAAAATCCCGTGACAACACAATGAAAGCCATCCCGAATCAAGGCCTTAGAAAAGGCAGGGGAGATGGCGGTTTACAAAAGAAACATTAACGACGATGGCACTCACATTCTTCCTGGCATCTCGATGAGACTGAGGAACCTCCACCAACATATCCTTCATCATTGCCTTGCAGGTGTCGAAGGAGGGCCGTGAAACGTGGAATGACGGGATGGGTGTACGGCATTTGTTCTTTTTGACTGTCGAATGTCCTTCAGAATGGGGGTAAACAGGTACTACACAAGAAAAGCTTACATGCACATATGTAATGTTCGTAGTACATCTTTCCATTAAGTGCCAAGGCATCTTCATCCGCACCGGAGAGGACATCTCGAGCGACTGCTACCCGGGCTTCATTTGAAGGACCTGCCAGCATAAGGTATCCCAGGAGCCTGGCGTAGATCAATCTCTTGGGATCGGGATGCGTTTTGGCAGATTGTTCGAATTGTAAGCTGATGGCGTATGCATCCCTGATTGTAGGTGAGTTAGTGAGTTGGTTCGGGAGTTCAGCTGGAAGTGCGGTCATGGCTGTGGTCGAAGTGCATTATCTGTTCTTGTTTCCCAACGTTCAACATCGCCTTTCACATTCGGCGGGTCTCCCCTCCCTCACCCCTCACCTCGATGATCATTTTGCTAGCTCATTTGTGTAAGTATTCTTCGAAGAGGTTATCCTGGCACGAAGTATAGGAATGAGCTGAGCTTTCGTTATCATTCATCTTGGCCTTCTGAGTGTTGATGGTCCTTTAACTTCAACCGAGAGGCCCACAGGCCCAGCACCGACTGGCAAGTAATTTGCGTCTTTCTACTCCTTCGTTATTAAACTGTCTGTTCTCCCCCCCTTCAGACAAGACGTCTCTATAACGATCAACCAAACTGAGGCCTTGCACTTGCATTATCTGCGAACCAGAATACCCATATTCGTCCTGCCGCAATGGGCCTCAGAATGGCTAATGCCAACATTATTTCGTTCTGATGAAGTCCGGTCCTGTGTACGCCATTGAAATTGGCGGCGTATGTTTTCGCTGAGAGAGCGGACAACAATGCCGAGCGGCGGTCAAGAGGTGAAGGGATCGACGGTACAGCCTGCGGTATGCTCCTCTCCCCCATCACCCCGACACACCCAGCACACCCAAAAGACCCTCCAACCACATCCACATCTCGCGACAATTCCACCGCATTTCCGGATGAGGAGTTGCCATCGCATGTCTCCTCGCAACCATAGCCCTTTTCGCTGTCGCACCACCCCCACCCAATGCCTAGGTTGGACGGAGGAATCAAGTCCACTGATCCCGTTGCAAAAGCATATCCCGGTATTCACTATGATCTTAAAGATCATACATATCGCTCGTCGCAACTGGATAGCTTACAACAACGGCGCCTATCAAATGGGGCGAAATTGTAAATAGTATTTACAACGATATTCGGAGAATTGGGTGCGCACTCAAGGCACAAGCAGTCTCCGATCCCTAGTGTGGCTTCGTGGCGGGTTCGGGGAGGGTTAACTCGTCCTGGTGAGGCTGAAGAGGGAATCATCGGATGATCTGGCTGTACATACTATCATCAACAGGACATCCTTCCTCAAATCTATCTACCAGTCTTTTCAACCCTAGCATATGTTGGATGAAGATCCGTCCACCTGGCGCAGCCAGTGTCAAACGCCCACATGGCAGTTGGGGTGGGCTGCAGGCAATCCCATATCATTCTCCAAACTGGTGCCTCTCCCGCGTTCGCGTCTGGTTGATACTCGAGATAAAGAGCGCGGATTCGATCAGCATGTTTGAAGGCTAACGAGACTAGCATAGTACGGATAGGATGATGGAGCGGCTGAATATCCAACAAGCTGACGATCTTCCTGAGCTCTTGAATGCAGCAGTCCTGGCGCACGCTCTGTTGGGCGGGGTGAATGAAATCCTAAACGAAGTTAATTTCGCTCAACGGTGGTGAAGCGAACATACCTCGTATATCCGCCCTTTCGCCACGTAATTCTTGACATTTTCAACTGCTTCAGCAATAAGATCGATCCTTTTGAGGCCATCATCGAAGAAAGATCATGGCCTCCCTACGGAGACGTTCGACATCTCTACGATTTCCGTAAACCGTACGACTGGAAAGCAGGGCTTCGATGCGGACATGACCCCAGGCCCAATCTGGTCCTTGCCAGATACACATCAGGGAAATGTCGCGCCCACACGCCTCCGCAAGGTCTTAAAAGAGTCAGAGACTGGCAAAAACAAGTTAGTGAAAGAGAGCTCACTTTCACGAAGATCTATGGGTTCACCGGAACACTCATGATCTTTCAGGACGATAAGAATCAACATCGGATTCTTCGCGGGCGCGGTTACGGGACACCGAACTGAACACGCCGGCCCAAAGTATATCCTTTTGATACTCCTCGTTCTGCCAGACAAAAGCCATACGTTTTCGCATTTGGTCAAAGGTGGGAACAGACATGGTGGAAGGTCGACAGTGAGCGTTAGAACAGGAGAGAGAATAAGTTGGAATTGGATGAATGCTAGGTCGCCTGAGGTTGAAGTGCAGACGCATGCAGCAGGTCAAGGAATCCTCAACCGCAATGAATGCCTATACAGAACGAGATATGATACCGCCGAAGGTGATACAAAACCCGAGAATTACGCGCCAGATTGACTCAACGTCAGTCACGCGCAAGAACTGGAGATTTGAGGTGAGTTTGTCCGCAACCACTGGCAGTGAGGTACGTTGATTGCTACGGCGCTCAAAACTGTTCAACCATCAATCGGCTGTGCTGAAATATAGTGTATTCAACTCGGAGTGCGAACACACATCGGGTTGACGTCAACCAGGATCAGGTATGAAGAACTTCTTCAATATGAATCTGAGTGACCTCAGACGCTGAGTGGCATACAAGGCTCAGGCTTGAACGCGATAGATCCCCAGGTAACCCTGACGATGATAAATGAGGATAGTTTTCCTGGAGTCGGGTACAGAAGGGGATGGGTGGTGTGGCACTGCGTAACTTGTTTGGGCGTGACAAAGGTTACGTCAAGTCCTGCATGTCACGCCGTGGGGAAAACATGGTATCGCAGTTGAGCGGCATCAACGGCTCCTTGTTGCCAACGCCCACACCGTTCCCCTGCATCCAACATCGTTTGACACGGTCAGCTCAGTGCTTTCTTCCCTAAGCTACGCGCAAGAACTGACCTCTCGTCTCTCCTCCAGACCCCCACGTTCCCATCATGTACGCTCAGGGTCCATGACTGCGGCCAGCTCACTCACATCTGCTGAATAGGGCCGAACCTTATGACCCATATGTGCCCCGCAATGGCTCCTCCTCGAACCCTTCAGGCCCTAGTCAAGGAAATCCAAAAACTGCGGCCATTCAAGCACAGATTGATGACACTGTTGGAATAATGAGGGAGAACATCACAAAGGTGGCGGAACGGGGCGAGAGGCTGGACTCACTACAAGACAAGACAGGTACGTCCGTCGCTCAATACCCTTTGCCTACGTGTCCTTTTGGCATGAGGGTTTTTACGGAAGGAATTTTTTTTGAACAATTTGCACTGCAGATAACCTTGCGGTATCTGCCCAGGGTTTCCGTCGTGGTGCAAATAGAGTGCGCAAGGTATGTTGTCTACTACTCTAGAAGTGCTATCCAGATAGCTGAGTTCTTCGCTTCGCACAGAATATGTGGTACGTTTCTCTAAGAATCCTCGTGTCCACAACGATGTAATGTTATTTTTCGTCATGTAGGTGGAAGGACATGAAGGTGCGTCAAACTCAAAAAAAACTCCCACCCTCCCCGTTCATCTCGTTCGTCGTTCTAGATGCGCATTATCATTGGTGTCGCAATCGCCGTCATCATAGTCATCATCGTGGTCTCAATTGTCAAAGCGACAGGAAAATAGTGTTCTTCGCTGCCTCTCACCCGCCTACCCTCTCCCAGCCGCTCAGCTGCGGCGACATGGTGTATCTATCTCCATGCTAGCCATAATTCCGTTTCAGGACTTGCTCGGTGTGTTACATTAGGTTCCTGTTGTTCACCGTTGTAAGGTGTGGCACAACCCGTCGGATTTTCCTGGACTTTCTTATTACTTTTTTTCGCCCTTGTATGTTTTGTGTCTTATTTTAAACGGAGCTCTGCTCTTTCTGGAAAGTAGTGTCCATGAGCTGGGTTGAGGGTTGATTGTATATGTTTTCCAGATAAGATAAGATGTTTCGTCAAATATCTTGACTTCTCCAAGCTCCGGAGACCGTCCTGATCCTGATCAAACCCTTCGTGAAAGAAATTTTCGCCGCCGGGACCGGTGGAGAGAGACTGGTAATGAACATGGTCATTCTTAGGGCTTTTTCACTCGACGTTATCCTAATAATTAATTAGGATTCCGTTGATCAGCACCGACCTACATCAATTGAAGACCTGCCAGGAGAGTTGCTCACAACGATCTTTCACCTCGTACATCACGAATCTGTGGCAGAGTTCTACGAGCCTGCGAACGATGACCCACACGACAAGAAATGGTTCCTTCGTCCAAATTTTATCCTGCCCAAATTCCCAGATGCAGTAGCTGAGGTTTCTCCTCGTTGGCAAACCATCGTATCATCTATCCCTGAATTTTGGACGGTGCTGGTATTCGCGATCGATAGTTCGAAACCTGTCCCGATTAGACATATCCAAACGTGCATCGACCGAAGCTCTGATCTGCCACTTGATATACTTGTAACACGGCTCCCCGGCTGCCCAACATTGACCTCAGAAGAGGAGAAAGCCCTTCTCTCACCTCTGGTCGCCGTCTTTTCCCCGTCCCTCCACCGTTGTCGCAGCTTCTCGTTCTACGCGACCCACAGCTCAGCGCTGCCCCAGTTGGGACGCGACATCTCTGGCACCTTCCCTAGTTTGACGAAGTTGAGATTGGAGTGCGAGATAGACGATGGCGGAGCCAATTTTGCCCACGAGTGGACATCGGCCTCGTATCCCAACCTCCACGCGCTTACTCTTGATGGCCACAATTTCATCCACATGACAAATATGGATGATTTGTGGCCTCTTCAGTTCCCGCAGCTCAAATCCTTGTCTATCATGCGCCTTGCTTCCCTCCCACACGAGGATGCAACGATGGACCGCAGACGTATATCGCTTTATGACTTTTTGGACTTGTTCGCTACCCAATCCCTAAACCTAGACTACCTCCGTCTCTGCGACTTCGAGCTAACCAATCCCATCTCGGAAGACTTCATTGCCGACCTCAATTTGAGCCAAGCGCTCGTCGTAGAAGACCTCACGCCGACCTTTACTTACGAGTTCTTCTCTGCCGTATCACTCCACACACCCGAGCTGCACGTCTCGCGGTGTTCACTGAACGCAATGGGCAGCCTCCCAAGGACCATCACACTGCGCTTGGAGGAAATCCCAAAGCTCGATAACCTTGCAAACCACCTAAAGCACTGGTACGGGGAGGCCCTCGCATGTGTGCGGTGCGATGGCTTCGATGACAAATTCCTCGACATGTTGGGCGCCGTTAGCACCTATTCAGGCGCGACGCATCTGGCCAAGCTCACCATCATAGATTGTACGAATTTTACGGTGAAGGCGTTGAGGAAGATGGTGGAGTCGAGAAGCAAGAAGGTCGAGGCAGGAGCTGAGTGGCCTGGACGACCAGCGATTGAGGAGCTTGTTGTAATTGGGAAGGGTCTGGCATTGGAGATGGCTGATAAGGAGTGGCTGAGTGGCAGGCTGAAACATTTGGATTGGAACACCTTGGCAGATGATGAATCATGACGCTAGTGGTAGCTTGCGTCGGCCAGTGCCAGTCAGCCTTGAACCACACTCTCTAATGGGTTCCGTGTCTCGTAGAGGGCAAGCTATCCGTCTCGTGAATGAAAGGTTATCGTGTTCAAAGGTACAACGCGCAGTAAGTACTATTTAGGTTTGCATCCTCGTGGTATCCAGCAGTGTCTACGTTCCGGGATCTGGGACAAGAACGGAATCGAATGGAGAACCTGACTGCCATGGCTGCAAAACCCTTGTGGTTGTGTACGTGCACACACCAGTGCGGTCACACTCGTCTTCATCGTCAGGGAACGTATCGAAGCAGTTGTTAAGACATCCACTCGCGACTGTAGCAAAAGGTCAGCATTCTAATTTCAACAACACAGGCTAGGCATTTACCTCGGCACTCTTCAAATGTCTAGAAAAGATACATGTGAGATCTGGCTTCAAATCATATGGAAAGACAGCTCCAACAAACCTCTGGAATACACTGCAAATCTTGGGTACAGCAGTACTTTCCGTTTGGGGACCTGCGGGTGGACATTAGTGAGTTTTGTCTACGGTCACTCTACTTGACGCACACTATGGTTGCTGTGGTGCTGTCACATACACCGCATGGGTTCCCACTATATGCACTATAGTTTCCAGGTGGGAAAGTATAGTTGACGAGAGGAGCCTGCGGTCTGTCGACCCACCCCGCCGGGATGCCTTGGTCGCAATTTTTGGTGCAGCCGTTTGCGGACTCTACAACCGTGATCAAAAGATGTACTTCGTCGAAATGCTAAACTAACGACTCACGGCAATACCATGAGGACAATCCGTTTTCGCAGAGCCCCTGATTCCGAGACGTGATCAGCATCAGGTTGCGATTTCGAGTGCGTAATTGCCCACCAAGACCGTACAGCACTGTGATGCTGTACAGTTTCCACATTGATCTGGCGTGGGCGAAGGAGTTGGATAATTCGTGGGTGTCAATGTAAACGTAGGCGTGGCCGATCCTGTGGGTTTGACGACGCCAGGGTCACCTATGCAATTAGCCTATAGGGTAATATGAGCGCCCATCAACAACAATGAATCTTCAGTTAGCAGTGTACCTGGCATCCCTTTGGAATCATTGTCATGAGTAACTGCAAACGGAGGGCTAGGAGGTTTGCGACTCACGTTTTCGCGAAGGCACAGATCCGATGAGAAGAGGTCGGCAGACACGCTGAACTTCGAGCAGCAGTACTGCTTCTTGTCGTACACACCACACAATGGCAAGGCAGTAGGATTTGCGCCGGAAGGCTCCTCCGGAAGGGTCGCGTTCCCATGTGCGGAGCATACCAAGTAGTTCAGCGGAAGACTTCAATATTTTGGTCAATGGACGGTCTAGACATGGATCTCGGCAGATAACGCACGGGTTGCAATTAAGCCCAGGATTGACGGATTGCCATTCTTCGAGTGACATGCTGACATTCTGGGCCAACGAGACTGGAAGGCGAACAAACAATCAGCGCTTGAGTAGGTCGCAGAACCTTGTTCGACATACAGCATGAATCACCCAGGTTAGTCTGGATAAGCTTGGGACAGATGCTCGTTGCCGGGCTGAATGAGCAGATCTGAGTGTCAGGAATCATGGCATTACAGGATAAGCCCGGGTTGAGGGCAAGAAGCTGCGCATTTGTCAGAGAATTCTTGCTCGCAGCGACTGGATAAATTGGTCAGGAGATTGCAGAGGGGAACCGACGTGATGTTCTTACCAGTACAAGTGTCGCCCGAGACCAACTAGAGGAAAGAGGAGTAAGAAATATCACTTGAGTCATGAGAAATTTGGTCATTACGGTGTATCTGCGGGAACAAGCCGTGCTTGGCGTTCCTGTCGTCCTCTGTGCAGTACAAAGCATCTCCTACAGATCCCAATGAGTGTACATCTTCACAAAAAGGGGGTTACAAACTCCAATATATATATTGGTGCACTGTGCGTTGACATTAGGGTTGAGTCTCAGTAGCTCCGCTAGGGCTATACCGAGTGTGGCCGCGATACCGAGACAGCTACCCTCAGTGCCCTTTACGGCATAGACAGCCCCACAAGTATTAAGAGCGCTGTCGACGCAGATAGCAGCGCCGCCGATCAGGTTTGAACAGTCTGCGTTGATTGTAGGGTTAAGCTGTAAAGAAAAACATATGTATTGGTATCAGTGGCGAAGGACATGGGGACGACGCACCTGACCCAACCAGTAGCGCGATATCCCTGCGCGCTGAGAGATGGTATCGCAGGTGTCACCATTCATGACAGTTGTCTTGAGTGTGCAGTCAGTCGGTGTGGCTGTGAACGATCTGAATGGTAACAGTGTTAACATGGAGGGTCGGCGGCTTACGGGTAGGAGGGGCATTGGCGATGCAAAGGGTTTGTCCAGGATAGATGTTACATGCATTTGCAAGATTCGGGTTGTCCGCATACAGCTGATCGAGTGTGATGCCGTGTGAATCTGCAATAGCAAAGCATCCATCGCCGGAGACGACCGTATATACCGGCTATAAAAACATCCCTAAACCAAAATTGCATGATGAATCTGTTTTCGCGTACCTGGCAGTTGTACGAAGTCGAGGCGAGGCAAAGAGATTGACCAATTTGGAGGGTGGCACAATTCATCCTGAAAAAGGACGCCAATAGATTAGATGGTGCGACGTGCCGGTATAGACTCAGACAGGCGCGTACGTTGGATTCAGGAATGTTAGTTGATAATTGGATATCTTGTTCGTACTTGCAATCAGATCGCAGCTGTAGGAATATCGTATCAGACGATGAAAGACGCGAGCATGATAGGTAACGAACTTATCGCCAGACTTCACGGTATAAGTGGTGGAACACGCCGTCGCTAAATCTCCTCATTAACATCCAAATGTGATCAACGTATACAGAACCACTGTACGTGATGGGGTTGTGGAGGTAGTAGTGGCTAAAGGGATTCTCGTTAGTCTCGCATCAAAGTGAGGTTATGTAAATCCCACTTGTTGGCGTCGCACCAGCAACGCAGAGCATTTGACCAGGCTGAATTGAACAATTTGCTCCAAGATTAGGGTTGTTAGCAATAAGCTGGTCAGTTGTGATCTTGTTTGAGGTAGCAATCGCGGAGCAGCTAAGTAATCAAGGTCAGGACTAGGTCAAACAACTGGGGACAGCATGATGTGATACGAACCTGTCACCACTCTTGACTTGGTAGACGGGCTGAAAGTGTTGTCATTTTTTAAAAAGTTGCAGGGAAAGGGAAAAATTACCTGGCAATTGTACGTCGAATCTTTGACGCATAATGATTGACCAATCGACAGTGCTGCGCAGTTAAGACTAGGGTTCAGCTTTGTGAGCTGGTACGAGGAGATGGAGGTCTTCTGAGGAATGAGGGTGCAGGTGTCTCCACTAACGACCTATCAGAATGGTAAGCACTGGTTCGAGGGCGTGTTTATTCCACAACTTGCAGAGTAGGTCTGTGTGCAGGCTGCCCAGGTACCTGTAACATTGCGAGCTCGAGGTCATTACCACAGCTGACAATACCAAAGCACTTACCTGTAGCCAACACGATAGGAACCAAGTACCTACAAAGAAGACCAAGACGCATATTTTGACAGCGCGCCCTCAGCGATTAGGGTACAGTTTATCAAATGGAGGGACGACAAGGCACGTACAGAGGATTCGACAAACTGAGATGTCAGTGGTATAAGTTAGACACAAGACCCGTGAGAAGTGCTTCGCCAACCATGATGCCCAAAGAATGCTTGGTGATCGGACGACCACCATTTTAGCGAGGTCCACGATGCTACGAAGCTCTTTGTCGGAATCCGACTCGACCTGGATCATTACGGCCGTAACGATATCCAGGACCCCGGAAGCTTTACAATCGCATACTGAACGCAAATACACTGCTGTCCACCATCTGCGAGGTATCGCCGAGCCAAGGTCCCATGATAATTAGAATGATGAAGAAACGAGCTCGGGTTGGACGGACATACTGGGCGAACATCAGTATGTGGTCCTGACTTGCGATTACGTAGACGGTGTGAGTCCCTAGCGTCGACTTTCCTCTATTCTCTACCGCCGCGAGGTTCAAAGACATCTAGGCGTCTGATATCTCCTAACAATACAAGGACACAACTGACAGTTTCTGCCACCAAGGTAAATCACAAGGCATTTTGGCACTTAAGTGAAGTACATAAATCATCGAAAAACGTCCCTGCCTTCGCGGTCCGTGTTTCCGTGCCGCGCTGAACGGGCTTGAGTTTCAAGCCCACATGTGCGCATGGCTTCAGTATGCCTTGTTTGACCCCAGGTAGTTGATTATGTTCTCACCATGTTACGGCACCGAATCCAAAGGTCTCCGGCTCCTCCGATGGCTCCAACATTCCAACCAAGAGTTTCCAATGGAGGGGTGTTTTTCCCGTTGCACGAGGGCTCGTTAAAGGCGTTTGGCACCTCGCGAACGCCCGAGCAGCGGCAGTATCGGCTCCGTCAGTTGACTCAAGTATCGATTCGGGCAACAAAGAATTTCCGTGATGGACGAACGATCAATCGATCATGATCGGGTGCATGACCTATCAGGCACGGATTCTTAGACGCTCATAGAGATTGCGATCAAGCGGGCACCGAGACCTGAGGTATGAAAAGACAGTGGAATGGAAGAACGCTCTCCATGAAGTTCAGGATGGTGGACGCAGATCCCGAGTCACAACAGCAAATATCCGAGTCGTAAAACACCAATTGAGGTTGAAGCAATGGAGTAAGAACCAAGACAAATTCCAATGAGCACCACTAGGAGATACGTCTCCTGTCGCAAATACTAGCGAACCTTCCGTAAGGGAACTTATGGACGGCGAGCATGCGGCTCTCAACAATGGTACTACTATCGCCTTCAAAGCTTGTTCATCAAATAGGATAATGAGCGCTGATACCACCTGATACTAGAGTCAACGAGTACGGAATGCTTGGGTCTTCTTTCAACCGATACACTGCTGCGCCGCCAAGGAATTTGTCTTGAACGATGAGCAGCCCAATGCGTCTACCGTTCCCCAAGTTCCGTCCGCATTGCAATGGCGGAGTTGTGTATTTCCCGGCTTGTTAGAATTTGATGGGCAGTCAATGACTGCGTCTGTATCAAGTGCAGTTGTCGGCCAGACGCCATCCTAGTGGGGAAAAAAAAGCATAGTCAGTCTAAGCGACCCTACCGATGATAACACCTGCCTTGGAACAAGCTCGGTAGTAACTAAGCAGCTTCTGCGTCAGACTCGCATCCGTTGTATCGAGGTCGACTGCCCAAAGCTGATACAACAGGATCAGAAGAGTTTCACCACCGGAAAACATGCATAAGGTACCATTGCTCCTCCAAGTCCACGATCATTGATAATACCGATTTTTGCAGAGAAAGAGCTACAGGAATTATTCGAAGTCAGCAACACACCCATCAACCAACTGAATTGACTTACAACTAAAGAGAAGGAAACGGATGAAGTAATCGTCAATACCCGAGGCATGAAAGAAGGGAAATACGAAGTCACGTCATCGTCATAACCGACCCATTGGTCGTCGAAGGTCTATGATACGGAAGTCAAAATGTGGCAACGATTGTGGTTCAGAGTTGACCTGCCATGTAGTCTGTGACGTTCGTGTCAGTGTCTTCCATCGATACAGGGAAAAGATCACGCACATCCATCCTCAGGCTCGAATGTGACTCCTCTACCTTTCTGTGCATCTGCGATTTCCTTGATCTCGAAGTAAGACAGATATCCGTGCTTTACGGATTTCGGGTTAGCCTTTGTGTTGAAGGGTCTCGAAACCTGCTCATACCTCGGCCGTACAGCGACCTGCGGTTCCAGCAGTACCAGGTGCTCCGGGTGAATTGTTCGATGGATCAGACAGCGTCCACACGCGGCCGTAAAGTGGAAGACCTATGTCACGTCAAATAACGCAGTCTAAAATGAACACAGTTGAACTCACCAGCCATAAGCTTCGTTGGCGGAACACCGGCACCGATATATTGGTCGATAGCTGAGGTGAACGACCTTTGCGATGTTATAGTGAAGTCCTCTTGAAGAAGACACGTTGGCCTACCATCCTGGGATACTCCTGTCCGCTATTGGGGCATGATTTTCGACCGTATTTTCCCAATTACCTATGTTTCTTGAGCTATCGACGAAGTTGTGAGCTAAATCCACGCACCGTAGAAACTGTCGTCCGGGACGAAGTGAGAAAGAGAGCGGCAACGTCGGAAACGCAAGATACTTACTCATAAGTCATTATACTAAAAGTATTGAATCAGTGGGTGCTCAGGAACGGTGTATACAGAAGCACGGACTTGAGCCAATCAACGTTGTCTGAGATCGTCTTCGCGTCGATGTTCTTAAAGTCATCAGGACCAGCGGGGGCAGCCATGGTGATCAGGAGTGGTGCCTTTCCAGACGAAGAAGCGTCTGCTTGCACAGCAGCACGCATCTCGCTAATGAGTGCATTGAAATTTGCCCTGTCCGCGGGCTTTCCGCCGCGGGTCGGATCACCGATGAACTCCCAATCCTAATCATGGAAAAACCACATTGTGAGACGGGACAAGTGCAAGAGATGAATCAAGGCATACAATGTCAATGCCGTCAAATTCCAGGCGTCGCGCCCATGTGATGGCAGATTTGATGAACGTTGATCGTGAAGCTGAAGTCTCGGCCATTTTCTGACGGAAATCATTCATGTAGGACAAAATCAATGTGGAAACACGAACGCACTGAGAAGAACGGAGTATAATCGACACCTCCGGTGTACTTGCTTGCTGGAAAAGTGACGTGAATATTACGCAAACAAACCAGAAAGCGATTGACTTACGACCATCATTCATGCTCCACCCACCGACTGAGAAGGAGGTTGTACAGCCTGGGTTAATACGGTGAATCCATTTGTTCATCCGGAGTGACAACTCTTCGTCATTGTGTCTGGGACCTCACTGTGAGATAGCCGTGCAACAAGTTTGAATGCGGTACTCACTCATGTGGTACGACGGAGTTGTCTTGCACAAAAAGGGTTATTAAAATTTGGAGAAGGATTCAAACACTCTACACACTCTCGGCCATGAAAACGAAAGCTTGATATCATTTTAGGACATTGAGGGTTCGACCAGGAAAAAGAGGCGTACCGTAGTTTATATGGGTATATAGATGTGGATTGATGTTTTCGGGGAGGAAGGAATAGTTTCCCTGTGTGCAGCCGGGGGTCGAAGGGTCGAAGCCACGATATTGAGCCTTCATGCATGGTAGTGAGAATGGAGCCGCTGCCTCGAAACACGCAAAATTTACCCAGTTCGAGAAATAACCAACCAATTTTCTGCAAATAGAGTTTAGAACAGCGGTATCGGGAGCCTGAACACGCGTACTTGGAATTGAAAGTACCATCCGGTGGGCGGAAGAGTTTTGACTCATCAATATCGGGAATGTCACCAGGCTGCTTCGGGGCTACAAATTCGTTGATACGGGTTAGGAATGTATCACACGTCCTGCAGAGCACCTACGGGGGCCATCATTTATCTAACGACGCCACCGGTATTAGCTTCGAAGGATAGTGAATAAATAGATTATAATAGACGGACGCAACGGCTTTGGCAGCGAAGACTAGTCAAACAAAATTCCTTGGTAGTTCCACAGTATCCAAATTGGCTACAGCACTATAGCGTTCGATTATATGTCAGAATTGGCAAGAGAGGGAGTGAACTGTATGGATACCTGGTTGTCTGGGCACAATGCACCCTTGGCTTGAGAGCCGCAGATTGCAGGAATTTGCGCCAAGGCGACGCGTCCGAAAAGCAACACACACAGGAAGCTGAAGAGACTCTGCATGATGCTCAGTTGGGGGAAAGTGAGGTCCAGAAAGTATTTGAGCTTACTTCGACTTGGAGGTAGCAGAAGCATGCCAAGAAGATCATCACCTTACATCATATGGAACTACTACTAAGCGCTGATGTCGGAAGCAGATTCTGTACGTCAGTGATTTTTCCATTTGGCCATGAGCGAGTTTTCGGGGTCCTGCTATCGTCGCTTCCACATGGACGTTTTGGCGCTCGCCAACTCAAGCCCGACAACCTCTCATGGAAGACGGAAAGTTTCATTTATACATGGATACCCCACGATGTGTCAGGGTAATCCTAGCTACAAGCCTCTGTAGGCATGCGTCTCCTCTCTGCTTTTAGCATACTGGGGCTCCTTCATGTCGCTCGTGGTGGCGAGCTTGATCAGTTTGCCACCCAACGCGCTCATCGCGCACGCGCGAACTTATCTGCTCAAAGCGATCATGGAAACCCTCTCGACGGGTCGGCGTCGGCGTCGGCTCAGGGATTTCCAGCTAGCTCTGCTGAAGTTCCCGCCGATCCCGTCAAGATTGAGATGATCATGGACAACTCAAAGCGTCATCTACTTGTTGGGCGGCTTCACGAGGCAACTGACAAGAACCGAGACGGCGAACTTAGCTACAACGAATTTTTAAAGTCTCTACTTTTCCATTGGAACTCCACGGAAAAGCTTGAGGCTGCGTTATCTGCTTTCCAACTGCCTTCGGCTACAGAGATATTCAATTCCATGGACGAAGATGGTAGTGATCTCTCCAGGTTCACCCTCTAATGTTAACCATATCTTGTATCAGGCGACGGTTATATCTCGAAAGATGAACATTCCCAATTTGCTCAACGTTCCACGACTCCTGAGAGCAGTCCGCCACACTGCTCTGCCTTGCGAACAAAAGCGGAATGTACGTACATATCGGAACCACTATTGAAATGCTGCCAATTACCTTCTGTCTCTAGCATGCCCTACGAAAGAGGTTTTGAAGTGTGGCTGTGCGTATCATTCGTTTCTTCTGTTCGCGCCACCATGACTTATCCCTTCAACAGCATACTTTGCAGCCGCCGAAGGCATGTGCCTGGCTGGACATCGAAACCTCGTCGAGACTTGCATCTTAAGCAGCCCTTGTTCCTCGATTTGCGACTGTATCGCGAACGTTGGTGCAGCTGTGAAAGGAAACGCAGTGATGTATATCCAACACTCCGACTCGTCGGTCAATTTATATCACCCTGATCACCAAAAACGCCTTTTTTTCCTGGCATGGATCTTCTATGGTCTTGTGGCAATCGCTATTCTCGAGTGGAGTGAGCGCTGGCCGCGCATGTTTAGCACTTTCTGACCTCGAATTACTAGCTGCCCTCGGACTTGCCTCATTAATTTCGCATTTCGCAGGATCAGACATCAACGATTCTCGATGGTAAGCCTCATCCATTCACTGGTTGCAGCGGCTTACAGGTCCTAGGATGGATGTCAAAATCTGGGAGGATGGTGATCCGCCCGATTGCGCCATGTAAGCCTTATCAGGCTCATTTGATCTTTCTTTCGATAACCGCCTTCTATACAGGTATCTTTATTGTGAGTCAACCTGGTTTGGACCTTCGGCTGTAGTTCAAGTGGTCATGTAGGGGGCAGTTGTGGTGCCATATTGAGTGGGAAATCCCACGAGTGTCCAGGTGATGGCGTTCGGGTCTACGGAAACTCTTGCAAGGTTCATGGAGTCGATATCAATTGCGTGCCCCATCTCACGTTCATCGCAGGATCATTTCCGATATGGAAGTCGAGGTATGACAGATCTCTCTGCTCCTGATACGAAACCGAACTTGAGTTAGGCTGCGGTTTTTTGGGACTTGGTTGTCAGAGTGTTTGCTATAACGTAAGCGTCTCAAAATTACTTACCTTACCTTGGCTATGGTGACCTTTCTGGACAGATTAATTACGCAGTACGAAGCCCCTAGCTTCCGCTTGTTCGAGGATTTGCACTAATTTCCCTGAAATCTATATCAGAGGTGTCCATGCAGTATATTCAAGTAAGTGAAAAGGTAATCCATCTGTACGCTTTGATTCCTTACATCTAGTCTATAGATGGCAACAAATGAACGACATTGAAGTCGAAACCTCCAAGCAAGACCTCTTAGCACAGCAGGTAACGCAACCGAGGTGAGCGGTTGTTATGCCCCATGGCGTAGTTTGCTGACGAGATCGCCCACCAAGTCAATGCCGGAGTGCGTGTGAAGATCGTACCGAATGTGTTGCATTTGTTATCCTCCCAGCAAACGGAGACAAGAACCAAGTATGTCGGTAGATCTAGCATTGCTTATTGTGTGGCTGACTAATCTCTGTAAAGCTAAATTGTATTTTGAAGCAAGGCGAAATCTTCGATTACCGTGCGTAGGCACGATACTCCAAGGCACGGACTCCATTGACATCGTTTGTTATCTACTAGGCCAAGTGGACCGTAAATGATAGATTTCTCAAAAATATCCGTTATTGAAGCATCTTTTTGCAGAGGTAACATCCTTTATCCGGGACGGCAGGAAGCCGGGTGAACAATGTGGGGATATTACGAAAACACAGGGACCTTTCTGGACCGAATTCGGAGAGCCAACCTCAGCTAAGACATCGAGGAGTCATGAAGTTGCGAACCTGGATAAGCGTGTCAAGTGCATATTCCATTTCACCCAGATGGGTCTCTACTGATTCCGCATAGCGAAAACAAAGCGTATGCGTTTGACGGACGTGACGGCAACGTGAGCCCGCATATCCTTCCAGACACGGTTTAGGTCTTGAAACGGGTTGTAGTTTAACAGATGGCTTGGATTCCTGGCGTACTTGTATGTTCAAAACTGGATTATGCGGGAAAGAACTGTTATTCGCTACCCATGTGAGCCTATACATCTTGAATTTCTTGCTCTGTCATCGTTCTTATTGCACATGGTACCTCAGCCTTGCAACGCGCCATCGGAGACCCAAGGATGCGACCTACTCAGGCCGGTTACCCGAACCTCGCCACTGCTGTAGCGCCCCGATGGTCTCCCCAAGAAGTTAACGCCAGGTGTGTCATCCCGGAATCTTGGTTATTTCTCATTCTAAGATGTTGGCACATAAGGTTGACGAATCTCGTGCGGTACGTCCATCAAATCTTACTCTGATCACGAATCTGACAGCCCATCGCATAGAAATATGATGCAAGTGTTTCTGCCCGTTCAGCACCTCAGGATTTTAACACCGCGCCGTAGGTTTGGAAGCGCTCCTATTTCAGCCAACCCAGTGCAACACTATCTGGGTATGTTCTTCAAGCAAGACAAGTACTATCAATGGACTCATCCAACCTAGATACCGTTGTCGGCACCAACACTGGAACCTATATGCAGGAGCAGTGGCCGCAGGCTGTTCGCAATCTTTTGATCGCCAATCAGAATGTTATACAGCCAGCTGGACAGAGCACGAGTGACCCTAATATCCCAACGTGGGTTGTCATCAGGGAGGGCTATCCTCTGAATGAGTGTCTAACTGTTGCCGCACAGATGGGATGGCCGTCGCGCGGATACGTCCTCCAGAACCTATTGGCCTACTCATCCGGTAAGTCCCATATTGCTACTGCTGTCGTTCGCTGACCTCTCTGCATAGGGTGCACAAGTCGGCGTCAACTCCGACGCACGCATAGGCCAATCGTACCAGACTGGAAACTCCGGACGTCAGTCGCTTATGTGCCTACATATAAACCGAATATTGATTTCCACATGATAACAGCATATGGCTTGGAGGCTGCGTTCCTTCTCTCTGCACAGCTAGCGGGTGTCAATTGGAGATACGTGTGGAATCGAGGTTCGAACCTTCGTTAGGACACACGTCTTTGCTTACGATATTCTGTTCCAAGGCATCGGTAGTGATACCATCCAACGTACGTTTAGTCTGTTTATTACCATTTGTGTCGTGCTCAATGCTACCTTGATTGCTGATAGCGTGGTGGACTGGTGTCCGTGATATTTTTCGTACACGTAACGTTGTCTGACCTAGATTACAGGCCATTGTCCGCCGAAGGTCCCGAAATGGAGAGCCAGATGCCGAAGGTCAGGATCCTCCCTTCGGTGTCTACTTGGTATTGATGTTTCATGTTGAATAGTTGAGTGTATCATGGACGAGTGAGTAGGAGAAGCATGGCATTGAAATTACTAACCGGATCTCAATCAGTGGATTGACTCCCACCGGAGAACAGGGGTGAGAATTCCGCCAACTCCTTACATTCAGCTTGATGAGCATTTTTTGAAGAACGCCACGACGGATCGGTATTCAACAAGTTGTTACCACAGAAGCGACCGACGCTCACGGCCGTGCTGGTGAGGCTGTTCTTCTGCCTGAACCATTCGCGACAAGAACAATGTCATAACGCGTGTAGGGGTTTACTTTGCTCTCGACCTTGACCCCGATCTTGCGGACGACGATCCAAACCACAACGTCTTCTTATTTGTAAGTCGTTGATAAGTCATTCAGTATGAGTATAGCGATTTACTTATCACTTCGTTGAAAGGTACTACATACCATGGATCGTGAGCCTCTTCTACGATTTGGCGAAATTGTGCTAAACTATGTTTTCATAGGTTCGTCGGTCATCAACCAGCCAAACGGTGTGTTGGCGAACGCTCCTATAATCCGATATGATCCCTTCCAGGACCAAGCGTCCGCAAGATACGTCGACGTCGGTGGCAATGGGATTACCTTGGCACCGCGGGTTCGGGGTGAAATCAGACAGCCACCAAGAAATGGCAACACACGAGTTGTCGCACATGCAGTAAGCGATCCCAAATCTCCTTCCTTCACCATACCGACAACTCTATGAGCACTCAACCATGATGCGCCGAAGCGACTTTGTGGCGTGGATAGATCAACGTAAGTCGCTGCTTCCAGTTTTTGGATTGCCACTCTGGCGCTATTTAACAACCCTGTTATTTAGACCCGACGACCAATGCGGCTAACATCCGGTGAACTATAATTTTCTCTTCCTTCTCTTAAAACGACTGATGCGTTGGTTTTCAGAAATCTTCCTGGCTACACGCCTTTCGGTTTCAATCATCTCTACGTGAGTAACGATCAACCTACAGCATGAGAGCGTAGCTGATATTGGCTTTCTATCAAGGTCATAAGCGAGGACACTGCCCCAGACAGTCAGAGGAGTCAGTGGTTGAATCGGCCAGGTAGAGATGAGCTTTAAACACGATGATATAAGTGGCCCCTTCGTATCACCTTTCAGTAAATGAGCCTCCAAATTACAGCATGCTTGCTTTGTATTTACGATCGTTGTCATCGTCAGGGCTTATCACATATATCCGCCTTCATGAGTGTGAATGGCGCCTTGCCTCCAGCACGTCTTCTTTTCTGATGTCCAGCACTGACATGCTACGGTTTTTTCGATATGTACTTGGTGGGTGTTTGATTGAGAGAACCGCGCTTGCTGTCATGGTCGATGGAGGAACAGTACTGAATCTGTTTGTTGAAGGCGAAGAGAGGTTAGGACTCTGAAGCGGCTCGAGTTTGGAGTTGTGTCGGAATTCGGCCTGGACTATCATCAAAGCTGGTATGATGCACTAGACATGCAGCTGTTAATGAGAGATCGACGGAGTTGATTTGACCTATGCTGACCACAACCCTTGTTGCTACAACGACGAAAATTATCTGCGAACGAAACGATCATGAGCCCTAGACGCGTCTCAAAGGTAGAACTGATCAAGCGATACCCTATATAACTTGTCACTTGGAATGACAATCAAGAGAAGCACGACCGTTGAATAGACTGCGCCACTTTCAATGCTGTTGGGATTCGAATGTTAATTTTAGTTGTTTATGGGATGTATGCGGAAGAAGGGATTCACATCATAGCAATGGCGGTGTTGTATCGCTTGATCTGTTGCTTGCCTAGGATAGGACGAGCAGTCCGAGCCACCCACCAAATTCGCCCCGCTACGGAAACCGGTCAGCGAATGAGGTGAGGTCTTAGGCCGAAGCCACGGGGGCTCACCTGTGGCGATAGTCATGATAATATTGAAAGCAAACATGGATCCAAAGAAGACGGGTGTGAAAGTGATTGCGATTGAGAGTATTGAAACTGTCACGCTCAAATAACCCCATACTGTGAGCAAAGACCCTTTGTTAGCCTGGTATTCTATGGAGAAGATAATTCGAAAACGGACTTGAATCAGCCACAAGCACGGCTGCAGCCGCTAGCATAATATATTTTTTTCTTCCTCCCCACACCTTGTAGCACCGGTAGATCTATAGGGTCGCACTGTGAGCGAATTCACATCAGGAATAGAAAGGTAGAAACCACACACCAGAAGTCCATCTGTAACCAGACTGAAACAAAAACCTAGATTAGATGGATGAATCCGGAGGGCTGAGGAAAAGCGCTCACTTATTGGACACATAGATGTATCCTTTTCGAACCACACGGTAGACCGCAGTTTCTATACTCAGTTGGAGTTTGAGCACTGCTGGGACGTCGTGCACGATAAAACGGTAGGATAAGGCAATGTCAGCCGTCGATAATGCAAACGTGACTATGATGCACAAGAGGATGATGAAGTGCGCTGGGTTGCGCCGGGTAGCAAGCTGATAGATGCAGATGCAGAACAAGATGAGATGGATCCCTGTTGGCGTACGTGAGCTGAGATTGGGCGCCCGTGAAAGAAGCGAAGCTGGCAGAATCACCAAATAAGAGTGACTCGACCTCAACACAAGAAAAGTATTTAGCAGGTATACGAATGTAGCCCAAGGCTGAAGCCCTACCAAGACGGCGGCAAACACGTACGGGATTTGTTCCATCACCTTTTCGAAATCAATCAATGGGGGTTTATCGTGATTCGTCATCGCTCGTTGAGGCGGGCTTCTCATGAGGGACAAGTGATGGGGACTGGCAAGAAAGGGGTATCATATTTTTAATCCAACGCTCGCTATATGCAAGGGCACAGGCAGCAGTAAGCGCAATGTCAGTTGAAGGCTGACGTTTGTGACGGGGAATGACTTGTGTAATCATCAGAATGGCAGAGCGTTATGCCCGGGGCAACGTTTTGATAGTTTGATCCAACCTAGCGCGCCGTGGAAGCATGACGAATGCCGAGGGGTGACAGATGCAACCACGACTACCGTATCGAAAGGTCGGGCCTCGCCTCCGTGGGTCCAGCGCCGCAAACTGAAAGAAATAAGGATCTAGGCATTCTACCTGAATAAATTGATCGGCATGCGGTGTGTCGAAGTCTAACCAGACAGAGGCTCACTGTATGTTACATTTAATGCTAGTATTTTCCACATCAAGGTTGCGAGTAACGCCTTAACTCGACAGCGTACATTCCCCTTTTAGTGTCGAATAGTTCGGAGTTGTGTTTTCGTCGACAATGTACACTTGGTGGAATCACAGAGCTGACCTTGCCATCTGTCACTGAAAGCGGGGGCACAGTGCTGAATCGATTCCACATAGGCAAGGAACAATCAGGCCGCTGGTGCGGCTCAGATATGGAGTTCCGCCCCAGCTCAACCTGGACGATCATTAATGTCGGCATTATACACTGTACATAACGGAGATGAGCTGACGTGGGGAGGGAGCAGAGGTAAGATTTGAACTCACCACGACCCGGATTGCAACAGCTAGGAAGGTAACCTTTGGGGTACGGAAGGAGTCAAGTTGTGGTATAGGCTGCAGAGGACGATATGCAATACTCTGTATGGTTTAGATGATGGAATCGCGGCCATTAGAAGCGCGGCCACGGAGTAAATTGCACCACTTTCGACACTGTCAGAAACAAGGCGTCAAGTTAGCAATGCACAGGATACCCTCATATCCAGTAGAAGTAGCTCACATGATATTGATAGCGGTGTTGTATTGCTTGATCTGCCGTTCCCCTAAGATAGGGTGAGCGACTCGTGCCACCCACCAAATTCGCCCAGCTATACACATGCAAGTGTAAATGAAAGGCGTAGAGTCGCACAGATGTTGAGGAGTATTACCGGTAGCGAGAGTCATGGCGATGTTAAAAACGAACACGCTCCAAAAAAACACGGGTGTGAAAGTGATCGCGATTGAGAGTAGTGTCCCGTTATTCATACTCAAGAACCCCCACACTGTACTCAAAGTCGCCGGTTATCAAAGTATTGCGAGCAGACTGCAAGCAGGACTGACCTGAGTCAGCCACAAGTACAGCGGAAGCTACAAGCATGATGTACTTTTGGCCATCCCACACTTTGTAACATCGATAAATCTGTGCGGTATCTTCGTGAGCCCGAATACTAATTGGCGAGCGACCCATTAAATGTAAACATACGAGCAGTCCATCGGCGAACAGACTGTAATCAACCCACAACATTAGCTGCCGCGATTTCAAAGCCTCCTGATATATCCTCACTTATTGGATACATAAAGGTAACCCTTGGGCATCACGCGGCTGACGGCTGAAGTTACACTCATCTTGAGCTTGAGCACTGCAGGAACGTCGTGTAGCACGAATCGATATGATAGGGCGATATCAGCTATGGATAGTCCAAACATCATGACGATGAACACGAGATAGATCAACTGTGCCGGATTGGGGCGGGTGCTAAGGATATAAACGCAGATACAGAACAAGACCACATGAACACCTGTTGACTCGCGTGAGTTGGTTTCAAAACTATGACCAGGCTGGCAGTATTACCGAATAAGAGGGACTCAATCTCCATGAGGCGCCAATTTTAAAAAAATGACGTTATCAACGATCATGCGCTCGGAACTGAGGTTCCCAACGTACTAAGAACCCCGAGAATACGTATGGCAGCTGTTCCAACACTTTGGCGTATTCATTGGGATCCATGTCTCGAATGGCTTTGTTCTAGGTTGGCGGGTGACGGGAGGCGGCTAGAGCGAAAATCAGATATATTCATTCCCCGCCCCTTGCTATATGTGCGCAGGAACCCATTGAGCGTCCCTGCCTAATAGCAGACTGATGAGCAGATGACTTTACTGTCATCACAGTAAGCGTTGTAATCGGGGAATGTTCCTGGTGTGGGTTGCGGGTGCCTTGGGTGTTTGATGGACACTTGTCATCGAGGGACCGAGGGTGAAGCACTGGGGGGAAAAAGGAGGGAGAGTTTGATCCATGCAATTTGTAACAATACACCACTAACAAAAGATATCAGCTGTGCTCAGAGGCGAGTCAGGATGTAAGTGTTCGCAAAGGGTTGCAGACTCACGTTACAGAAAAAAGAGTGGAGCCACCACTTAAACATGAAAGAGGATTCTCGTCCTCAGAAAAAATGTCTAGTTTCACGGTCAGGGGCACGGAATGAGTAGTAATCGCGATTGGGATGTATGATACTATGCTCATATAAGTATTGATGGACATTCCGTTAATTGCTATCCATGTTATATGTCAAGATGATAACTGTGGACACCCACTATTCCCAACCCCATGAAATTCCGTTCAGGGACTGCGCAAGTTCATTCATTTGGTCTCTCTACAGAACAGCGGGCAATTTGCGGGTGGAGCGAACAGTGGCAGTGGTCAGGCAAGCCAATATAGCCTCTATACGCTCAGAGAGATGCCCGACACAGAGGGAATCGAGAAAACATAGGCCATGAGGTTGGTCGCAACGGGAGCTCTGAGCTATCGATGAGCTCGCAAGAAAATTCAACGGAGATCAATAGCCTCCGACACATCTTCAGATATTCCGTTACTGAAGTGTTCGAGTGCGCCACCAGAGTGTATGTGTATTCAGCAAAGATTTGTCGGGGTCTGTTCTCGCTGTATGTGTTCAAGGTTGCCGCGGTCGTAAGCTTAGCAAGTAACTTGGCAAATTCGTTCGCCACGCGGTGCCCGGCAACTGCCGAAAGTTACGATCCCGGTCGTCCATCTCATACGTTTCAACGCCCACCGACAAAATCCATCAAGGTGAGCCCAAATCCACGCCCATTCACGCCGTACAAGAACAGCATCGCATCCGCACGACGCCAGGCTCCCGGGGGATATAGTTCTTGTCAATTGTGGTGGGAATCTGAGATGGATGGTTTTGGGAGAGTGCGGATGACACAACGGCGTGGAATTCATGACTTTTCGTTTCGATAACTAACGGCGCACTTTGCCCTTCCCTTCTGCTTGATTTGCACAGATGGTAAGTGACCGCATTTTGATAACAAAGCTATGTTTTCTAACGGATCTTCTGGGAGTACAGAAGGTTGAAATCGACTCCTTCTCCGGCTTCCGTATTTACCCCAGCAAGGGCAAACTCTTTGTCCGTGGCGACAGCAAAGTGCGTCTTATTTTCCTTTCGCCCCTCCCGGATCCCTCATTCCCAATCCAATTCCCTTCAAACCCAGGTCTTCCGCTTCGCCGGTTCAAAAACCTCCTCCCTCTTCATGCAACGCAAAAACCCACGCAAGATCGCCTGGACACAGGTGTACCGTCGCATGCACAAGAAGGGTATCACAGAGGAGGTCGCCAAGAAGCGCTCGCGCCGGACAGTAAAGCACCAGCGTGGCATCGTCGGCGCCGACCTCGCCACAATCGCCGCCAAGCGGAATCAGACCGCCGCCGTGCGCTCGCAACAACGATTCGCCGCCATCTCGAAGGCCAAGTCCGAGAAGAAGGAGAAGGAGACCAAGAAGGCTAAGGTGAATACTTGTGTCGCTAGTTTTCTTTCCTTAGCCCCCTTGACTATGTCTCGGCTGTGCTGACTTCTTTATCCGTGTGCTATTGCAGCCCGCCGGCCGCGCGAACGTGCCCTCCATGCCCAAAGTGTCAAAGCAACAGATGAAGGGTGGCAAGGGACGATGAGGGGCAACCTGAGGCGGAGTTGCATTGTCAGGACATGTTTGTATGGTCTATGCATTCCACACAAAATCTATGCGATACCATGCATGTCAGCGCCCATCGATCTAAATGGTCTGTTGGCCTTCCTGTTCCAGAGATATTGGTCTAGCCTTGGTCTAGTGAGACAGTGTAGACCAGTGTGTTGCGAGAATCAGATGTAGCGCTATGGAATCCTTAGAATAACGATTGGCCTCTCGGTGACTGTCCTCTCAATGACTGAACTTCCCTTGGGCTTCCTGTTCTCTGCCACCCTTCGATTTCGCTTTCATCCTTTTATCAGGGGCAGCTTGTGCCATGTCAACCCTCCGTCGAAATCCGAGGGCTTAGAAGAGGAAGCAAAGTGATATTTTAGAACGATAGCGACGTGATTGAGTTCGGAAGGCTTGACCAGACTGGGCTGTTGTGTCCTCTCGGGAAATTTTCCCAATGCAGGTGGATGGAAAGTGATCTCATTTCCTTAAACCTATATACTGACGTCCTCCAGCACTTGGGCAAACTTGCCAACTCGTCATACAGCGTTGACGTCGCAGTGAACTGCATTGATCGTCCACAAGATCGATCCATTGAGGGGAGAGCCCTGGACGACTTTTCCAGGCCAATCCTCAATCAACGCGGCAGTCTCAGCGTCGGTCGAGCCCACGGCAGCTATGCGGCTATCTACGTTGTACGTGCCGTCGTCTTGCGGCCCGTCGACAGTGCACCCGTGGTTCTAAATTAACCCATGAGCAACACGTACACCTTCACGAGCAGTTCAAGAGAGTCTGAAACCCACAATGATTCCTAACTGATTTGGAGTTTCCTCCGCTAACGTGCGACCGAGGGCTAGGAATAGAAAATTGTCAGCTTGAGAGGCGTACAATATTTATGGCGGCGGGTGTATTCACCGTAGTTCAGGTCGGTATCGAGGCCTATCTCCCCAGGGAATGAAGCGGGAGTCACGACGTAGTGGCAGAGAGGGCCCGTTGACTCCTGACGCCTAACAGAAGGAGCAGCGGAACTGACGACAATCGCGGTGAAGAGGATCAAATACTTAGAAAGAAACATTGTAGTGTTCACGACCCATTGTACGAGGAAAACGTCAGATTTATATATAGGAAAATATATCTGCAGATGAGTTGAAGACGGAGAAGGATCCCCTTCATTGGGAAATGATGTCGTCAAGCAAGCCGTCCCAGCCCGTTTAAAGCTTGTGTTGCGGCCAACTTGACCGCCTGCTCCATGTATCGTCTGTGAAACTCTTTGCTCCACGGGGTTCGAGAGCCGTCCTTGTAAAGAAGGCGGGGTCAGGTAAGAGAGCGTTGATTGGGATGAGATATCGCCACTAGATTGAGAGTGGGAGTCCATCCCATTGATTTGACTGAGTTGTGCTAGCACCCACATCGTGCCTTCCTGCCTCAGGCCTCAGGGTCCATAGCGTTTCATTTAGTGCATTCGCCCCCGGAATCCGGCCTTCGCGCTGAGAAGAAAAGCATAGGGAACTGCGCGGTCGGAGAGATGGTCGAAGCCCCAGAATATATGTATGTCAACTGAAGGATTGAACCTGGAAATTTCGAAGTAGCTTTGCAAGATCGCGTGTTTGGCACTGGAGGGTTGCAGTTGGATTCACGACGCACTTGAAACCATAAGATGACATGTTCAGTAGCCGCTCACTGTGCCCTCCGTTATGATCGAGGTGCATTCCACGAAAAGCCTTCGTGTCATGTCGCCGAATTCAACACAGGTCCTGCCAGGCGTATGATTCCGTCCACTCGACCTGTGATTTTTGAAAGCGTAGCCATTTTGTGAGACTTCGCCTCACCGCCTGCCAACCATGCATATTTGTGAACGATAGGCCTTGTGCGCTGCTGTCTAAAAACCATGATCCTCAAGTATGCCCCAGTGTGCAACATTGGAAGGAGGTCCGATTTTATGACGCATAGGAGTCAAGACTCAAATGTCGGGTAACCATATGGCTTGCTCCACTCACATGGCACCGCCTTGTGATCTCGGATGTCCTCGAGGGGCCGAGAGGATATAAAAGCAGTGAAGTCATGAACAGATCATAGCCATCATGCCATGCCTGCTGAGATACGAAACATCGCGCCCAAGAATGTTCGGTTGTTATTGTGAGCCTGAGGTTACGGTGGCTGTGACATGGACATTGCCGCAGACTATTCAAAATGTCCAATCATCCCACCAGCCTTCAGCCACATTCTCGCTTCCACTCTTAACAACTTCGTCCAACACCAACCACCTTTCATCTTCATTTCACCGCCGCAGAGCGACAACCACCCTCTAGACAGTACATATTCCAAGCCCAAGACTAGCGTTCCTTCTTCCAGAACTATCGTTCAACATCATGACTTCAACCACCGACTTCACGTCTTTCACGCCGGACAGCGCCCTCGACCTACTTTTCTCACCTGACCTTATCTCGCAGGAGGTCAAGAATGCCATGCATCCAGACGTCCATGTATGTCTACCTGACTTTCGTTCCGTTGATCGAAGAGTCTCACTAGCGCCGACAGATCCGCCCGTTGGCATCCACCGACTACCGCCGAGGGCACCTCCGAGTACTCTCCGTCCTCACTGCCGCCCCTGACCCAGGCGAAGCCGCCTGGGACTCTCACTTCGAGGCCCTGCGCGCTGCGAACCGCACGTACTACACCCTCGTCATCGTAGACAAACGCTCGGACCAGATCGCTGGTGTTGGCACCGTCTTCCTCGAGCGCAAGTTCCAGCGCGGGATTAGTTGCGTCGGCCATATCGAGGATATCGCCGTAGACGAGAAGCAGCAGGGAAAGAAGCTCGGTCTAAGGATTATCCAGGCATTGACGTACATCAGCGAAAACAGCGGCGCGTACAAGACCATATTGAACTGCAGTGACAAGAATATCCGTATGTGACTTTCATGTAGGCTTTGTGTGGTGTGCTCATGAATTTTCATCTTTCAGCATTTTACCAGAAGTGTGGGTTCGAAAGGAAGGAAAACGAGATGGTGCGTCAAACTCGCCGTTGTGGTGCGGCTTATGCTTACTACCTTTGCGTTGCTTGTAGGCGCGGTATACCCCTGAACGTGCACACACTCCTAGGCTATGATTTCTCCTGCAGATCTGGCAGCATTGGACATTCATTGTATGATGGTTGATACCCCCACAAGCGTTTAGCCCCATAGTCTCACAATTCACGGACAACATCTGCATATAGTAATCTAATATTTTGGTACATACGTTTCAGCTTCATGTCAGTAGAGCCAGTTCGAACAACAAATCTATTTAATCCTACGTACACCCAGCAAGTAATGAACATGAGGCTAGCAGGCAGTTGTCGCGTGGTCATCTCATCACAATTTAATTGGCATCCTAATTCGAACGCAATTGGACAACTTTGCTGAGCGTCATGCGCACCACATTTGCGCCAGGGCGTCCTCACGAAATGCAAACACCGCGCGAGCCGCGACCCATCGCTGGTCCTACGAGACCCAGTAGGCCCGCGGATGCACACAGTATATCCTCACGGACGTCGACAGTGAAGTCCTCCAAACTTGCTCTGAAATTGGCTGGTCATGCACCAACAGAATACCAGGCGTCTTCAACACCTCTGGCGGTACAGCTCTTGTCTCCAGCTACGACCGTGTAGCGACCATTTCTGTTTCCTCGATATAAGATAGAGCATCCCAGTCGGGTACTGTGTGCCTAAAGTGATTATTCCCTCGTCCTCATCTTGTTAACGACATGATGCAGATCCCCCAACTTCCGAAAATAGTAACCAAAAATAACATTCTCCCAAGAATAGCACGGAAAGCCACACATGCTGCCGTTGAAGCATGCGCGCTACCACTGTGCCAAGACCCTACCCATGCCTCATGGCCAACTTTATCCTCCTATGCGTACTTGCAGTGATACGCCACACCAAGAGAACCGTATTTGGGCACTTGGATTCCGAAGAGAGCACCATAAATATCCTGTTTCTGCAGCTTTCTATGTACCACAGTCTGTGAGGATGGGCGAATCCTGTGCTACACTTGTCTGCGCCACATCGGTACAAATTACATAACAAATCTATGGATAACACTATCCAGGATTCTGCTGCAATTGGGCTGCGATTTTAGAGCATCATAACGACTGCCAGTCTTGCAATGACGGTATCGCATCCACAACTACCATCCTTCAGCAAGCTACCAGCTGAGCTCTGTAATCACCCTCACAACTTCCACCTTCATCTTTTGCAGCTCTCAACGCTTCGGCCTGTGTTTTTGAGGGATTTCGAATGGTAGTATCCTCTCCCATTGAGAAGTTTCAAGCTCTTTTCCTTAGCGATTGCTTCATTTGAGCCAAATCCTCATATTCTGTTTCTACCTTATTTTTCTGACTTACCCCCTGATTCCACCATCTTCACCGGAGCTGAGAACAGCGGTTTGACGCACACGGGTCTAACTCTGTCTGTTTTCGGTTTGAATCACGGACTTGCCTTTTACCGAAGGAAAGAGTAATCAATGACGGGACGACGGAATGACACTGAAGGGGTGGGAGGGCACGACTTCTTCGATCGTTCTCCTCTGCTCCTCTTCGTAGCCTGCTAGGAAAAAGTGTTAGAACCTCCCGCACATGGGTCTGGCAAGAATAAGGAAAAACAGGACAAACTAAAGGGACCCACTCTTCGATGCTGCCCTCAATGCACAAATTGTTGGCTCGAAGCACGGAAGGAGTCCCAAGAGGCTCGGACGATATCGTCCTCTGATCCTCTAGCGTGTTTGGTAAGGGTGCCGGTACGGATGGAAATGCGTGTGCTCATAGCCTGAGTACACCCTGGCCTCCATGGGACTCTTTGATGATCGAGCTGCTGATGTCTCCTGAGCTAAGGAACGCGCGGCTCAACTCGGAAATCTCGAATCTTAGTACCCACGAAAGTCGTGATGCAGGACAAGGGAGTCGTGTGGACTCTCATGCCATACGGACGCGTCCGACGTATCGTGTCATCTTCCATGGACGGTGACAAGAGGTGAATGTATTTGGAGATGCGTCCAGGCATTAGATGTACTGCGAACCAATCGGCATGTTCCTCCTCGTGACCATGCTTGTCATGGGGCTCAATGCCTGATCGCTGGTGTTCGACGTTTTTCACCGGTTTTTTCCTGACACCGTCGATTAACGCCGTAAACATCCTGTCATTCACGTTAGAATGATTACGACGTCCCACAAACCGTTCCAAACAGCTCGGGATAGCGCCCAGGCTGCCATGCTCAAGCTCGTAAGTGTGATCGGATATTGTTGTAGCAAGGGCCAGAATCCACGAATTCAACGAATGACGCGAAGACCTCAAAACAGATGTATATAACGGTATGAGCTTCGGGAGATAGAACGTGGTTGAGAAGAGAGTAGTAGCAGTAATTCGGAGTCGGAGATTGCGGTCCACAAAAGTCAACCAAATTGGGACCGGTGCCGAGGGTGACCGATCGATGTTGAACCTACTACGACAACGTTAACCACCATTTACAGCAGTCACAGTTGGTCATCGCCTCTTCTCGCCCCGATCCTCCTCTATAATCCTCTCCATTTTCACTGTCCTGGCACCCAACATGAATTTCTTCAAGACGAAGCCCCGTACACCCCCAGATCTCGTTCGTGGCCTTCGAGATGCCATTCCAAAGCTCGAACACAGCGCACCTGGAGGAGAGACTCGGAGAAAGGTGAGAGGAAACTCAGTGTTCGAAGGCCGGGAGGATCATATTGAGGTGGAGCAGGGTTCAATCATATACTAACGAATATTACAGGCCAACGAAGACATCTCAAAGAACTTGCAACAGATCAAGTCGCTTTTGTACGGCGATGGCGGTGCGTCATTGTGTCTCAGAGTAATGGCATAAGGTATTTATACCTTTGCAGATCCTGCACCGGAGCTGGTAGCCCAGCTCGCCCAAGAAACATATCAAACGGACCTACTCCACCATCTAGTGGTACACATCGCGCGGTTCGAGTTCGAGGCACGGAAGGACGTGGTGCAGATCTTCAACAACCTCCTGCGACGGCAAATTGGCTCACGCTGGCCGACAGTCGAGTACATTTCCGCGAAGCACGAGGTTATCTTTGCGACCCTCGCTGGCTACGAGAACGAGGAGATTGCGCTGAACACGGGGATGATCCTGAAGGAGATGCTGCGGCATGAACAACTGGCGAAAATTCTATTACATTCGGACCAGTGCGTGTGCCCACCGACCCCGTGCAGTCAATTGACCGAACCATGTTAGGTTCTACAAATTCCCTCATTATATTGAAACCACTACCTTTGGTATCTCATGTGACGCTTTTGCCAACCTCAAGGAGACGCTGACGCGGCACAAGCCCATGGTCGCCGATTATCTTGACAAGAACTATGATCGCGTACGCCCTTTCTTCTACTACCCATTCACAGTCTGACGTCCGTTCTATTTTAGTTTTTCTCCTCCTTCACCACGCTAATTTTATCCAACAACTACGTCACAAAGCGGCAATCGCTCAAGCTCCTCGGAGAGATCTTGCTCGACCGTGCAAACTTCAATGTCATGACACGATACATCGCCAACGAGGCTAACCTCAAGATGATGATGAACCTCCTGCGCGAGAAGAGCAAGAACATCCAATTTGAGGCATTCCATGTATTCAAGGTCTTCGTTGCCAACCCGAAGAAACCTTTGCAGATAGAATCCATCCTCCGCAGGAACAAAGACAAGCTCCTTATCTTCTTGAAAGGCTTCCACAATGACAAGGACGGTGTGTACACGTCTTCTCTTTTCCACCTGTCTTAACTGATCGGGTGGATGTTCGTACCAAGACGAGCAATTCAGCGACGAGAAACAGTTCCTCATCGTACAGATACAAGGTCTTTGAGCGGCTTTTGTCGCCTCCTCTCGTCCCCCTCTTGACACTGTCCTCATCCCACGCTTCGCACACCACCCTCGCGATTACCGTCTCGCCCGGCCTGCGGCAACCCTGAACCAACCACAGGCAGCCACGTTCCTACCCCTCTTCCCTGTCGTCGTCCTTTCCAACCCACCCATTCAGGATACCAGCACGATCTCAGACCACATCCTCATAAATGATCAATGACATCATTTCTATACCTCGTCCATTCATCCCAGGCCGTACGCTGGACACTCCCAACGAACGCTTTGTACAGAATTTTTTGTTACGCCGTTGAACTCCATATTTTACGTGTACTACCATGATGATTTGTCAGTCCGTTCCTTGGGTTCTTGGGATCTCATCTGAACCTGGTTTGTGTTCGTAACTGCAGTCTAGTACCGGTTGTGTCCGCTCTGCGACAGATCTAATCCTAGTGCACCGTATAACGCATGATGCGCATTCTTCGGTGTAGTGAAAAGCTAAGCCAGGCCGCGATAGAAAGCTGTGCAAGGGAGGCATGAGCCTTGCTTAAAACGGTTACCCTCTTCAGCAGTAGTAATACTGATCAACAAAGTCAAAGTGACCCTCCGGAAGTTTGATTCCCTCGGAATGCAGCATCCAACAACCTTTCGCCCGGTTTCTTATGCATTGCGGATCTAAGCCCTCAAGAAATTCGAATGCGAGAACAGCCACAGGATAGATTGACTAACCCCACAACGTGTTCATGTAATAACTTGCACGCAACCGCAGACGTTGTATCTGACATCAGTCACATAGCCTCTTGTGGTAGCAAAAGTACCACGAAATTGTATGAAAGAGAATGTCCCGCTCCCTTCCTTTCTTATTTAACACCTGGTTTTCGAAACTACGGTAGCTGGGTTAGGGCACGCTCCAGGCAACGATGTGAGGGTAGGGCCAGTGTTGGTGAAAATGACCTGTCCATCCAGATTCTACAGAGCACACGACATAGCATTAGCACGATTTGCAGGGACCTAGTAAAAAAAAAAAACCACACGACGAAGTCTGCGTCGGGCTATAGGTACTTACGCGGTACAGGCAGCCAGGCGAGAATCCAGATATGGGCGGAGAATCATAGCTAAGCAGCGGGGCGGAATATCAGTACAGCTCTTTGTACCACACACAAAGCTAGGTAGTACCACTCACTTGCATTGCACGGTGCCAGCGCTGGTAGTGTACCTGGTCAGGGTCAAGGTGCGCGTGAGTCCTGCATAAAAGATCGTTGGAGGGCAGATGGCGCAGAATACAGCGGCAGCGCTTCCGCTGAGTGACGCGATGGAGAGGGCCAGTGTGATAGTGGCAGCGGAGTTGCGGAACAGCATGGCAAATGTTCGTCGATGTTTAGGGGGGCTTGAACTGGTTTATGAAGTTTTGGCACTGCAACGAGTGTGAAAGACCAGGACTCTGAATCTCCCCTACCTTTTATACTTTAGGGATATGCTACTTTGAGAAGCCATAAGCGCCGTGCAAGGACCATTCCGCTCGAATCCGTGGGGTATTGTGCGGGCCAATTTGGCGGTGAGCACCTGAGTGGTTCTAGACTCAAGGATAGAAGACACCGTGGGCGTTCAATAGGCGTTAAGGCTACGTTGAATGGAAAATGAAGATCAACTCCCCATATGTGGGACAGGCATGCCACAGTCAAACTGCCAAGGGGGACACTAGTACTCCGCTGCCGGTGTCAACGCCAGGTACTCGAGGCAATCACGGATCACACGAGCATGTCGAAGGGAGGACGATTGAGCGGGAAAAAACAGGGATGGAACGCAAGGTCCGACCCGCCACAGTGAACACGATACACCAGGACTAAGGAGCCAGCTTTTTTATTCACAGATTGTATTGTAGGTCGAGTCTTCGACCTTGTAGTACTCACAGTGGGAGGGTAGTTCGTAAGTCGAAGCAGTGGTGGCCAAGTAGTCTTGTTGCTGCTGTAAATATCTTGTTCTGGTCGGAGTCCAGAATTCCCATTGATCAAGGATGAACTTACCTCGATGCTCAATCTCGTAGCCTGATTATATGGGTCTGGAGCTCTCTCGATACAATTCGAAGCAGCCCATATAGTTACGTTACTCTGGGGGCTTAGAGTAGAAGAATTCTCTCTAGGTCGGTTCAGAGCAATAAGGGCTTTGTGCGGTTGATACAAGCAATGCCATCCAGGGCTGATTAACCTACTAGTGATAGACGCTGACTAGACGCTCTGGAGTGTCGAGAAAAAAGGCGGTCGGCAGTAGAACAGGGGACACAGGCACGCATCTCAATCAACCCTTGAGGCACTCCATGCTATGAAGGACATTCTCAACAAGATTCAAAAGCCGCTGCTTCATGATCACTAAGCTTTAGATTTCAAGGGGAGAACTTCTTAGTCGCGCTTCACCAACCCGTTTAGGTCATTTCGTAGCAGTGGGAAAACGCCGGACAGACAGCGTCACATGGGTCATATTTATATGGTTATACACAATGGAGTCATCAGATCTGCAACGCGTGCAAGCAAAAGAAAATACTGTCAGAGAAATTAGGTCGAAGAGAGGGAAGCCTTACATCTTAACACGTTGTTTTTACAACCACGGTGGTGGGGTTGGGGCAGGAACCTCCAGTATTAGTGAGGACAAGTGCTCCATTTGAGTTCTACACGTAGAATTAACCGACGTCCGTAAACTATTGGGATTAGTGAAAACTACGCACACTATAAAGGCAGTAAGGCGAGAAGCCTGAGATAGGTGGGCTGTCGTAGCTATTTGTGCATCCGTCAGTTTCTTTCTTTTTGTTGAAGGAGGGCTCAAGGAAACTTACTTGCATTGCAAGGTACCAGTCGACTTTAGAGTGAACGTAAGGGTACGAGTAAGCCCCGCATAGAAGATCGACGAGGGGCACACAGCGCAGTTAACGGCGGCAGCGCTTCCACAGAGTGAAGCGACAGAAAGGGCAAGGGCCACGGTAGTAGAAGAGATGCGGAAGAACATGGTGAGTGGCGAGGGTTAGGAAGGACGTCGACTCTTCGCTAGTTGCGTGAAGAAAATGAAGGCCTTGCCTGTGCCCTTTTATACCTCATCAGCAGGGCTGTAAGCATGCAAGCAGGAATTATTGCTTTGTGCGTAGATGTGGGTATTGAACGGCCAGCACAGTGTCATGTACATGCAAACTGCGAGATTTCGGGCGCACCAGATTCTACATCAGCTGTAAGAACGACTGATAGATTAGCCTAACCAGTCGCATAAGCAGGGAAGACTGGTCGAGACTGCCAGATCTCCGCCTGCTGCCTGCTTGGGTAGAGGCAAGGTACATATGTTTTCCAGCATCGGCGAAAAGCAAATGGAGATCCGACGAAACCCGGCGTTGAGGGAACAATAGCAGCTTAGAATAGAGAGTTGGCAGTCGGGAAAGAACTTAGCATAGGACATGTGTTCTAGGGGTGTGTCAGTTACAAGAATTGGTGAGGCACGTTATTGAGAAGACGTTGGGATGATAGCACCAGTAGAAGGAGGTGTCCACACGGTACCATCACGCGGGGTGACGGATCGACATGCTAGCTTCTTGGTGCTCTCTCTCGCCCTTGCTCTGCACTCTCCCTCTAAGGAGCACCCACTATATGTGATGGGTTAGACGAAGTGAGGTCAAATGGCTGTCGGTTTATAGCCTATGATCCAATGAACTGAGTCAATGTGAATCCTCCGAGTCGAGCATGGAGTCAGTACTCGCCTACGAAACACTCTGTCCAGGTCTTCCTCAACATGGAATTTACACCTTGATCTATTTATCCGCGTGTTCAACGTCAAAATTAAGGAACCGGCGTACAAGTCCAGAAGAAGTGATGTGTGTCTGCCTGGACATCACTTTTGTCAAGCTGCTCTCGGCCCGTAAGCTCCGACCATCTTCCTCAGATATGATAATTTCAACAAGTGTATTGACACTCCACTGAAGAATTGATGAGGACGTATATTTCAAAGCTTATGCACATAGTATACAGAATCCTTCACAGCCTCATCGCCAACTGCTAACACGTCGTTTTCTGAACAACTAGTGCAGCAGTTGGGCATGCACCAGGCAATTGAAGGGGATTGGTGGCGGGGCCGGTATTGGTCAAGGTGAGGACACCGTCTATGTTCTGTAGCCGTACACCATCAAACAAGGATAGAGATCGCAGCTGGTCCAAGTCAAAGGGGACTGTTACGTACCCGATAAACACAGTAAGGGATGATACCACTTATGCCAGTGGGAGGTTCGGTATACCTAGTGTTGCCCGTCTGTTAGTCGTTTCGTGCTCCTCGTAGGAGGAAGAACGCTAGCTGTACTGACATGCATTCCACCGAGTTCATGCTGATTTGGGTAGGTCTCACTGTGCGTGTAAGGCCTCTGTAGACGATTGTTGGCGGGCACTCAGCACAGTTGTGCGGAATGTCGGCAGCGGCGCTAGTGCAGCCTGTCAAGACGGACAGTGCAAGGGCGATGGCGGCGGGAACGCGGGGTAGCATAGTATGCAACGGCGGATGTATGGCGTATTGGTTACGCAGTTTTTGCACGGTAGATTTGACGAAGAGACAGTGTGCACAGAGCCTTTATGGGTGATCCTCAGGATATTTTGAAAATAAACTTCAGGCTTGGTACTGTTAGTTCTGTCATATTTTTCGTCCCATGGTGGTAGGCACTGAGGTTCAACGGATACTGAGGCCCGAAGGTGCCATCCTTGAGATCTCACATCGGAACGGCGCAAGCTTGACAAGAATTCCCCAGGTACACCATGCCAACTGTCTTTGCCAGCATCAGTACAGAAGCTCAAAAACATGAGGAGGAAAATTTCCTAGAGTGAGAGAGCGGAGCGCATCGAAGATAACGCGCTCGGTGGTGTGGTGCTGAGGGAGCCAGTGCGGCTCACGAATCCCGTCTGATCAGGCAGTGTCAATGTGTCACGGAGAATGGACGCGACTGCAGGCTTGTATGTTGTTCCTTCAGGCGGCACAGCGGCTGCCAAGCATGAACGGCATGGCGAAGAAGTCGTGCTGAGACATTCTATTTGGTGCCAATCACTGTAAGGGAATACAAGGTCTGGGTAGTCAGAAGGTGGGTCGAATCTGAATCTAGGTGAGGAACATAACCCGCACTCACACCGACGTCCATTTTCAAATTGATAATCAATCAAGATTGCTCCCATAATCCATCATCCTCATCGTTAACTGCTCTCCTCTTCTAAATCACTCGCGACCTTTTGGCGGTAATATTCTTCCACTCGGATGCAGTCTTCCTCCGTATTGAACACATCCGACATTGACGGGTGTACGCTCTTTCTAGTTCCCCGGTGCGGTATCGCTCAGTTATCGCTCCCTTGGGATCAATCCTGGAGCCGGATACAATACCGTGTCAGATCTCGTAAAAGATTGTGTGAGGAGAATTAGACTTGCACCAGAAGCTCCTCAAAATGCGTACTCCATGGGAGGCCTATGAGAAGAAGCATAGGTCGACAACATTTATGATTTGTAGACTCGCTGCGCCTTGACCTTCACCAGGGTTGGCAAGCTGCTTGGTGGACTGGCTGTGCAGCACCTGTTGTCACTTGCAAGGGCGACATGCGCATCCCAGCTCCCTGTGAGAAGTGAGAATTAGTATAACCCGCGGCAAGGCAACACACCTATCAGTCTCCCCCTTGCCTCCAAGCCCATCCACTCTTCGAGTGTTTTCTGCCTACAGGGACAGCTTCCCACCATGATGGGTTCTGGTGACGGTTCATAAACATCTCTGTCCCTAATCTGTCCAAATCTTCGCGTCCAGATAGGAGTCAGATGCTGGCTGCGGGCACCCAAACGCTTCATGTGTGCGGCCTTGACGCTATAGTTCTCCACGTAATGGTGATGTGTGTATAGTCACGGATGATATGCCTCGGCTTTCTCCGCACAAAAACAGAGCGAATCAAGGTATGCAGATGCGCAAAAGTGTAGGTCAGAGGAGTGCGCACGATGCCGGAGACACATGGGAAAGAGCTGACGACGCAGCGTGATTTAGGCTGGGGTTGGCGGCGAAAGCGTCGTGTACGAGTCTGGGCCGGTTTTGGAGAAGGAGAGAAGGAGATGATGAGATGAGACGATAACGCTTCCTGGGCTGTGGGAGCGCCGACGGGGAGCTGGAGGAGATCAAGGCTGCTCCAAGATGGCCCGAGCGCATTTTAGCAAAGAGTTTATTGTGAATTCGCTTCACTCTCCGCCACTGAGGTTGGAATTAGGGCGAAACGCGAAGAGTGTAAGACTAATGCGCGTCTCGGCGCGTAGTCGTCGAATTGATTTTGAAGCACATACGGAACAAACAAGGACAAAGGTCGCGTCTTCTGATTTGGTTCCAACCCCCTGCTAGTAACCTCCCAACATGAACGGCGGGTCAGGTAGTCAGCCTAGCACCGCAGCGCGAGTCCTTTCTGCGGAAGGAAAGCTAGCACCGTCATTTTCTCCTGTGCGGCGAATTTTGAGTGAAGACCGCCATACCGCGTGGTGGTTATTCAACCACTACAAGTGCTTAGCGAAATGTAATTATTACGTTTCTCTTGGTCAAATACATTTCGATACTCAGAGCCAGACAAAAGTCGTCCGGGTAGGAATATCCAAATTCGTCGCCACGAGCTCCAAATTCTTCCCTCCATCCGTCCGCTTGAAGACCTTTGTCCCCGCCGTCCCCGCCACGCCCGCCACAACCAAGAACGCCTCCCCACCCCGTCCGTCCGCCGGCCCAAACGCCATTCCACGAGGCTGGTCAATGCCCGTGAACACATGCTTGATGAGCTTCAGGCCCTCGCTGCGCGTGCCGACGTTAACGTGCTGGAATATGGCAATCGCGTCGCCGCGCGGGTCCTGCACGCCTGTGTTGCGGTTGGAGACGTAGATGTATTGCGTAGGGAACGCTTTGGTGGGCGGGGGGATGAGGATCTCGGCAGCGGCGAAGACTGCGCCTGCGGGTGGGTTTGGTGGTACGATGGAGGCGGTGTCGATGAGGACGGCGGTTCCGTTGGGCGCGGCAGGGAGCGTTTGGACAGAAAGGGTCGAGGCGAGCTCGTGGAGCGTGAAGAGTCGGTTGTCTGCACGTGGAGTTCAGTCAGTTTAGGCAATGAAATCCGAGACAATGCGGAAAGAAGGCGTACTAGCGATGGCGATATGCCGGGGCCCGCTACCTTTCGGTTGGGGGATGGAACCCTGAATCTGGTAGTTGGCCGAGTAGCCGGTGCGCGCGAGCCGCCAGATCGTGTCCCCACCCTACGTTTCATGATGCATCACTTGAAGCGAATGTATACAGGGCTTTGAAGGCTTACCAGGTCAGGAACGAGAATCTCCTTCCCATTCTCCACCGCCATATGTGGGTGAGAAACGCTCGGCGGCTGCGGTTGCGGGAAGCTTATTACAGGTGCAGAATCATCGAAGGTGCTCGGATTTGATGTCGTCGACACGATGCGTCCGGTCCCCGAGTTGTAGTTGAAAACGGCGACGGCGCCGGTAGACAGAGCGGCCGCGAAGGCAGGGCTGTCACCACCAGAGCTGACGGTGTCTATGGCTGGTGAGAGAGTGCCGGCGGGGCTGATAACGAACGACTGGAGTGCGCCAGCCGTCACTTCGTTTACCGCGCTACGGACAAGGTTGAGACCTGGTAGGTTGGAAAGACGAAATGGGCATACTAGAGAATGCTTTTATTCGAGGGATGCAAGGCGAGCCATGAAGGTGAGGGCCCTGTGGGTGATTTGCTGGCAAGGGAGAGCGAGGAGGATGTAGAGTTGAAAAGGTATGTTGCGACGAAGACGTCATAACCGCCCGCGAGAATAGTAAATGCGACCATGATAAGCAAGTGCGGTGCGTCTTGGTCGACGGGGAGGTTTGGCTAGTGGCTCTTTTTATTGAATAGACGGAAAGACATTTGCCTGTTATGGATGCGTACATGTGACCGTCGGTTGTATGTGATCGGACAAATGAGAACAAAGAAGAGGCTTCGTCACGACCAGTTGTCGGCATGGAGCTTCGCAGTGGTGACTGTAAAACCGAAGCATACAGTGGCCACGTTGGGTTGCGGAGAATACACGGAGCAACAGAATATAGGGCTTCGTCCTGCGAATGTGTATTTTCAGATCTCCGAGTCTTCACCATTATTCTGGCGGTTTAAGAGCATCGATTACGGTGGAATGGCGAAGTTTGTCTAGGTCCAAGCAATGTCTTCCCATGACGCGAGCAGCATATACTGTCCTTATGAGGCTGGTGTGGGTGGTATGGGTGCGTATGGCGAAGGCGTGTGAAGCGATAAGCGTGCATGTGGTTTGGGGGTAAGTCCCAGCGTCCATGTGAGGTAGGCAATAATGTGATCATTAATTTGATTCGTAATGCCTGGGCCTGCTTATGTACGGCTTGCGAGAAGCCTCGATTGATGTGGTTGTACGGATTCGGCCCGTAGCTGCTTGAGGCTATACATGTACAGAGAGTCCTGCTGGCTGTAACTGGTTCTGACGCAGGATATAAGCATCAGGTTGGGTCTGACCGATGCTCGTAAAGAGGGGCATACAGAACACTCGCCCCACAAGAATTACGACTCCTCGGGCCCACTCAACTCGTCTTCACTTTCCTGTACATCGTGCTCCTCGGAGTCTTCTGCTTTCCAGAATCTCCACTCGACCCTCTTCAGTGCGGGGGGCGAAACATATAAGGTCTTAGCAGGCTCCTGGTTCGCGCTCGCGAGACCCTTCTTCCTTGCGACCCAAACGTCCCGGAAGGCATCGTCTTCGTACATTACCTCCATACAACGGTCACATTCCCCGGCCCAAAGATACTTGTTGTATTCACCACCTTCCTGCAGTGTTGTACTTCCACCTCCGAAGTTTGCAATCGTGATGACGACAGTGTGAAGGTGTTGGAGAGTGCTAAAAGCGCGTGCGTAGTGCATCTGTGAGTTCATTCAGGGTCAAGTACAGCCCAGCCGAGAAAAATGGGTTGACGAACCGGCAGACCACCCCCTCCTTCGTACACGATCCTCTCCGGCCCTGGAGGACGGAATCTCGCGACAGAACATGTATGACATAGCCCACACCAGATCCTTTCTTGCCGCAGGCGCAGTATACTGAGGTCGGGTATAATATGGTGTATATTATGAAGTATCAGTGGTGACGGCCATGGAAGGCCTCTGATATCGAGCTCAGTGACCGAGGGTGAGATGTGGGTGAATGGAAGTCGGTCCCCTCGATCATCCGAGGCATAGCGCGGTAGTAACATAGAACGCGGGAGCCAGTCCAGCCGAATTTTGGAAAGGCGCTCGAGGCCGCATAGGTCCCATATCGACGTCTTCCGTGACTCTGTTTGCACGCAGTGAAGTTCTCTTGAGGACAGGAAGTTCGAATACGACAATGTTAACAATGACCATGCGATTGCGGCTGAAGTAACTTCCACCCGAGCGTCGAAACTCACCTTATTACCCCGGCGATGCCGGGAAACACCGTCTGTAGGGTCATGATGTCTGATGGAGCCTTGATGAAGAGAGTCCGAAACCATGCATCCAGTGTTAGGGCCCGATATGCCTTTGAAGCAAGAGTGAGAGGTTGGATTGATGACCAGTTGTGCTTGACCGACACGCCTGGCTTGTCTGACACGGTCGAAGGGGAGTCGAGAATAAAGGCAATAATTTCTCGGACCAGTTCTGTTGGAATATACATCCCTGTCATGGCACAAGTTTGGTCGAATGGAGCTGGGGGCTGAGTGCAATGAGGAACCCTGGTCGAGAAATTTCTGATGGCGGCATATCGGGCCGAGCCTCCAAGTTCAACTCCCAAGCCGCCCCCGACGTTCGCCGTCTCTCCACGGCCAAATCATACCGCTGATGAGGCAATTATTGCTGTATCCATGTCTCTCGCACAGTTCCAGCGATTGCTTTCGGTTATCATCAGTACCCTCTGAAACCTCATTTTCCTATAAGGATCATATAGTATGCATGCTGAACGACACGGCACAAGTCTTTCAGCTCGTCCCGCACTAAATAATGCTGCTCAAGCTCTCGTCGCTCGCTACTCTTGGCTTTTGTGCTACTCTTGTGCTGGGCCAGTGCACCAGTGATAATAAATTATTGCGGAAAGAATGGTAAGTTCAATGGCACCTTAGATGAGTCGTGCACTAATGGGATACAGGCGTCAGCTCACCTCAACAGAACAGCAAGAGTACATCGCGGCTGAACAGTGTCTCCAGTCTCTTCCTAGCAAGACTGGGCTTCCAGGAGTCGTGACGCGTTTCGACGATATGCAAGCAATCCATCAAATCCAAAGCGAAATTATCCACAACGTCGTGAGTCCGTTCTCATCCGCCTAGATAGTGCATAATTGCTAAAACGACCTTCCCAGGGTCAATTCCTGGCGTTCCATCGTCTCTATGTACGCGTTCATGAAGAACTTCTCCGTGAAGAATGTGGCTATACTGGGGCACAGCCGTAAGTCACCACCCTCGATTTTACAGCCTCCACTTAACTCAGTTTACCGTAGGTGGTGGAACGAGACCATGGATGACGGCCACTACATCGATTCCCCCCTCTTCAAGCCCGACGCTTTTGGTGGAAACGGAGCCAGTGACACAGGATGCGTCGTTGACGGCCCATTTGCGAACTACACCCTTCACCTTGGCCCAGGACACGATATAACGGATCATTGCTTGACAAGACGTATTAACAATGCACTCGGGGCTGGATCGTTCTTTGTTGAGAAAGCCCTGAATGCTACTAACTACGGCGATATGGACACGTTTATGGTCAAGGTTCCCGGACCCCATCCCGCCGGTCATTCAGGTATGTAACCATTACACGGTCGTCCGATGAAGGTGCTAATGCGCGGCTTGTCTGACTAGCTGTTGGTGGAGAGGTATGCATCTCAACAGCCCCCCAGTTTGTAGCAGGTCTGACAGTGTCGTAGATGGCCAATCCGACATCTAGCCCTGGTGGTAGGTACTCCGTTTTTTTCCCATTTTTCTTAACCAACTAACTTCCGGTCACCCCAAGACCCGATCTTTTTCTTGCATCACGCGTGGATGTACGTGTTCCTTCTCTGCAACTCGTTTTATGCTAAGCTTTATATCTTCAAAGTGATCGCATCTGGTCTACTTGGCAAGCGCGTGACCCGAGCACCCGCCTTACCGCAATCTCGGGCTACACTACCATCTCGTCACCCTTTGTCCCGACCACACTCGACTATGAGCTGAATCTATTTGGCATTTGGCCCAATGCCACTATTCGCGATGTGATGGATATTTCAGGGGATAGGATTTGTGTGGAGTACAGCTGATTTTGATGCTTGAGGACTTTATACTTATTGTATATGTTTATCACCGTAAAAATCGACGAATGCCTCAAGCTGTTTATCTGCCTAATCAAGTCATTTTGTATCAATTGATTCGGGCAAAGGGTTCTTTGTGCGAGGTCAATGCTGAGATCGACCCGAACGTCTTGTCATATCTTATCTACATACCTTTCATGCCATGTTCTTTGTTCGTTATCTATATAGTGTCTACTGCAAGCACAGTGGCGAGGCATCTCCCTCTCACTAGTGCTCGCAGGTGCGTGTCTCCTAATTCTAAGTACATCTCCCTCTCACTAGTGCTCGCAGCACTTTAATTGCGTCGCGTAGTTTTTCTCTCCCACCCACCTCCCTAAACATTTTCATCATCTCATTACACTACGACTCATTTACTACTACATTCCATACTTATGTCTCTTGTAGTTGGCTTGAGTTCGCACCCCCTCGAGGACTTTAGGCCACAATTTTATTGTATCCCAAACCTAAATCTTCATGTGAAAAGTTCTACTGTTCCCACTCCAACTTCCTCCCCTCATCCAATCGGCTTTCGTCGCCCTGCTCGTCTCCATCTGGAAGACTCAGGCATTGATTCCATTTTCGTCCCTGCAAAAAGAACGCGTCGCGTCGTATCCATACACGCACGTGCTTATAACGTGATTATCGATCAATCCTGACGGATATCTGTTCAAGCTCAAGCCCCGTTGCAACCGGCCTCGATGTCAACAGCTTTGATGGACATTCACTTGGTAGTTGCACTTGCCCTTGAGTGTAAGAGGTATTCTGTTTCTAATCCAGGCAAAATTCGGCTCACTGGTTTTACTCACAGAGCAATTTTCATCATTCACCCTGCCACTGCCACTGTCAAATGAACCACCATGATTCGTTGCCTCATTGTATCTTATGCAAGCATCGTAGCCGTGTTTCCCCTATTCGGCATCACGCAGGGCCTTATATCCATCAGGCTTCATACAAGAGCCCTCGTTGATATTTTCTTTCCATTCTCAGTAAACTCATCGCCCACGATCCCATGATCCCCTGACACGCCCATCTGTCAACATGTGCCAAGGAAGCCGAAACAAAACCATTCAAGCCCGTACCCATCGTTGAACGTTGAGGCCACACATCTTCTTCTTCTCTTCAACAGCCTCGATGCTGCATGGACGGCTGTCTGTCCGCGGGCGGCGGTTCATCGTCGTCCCACTCTTCGCCCTGGTCATCTCGTTCGTTTTCTACTGCCGAGAAACCCTGTTCCACGGCGCGAAGTCGACCAAATCCGTTCCATTGAGCACCCCCCGTCCTAAAACTGGCCCAAAATCACTGCCGGAGTGTGCTCCGCCCGTCGTTAAAAACGAGAAGTTGCTATCGCACACTTTTCGTAAAGATGGGATCCTCGAAGTCAACCCCGCAGGCGGTCATCCGATATATGACCTAATCGACCTCGCAAACGCTCGCTGGAAATTCAAGCTTTCTAAGGCTAGCAAGACTCTGAGTGAGGCGGCGCATGAGTATGAGAAGCGTTACAACAGGCGTCCGCCGAAGGGCTTTGACAAGTGGTACGTCGCCGAGCTGCCATGCCCTGCGCAGAGTTGACGAATTGATTTGATACAGGTGGCGTTACGTCCAGAAACACAACGTCCAACTTCCTGACGAGTACGATCAGATATGGAGAGACCTAGAGCCGTTCTGGGGTTACAGTCCTCGCGACCTTCAGCGGATTCAGAAGGAGCAAGAGCTCCACACGGACACCTTCACTCTTGGAAAGAATGAAACTGGTGAACTTTCGGTGTTGAAAGTCTCCTTCGCCCACAGCACGAACGACTGGAAGCCTGAGGATCTGCTTGGGGGCGCTGAGTCGATCAAGGAGATACTGAAAGACGTTCAACACGAGTTACCGCCGTTCCGCGCTGTAATTTCGCCTCATGACAATCCTACCCTGTTCACCGACTATGATATAAAAGAAGCAGCACTGGACGCTGCTGACCGGGGTGCCTGTGCGTATAGTTGTCAATCAACTGTTTCACTGTCTCACCAATCTATAGACATGGAGGTGGATAAACTCGCCCGTGCACCAGGGCTGGGATGGCCGTCAGGTTGTTCTCCCTCTTCGCCGGCTCGTCAAGCGAAGAAAACCAAAGTGTCACCGACCACAAAAACATTCATCTTCGACCACCGCAGGGTTATGGATCCATGTTTACACCCCTACCTCTTCGACAGCATCGGAGAATTCCTTATTCACGACCGTCCTGGGACCTCGGACTTGATGCTACCGCGCTTTGCATACTGTGCGACCGCCATGCACCACGATATACAGATCCCCACGCTTTCAGGATGGGTGGATGATACCGACGATCCGGAGTGGGAGGGTAAGCTCGACGAGCGGCTGGGCTGGCGAGGCAGTAATACGGGCATGTGGCATGCACCGACGACACGGTGGAAAAGTGCCCAGCGCGCACGACTAGTTGAATTTGCCAACGGGCTCAACGGCACAGTTCAGGTTTTGATCCCCCCATCGTCGAGACTGAAACGCATCGGTGAAGGTGTTGAGATTCCAAGGTCGAAGATTAACCCTGCGATGATGGATATTGCGTTTGCTGGGGAGCCTGTTGGATGCCATGAAGAGACCTGTCCGGAGTTGCTGAGCCTCTACGAGTGGAGGAAACGTCAGAGTGGGAAGGAGAGTGGGAACATCAAATATATCATCGACGTGCGTGGCAGACCCCATTCAGAGTTGTCTTTGACCTGACCTGTGTCCTGGCAGGTTGATGGAAATGCGTGGTCCAGCCGTTTCAAACGCCTGATAACGACCAGATCCCTGATTTTTAAGGCCACGGTGTATCCCGAATGGTCAGTCGCATCCACGCCTCGCCTGCTTTTCCAACTTAACCCACCCTCCAGGTTCCTTGACCGAATAGAACCGTGGGTGCACTATGTACCTGTTCAAGTCGATTACTCGGATGTGTACGATGCTTTGACGTTTTTCCGCGGTGGTCTGTATGGCGAAGGTGCACATCAAGACCTTGCACGTAAGATCGCGAGTGACGGCCGCACTTGGAGCAGAACTTTCTGGAGGAAGGAGGATGTAACTGCGTATGTATATAGGTAAGCCCCTTTCTCGCATTGTCTTTATGCGGGTAGACCTGATGAACATCATGGATAGACTTGTACTAGAGTATGCGCGTGTAATGAGCTCGGACAGGAACGCTATGTCGTATAACGGATAATGTACACACATATCTTCGGAGCTGGAGCAGTATGTGAAGATGCGAATTTGGTCGTCGATGGCATGCACGCTGAGCTGTTGTCACTATATTGTTTACCTGCTAGGTCACGTAAACTAAGTATCACCGCATCCGTATTGTACACTGCACCCTTGCTGCATCCTATCCATAATCGAGATTTTCCCAGAGCTCCCGATCTGCTTCCTCCTCTCGATACCACCCTGCCTACAAAATCATACACCTGCAATCCTGCCACTCAGTGTTCGGTCATGCGGTTACTCACCCAAAATAAGCTGTCCATGCATTGGAACTTGGAAGGGGATCAAACAACAAAATATTTAGATGCTTAAGCTACACCTGAAACGGCCGTAACATACAAGCGATGCTGGAGAGCAACTAGATAGAGGAAACTAAAGAATGCAATATCAGCGATAAAGTCAAGAACGACGTCAGTATCTGCCATTCCTCCAATAGACACTCTGTGCTAGCGCGTCCCCCAGTGCAATTTGATGAGATCCGAAGCACGTTCCGCGATGATGTACACAGGAGCTTGGGTATGCCCGGATGTAACATACGGCTGGTTCGACGTCAATTATTTCCTTAACAAAACGGAGAAAGGGGACATAACCAACCATCACCGAGGCGTCGACGATACGAAGCCCTGAAACTCCCTTGACTAGTAAATCAGGATCCACGACTCCATACCGCGCCCCCTTGGGCGACATAGCGGCCGTGCCAGTAGGATGGGCAGCACCAGTGGCATCTTTGCGCACAAATTCTTCCAATGATTGATCTGTGGTGACGTTGGCTAGATCACCAACAGGGCCAATGATGTAGTCGTGCCAAGCAGGGGCAGACACAAATCGGAGAGCACTTTTGACTGCTTCGCACATCGCGAAAAGATCAAACCCAGATGATAAGTATGTTGGATTGATAAGTGGTGGGTCAAGAGGGTTAGTGGACCTTAACGAAACAGATCCGCCTGTTATGTACATGGTAGTAAGCTCTGCTTCGCGATACCCAGGAACTGACTCACGAGAGACGGGGGTGACAACAATTACTGTCAGTCCGAAAAAGTGGCCTTCCGGTTGTGCGGGATAGAGTCCCACGCCGCTCTACAAGAATTGCGAAGTATTTTAGTGAACGTTGTGACACATAGGGAATCACGTACACCGAGGAAGAATTCATGGTGCGGTGTATTCAGTCCAGCCGAAGGATCAGGGAAAGAATCGAATATACTTGAATTGGCTGGTATGCGAGACCATGCGATATGGGTGGAAAAGCTCGCAACGAGTGGCCCAGTTTTATGCTCTTCCCATTCCTCTAACAGCTCAGCCTTCAATGTGGCATTCCTTTCAATGCTAGATCATACTCCTCAGATGCAGAGGATCCGTTCAGAAAGAGCGGAATACTTACTTATCGAGGGTATCATTTGAATTGACGTACCAAGCCATTGATAATCCAGGCTGGTCAGAAAGATTCTTTCCAACACTTGGAAGGTTGACGAGAGGTGTGATTCCCAACGTCTCCAATTCTCCAGCATTTCCTATGCCGGAATTCAAAAGGATATGAGGGGTGCCGATCGTCCCTGCTGATAGAATTAGTTCTTTAGACGCTGTGATTGTTTTGCGCGGTCCTGTAATACGCGCATAAATATCAGGACCAGCTATTTGTCATGACTAATACCTGGGTTATTCGTGTCTGTAAACTCTACGGTGCGTATGACAGGGATGGACCCAGTGGCTTTCGTCTGGAGAATTTTTGTGACGCGAGCATTTACAAGGACGTGCAAATTTTGCCGCTTCATGAACTCTGGTCCTAAATAAGATGTTGCGGAACTGCTGCGTTTTCCGCCGCCAATGGTGGTTTGCAGCCATCCTGAACAGAAGTTAATATGACCAGTGGGTAATAGATGGGCGCCTACCAATTCCAAGGGGATTTCCAGAGTTCATATCTTCGTTGAAAGGGAATTCATCACTTAATTCGATGCTTGCTTGTATGACGCGGGAATCTGTGGGTGCGGGGAAACCATTCAAGCTAACGGAGTTGATGCCGTCGAAACCATGCACTGTGGGGTCGAACTGGCCCGTCGTATTGTGGTGGTCGGCAGGTGGAGTCCATTTCTCATTCTAGAATAGCATGGTCGGTCAACCAGGTAGATTCCAGAGCGAAAATTATCTGGGACCTACTTTGCGTATGTAGGGCTGAATTCGTTTCCAAGACCACCCTGGGTCTTTCGTAACGGTGGCAAACCTGTCAAAGTCTGATGACGAACCCCTGGTATAGAACATGCCATCTAAACAATCACTTGATCGAGAACCCAAGATGATGGTGATGAAAACCTTACTGATTGAGCTGGTCCCACCTAGAATGTGCCCTCTCGGATACGGAACGCTCCGTCCATTGAGAGCAGGCTGAGGTGTAGTAGTAAAGTTCCAGTTGTACGCCGCGCCACCAGGTGAGGTAGCGAGGCCAGGGACGATGGAGCGCAATACGCCTTCATTTCTAGTCCAACCTTTTGGCGGTGCATGACGTTAAAGTAAATAGGAGACTAACGATGGGCCACTTTCGAGCACTAGCACACTGACTTTCGGGTCTTCTGTCAATCTGTTTGCGACGACGTTGCCAGCCGTTCCACCTGCAGCTATGTCACAACTTTGTGGTTCTCTCAAATACAATGGTTCTGACCTCCAATGACGATAAAGTCAAACTTGATGGTAGGTAAGCTTTCGAAGCCATTGTGAACAGCAGCGAGAGACGTTTCAACAGCCGCGAGAAAGACCCAGATGACTGCTCCAAGTGTGAGCATTCCGACCGCGGGCGGGCTGATTGATAGAGAGCGAGGCAAGGGCAAGTAACGGAGCAGGAGCTTTTAACACTGGTTATTTCTAGCGATGAATGGATCAGATGCAGGAGAAGCGGGAAGCGGGAAGGATGCCTGCTACACATGGCCCTCTAAATGTCTGATTTCTTTCCTTCGCAACAGTTTTCCCATCCTTGTCGGACTGAATGAGACGTGAATACAGCTGACGAGGATGCGTAACCCAAGAGGTAAGGCCAGGTACACTGACAGAAGATGGTCTCCTTCGGACCCTGACCGACGCGGTCCCCGAAGGCGTCCCAATACAATGGAATACGAACATCATCGAGCGCTGTTCCATTCAGGAAGCCTGGACCACCACGGAACTAGATGTCGCAGAATCGAACGAGAGGAATTACAGTGAGGAGAATCCACATAGATCTCGGCAAGCCATATGTGGCAGTGCGCCATCAATATGGGCTTATTTGGTCAAGTGTACGCGTTATTGATATTCCAGCGGCTATGGTGTTTCTTTCAACAACCACTCATCATGTTGAATCCCAACTTCCCATGTTCCCTAATCCTTGTCTTTCTATACCTTCATCGCTCCAGGTTCCCGTTCGGCTGCTCTACCCTACTCCCCCCAGTCAACCGACGTTTTCAGCCAAAATGATCCGCTTCTGAACAAGGAGCGAAATCTAACCCTAAGTTTCTATAGGTCATCGTGCGTCCGATTATAGCGCTTCGTGGGGGTTGCACTACTCGTCTCTCGGCTTTTGAAGAGTAGCAGCCGCCTGTTGCGTGTTTGGTCCTTAGGATGACCCTCTGCTTGTTCGACACACCGTCACCGCTGTCCGTTCCCAGAACCAATCGCCTACAATGACATGCCGAGTTGTACCCCACATCGCATCTCCGGAAAAGTGCTCCAATCTGGTTCATGAGTTACCCTTACCTTTCGATCACGCACAGGGCCCCGTCTGTATTGCCTCGGGATCCCTGTCCTTGCCACCCGCTGTCCTCTCACCCTCTCCACACAAAGACTGGAAAGATGTCTGCCCTTAGCCGTCCTCGCTAGGCGCTCCGGGTACTCTTAATTCAAGTCTTCTTTTTGGTGACGACAGCGGGGGTGCGATGGTCAGGGCTAGGCGACGCCGGAAACGCGTGGGCCCCATCGTCGGGACGTAGGATGACTCCGGTGCAGGGCACCAGAGAAGCGTCGCGGGACTTTTTGAGGGGGCACAAATTCGTCGTCGAGTCGGTTACATCCATTCTGGAGCGGGTACGCCGACGGGACAGTCAAACTGGGACCACACACAAGCCTCGTCACACGGGCTTCTTTTTCCCCATTGCTACTCTTATGCATTGTTTTCGTCCTTCCAGTGTGCATTTTGCTGCTGGCCGGACCGCACGCACCACGAGATCGACAGTCATCCCCACTTGAGCCCACTCGCGAAGAGTGGTAGAAGCCTCCACACGGGACGCCGTTGGCCTGGGTCGTTACGACTCTTCCCCTGAGCCACTTCCACACAGGTGGGAGTCTCAAATCCCGGCGTCATTTCTGCAAGGTTCCGAACGCCGTGGGCTACTGTGGTACACATCTGCCCCGCTCCTCGAGCGTCGTGCAAGAATATGCTGCAGGTGAAGTCCAGAAGCGTCGGCGAACGCATCGAAACCTTCATGGCTTCGCGATGGTTATATACCGGGGATACGGTGCAGGAGAAAGCAGTATCGAACACCAAAGGGAGACGCACAGGAAAGCTTGGACGTCGGTATTTGAATTGGTAGTTCGTGACTTCTGATGAGGCGCCTTGACACAGCGCAGGTTTGTGACCTGGCGTTGGTCGATCTGTAGCTTCCATCAAGCATCGCTCAGTGACCCCTATGTGGCTTTTTCCAAGTCCTGGGCGCGTAATGCGCCCCCAACTTCGCGCCCTTCCGAACAGGAAGGCCGACTGCTATTACTCACCACGCGTTAGTAACCCGACTCCCGTCTTGCGCTTAGCTTCTCGACCATCCGTTCGCCGGTACGAAGGTGTGAATTGACGACCCAGTGTCATCCCAAAGGAAGCCAGCTGCTCCTCAGCCTCGCTATTCAGCTCAGACGGCGAAGACCCATCTCTTCGAGCTCTTGACGCGCCTCTCATTCGCTCTTCCACGCCATGGCTTGTATATCAGTTTTCCGTTGTAGCACCAGAAACCCGTCCACTTGAGGAACCACGTCCTCCTTCTCGTCCACTCCTCGCTTCCACTTCCTCATGCGGCATGTCGTGCTGGGGTCTACTTGCATGTTGGTTTTCCCGCTCCGTATTTGAAGTTGTGACACCCTCGGGAGTTGCAACAGAGATTCGTTCTCGAGTTCATTGCGAGCAAGGGTTTCCCGATCGACTGCGAGTTTGCTCCTTCGGCCAGGCGCGCCCGTATCTGGTGGCGGAACTAGGATGGGCTTGAAGCGTTCATGGCGAGAGTGTCGGAACTTCCTCTTGGTCACGGAATTACTCGCAGTCATCGGCACGCACAAGAAGACGGACGTTGGGTAGCGGATCCTGTTCAGAGATGGCGAGCTGTCCCTGTACGCCAAAGGCGAGAGGCCGAGGTCTCTCGCGGAACTTGGGAGGGGCTCGTTCGATCGCAAATCTACTGGCCGCCCACTGGGCAGGACGGAACGGGAAGACGGATGCCTTTGCGCAAGATGGAAGGGAAAGCTTTTGGTTGTAATGACTGAAGGTGACTACTGTGGAGCAGGAGTTGGGCCAAACCTGTGGTTGAGCATTGTAGCGGGGGAAGCCCTTGTGGCTTCGAGAGTGCTGAAGCGTCTGGGGACAACCTTGGGATTAGTCTCCTGTTGGAGTGCCGGGCGGTGTGGATTTTGCTGATCTGCCAGCTGTATTGAGGAGGACACATGTTCGATGATTCATGCCAGCTAAAATTTTTTGCTCCCCTTGCACCTTCGTGGTGATCTTTCCGTCTTTGGCCGCTATGCGGTTGTTCGACAGTCCGTATGAGGGTATGCGGGATGCGTATTTCTAGCTCTGTTCATACTTCGTGGTTTGTTTCAAGAGCACCACAATGGCAGTACGAAATTATACTTTGTGGTATAAATGACTATGTATCGTTTTTAGGTCACACAAACAGACCATTGATATTTTCCGTATTCACTGGTTACACGCGGCGAACAATTCGCTTCCACTACCCACCATCGAGTCGATGTCTGGAGCATCGCAATTAGCAGGGTGCCAATCAAGGCAAGGTTGATATACGCACAAGAAAAGAAATCATTTACAGGAACCATGTCGAGAGTCCCAAGTGGTGTAGACGTCTGCATGGGTTGACCGCCCCACAAAACGCGAATAAAGTAGGACCGAGCGTTGCTGGTGGTAGCTTGCACATTGGAACCATCACGCTTGCTGTGAGTTTTCGATGTGCTGTACAGCTCAAAGACGACCTGGGCAATCACCTCGGGGTCAGTAACAGTAGAGAGATAAATTAGGATGAAGAAGTCAACCTCAGAACCCATGCCAGGCCACACCATCCTTGCAATCTGGAGGAAACCAAGGAGCGGCGAGATCGATCCATCATGTGCGACGTTGTGGACGTATTTCATCTGTAACCTCATCGTCAGCTCGTGCTTTGCATATCAGGAAGCACTGCAGTTGCATACCTTCGATTGTCCAGAAATCTTGTCCTGCAAGTGTCCCTTAAGCTCGAGTATCCACGCTCCATATTTCAGCGCCGAATACTGCGCGGACTCGGGCGCGTCCCGGTATTGCCACGAGTACTCCCAGTTGCCGATGCGATATACGGTGTCAGCCTTGAACCAGTGAGCCAGGTACGAACGCGAAGAAAACAGGACATACCATGTCCTGGGTAACGCAGTAAGATGTCGAGTTCAAGTTGCAAGGGAGCGCCTTGCTGTGGCACTGCTTGGCGCTCATGTTATCGTAATAACTATGATTGAAATCAGTCATCCAGAAATGGCAAGCGATGTTCGTGGGACTGACTGGTCGAAGGAGGCGTGCCACCCGGCGGTGTCTTTGGCCGCTACACCCGATATAGCATCCAGCTTAGCATAGAGATCAGCAGCCTGCGAGAGATGATCGTTCCATGTCTGGCTCCCGGTCGTAACCGCGGTTTTCAACTGGTTAGCCTTGCCGCAAGGATAGGTAGGCTCAAGAGAGTCGAAGGAGGAGGACTGGATGATCGCCTCGATACCTGAACTGGCGGGGAACAAACCCTTGACGAGACCACTGGCAACTTGGGAAGTGATCTGGTTATTGGTAACACCTAACGAATGACACCAGTAAGGACGGTGCTTCACGTGGAAAGCTTATTTGAAACCTACGGATCTGAGAGGTGGTTGGGTTGAATCGGGAGTCAAGGTCCAAACGCTTGGCGTAGACTGCACGGAGATCCCGGCCGTGAGTGATCGAGTCTTCCAGACCTTGTTCAGTGATTTGAGGGAATTGACAACTGAACGAGCGATCCGGTAAATAGACCAAGATGCAATTCAAGAGGCCACTTACGTACTACCGACGAAGCCAGGTCCAACCGTCGTCGTCCAAGGGTTGCGAGAATTTGTCGACGCTTGCCACTATCTTATGGTGAGCGCCTGTAGCGGAGGTTAAGGTCAACACAGCACTCACTTGGATGTCCGTGACATCTGCGCCGACACCCTGAGAGCTGTCCGTACCATAAGTTCGACGAAGTTGACGCGCTGACTATAGATAATACGTACGATTTGACACCATAGAGAGGACCCTGTCCAACACAGCTCCAAGCAACATCCTCCTTGAAGAAGGTGTTCGATGCATAGGGGGTGCGCTTGTGGTGCCTTTGAATCACTTCCACATATTCAAGAGTATAATCTCGTGAGGGCGTCCTACCACACGCGCGTCAACAATGAATCCAGGAATCCAAACTAGGCCCAAGACTCACTTGTACTCCTGGATACGAGCGTGGGGCATGTTACACCAGTTGTACTCCCCATACTGCTTGTCGGGCGTTGTCGAGGAGGTAAAAATTCCAGGCGACCCGGAGCCGTTCAAAGCAAACGTGAAGTTGTTGATGTTACTTGAGGTCGGGGGGTAATGAACGACTGCAGCCGCCGTCTCCCCGGCAAGGCCCAGAAGAGAGACGAAAGTCGCGATGAATTGCAGCTGGGTGGACATTACGGGTCACAGTTCTGGCGCAGGGGTCATCTGGGCTTGACGATGATACTTAAATAAACTGTCCTTGAGCCAACTGTCCTAAGCACGTGCAATGCTTCTTGCCATAGAATCATACATGGTCGAGAAGCTGTTCGTGGTGAGCGTTTGGCGCAGGAACACGGAGTTGGAGGCACATGGACATCAAGAAACGTGTGTCGATTGTGACGCAAACGACAAGTTGTCAACCAGGGACAACAACGCACGCCGACCACCGTGAACACAACCACGCTCCAATGCCGACAGCGCAAGGTCTTCTAGAAGGTCATACTATTGAACATAGATGACGTGAACATGGATTTTGGGGTTATAAAAGCTAGCGCTTGTCAGCGCGATGAGGGTCCCTGACCTGCCCTTCTCACGTTCCCTTTGCCTCTAGAACGTAGAGATGCCTCGTATCGTCCCTTTGGCCACGTTCCTTGCTTTCTTCTTCTTGGAATGCACGACTGCGGCGCCAAATAGCAGAGACGGACAGGCTGTTCTGGCCAAAGCAGCTTTGGCTGAGATTTTGACCCGCGGAGCGCCGATCCTTGGTGGATATGCCAGCCCACTTTTGATGCAAAACCACTAAGAATGTCCCAGGTCATGATGAAGGATGCTCGAAGCAGTCCAGGACCTGTGACTGGATGGCAAAGTTCCCTGATAACATGAAGCTCGTGCACATGAACTTGCCTGGAACGCACGATTCGGCGACTTGTACGCTTTGTGCCTTTCTGATTGGCTAGGGAAAACTCACTTCTCTCCGCAGGGAACTACTCAGACGCCACGCAGGCATCCCTTCTTCGATACACCGGCCCGTGTGTATCCTACCATACCTCCAAATAGCGGCACTCGCTCACCCGCCATAGTATCCCGTCTGCAGAAACGTACAGATGTCAAGAGCACTCACTCCTGCAGTCCTTGAATGAAGGCATTCGCGTTTTTGACCTTCGATACGCGTATAATCCCGGAAATGATACCATCGGCTTCCACCACTGTACGCGCTGTGTGTTTCTCAACTGTAGACCATTCAGTAACAGATTGCCCTCAGCCCAGGCCCTCCTTGCCCCTCACACTACACTCGAAGATGTCCTCTTCGGGCTCTACTCATGGCTTGACAAGCACCCTACGGAAGCCGTTCTTGTTTCAATGAACTATGAGGGTGGGACTGGCACGCCGAACGATGCAGCTCTCCAAGAGCACCTCTACAACATCTTCCAGAGTGACTTGGCCAAGAAGTACTGGTTGCAGAGAAATGGAACAGTGTGTCTCCAATTTCTTCCCTTCATACGTGAAACTCTAATTTCAGCCTCTCCACTTCTAGCTCGGCACTCTGGGTGAGGCCCGCGGCAAGCTTACCCTTCTCCAGCGATTCACATATTCCCTCATACCCACTACTTCGTCCAAGCGCCTTGGCATCTGGCTCGACGGCGCACACTGGACTGACAACGGCAAGGCCATTGAACTCGTCTACAACCAGGCAAAGAACCAGACTGCGTACATCGAGGACTACTATTATATGGATTTGCTCCCCACCAACGCCGGCACCGCCGCGAACATCGAGCTCAAGTATAACACCACCATCGCGCATCTACAGAATGCCACAATGTACAATCCGGATCAGCTTTACATCAGCTTTGCCAGTGCTTCGCACAATGACGCCGTTCCGCAGGTGTCGCCCAAGGTACGTATATTTTTCCATTGCGACCCTTGTTTTGTTGCTCATACGTGGCGTATGGAGATCATGGCTGTGGGGAACGGAACTGCTGTCCTAGGTGTTGACCAGAAACTTCTGCCCTGGTTCGAAGAGCGCAAGGGGAAAAGGTTCGGTATCGTAAGTGCGTACTAGGCTGCCTCTCTTTGTCTCACCTTCTGTGCTGATGAATGGTTGTAGTGCTTGATTTCTACAATGCTGTACCCGGACTTATCGAAGCTATCATCGGTCTGTGAAACTGAACGTACCTCAGCCCCACTAGCATCTCAGTGCCCTGAGAAAGCGGATAGTTACGTATGTTTGGGCCAGCTGGATATGTAACAAGCTTTGGACGATGGTGCAAATGTCAGTTGTTGTTTGGAGCGATCTGGAAAATGCTTCGTCAACTCCTCTTCCAACGCAACCTATTCAAAGATCTCCCGTGGAGCCCTTTCTGACCCAAAGTCCTTCCTCTTTGAATCATGTTACAGCCAGTTCATGCCAGCAGCTCAACTGCGTATTGGATAAGGCACGAAATACTGGTAGCCTCAGGCTTGGCTGAAGGGCCATGTGTTCAATTACCTCCGTTGTCCTCGACGGCGAAACACGCCACCAGGTCTCTAGTTTTAGGCTTATTGTCGTTACTCAGCTGAGCGGGACAGTACGTGTTCAGTCTCTGTGAATCTACGCCAACAAACTAATTACGCACTTCATCTACTATCCGTGACCTACTTTTTGCATTTCGCCACTGCCAGCAGAAACGGCAGCTGCTGTTTCCTCTTCGAGACAAGTCCCGGAAAGACTTGGTCGCCATTCAAGATGTTGTCTGTGGGCCAATAATATTGATTCCCGACACGGTCTTGCAAGCTTCCACTAGCACGACGCCTTTGTCGGCTAGGTATCTTGCAGATGTTGACAATGAACCCATTGTCGGCAAGGGACCGCAGAGTGCCACCCTTATTACTCTTCGTCTACAATGGAGTGCATCTCAACACATTCGGTAAATTTACCCTGTTATTTTCCCGAGGTCACGCTCATCCGGTGGTAGACATTCACCTTTCCACAGGCTGTCCGCCCAGTGTGGAATTTCTGGTTACAGTCCGCGTCCCGTTGCCTGACATACCTTCTGGGCAAGATGTGGTGCTTGACCTCAGTAGCGGTATGCCATCCTGCTTTGTCAAGCATCAGTCTGTCAGCGCTTTCCTTTGTAGGGGCTTCGTTCTTCGACGAGCATGTGTTATTGGACACCACTAGGTTCACTAAGAACTAGAAATTGGGAATCGAAATGCTTTTAATATGTCGAACACAGGCACGCCAACACGCTCACCGCTAATTACTTGTACACTTCTTACAACCGGATTCACATCAATAGGCCCCTTCATGAAAAACCTTACACAGAGCAGCGAGTGGCAGGTAAAAGTCACTGTACATGTCGGCTATCAAGAGCGGGCAACTCCAGTCTCTTGCCAAGTTCACTTTCGACCCTATGCCTAAATCCGGCTGGAACTTTACCAAGTACAACCCCAGCGTTCAGCGATTAGACCATGCCGGTAATATATTACTACTACAAAAAAGTAATAGCCGGAATGCTTATAATTAGCGAATGTCTCGGAAGATCGGCAGGAACGTTACCCCTTTTGAAAACGATTATGATAAAGCTGATGTGGCCCGAAAAACGACCCCAACTGACCAAGTGCGCTCGCGCCACAACACCCGTCACCTTCGTATTTTCTCGCCGTTCGACGCGTAAATTTCGCAATCTTACTCAAAATGATAGTCCATCTGATATGTTGCCTCCAGACTCTTGATAGCGAAATGCCAGCGTTCATCTTTGGCGGGTACTGGATGACCACCGATACCGCGTTTAGGCTCATCACTGCGCTAGGAATCGATCATAGCAGGGACGACATGGGCAAACCGAAGACTGAACACCGATTCAATGAATGGCTTGTCGATCATGACATGCTTCAGTTCAGGGTAGCGGGTTTGGATTATCATAAGCCGGAAGCACCCTCGCAGCCGATATTTGGCATATGCTTCATCTCGAGATTCAAGCGCCTTCGTCAACTATGCGAGCCGCCGTTGGAAGAGGGCGAGAAGGAGGATCTTGCATTGAAGTCCTGGCTCGCGACTATGGGGGTCGCCGAGACCGAGTTGTTCTGGATATCCAGGTTGGACCAGCTGGGTATCGCGTTGTCCAGTGGATTGCAGCCGAGAAAATTCCCGACCAAATTTGTCGATGGGAAACCCGATCCTCCGTTCTACTGGAAGGCTTGGGGTGACGCTAAGTAGAGTAGTGTTTATCTCCCCACCCTCGTCCCCTCATGCTTGCTTGTATGTGCTCTGTCTACCAGTTGAACGCTAGCTATAATTTGGAGGCTTCTCCTTGCCTCGACTTCTGGGTGGTTGCGAGATTCCTGGCGGGAGAACTGTGGACCCTGAGTCACTTATTCACGACGTGACTGATACTCCCGTACCTCGCCGCGTTAAATATGATCGTTGCCGCGCTATTAAAAAAAACATCTCATAGGCTCGAGGCTAGCACCACTGCGCTTTGCGACGCGAACGAGAGCATTCTTCTGCGTTCCTTCTTACTCAATTTCAACTTTGTAGGTCGATTCTCCAGGCGTGGGACCCAAGGCGCGGTCCCGATGAACTCATCTATGGTGTCTGTGGGCTGGCAGTACCAACGCCCTGACCTTCGGTGTGGGTACATCATTGTTAGGATTTGGGTTAGGATCTCCCATAATTTACGTTTAAGCGTCGAACCTTCACGAGGAAGCTAGAACCAGCCACTTGAACCGCCACGCAATATTTTATAGAGACACTATCCTATTTTATCCTACCCAAAGCCATCGTTACAAAACACGTAGCTCCCGCGGGTATAATAAAGCCCACAACTCAATCAAGCCAAACCGCATGACTCCCTCCCTCCATCCACACCACATCCTCCCCGTTGTCCCCTGGGGTTGGCCATCCCGCAATGACACGCACTCCTTTCCCCCACCCATCCCACTCTAGCACCCTCACGCCACCGCCCGCCTCCCCTGCCGCCGCATCATCATCATCTGTGAGCAACACCCACACGCCCTCCCCTTCCTTGTCACCCTTCGGCAGCAGATCTAGCGCATTCGCCTTGCCGCCCGACGTCGGCGTCTCTACGTGCTCGCCTGGTCCCTCTGCAAATGTGCCGTCCGCATTCAGCGCGAAGACGCTGAGCCACCCTTTGTCAGCAGGCTTGGCACCACGCGTGGTAGCAAAGAGGACGCGCGGGGAGGGATGTGACGGCGTCAGGGGCGAGAGGAGGAGCGTGTCGCCTCGGAAACGTGGGATGTGTGCGGGGTCAGTGGTCGGGGGGAGGAGCGAGCGTGACGAGAGGTAGGTTAGGGAGGTCGGGTTGATGGTGTACGCGTCGACGAGGTTTGCTGTAATGGGGGTCGGTCGGGAATAAGTCGTGAATCTCGTGTCGCGGACTGAGGGGCTTACTGTGCTCCGTGACACAATATAGGATCTTGCCATTGGGATGGACCTTGAGATGCCGCGGGCTGTCGTGGGCATCACCCCGCGGGGAAGGGACGCTGGCAACTTGCGTCAGCAGTCCTGAGACGGGATCACGGGTGTACATTTCAATGCGGTCGGTGCCGAGCACTGGGATGAAAGCGTGTCCTGTGGCCAGAGAGAATTCGACTGCATGTGATCCGTAGCGCTACGTAGGGTATAAGAAAGTGGATTGAGGAATGGGCTGGGAAGTCACGCACGAGAGCAACGCGGGTTTTGTCTGCCTTTTCGAGTTCGTCTTCAGGCACGAATAGGATCTGTTGGAGCTTTTCTCCAAAACCGCCTGTGGCCGAGTCGATAGCATGCACTTCTCCAGTAGGACCACCTGCAGAGTATGCATGGGTGAAGGGAGGGGGTACTGTTACATACGATGATGTTGCGGCTGAACGACAACAGATGGGGTCGATCTTCAGTCTTCACCACGTCCAATCATCATCTCAGAGGCGAAATGCGATACACACTGATCGGCACGCTGTTTATATGATTCACCCTCCACGACCCGCTCTCGGGACGTTCGACTTCCCAGCTCGAGAGAACGGGCGGCAGCGCCCAGCTGGTGGTGTACACACGATCCTTGCGAGGGTTGGTGGCGAGATACTGATGTGGTCCAAACGCATCGACCTTCTGCACTAGCGAGAGGGTGCGATGAAACGGTGAGAAGGCCAGGAGGAAGAGGGAGAGGGAACGGAAGGAGCCTGAGAGGATGTGGTGCACGACAGGTACTGCCGCTGCCGTCGCATTTGTCGACAAGAAGGCTTCTTGGACTGATTCCATCACCTAAAGTACTGAAGATCCCCGACCCCTTTGTAGGTGGATATAATGCAAAGCTTTATGCAACAGGAGGGCCTGGACTGCACTGGAGGGGAAGAGAATCGGGGATGAGGCAAGACAAGGTATAGATTGTGACCCTAACCCAAGGCTAGGTTCTCAAGCTCCGCCACACCCGCTTCCCTCGGCTCCTCTTCCCGCGATGATCAGTATAAATAACAAAGCCGCATCACGGCCTTCCTCTACTCCCGCACCATCTCCATGTTGGTCGTTCACAGATTGCTCGTTTCTCTAATACCGCTTCTCGTTAGCGTTGCAGCTCACAAGAAGCCCAAGACACCTGAGGAAATCGAGGTCCAACGCGCACTGCAGACAGCTGCTTACCATGTGTGTTTGTCCACGGATCTATCGTCTTGTTTTCTTCCTTTCTCACAGCAGGAATTTAGTGCGCACCAGCCGTCGAGCAGTTCACAGCGGCGAGGAAACGGGCCTGGTCTCAGAAGGTGCTCGCAGGACGACCGTCGCTGCCCGGATATGAGGAGCTCTTCACATCAGGGATCTATGCCGACTTGCCAGGGCCGGCGCCCGAAGGGGAACAGGCGATCATGGGTTGCTCACCCATCCAGGAGACTCGTATCCAGAACAACTCGTGTGTGCTGACGCCGGTAGTCACCGAGGGCCCGTATTACCATAAGGTGGGGCACCCCATTCGACAAAACATTGCGGAACTTCAGGACGGACTATTACTGGTATGTCGCCTGATCTTGTACGTTGGAGGGGTGGTTTAAATGTTGTATAGCTGCTAGATATCGGTGTAATCGATGTGGAGACATGCAAGCCCCTACCGAACGTGCTGGTTGATATCTGGCAAGCAAATGCGACTGGGCACTATGCGGGTGTGTCCATGTCCCTCTCCGATTATCTCTTCAACTAATGTCCTGGAAGGACACCCGGTACCACAACCACACCTGGTGAACGAGAAGCCTCAAGTAGGCGGAAAACGGTCTGGTCTGTTATCGGCCTTCCCTCGCACGATAGAGGAAGAGACATTTTTGCGCGGAGCATGGCCGACAGATGCGAACGGCGTTGCCCAATTTACCAGTCAGTGCCCCCCTATTCAGCGGTGGGCCTTGTCTGACGCTGTCAAATAGCTATCTTTCCTGGGTATTATACCGGTCGTGCGACCCATATCCACGCGAAGGTTTTCCCAACCTGGACGACACTGCCGAACAGGACCTTCACCTCAGACCACCTCGCCCATGTTGGACAATTCTTTTTTGACGACGGAATCAACCTCCGTATCGATAACGTATGTAGCTTTTCTCGCGTGTGCTGATCACTCGTGTCCTGAGCCTCCAACGATGTACAGATGCACCCATACACAGAGAACCCCATCCGTTCCACCCATGGCCGCACGCGCAACTGGCGCGATTCGCTCAATATCTTCGAGGACAGCCATGGTCCAGAGAGCCAGTATGACCCCGTCTTCAAACTGGAGCTACTCGGCGGGGTCATCTCGCAGGGACTCATGGGATATATCACAATGGTATGAACAGTTTCTCTGTGCGCACGTAAGAACACGATCACAACCGAATCTGTTTTCAGGGCATCAATGCGAGCGCGAGCTATGATAACTGGTGGAAAGGTTGAATGACGCTCGGGCCTTTCGCAAGTTGTACTTATCCCGATGGGCGTGTATCAATGTATTCGGATCTTACACACCTGCCCGCAACATGTACTGGTTGGATCTTCTGGACTGCTGACCTCTCAAATTATGTGATTATATTTTAATATATATTTTTCACGGCACCTACTCATGTAATGGATCGTATCATACCTTGAGCTGGCGCAATCAAGAGGAAGGTGCCATGGTCTGACTCTGGTTGGACGAATTTAGGACACGCGTTGTTCCCACGTGATTCCTAATCCCAAACGAACGACGAGTCGTCCATTCACCACGGTCATGTTCTTTGAATCTCTCGATTACTGATATAAAATGATGCGGTTTGCCCCTGTGCCGTGCCCTTACTCATCGTTTACTCATCCCCTTCTCGCTCTGGACCTAACTATACGTGTACGACACGTCTAGTTTTGGAATAAAACTCTGGGAGGCCTACCGTTTTCGACACTGGCATCGGGTGACATGGTGCTTCCACTAGAGCAACTAGTCAAGGGCATGACCTTCATTGGAAAACCCGTTCATGCAAAGCTTTTTCCGTATCCAATCGCAGCGACTATTCATGCTGCACGGATTTCAATAGTCTACCAGAGTAATTCCCGAGCTGCTACAGCAGGGACCAACACCAAGCTCTCGTGGCCGACGTATATCGCTGGATACCTTGTCATGGTGCGTCTCTCGATCCCTCTATACAAATCAGTCGTAATTCTCATAATGGCGCAGACATGGGGCGGCAGTGTCATCACACACCACCTGCTGCAACTTCCCCCACCCATGCTCTACTCGACCACCCCCTATATAATCTACCTCACAACACACCTAACCCTGACCCTCCTCTTTCACCTCTTCCCCTTCCTCCTCTCCCCGTCCGTCCTCGCCCTCCTCGATACCATCCTCTTCCCCGTCGACGCCCTCGTCCGCACGGCCGCAGTCACAGGCACCACCGCCCACCTCACCCCTGGTTCCCCCGCCGCCCGCTCCCTCATCACCTCTCCCGTCACGCACCTCATCATTGGCGCCCTCGCCTCAGCTGGCGGCGGCCTCTTCGCCTCCACACTCTCCACCTGGTCCCCCAATTGGTCCTTCTCCACCCCACCGGTCCTGCGCGCCCCAACGCTCCCTGCCTTCCTCTGGGCCTCAATGGACGTATGGGGCGGCGCCCTTGTGGCGGCTGTGTACGGCGTCGCCTCGGGCGCAGAGGCGTTCTATGGAGTGCAACAGATGATGCAGCCTGTGATGGTGCGGATCGCGGGGATCGCGGAGGGCGGCTGCGTTGTGGGCACGCCGTGGATGAGCCAGTTGGAGGCGAAGGCACTGGCTGCGGGGGTGCTGGCTGTGTTCTTTGGGTTGCGCGTTTATAAGACGCATTGGACGAGGGCTGCACCAACCAGGCAGAAGGGGAAGGCGCCGTAGGGTGTGTAAATATCTTAAGGGATTGTTTGCGTTGGTGATGTCAAGATATACAAGACACCTTGTAATGTCCAGTGTTATGGTCGGCTTCTCTAGTTTTTGGGCGGTACGAATCGTAGTTGAGGTTGTCCTATATGACGAATCATGTCCACGGCGTTGACTGTGTCCTGTCCCTAAAGTGCACACCGTATAGGGATTGACCATGCAGAGGACTGGTGATTCCATACAAAGTGGCTTATGACTCAGCCACGATATCAAACGATCCTGATTGTGCACTTGGGTGCTCACTAAAAATGCGACGCGTCGTAGTGGTTTGCACGTGACAATCCGTGTCCTTCACGTGCACTCAACCAGTCCCACCTCGACGGACAACTCGTCGTGCGCATATATGCCATGCTAACGAGCTGTGCTACTTGCCACCAACGATGGCCTGCCCTTGTAAAATTTCCGTCTTGCCCCGAGTCTCTATCTTCGCTATCAAGAACGTTATGCTTGACAGGTCATATCGATATCTGGTGAACAGTACAGGCAGGCCCCCAAGACTACTTCGAATTCGACATACGATCATTTGCTGTAGCATTGCCACTGCTGTAGGGGTACCACCTACGTACCACGCAAATACTTGATCCGCCACCATGGGTGGCCCTCATATATCGTCAGGTGTTTAGGTATGGCACGTCCAGTTGTTTTGAGAGTCAGCTATACCCAGCGTCTAACTCGAGCAGTGTAGGCATAGGGTATCGTAGTCATCAGGAGCTACCTCATTTGCTGGCGAAGATCGGCCTCGTATATCGCATATATAAGGTCTAGGATGCCAGGCTGAACGGTATATTCAATCAGTCTTTACTGCCTCAGCATGGTTCTGTCCTCGGCACTGCAACTATATAGGGTGTTACACGTCGAGGTACAGAGCAACACAAGATGGAGTCTCTGAAGGGGGGCACTACCATGGGGAAGTGCGTACCATGTCGAAATACTCAAGCGTCACGCTGAGGCTTGGCTATGGTTGTCTGCTCATTCTCGCTCCCACACCTCCAATGTTTGTCCACAGTCAAAATCTGCCCTTTTTTGTTCCGATGTTCCCCACCTACCCCTAAACGCAGCCATGTCTGCACGTTACATCAAACCTACTTTCGTTTGGTTGATGACCAAGCTCCCCAGGCACCCACTTTCCAACACGATCGTGCCAAATCGACGGTGCCCATCAGTCAGTGACGTCGTCAGTAACAGTTGCGTTGACGCATTGAATGGCTATTAAAAAACACGAGGTAAATAGCATTCATATCTGCTTATTTTGAGAACCTGAGAATGTTTTTTTACAGGCCGTCGGTGCCGACCCCGACGCTGAGGTCAAATTCGTCACCCTCGATATATGTGTTCAATGGCGAGCTTGTTGTCTTTGGACTGGATCCCCAACTCCCTCGCCATCCAAACTCTTCCAACCCCACGCCATCTTCCATAGCGACTTCTACAAAGCCAGCGCACCAACTACAACCGTTGTGTACTATCCATAGGGCATGTTACTCCCTCAAGGTGATGGATTATCGAAGGCGCACTTGCGAAAGATAGTTCCTTGCGAATGAGGCCTTGAGGACGGTGAAAATGGCGAGCAAGTGACATGACACGGAATTTAGAGCTCTTTTTGAAAGGACAGGAGGAGATGCTGGATGCTGGGTGGTTCAAACCATGTTGGAGGCTTTCCGCTCGGACGCATCGCTGTGCACAAGATCGATCTTACACGGATACGGATACCAGGACGCATATCAAGGAGACCTGACCTGATTTAAGCTGGAGCTGGCGCCAAGTAAGCAGCGCCAACCACCGAATGTCTTTCCTGTGAATAATATTGACCCATATGTGTAGTTCCTGAGACCTTTGCCATGTCCGGACACTATCTTTCACGGGTATACTCGATATCGGTCTCTACCAACTGGACCGCGGATATCAAGATTGAGGCCAGACGCGACGTTTAAATATTCAGGCCGCATTTGCGCCGTTCCATCATCGTAGCGCCCACCTCATTGGCTGTTCCTTCCATGTGATACTGCGGTGATTGCCACGGGCATTGTGAATTCCTAAAAATCCTTCTCATGAGGTCTATTATCATGGTCCGGATCAGTGGTTTGTCTTGTGAAGAAGCCTCGTAGCTTTGCTGAGCCGTTTTAGCGATTCTGGCACGCAGCCCTTACTTGGCGGCTATTTTCATACCGATGCCGCCCCAAGGTTCTGGAATGCCATATCCTTTCGACCAAAACTGCGGATGTCATCCATACTATCATACGCGATCACGCAGGTACCATATACCCGCCATGCGCTCCACACTTGCCATAGAAGTAGGTAAGGCTGGGAACTTGCTCACCACTCGGTCAAGAGTCTCAGACTCGGGTCATGATTTCATGGCTACCGAAGAATGGTTCCGTGGCATAATTCTTCCATTGGAGGCCAAACCAGGGCGAACACGGTCCTGTACCGATGGGAGATTCGCGACCTGAACCGGGACCGAGCATCGCAGAGCGCGTTCGGCAAGTCCGGTCTTGGTTCTGTGCGCGTTTACGCGCGACATATTTGTCGCATCCATGGCAGCGGTCATTATCCCTTTCGGAGCTGGCCTCACCTTCATTTCCAACGAGTTCACGAGGCTTTTTGCGTGGGTTGGAAGGCCTATTTTCGCTCCAAGCCTGACAGTACGAACTCTTGGTATGAGATCCAACCCTTAGACCCGGATGCACCCCTCAACCCGGTACCCAGTGCAGACTATCATATTATAGGGTGCGCCTTCCACGTATCACTCGGAACGGACGTTGAGCGGGTTTTGAGTCGCGCTTACCGTCAGCTCTCATTTCACAGACCATTTATATCGACTTTCGCTCACAGACAACCATGTCGACGTCTGCTTCGTGGACGATGTCCCTCATGTTCACCCGCAACCTCATGATATACTCAACATACTCCTCTCACGACAGAATGTAATGTTTTCTATTCGACCGTTCCTCCTATGTTCCTTCCGTGCACCTGCTATCTGCTCGAGTATATAAGATGGGCAAATCTGAGGGTGCAGCCCCATTGACATCTCGTCAACCATCTTATCGAATATGCGTCTCATCTCGCTCGTCGCCGCCAGTTTCGCCTTTGCCCCCGCCGTACTTGGAGCCAACTTCCTTGTCAGCGTTGGCGCCAATAATGCCTTCGCTTTCAGCCCCACTGAGATCCACCCCAACGTTGGGGACACGGTGACCTTCCAGTTCTTGTCCAGGAATCGTACGTCTTTCCCACTAAACCACGCTACACATGTATCAATCTGATACTCCATGACGATTAGACTCTGCTACCACCACCACTTTCACCTCTCCTTGCCCTCCTCCTCCTGGAGGTGTGGGTCCAAATGCATTCGACACCGGATTGTACGTTTGTCCAGCCATCTATCCTAGTTTGAAATCAACCTGAGGCGCTTGGAATTTCGCCAGCCATTCTGCTGTCACTGGCGCCCCACCTACGGTTACTATCACCATCAGGGATACTCAACCTCACTGGGTCTCTTGCATGCAAGCCGCAGGAGGTCATTGCCGCTTGGGCATGACGATGTCGATCAACCCCACTGCGCAGATGACGCAGGCACAGTTCATGGCCAACGCCATCGCTTCTTGATTGTCTTATGGTGCAGCTTGGAAGGGTTTTGTGCGGTTTGTGGGAGTAGTCTTTCATTAGTAGGAGGTGTACCGAATGAACAATCGTATCGTGAAATGTTGCTTTGTCGTTGATTTTACGATTTCGTTACAGATTTACAAGCCCATTAGCAAAAGGTATGATTATTCAAAGGTCACAACAACTTCATGCCTATGCTGCTGAATTCGGGACCGAGAAACGTTATTGGGGATGGGTAAGTGGCAACAATGGGTTTGCGCATGTCGGTCCCGAGTCGAGCCTCGAATGTGGATTCCCCTTCAGCCTGGGGAACTCGGGTGCTATTGCATTGCTCGAACCGGTCAAAATTTCATACGTGTCATGATAGAAAATGTATTATTCAAGTTCGACCATAACAGTGGTACGGGAGGGGCTTAACAACGCATATGTTTGTCCCAAAACTACGAGCGCGGCCACATCTGCTGCCAGGGCAACCCACCGCGCTCAACTCTGCAGGAACGTAACGGCCCAACCGCCTGTGAGCCCTCCTTGATTCAGAACGAATCCAGTAGGCAGGCGGAGGTGGGCCCGGTCGGTCTTCCACGAGCGTAACAGTCCCTAGTCTGTGTGCATCCACGAGGGGTACTGGGGCCTTGACTTGGCTCGTGGTATTAGGAAGGGAGAGTTGGAGGAGGGAAAGAGTGGGCGAGTGGTACAGTAGCAATCAACCAGAACGTCCGTAGATTTGGAGGATATGTACATGAGATCGGATAGCACTGCAGATACCTATGGAACAGTCCGTTCAGGACCTTGGGACTAGACACATGAATGCTGGTTGTCGATGGTGATCATGATGGATGGGAGTGGTGCAAAAAATTCGTCGGGGCTTATATGACTGCTGACCAATACTTCCCCACGTTGAGCAATTGCCTCACTCAACTCTTGAGCCAGCTTCCTCTGCGTCTCTATGTACGCGTCAAGGCTACTTGCGAAGCGATTGACCACAAGAAGTCGAGCTTTGTAGCCAACATTTCCGGTTTTTGAAGGAGAGACGTATCGACTAAACAGCCAGACGATCGAGAAGCGATGCAGAAGCGATGCACAGACTCTGCATAATCTAGAAGTCGTTCAGCTATAGGGTGAAGAGGGAAGGATTGCATACTGTTGAGAAGGTTCCTATGTCTGTTAATCCTCCTTTCCATAAACGTCATCGCTGCGCCAACATTTTCTGTCCGTGTGAACCAGATGCCTTCCTGTTTGCTCGTCGAGCGACCTAGGGAATGATATTAGTGGAACGCCCACCTACCAGCTGTTGCGTTCACATCACTGGACGTTTGTACTCAAAGATCTTACATGGCAACCGGGTAAACAGCGTCCCCACTGGCCTCATCACCTGTCGAGCCCTTAAATTCCCAAGGATGCGTCACTGCTCGCGCACGACTCCAGAGCTTCAGTCCCAGCTGGTACTTACACCTTCAGCCAACCTCTTTTATATAATCTGGCTTTCCGTACCATGGTCTGGTGAAATCCCGATACTCCTTCCATCATGAAAGTGCAACTGCGGTTGAGATCCGAATCTCTGTAACGATAGTTCAATCACAGGTTCACTGATGCAGGGCTTACACAGGCAACAGAATTGTCATGTCTTCGCGCCCACTGTCAGCTTCTTCAGAGACTTCCCTCCTACATCAACTGAGATTACGCGGCATTACGCTAGCTTTTCTGTTGGACCCGAGGCACGCATCTTATAAGTCCTGAACCTTCCAGACCATCGCATGATACATCACTCTTAGCTCTCTCATCCCTCTATGGCTAACGACACAAGATACACCCCCGTGAATGACCAGGACGAGGCGGTCACCCCAGAGGAAATCTCGAATATCCTCCGTAACCCCACGACGCCTGACCGCCCTAAGATCTATACCGGGACCGGTCGTATCGTGTCACTACTTGCAGCCATCGTTCTGGTGGCTATCAGCTTCTATGTCCTGGTCTATTCTACTTCTAGGAGGGGGGATGTTACCACAGACATTGCATACGATCCGCGCCTTGAGGTTCGTCCATGTACGTTGTTTCCCCGATGATCTTATCCTAATTTCTATTGTCGAAAAAGCAATATCAAAGTCCAGGGAACGCAGAATACTGCGCTGAATGGCCGCTCGAAGAGGACGGCGCAGGGCTGCACTTATCCACTGTCGCATTTGAGCTTCCCAGTACCTTCGACTTGCTTTTCTTCCTATCTCACGGACCAGCAACTGGCCGTTTGAATATCATAAAGAATCCAGTATATTCATCAAAAACCATCGAGGTCAACGTCACAGCTCGATACCACAAGCCGGCCGATTTACAGCGCACGAAAGTTTGTCGCATGGGGCAGCAAACCAAGAATGAGCATGGAATACTCATCTGGGTAAGCAGTAGGCGACAGGCGTCCCTATCAGCTGAGCTTTCCATTCTGATGTGGAGCGTCAGGCCCAACCGAGACACCCTCATCATGGAGAGGATTCGGTAATTCTCAACATCACGGTCGCGCTCCCGCAGAGTGTCCGGGATTACGGAGACGTGAGCACAAGTTTACCCGCCTTCTCGCACGAAGTCGGCGATTTCTTCGACATATGGTCGCCCACGGCATTCGGTACCATTCGACTGAAGACCTCGCATGCCCCGGTCGACTACGGTGTGCGCGCCATTCCTGTCGTACCTGGTACCTGAATAAATCGGTTAATAAATGATTTGTCTCGCATTTCTAGGCGCTTATGTGTGAGGCAGGCTTTGTTCAAACCAACGACGCCCAAGTTGTGGGATTCTTTGCCGCCGCCAAGTCGGTCAACATTCGCACAAGCAACGCACTCATCCGTAGCGTATCTATGATGTTCCCCCAATCATCTGGATACGAAAATGAGGTGCACATCCACACATCCAACGCGTGAGTAACTTCTATTCGCCAACAACCATGCTGGATTCTGACCAATCAACAGTCCGGTCGACGCTTTTCTGAGTGTCGACAGCGACTACGCCGAGCCCAAGCTCAAGGCTACTATCCGTACCTCTAATGGCGGACTCAATGTCACATTACCTCGCTATGCCTCCGTCAACTCCAGCTTCTACCTTGACGCCTCTACGTCCAACGCACCGTCCATAGTGCGGTTGAACTCCGGATACGAAGGCACCTACGATCTGGAGACATCTGTGGTAGACGCACGCATAGTGGAGGACCCTGAAGCCCGGGATCCTTCTGGGAAAGGAAGACAGCGGACGCTAGAGAGGACAAGCGAAGGCCATCGTGCGCAGGGGTCCATATACTGGAGCTATAATGGAGAGCCTTCACCGGAAGGGAGGCAGCGGGGCTCTGTTCGAGTGCGCACCTCAGATCAGCCAATCACCATGTATTTGGAGATGCCACCAGCGAAAGTGATGTAGCTGGTGCATGCTTGACCCCTCGCTGCACCGCCTCGATATCTCGTGTACAATACAACCGCCACGCGTATTTCGCATGTATTTGCGTTCTACACATTATTGTGAAAAGACATCCGAGTTCACGAGGTCATCAATACGCATTGAACATACAGCTTGTATGATACGAAATTTCAAACCCGTCTTACACCGGCTCTGGAACCGCAACCGCAGTGGCCACAGCAGTAGGGAACACCGGGTTTGATCCCGAGATACTGAAAGGTTGTACCCTCGTTGTCCTGAGATCGCCGCACCCTTGGCCAGGGGCGGACTTCCCGTGATAAGCAAAGTACCAGTTCGAACCCATCTGGAACATGAAGCTGCAATGACTAGTTAGCTTGGGACATTCATATATCGAGGGACATACTGATGTCCGGGACCGTAGACGCGTGCTGCAGTGTTCTTCGTGAAGACCGGAGTAGAAGTCTAAAAGACAAATTAGGACTTCTACACTACGTATTCTCGAGGCAACGAACTTTAGTCCAGCTGCTGGCTACCATGGGGTCAGCTCCCGAAGCCAGGGTAAGCATACCCAACGCCTGTTGACATACAGTTCAATTGATAGGAAAATGAAAGATCGGGGAAAACTTCTAGGACGTACATAGTCATCGGTTGAGCAATGGGAGGCCGAATATACAATCTGCAACTTAATTTAGCGCATACAACCATGGAAGACAAGGGGCTCGACCCACGTGGGTAACTCCGTTGACGGTAATAGCCTCTGGCGTGGTCGTCACAGTTAGAGCTAGGAAACTATTCCAGAAGTTGATTCTGCTTACCGGGTCCTTCCTGTACTGGTGTAGCAGCGGTTTCCTATGGCATGGCTCAGCACGAACGGGAGACCCGTCACATGGCACCACCTACCCAACTGAAAGTCGGGCAGCTGATTTGCACGGCGTTTCCGCTGAGAGCGGTGGGGCTGCTCATCCGCACGATGTACGTACACTGAGTCCAGGGACTATTGGTCTTCAGTCCTGAGAATATGAAGTACAGTTGGTTGTTGAGCTGGAGAATGCTACCATCAACCGCCCACTGGTTGAAGTTCGCAGGTATGAGAGAGTTGACGTAAGAGTAGGTTCCGATGGTGGGGTCATTCGGATTCGTGCCACCACGAAGTACGTGCAGGCGGTGTGTGTTATCATCACCGTTTCCAGCTACAGCGTAGTATCTGCGCGAAGCCATTGAGAACTATTTTAAAACGGAAGGCGGAGAATCATTACATGTACCAGTTGCCATTGAGGAACCTACGTTATGGTGAATAGGGAACGAACATAGCCGACGTGATGGATTTACCAAAATTCCGGTGCCCTTTGGAAGTCATGTCAAATTGATTAGGCAAATCCAGGACACCTGTGACCCACCAGAAATCGAAGTTCCTGAGGAGAAGTGTAAGTCGAGACTTGAGACTATACTTAATTAAATCTTATACCTTCCAGCGGTAGAATCTGACCACAGAACTTGGGAAGGCGCGGTTTTAAGACCTTCGATGGTTGTTGCCGATCGCATGGCAATGTTGGTGTTTTGCGTCGACGTGAGGAAATATCTTCCATTAAGGAAACGCATGCATGGATCGGCTCCCTGGATATGCCTAAGCAAAGAGATCGGGGAGCAGGAGAAGAAGAATGCCTACCCTTTGTTGATTCAAAGGATTGGAGAACGTCCCTGCACGTGCGGCCAGTGTCACATTTTCTGGAACGCGAAGAGCGACAGCCGACGCAAAGATACTGCACAGAGTAAACAAAGTGAATGACCTGAATGAGACCATGGTGTACTCAACCAATCGTCTTGCATCGTGGGTCAGTATTTATGAGGCAGAAACACATACACCGGCCCTCCCAAAAGTTTCCCGTCTTGCCATGCGGCCCGCGCGAGAAGGACGGGAAGTCCAGCTGATAGTGTCACCAGCGACCGGAGCTTGCGTGTTCCACATCTGCTTGCTTATTGGCCGGAGAAACTGGATTGTCCGAATTTGACATGATTATAACTTCGCGTCTTCTCGCTCCTCGTCGAATAGCTACATCAATACATGACTTCGCTGGAATCACGGCTCCCAGCACGGGACGGGAGTGTGAAGGGGTGGATCTCTTTTAGCAATAAATGGCCGAGAAAGAACACAGCAGTCGTCATGCGATGATGATGGACTACAAATGATGGACTTGAAAGTTCCAACTCAAAACACCAGCAGATATTCAAGTAATCCTCGGTCACTGGAAGTACGTCGTGATTTAGATATCTTGGTGCGTGAGGTGCACAATCGGCGTTGTATGGACACTGCTGCTGCCAGATTCAACTCGTATACCCGTTGAAGGACGAAGAACCGTACCTCCACCCGTTTGCGTTGTCATGCGAATGAATTTGGACTTGAAAGGAGCTAGGACAGTCTCATCCAGCCTCGGTGATGAATGACTATAGACCTCAAGGTCACGCCCCACCTATGTTCGTAGACAGCCGCAGAAGACGAAGCACGCCACCTTGCGGATGGCGCATGGCCCGGAGGCGGAACCGAGAAGCGAAGCAGAGCGAGGGGCAGGATAGAATAAAATCAAGACAATGGGGGTGGTCAAGGTAGGGACCGACATGATGGAGGCGCAGTAATCTGTCAAGATCCAAGACGTGATCAAGGTGGAATTCGAGGATGGAATGGAGATGGTGGGATGATGACGGCAGCTGTAGATGAAGAAAGGATACGTGGCAGAAGGGAGGGAGAAGAGTACGGATAGGTCTTTGGAGAGTGTGTTGGTAGGTAGGTAAGGATGACAGAAGGAAGGGAGGTGTACTGCAGCAGCGTCAACAGCTCGGGCGATGGTCTCGAGGAGTGTAACGATGAAAGGCCTGTAGACTGCGGGTTTTGAATGTCATAGAAAAAGGAAGGAAAGTGGACGGGAGATTTGTCAGCCGAGAGCTAGCAGGCCACGACAGAAGCGACGCTTGACAGTCAGCGCAAATATCCCTCATAGTCATAGTAAGCGCTGTGGAAAAAGCCCCCGGAGAAACGGCCTGTGGCATGTAAGGATGGAAACCCATTTGCGCATGTATATGCCCTCAAGTTCCATAGAAACGACACGGTCGAGGTAAGTGATAGAAAGAACGTGAATCCTGATCGTCCGAAGGTAAGGGAACGTCTCCCTATCGCAAAAGGAGGCGAGAGTTCGGTCTAGCTGGTGTACGGGTGAAAGCAAGATGGATTCCAAGTCTTCCAGCGGGCTGGTGCCACCGTTAAAAGTCAAGATAATCATCCTGATGCCCTTGAGCGTGCCTTCTAGAATCTTGGCTGCCCATTCGCACAGGAAGTTGTTGAGGCGAAGCTGAAGCGCCAGACATTGGAGCTCCTCCGTGACGTGTAGATTCACTAGGCCCGGCACTGTACTATCTAAGGAAATTACTTCAGTAAGCGAATCTGTAGTAGGGTGTTCCGATTTTGCACCCCGTCGTTTCGCGTCCACGTCGAGGTCCGAGAATGTTTGCAGTTGGAGAGAAGTTGAGATCGCGTGACCCTCGTGGCGGAGTCGAGTGGGCCGGCGTTGCCGGAGATCACGAAATTCCAGATCCGCGACACCATATTGGTCCCTGTTCGAACACTTAATAAAACGTCCAAAATTGAATTCACGAGCGCCTGCATCCTTGCTGGTATATACGCCCACCTCTCCCAATTTGGATTGCGCCTATTCTCGCTTCTCGGAATACCAACCTCATTTCCCGCGCTTACCCTGCTCATTCTCTCATCTGAGGCTGCCACTGCCCTCATTAGCTGAGTCTGCAAACACAAACCCCGAATACCACCCGTCCTCGTCCCCCGAATACAAGGCCCAATATCTGTCTATCAAGCACATACGTAAAAATGGGACTCGGAGCAGACGTGTCGACCTCACCCCCCTTAGAAACAACTTTCCGTGGGCGACGCAACTGCACAATCTAGCTGGCTAAGACGAAGGGGGCAGATCCGCAGTATCCCTATCTCCTCGGGCATTTGTGGCTCCACTACATAGCTCCTGTCTTGAAACGTCCAGTAAAATTGCCCCGGTACCGCGGTTGTTTGTACCTACTCCGTCTGCGTCGCACCACGATGGACGGAACCCGGTTTGGACGGTTATTGGCAAGATGGGGGGACCACATCATTTGGGACTGATCACGACCGTGGTAGCCTTGGTTGGGATCGACGCAATGGGACATGCGCGCCTGTGGAAAGACTGTCACTGTCCCAGGATCATATGTCTGATTCATCTACATGTCCTCCAAAGGCGCCAACCAAGAAAACGATCACATGTAATTGGATGTGATCACTCATCGTGCTGACTCAAAGTGCACAGTTGTCGTGACTTTAATTTCGAGCCTGGGCCTTGCTTGGCACCATCGTAGTAATTTTCAAAAAAAAAATGAAAAATGAAACCCGAAGGGAAGGAAAGCGAGCCGGCGGAACCGAAAAAGCGGCAACTCAGCGGTATATACTATGAGATCGACATGGGAAGCGGAAGCTCACAATGAAAAAAAAAAAAATTAAACAAAAAGCAAATTAAAAAGGTACATTATATATGCATTACCAACGACCCTGGTGGCGCGTAGATAACTTGGATGTGGCGACATTACCTCGGTCACTCCCCGAAGTTCCTGACAATACATAAGTACATACAAATGATCCAGGCGCACATACGTACAGTTGTCAGTAGTATGCGCACTGTATACCCCATAGTCTAACCTTTGAAACAACTCAATATAACCAGCCCCAGGTCCACACTAGGAATATTAATACTTACCAGAAACGCTCCGTGCGCCCCAAACCTGCAATAAATACCCCACATAATAATAGTGGGACCATAGCAAAAACCGGAGCACGTTAAATACTTTAACGCCGGCGCCCCTCAGGTGCTGCCGGTTGCCGCGTCCACGCCAACGCCGCCCCCTCGTTCCTCGGCGCAAAGCACAAAGTAGCGCCTACATAAGTAATCTCTAAAAATAGCGGTGAAACCCTTCAAGCCCGACACAAACTAACACCCCAAAACGAAGAGGCACTCATTAGTACTCATTATTCGGACACAGGACGCCCTTTCCCCGAAAGCCGACGCACTTTACTCCACTGAAGAAAGAAAAAAAACCAAAAAACCAAAAAAACCAAAAACCAACTTGGATTATGATAGAGAATAGCGGAAGGGGGGGGGGGGGGGGGCGTTATAGATATAGTAGATATAATGTACACGTATACACAAGTGATAAAAGGACGGAAGATGAACCGGGGGGTGTCGTAGGATGTGTTCTAGACCGAGACCGAGACCGAGTTGAAGGAAAACCGAGCATGTGAGAGAGAGAGGAGACCGAGACCGAGAATGGGAATGGGAATGAGAGTATAAGATGCGTATCTAGAAAGAAAAAAGAAGTGGAGGAACGGAAATGGATGACGAGAAACTTTTAACCTGAAGAGAATGGAAATGAATGGAAATGGGAACGGAACATGCAAGAGGGAATATGTACGTGATTACGACGTGAATTTTTGTTTCTTCCGAAACCCTTGAAAAGAACGAGGAAAAAACGGAAGGATTATATATATCGAGAGAAAAAAAAATGGAAGAATGAAAAGAAAAAAGGGGAACGAACGTGTCGTAGCATAGTCCGTGCGAGTCCGAGTCCAAGTCCGATATACACAACGGGGGTATACCGTATATACACTATACTGGAATCACTCCTGTGATTCCAAAAATTCCAAGGTAGCCCATGTGTTTGGGGCGGGGGGGGGGGGGGTATGGGGCGTGGAGGATCGGGGTATCAGGTATCGGCGATGCGCCGCAGAAGGAAGGAAGGAATATGTAGCATGTCGTATGTCGTATGTACATGTCGTAGGGGCAGTTATGTTGTTCCAAGCCATCGTAGGAGTGATATGCAGGCGCGGAGTATATGCGTCGTGTGCGTGCAGTCTAGAAGTGAGAGGGGGACGCTTGACCCCGTGCGCCTTTTTCAGTTCCACCTTCCCTTCCCTTTCCCCTTACTCCCTTTCCCTTTCCCATTACTCGCACTAACCGGTCCGCTCCCACCCGCACCCGCACCCGCACTCGCACCGGGCGCAGCAGCCACAACAACCCCCACACTTGTATCAATCCTCAACCCCAACCCCACCCCACTCTCCCTCTTCTGCATCCCAGCACTCACACTCGCACTCGACACCGCAGCCGCAGCCACAGCAGAAGCAGAAGAGGACGGCGGGGGACTAGGACTCGGGCTAGGCGTGCCCATAGTATGCGCACGAGTACGCATAATCGGTGTCCCAGCCTTGATCAGCTCGCCCAACCTCTGATGGCGACGTGCCTCCATGAGGAAAAGGCCCGTGCCGATGATACCCTGTGTCTGTGGTGTCTGAGTAGGCATGGGTTTGTTGCTTGAGGGGTAAGGGTTATAGTAGCAGGCATTAGCACTGGCGTTGGGAGTGGACAGGACAATGCGTTCCAGGCGGGGATTGGTGGAGACGGAGAGGATGGAGGTGTTCCAGACGGAGGGGAGGTGTGTGGTGAAGGTGTGTAGGCGGGGTGCAGAGGCGAGGGAGGAGGCGAGGAGGGAGACGGGGCCTGTGATGGGTGTTGAAGGGGGTTTTGAGGCGTCTGATGCTGGAGGGAGTGCGAACGAGGAGAAGGGGAGTGGGATGGAGGCGATGGGGGAGGTGGGGGTGTCGTCGGAGAGCTTGAAGGCGATATGGGCAGTGCGCTGTTGAAAGAGAAATTAAAATGAATAAATGGGTATGTGGCAAGATAGGCTTACGAGGTTGGGCCAGGAGGGGATGGCGAGGCCGACGGCGTTGATAATTGCACGCGGGCGGGGGAGGGAGAGGTAGACGTTGTTCGGTTTGCGTAGAGTCAGATGGCGGACGCCTGCAAGCCCTTTGAGAGCCTCGCTGTACAGCTCATCCGCCTGCGCACAGTCCTCCTCATCACCTTCAAACGAGATACTGAGATCAAGGACGTGAAGGGTCGTGCTACATAGGCTCATGACCTCGGCGGCGTCTCTCCACACGCCAGCGAGGGAAAGACAGCGGATATGTGCTGCGAGGGACGGCTCGGCACGGAGAGTGCGGAGGAAGAGACGGGCTTTGTCTGGGGTGGGGAGGTGCACAGAGTGGTAGAGCAGCGGGGTGGCGATACGTGTGAGCTGACGAGATGTCAGCAGGGGCGCCAGGCGTGTGGATGGGTGGGCGGGTGAACGATGCCATAGCGGACGTTGTTGATCAGGCGAGGACGGGAGGGCGTGGACGAGGATGCGCTCGAGGAGTTCTTCAGGGAAATAGTCGAGAGTGAGAGAAGCCATGAGGAATGCTGAGGACGAGTCGAGTGGTGCGTTATTTAACGATTAAAGGATTGGAGGGGAGAGAGTCTGGAAATGCAGGCTCCTGTCAGCGTTCCATCCACGTTTTGACTCTATCGCCGATTCTAAATCTGGCGATCGTGACCCAAGGGATTGGCTCTGATCGGCAACTTGTCTTCCCACCCTCGCTTGCGTCTCTTTCCCTTTTCCGATCTTGTCTCTGAGGCACCGCCCTGCATCGCCGCATAGATATCCTCCCTCCCTCAGCCCATCTCCCGTCTCCGAACCCCCCGGTTCACAGTATGTATACTTACTTACTGCCAGAAAGTCACATATACAATCCACGTCATGACAATTGAAAAGTCAAAACTTCAAACAACCTTGTTCTTCTAAACAGAACAACGACAGGCGTCGCTACGGTAACTTCATGCGCTTTTCTTCCGCCTACACAGCAACCCGAGCCGAGGCCCTACTATAGATAGTTACCTCACTCCGCTCCGCCGCCGACATCAATTCCTTCTCCCCGACTCAAACATCCGTCATATTTGCAATACACCACTTGAGGTATACTATTCACCGCAATCTGCATATATTTCATCTCCACCACCTCTAGAACATCTATGCGTATGTACTTCGTACCTATACCTAGACCCTGCATGCAGGCTCGAGCATGTTCCTGTACCTCTGACGATCAGAACATACATCCTCGCATCTGATCACAAGTCAGCAAGGGCCAACGCGTCTGATCACCTTCCATGATATCTTCAGCGGTGTTCTGTGTTGTGTTCCAAGTATCTTCCATCTTCTATTTTTTTTTTCTCGACACGTCACAACCCCCCCGTCGATCCTGACTCATCGGCGCTCACTTGCCCACCGCATCGTTATAGCGATAGCTCAAACTACTGTTTGTATGTTTTCTGTCCGCCATAGTCGGCCACCTATGTACCCTTCTCAGATCTCAAGCCCCACATCTTTCGCATCACCACATTCGACTTGACTTTTTCCACCTTTCCTTTCCGTGTTCAACGCACATTCATGTTAGACAGGTGGTTTTTATCCTTATCACGAATCAAGTAACACTATCACCGTCCCACTAGCAACCTACACCGGGTTATTCTTCTCTCCGCCCGCCGTCGGTCTAACCAAAAGCAAGTATTATTATATGTTTCACGCGTCGCAGCGGCGGGGTGCACAGTAAGTCGTATTACGAACTTCGGGCACACCCGGCTACCAGCTGCGGGCGCACGCACTAGGCCCTATTAGGGTCAAGTCCAAGAGCACTTGTGACTTGACGTCTCCCCACAAAAAATGCACAGCTGCTGAGCGCTGAGCGCCGAGCATCGGCCTCGAAAGTAATAACTTACGTATTACAGGTAGAGGCGGCGGATCATCGCAGCCACCGCTCCGCCCGCCGCCTTTCATCTTGTTTCAGGAAGGATTGGAGGGATCGCACCCCCCCCCCCCCGGCTCGATGTCAATCACGATTGGTACGATCATGATTATGGCATGCGGGTGTTTCGGGGAGTTGCTCTGCCACTACATACAACTACAAGTACTTAGCGTCCGAGTCATTTGACCGTAGATGCGTGCATTTTCAACCCCGATTCAACGCAGCTGCAGGGCATTTATCCACCACTGCACGATCATAGTAGTCATCGCAGTGCATCTGGAGGATTATGTGTGCGGGTAGTAGGTATGTGCATGGATGCGGTAGAGGGAATGGACGCGATACTGTGTTACCCCGGCGTACGTACCCCCCCCATGAGCTTCGCTTCACTGCGGCCTTCTTGGCATGGGTGGGGTGACCGCCCGCGCGCTGTACAAAGTCAATACTTCTTACCTCGGCGCCCGACGAAAAAAAAAATAATCATTGGTTTACTATCTTAAACAGAGTAGTTTTTTTGAGGACTCTGATGGCAGCCTAGAGGCAACGAACGAATGACTTCCGAGTCGTTTCTGCTTGCAAATATCCCCGCTGTCAGTGGTACGCCACTTCCGGCTTGGAATAATAAAAAGTTGGACGACCGACACGCAACTGGCAGGACCAGAGCTGGGTTCTTGGCAATTCACCACGTCCAGCCACGGCCACTCCATTAGCTCTCCTCGATCATGATTACGCTATGTGAGCGGGGGAGGGGGCGGGGGCGTTTCGGAGCTTAATCGTATTTTCAGCAAATAGCGTCATTTTCTTTCCAACTTTTTAGGCCGATTCGCAGACTCTTGACATCAGTACCAACCCATCTGTGTGGTCGTGGCGACCGCCAATCGGTTTCGATTCCTAGACCCGTACGTTCCCCCGGCGGACGTGGACTGTGACTTTGACTCAGCCTCGACCTTAACCTTATGCTCTCACTCAGACTTTCCCTGCGGCGTTGCTGGTGTGTGCCACCGTGGAAGGAACGTTACCCTTGGTCGGTGACGTACAGTGCGTTCGACGAAAGCACCCCAACTAGAACCCACAGCAACTTCCTTTCGCCCCCAGAACCCAGAGATGCAGCCACAGAGTGCATTTTCACGCATAAATCGATACTCTGAGACCTAGTGAGGCTTGACTGCCTGTGGGAAAGACGTAATACTACCACATACGGCGTCCTCGCTCGTCTCCCTCATCGACACTGTTAGCGAACCGGTATGACTGTTATGGTGTGCAGGTACTTGGACTTCGTTACCTGGGTTCGACTCCCAAACAGAAATGATAACCGTGAGGTGTATATCAAATCTTTTTTCTTTTTCTTTTGGTTCTCTGGACGGGCTGCGGCGCAAACTGACATCGCAGCATGCCCGAAGCTAGCCAGCTGGGTCGGTCGGTTTTGTCGCCCTTTCAGTGGGTGAGATTTCCGAATATGAGCGATGCATATTTAGCAACTGGTGTATTTTTTTTTGGCTGCCTACCATTTTCGTTCGATTTAATTCCGTCTGTACTAAGTTCAAATGGCTACACTATAAATCATGGTGACCGTCCATCGGAGAGTGACCAAAATAACTAGCTATGTATACACTAGCCCATCAAGATCATCGTTTCCTGCACCGGCCCGTCAACTTCCGACCTCACACAAGAGCAGCGAACACGGGACGCCACTAACAATACACAAAGCAATGACCAAGCTCGTGAAGTCTGTACCGGTCATTCTCGAGGTGCCATGCCCTAGAAATCCAATATCCCGACCCGTCACTACACCGTCCGAAATCAGATAATTAAAAATAGGACTCACACAACGCCGTACTCAAACATCCGCCAAATCTCAACCGCAGCTGGGTCCGCGCTTAGCGTCCGCGCGATGTTCCGACTCGCAGCGCACAACTCTTCCTTGAGGGCGGCGAAAACGTGCAGCGCCGGACGTCCCTCTGCTTCGGCGCGTGTGTGGATGTATGTCGCGGTTTCACCAGCGAGTTCCTCTTTGAAGAACCTGTTTTGTCGTTTGATGAGCACATGAGGGTTAAAGAAGGATGAAGATAGAAAACTAGAATAGAGAAATGCGAGAAGGGAAGGAGTGAGAAACTTAGATAAGGACACATACGATAATAGATCGTTGACTGCCGCGATCCAGAAACTCATGTCTCCCAGAGCCCGAAAGCAGTCCACGAATTCCACTGGTTGAGAGGGCGAGAATAACATCAGTGCCCCCGGAATACCGAGGCCCGTGCGCTCCCGCAGAAAGATAGGGAATCGTGTCGCCTCCTTGACCATTGATGCTGAGACTCGTCTCGACTTGTTCACGCCCCGATTTAACAGCGCTAACTGAGGCTCAACGCAACTGGCAGAGACAAATTCGAAAGCTGCGCTAAGAATGAGGTTCGCCTGGAGGGGTGGATACGAGGCGGATAGGGACCGCAGAACGGCGGCGAAGGCATCGAGGATAGGGTCTAGCTGAGGGAGTCCACACATAAACCGATATTGGAATTCAACGAAAGGGCGTGGGTTGGAGAGGACTGCGTCGTCGATGTAGATTATGTACCAGTTGAACAAGGCAATATTCGTTTTTTCTTCGAGAGTACACCCATTGAAGGCAAGCTGCAAGAAATTGTTTTCAGACGAGCTGTGACAATCGAAATACGAGATGAGGGAGGGGGAGGGGCACGAACGGACCTCAATGAGACTAGCGGCAACGTGCAAGCTTTTTTCGAGGCGTGGAGAGCGAAGGTTGCGTGCTTTCATTTCAGCTCGCATGGCCGCTTCGAGTTCCTCGTTTGTGGGATGTATATAGCGATACCGCGGGTACGAATAAAGATCAAGGAAATCTTTTACGATTGCCGCCACGTCCACTGTAAAAATTCGTTTGTGCACTTGGACGATTTGTGAGCCATGACTTGACGTACATTTGGTATCTCGCTCTTCCAAGTGATGTCCGTAGGAAGTGGATGGTGTGTTGTATATCTGCGGTGCCATTTGACTTCTGAGCCTGAGGATATTGTTGAGCAGCTATGTTTCCGATATCTGCTTTTATATCTTGGAAAACATCGCAAGCTCCAAGCGTTTACATGTTCGTTGCTTGGTGTTTGGACTTCCAGCACTACGGAGGATAGATATTTCCGTATTCTCGACAAGGTGAACGGAGAGAGGGCGGTGCAGTCAGGGAATAGATTTCTGTGGAGACCTGTTGACTGGATGGCGTTTTCGAGGCACCATCGCAAGATAGGAGCGGGCCGGGTATTGGTGGAGTCCTTCCGCTTCGTGTGGATTCTGATTCCATATTTGACGATTTGCGGCATCGCTTCAGGAGATATGCATATCCGCTAGGCGTAGGTCCGATACTTTGTGGGGGAAAGAGTATAAGTGTTGGGACACCGGATCGCGCTTCGAGGCATCAAACAGTCCTATGATCGCGGAAACCCCTGGCTGATTCTATAATAGCGACAGTGTTGGGGAAAGACATTTGATGCTAAAAACACGGCGAATGTGTGACATATTTTTGATCCCACAAAGTGCCGGAGGCCAGTACATGCCTATGGCTGTACGACAACGGTTGGTGTACACACAGCGGTCGAAGAAACGTAGTTCTGGAGGCGGCCGTCGACGCTCAGCCAACCAAGACCATTGTTTTTAATTGGTGTTCAAAAGGATGGAAGAGTAATGGGGGAACCTTGAAGCTGGACCCCGTGATGGCAAGAGGTAGCCCCGGACGGAGGGACCCGCTCACCAAATAATGACTTATGTCGAGATTTCGCTGGAGAGTCTCGGTCAGCTCTATTTAAAGGCAATAAAAGTTGTTAAACATATCCAGGATAGCCTGCGAGGTGCATTGCATGAAACAGAAGGTTGGTTCTGATTTGAGGCGACAAGCCATGAACTTCAATATGTTCAATTCGCGAAGGGTAATGATAGTGGCTGATGAAGAAATCTTCTGAAAGAAGCCACAGCAAATACCACGCTGATTTCCTGGTGAAAGAGAAATCGATATGTCAACACTAAATATACGGTGAGCAGGAAGTATAAGCAGAGCCTGAGACGACAGCTTCAGCCCTGCCCTCAGACTGAGGGTTAGTGCGAACTTTGGTGTCAACCTTATCACGTGGACAGGACTCAATCTTGTCGGTCCCGGTCCGGGACACCTCAAGACGGTGCAATCCAACAGTAGGTGCAAATTTTGACCTGACTTTTCTTACCTTTCTAGACTCGCCATTAATCCGGCCATTGACGTTGAATTCCTCCCTGATCAGAAAGCTGTCCAGAAGTACCTACCAGGGCAAAGGCGAGAGGCTTTCATGATGTGAAAACAGATTGGAATTGCCGACTTATCATGACCTGGGGACCTGCCAGTGACTTTCCAGCACATCTCTTGCCTCGTTTCGCTGTTGTCCCTTGAACCGTTACCCTCGCTGCCTCTAGCCCTTTGCCCAAAACTCTCGGAGCATGAAAGCTTCTGCATAGCTCTCTTCCTATCCTGTTGAAGAGGTCTGAAGCTCTGGCGAATGCGACTGCGGATGAGTCTACGTCCTCGGATAGCCCACGAAAAACAAAACGTGTACTGACAACATATCCCTACATCACAAGTCCTTTCAACGCCCCGACTTTCAGTACATGTTGGAAATCAACACCAGGCGTTCGTAAATTGACCAGCAACTTGCGGCGTTGAATCACATTACTGCTTCTCTCAAACGAGAACGGAACACTCTGGCTCCCGTAGCTCGACTTCCGCTCGAGGTCATTGTAGGATGTTTGAGTTCGTATAGGCGGTACACCGGAAAAATCGCAAGTGGATCTACATTAGCCATGTTTACTGTGTGGCGTAACGCTGCAATCGGGTTTCCCAGTGCCCACCCTGTGGACTTATATTCGATCTAGCTATGGTTTGGATCAAGTACGGCAGATGACTACTTGATCCAAAACAGCACCGCTCGCGGTAACAATCGACTCCTCCCTCGAGTTGGGAACCTCGAGGGCTCAGGTGCCACCAGCGTCCCAATGAGGACAGTGTGCTGATACCTTCGACCGCCTACGTAGCACAGAGCATCCGTCGTGGGGAGGCTAACCATATTCTGGGTCTGTTATGCTCATACATTCCGAACGCATATCAAGAGCTTCAAAGGTTATATACCGACGAGGAGGGAAAAGTATGGCAACTACATTTAAAAATAACTCCACCACGCCAGCCAAATACTTTAAAATCTCATGCTAGATGTGCTGCCGCTAGAGTCGCACAAATTGTTCATTGTTGATTTTCCGCACCATTGGTGGCGCCACTTCGTGGGTCTCGAGCATCTATGCACCTTCGTAATAAAGGGCTCTGACACATCACACATTTCCTACATTTCGACAACGGTATGATGCTGCCATTCCCCGCACTTACGAGCTGGGTGACTTGGTTGCGCCGGTGGGGTCATATTTCGGCTTACTGATTGGGGTTTGATGAAGAGGTCAGAGCTTGGGCAAAGATTAAAATAATCAGCTCTTTCTACTCCGCGGAAGTTCTCCACAGCCCAAATCGCACAGCTGCGGGCTCTGGTTGATACAGTGACCGACTCATAAATAATGTATGTACTCAAGTAACAAACTCTCGAGGGCGGCTAGCGACAGTGATACTACGACCATAGACAGTTGTTTTGGTGCACGAGTCTTGTGTGCCGGTGTATGCTAGACCTTAGACAGACTCAATGTCAATGGTAACGTTCACTGCAACACTTATCGTTAAAGGGGCGCTCAAACCCCCGCCATCGTCCCCACCGAGCACCGCAACTACAGCTCCAAATTGGCCTTCGAAGATATGGGTACTCTTTCCACCGTCGCGCTGCTCAAGGTATGCAACTGGGGCTGCGTTTGTGTAGGACCCGTTTTTTGTGCATATAACTTTAGAAGAACCCTACAAATCCAAGTCAATTATGCTCATCAAGTTTTCGTCGCCCAAGGCACATTAGAGCTCAAAGTTCAACCGCCGACAAATCCGGGGGACATGCGCGGAGCGCCAGTAAAGAGAACGTCATAAATGCAGGTCGTAATAATACACAACTAGTGGGGACCTATGCCGCTGGTCCCAGTAAGATCCTCTCCACCTCCAACTGGACACGTACACGAGCCGCGATACCTTCACCACTCGTGCCTCCAATGATCTTGCCACCGCCATAACCAGCTGTGACGCCCTCATATACCAACTCCAGCATCTTGTTCCACTGGTGGCCCCATACCATTCGAGCATGAGGTCCCATAACGTCCAAAGCCGCTATAAGAAACGCCGAAAGAGTCAACGCCTGGATGATACACAAGTTTAAAGAGGAGGGGCGGTACGCACTGTAGATAAGCTGCGGCGCCACTGCCATCTCCAACAGCTTCTTATCCTTCAAGACCCTTGAAAACCACATCCAATACCGCGGGAGCCTAAACAGCGGGTGCAGTGGCTTCTGCTGCGGTGGTATCCTCAAAATGTGGAAATACACTCTCATCATCCCCGACACTCGTGCTGTGTACTCCCCGGTCGTTTCCAGCCCGTCGCCGTTGCCGTTGCCAGCCTTCCTGTATCCCATGGCCGTCTTGCGCGCCCGATCCACAGCCCTGTTGCGCTCCTCATTGTTCTTCCACGACCCCGGTGGGAGAGACTCGCTGGGCGCCATGCAGGGCACGGGCCAGCCACCCGCCCGTTGTACCAATTTGGCGAAGAAGACCTCAGGGAAGCCTTCGAGTGTCTCTAAGAGGTTGAACGTCACTTTGGCGAGCGGTGCGGCACTCTTCTTTTCAGCTGTCACTTCCGTTTCGGCTTGTAAGAGAATGGCTTTAGAGAGGGAGGATAGGAGAGCTTTGTAGATGGTGGGGTCGTGTGCGGGTGCGTTCGGTGGGTGCATGATCTGGTATAATTGCAATGACTAGTGTAGGCAGCTGTTAGTGTAGGCTCGGTGAATGGCTATGGGAGGGCATACTATTCGATTGACCTCTGCCTCGTCGTCTGTAATTTGGCCGATCTTTGGAGTGATTTGCCGTCGCCATTTAGACCACTCAGATTTCGCGGTTCGATCCGTCTTCACTGACTTCATGGTTTGGGTTTTCAGTTCCTGTTCAAAAGATAAGGCGCAGAATAAAACAGGAGTATCTGGATTTTACCTGGAGATTAGAACGCGCGGCGTTCCAGTCCTCCTCGGGCGTGGTCATTCCAAGCTCCTCACGTGCTGTCCTCTCACTCTTTTCACGTTCCTCGTTCTGGAGCTTTTCCGCTGCCTCCAATCGTTGCGCCTCCGCCTCCTCCTTATCTCGTTTCTCCTTCTCCTCTGCTACCTTCTTTTCTTCCTCGTCTTTCATCCGTTGCGCCTCCTTCCGCTTCTCCTCCAAAGCTTTCTGCCGCTCTTCCTCCTCCTTCCGTTTCCGCTCCTGCTCCTGTTTCTTTTTCCTTTCCTCCTCCAGCCGCGCCTTCACCTTGTCCTCTTCGGCCTTAATCACGCTCTCGATGCCCTCCCATATCCTCTTCTGCCGCTCCCGCATAGACACCTTGAGCTTCTCGTCCTCAGCCTTCTGCTTCATCCGCAAATCCCCCAGCCTCGCCTCTATTTCCTTCATCTGCTGGGCATGTAGAGCTGCTCGGTGCTCCATTTCTTGAGTCCGGCTCTGGTCTTGCTCATGATGGAACCGCGTTTGTGTCGCGTTCAACTCCTTTCTCGCAGTGCGCTGTTGACATTATGACCACTGGACTCGTCGAAGATAGAAAAGGACATACAAAAGCGTCCATCCGCGTCTGTCGCTCCCAGTCTTCGTATGGGTCATGATGACGCGTTCGTAATCGTATCGCTGCCACAGTATCCTCTATTTGCCTCCGTTCTGCCAAGTCCCGAGCTGTAGGTGCCGGTTTTCTGTAAATAGGCAAAATATTAGCAACATTGAGGCAGACGCGAAGGGTGACAGGACGAACGGTGGCAGTTCGGGCACCTCTGATTCAGAGGCATAACAGAAAGAGTCGGATGACTCAGACGAGAGGAGGCTTTCCGCGTCGGACGAATCAGACTCTGAGTATGAGTCTGAAGTGTGCTCCGAATCGTCGGAATCTGACTGGAGGCCGAACGTTGACCTCCGTCGCGGTTTCCTGTAGCGATAGAGCGATAAGCATTGCAATCCGATGCGTAGTAAAGTAGAACGTACCGTCGAACAGGTGAGGGAGAAATTGATCGAGGGGCCCTAAACCGCATCTTCCGAGTGGTTGCCTATTAGACGAGTATCTCAAGCAACCAGAAGTCCTATGAGAGATAGGATAGTTATAAGATAGATGCCGGGTTTTAGGTCTATGCGTTATGGCGCCACGGCGGTTGTTTCGACAACCTCGAGGACGAGGTGAGGCTCACGGGTATTGCGGTTGATCCAAAAGGAGGTGTGTCGTGACGTCACGTCACAGGTGATAAATCAAATGGAATGACTTGGACTCGAGCGGACAAGCCAGGACAGGTTTTTTTTTTTCGCATCACAGTAATCTACATGCTCAGCGTAAAGTTAAAGTAGACACTCCTACACGACCAAGCTAATATCCGTCCCGAGACGACCTTCAGAGCCTTCGTTAGATCTAGCAGTGTTAACACTGTCTGGCGATTCGAAGATGTAATTCATCTCCTCCTTGTCACATACGACGGTGTCCACGACCTGCCTCAGCTCCATCAATTGACCGTCTGTCAGCTCGCACGCAATGAGACGAAGCGTCACGATTCCATGCCCATGGTTGCGTCGTGCCTCCAACATGATATACAGCTCGGCGAACAGGGACTGTCCATGATCAGGAATATCGTCCAACAAGCTGCACTGTGAGATGGTCAAGGTGGACAGCGTCGAGAACAAGAGTTGCGATGGGGACGCCTCACGACTGGAGGCTGGGGTGGCTTCCACGATCCGATGCGCAAGTGCGCTGAGAATGCCGGCTCCGGGTTTGATGTCCTTGATGAATACAGAGGTGACACGCTCGAATGGCGTCAAAGCCAGTATCCACGCTTGCGGGAAATTCTGGAAGAAGGATATATGATCTAGCGCTTCTAGCGGGAGCGCAGCCAGGATGGCCGGTATAGCCACGAGGTTTGGCGCGTACACCGGGAGCACCAGCTCTAGGAATGGCTTTTCAAAGGTGGGCCGTGATTCGCGCCAGAGGGCGAGCGTCATGAAGGACGTTCTGTCAAAGCTCCATTCTGCTGAGTGAATGGAGGCTGCCTCTCCATCTCTGCCATGCCGGAGCCGTAGCAGGTCGGATAAAGAGGAGAATGAGAGATGAGGCGGACGACCGAAAGGTTCCTCATGAGTGGAACACTCAAGGTGGGTGTGGGTGGGTATCAAAGAAAGACGGTTCAGCACGAGACTGCACTGGTCGAATGTGTGGGAGGCGATGGACAGTTTTGCGAGGCAAGGGAGCGAGATGGTGCGCTGCGCGGACGTGGGGAGTGCGAACGGTCCATCGATGATGGGAATGACATTGTGTAGTTCGAGAGTCTCCAGGTTTGGGAGGTTTTCAAGCACGGTCGCGAGTTGGTTGATGGTCCACGGTACGGTGGCACTGGAGTTGCGTGGAAGCGTAAGTCTCAAAAACATTAGGGGACTGCGGAGGATGGGCGATCTACATGGCAAGAGACAATTGTTCATCGTTAGGTGTCGTAGTCTCGGCGTTCCCTTGGATAATAGCCTGTCTAGTATCACATTGTCACCGCGAGCATCGAAAGATCCGGAATTGAATGTTATGTTAAATCGCTCCAGTAACGGAGCACACGTATCGAACATGCTAGGGCAGTGCATCTTCAAAGCAGACGTTGGGAAGTGCAGGCCTAAGATGGTGACTTCTTGAAGTCGCTCGACCACAGTATCAGACAGGATTGTAGGGAGGGTGTATAGCTTGTGTCCAAGATTAACATGGACACGGAGCGGGGCCGTTCCTGACCTGACTATCATTTCTTCCACCCACTTGAGGCTGTAGCTAGGGGTGATACGATTCCACAAGCCTGGGAAGCACATCACCATATTGCGCCATGAAGAACAGACGTGGGTGATGGTTACACACGCTTCTGGCCTCGGATGGCGTATGTGGTCTGTATCACGGGCAATTTCGAAAATCCTGTAGAGAATCTCCGGTGGGAGACCGGATATGTGTGCGAATGCATTACGCCGTCGCCTCAGAAGGCGGACCCTGTCGAAGAGCGTTGCAAGCTCCTGGTCTATCTCACACTGGGCAGCGTTAGCCTCCTCAGTGCTGAAAGCTGTTACCGTCGACATTCCTACCGATTTTAACCGAATTTGTCAGAACTCAGAGCGAGGGAGGATGCGGCAATGCAACTCACCCTGGATTTCGACGCAAACCCTTCAAAGTGCGGTATTACTCAGCCAGAGTCCAGCTAGGTACAGCAAAAATCAGAACAGAATCGGCATGAAATTTGAAGGAGTCCGCACAGTGCAGCTAGCTCCTTCCTGAGGCCTGCAATTGAGGATCTAGGCAGCGTTACACGACGTGGTTGAGGATACAGATTTGCTGCCATGGGGTTGAAAAATTACGCTACCATTATGGCACAAGAAAATTGTATCAGTGATCGAAAAAAAAAATTTTTGGGGAAGAAAAACCTCAACATGAGAACGCGAGTTCCTTATACTAGGCCCGTCAAGATACATAATTTGGGCGCTGGTGAGCGTCATTTCGACTAACGAGAACCGGAGGATTGTATGCTTGATGAGAAAGGATGGGCTTTAACGAGATGAGGGGACCAAATGAGTGACTCGGAGTCGAGAGTCGGCATTCGGCAGTGACGAAAACGTGCTCGTGACATCACACGTCAGTCAGGTGATTGAGGACTTGGTTCGCGAGTTCGAGACTGCTCGCGTCACCCTAACTTTCTTGACCTTGCGACGTGCCAATGCTTATCCACCTTATGCGCCCCAACATGCTCAACTGCCCCTTGCCCAACTGAATGGCAGCTTCTGAGTGGTAAATCCTCAATGACGATTCTATAAAATTCCCTTCAACATACCCATCCCACTGAACTTGTTTTACCCGGTTCCGCCGCTAAGCGCTTACCATTCACCTGATGCCATGGGGGTATAGAACTTAATCACTAGCATCACATGGCTGTATCAAGCATGTGAGCACGCAAACCGCCTGAGACAGAGCAGGCCGACGTACCCTTTGTAAATCCTGAAGGAAATATGCTGTGGAATTTCCAGTGCACATCATAATTAGCCGGTGAACTCAGATCGAAAGAAAAGCTGGGTGCGGAAATAACACTGTTGCCAAGATCGAGGACCTCAACGATGCCGTCCATCAGCTTGATAGCAATTCAATTTACCTACGACCATCATGGAGCACAAAAACCAAACTCTCCATCTATACGTTGGGGTATGTTGATTACCGCTGTTACCTTGTAAGACCATCCCTGATAACGCAAATGTAGCCATTTGATGGATGTCCCCACTGAAGACTCCCCCTCCAGCCCTGCATACCCTTGTTCTAGACTTTCGCGGCTCTGAAGTCAGGTAAAAGAGTCATATAGCGGACCTTGATGCGCCGTTGGTTTCTACAGGGTGAGATGTTATTTTTCATCGCGGTTCACCTTCTTCTCTGACAGGGGAATGAAGACCGTGAAATGACTACCCGGAAATCCCACATCGCCACTACGACCGCCCACGGGACTCAAAATAAACCCCTTTTTACGGAATGCAAGAAGGACCCATATCCGAGGCGCACCACATGGTTACCAGGTTGTATCGGCCATTGCATTCCGCCTTGACTGCTTTGACGCTTTCTATTGGAATTCGGCGGTAACTGTCAATCGCCTCAGAGCACCTGGATACATAAAAAGCGACTCAGTGAGCTTCACAACAGCTCAGCACCTCGCCCTGAGTATAATGATGTCCAGTAAATTCTTCCAAGCTGTTCTCCTCAGCGTGTTATACGCGTCTTACGCGAGCGCTTTGCCTTCGTCATCGTGGTCACAACGTTCGGCCCACTTTGAACAGGTCGTCAGCCGTGATCAAGATGTGGAGGTCTACGCGCCTCCGACCACTTACGAGGTGATTTCCTCGCATATATAATCCACTGGCGATATTCACTAATTCTCAACTCCAGACTTATGGGGAAGGTGTGGATCATCCCGCAGTTGAGTCCTTCGTCAAAGGAGACAATTTGAAGGCATCGACATTGTCCTTCGTCTCCTCGAAGCTTGGCGTGGACCAACAGAAAATTTCATACAAATCCGGGTTTAAGTCGGACGTTGCCCAGTACGCTTATGTTAAGCAGAGTCATGTTCGCCCTCTAATCCTCAATTCATATTTCACGATGCTGAATACCTCACAGAATGATATTCCGATTGCTAATGCTGTAGCAAATGTTGTCTTTAAGGATGACAAGGTTACAGCGTTCGGTTCCTCCTTTGTTGATACTAAGAAGATTGCCGATTCTACGCCGTCGATCGATGTCAAGGCAGCTATTGCGAAGGCCGAAGCCGCTCTGAGCGGGGAGCACAATGATTGGCCCACCTCCTTAGAATACGTCGCAAAGTCTGATGGCTCAGTTGCCCTTGCCCACGTTATTCAAATCCGCAACCGTCAGGCTGCCACCTGGTACCAAGCATATATCGACGCTCATGATGGATCCCTTATCTCGGCCGTGAGCTTCCGTTCAGACGCCTCCGTAAGATTTCCCTTATGTGCGGTGTGGTCGGTTTCTGATGGCTACTAGTACACTGTACTGCCCATCTCGAAAGCGACCCTACCAGAGGGTCAACAGACTCTTGTAGATCCACAGGACAATTCCGCCTCCCCGTTCGGGTGGCACGGCCTGGTTGATGGCTCGCAAACCAATGATACCTCGTGAGTCTATGACAGAAACTTATTGAGCACTCTTTCTCAACGTTTGTAAGTGGTAACAACGTGATCTCGTTTATCGGAACTTCAACGAACACGACAGTTCAGTCGTCCGATGGCCTCATCTTCGATTATCCTTACAATGTCACGCTCGAACCCAGCGACGGTAAAAACCCTGACGCTGCAAGGACTAATTTGTTCTACCTCCTGAACAAGATCCATGATGTCGCATACCGCTACGGGTTCACAGAGGCGGCTCACAACTTCCAACAGGACAATAATGGCAATGGCGGTGTGGGGAACGACCGTGTACTCGCCTATGTTCAGGACGACCAAGGCACCAACAATGCATATTTCCTCACACCGGCTGAGTACGTCAACAGCTTGATAACCAGCGCTATCTCATTAAGTGATTGCTTTCTTGCAACAGTGGACAGAGTGGGGAGTGCCACATGTTCCTTTGGGACTTCACTACGCCACAACGCGATGGGTCCTTAGAAAATGACATTCCAATGTATGCTCGAATCATCTGGCGTTTCAAGACCAACAAGCACTGACTTCTGCTTAGCCACGAAATGACCCATGGTATCTCCAACCGTATGACTGGTGGCGGAACTGGGACGTGCTTAACCACAGTCGAAGCTCGAGGGCTCGGCGAGGGCTGGAGCGATGGGCTTGCCAAGTGAGCAAACTTCCTTTGTCCTATCGTTCAGGACCAATTGACCGCCTATGGTGCTAGTTGGTTCCTCACAACGCCCACCGTCGATGATTTCACTCTAGGGACTTACGTGACGATTTCACCTGGGGGAATCCGCAACTTCCCGTATTCTCGCGACCCAGCCGTAAATCCTCTGCGCTACTCCAGTCTGCAGAGCATGTCCGAAGTCCATGGTGTGCATCGTTTCAGAAAGAAAATCGGTTAACGGATACTAAATCATCCTACTAACAGATATCGGAGAAGTCTGGGCCAACATGCTGCACAATGTGTTGGCGGTCCTTGTGGATAAACATGGCTTCTCTACTGAGGCGCAGACCAACCCCAACGGCACGGAAGGCAACGTGGTTTGGCTCCATCTCTTCATTGACTCCCTTGCGGTGCAGCCGTGCAACCCTACCTGTGCGTGGCATTGAACTCTCGCCCTCTCGCTTTTGCTGAGTTGTATTCTGTAGTCTGGCAAGCTCGCGACGCCTGGCTCCAGGCTGACGTCAATCGTTACAACTCGCAACATAAGTGTACGCTCTGGGGTGCATTTGCGAGCCGTGGTCTCGGCGTCAATGCGAAGCGTTTGATGGACGATAGTACCGTGCCAGCAGAATGCGCCACCTCGGCGTGAGTGGTACAGCGAAGACGTGCGGAGGTGTGGGGGGCTACGGAGTTAATAGTCCATCAGCTGTGACGCCCCCATCGATATGCTTATTAGAAAAGTGGGATTCATGTCCTGCCTATGTATTTAGTACGTTATGTTTTTACCCAGACAGTGTGTCACAAGGATTGTAGAATAGGGGATGTCGTCGAACGATAACCAACTACCTACTGGAAAAGTTCTCGGCCGTTGAAGAAGCATCGACTGGCGGACCTGTCTCGTTTCGGCAGACCACGAACATTATGATCTACTGTATGATGATCTCACTATATGAGTTCATATTCCGATGCCGTGTGTTGAACCCGTCTTTGTTGCACAAGTTAGACACACTTTTATTGCTGCCACATGGGCAGGACACCGGAAGCACGACACAGATGATTTTTTTGGTGGATTTGGAATAGGTACGGTACAGGAAAGATGCAAAGTCCTTGAAATGCTCGGTATAAATGAATGTCCAATGATGATGATGATGATAGAGATAAAGATATGAAAGTGTCCATGAGCACAGGCCTCGTAATGCAATGATAGTCCGAAGAATAATGATGATGATGATGATAATGATAATGATATGAAAAAGTGTCCATGAGCACGGGCCTCGTAATGCAGTGATAGTCCGAAGAACAATGATGATGCACGAAAAGTGTCCATGAGCACATGAGCCTCGTAATGCAATGATAGCCTGAAGACCAGGATATCTATCGGGTGTGGTGTCAGGATCCGAGAACTTGGTAGTGAAAGGGTATGATTGATTTGCTTACGTAGTGTTTCTTCCACAGGCGTGAACCTACGCTCTGCACGAGCGGCGACGAAGGCGGAGAAGCGCTTTCGTCTTCTTTACTAACCGCTTGAATTTCGTCGCCTCCTTAGGAGAAGCGTGGATCACCGTCTCAACCGCTCCCGATGCCACGGCAGAGCTACCACCGGCCTCATTCTCATTGACTTCCACCGCCTCCACCTGAGCTTCGACTTGGGCGTCGGCCTTGGGAGGGTGGCCAAACCCGAAATAGGAGTCGGGTTCGACGTCAAGAGAGCGACGGGGGTGATGAAAAGGGGTCGTGACGGCACTGGCAAAGTGCACAGTGAACCGTCTCGCCGGGAGCGCCACTCGACGGGCATATGGTCGAACTCGAGCAATGGTTGGTGACATCATCATCTTCACCGGTCTACCGAGCTTCGAGAACGAATCATGTAACTTGGAGTGGGCTTTATCTGCGGCCATAGGGGAGGGGGAGTGAAAATGTTCAGAAAACGTTGAACAAGCAAAGACAAAAGTCAACTCACGTTCTCCACCCACATTCGTAGAGTCCTTGGCTTTGCCTGGTGCGTTTTCTACAAGGGTGGAAGTATGGGATTTCAGTGAAGGGCTTCGAGCGACGCATGGTTTGAGCGTTCGACGCACGTCAGGAACTTTGGGGACCAAGGATGGATGGAGCCAGCACACGACAATAGCCACGACACTCTGCGGATGTGATCAGGATAATAATAATAAGCTTTTAAAGTAATGAGACTTACGATAGTGAAGTGCGCGTAGGCCGGGACTTGGGAGAGAAATCGGATGAAGATAGGAAGGCGGCGTTCGACGAGGACGATGGACGACATGCTGTGTAATGCGAGTAAAGTTGTGTGTGTGATGATAGTGGGTGGTTATGATAATATGCTGTAGTTGTGAGGGTTTGGGGGGATTTTATAGCGCACCGGCATTTTCCATCGCAGAAATGTGGGTCGATCTGAGACTCCCCTATTGAACTCCTATTTTGTGGCTCTCCCGTAGAAATGCCTCCGCTGGAGGAAGGAACGGAGGCAAACGGAAGCAAATGCTGGCTGCCGAATATGGACGCGTTGACGCGTTGTTTGGTATTCACGTTATACATAAACATCAAAAGAATGATCATTGATCATCGATCAAGGTTCGGCGACTCAGACACACGTTGACCTCAATGTTTGCTTGGGGCTGGCGCGAACCTCACATCTTCTTGTTCTTGAACGTTGAACTCTCAATGGTTGACGTGGTTGGTGTAAAATAATTCATGGAAAGAACGGGGGTTCCCCCTATTAACCAGGACTTAGTCACCTTGAACTTGTGCACCGTGTAAACAGTCTGACATGAACGCACTCTATGCGGTGATACCGACGAAGTAATGCCAGTAGAAGCCGAGAGGAAGTCCTGTTAGGTGCATAGAATGTGAGTCCCAGGCATACAAAACTTTGCGCTCGGCTTCGAACACTTGAGTTACGGATTCCCCCAGCCCCAGTCGCGATATTCCGACCGCCCCACTGCAAATCCCTAACTCCCAACCAAGAGATTTCCAGCCCAAGGCTTCGAACCCCGAAAACGTACACGGAAGCCTGAATAACTAGTGGGGAAGTGTATGCACCGCAGCGCGACATGGAACAGGTTTTTTGTCTGTAAGCTGTGATCGCAAAAAGATGGGGCGAGTGATCGCTCGAGGACAACTTGAAGACACCGAGGCCATGACGTTGCCATATATAGATCGATGATCAAATAACCTGTTCTTCGTGAGGTTTGAACTCACCAGATCCAAAAACAGATTGAGCAACCCAAGCCACGTCTTTGCTCATTGAAGGCACGGTTCGCCGATAGCACAGAACCCCAGCATTCACATGTGTTACCCGTTCGCCCGTAATCGAGTGGTCGGAGAACGCGAGTGCCGGATTATCTGTTATCTAACCAGTAATACAATCCTTGAACAAGCGCAGGGTGTACTTACTCTACATATGAAGTCATCCCATGGACCAGGCCGGTGGCCTCGGGTTGGAGTAGTTGTCTGCCGGAGTAGTCCCAGTGATCATGGCTGTGTTTTGCGTCGGGGAATAATCGGCGTACCAGTGTTCTTGTCCCGGTGACGGTGATCATCAAGTTGTTCCGCCGCAGGTACCAGCTGCAGCGAAAGCTGTGCCATCTTACCACCAGCGTTCCGACTGGATATGTACATGGTACCGTCATACAGCATTCTCGCAATCCGTATGCTCATTTCTTCACCAGAATTTCTGAAGTCCGCCGCTCACTCGCCATTCTGTAAACGGAAAATTGCACAGGAAGCTCGAAGATCTCCGAAGATCGGCGCCTACACCGTCAATTGCAATCCCTCTTCGAGACCAAAACACAGATGGTCACGGGAACAACGTGAGGAATAGTTATCGAGCCTTATACCCGAAGGCGATCCTTGAGCGCTTGAATTGCTGCCACGGTATCCCCCCCCCTTCAAAACAGGCATAAGTGGCTTCAGGTACAAAATGTCTAACGTCATTTGAAAACTTTAACGCTACTGTAAAACCAGAGGACCAAAATCTATAACTCCGTGAGCTTCTTTTGATATTCAACGGGAAAAAATAGCTCCTAGTGCCTCGATGCCTTTTTTTTAACGCCTAGGCACAATGTCAACAGATCCTGACATTGAAACTGCCTTCCGTAAGATCCATTGAGTTTGTGCCAATCTGATCGCTGAATCACAACCGAAAATAGCCATCTAAGTGCTGCTCAACCCCCTTAGTATGGTGAATTGGTTGCGTCTATCAAGTTTCAGTTCCCAATTACAACATGACATATCTTTACATCGCCGTCCCAGATCTGGGCTCAAGCACGGTGCGTAGTCATTACCGACCGATGTCACTTCGTTCCATGGTGCTAATGATTGAGCAGATTAGCAAATGACTGGCGTGCTATAAGAACCTCTGTCGCCAGCCTCAGTCCCAAAACTCAGTGTCCTTCAACCCCCCTAATATCGGAACTTTGACCTTAGCCTGTCCTCGTCATCTAATGGCCTCCGGGACGTCGTTTCCTTACGAAGATACCATATGTCGCTGTACCGAACTCAGCCGGCCGAAGAAACCAGGGCGTATGTCGCGCGTTCATCGCTGGCGGTGTCTTCGACGCTAATAGTGCCATTAGATGACATCGCCGCGGTTATCAGGGGACTTCTGACAGTAAAATCCTCACCGGATTATCTAACAATGGACAGCGTTAATGAGGAGCTCGAGGATGCAATGAAAGCCGAAATTGAATCACGCAACATTGTCTCCCCACGCCTTGAGAAGACTTTACATCTGGCATCAAGCCTTATCGAGGTCAGTTTGTTTCGCTACATTGGTAATGGAAAATCTATTTGATACATCCCCAACAGCTCGCCTTCAAGGACTGCACTTTCGGAGAGAAGAAGAACATGGCGCTTTACAACTGGTACTTTTTCGTGCCACTTTCAGTCACCCAGTATCTCTGACATCCTATCGGGCCAAAGGTTCATCCTATACACTGACGATGCATCTCCCAAAAACGTCGGGCCCTTCGTGGCCTTTCAGCAACGCTTCCTGGGCGGCTTCCCCCAGCTCGACCCCGTCCTCGATGCCTTCGCCGCCGTCCTGCAAAAAATGTGCGACCAATATGAACCACTCGCCGCCAATTTCTTTCTCAGCGCCACCTTCGAGTTTATCAACGCCACCTGTGTCGAGCCCGCTATAGAGGCGCTTCCAATTCCACGCGGCGCCAGGCGCTTTCCTGGGTTCCTCCGTGACCGCACGGGCCTCGGTATCCCCTACGCGATCATGGTGTTCCCGAAATCCCGGTCGTTGGATTTTGTAACGTGTTTTCAGGCTCTTCCGGACATGAACTTTTGGATCGCGGCGATAAACGATATCCTCTCGTAGGTGTCTTCGTCGCTTCCATTAGATCACCCTCCATGCCTCCTCTGCCACCTGTGTTACTGTTGATTATCGTGTTTCGAACCCGCTAACACTTATTCCGCAAAGGTTTTATAAGGAAGAGCTCGCAGGAGAAACGGTAAACTACATCTACAACCGGGCCAAGGTGGAATGCAAGGATCCTGGACAAGTTTTATGCACCATCAGAGACGAGCTACTTGAGGCAAGCGACAACGTCGGACGGTTCTTGGGTAGCTCTGCACCAGAAGCTCTCGAGGCGTGGAAGAGCTTTGAAGCTGGAGTCATGTATGTGGATCTCCTTTGTAACGTTTGCCACCCCTGTGAGACCATCCTTTTGCTGACTTGAAACTCATCATGCTTTGCAGTGCCTGGCACTTGCAACAGGAAAGGTACAAGCTAAAGGACTTGAACTTCTGATTCTTTAAGTACAAGTGCGATGTGTATCCGAAGCATACAAGCATACATATGTATATTAAGAAGTTTGCTGTAGAGGGGTGGGGGGATGGGGCACTTCCAATGAGTTTGGAGACACATTACAGCAGAAGGCAGGGCTGGTCATATAATCTATGAAATAAAGACTTGTGAGTCTCGTCCGAGACGCAAGCTGAGTTCATATGTCTCCCATATCTCAAATTATGTAGGCTGCAAACTGCCCTTGTGTGTGCGCGTGCCTCGATGCAGGCAGTTATGTATAATACGACATCATAATCTCGCACCGAAAAGCGGTAAGCTCAAAGACGTCTTCATCACAGAACGGGAATTGATCATCATGATACTATCTCATTCAAGTTTACTACTCTCCTCGAGTCCATTTGATGCGCTCTTTTGTCGATCGTAGTCCGTGTCACCATGATAACTCTCATCTGGCGCGCGAGATATCTTACACATGCATGTTGAGATACGTCAAGTCGTTGGAGTGGGATATTTTCACTCTGCATGGAGGCGTGCTTAGATATCAGTTGAATAGAGTTGGAACTGTTACGTACAGAGAGGTGCTGCGTCGGCAAGACATTACAATGTGCTGCTTGGTCTCGCACCACCACTAGATTCAGGCCTGGCCGCTGCTATGAAGCGGTGACTATTGAGTAGTTTGAACTTATAGGGAGCGAGCAAGCCTACCCTTGGATGAAACACGCGTGGTGAGGGGAATGGTGTGATGTGCAGAGCTTCCAAGAATCCCACGGACACTATTCCTAGAATTCAATCTGGTTGGGCAAAGCGAAGTAACTTAGCACTGTAAGGGGAGGTTGCAAGCCTAGCATACGTCACCTGCCGACAGGTGTGTCAGTGACCTGAAACAGCTGAGACGGTCGACTCCTCATGAACTTACCAGCATGGAATTCACATAGACTGTGAGACATTAGCATGGGTTGTATGTAGGCACAGGTAAGGGTTTACATTTGCTGTTGACCTCCAAAAAAACTGGGGTACTTTATCAGCCCAAATCTCGCAGGCTGAGGGAAGGTCAAAGGCAACAAACGTGTAAAGAGGATGCTCGTAGGGGGTGTCACGTAGTACTAGGTGATGCAAGGTCAGAATTTAGAAGAAAGAAGATGACAAGAAGACGCACAATCACAAGCGTGCACATGGCAACGATACTAGTAATCATTCCAACGTTGAGGCTGTAGAGTATCAAGCGGTTGATGACATTCTCCGTTCTTTGAAAAGTTGCGTCCAGGTATCACAGTCCCAGATTTTGTTAATACTCACGATCGAAAGCCGGAGCGCATGCGGTTGAGGAAGTAGACCATCCATACGCTGATAGTAATATCGCAAAGCATGGATGCGGCTAGGTTGGCTGAATAGACCCACTGCGGTAAGTTTGAGGAAAGCAAATACACTGCATCCTAGACAAAGAAAATACCCTTTGCACCCTCCCCTTCCCAGAATCAATAGGCGGATGTGCGAACCTACGTGATGGCATTTAGCGACAGGGTGCCTGTGGTACAAGACGGCCGTGACTCACAAGTACCAAGCAAAGGCTTAGTAATTGACAACCACTCTCAGAACGGCAAAGCGGAAGAGAAAGGAAGCACAGACAAAGTCCGAGACCTAGGATGGCCAGCCAGCGAAGTCATCAGTGCATGCCTACCGCTTTGGATCAGTTGTGTGTGTACCAAATTGTGCGACGGAGGCCATAATCTATAGTACACCTATGTGGGCAAGGTAAAAACAGCTAGAGAGACACTCACAATGAACGCCACAATCCATTTCCTCCACTTGTGTAACGCGCTTACTTGACAGTAGAATTAGTAGGTTGGGTATGGAGCGCGGAAGGGGGTGACTGACAGTTCCACACTCTCCAAGCATAAAAACTGCAAATCAGATGCATCAATTTCAAATTTGTAGAACAAGGAGTCTTGACTCTTCTACCTTTGTACAGCACTAGTCATCAAGACCTAGAGAATTCTTGAGTATTGACAAAAAAACGACCATCGACATTACGCACAGTGATGGAGAACGAGATCTTCAAGTTCTGGGTTTGAGATGATCTAAATCCTGTTATATTTCACACCACCTACCGCGAAGCCCCTGCGACATAGCATAAATACCCTTTGTAGCGCAGAGAACGTCGGAGAGACTAACGAGGTGATAACCAAGGCCTCGGCCCTATTTTCTGGCACCCTGCAGTTTATATAAATGAAGAACGCGGCTTGTGCAAGAAGCATGAGGTGAGCAGTTTCCAACAGACTGGGATGATTCAAAAGATCATAGCAATAACAGGACGGACGGCGTACAACAAAATCACCACCTACAGGGTATTCCTCTGGTTACCACACCAGAAAATATAGTGACATAAACGTACCAATGCTTTCAAAATGAAACTGTCGCCATGATAAGTGCGATAATAGTACACCGTCTGGGCACAGGTGATTCCGTATAGCCTTATGGGCCGTTTTGGCATCAATAGCGGAGGAATTTGCCAATACGCACGGACAGCAGGTCATAAGTCCTAAAGAATGTACGAAAGATGAGCGAGAATTCTGAGTGAGTAACACAAACGGTCTACCAGCGAGGAACGGTCCCTCCAGACTGCCAGGATTGAAGGCTGATTGGATAGACATTGGGCGGAGGGGGAGAAATAATAGGAAGGTGGATTAGCTGCGCTCAAGAACTACGCTGGGGTGATAGAAACTAGCTGTTAAGATTGGACAAATTCCCTTATAACTAGCTCGGGAACACTGGCATGGGAAGTCTTAGGGTAGTCCTAACCATATGATACATAGAGAGATTACTCACCAGATGTCCCATGTTAAGATTCCCAAGTTATGAATAGACCTTGATAATGGTGTCAGTGGCCAACGAAACATGTATCTATCATGACGGCCTCTGATTCAGTGAACGGTCATGATTAGAGCAGACATGGTCTCAAGATAATGCACCGAATACTGGTGTTTGATCGAGTGAGTGGATTTTGATAGACAGTTTGGCAGGGGGGATGAGTTGGCACTCGAGAGGGTCAAGAATGGTATCCGAGTTCGAGTTCTATTACTAGTATAGTGGCTTTCAATGGTCTAGTGTCAGCAAGAGGTCGCGGGGAGCATGGTTCATCATTCCCAAGATCTTGATCAATGTAGGTCATCGGGTTCCAAAAATGACATAGGATATGAATCTTTTGAGTTGGGATGTCTGAGCAAAGCCATTGGCTCGAAGTCAGTAGATCACTATAGCTAGTAGATGTGGTTGTGTGATCTTCCGAATTGTATACTTCCCACGTCCACGTTCAAGCCTGAACTTCACTGCTCTCGGCGCTTGCAGTGTGTAGATCTTACCCTCCGCTCGAGGTGCTCAGCGCAGGCAGGGAAACATGCTTGAAAGCTACGCACCACAGACACTTCGAAGGGCTCCCTCAATCGGATCAACATCCAGTCACCTACTACAGCTGCTTTTGTAAAATCTGTCGACGTCAAGCCAAGTACCACCGTATGTTTCTATTCTGATGTTTCATTCCGACTGAGAAAGTCCGTGTTTGCTATGGAGGCTTGAAGCACTGTGGAGAAGATTAGGTTAGTAGGTGTTTAGTTATTCTATTGTATTATTTATCTTCATCTTCGCCGTGGTCCCCCGCGGTGTCCATCTGGCCGAAAGTCGGGTTATAGCACAGTCTGAATCCCCAAGCGTTCCACCAATGGTTAAGTAGGTATGCAAACTTACTAAAAATGCATCAGCGCCCGGTCATTTGACCCTCATAGCTCAACTCAGTCGATCATGATCATGGCATATATTTGTTTGCATTTACCAGGACTTCTGCCCATCGATGATCTGTTGGGCCGACAATTTCATCTGTTCTGACGTTTTTCGTTGAGGGCCACTCAAGTGTCCTACGCAGCAGTGTGGAAGCATTTCGGCAATACACTACATCTGAATACTTCTTCGCCTGCCCTCCGAGCATGGGCGATGTCCTGCGGTCCTAACAATCATCCGCTGGCCTCTGCTTGGTATACACAAGGCATGAAACGTCCAACCACAGCCTCTTCCTTTCTTCTCTGACGAAGTCAACGCGCGGTGCTACCTTCCAAATGGTGGACACAACTTGAACCCGTGGTAACGGTCAGCTCCAACATCAATCCGTTTGTTTGCCTGACCTCATATGCCAGTAAAACTGATATCAAGGTCGAACCTTAACACTCTGTGGCCAACGAACAGAGATGCCATCGTTATCTGACACAGTCAGAGTGCAGCCGACAGTTCTGGTTTTCCCATATCGTAGGCGAACAATCGCAGGCCGTCCAAGTAGATGCAAGCGAGCCAGTTGTACTATGTGTAATCATGGCCAGACCGGACTTTATGATGTCAGCAACGCTGATCATTGTGTTAGCCGAACCATATGAGTTGTGCTGACTGCGAAGGCAACCTACTGGCTCTTCACTCTCGTCTGTTCGTCCTTTCATTTGTTGTAACCCTTACTCCCCGAATCCTTGTCGATATCCCCCAATCGTCCTCGGCTCGGATATGATGCATTGATCTTCTCGACTCGCTCCAAAGACGACTCTTCCACCGACATCCCAGCCCACGGGATCTGTGCTAGAAAGCATGAATCCCCGTCACGCTGGCGGCTATCACAAATGAGACGCTCCGACGGAGCGAGGGCTGGGTAATGGACTCAAATCTGAAGACTATGAAGGGGGGTTTCGTTGCCCTAACTATGACCGATGCCTGCCTCCAGTCGTCTTAGCCTCAGGGCGAAGGAACCAGAGCGTACATTGCAAGCTGAAAGACGCGGTCTTCGGATTGGCAAATACGAGAACCATCGGTATCCGAAGTACTGAATCTCCCTATCGACACCCATTTCGATGTAGCGATACCTAGGGCTGGTAATTACCTTGATTCAACCTAGATCTTAGAGATAGGGTTGTAGCAACGGAACGTGAAGCTGCTTGCTTAGCCAACCTGAACGGGACAATGATTCACGTGCCAATTCCGGATAATCATCCCAATCTTTGATCATCCGATCAGTTGGAGGAGGACGCTTTTCTAGATTTTTTTTTTTTTTTTAATTTCTCTGCCTTGGACTCATTCAACGTTCGTTATTTGACCCTACTAGCAAGCAAACCTGCGGGCTATCTCGTTGGGGCATGAACTCTTCGGTTTGCTTACGCACGACTCCCTACGGTGGCCGCGGTCTCTTTGCAAATGAACGAATACCCAAAGACACTCTTTTGATTACCTGCGACTCGCCGTACGCAACTGTTATCTTCAAGAGATTCAGGAAAGAAGTCTGTGGACACTGCTTCGCCTATGCTTTCGATGCTCGTAGGAACACGTGGAATATCAAGCACGACGGCGTGAAAGGCAATGGGCTGTGGTTTTGCACGGTGGAGTGCAGGGATGCGTGGGTGGTAGAGCAGAATATCGATGGCCTGCAGGGGCTGATGAACGCAGCCGTCGACAAGTTAGGGAAGAGTATGAAGCTGCCCAAAGGTCCATCTGCCCCATCTGTCGTGGAAACCATGCGCCCAGAAGATATCACGCTCGAGGTTCACAATCTTGCTTGGAAGCACGCCGAAGAGGTGTACGCACGCCCTAGGTGCCCGACTGCATACTTGGACGAACTAGAACTGGACACTGCGCGATTCATTGTCTCTGCTATCGTGCGACGGTATTTCGAGGATAAGAACCCGCTCACATTCGGACCTCTTAGCTGGCCAGCGCTCTTACAACTCCAGGACAACGAGATTCAGCATATCCGTTCCAGGCCCTACATGCTTGATTCGCATACCCGAATATACGGTTTCTTACGGAAAGTTATGGCTCCTGTTCTACGGCCTTACGTTGAGAACTCGGAAATGGTTCGTGCCATCCTGGCTCGGGATCAAGGAAACGTTTTCGGCCTATGGGATATGGCGACGACGGGAGATAGCGAGATGTTGGGGTGGAGCATGTACCTTTCCGGGGCCTATTTTAACCATGGTGTGTCCATTGCTTCGGTAGCCTTCGAGTTTGCTAATCTGCATGGGCTTCCAGATTGTTCGCCTAATGTCCGTAAGGAGCGGATGAAAAAGGCGCTGTGCTTTTTTACGACAAGAGATGTTGAAGTTGGAGAAGAACTGTGTATCAATTATGTCGACGTCAAGGACGAAGTCGCCGAACGACGAGCAGAACTATCACGTAACTGGTACTTCGACTGTGCATGTAAACGGTGCCACGAGGAGCTTGGCATAAAGCTCATCATTAGATCATCTCCAAACGGACTTACGGGAGGCGCGGAGGTTTTATCGTAAAGTGCGCCTGTTCTGTCAAAAAAGCCTCGTGTCGTTCTAACAGCTCGAGCTTCTTTCTCTCAGATATTCTTGCAGTAGGTGGGAGGGATTTTCTTCTGGGGTTGATCTAGAGTTTCATTTTCTTTTCATTGGGCATGCAGATAGATTTTCCCTGCTAGATGACAATTAGACTTCAAAAGGCACAATTGAGTGTAGTAGATTTTCCCTTCGACGGCATAGGGGATGCTTCTTATGAAAACATGATGTTGCGAGCGTGTTCGAAGGTCGCCGTGGGATTGATGCGGTGTATTCCCTCCACCCTTTTGCGGAGAAGACACGCGTATACAATGTGTTTATGCATGGCGTATCGGCCGTCGGGCTCAGGGTAGCCTGGAAGCAATCTTGAAGAATGTCAAATAGTTATCTCCACGTATACCGCACCACACTTGAAATCGTCACCACATTCAATCGCCGCACAGGAGTTGGTGCTCGAGGGATTCTTGAAATGGACAACATCCACTCAAAGTCCCTAGCGCTCCGTCTTTCTCGAACAACCAGCTATTGGACTGTTTGGTGAGGCCCCACCAACACGCAACGTGTAAGTAGCGAGGACGCTTAAGAATAGAGCAAAGGATAGGATAGATAGCGTACAATTTCAAGCGAGGGAGACGGGTTAGAGAAGGGCACCGCATGATTTGATTATCTTCCAGAGCACTTACGATGCGGGTGAAGCTTTCTATAGCTCTCTAAATAGCATGTAAGCGAGGTGTTTTATCTTGGGAAGAGGGACTCGTGTAGTTTGGAGCATGAATGAGATACGTAGGCGGATTAAAGGGCAAGTTATGTTTCCCGCTCATTTGTCTATGCATAGCGAAATCTTCGGGTGGCTCTACTATAGCAATCAATACAACGGTCCGACTGACTTTGTGCAGGGACGCACAGGAGAAACGCGATAGACATGCGATCGAAGAATCGAGGACACCGCGGTATTTACGGAAGGGGAATCGGACGAGCTGTTCGTGTGACACTCAGATGTTACACATTAGGAGGCCCCGTACGTGCAAGTGGTTCAATTCAAGTACGAACTGGCGCTTGACAGGGTACGCGCTTGAAGATCGCGACGGAAAGCAAAATGCCATGTAACGAGGGCTGTTCGAAAGTGCAAGGAGCCTTTTCTTTTCGCCCGGGACTAGGAACGAAGAGCTTGATACACAAGAGTCTGAAGTGATGTGGTATATCAGCCGCATGATGTAGGTGAAGCGAGACAATGGTCATTAGAGACAAGTCCTGCTCATAGCGAGGGGATTGTTATGTTATAAAATAATCAGAGCCCCTGCAGAGCCAGAATTTTGGTACAACGGCAACGGCGAAGAATGAAATACCGTATAAACACTATCCCGCCCTCTCTTACAAGCCCAACATCGCCCATGCCGGTGATTCCAATTACTTTGTGAATGCCCGGATGACTTTTGCGGAGATATGTAGAAAGAAAATAGAGCCAATGAACGAGAGCGAAAGGACGAGGACGATAAAGGGGTCACTGAAATACACACATCAGCGATAGTGAACGAAGAAAATTGTGGCCCCTCTACGACTTACACTCGAAGGCCAGGTGAATCATCTGTGTACAGTTTGAGCATAGTGTTCGACGATCCGCCAGCGCCAGCGGCACGTGTTGAGTTGGGCCGCGACGCTTGTGTGGTGCCAGCAGCACGACGTCTGATTTCACATTGATTTAGCTTCGTCCGTGAAGTAGATAACAGTAGCTGACCGAATTTGGGCACCGGGGGGTTTAGCTACTGTCGAGCTTGCACCACGGCCGTTGACGCGAGGAGTGTCCGAGTCCGACTGCGAAAAGATGAGATTGGAGGGGCAATAAAAAATAGGGTATTCACCATTGTACTAGTATAGAAGAGAGGGGATGAGAGCTTGAGCTGGAATTGTCGTGCTGGCAGAGAAAGTGAAACGTCAGTCGATCGTGGGATAATATCACGTGACCTAAATTTTAGAGGCTGAGTCTGTGGCATGTCCAGGACAGTCCAAGTCGAGCTTGCCAGCCCTTCAGTCTGAACCTCTCTACACCGTCGCCATAGCCCGGCAACTCTGGGATTATCCCAGCCCGCCCTCAAGCTTATTTTTGTTCTTCCTAAGCTCTTTAGAATTGTCTTTGGGCGCCTCGAAAGCCGGTTCTCTTCGCAACTTCGCCCCACTTCACACAATTCCCAACTTGAGCGGCTTCCAGCTATCAATAACATCGACAACAACGTACCTTCTCCTGGCGGAACTCGCTCGCCGATAGCAAGCCTTCCAAAAATCAGGACATGCCGTTTCTTCAGTCCTATTTTTGTCGACGTAACAGTCGTCGCGTCCACAGTTCTTGATGTCCCGATACATGTCGTCACATACGGTGAGGCTTCCTAAAAAAGCGGTTTTTCTCGCAGAACTGCCGAACTCCGATCCCACTGGGCAGGTTTAAGGCATCACTCAGACGAGGCAATTTCATTTGTCCCTAAGGCGTCGCGCCACCGGCGGTCAGATGGCCCTCCTCAGACCCCGTCTCCCTCTGCAGTTCCTTTTCTTTTGGACCATCCATCAGATAACGATGATTGACCTGACAGATCAGACGAAGGTAGCCACATGCCCTTGTCACGGGATCCAATCGACGAGGGTCATTCATGCTGCTACCCAGTAGCTGGCTCACTATCCGGCTTATGGTTTGCAAGAATTATCTTATCTGCATATTCTCGGACTTGGTAGATGTTCTACCGGCGGTATTGGTGGAGTTCATGAGGTCGGCCATGGTCGCCCCTCCGCTGATGGAATCTATCCAAACACCGGTGCTTAGGCTTTCATCATAATTGCATCCCTTATCTTACTGATGCTCATGTTCAAGGAATAATACATCTACTACACTAGTGCAATGATTTGGCGACTGTGTGTGGCTACTATCTGCAGCGGCCTCTGGATATCTATCTATTCCACTGCTCACCTGCCTCCTGTGCTGGGCATGTATCGCCGGCCTCATCGACATCTGGTCATCTTGGGCTATCCATTAAGCTATTCTGCCCCTTCATTCTGCCTTTGCCCACCGATATATAATTCGGGTGAAAGCCAAACAGACGTTTGCTGTTCCGACGATCATCTTCAGCTTGTAAGGTGAATAACTCAAATCAAGCTTCCTTGGGATACACGCATAACCTGATTTACCGATACAGAGCCTCTACGGGCCTGTTAAGCTAGGCTTTTCCCTGCAGAATCCAGATGTTTTCCCGTCGCCCATGTCACAGGATACTGTTTCCCATGGTTCATAGGCTCCTCCAAGGCATCAGGCAATGCATCTATGCTTTCGCCTAATATTGTAAACTATCCCACGGTCATTGGCAGGGGTGAACGTTCTTTGACCTTACTTTTCGGGCGACCACGAGGACAAAAATATCGATCCGAATGCCGTCCTCGCCAATCCTGTGGGCCACATCTGCCAAACTCGGGACTGAGTGTCACAAAGAAGACTGGTTTGATGTAGTTCGGAAGCCGTTCGCCATTGGGGGGATTCTTTTAGAACTTGATCTGTGACGGCCTCGTTACAGGGTGCTTATCCTAGAATTTGTCGTCAATTCCACCGGCTACGTGCGTCCAGAAGCCTGCCTGGTCCCTTTGTTCATCTCACCATATCGTTCGGAGAACCAATTTCCAACATCGTGATGTGAAGGGACGGCCGGGTGACATGTTCGATTTGCGTGCTCGCCGACCTCTAGTCCCACTCAGCGGCGGCCTCGTGCTCCCATAAATACCACCTCGTTTTCCTTGATGGTCCCCGTTAGCGAGGACATTTCGTCCCTCACGATCGACATCCTTTGGGCACGTGTAACCGACCGTTACACCTTCCCTACGCTCTTATACCCAGGCTGCAGCCTCCAAGTGGATCATTAATACGTTTTGCGTATCAATCTTTCCTTCCGGTCACTATCCGGTGGTCCTCTATCGGCTCTCGGGGTGTGTAAAGCGCGCTGCTTTCCCTTCACATTTTGACTCTTGTTGCAGGATCGTTAGCACCTTCGTGGATTAGTTTTTCACAGTGTCAGTTCTTGGTCGCCTCCATCTCTAGGGTATGTGCAAAGCGCCCACACATCATGTTTCGTTTGACATTCCGACCCTATATAATTTAGAATACATAATACTTTAGCGTATTACGTCTTCCCCGCGAACTCCATCGTGGTCTCCTGAGGTACGTGTGTCACTTTTCATCAATTTTATTTGCTTGACTGCGCCCCCCAGATTGACAATATATACCTGTGTATCAAACTTTCCTCCCGTCTCCTGTCATAAACGATTTGCCACATTTTCGCCCTCCACATTGTTGCCGTTATCAGCCTTTCGTCTTCACCAACTATAGCTCGGCTTTTCACCCTGCTGTGTGACTTCTTCATTTCTCATTTGTGTAAATCCCTCCGTCTTCGCATCTCCTTGATACTCTCGTGCATCAAGCGTTCCTCATCTGTGCTGGTACCTCTGTTATGCTCACCATTGGACCTGGATCTGCTTGTGACGTCTGCTTAGAGCCTTATGGGCGAGGCAACAAATCTCCATGTTCCGTTTTGTGCGGACATGTCTTTTGTATCGAGTGAGTGACATCAGCCCTTCATTATGAATTCTTTCACTGAGCGAACGTTCTAAGGTGTGTCAACCGCTTGCGAGCCTCTAACATGAACGCCGCTCATCCGGAGATCGATTATGGAGCGCCTTGTCCTTTGTGTCGTACGCATTTCGACCAGCGATCCATGATAAAGCTTCATATCGACATCGACAACGCCAACAGTCCTAGGAGAGCAACGTGTCTTACCGCTGCCGAAGCGGAGGCGAAACGGTTGCAGGAGGCGATTGCCGATGTTGCTAACGCGGGGACTACTGAACTTCGCCTCCGCCAGCTAATCTCGGACACGACTACCTTTTTGTCGCTCCAGCCTCGCGATCAGGTAAGACCTGGTCGGTCATGAATCCCAACACACCTGGCTCACTTGTCTTTATAGTTTGTGGACCTGAGAGTTAGCCATAGGATGGTTGCGTACCTCTGTGATATCAAGAGTAAACTCCGCGACCAGAAGGTAGAATATGAGAGGCAACTCACGAAACTGAAGGAGGAAAAGGCAGAGTTGGAGCGCAAGGCTGAAGTGGCAGCGACTGCAAGGAAAGACGAGATGGAATCAGCACTGGTGATAGAGATGAGCCTGAGGGAGCATTGTGCACGTGCGCACAAGGCGTATGAGGACATGGTCGGGTGAGTTCTTGTGGTGCTTCATAACCGACTCAAATTTGCTGACCATGCCTTGTTGACAGACACGTAAGTGATTGCCCCAGAAACACACGCCAACTAATAACGTTTTGACAGTACAATTTTGTCGTGGCTGAGTGGACTAAGCTCGGCGAACAGTTGACCCGCTTCCGTTCAACCGAGACCCGGATCTTTGACGACCATCATGTCCAGCCATCCGATGTCACACCCACTCCTGAGTTCGTGTCGGACCTGGAAGACACTCTGTCATCGTACCATGATCAACGCATGAGGCCAAGTGGAGCCGCAATTACCGACTCGACGTCATTCTTAGTCTCTCCGCTTCCACAATTCACTGGTGCCTTCCCAACATTAGCCATGAATGCCTTCCCGCTGCCTGATGTCGAGAGTGACAGCGAGGCGAAGCCCGAAGAGCCTCGACATGGGCAGCCCTCGCGTTCTTCCTCAGGCTGTAACGCACGTGGTCACCCTGTTGCCTGTCCCTGCGTAGAAGTACCTCGTTTCCCCGAGCTACCTCGTTCGATCCAGCAAGTGAACCGACCGACTGCCTCGCGGAGTCGCAGTGCGACTATGGTTCACCCCCCCGTTGAAGGTCCAAATCGTTCGGCTCCGATTCCCATACCTGAGCCTGAGCGGGAAACTATCCCCAACGGCGATAATGATTACACGAGGCTTCGTCGATCATCGTCGCGTAGCAGGAGGCACTCGAGCCGCAGTCGTCCTCATAGCCGGAGTCGTGCATCCAATGAGGCTTCTCCTCAACAATCCTCGCCAGTGCACATACCCGGATCTTCCGTAAGGACGCACGGTCGCATGTCTGGCCCCGTGGACGAAAGTATACTTTCTTCATCGACCGCCCCACTGCCCACGACGCCACAGCCTCATAGTTACAACCTGAAGAACAATAGATTACAAGACCTCTTGCAAGACACTCCTGGCGGCACGTCGTCTTCGCTACCTAATATGCATATCCATTCCCCCTCCTCTTCTCGTCGTGAATCGTACAACTCACGCGAGAAGGACAGATCATCACTTCCATATCCACCTCTGCATCCTCCGATGCTGCCACAAGATCGTGAGCACCGGCCCGCACCATCGCCCGAGCCGGCCCCATCCCGTGCTAACCCACCTGCCTCGTATGACCCGAACGCTCCGGTATCCTCCGCCAGCAGCGCTGCGAAGGCGCTCGAGAGAGCCAGGCAGGAACGCGAACAGGCCGAGAGGGCTGAAAGGCGGGAGAAGGAGAAGGAGAAAGAGCGAGAGCGTTACAACGTGTTGCGTGAGGGTGACCAGCATGCTGAAAGTTCTGACAGCCATTGGCGCAGACCTGCGCGGGATAATTCCAGCTCGAGCAAACACCAGTGGATCGATTCCGTTGGCGCTGCGGAGCGTTCGACCCAGAACGGATCCTCGTCTTCTCGTCACCCTTCCTCGCGCGACTCTGCTCCTCTCCCTACTACCACCTCTAACTATGGCTCGCAAAGGTCAACGTCCGGTAGCCATTCTGGCATGCGGTCCGGCGGCGCTGGTTCACTTCGCGGCACGTTCAACGCCGACAAGTATGCTCCACAGGCAATGCCGGTCCTCTCTGCCACTAGGGCCTAGCCCTTGTCCAGTCTCACCGCATTCGATAATCTCTCGGACTAGTTGCGGGGACTCCCCCGCAACCCTCGGTGTCCGATAGCGCTCACTTTAGAACAGCACAATACCACGTCGTTACCATTCACATCGACGCTACCTCATTCAACAACTTGGACGGCGATCCTTTTTCATATGTTTATAGTTCTCAGTTGCAGAACAAGTTGTTTCGCCCTCCCCATTTGTATAGTAACTGGCAGTGTTGTCGCTTGCCCTCCATGTATATTGTTGTACCAACAGCCCATTACAATAATAACGACTTACGCCATTGGCTTTCCGTTCAACTTCTCATGTCAAGAGCTCAGCATCAGACATCGGGGAATCCATTTCTTGGAAGGTCAGGAGCAATGTAATCACGGGTTCGCATCGGTGGTGGCTCAAGGAATCCATTGTTTCAAGATCCGAGGACATCTATCTGTGAGGGCAACACCGAGAACCAGGGCAACATAGACCAGCAGTCCATGGGAGTCATAAGGGGCTGTGCACCCGTGGAGTGCAAGGCATCATCGAGATGCCATCTTGAGGCTTTGAATGGCAAGCCATACCCTGCCACGAAATGTTGACGGTCCCAATCAGGTTACCTGAAAAGCCGACACGGGACCTTGACGCCAATCGCATGGAACTTAGCAATAAACACCGAAAGGAGCGTTGCTCCAATCTACACTGACAACTTTCATCCGAGTTTGTGGTGCGTCAAGGTGTGAACGTGATAATCGTCCGGTGAAGTCGTGTAACGATCGGATCGCATAAGGCTGGGGGGACAGGAGATGGGTATACGTGAGCAATAACTAGGAAGTAGGTAGACATATGATACGGTAACTTGTCCTCAGATGTAGTAAGCAGAGACAAGAACGAAGACGACCAGCGGTTAGGGACCTGTGGCGGCGGCGGCGGCGATGCAGAACCCGGAGAAAATTCTATGACTTCGAGCCGCATTGATTCAGGCCAGCACCACAGAACTGTGCGGCGATAATCCACACGATGATCTGGGCATGTATTGAACATCCCGGTCATGGAGAACGAGGTCTTATGACTCACCAGCCCGACTAGGAAAGAAAGTGCCAAAACCTTCTTATTCCTCCACCACATTTGTCTCCTTACACTTCTAGCGCCCCGTCTAAATGCTGTGGCTTGCCCAGCCATCGCGTCCGTCTTATCCACGAGAAGCTCGATCCTCTCGCCTCGACTTAGGATCTGCTCCACGTTTTGCACCATTATATCCTTCACTTGATTCAGTTCCGTTTGAGCACGAGTCAGCTCGTCCGCGGGAGGTGAGGTGTTGTACATATGCATTACGGTTGCTATCGTGGGTCCAAAGCTGCCTTGCAGACCGTATGCAGGGACATCATCGGATGAAGAGGATGATGGAGCAGCATTGAACTGAATATAGGATGTGATCGATGTTGGCGAAGCGCTATAATGAGACATACCTTTCGTTGAAGATCCGCGAGGAAAGCAAAAGGCATTCTCCTACGAGCGGAGCTCAGTCAAACGTCAGTGTTGCTGTCATATGTACTTACCGCCCAGCAGCATCATCAGCCATGACGAGAAACGTGAAGCCCCCCTCCGAAATATAGTGAAAAAGATATTGCTCCCACACATAGGTAAGCTTGCTGGATATGACGTAGATCAGCTTCTAAACGACCTTGAAGAGTCAGTAGCGATACATGCCTGTTGTTCGGGGGAATTTTTGACAAGATAGTTTGTGTAGCTACGGACTCTTGAGTCAGCGACTGCCGGTGCTTGCAAAAAACTAGAACATCGCTAGACCTTGCGAAAAATCCCTTTTCCCAGCCTGATGTTCGGCGAGGATGATTGGCCCTCTTGCTACGAGTGCGTGAATCTGTGGAAATTTCATAACCTGAATACTAAGCTTCTGACTAGACTTACCAGCGACATCAAGATGTGGTGGTCGTTGTGAAGGACGGTGGTCTAATTGGCTTGTTGATCAGGGATTACCTCACTTTTCTCACGGTTAGCTAACCGTTATCTTGTTACTACTCAGGCTTAACTTATCTTCATGATGATCACTGATCGCTTGGTTCTTGCCAACACCCTCCCAAACGACGACTTCTACAGGAACTTTGGATGACGGACGGTATGCGATTTTATTCTCAGGTCGCCATTATCCCTGATGATTAGGTTGATAAGACTCGCTATCCCATTACACTGATACCGACAGTGTTGAAGCCTCCGCGTTCAGCCCTGTCGCAGTCAGAGAAGCTGCTCGGGCACATATTCAAGCTGAGATTGCTTCGTTTGAAGCGGTTACGTGTCTTTGGAAGCGGCGCCTTAACGCATTGACGGTCGTCTCTCGTCTTCCACCAGAGCTTCTAGAGGTTATCTTTCGACATGTAGCAGCAACGGAAACACCGAAGTACGCAAAACTTCAGTGGATTTATGTATCCCACGTATGCTGGCATTGGCGGCGGGTTGCCTTGGACTGCCCAGATCTCTGGTCTGATATACCATTCACACGTCCCGCATTAGCTGCTGAGATGGTTCAACGCTCGAAGACGACACCTTTGACCGTTGCGGTCGCGTTCGGTGAAAACTACGAATCCGGAGTAGTCAGGGAACCCGATGGTCAGGCCGTTCGGGCAGTGTTGGGTCAAGTCCTTACACAGATGCCCCGCGTTAAGGAACTGTCCCTCTCTAACAATGCCCATTGGGCTCGCGATATTTTTGCGGAACTAATCGCACTGATGGATACGCCTGCCCCGCTTCTAGAAAAGCTCGATATAACCCTTGATGGTAGAGGCGGCCTGAACCGGCTGCCGGACAACCTGGTGGCCGGTTCGCCTCGACTACTCTACCTCAAACTTGTGCGGTGCGGTATGAAGTGGCAAGGACTCGCCCTCAGCAATCTCAAAACACTCAAGATCTCCTATATCCCGGGTACCCTGCATCCATCCGTAGATGAGCTTCTTGCGGCGCTTTCTCAGATGCCCTCACTCGAAATCCTCGAGATTCGTTCTACCTTCTTTCCCTCTAACACTCAACCTACCCCACCCAAGACCGTCGCTACCCTTCCCCGCCTTCGCACGCTCCACGTGGAATGCGCGTTGAGCGACTGTGTTTCCATCCTTAATCCTCTCACTTACCCCCCAAAAGCACACGTTCATATCGAATGCGAGGTTCCGTGGTCCGAAGAAATTTTCCCAAACTATTTGCCTCTCGTCCTCCGACTCTCCGAGAAGCTTACGAACGGAATGGATGGTAGGATCGGACTGCTCTGTGTAGATCAATTTCGTATCGTATGTTGGAGATCATATAAAACGGGACCGGCGGGTAAACGACCAAAGCTACCTGTGTTCGACGTCACGATCAACTTCTCTACAGCACTAACCAAAGAGTTTGTCAATTCACTTCTATTGAGCCACCTGGTATCGTTGGAGGTTCGAAGAGCTCATCTCAATGCAGCGATGTGGTCAAAATTCGGTGACCTGGGTCGGCTCATACACTTACACATTGGGTCGTCTCGAAACGAGGTTGCGCTGCTGAATATGCTCTCCCATGGAACTTCGGACAGCGCTGAAGAGTTAACTACCGATGGACAACCCGTTGCGGGTGCAACACCCAAGTTCAGAGCCCTGAGAAGCTTAACAATGAACGGCTGGAGGTTCGATGATATTTTCGATGGCTTCGGCACGTCCCTTGTTGGGAAATTGGCGGATTGCCTAGAGGCGAGGCGTGAGGCCGGGTTACAGCTTCACCATTTAGGGATCAAGGGTTGTCGGCATGTCACAGATGAAGACGTGGAATGCCTGGAGATCGACGTAAAGAGTGTTGTGTGGGACGGGGAAGGAAATTTCACAGAAGAGGATTCCGACGTAGATTCAGTCACATAGCCTGACCCAGACGTCCATTAGCCCGCCGGTACCCCCTGCCGACCCGGAAAGTCCATTTTATAGATATTCGGACCTGTAAATGTTCTTGGACACGCTCGAACGAATGTCGACATAAGTTCATCCGTTATTTCCATCTAATACTAGTACCAACCCAAGTGAAATGCCGATTGTCGACAGATGACCCTCTTTAAAGGTATGACCTCTGGAAGACGAGGTTTCTCCTGTAGAGAAAAGGCTCCGGCACAAATGTAACATGGGCTGCCGAGGTGATCGCACGCCCGAGATCTGCGCCTCTAACATTCGTGGTTATGCTCGCAACTCACCAAGGAGCTGTGTTGCAACACAAGATAGCGATTGTTCACATCATTCTGAACCAAATTCTAATACCACCATTCCCTTACTTAACATATGCAGGGGCCTACGGACTACTCGATTTTGCGGTAATCGCGGATTTGCTCTCAGTACTCAACATCCCCGCCTCCTTACTGGAAACCGTTAAGATTTTCGAAAATGGGAATCGGTTTACGAATGGTTTGATCAGTCTCTTCGACTGATCGATCTCGAGCTCTGTAGGTGCGGTATGACATGGCAAGAGTTGACCTGCAAAAATCTCATATTGAGATCGACGTCCAACCAGTCCCCCAGTCGACACACGTCAAGAATGAGCCCCAGGAGCCACATTCATTGGGCCACGGTGTAGATTCACTGAGGTGATGTGGCTCAATCGCTTCAGTGAGCTCGAGAAGCCCGAGGGCTTCTAGATCGCCTGTGAAGAGGAAGGAATACTACATGCGCTCGTCCGGGTCATACATCGCAAACCAGGGTCGACCACTTCAGAACTACCATTACTGGTTAGTCATCCAAGTTTCAAGGCCCTTCGCACCCTCGATGGGACTTGGGGGCTTTTTATTTGGGCCTGGGGTTCTATGCACTGAAACTGCAGGAATGTCCAACGGAGAGACTCCATGCACGGCACCAGCTCCATTATCTGAGATTGAAGGAGTGTTCGGGCGTTAAGAGTAAACACGTGGAACGCCTGTGGAAATTTGGTCAAGATGGTCGATTGGGATGAGTACGAGAACCTCACCGACAAATCGAAGGGTTACCTGACCGATTCCGACGAACTTGGGGAGTAGGGTAGGAGTCCGATGAAGATGGCAGGACCTATTGTATGGCAACTGATCCTGCGTATCCTTACGCGCTCTCTTCTTATCCACCAGGTCCAGTTCCTCATGCAGTCGCAGCACGTCGAAAAATAAATTTTATGTCCTGCCATATGAAAGTGCGTGTCCATCATTTTTTTCTATCGACTCTCGAAGTTTCTCCAGGGCCCGACAAGCTCAGTGCATTCCAGATCGGCGCACAACACGGAGTCTTACCACTGGTAGCTATCGCTTGAGAAGTTATCATAGTTTCGCCGAACCCACTGACAGAAGCGCCAAGCGTGCGCGCTCTCGACGTACCTGCAACACCTCCTCAAGAAGCACCTAGTTCGACTGAGATCAACCAACCAAGTGCTATTGGTACTGTATAATTTTCGCGTATGGCTGCGTCTAGAGACCACGCGACAGTGCATTCACGCAAGGTCCTTGCAGTAATGCCGCAAGCTCCCGTTGTCCCAAAAAGGCGCCCCGTGTAACGGTCTATCATAGCAGCCGCGTCATCCAAGCGCAACTTGCGTAGCCGTTTTGCTGAGATGGCAAAGCATCCAATCCCGACTCGGACTTCCACATTCTGTTTAATTACGTCTTCTTCCATGTGGACTGCGACCAACGTTGGTGCTTCATCCCAAATCCCATGACTCCTCGAAGCTTCTCTGGCCAACAAAACGGATATGAAATCAGATCAGAGCGTCCGTACCTTGGATCTCAACTAACATTCGCCCTCGAATTTTGACCTTATTTCATACTTCACAGGATCCCGGTCTTATGCAGGTCTCCCATCACCACATCTTTCGAAATCAACGTCCCATCAGTGGGTTCTCCCCGTCCCTATCGTCCCATCGATGTGATATACAGTGAGGTGACTATCGATTATCATTGCAGCAGATCCCGAGAACACTGAAGGCGAACGACAGATTGGCTCGAGCGTCCCTCGGAAGCCCACTTCTTCTCAAAGCAGCGTATGCTCGTTAAACATATGGACGCCTGGCTGTGTGGTAGTACAATGACCATACTAGACTCCGGATCTGCAAGCAATCAGCTTTATCGATCCGATAAATTCCAGACATCGCTGCCAATCTCAAGGGCCTCGAACCACTGGACAAAGACGACTTATCGCCATTGGTTGCTCCTGAATTAACCACAGTGACGCGGACTCTCCGAGATTCGAAGCCATCGTGAAAGCGTCATAGAATACATAAGTGTACAAAGCAACTTTAGTCACGAAGGGTATGGTCCCAAGATACACGTAACACAGTATGGAAGAAGACATTATCGAGCGGGAAAGCACAAACGGAAACGAGACCGAGAAACAAAGAAACACAGATGAATACTACCCGGCGGGCGTCTACCGCGCGAAGTAGGGTCTAATGATAGCTATCGTGGCTGAAAGATCTCAGAAATGACCGGGTGGATGTAATGGGCGTCGGCGCAGAGATCCTTGGTTCGGGGGACGGCGAGATATCCGAGAGCCCCAGCGCGTTACTGCTTCCATTACTTTCCCAAGGCGGCGATGGCGACGCGTGAGGGGGTTCTCTGGCCATGGATGCAGTATTGGGCGGGGTGAGCCGACGCGACGCGTGGTGGCGTGTCCGGGACGAGCGCGAGTGGTGCTCGGAGCTGGTGGAAGTGGAAGTGGAGGTCCGCCAAGCTGCGGCGAACTGCACCTGTGACTGGGATTGCGAATGGGAATGGGATTGTGATCGTGATTGTGATTGTGAGCTGGCTGGGTACCAATTCTCTGGGCCTGGAGCAATCTGGGGGTTGTGATATGAGCCAGGATGGGCGTCTCTTTCACTTTCTCTTTGTCCTCCGCGATCAGACGGGGGTAGAGTGGCCAAAGATTCGGCGAGCGAGAGCGACTGGGCCCGATCTCGGTTGCGCGGGGTCCTGTTGAGAGACTCCCTCTCGCGGTCCAAATCTCCTTCGCCTCCTCTTCCCACTCCTTCACCATGCATCCGAAGCTCAACAGGCGACAGCCCCATCTCCGCAAATTCCTCCACCAACGACCTCCGCTCCCCATCCCCATCGGCCGCGCCATACATCCCCATATCCTCAAACGACCTTAGCTGCAAATCCCTCACACTAATCACATCATTCGCGGGTATAAAATGCGCGCTCGTACGGATAGGCTGCGTCGCCGCCGGCGCCGGGTTCGCCGAGTTGACGGTGCCCCACGACGAGATGCTCGCAGCGTCGCTCCCCGTGGGCGTGTAGAGCGTAAGACCAGAGCCAGTGAGTGCGGAGCGTCGGCGCAGGCTCGAGCCCGAGTTGGGGCGAGGGGGCTGAGGGGGAACATCGGGAGGAGGCGGGCGCCAGGAGGACTCGATGTTGGTCATGTCGCTCATGCGGCGCTGATGCCGGGCTGACCGACCCGAGTGTCGGGAAGACTGCGACTGCGATTCTGGTGCCCCCGCTGTGTGGGAGAAGCTGGAGCTGGAGGAGGGATGGGCAGGAGCAGAGACGGGTGGCAGCAGACGCTGGGAATGTGACTGTTCCGGGCGCTGCGCACTCGTAACCGGGGGTGTGGTGACCGGGTCCATCGGAACGGGCGACGTCGAGGGGACCATCTGGGTCCACGACCGCGTCCCCCGGGACTCATCGATCGCTGCACTCACACCTGAATCTGGGTATCTCGCATTCGTAGCGAACTCTGGCTGTATTGGAGCAGAAAGCGGATGGGGAGGCAAAACTCTGCCATTGGGATTCGCAGAACTCTGCACCGTCGACCGCAAATAGAAGTCTTCTAGCCTCCTCGGCCGCCTCGAGGACCTCCCGTGCTGACGACTGTCATTCGCGACCTGCTCCTGCAGCGGCGGTATCAGCCCAAACTCTTCCATCCTCCTTCGGCTTTCCTCCGACATCTGCCCAGGGAGAATCGCAGGCTCAGGGTCCGCGGGAGGCTCCAAGAGCGGCGACTGTATAGGATCAGGGGGCGCCGTCACAGCATTTCTTGACGGCCTACTCCGTCTGCTTGACGACGAAGACAAGGACGGAGGCACCGACCTTTGCACGGCACGATACCCATCCTCATACCCGCCCACATACTGCATGACGTACTCCGCCGCCATTGTGTACGGGTCCACCGGCGGCAGAGGGTCACCCGGTGGCGGCGGTCTTGGAGCGTGGCCGACCTCGCTGACGGGGTTCCATGCAACAGTGGGAGCGTATCCGTTCTCGAAGACACTACGTGGGACAAAGCGCTGGCCGGGCGACGCGCCGGGGATGACGGCGTTGTTAGGACCTGGGGTGTCCGAGTCGTCTGCGGGAGCCGAGGCGGGGACTGGGGGGAGCGTGGAGGAGGAAAGGGGTCGGCCCCCGGGACTTGGGGGCGTCAGCGGGACCGTGGCGGCTTTGCCTTTGCCTTTGCGCTCTGTGCTCGTGCTCGAGCCTTGTGGGGGGTAATTGTAATAATCTAATGCTGGTGCTGGTAATGGTGGTGCAGCAGCAGCTTGAGAGCTCGGTTCTCCGTTGGTGGTTGGGTATCCATTAGTGGTACCTTCGGCGACGCGAGAGTATCGTTTTGCGAAGGAGGGGAGGGTCTCTAGCGGGTAGGGCTCTGGTGGACGAGGGAGTGGATTTTTACGGAACGTGATAGTGCTGGCGGCTTTGCGTGTTGCCTCAATTTCGGCTTCGTAGCGGGCTAGCTGGGTGATAAAGTTAGATATAATAAAAGAGTATTGGGAATGTAACTTGCCTTCCTGTGTTAAAAAGTCAGTGGCTGCATGGTTTTAGTAGTAGGCCTGGAGCACGTACGAGTGCAGCTCCTGAACCTGTGAGAGCAGGCTCTGCTCCACCACACTAGCATTCTCCTTTTCAACCATCTGCGTAATCTCCCGCTGCTCGATCTCTCTCCTCAAATGCCTGATCGAGCGGTGATTGTCGTGTCTCTCCGACCGGAGCATATGGTACGCCTTAATAACTTCATGGGCCTTCGCTAGCGGTTCATGCTACAACACCCCATTCGGGGGCGGGCTTAACCAAAAAACAAAAAAAAAAGGCAACTACGCGAACGTACTGTATTTCCGGCCCCAAACCACCTCTCCACCTCCCCTACCAACGCCACGCGTTCGGCCTCAGTCACCCCCGCTTCCCATGATACCACCAGCCTCTGTAGGAGCGCTACCGCAGTCCTGTCGGCGTCCGACTCGGCGCCCTCGCCCGTGATCAGCTTCTTCGACCGGTCAGGCATGAACGGTTTACGGCATAGCGGGCATATGCTGGGGTGCATCGTGAATAGGCATCTAAGTACATTGCCAGCACCGCCAATTAGCACAGAAGATGAGAATGAGAGAAGAGAGACAGGAGAACGCACTCTCGGCAGAAGATGTGCCCGCAAGGAATGGCGAACGGCGGGCGGGGCTCGTCGTATGTGAGTGGTTCGAGACAGACATCGCAACAGCTAGAGGGATGGATAATAAGGGGCATGGAACTCTGAGAGCTAACAGTGTCCGGATCCTCTTCGCTGCCCACACCACCACCACCTCGTTTTTTAAGAAGAGACGAAAGGGGAAGAAGGTGAGCACAGCCCCTGGCTTCGCGCGCGATGGTGGTCAGTGCTTGAAAAAACGATAATAGTAAACGTACTACTCACGTTATTATGCCGACTATAGACAACCGGTTAGGAGATCCAGCATGTCCCGAATTTGTGAGGCGTTTCTGGACTTTTTCCTCGTAGCGTCAAACAGAGTACATACTATACACAGCATACATAAAATATACAACTACATCTACTCCGGATTGACAGAATCCATCCGCGCACCCTTCACCCTTAACAAACTAACCAACCCATCGTCTCCCCCTCTGCCCCTCAAATAAACCCCTAATGCAGCAAACGCTTCCCGCCGCGCAGCAAGCAGCGGTCTGATCAGCTTCCTCGAAGCCACACCTGCAGGCCCCAACGTTTCAGATCCGCTGGGCCTGGGTTGCGAAACACCCTCCTTATCCTTGTCCTGGTCCTCACCCTTGTTCTTCCTCTTGATGAAAGGGTTCGGAGGCGGCGGTGGTGGCCGAGTGTATCTTTCCAACTCTGACTCCCTCAGCCTAGCGTGCGGGATAAGGAGACCGAGGCAGAGCTTGTGCAGCGTCAGGAGCGTTTTCAGCCTGTAGGGTACGTCATGTAAGAACAAGATACGAGGACAGGGAACGAGGTGAAAGAAGAGAAGAACGAGTTGGCACACGTACCGTTGATAGTTATCTACCCACCGCCCCAGTCAGCCACGAGACCGCAAGGCTGAATTAAAAAACGACGTACCGCACACGAGGGCATTATGCCACTTCACTAGCACCCACACACTCGCATACACGAGCCCCAACAGACCCACCATCCTCTTCATACCCCCCAGCACGCCCTCTTCCCCTTCACCTCCACCCAAGAAGTACCTCCTTATCACCTCCGCCCTCCCAACAGCCTGCCCAAGCACACCCATCCCAACACCCACCCCCACGCCCCCAAATATTGCTTTGAACTGCGCCTGCGCCTCCTCCTCCCCCTTCGCCGCAAGGTACCGCCCAGCGAGGCTGCCGGATATGTACCCCGGGATGTGCACGAGCATCGGAGGGGCGAAGAGGAGAAGGCTGAGGAAGGCACGGAGGAGCCGGAGAGGGTGGTACAACGAGCGGAGAGGGGAGAAGGGGAGGAGTGAGGTGAGCGTGGAGTGCTCGATCCTAGTATGGTGCAGGAGGGAGTAGTATTTTGTGAGCGCGGCTTTTGCTGCTGTCAGGGCTGGACGATCGAACGCGTCGTTGGGTGTTAATGTTGGTGATGATGGGGCGGGGACGGGGTCAGTAAAGATTTCTACGAGCCTGCAGGGACATAGCGAGTTGAGATGTCAACTTGAAGCACGCCAGGACGAAGGAAGACGGCTTACGTTTGGGAAACTACCACCCAATCTTTCAATGGTATATTCGCCGGATCTCTCCAAAGTATATCCCTCGCCATCTGTGCCGCATACAGGGTATCCCTTCACCAGCAAAACACATCAGCTCAGCACAGCAACTTTCGAAGGGTACGAGACTTCTGAGGAACCTACCAATCAGGCGCATTCACAGACATGGCCCGCATCTGCCTCTCCACTTCCGCCATGATATCCTTCACCGCATCTCGCGCGGCGGCGTCTTCATCCGCGCCTTCTTCGAAGATGCCTTCGGTGTAGGGAGCCACCAGGATCGGGGTGCCGTACCTGTAATGTTTTTTGTTCCGGTCAGCCTGCCGCGTGGGTAGGCGAATTCACAGCAGGGACCCAAACCTGACAGAAACCTGGATAACAAATCCAGTTCGAATGAGCATGCGAAGGCAGGTAAACCCCACGCACCCGACTTTGGTATCGCGCTTTGTCCGTATACACAATCGCCACTGGCACGATCGCCAGCTCCCTCGCTTTCTGCTTCCCCTTCCCCTTCTCGTTTGCCTCCCCATCCTCATCCTCATCCCCCTCCCTCACAGACCGCACATAATCCACCGCAGCCCACGCAGCCCCCGACATGACCTGCACAATTCCAGGCTGCGTATAACTCGTGCCTTCCGGGAACACGCCAATCACCCCTCCACCATCCTTCCCGAGCGCGTGCGACGATTCGCGAAATAGGGTCGATCGCGAGGCGGTTCCTATACTGCTGCTGCTGCTGTTATTGACTGGGGAGGGAGCTACGGACGCTTCGGAGGGGGTGCTGGCCCCTGAGGACGGAGGAGTGGACGTGTCGGTGGACGTGGATATGGACATGGTGGACATGGTCAAAATGGAAGAGGAAACGGAATTGGACGTGGAGGAGGAAGAGTCTGAGCCGTGGTTGGGGTTCCGCCGGACGGGGATCGCCCCAGAGGAGAGGAGGATGGCGCCCGCGAGGGGGTTGGCGAACATGGAGGACTTCGCCCAGAAGGAGAGGTGCCTTCGGTGCGGGATTGTTGCGGCTGCGAGAACGGCGGGTTAGGAACGGGGGGACGGGGGGACGAGGAAGCTCACTCACCTAAGGTGGCGATGTCGATGATTTCGTTGTGGTGCGTCGAGGTGCTGTGGGTTCAGTAGTTAGATACTTTAGTTGTTACGGTGGGATCTGTAGAATGGCACGCTGGACACCGTCTCTGTAACGGGGACTGCGAATACGGAAACCCTCGACCGAGGTCAGAGGGCAGAATTGCCGGATAGCAGAGACTACTAATAAAAGACATGAGGCACATACATGATGAGCGGGCCATCCCTCGGCACATTCTCCTGACCCTCGACGTGCACCTCCGAATAAAACCCTCCAACGGTCCAGTCCGAGATCTTGCGGAGCACGCGATATACAAGCTTGAGCTCCATCGCGACACTGGTGCCGTTGGTCTGCAGTGGTTGATATGGTCGGTTTTTAAGAATCAATTGTTCTAGGTTTGCCCATGATTGACCTGGAAACGGCCTCAGGTAGATATTCGGATCCAGACCCAACCTGAGTGCAGGGATGGATAGTGGTGATTGACATTGATGAGAACGTCTTTCGCGCCATGACGGTCAATGTACGGAGCAGAGCTGAATGAGACATGCGCATCGTCAGGAAACCACGTTGGGCCATCACAACATCACCCTCAGAAATGAAAAAACGCCGGCACGAAAATGGAGTGGACGACCGCGGGTCAGGCTCATAATCTGAACCTGATGCGCGTCGAGCGGCGACATACAAATTGGGGGAGGGGGGCACACTGACATCTAGATACAAGAACGCCTTGCAACATCCGCTACAGTAATCCCGATCACGAACCCAACACCTTTTCGCACCAGAACCAGAAAAACAATCACAGACGACGACCACGACGACCGCCCTATGCACACACATACATTAGCCACCGCCACCATACAACAAAATCATGACTAGAAGACAAAAACGTACCTTGCGCCTGGTAGAGTCAGTCGGCACCGGCGTCACGTCCTCGATGCGTCCGATTCTCATCCCAGCACGGGCAAGAGCACGGAGGGCACTCTGCGCACCAGGACCGGGGGTTTTAGTGCCCGTGCCACCAGTAGCACGGAGCTTGATGTGCAGAGCGGTGATGCCGACCTCGCGGCAGCGCGTGGCGACGTCCTGTGCAGCCAACATGGCGGCGTAGGGAGAGGATTCGTCGCGGTCGGCTTTTACTTTCATCCCGCCTGTGTTTTCCGATTCCAGTCATCAGTATCATCGATACAGGACAGGAAAAGAGGGAAAGGGGGGTGAGACGCACCAGTAACGCGGGAGATGGTCTCCTTGCCCGAGAGATCGGTGACATGGACAAAGGTATCGTTGAACGACGCAAAGATGTGTGCGACGCCAAACACGAGCTCGCCCTCAGCGACTTGTGGGCCGAGCGAGACGGTGTTCTCCTCCTTCGGTACCTTGACTTTCTTAGGTGGCTAGACAACGCAAATACCAAGCGTCAGTATCGGGCAGTAGCGATCGAATGAGTCAGAGGCGGAGAGCGACATCTGGATGGGAGTTAGGCGATCCATCCCTTCTTGGGCGATTTTGGATCAGAAAATTCGTATACGCCACTGTATGGATGTACGGAAGGAAGGGAGAGGGTAAACGTACCATTTTTCTTGAGGGTTTTGGGGAGAGGACTTGAGGATGACGAGGGGACGGCGAGCAGGAGGTTACAAAATTTGGTGATCGGGATCTGATAATAACAAGGTCAAGCATGGCATAACCTGGGACAAATAACGCGTCCAATACCAAATCGCGATTCAACAAAGTTTCTCACCTCAATTTCTCAAAAGCGAAACCTACTGGCAGTCTATAACCCCCCGACTCACTTTCTCTTCTCATCCTGAAATTTTCTCGAAGAAAAGCATCTGTGTGAGGTCATGCGGCACAAGGTTAGCCACTATGATTGGCCATACTATAAAGACTACGGTGCACCGCGTCAGGTAACTTTACCCAGAACACCCTGCTGGTTGTGGCTACAAAAGGTTAGCGGACATGATCAAGCATACTGATAAGGCATCTTCTATCGGAATCTTTCAGTGACTACAATTGACGGGAGAAATTAGCTTTCGAGCGGGCTGGTATTTGGGACACCGCGCTTGCTCAATGCAGCTTCTCGTGGCAGGAAAAGCCTCTGGCAAGCGAATATCCCCCCTGGAGTTTACCCACACAGTGACTGAACATGTATGGACCAGTTCATTTCTGCACTTCGTGAAATGCCCCCCCCCTCGAAAACACTAGCTGGTAGTATTTCGTGCTGCTTTTGTGCTGGGTCAGTGAAACACATAGTCCACTTCACTTCCCCGATCGCAAATCTCTCGTGCTTTCGGTCTACCTCCACATCCCAAGTGCAGACTGAGAAACACTGTTTGGCTTTTCAGTTGCCTTACCCACCATATGGACCCGTGTCCAGCTCAAGTGCTCAGCTGTAAGCTATGACCTGACGAGAATAGGTGGCGAATATGACACAAGGACCGACTTACTTCCTCACCGTATACGAGGACCATGTCAAATGCGGCTTACTCACCGTCCATGCCAGCCATCCTCATTGTCTATCATGAGTAGATGCCGAAGTGGAAAACCAGGACGACCAAGCTTCACGACTTGAGATTGGGAAGGTGTTGGTATATCCTGGACCAAGCTGCGTACGCAATCGAGGAGGCTGTCGAGACAGTCAAGTAGGATGAGTACGGTGGCTTGTCCACCCGAGATATATCCACGACAGTGATAGCAGTCTTGAGACAGGTAAGGGTTTAAATAGCCTACTCGCCTAATCTTTTTTTCACTCTGTGGTTAGGTATATCATGTCATTCACAGGAAATTATTTGCGACCATGAGTCGACACACATTCATTCTGAACATGATCAACCCTTGCTTGGATGGGCAGTGGATGATATTCGAGAGGTCACAAGGCCATCCAGCAGATATTCCATGGTTAGTTAGCATTAATCACTCATATCACTGTCACCAGTGTGATCCGAACCAAAGCCTTCATCGTCTAAATCTTCCATCTCGGACTCATCCAAGGATGACTCTGTGTCATGTTTCTCCCACTCGACCGTCTCAACAAACTCCTCAAGGCGGCCCACATCATCCTCATTGATGTGTAGGCATCTCTCCAGTTCCAAAAGACGGAGCGATAGCCCGGCCTTCCGCCGCCCCGCTAAACATTCTGCCAGTTTCTCCACACATGACGTGACAGTATCATAGAAATCGTCAAAAACCCATTCTACAAGGGTTAGGTTGCGTAGGGCCTTGAATCTCGAATTTCCAGTGCGTCCTGGCCGTCCTGACACCGCGGACGGCCCTGTGTGCGGAATGCCATGAGACAGTGCATCCAGTAACACGACGTCGTTCCAACCGACTCGAAGTTTCTTGAGCCGACTGAGTTTACCAAAATGATTGAGCCATGTTTTAGGGCCAAAATCGATGTTCACGACCATCAATGATGACAATTGGTCCGATGCATAAGGCTTCCAGAGTTCCTTGGTGAGCCGTTGGGATAGGTTCGAGAAGCTTTCCAACCCGATCTCGACTGTCGGTGGGAACTGTGGATTACCTAAATGGACTCTAGGTGATCCCCAGCATTTAATGTGGTGCTCCTGCACCTCGAGAGAGCGAATCGGACCCTCCACTCTGCTCTTCACTTTCTCGGCCAAATGACGAACGAGAACGATGGTTGAATCTTCGTCTAGCTCCTGGGCTGTACATACGAGCTTAATGCGTGTATTAGTGGGGTATGCGAGGTGATCGACAAGTAAGACGGTGTTTTCCAGGTCGCATTCAATGCAGAGGTAACGAAGATGGGGAAGGCTCGTGATGTTGTTGGGTGGGATGTACGTGTCAGTGGTTATTGCGAAAGGCGAGCTAAACTCGAGAAACTCGAGTGAGGGTAGCTGGGTTAACCCAGAAAGGAGTTGGTCCACAGACGGACACTTTGAGTTCCGAGTATGAAGAAAAATCAACGTTTTGAGGCCACTAAACGGAAATTGCTGCCAGTCCATGCTACACCTGGAAAGATGAAGATGGCGTAGTCGCGGGGCGCCCAATATCAAGCCACTCGGAAGCCAATTGCCCTCAATGCCATAGTCAAGGAAAGAAATCTGAAGTCTTTCCAAAAGGGGGGCAGGATTATCAAGAAGCGTGAGCAAGCCTGTGAACATCCCATGGTTCCAGTGACCGGATTGAGAGAGAGAAAGGTCCTTGACGCGAGGCAGCTGAGCCAAAACTTGGGTCAGAGCCGACTCGACAGCACGAGCTTTCTGGGGCGATATTGCTCCGGGACCATCGCCAAACGCGACCGCAATGGTCAGAGGCGCCATTTTCGAGCGTTTGATCACTTCGGCAGCCCAGGGTGGGTTCGAAAATGGTATCGTTGACCAGAGATCCGGAGAATCTAGTGCTACACGACGCCATTGAGAACATACGTGGGACACAGAAATCCAAGAAAACTTTGTGCTCTCTGTTTCTGCTGCAGAAACGAATCTGAAGATGGTTGTGAGCAGTTCCGGTGGAAGACGACGGACAATGCTCAACGCGTTGTGACGCTGTTTCCAATAAAGCAGGATGGCTTCGAATGAAATAATCTTCTCTCTAATATGTGCATAAGCGGCCTCCTTGACTGCGGAAGTGCTAAATGCGGAGGCTTCGACACCCTCTGTGTCAATGAGGTCGGCAGCTACGAACATAGGTGCCATAGGTGAGCCTTGAATTCAGGGTCAGTCACAATGTCAGATTGAGGTGAACTATCGCACTGTTCATGGTTCTTGGGTTCCGTGACCCGGTATTATGCTTGGAGATGAAAGAATACCGGATTGTAGGGTCGCAAGTCGTTATGTCCAGGCTCGTACTGGTGGTGTGTTTCGACGCCTTCCCGACCATCGGCATTGCTGAGTTCGAAATGTCGACCTCATGTTAAAGTGACTCCCAACACTTGCTATCAACAACCTGCAACATCCAATCACCTTATGGTCATTCCAATCGGGGACCTAGTGCCAGTACAATATCCCCCCCCCCCTTGTTTGTTGTTATCCTATTCAATTTCCCTTCCCTCAAATGTTACACCGCAATATTCTGTCTCCATAAGGGAAACAGGGCAATATGCACGGCCCACGTTAGCAGAGTCCTCAGTCAACCTATGCATCTGAATTTGCTCAGGTTCATTGACATTATATGCATGACTATACTGGCACATATAGGCCAATATTTGAGTCTTCAACATACCCTTGCACGTCCCGAACATCGTTCCTAGTAAGTAGGTCGACATGATAAATGATATCACTACGACCAGACCTAAAGATCAGAAGATATAGTTGATTCACTCGTGTCGTCTGTGAAGTTTTCATAGTCCACTCACCCAACTCTCTCGGCAGCATCCGCCAGTCCCTCTATATCTGGCCGAGCACACCACCTGTATTCCAACCTAAGACAAGAAAGAGGGGGCCTAGCCCTGCGCCTTGCCTTCGAGCAGATCCCTAGCTGGGTCTCTAGAAGCCGCCCAAAGGCGTCATAGAAGCTCTACTGGGAAAGTGTTAGGTCGCCTAGGGCATTGAACTTTGTGTTATCCGTTGCGAGACGTTCGTCAGAAGTCGACGTTTTGTGCAAGGGTGATGTTCCACACGGGAATAGGCCGACCAATATATAGTGTTCTGCACCATCGGCACGGCACGAAGGATTCGCAGTCCACTTAAGGCACCTAGTTTTGACCACATTGCCTTGCCGAGATGGGAATCTATAACCGTCAACGGCGACTGCCACCCCGATGGAAGCCGACTCGAAAAATTCCCTCGTAGCTCCTGACAAGTGTAAATCTGTGGACGCTCCAGTCTGATTGTAGCTGGTCTCCGACATCTGACACGACGCCCTTGCGGTGCAAGGGATCGAACCCGACCATCAATCTCGGTGAGTAGCTTCTCGGCCAAGTTGCAGACGACAGCATATTATCCCGCGAAGATTTTCCTGGTGTTTAATAAAAGCACGATTTGAACATGAGATTTCTTTGGGAATGTGAGACAGTTAATAAAGGAAACACAGTCGCCCAGCTTGCATTCGATGTGAATGTTGCGGACGCGACGAAGGTTTGCCGCGATCTTCGGTGGGCTCGTACGTATGTTACCAGAGAAAAGTCGAAGTCCAAATGCAAAGCCCAAGTATTTCAAGAGAAGGCGGTCTGCGAATGGATGCATCATATCCGGGGATTAGAATTCTCAGTGTCTGCAGCTTACGTAGAACTAATCCTTCCAGGTCACGCCGCACATTGAAAGCCTGAGATGCATTAGTCGTAAGAGAGGGAATCTTCCCTGATGCGCGACACTTGAGTAAGAACTTGAGCCACGGCGTCGTGAGCCCTATCGTGCCACGCTCGTCCAAGTTTGTCTTTAAGCAAGGCGAGGAACCCCAGGTCTGAGCCGTCCTCAGTTAAAAGCCTTCGCAAAGATGCAATAGAGATGCAGATCACATCGTCCATTACGTTGGGTTTTCGCAAAAAATTTGATGCCTAGGAGAAAATCATGTAGGTCATGGATAAAGAATGGAGAACGCGGCAATTCTGCTGAGTTCGAAATGTTTGCCATACGTCCTCTTGCCTACCTCTACCAAGACTTAACGATGATACCTCTTAGCGACGCTTCCAGACACTCCCTTCATGCTCAGGGATACAAAGTTATCACTCATGGCAGAGCCAAAACGAGGCCGCAGAGATGCGAGTCTGGGCTCACTAACCTGCCGGGCACGAGGAACTCAGCATCTTACCCTCTAGCCCAGTTCTTTGCAGATTCTTTGTGACCCCTCCACTCGTCCATATCAACAAGAGAATATGCTTGAGTGAGTTAGTGTGACAAACTTTATGGAACAGGTAATACCAGTGCCATGCACCAGGAGTGATGGGGAGGATCGGTTCGTTGACTAGCTTGGATCCGGATGATTGCCTGCGATAGTTGACGTCCGTGTAGGTAAAAGGCGCACCGCACTTATGTAGCAGGTATCCGAGAGTGGACGTTTCGAGCCTCGGGGGACGATGAATGGATAGCCTGGGTCCACGTTGGGCTCAGAAAGACATCTAGGAGAAACCTATCCTTTGACATTCCGCGCAACCCGCGCCCTCAGACTCGTGTGTCTTCCACATTGGCACGGTGTGCCAGGACACATTGATATCATGGTACTGCACGCAAGTCATAATCACATGGGTGAGATAGATGTGTTCATAGTCTTTGGGTGAACATGGTATTATTCGACGGGAAATTACTCGCCGTGATTATGATAGGTAAGAATTTTTTTAGAAATATAAGCCCGGGCTGGCAACGAAAATCATGCATTCAGATATTTAGGGTGTAAATAAGTAGACCCCTCCGTGCCATGCTGGGATCGAGGGATCCAAATATAGCTATATTGGGCATCGTACCAGTCCATCCATGGCTATGCTCGCAACACATGAGCTGATCCAGGACATAATCCATCGATAAGGTCATCTGATGACTTTCACAGAAGCAAACCGGCTATGCAATCTGGGTCGAGTTCAACAGTTCGGTTATTGCTCTGGCACGGACCGTGGCGGTCATAGAGCTTCAATATTTCAATACCCGAAAGCTCTCTTAACTCTCGACCCCCATCAACGTTCAACTCACACCGCGGATTACCTCACAACCATGGCCCCAGACCCACAGTGCACCGCTGTTGCCGCTGCGAAGGAGAGATCAGGTCCAGACTAAGCGACAGGCTGCAGATACTTGTATTAGCTGACATTCGCCGTTGACAGGGCTCTCTTATGCTGCCATCGCGCAGAGGATCGGCACGTCAGAGCAGCATGTTATCGACAGTGCGTACTTTGTGTTCCTTGCAGACGAAACGTCCCAACAGTTTGTGCCCCGATTTTTGCAGTCTGCACTGCGAAGCAAAAGCCGACCAAAAGTGAATTCGATGCTCTGGCGAAAGCACTGAATATTTCGGCACCGGTAATCCTGTCGTCGATCAAGGCGATCCGGCAGCTCATGCAATTCACTTTCACAGGTACCCAACGATGGCTCCCACGTCGCTGCGTAGATCCTACTTCGAGATCTTCCAAGCTCCGTCTTTATCTGTATAATATTGAAGAGCAGTCCCCATGTCCGTGTATTATCGATGATCCATGCAATACGCATCTTCCTAAACATTGTCGACTGCAAGACAATTCCAAGCTTCTCATGCTATCGTCTGCCACATCTTATCGTGATCTGATTCCGTCCTGAACGTCATTTGCCTCCGTTCGGACCCCGAGCGCGGAAGTCGGAACATATATTTTGATTTCCCCGGAATTTCCTGGATCTACTTACCCATCCATCAGATCCACCGGCATGGGTACCTTGCACGCGTTGAACGTGGTTGCACTTGCCACGTCTCATTTCCTCCCGAGTCCTTCGTGCCTCTCCTTCTTCCACATCACCTTCAAAGTCATCTCGTTGCCTCATCTTGTGACCGCACGTGGGGTTCAGTGAATGTGCAGTAAACGGTGCGCCGAGGCGACGTGGGTGCCGTCTTCGCTGTGTTATGACGAGAAGACTGGCCAACCGAACGTCTTCGCCCTGGCCCTGTTCTATTTCCAGCCCATTTTACTACTGCATCGACCTCCGCCGTACGGAAACTGGCGAACTCAATGCCCACGAGCTGCTGCCCTGCGATTAAGGCCTTCTTTTCATTCATGTTTCCGGGTAATCTGTCTCTCCGACATCTTCTGGGTCGAAATTTCTCTCTGTTCTTTCTTGATTCCTGGGGTTCGCCGAGGCGATATGATATTCATGATAATTACCCTTAATTCCAGCTCTAAGAGCGACAGAAATCTGGGAAGAACAACGGCATGTTGCATCTAGAGTTTAATGGATTGGTTTCTGATAATCATGAGTACGTTTATTTCATGTGAGTCGTCAGTTTTCTTAACTGACAGTGTGAATGCTACGAAGTAGCTACTGACACCGCCGGTAGACTAGAGGATGACAGGACAACCACTGAGGCTGCCTTCTGCTCGGGAATTTGATTATGGCCAGTGAATGCTGCGACTGGCCGTCTTTCGTCGAGGTTTCGAAACAAACTCACGGTGATCGACGAGACCCTGACCAACATCACTGCTGTTCGTGGTTATCATCGTCTTTGAACGGGCTACTTCATATCGGTTCTTGGGAATTCTGTACAGCAGGAGAGCGCATGGTCAACTTCTAGTCGACAGCGCGAGAACAGTTAGCGATGTCTACTTCTGAGAAGCCAACTGCCAGACGGGCATGTATATTGTCATTGATGCTTGCGATCCGGTTTTGTGGCCCTGGCCGTCTAATGATACCGTGCAGCGCACCGTTACATTAACGTGGTAGAGACAGCCTGTGCTTCAAGAAGACCCCATGATCTCAATTGCTACTTCATCTCGAACGGCACCTCAGAGTCAAAAAGGTTATTTCACGCCCGCATGCCCTCTCTTTTCCCGATCAGCGAAAAACGCTCTTCCCACACGCTTTCGATGAAAACATGGATATGAGTTGGTTACCTCATGCCACCATCCGTGCCGCTATCTGGCGTTTTTCGTGTACGTACAAAAGCTGCAGGTAAGTCGCGACCTCGCATTCCGCTTAGCCTTGAGAGTTCATGGTAGGTTATTTTTGAAGTGTATGAACAAGTGCTTCTATCTCCCTACTTGCCGGAAAGCTTGACCAATAACAGACGATAAGGATTACAACGGAGTACGAGAGCTTACTCGTACCCGCATCCACTGCTCAGGGTTACGAAATTCAGAACCGCGATGTTGACATCCACGCGCTCGGCAACGCCATATTGACAGCCTCACGGAACACATGTTTACCATGAGGCTTTCACAGCATGTGGGATCAAGTCAAGCGAGAAAAAAAGGCAAAACGATAACATTATACGGTGAGTACTAGTATAAACCAGACAGTAAGTAGGTATAGGTGAATGCGGATAAACGAGCTTTAACAAAAGGGGAGAAAATGCTATAAGAACCGTGAGGTGCTGATATAATTGTTCAGCTCTATGGGATAGAAGATAGCGATAACAACACAGATAACAGGGACGGGGCAAAGGGCGGAGGGAGAGCTGCTGCTACTCCCAAATAACAATTATGATGCAAAGGAAACGAGTGACGGTGGAAACGAAGGTGAAGGTAACGTCTGCGCAGTAGAAGTGAAGGAGGGGTATAAAGTATGTACAACGAAGGATGAGAGGGATCCGGGGTAATCCAATCGAGGATCAGCGAGGGGTGAGCCTAGGTAATCGAAACGGTACGTAGATAGATGGCTAATAAGATACATGCACGCAAAGGATCAACGGTTGTTCCGATAAAAATGGTCCGAGGTGTAAAGCAATTACTGGTAGCGCGCGGCAGAGGAGCTGTAGGACGCGGTGCGGGACGGCGGCCGTGCCATAAACTTGGATTGATCCATCTCGGGTGGGATCCACCGTTGATGGAGCTCTGCTTTCTCTTCCGATGTAGAGCGCATCATTTTGGGGGGTGACGGGGTAGACAATCTGCGGGGCTTGGGAGGGATGGGAGGTGGCGCCGGAGTTTGCATCCGCAGAAGGCTGGGAGCCGGTGTGGTCGTGCGCATCGTGGGCAGCGCAGGAGTGTATGGCCGTACGGACGGTGTTTGGGAGCGTACGGAAGGTGTGTAGGACCTGGCCAGAGGCGCAGGGGTTTGGGACCTGAGTGGAGCAGGTGTTTGGGACCGCGACAGAGGCGGTGGTGCTGGTGTATATGTTCGTGAAGGGGAGGGCGTAGCAGGCGTAGACGGTCGTGAGGACATCGAGGTTGACCTCTGATGCACAGAGTTGAATCGTGAAAGTGGTGATTGTGTTGATGGGCTATATGGTGGCACAGAAGACGTCGACGGCGGCGTTGGTGAGGTCGCTGATTGGCGAGAGTCCACTGGCATATTTAATGACTCCTTCAATCGGTTCAACTCTACACAGACTGTCTGGTAATCCTGTGCCTTTTGTGCATAGTGTTGGCGCTGTCGATAGTGATTAGTAAATTTCCCGTGTTACAGTGACGTGACTTACTTGTCTAATGAAAAGAAGATTGGAGACGTCAAAAAAAAAATTAAGCGCTGAGGCACACGACGACATACTTTCGTAATTCGGCTTCTAGTTTTTCTGTTGTTATTTCCAGATCGTCGACCTTCGCTTTGAGGTTTGCTTCGACGGTCTTCGCGTTCCTACTGGCTTCGGAATGTGCAAGGTGATTCATGAGGATGGCCCGCAGAAGTGCGGCGCTGAGGTGAAGGGAAGTCTAAAGCGAAAGATTAGCGACATTTTTTCTGTTAAAGAGACAAGGAACGTACTTGGTCATCCTTCACATCAGACGTAAGCCATTCTTCGAGTTCTCTGTGGAGGGTCGAGACCTCCTCCACGGAACATTTTTTGGCGGCGACCTTCGCCACTTTGTCCTCAAGCCTACGTGCCTCCAGACGCGTTCGCGAGCAACCGTCGGAGAGTAACAGTCTTTCCGTCTTTCTGGCCCACATTTCAGCAAAGTCGGCTTGGCTCGACTCAATGGGGTGCTGGGGCATGCGCCGCGGGGTACTCCACCCACTGGAGTTGAAATCCATTCGGATGAGCCGAACAGAGTCCCCGGTGAAATTTTCGCGGCAGAAAGGGCAGACGGGCAAGAGGCGTGAGGGTGTCTTTTCAACTATGGTGCTGCAGCAACTCGCGCACAGAACATGTCCTGTGTAGGAAGCAAATTTCCGGTGCTTAGAAAATTTTTTTGAGCGTGGAATGAGTTTTCCTGACTCACCGCAAGGAATTGAGTGAGGATGGCATTGAGGGCCATACTCCTCGGCGCACACGTCGCAGGCTGAACCGGGACTAAGAGTTAGCATTAGACCAGCCAGTTGAAAGCACCTCTAGGGTGGTGGAAGAAAAGTGAAGTGGAACAGGGCGAAGGGGAAAAAATTCGCTTGAAACGATGATGGATATATAGGACAATGGACGTAAGCCCAAATATGGAAACCACGGCTGTACAGCTTACAAACAAACTCCCTCGGCTTCGTTCATACATGAGTCTTTCATCCATTTCAGACCCTTCCCGTTACGGTTTTTCTCCTCAGATTCATCTCGGACCTTCTCTCCCTTTCTATCCCAAAAGGTAATTGCGAGGGCGTGCCCGCGGCGCGTTGCTCGATAAACAAGTGCACAAAGAAAACTCCTGAACTAGGGTTAGGGCTGTTGTTGGAACCAAACAAAGCACCTCGTGCTACGTTGAGCTCGACCCATCACATCTGATCGTTTGAGGTCTATCAATTCAGCTGGCTGCCAGGTGCAGCGCGGACATCTTTTGATGCGCTCTCATAGGCAAGCCAAAATTATGCGGCTGACGCGGCTGGTCGGAGAAGCTGCTGGGTGCATCGGCGAAATCGAAGGGCAGCTTGTGAATTTTTGCTTGCACATTCTCAGCGGTGGCCGGTATTCCCCGTAGCCCACTGAAGCCGACCACCTGAATCGACATTCATTACGATGCAACCACTGCGGACGTGAAGAATGGACGAAAAGTTGGGAAAAGCCCGCGGAAGTGTCTCTGCCACGGGTGATCCGATGTATACAAAATGTGAAGGGTCTATAGATGTCTCCTGGGCCCCACCAGGGCGCGAGGTCAGGTTCGTGCGCGTGTTCGCCTGTCTTTCGACTGCTACTTCCCATGCACAGAATTGTTTTGACAACCACAAGACCATGACACAGAGGGCGCTTCCTCTCCCATGACAAGGATGATCATTAAATACATCCTTCTTCTGCCATTTGCTTGGACTTCATGACCTTCTATTACGCTCTGGACTGCACAGTTTCTTTGTGTGCTCGCTATCACGCCTCCCCATCGATAATCGCGACAGTTGTGGGACGAATTTTACTCCTCATTTTGAAGGTAGACATAGATCTCTTTGTGGATCTTGCCCTTATAATCGATCGGTGCACGTTTTACTCGATTCTCCGATCCGGAGATCGGGTACCCTTTGATCTTGAATCTTATCCGACTCGTGGCATGACGGAACTCTAATTCTGTTCACCTGCACAGAACACTCAAGTTCCGTAACATCTGTGCACCTTCGATCGAGTTCTTTGTATACATCATCTGTGAGTACGAAGACGTAGTTCTGGTCAGGAGAGCCTTTCAACTAACCAGTCCCATGGACTGTCCCGAACTGAAGAAATTCGCTTCTTAAGCCTTTCAGTTGCCTCAAGGAGTCGGGACAGGCCTTAGACCTAGGCTCACCAGGATAAATCGATTTCAGGCGGACATAGGTACAACAATCACACATGGGTTGGGCTATGGGCGCTCGTTTGCAGTGCTATTCATGGATTAAGGAAACACGCCGTTTACATGAGGCGACCCATATTTGGAGCACTTATCTATAGCGATCAGAGCCTCAATGTGAGGATGTCCAGGGAGGGCGGGTTCAACGCCACAATGCCCACAACGCGTTTCTTTTTGTGTGACGGAATGGGGGCACCAAGAGTCGCGTTACCCGTTATCCGAACCAAGGTTGGCTGTCGTATCTCTCGTCAACCGAGTCGCATGTTCAGTCTTGATACGATATCGGAATGCATGCCTGTCGGACATGGGGGGCGAAAGGTGGTCGGAAGCCTGGATTGATACCATCGCTTTGTGCACGTCTCTCGCGGTATTCAGTTGCAGTATCGGTTTTGGAGCGGACGACGCAGGACATAAATTCCGCAGTACAAAGCAGGGGGACAGCGGACACGCGGCGCATAATCGCGTAAACTTGTGTGCGGGGTTCCAGGTGATTAACGAATACCCATTGCGGACGCGGTCCGATCGAGTCCGATGCCTACCTGACGCCTGGACTGGGCAAAGGGCACAAATTGGTGCAGCGTCAATGGAGTCGCGAGGATGCATCCCTGCACTTTACTCCAAAAGTTTGTGACGATAGCGGTCCCACGAGTTGCATTGAAGGGTATTGTGCGTAAGTACACAATGCATGGGCCTGACGAAAACGTCACCCGCCTTCTTTTTTTTTCGGGCACGGGTTTTCCAGTTGCGCCCGAAAGTGCGAATATCCTAGTCTCTTCCAGTCGTCCATGGTTTGTACGGCCCCGTTCCATACAAGGCAAGATCGGAAGGTGAGTAAATTGATTAGCATCACCCGCCGGACGCCGGGGTTACTCCAATGAACTTTAACTCAATAAACCTCACCACGACATAAAGTGTTCGGCGCCGAAGTCCTAAAGCGACAAGGTTTCCGAGAGGCGGAGCATGTACAGACCTTTCCTGATAAGAGGCGGATTAGAATATACTTATGGCAGTGTCGCGAGCACTTACTTCTGTGCGCTAGCAGGGGGTAATCGCTTGGTGTTATCGCCAAGAACACGTTTAAAGTAAGACTAACTGTATGAGCGTAGACTCATGCCGTATCCATCTTCGCGGTGCATGCTAACAGCGACAAGCTGGATCCAACAGGGCTAGGGCTGTTCTGTTCACCATTGGTTAGAGCACGCCGCAAGCTTCTCATAGATGATCACAGATATTGTCGTACTAACTGCCGAGCAAGCATACAGAGAGCAGTGGCGGAAAATGCCACTAAGAGGGTTGGAAGCAAGTTCCTGTTTTAAATAGATACCAATGGTGGTGGGAGCGACCCGGATGTGTCCCTTCCGATCTCCGATACCTCTGATCCCCTCAACCAAGTTTGTTCGAAAGTTCGTGGCGAGCTGATGTCGAGCGACGGGGAGGGGGGCGGTCCGCGCACAGGCACCGAGATCTTGTAAGGTAACCTTTCCAAATCTTCCATTGCTATGCTTCGCTGATCGTCTTTCGTATCATCCTTTGTGATTCACTGACAGAATAGTTCAGTTCAAAGTTGAACATTGACTGCCCACAATACCAAACACAGCAGCCCAGATTACACGGGAGAGTGGGGTGTTCCAACTTCCACGTCAAACTTCTCCGTTTACACCCCGAAAAGGCCATTCGGCATGATCCCGACCAAAAACGCCTACACCGAGCTTGAAAAAGTCTGGCACCCGAATGTCCTCTCTCCAGTTTCGGAAGGTTCATGTCCACTGAGAAAGATGGTTCGAAAGGGGTTCTTTGTGGGCGCCTATAGACGCCAACCACAGGCAGGTTCTGATGGAGTTACGTAACTCAAACCCCTACAAGAGTGGGATTTCTTTGGGACTTGCCAATTTGCTCTCTTCTCATGTCAGCACGAAACGCGCGCCTGTTAGTGACATCGATATCTCTGATAACAACAACCACCATGATTGATATATTTGTCCAGGTCGAGTATGAGCCACAGAGACTCGAACAGTTCCTTGAAATGGACCAACAGGACGTGGCATCCAATGTGCGATACGACTTTTCATTATTGAAGCTACCACACCCCCCAGAAAGGAACATTCGTGACCCGACTTGGGAAGGAATTCGGGTGTCGTGGTCGACAACACCGGGTTCGGTAAGCTATATTTCTTTCGTTCCAGGCCGGAAACTTATGAACAGACCAGACGCTGTATCTTGTCGTCAGACGAGTCGTGGAAAGCCAGAATCTAGACGTCAACATCAGGCAAACCAAGGACATGTGCCGCATGTGAGTTAACGTAGCAACTCTCTTGTGCACTGCCCAAAGTGATTTCTGTACAGCAAGAACATTTCATACCACCAGGTACCTTGCAGCCCTGGACGAGTGCGAGAGACGTCAGTAGAGAAGAAGCGGGACCTTACGTACCTAAGACAACGTCGAGATTCTACTTTCTCACAGCCTCGACGAAATTCGTTCAGAGATTATCGAAGGTCGCACAGCCCTGGTCGAATTCGAAACAGGGAAACACGTGAGCCCTCTCCCGAGCGAAGAAGACATGGTACACGCTCTCCCCGCCATTCTAGCCTCCCACGGGAACGGCGATCCTCGCTCGGAGACCATGGGAAGTCCCGTAGTCCTGAACGAAGGAGAAAGCGTGAACGAGGAGAGCGTTCTTCGCGACAACATCATGAGTCAGTTATCTCTCCCGATACTGGCCCTGTTGGACCTCAAAGGTCCCCGTTTGAAGATTCCCGTATGGCTAGCAGCCCCGAACGAACGCGGCCTGCGAAGAAACACAAAGTCTCCTCCCAGCGACACCGTCACGGTCCGAGCACCTCCCCTGAATCCAGCTTTGCCCAACATCGACGATCATCGCGTGAAGATCACCGAAGATCTCGCAGCCCTGAGCGAACGCGTGAGCGGGAAAAATACGACCGATCTCTTCACCGACGACAAAAACACAATTCGAGCTCTCCTCACCTCAGCCCATCGCGACATCAACAGACTATATTTAGAGACCATCGGTGGTCCCACAGCCCTGGGCGAGGACGGGAACGACGCAAAGCCTCTCCCCATCGACAAAAGTATGGTTCTGTCCACCGTGATTTCACCGCTTCCCACCAACGCGTCACGTCCGGAGATCATCGAGGGTCACGTAGCCCGGAGCCCACACGACGGGAGACGAAACACGACGCGGAGCCCTCTTCTCAGCGACGACAACATGATTACATCCCTCATGAATCCAACCCAACTCAACATACTTCAATTGGAGATCACCATGCTCCTAGCCCTCAGCGGGAGCGACCCTCTTCCCAACGACGAAAACGCGATTCCATCACTCATGTGTCCAGTCCTTCTCGAGCGCGAAGGACCCCGGATGGAGATCGTCGAAGGTCTCGTAGTCTTGAGCGCGCGCGACAGCGGATGAAACGTGAGCCCTCTCCTCAAAAACCACAACATAATCCAAGCCATCCTCGGAAATCTACCCCAGTTGCACCTCGACAGATCTCATTTAGAGGCCATCGAATCTCTCCCACTCGTGAGTTATTGGGTCGGCGGATCTCACGCTTTGGTTCTCCGACAACGGTCAAGCGGATTGACAGCGTTATGCAGTCTTTGAGGGATCTGGACGCGTCGTTACAGGTATGTAAATCTTTTTGATGCTTAGAAAGTTTCTTACTGAATCTTTCCACAGACCGTTCAAACGGAGGAACCATCTATGGTAGCGGAGGCATCCTCGATCCCTTTCTCAGGTATACCTCCTCGACCGCCAACCCCCATGCATGTTTTGCCGCAGAAACCAGCTGCGAGACGCAGAATAGGCCTCGAGGCTGACCTTTCGAAAATTCGCCAAGACCTAACTGCAATGATCCTCCGTGCTGCCGCGCTCGAGGAGCAACAAAAACAACTTGCGGCGCCGATCGAGCCCTTTGAACCAGGCGACGGTATGTGCTGCAAGGTTCAAACTCTCGAAATGACTTCCCCTGACGACCTATTCGAAATAGATATCCGCACGCGGCTTGTCAAGGCCACAACCGACCTCGTCCTTGAACGGCAAAAACGCAGAGAGGCTGAACTCGTTCTTTTCGATGTCAAGCGGGAATGTGATCAACCAGTCGTTATTCCGGGGATGCTTGAATACCTCGAACATCTCAAAGACGGCTTCGAGTGACTTGTTTCTACTAGCCTTCAGGGTGGACCTACGAGGGTTGAGTGTCATCTAATTCTCCATCGTGATATCGCATATTCTCTTTGTCAGAAAGCCCAAGGCTATCAGTAATACCAGTACCGTCGTCATTGGCCCAAGAAAACCCTTGAGTAGTCCTTTTCTCGCGGGATATCATCGCCGCAGAGCTTGCGCACACGGCATGATGTGGATAAATTACTTTTCTTAACAGCGGTCTAGATAGCCATCCACAGCAGCGCACGTGAAATGATGAGCGGAACACACAATTTCGGTGAATGACAACCACAGGAAACAAGGAACAGGGCACGATCCACATGCTTGTGGGCAACCTGTGACTCACGAACCTCTGTAATATAGGTGACATAGCAGTCATCCTGTGCGTTCGGTCTGGTAAAGAACTCCAACTTCAGGCTAAGCATGCCCTGTATATGTTCCTGGGGATGATGCTTATGGTGAGGTAACTTCCTATACCATGATACTTTGCCGTTAACTGATGCTACATGTCTCTAAGCAAATAGAATCTTAAATTGTCAGCGTGCTCTATATATGTCTAGAAAGAGGGGAATGGGGCAATCAAATAGGGTATACTGGTATTGTTCTTATTGTATGTAAAAAATCGTCGGACATGCGAATAAACCATTGCATAAAATCATTCGTCACTGTGGGGGGTCACCATGTTCGTATGATCGGCTCGTATCCGCAAAATATCTGCCCTTTGGAGGTTTGCCTCGTTACACAGTGAGCGGAAGATAGACTGCTCGTTATCGTAAAGATTGAGCACTGTGTCGAATTCTGCCACTTGGCCAGCATCCATGACGAGCACGCGGTCGTAGTAAGCTGCAATACAATGTAATTAGAATCATATCGAACACAACAAGGAAAGAACCATCTTTACCGATTGTGTTCAACCGATGGGCAATACAGAGCAATGTGGAGGATGCGAACTCGGTCTGTATTGTTTTTTGAAGTTTGGCATCTGTCTCCACGTCAACGCTGCTTGTTGCTTCATCCTGTTTTATAGATTAGGCAGGTCCATAGATCAACGACGCGAGAAACTGACTAGAATTATAATACGGCTGTTCTTCACAAGAGCACGGCACAAAGCAAGGAGTTGCTTTTCCCCAACACTGAAATTGGCACCTGGCTTAATATCAGCTTCGTGATATCGACAGCGACCGAAAGCAGATTCCACGTACCTTCGTCACCTACAGTTGAGTCAAGACTGAACTTGGCCTCGGCAACAGGATCTGAAGAACCATCACGGGGTAGCAACCATGCCCGCTGGAGGACGGAAATTAGTTCAGCGTCTGTCCGTAGTCGTTGTGGGTCGCTATAAGCTACTGCATAAGTTACAGCTTTATTAGGTTTTGGACCATGACTTACAGATTCTCCCGTAAAGTACCAAGGAAGAGGGTGCTATCCTGAGGAACGAGAGCCAAACGACCTCGAAGAACCTCGAGACCGATAGTGCGAACATTCTGCCCGTCGATTTCGATTTTTCCGTCTTGAAGCTCCACCGTTCTATAAGCGAATTCAGAAACCGGTTTGTCAAAGTTAACACGAAGTGCTCACCGGAACAGGGCTTGAAGCAATGAGCTTTTGCCTGTGCCAGGATGAGTATACACGAATGTCTGATAAATATATGAACTGACCTGCGCCGGTACGCCCTACGATACCAACCTGAAATGAATTAGCACAGTGAAGGTATGAGCAGTCCGGATTCAATACCTTTTCTCCCGCCTTCACATCGAATGTTACGCCTTTCAAGACAAGGGGTAGGCCGTCCCGGTAGGCTAATTTGACGTTATCGAAAGAGATCTGCCCTTTTGTGGGCCATGACACAGGCGGATCGTTTGGAGTGGTAACATCGCCCTCGGCAGGGAGCCCAGAATAGTGCAGCACGCGCTCGACTGCATTCATGTTCTGCTCATTCTGTGCGAATTGAGAGATCATTTCAGCTGTAGTATGACGGTAGATCAATTTCTGAAGCGGTTCATGGGATAACAGACCCTCTTACAAAACACCTGCGTGACTAGTGCATCGCATTCAGTCAGTGGACGGCTTGCCGGGAGGAGATTAAACAACATACTACTCAACGTATAAGATAAGACGACGCCAACTTTCGATGGATCGATGGTGTTTCGGAAGCCAGCGGCGAATAAAGCGATACCGAAGACGAGGATGTTTCCAAACATGTCCAATCTAACGGACAACCAGCGTTGGATAGCTATAGTCATATAATAAGCACGATTTTGCAAGTCCAACCCTTGGTCAGCATTCCTAATGGCGTTTTCCTGAGTGAAACCGATCAGTGAGAGGCCGTCGTGACTAGCGGAAGGATGTTTACCTGTATCCGGTATGCCCGAATTGTTGAGAGACCCGTCAATGTTTCTGCGTCTCATTCAACAAGGTTTCAGCTCGAGAGAAGGACAGGACGTACCAGAATACGAGCCGTAAAGTGTCGATCTCATTAAAGAGTCAAGTCGCTTGGTTTCCACAGATGTTCGACGGTAATACATCGAAACTAGATAATAGAGCACTGCCATTGGAGCGAAGATGATGCCAAGGTAAGGGAAGGTGTAGAACACCAATGCAACCGTTCCAAGGACGGAACTGAATGTGGACAAAAACTATGAATGACTCAGCAAATGATGACTTTGGATACAAACACGTTGACTAAGTTACCTGCCAGAGAGTGAGCGCCAGTTCGTTGTCGAGGGTATCTTGATCCTTAGAAAGCCGGGAGAGGATCCTGCCTGCCGACAAATGAGCTTTAACCATCATCTCATCATGGAGGGACTCACCGATGGGTGTGGTATCGAAGAAGGAAGTGGGCGACCGCAGGACGCTTGCCAAAGCAGCTTTGAAGAGGTTCAAACTTGCGAACAAACTCGCTAGACTGGATAGGTAACGATTCGTATTAGTAGTTCGTGAAACGAGGAAAGAGAACTTACGAGAAGGCGAAACTGAGTATGAAAGAGAAGACCGCCTGTGCGACACCTGTTCGACGTATGATTAAGGACCGAAACGCGGACGGCAGGCGATGGGGATCTTACCAAGGCCAGCATAAACAGCCATATAATCTCCCTGCCTGAAGCCATTGATACTATTGGAGGTCCAGAACCCAAGGAACAGGTTATTACCAACTGCGACACATATCAAGAGCTGCAATCTCGAGAAGGCGGGAAAACCTACCTTGCGCCCCCTGAGTCAACGTCAGCAGGATGATGATGATAGGTGCCCAGACAATGCCGCCAGCGAAACGTAGGTAATTTGCATATACATCCCACGTCACGGATCCAATATTCCGCTCTTCTGCCTGCATGAGTGCCGCGCCAGGTTTCTTCTCATCCGGGTCATCGTCATTGTCGTCATTGACGCCCACTTTACCATCTTTCTTCTCCCCTTGCTGTTCCTTCTCTTCGTCAAGACTGCCATATTCATCCATCAGGCGGGAGAAGACGAGGCTATCTTTCATAAGAGCCTAGGAAGACAATATTAACATCTCCGAGATGAGGCAGAGAATGAAGATGCAGCAGGAGGACTCACATCGTATGTTCCTTGCTCGGTGATGACGCCGTTCTCCATTACGTAGATGTAGTCCATTTTATCAAGGACATGAAGTGAGTGAGTGACCAAGATACGAGTGCGGTCGGAGAGAGGCCCGTTCAGGAGACACTGCTCGAGGATTGCTTTACCGACATACGCGTCGACGGCAGAGAGGGGGTCATCAAGCAGAACCACGTCGGATTGCGAGTAGGCGGCGCGGGCCAAGGACACACGAGCCTTCAAAGAGATTAGCAGGTAGGACAACGATGCGAGAGAATCAAGTGATACCTTTTGACCACCTTAGAATGTAACGACGTGAGTGTCTATCTGACGATATCTCGCAGTGAGCACTTACCACTTAAATTGATTCCCTTCTCTCCGATCTCGGTGAGCTCACCGTTAGGTAGCATTTCAAGGTCATGCTCCAGACTACAGGCGCGGATGATATTGCGGAACCTATCACAGTATCAGTTGAGATGCTTCTTGAGCCGGGCAAGGTCAAGAGCCTCACCTTTGTTCCTCGTCTTCTTGACCAAAAATAATATTTTCCCGCAAGGTGGCATTCTGAATCCAAGCCGTCTGAGGAACGTAGGCTACACTCCCGCCGAATACAACCTGCCAAGAGTTAGCTTCAAGTCGCAACATCGTCTAATGTGAGCTACTGACCTCGCCTCTGGTTCGCCGCATTTCTCCAATCAACGCTTGGAGTAGAGAGCTCTACAACAAGGACGGACGCAGTTAATAAACGCCTCTGAGTGATAAGACTGAAGGAAAATAGAAAATACCTTCCCGGATCCCACTCTACCCACAACAGCCACAAATGCACCTTTAGGCACACTAAACTTCAAATTCTTCAGCTCAAAAGGCTTCTCGTCCTCCTTCAACCCCTCATCACTGGTAGCGACCGCACCAACAGTTGTAGGCAGCAATTCCTCCGCGCCCTTTGAGCGCCTCTTCGCCGCCGTCGTTTTCGCGTCTTTCGTCCCCTTTTCTTTTGCACCTGTCGAGAACTTACTGTCCTCGAGCTTACCGGCTGTCTCCCAGGTGAAGTCCCCGTCGACCGACACCGCGGTTTTCCGTTCGTAGTCAAGCAGGTACGGCTCGGCGAGCTCTTCTGACAGCAGGAACTTGGAGATGCGTACGAGGGCGACGAGGGCGTCCGTTAGACTTGATAGGACAAATGGGAAGAAGATGAGAGGGGCGCGAATGATCTACGCGTTGTGACGGGACGTGAGATGTGGAAAGGAAAGATGACTGATCACGGGACTGACGTTGAACAGCTGAAGGGAAGAAAAGATGATCGCGACGTTCAGATCGTGCCCGCTGAGCGCGTAAGTAATCTAGCAACCATGACATCAACGTTGTTAGACTCGGACATTCAATGCCACTGAACTTACGAAAGACAGAATGGAAGCAAGGATGGGGATGAATGTGACGATGGCGATCAGGCCTGAACGGGCAATCCTAAAGAAGAACCGCATGAATAGGAAATGTGGCAAAGGACGGCTACTAAACGTACGCTGCTTTCCTGATTGTCTTGATTTCTCGCGTCCTCAGCGCACCGATCTGGTCGACATAAAAGGACTCCCAAGCGTAGAACTTGATCAGTCTGATGCCTTGAAGCACCTACAGTCGATGACGGTCAGTAATGAAAACACGACATGATGAGACAGCACACCTCGGTGGTGAGTCTGACGCGTGTATCTGTGATCTTGACACCTTTTTGTCGTTGAGCGAACATTACTTTAACAAGTATCATTTGAATTGGGAAGCCGAGAAGAAGAACCTGTGCGTCGGACGATTATCAGATACAGCGTTGGATGCCGAAAGCTGGACTTACTCCTAGTCCGACTAGTGCTGAATATCCAAGCTACAAAGCGATTAAAAAGTAGAAAGGGAGCTCAAAACAAAGAAAGGCGCCAAAACTTACATTGCCAAGAAGGAGACCAACGCCAATGATAATCTTCGACAGGAGTCAGTACTGTTTCCTTGTTTTGAATAAAAGATTAAGCCCACTTGAATCGGGGAAACCCAAAGACTGTCAAAGTGTCGTTAGTCAAACAAGGACGAATACGAACATTCGAGCAGGACGAACTTGTGTCCAAAAGCGGCGAAACGATCTAGTCTACTTGCGTCGGTCGATATCATAGTTGTGATTTGCCCAACGCTGTGCTCCAATTTTGCGCGCCCAGAGATTCGCAGAGACTTGCGAAAGACATTTCCGATAATCTACGTAGGCGTTGAGTAAACGCGAGGAAACGATTCTGACTCCTACTCACCCCTGTGCGGACGAGTAAACCTGTAGCCTGACTCGCTGAGGTTTTTTTTCCTTTTTTTCAGTGATCCATTCTAGATGATAGTCGACTTGTGAGGGCTTACTTTGAAAATAATGGTTCGTCATCTGCAACATGCATCAGGTAAACTCTAGGACGAACAAGGGGCGGCAATTACCAAACTGGAAACCTCTGTAAAATGCGTAAGCGAAGGAGATAACGGCAGTTTAGCTCAGGGAGACGTACCTTGCATCACGAACAATACAACTGCTAGACCTATACCGTAGCCGATTCCTTGAGGTTGCGCAATACGCCCCGAGGCTTTTTCCTCTTCCGACAGGCGGTGATAGATATAGGATTTCGTAAGCCACGTCAAGAGCACTTTCGTTACAAGTGGTGTGGTCGTTTTAAGCGTATCTGATCTCGAGTGTCAGCATACAATCATGTCAGCTAGGTCCAAAACTCACCGGCACATAATTTAAGGATTCCCGCAACCCAGATGCGTAAACGGAATGTTCTATGCAGCGCAAGAAACAGAGAAGAGTCGTATTTCGGTTTCTTTGTATCTTTTTTACGAAACCATGAAGACTTGGTCGGTTTAAAACCCGCCGAATCACTGGCCGTATTCTCTATGTCGGATTTTTCCTCCTTCGTCGAGGAAGGGGAGAGTGGCACGTCCTGGGGCTCACGAAGCTTCCCCTGCATAAACCGGGGTCGCTTCTCGGGTTCGCATCTGGCGAAGAAGTGGGTCTCCACCGCGTCTGTCGTTGCAGAAGTCAACTGATGTGGAGGAAGCTCCCATAAATCTGATGTCAGAGGGAGTAAATACCAGTATCGAGCTGATAGTGATTAACAAACAGACCGTCCTTCTCCAAAGGTCGCGAGAACCCTACGTCCAAGAAAGGCACGAGCCACTGGAAGACTAATTTGGAGAGCCATCTGTTGGGATCATCAGTACTTGGCGAGCACGTATAGAACTGCATTCGGAACGCACGGCGCGTTCCCTTCGGGAAGAACCTTGCCCGTTGCAAACGCTGGAGGTGCAGGAGCAGGTTTGAAAGGATTTGGTAGCCACATGGCTCCGGCGTTGAGTGACTAGAAGGAGCGCGTAGGCTCGAGGTATATATATATATAAGATCAATGAAAACGCATACTGCGGTCTTTAGTGTTCCAAGCGCTTTCCCAGCTGCTGGTTCTAATCTTGTAAATCTGCGTCCATAAGGTGACGCACTCAACGGCACTGTTTGGGATTTCAGATTGATAATCAAATTCGCTGGCCAATCAGAGTGCTGGCATTCGCTGCCGCGTGGCTCGAGGGTCTGACTCAGCGCGGCATATAGGACCGTGCTGCTGACATTCTCGGCTGACATGATCAGGGTTTCCCGCTTTCGCCGAGGACACGCGTACACTTCGACGCGTCGTAACCACGTACATAGAGCGTGCCTAGACCTACGTCTGTGCGTGTACTCAGTGTGCCTATTGAGATTAATGCTTACTGATAATCCAGACCGATAATCGAACTGCTCACATGTACCCAAACTAACATCTAGTATTTGCCTGGGACTCTGCCCGATATTTTTAAAACAATGGGCATTGTAAGTTGATCCTGGAGATACCCTCTACTCTAGGTGTGGTTTAGCAAGGAGTAATGAAGTTGCGACGGGTCAGCTACGACACAATGTGACTAAGGAAAAGTGTAGGATCAGCGCTCAGATGACATGATCCAGCAATCAGTCGTTGCCAGGAAGAAAGGTTTCGACAATGATATTGAGATGTGAACGAACGACTGCGGTGGTTGGAGGAGTGCCTGGTGATGCTGTTTGAAACAGATCCGGAACAGAGCCAGAGTGTTCGGAGACGAAGCAAACTGCGAAAATGAACTCCTTTACATCAGTCTCATACTAGAGTAAGCCATTTGACGGTCGATATTTGCCAGTTCAAGACACAACGCATAACATGCATAACAGGAGGGGAGCAATACGCAGATAGTTGTACCGTCCCTTCTGGGAGCGCGCCACCCCACATCATCTGCAAGACTCCTTTGCCAAGTGTGAAGCGAGCTCTTAACAACTCGGTAAAGTCATCAACTCTGCTCTAGAGACTTGGGCTGTGCAATGCAACGATACCAACGAAGAGACGTGAGATACGCGGATTCCACTGATGCTCGTCGACGTGGCGCCATGATATTGCTTGAGAATAATCACGGGGACTTCAATGGTAGGAGACTAGGCTATGATAGGTCATATCCTTGGGCGTACAGAAACCGGCAAAATTTGGCCGTTTCGTTCGATCTTATGCATACAGAAAGCGGCGATTTTGGGCGTGTTCTACGATCCGGTGTGCGTACAGAACCTGCCTGTCGGACGGAACGACCGAGTGGAGTGCGTACAGAAAATTATCACACCACTCATTGTCCCCTGCTGGGTTGAGGCAGACACCGACATATGTGGACAATACCTTGGAGGGTACTTGTGCTGTTATGTTATATCCGGTGGGCGTACAGAAACGCATAATCTTTGGCGCTCGCGATCCGTGGATGTACAAAAATCGGCCTAATCGGTCATGACAGAAATGACCGGATTTTGGAATTTGTATGATCTATTGCAGCATAATCCCCCGTCCTGATCAAGTCCTCAGTTCCCAGCTTAACGCTGAATTGAAGGAAAGCTCGTACCATCCAAAGTTTTTCTTGGAAGGGAAGCCAAAGAAAAACGAAAAAGAACCTGGGGGGCGGAAACACGAAACAAAAATATCCGTTGACTGTTGGACTGGTGTTTGGTACCACCTTTCAAAACAAGCATAAATGCACTGAAGTTCACAGTCGCCGGCTATTCAACCTGAACTCGACCTTCCATAACCTCAACCGCTGCCCCTCCCAAGTTGACACGCGCAATTTCTCCATCAACCCCTACTTCCACCTCGACTGAAATCTCGCTCTTCCTCCCAACCTCTACCCCCTGTATAATCTCGATCTGCCATTTTCCTCGACCCTTCTTTCTCGCCAACCAGCCTGCCAGTGTTGAAGCCGCAGACCCAGTCGCCGGATCCTCCAATGACCCGTCGAACATCCTTGTCCTCACGACGCCATCTTCCCGTTCAAAGAACGCGTAAACTCCAAGGAATCCAGCCCATTCTCCAAGGTCGGCTGTAAGGAACCGAGAGGGGTAGGGTCGCATCGCCGCTAGCGCCTCTTCGCTCGCAAGCTGCAAAAGAACGAATGTCATTCCTTTGACGATAGAGGCCATTGCCTCTGCGCCGTTCTTGCCATTGACGAAATCTCCATCCTTCAGCTGGGGCTGTAGTGCCTTCATGTTGACCTTCGTGATCGGTTCATGAACCTTAAAGTCGATAGGGACCTGTAGTTTGACTCTCTTGTCATCCCGGACGACAGGTATGTCTCCCGCCTTGGTCCTCAACGTGATAGTATCTTTCTCAGGGGCTTGCGAGAGCAAATGCCATCCCGAGCCAATTGTAGGATGCCCCGCAAATGGTAGTTCTTCGGTCGTAGTGAATATATCAATTGTGACTGGTGCATTCGAGTCGGAGGTCTCATGCAAGAAGACCGTTTCGGATAAATTGAATTCGGCTGCTATGCGTTGCTTCTGGACCTGCGAGAGCTCGATCTCGCTGGGGAGGTGTACGATGGCGAGAGGATTCCCCAGAAAGCGTGTTGTGGTGAAAACATCCAGTTGCACGAAATGCAGTTTCAGACTCATGGCGATAAGAGACGACGTTACGTCGCGCTTTGGGATTTAGAAATATACCAGCTTACTGACTCAGACATTTTCGTCAAGGATCATCTGACCTTGCTTGTTATTTAGATGCTAGTCCAAAGCGCTCCGGCAGTGATGATTTCGATTGGAACTTGAACGTCAAAGCTCTGGTATGGTGGTGCTTCTTAACATACTCCCACACCAAATTGTACTGCGGCACAACGCCTCGACGAAGGACCGTGAAGTCCGGGGAAGATCACAAGACAACGATATGCTGCCGGCCCGCCAGTATCCACCGTATATATTGTTTAGCAGAAGCCCTACAGGCCATTGCAGTCATGCGGTTACCGATATGGTGTCTCTCCCTCTTAGCTCTTGCGGACGGTGCGCAAAAGGGAATCAACCGTCGTTCCCTGGTCCAACGTTTCAACCCCACGCGAAATGCCTTCCTCCAAAACACAAGCACGCCAATGCAGGTCGGCAATGGAAACTTCGCCTTTGGGGCGGATGTGACGGGACTGCAGACACTGCAGCCATTCGCCATTATGTCTTCATGGGGGTGGAAGAACGATAGCCTTCCTCCAGGTAAAACTATGCAAGACATTGAAGACTACAAAGGCGTCAGCTGGCTCAACCACGGCCGACCCGTTCAGTACGATTTCGGTGGCGGTGGGGTAGAACAGTGGTTGATATCAAATCCCAACCGGGTTAACCTGGGGAGAATCGGCTTGGTGTTCTGGTCCGCATCGGGCGACCTAGTCGACGCGTCCAGCCTCAACTTCACTGACATACACCAGTCACTTGACTTGTGGACAGGAAAACTGACGAGTCGCTTCTCGTTCCAAGGATCGGGGATCACGGTTGAGACAGCCGCTGCTGACGAGACGAGCAGTGTCGGAATAAATATCTGCTCCTCCCTTGTACGAAGTCGAAGGCTGGGGGTCTTCTTGGATTTCCCATGGAACGACGGAAAAGCCAAATTCAGCGCCCCGTTTGTTGGAAACTGGAACGCGACCGCAAATCATACTACGGTGTTGGAGGCCACCAGCACAGGAAGCGCGAGCATTGTGCACACTATGGATTCGGCATCATTCGACACGACGGTGGCGGGAGATGGGTTTAACATTTTGCGCGATACGCCCGCAACGCACCGATATACCCTTCAACCGCTTAAAAAGTCTTCGTGTTTCTCAATCACGGTAGATTACAGTCTTCACGGCAGTCAAAGGGAGGTCCACTCAGCGATCAGCGTTTTCGCGGAGTCCGCGAAGGCATGGGAAAGATATTGGACGCAAAGTGGTTTCGTGGATGTATTGACGGGCTCCGCCGATCCTCGGGCGGAAGAACTGCAACGGCGAATCATTTTGTCGCGGTATTTGATGAGGGTGAACGAGGCTGGTGACACGCCACCACAGGAGGTCAGAAGAGGGCATTCCTAAACGTCATGCAGCTTACAAACCTGATCCAATAGTCAGGACTAGTGAACAACGGTTGGGTACGTTCGTTTGCTCATTGTGCATGGTACTTCCTCGTACTCAGTCGCATATGCTGCTTGCATCCAGTACGGGTGAGTTATTCAGGCTACTGCAAATTGAGGACCCTGTTGACTGGTTCCACCCACAACGACAGAAAGTTCCACATGGGTGAGCAATGTCGGTCCTTGTAGAAGCGAGACGCTCAATGTCAAGTGGCTACACAGAAATGTACTTCTGGCACAGCGCGCACTGGGCACTTTGGAACAATTGGGACCTGCTTCGACGCTCAAGCACCATCTACCAACGTTTCCTCAGGAGTTCTATCCAGCGTGCCCAGGTGCAACAGGGCTGGGCGGCAGGTGCTCGATGGCCTAAGATGACTGATCCTTCTGGTCGGTCGGCTCCAGGGCAGATCAACAATCTCCTCCTCTGGCAACAACCCCATCCCCTTATCTTCGCCTTGTACGAATATCGCGCATTTCCGGTACGGGAGACATTGGTGAAATGGAGAGACGTCGTCAATGAAACGGCGAACTGGATGGCAGCGTTTGCCTGGCACAATGCAACGACAGGCGTCTACGACCTCGGGCCACCAATGTATGTAGTAAGTGAGGATACCAGCCCCAACGTCACGCAGAATCCCGCACTCGAGCTCGCGTATTGGCGATTGGGGTTGGGGATCGCCTCGACATGGATGACGAGATTGGGGGAAGGGGTTCCGAGTGAATGGACAGACGTTGCAGGCAACCTTGCCAAACTCCCTGTCGACAATGGAACATACGCAGTATACGAGGGTATTGAGAGCAATTTTTGGATGGACCTCGCATATACCAGTGACCATCCGGCCCTTGTAGGGCTGCATGGTTGGCTTCCGCCAACTGCAGGTTTGGACATCACCATGGCGAAGGTGACCGCGGAGAAGGTGTGGACACATTGGAATATCACGGACTGTTGGGGGTAAGCGGCAAGCCTCGGGATGAGATGTCTATCTGAATAATTTTCGCAGATGGGATTTTCCAATGCTTGCTATGTCTGCCGCACGCAATGGAGACCAAGAGAAAGCCATAGAGTGGTTGCTACACCCATTTTTCGTCTTCGACGACGTCGGAATGCCAATTGGAGGAGTCAGAGTGCCTACGCCGTACTTCCCTGGCTCCGGTGCCCTGCTCCTCGCAGTGGCAATGATGGCCGAGGGCTGGGATGGCAGCCATGGGGACGCTCCCGGATTTCCAGGGGATGGGTGGAACGTGCGTGTGGAAGGCTTAAGCAGAGCTTTGTGACAAGTACAATTGACATTCGGACGATATCGATGGCTGTAGGGTTCGCTTGAATTAGCCTCACGAGTAGGACGCGAACAATTCCATCTGTTCATCCTTCGATAGTCCCATCCGTCCTCGCCAATGAGCAGGAAACATGGGTTTGTCGTCGGGACCTAGAGGCCGGATAGGATAGTCGAAAATTTCTGAAAGGGCTGCTGGAACATCACGAGGTCTCAGCATTCCCAACCTGAACGTTGGGCGTTAAGGACTCGGCGATATGAGCAGAATTGAATCAGGGATAGCCCTACCATTCGCCATGAGGATAAATTAACAAATTTGCAGCATACCTGGGGGTGGATGCGTCAAAACGTAGTCCAAGGAAAATAAATGTGCCACTTAACTGATGCCCACCAACATGTCCTACTTCCGCGAACTTTACGCGGCTGGCAATCCCAGATGGATCTGACTTCTTGAGGCGCGTTAGCTCATCACGCAAGGCTTTCGCCACTGCCCCTCCCGTGCTTCCACAACGGCAATCGCGAGCACCATGAGTGCAAACGTAGAGGTGCATTTCGTCCGATGTTTCCTTCACTAATGGACCCTCAGCATGCCTCCTTAGCTTCTGTTCTACTTCATCCAAGTTTTCCAAGGTAATTTCGGGGATCTCGAGTCGTCCACCCGATGTTGAGAACGCCGTGGCAGAGGTGCCTCCCGTGCTCGATAGACCTGGTCCGAACCACGCAAAGTTGACGAGGGCTCCCCATTTCAACACTTTGAGTTGTAGAGATCGTTGCAGAGGGGTGGAAAGGCGAGAGGGAAAGCTTGCTGGTGATTCGTTGGCATGAAGGAAAATGTAGGTTCGATGTGACGGAATACTGCCAAACAACGGCCTTAATTCCGTGTCGTCGCTGGTCTGCACCAGGGACGGCACTGTAGTTGAAAACGACCTGCCATATATATGGAGACGGGCAGGAGACCTTAGGGAAAATAGAGTCACAGACATGGAGCAAGAGACGAGGCTGAGAATAAAAGATAGAGCATCAACCATAAGTTTCGGCACGATCGGGGGCGGCAGACACTCAAACATTTCGAGAAGGGGTTGACTACTTTAAGCCTACTACGGGCCGCTGTGGTGTATATAATATAAAGACACGACTCGGTCTATGAGCGATCAGGTAATGATCGAGTGGGGAGGTGTATGCACAAGGAGTGGGGGGGTGAAGGAGAGTGGTGAAATGAGCGGACAGTATGTATTGTTGTATTCGTCATTCCTCGTTGTGTTCTGCTCGAATACGCAGGATATCTGACCGTTGTAGGTTTGCCTCGTCGCAGAGTGACCGGAAGATGGAGGATTTATTGTCGTAAAGGTTGAGCACCGTATCAAACTCAGCGACCTCGCCAGCATCCATGACCAGTACGCGGTCATAATACGCTGCAAAATTATTTAGAGCAATCAGCTTCAACGAAAAAAGTATCTTACCAATGGTATTCAAGCGGTGTGCAATGCATAGGAGCGTTGATGCCGCAAATTCTTTCTTGATAGTCCGCTGTAATTTTGCATCCGTCTCGACATCAACACTGCTGGTTGCCTCATCCTGTGGGTAACGCGTTGATTACTTGGTAACGACTTAATGTAAGGAGAGCGTTACCAGGATAATAATTCGGCTGTTCTTGACAAGCGCGCGACACAGTGCTAGCAGCTGTTTCTCACCAGCACTGAAGTTGGATCCTGCAATGACGCTTAGTACAACATACACATTATTCAATAGAGGCCAACCTTCATCTCCGACAGTCGAATCCAGGCTGAATTTAGCCTCAGCCGTTGGATCTGCAGCACCATCGGAAGGGAGCAACCACGCTCGCTGCAGCACCGAGATTAACTCGGCATCCGTACGAAGACGTTGAGGATCACTTGAAGGATTGTCATCAGAGTGAAATTTGAAGCAAATGGCTAAGCGCACAGATTGTCCCGCAGTGTACCCAAAAACAAAGTGGTTTCCTGTGGTACCAAAGCCAGAGAGCCTCGGAGCACAGAAAGACCAATTCGGCTGACATCGATGCCGTCAATCTCGATCTTGCCATTACGGATTTCCACGGTGCTAGAGATTTATACCTAAAGCCAACGAGATGCGAGAAAAACCTTGTTGAACTGACCGAAAGAGCGCCTGCAATAAAGAAGTCTTTCCTTTGGAAAGGCTGTCGTGTCAACTTGAAAATATCAGGAAGGTGATATTTACCAACCTGCACCCGTACGACCCACGATTCCAACCTAGAATAGAGCTATTAGCGGCTTTAAATTCGACATAGACATGTTAGGCCACACCTTTTCGCCAGGATTAATCTTAAAGGTAACGTTTTTCAGCACAAGTGGTAAACCTTCCCGGTAAGCCATGCCGACGTTCGTAAAATCGATTTGGCCACTAGTGGGCCAAGATGCAGGGGGATCGTCCGGGGTTGTGGAGGCAGCTTCGGGAGACAGCTCCGCGTAATGGAGAACTCTTTCAACCGCATTCATATTTTGTTCGTTTCTTGCAAACTGATTTATCATTTCCGCTGTCGCAGCAAAAGTGAACAAAAGATTATGGGTACCATAGAGCACACTTACAGAACGCCTGGGTAACTGTACCGCGATCAGCGATAAGATGAGCTTTTGAAGACGGAAGTACTTACTGCCCAATGCATAGGACAACACCACACCGACTTTGGCGGGATTCACTGTGTGACGGAATCCGGCAGCGAACAAGGCGATCCCCAGAATCAGAATGTTCCCGAATAAATCAAGCCTGACAGCCAACCAACGCTGAATGGAAATTGTCATATAGTAGGCTCGATTCTCCTTGTCCAAGCCTTTTTCAGCGCTTGAGATAGAAGAGTTCTGACCCCATGTCAGTAATTGTACTGAGCGCGTGCGGAGTGGACTCACCTGTTCACGATACGCCCGAATGGTGGCAAGACCAGTCAGTGTCTCTACATTTCTCATGTCAAACATATTTGTCGATTAACACGACAAGCTGGCGCTCACCAGAGTATGAGCTGTACATTATGGAACGTAGCAGAGAGTCTAGGCGTTTCGTTTCAACGGATGTACGGCGATAGAATACAGACGCGATATAGTAAAGGACCGTGAGTGGCGCAAAAAGTATGCCGAGCAATGGGAACGTGTAAAACACCAGTGCCACGGTCCCCAAAACAGAGGCGAACGTCGATAAGAACTACGGCGCGCATCGATCATCAATACATCATGGATTCCAGATGATAGTGGACGAGCGAACCTGCCAAAGTGTAACCGATAGCTCGGCGTCGAGGGTGTCTTGATCCTTGGAAAGCCTCGATTGTATTCTTCCTGTGTGGATAGATCGATTCATATGGTATAACGATTCACAACATGTGACCCACCGATTGGAGTAGTGTCAAAGAACGAGACTGGAGACCGAAGAACACTGTTAAGGGCAGCTTTAAAAAGTCTCAAGCTTGCTACCAAGCTCATCAGGCTAGAGGTCACGTCAATTGCGTGCGAGGGTACACGGGTCAACAGGGTACTCACGAAAACGCAAGGCTGAGAAGGAAGGAGAAGAGTGCTTGTGCTGCACCTGAAAGCGGCGTTAATCCGAGTATGACCGCGCTACAACGCTTCCTATCTTACCGAACCCAGCGTAAAGGCCCATATATTTTCCTTGGGTAAAACCGCTAATAGTATTCCCAGTCCAAAATCCAAGGAAGAGATTGTTGCCGACTGCCAGTCAACCGATGAGCATAGTATCCATGAAGTCAGAGATTTCATACCTTGGGAACTCTCATTCATCACCAATAAGAAGAGGATAACTGGTGCCCAATATACACCACCAGCATACCGCATATACTTCTTGTAGACATCCCAAGTAACCGCGCCTGTATTTCGTTCTTCTGCTTGCATGAGGGCTGCCTCGGCTTCCTTCTTGGCCTTTTGGTCTAAATCAACGATGGTGTTTGGAGATGTCCCATGAGCCCCAAGCTTGACGACACCCATTTTGGCCTCAAGACTGCCATATTCCTCCATGAGAGCGGAAAAGACCACACTGTCCTTCATCAAATCCTGCAAACAAACATGAATAAATCACAACGATTTGGAGATAAAAAACGTGCTACGTGCTCTGTATGTCCCTTGTTCCGTTATAGCTCCTTGCTCCATGACATAGATGTAATCGGTTTTATCAAGGACGTGTAAGGCGTGTGTGACGAGTATCCGTGTGCGCTTTGAGAGTGGGCCGGACAGCAGGCATTCCTCGAGGATTCCCTTGCCGACGTATGCATCGACCGCTGACAGAGGATCATCCAGCAGCACGGTGTCAGCACCCGAGTACGCGGCTCGTGCAAGCGAGACTCGCGCCTGTGAGCAGGTCAGTGATTCGTTTTCGAAAAGCCTGAGTGGGAGGATACCTTCTGACCACCTGTATCCCTCCCACATGAGCTGACGGGTCGTGTAGCGGAATTGTGTGCTTACCGCTGAGGTTGATGCCCTTCTCTCCGATCTCAGTCAATTCACCGTGTGGAAGGGTTTCGAGGTCGTGCTCTAAATGGCACGCCTTGATGACCTCGCGAAATCTAAAAGCAGAAGTCAGTAGGATAAAACGACAGAAGCGACACCGGGTCTACTTCGCTTCGTTGTCTTCACGACCAAAAAGAACATTCTCCCGTAGAGTAGCATTGCGAATCCAAGGTGTTTGAGGCACATACGCGATAGTACCACCAAAGATAACCTGTATATCCTCAGCAACAAAGACCACAGAACAACACTATACCATCACCTCGCCGTTTGTCTTGCGCATCTCGCCAATCAAAGACTGGAGAACAGAACTCTGCGAAATTCTACTCCTCAGTCGACACTCAACCAATCTCCGCTGAAAGAGTACCTTGCCTGAACCGACACGCCCAACAATTGCCACAAAGGAGCCTTTAGGAACACGGAGTTTGAAATTCTTCAGCTCAAATTTCTCCTCATCCTTGACGCTTTCCTTGTCCTTTTCGCCAGCAGGTGGAGAAGTCTTTTCCGCGGTAGTCGGTAGCAGGTCCTGGTCTGTCGCTTTGTTACTGTTCTTTGATTTGTCCATCTTCTCCCTCGTCTTTTCCTTTTCAGCCTTCTTCTCATCAGCAGTGGCAGGCTTAGGGTCCTCTGGAAGCTTCCCAGCCGTTTCCCATGTAAAGTCACCATCAACATTGACCGCGTCAGGGAGGGATTCGTCGATTGTATAATAATCTTCAAGTTCCTCGGCGGTCAGAAATTTGGAGATACGTGCAAGCGCCACAAAAAGGTCAGCTAAACTGGAGAGAATGATAGGGAAAATGAGAAGAGGGATGCGGATAACCTAGGTAAGGTGCAGGATGCCATCACTATCAAAACAGCATAGGCAGAGATCGGACGCACATTGAACAGTTGCAATGCAGTAAAAATAGTTGCGACATTCAAGTCGTGTCCAGTAAGAGAATAAGTTATCTAAGAGTATGTCAGTCTTGACTCATGCTGGTCAGAGTTATCGACGAACGAAGGACAGGATGGTGGCAATTATAGGGATGAAGCTAATAGAGGCGATCAAAATCGAAGATGCGATCCTGTTTATGTGATTTGGAAGGATGAGTGTTCAACGTGAAGGTATGAGAAATTATTGGAGCCTACGATGATTTCCTGATCGTCGCAATTTCTCCCGCGCGAAGCCTTCCTATCTGGTTGGCGTAGAAATTCTCCCATGCATACATCTTAAGAAGTCGTATGCCTTGTAGAACCTGCTCTCTTGGTCGTTGTCGTGTTGAGTGCTGTGGAATTATAGTCGTACCTCGGTTGTAAGCCTCACTCTAGTGTCCGTAATCTTGACACCTTTCTCCCGTTGCTTGAATAAGATCAACACTAGAATGCCTTGAAATGGAATGCCCAAGACCAAGACCTGAAAACAACAGCATGGGAAACACGACACCTCAATTTATAAGTCAATACGCACTCCAAGCCCAACCAACGCCGAGTAACCGAGCTAAAGAGAATGAATATCTGAGCGGGGACCAAATGAATTAGGAAGCTTACGTTGCCGATTAGTAGACCAAAACCAATGACAATCTTTATTACCACATCAGTCGTTGTCAGTAACTTCGGAGACTATGTGTACCTGGATGGGGGCGATCCAAATGCTATAAGACAACTTAGTTGATAATGGGAGGCTTGTGGTCTTCCCTAAAATTAGACTTACTAGTGTGCGAAGGCAGCAAATTGGTCAATTCGAGTGGTATCCGTGGATATGATCGTCGTAATTTGCCCAACTGTATGTTCCACCCGTGCTCGACCAGACAACCGCAAAGATTTGCGAAATACAGCGCCAATGACCTAATTTTGCAGTGAATTGAATACTCAAAATGATCAACAAAGCACTGACTGCTGTCCGCATGTAGAGCCCGGTCGTCATTCCGACTAAGAAAGAATACATTAAGAAAGGCACAGACGATTCTGAGGCATTACTGACGTTGCAAAAAGTGGTTTATCATCTAGGACTATTCGTGAGCTCGTGATACAGCTGATAAAGCGGAGAAAAATATACCAAGCTGGCGGACTCTGCGGTAGCATTCAGTAAATGACAAGAACCAAATGGCAAGAACCGCACATACGCTGCATCACGAACAGAGCGAAGGCCAACCCAATCCCGTAACCAACGCCTTGAGGTGCCTTGATAATTCCAGAGGCCTTCTGCTCGTCTGACAAGCGATAATAGATATACGAGTTCGTGAGCCAAGTGAGAAAAACCTTTGTGACCAACGGCGTCGTAGTCCTGAGTGTGTCTAGTTTGTGGCGGTTGGCATCGGGATGAAGTCATTAACATATACATACCGGAGAGTAGAAGCAAAACGCCAGCGAACCACATGCGGTTGAAGAATGATGCATGCAAAGCCTTGAATAGAGATGAATCATAGATTGGTTGTCGTGTTGATGGTGTTCTTCCGAACAAGCGTCGCGGTGCCTCCGAAGCCGATGCCACCTTCTCAAATTCCGCGTCGACTTCCTCATCTCGTTTTTCGGCATTGTGGGCCAAGGATGCTTCTTCTAGTTCCAGAATTTCCCCCCGAATGGACTTAGGTCGCTTGTCTGGAGGGCATCGTGAATAAAACTTAAGCTCGACGTCATTTGTAAGGAGCCTTGTGAGTCGATGATCCGGTAACTCCCATAGATCTGAAAAATCGTCAATCAAACTTACACACTGGGAAGGAGAAAGCAAGTACCGTCTTCCTCTAATGGTCTTGAGAATCCTACATCCAGGAATGGATCGAGCCAGCGAAAAATCAATTGAGACAAATATCTGCACAATGGCGGGCGATCAGGCCATGCAGTAAAGCAAAGATGCGTAGTCGCAAGACAGAACATACGATGCAGTTCTCTCAGGAAGGACTTTGCCTCCACCGAAAGCGGCAGGCGCGGGTGGCGGATTGAAGGGGTTCCACATGCCAAGCGCTCAGGCGCTCAGGCAGTTGCACCGATGTTAAACTAACAGAGTGTGGCACGCTGGCACGACGCGACCCTCAACGAGACTGTATAGGTTCAAAACAGTGGAGGAGTTCGAACTATGTGGAATACTGCGCAGCAGGGTGAGCGCCCTACGATTTATGTCACGGTAGAACTCCTTGATGGCTCGCTACCGCTGTCGTTGATGTGTGACTCACATTTTTGAGAAGCATGCACGCCGAGAACACGAAACACAGAGCCGCAAAACAACCAATTTGGACTTCGGTGATATCAACGTGGGAGTGGTTTCTGTCCTTGGCATGCAGGAGGAAGAGGTAGTCACTGAGACGGGACGGATGGACATGGTAGGTAGTCCAAGAAGTTACGCTTCGCCATTAAACTTCCTACTGTAGATCGCATGTAGAAGCAGGTGTCGGCATCGATTGTACACGCACATCGAGGCTGCTGCAACATCGTCATGGGCATCTATTTTTTTTAAGAGTGTTCTCCAGCGCCTGAAGGCGTTTTAAGGGTCTTCTGCTTTGGGATTAGGCTAGGGCAAGGTGTCCTGGGCCAATCACATCTCGAGTTGACGAGTTTACCGAGAGATCGCTTCACACTCGGCAAGGAGTCTTGCAGATGTGCCAAGTTCCTACTTAAAATCAAACAACTTTCTTGATTTCCTATTGTCATCAAGATTTGACCCAATGTTCATCGCATTATTATCGATAGACCCTTTGATAGAGTGACATCAGACACTACATAATTGGCTGCCTTGAAAGACTTTTGGGTTGTCGCCGCCCTTAGGTTGAGCTCGACCTCCAGACCTTACACAGCACGACAGCGCTGTCACAAGCGGCAACCTTAATCATAACATGTGAGTGCATTCATTTCGACAGAGGTGCTTCAGCCAGGTTTGACGAATTGCTCAGACCTCGTTCCAACCAGCTTAGACTCTGAAGGCTGGTGCAGAAGCGGACGGCGGCATTGTGAATAGAGGTACAAACAGCCTCCGATGATACTGATAGTCCGGTACTCGATTGGGATAAAACTATTCAGAAACCCCCTTTCCGTCAGAAACCCCCCCAGCTTGTTGAGAAACCCCATGTGATCAAAGAAACCCCTCCGGAAGATCTGATGACATCAGCCGGTGTTTGGCCAGGTATGTATGATGGCCGACCTCACCCCGTCAGTAAAGGCAGCTTCTGAGGAGGGTTGTACAGTGGTCTTTCAGTGAGCAAAAGCCTTGGTTATACTGAGAAACTAATACAATTCAAGTTCTTCGAGCAGATAGAGAAGACGGCGGTAGATGAGAGCGTATTCTGAACAGCAATGCTTACACTCAGCAGAGGCCCAATGTCGAGACAACGAAAGCTCACCTCAGACCATCACGACATTCCTGCATCACCCCAGCACTCTAAAATATTCTCTAAATGTCCATGAGACGGTCGAGTGCTGCAAGAAACTTGGGAACTTATTCAACGTTGAGATCGTGAGTGCACGAACGCGGGTATCGACGAAGGCGGCGAGCAACTGCAATGCTTGTTTGACAGCCGGCAGCCTGACACGGCATGCAGCGACTGGTCTTGTTTGCGCTTGATGACAAAGCCGAACAAGCCGGTCCCATCACCGTGATCATTCCGCTCTCCAAAAACTCGATTTGAGCATATACCAAGGGTTTCTCAAAACACCCTCGGAAACCCCGGGTTTCTGGCAGAAAGGGGGTTTCTGAATAGTTTTACCCACTCGATTGCACCTGCTTTGTCTTCCTCCGGAATAGGGTCCTACCGCGTACAGAAGCATGCTGCCAGTGGTGGACCCTTTTGTTGTCTTCTGGCCATACGCCGTCGTCTTCTGTCTTAACGTCGGCATTAAGCAGCAAATGAACCAACATGCACTTCAACTGCAAGGAACAGAATCAGCGGCTGAGTGTGGGTGATGGATTTCAGCGGGAAAAAAATATTCCACTGAAACGTGCAAATTATTGGGTATGTTTAACACCTCGGGAGCCGGCATTTGCTGCCCGCCATTTTTGCCGAAGGTGCTATCTCCTCGCGGAGTTTAGGGAATCGTAAACCGTTGAATTCTCTGGTCCGTGGCAGTGAGCAATGTCTCGATGTGCCGCTGCAAAGGTGACGATACACATCGTTCCCGAGACCATCCAGTCTGAATGACCTTGAGGAAGCTATCAAGCCCTGCACAGCATCCGGGCTTCCCACCGTCAATACAGGCCGTTAGACAGGTTCAGATAGCTCTGGATTTAGTTCCGGAGGTCCCGGAGGATATCCAAGGGCACCAAATTCTACGATCCCTGTGCAACCGATTATTTCGTTTCATCACACCTTCGCTCGAGAAACAATACGAAGTGGAAGAGGTATCAGGTACGTCGCATGGATTGCCGTAAATTTTACATTTGGTATACCCAGTGACAGCACACTCGTGCGCTCAGTCCATGACCCAGAGTAACATGTCGTTTCGGATTTTCGGACCTAGTGATCTATCAGGAACATCATCGGCTCGATTCTAGTTTTGACTCATCGGGGAGATTAAATTCTGTATGTATGATACAGACCTTGTGAAGACTTTCCCGGAGTATAACTTAGCCTCCCTTATAAACCGAGTAGCACGAAGATATGACGTCAGCTTGCCTTTGACGTCCAACGGTGTGGTTTGAAGCACGGGGAGACGAAGGGACTGGTGATGGCACCGAGGGCGGGAATGTGACTATCTACGGTAGTGACGCGCATATGCCGTGAGGCTGAAGCCTAGACAAGAGGCAATCAGCGCCAAGCTGGGATAATACATCCAACTAGGTCGTTAAGTAACCACAGGTTCCCTCGACATTGACCTTGAGATTTAGCAGATATCTTGACGGATGTGGCGTTTGACGATTCCTTTTCGCGGGAGTTGTTGATGGCATCCCACCGAACGACCGTGCGCTAACTGACACTTTTTTACCCAGGGACCTTACCATAAGGAGCTCCACCTACGGTTATGAACGTGTCAATGATGTGCCTCTGGAAATCCACGCCGAACCGTTCTGCCCAGCGTTCCGAAACAATCAGAAATGGTCCAATTCATTAAAACGGCGGGGGTATTAGAACATTAGCCTCTGGCATCTGCGAAATGAAGGTCTTATGATAGCAGGTTCCAGACGAGATCTCCGTATGAGGGTTCTGCGACAACGCAGTAGGGATTTCAGTGTGGAGAGGTCGGTAGAGATGAACGACATACATACCAATGCAGGACGAGTTCAGTCAAAATTAACGCCACAAGAAACATCCTTCCACTCGTCAAGCACCCTCAAAACCCTGTTGCACTTATCTCTCACATCCCGCTCTGCATCTTCGCCAAGAATGAGATAGCCGGGCCACGGCCGTCCCTTCGCGGCGCCTTCCCCTCTAACCACGTCTACCACGGCTTCCATTGCTTTGTCCGGGTCGCCCTTTTCCGTCCCTGGAATCGACTTAAACCGTGCTATGCTCAACTCGCGCATTGCGTCGTTGGCAGCGATGGGGTTGCAAACGTGGTATTGTTGACCATAGATTCCCTCCGTGCGGAAAGACCCAGGGGCGACAAGGAGAACGCGAATATTGAACTGTGCCAATTCGACTGAAAGGGTTTCAGTCAAAGCTAGATGTGAGCGTGTTTAGTTACGCTATTCGTCTCTTCGAGATGGAACAATAACTTACAATGAACGGCTGCCTTGGACGATGCGTAGAGACCTATGCCGCGTGTATGTGAGCAGAAAGACCTTATTTTAGGCTGTGTTGATCTTACCCAGGCCCTATGTGATCATGAAACCCTGCATAAATCAATAAAAATTGAAGAGTGCTCACAGGACTCTCAGTCCTCCACGCAGACCGACTTCCCACAACCACCATTGAGGCATCCTTGCTAGCACGTAGATGGGGCAAGAAAGCCACGGTCATGTCCAGCATGCCAAATACATTGGTATCGTATTGCTTTCGTAGTAGGGCTGAGCTGAAGGAGTATATGTTTGCTAGGATCAGTGTTGCAGATGCAGGCTCAACGAAAAAAGGCGTACCCTCCTTCTTCCAGGATGCCAGGGAAACCGATTCCTGATAGTAGTAGTAGTTCGAAGAGCACTTGAATGTTGAACAGTCATATCGGATCTCACCGGCGTTGTTCACGAGAACATCAATTTGACCCCACATCGCAGCAGCCTCATCTGCCTTGACCTTGAGAGCGGCTTCTCCTTCCGTAATATCCAGTTGGAGGACGCGGAGATTGTCGCGGACCTTGAGGTCGCAGCTCGCGACGAGGTCTTGCAGTTTCTCGAGCGACCTTGCGGTCGCAATTACACGATCGCCGCGTGTAAGTGCTGACGTTACGAGGCGCCGACCAAACCCGGACGAAGTTCCTGCATGAAATGAAAGGTTGAGGGAGGGTTCATTGGACAACTTCAAGATTCGAAGTGATCAAATGTGGGGTGACCCTGCTTACCTGTAATCAACCAGACCCTGGAGGTCATGATCTAATCGTAAATTCGATATCGATGTTAAAAGCGATGGTCGCCACGATCTGCAGTGAGACTTATATATGATTTTCCGGAAGCGAAGCGAGAGAGCGCATGTCAGCCTGAGCCGGAGGTTTCTGAGCGGCGGAAAACTCTCTCAGGGGTTCATGATGAATCAGTATCGATCGGTGATCATGGGAGACAGTGGTGGGAGGAGCTTAGATGCTACGACGTGAACTTTAGAGGTACGCGTATTCAAGAAACTATCGCATCTCGACATGTGACACCGAATACCACTATGGACCTGCCAATAGCATGTTCGCCCAAAGTTTGCCAGCATGCTGAGTTCTCGAGTGGCAGTCCTGACTGATGACATTGCAACAATGAATGATTGCTGACCCCATGGGGCGAAAGATGGCAAGTCCACATCATGAGTAGAATACCCGACACGACAACCTTAAAGAACCCATAGATACGACCTGATACATCTCCCGATCCAAGGCAATTTACGTTTGTACGTGAGCCTTGTAGAATTCGGCTAATGATAAGATAAACACCATAAGCCCAGGTGAGAATGGGAAAAACAGAAGATTGCAACTGACACAACGACAACGCCGATCGCTTGTATGTTCTCTCCAGGGTAGTGTAGTTCACATGCTGGATGCCAAACCTACAATGGGAGAATAACGAATCATATTATCAAGAAGCCCGACTTGGGTGCGGGCTTGTCGTGATGGGCTCACCTCGCACTCAGTCCACTGTTCCATTCGGCATTATCAAGCATAGCTGGAAATATGTACCATCACTGTCAGCTGTGTTGCCTGGCTATGGAATGATGGAACAGGCACTAACCCCACGCAAAGTTGCCTGCAATCGGGAGTTGATCCTCATGTATTGCGCGCAAGATCTCCCCGAGATACGTCATAAAATAGTCTGCGCGTTATCATGTTAGCGGTTTCGAAACGATCGGAACGTCTCCATCTCCTTACTTGTCCTCGTAACATCCTCAGTGATCCGGAAGAGTTCAGTCCTTTGAGCTTCAAAAGGCTCAACAAAACCGAACTCAGATATGTACTGTAAATGGCGGGGAGAAATGTTAGACTGGGTGGGGTAAGATAATCAGAGACGTGCCATTTTTTTTGTCGGCCATCTCCTCTGTAAATCTCGCAAGGACGCTCTCAAAAAGTTAGGGGTCGCTTGGAGCCAGGCTTCGCTCAGCGGATCAGGACTCGGACCGGCCGCCCATCCTGCATTGGAGTCAAAAAGGACCGCCGTATGGCATTCAGGCCACAAGGGGTGGGATACGTTGTGTACACAGCGCGCCAACCCATCGGGGGGCGCGGCAATCCACTGCGTGCGATATGCATCAATAGCGAAGAAATCAGCTGATCCTGATATTCCCCGAAAGTGAGATCGCAAAGGGAAGGCACGTGGGGGAAACTTGCCTAAAAGGTCCTTTTTTTCCGCTTGAGTAAAGCGAGGCAGGTAAGACGGCGGGAGGGTATCTGTCATGATCTCAGGCCAGTCGCCGGTGGTGTAGGCTGGATCTGAGAAGACACCGATGCGGAAGGCGGCGTGTCGTTCAACTGCGGCTATATCATCTGTATTATTTGCTCGCCAAGGGATGCCGCTGATGTTGATTGTTGTCCGTAAGTGAGATCAGCATGTGGTGAGTGGATGAAATGCTTACACGAAGTCGTCATTTTTGAAGGAGATCTCTCCCTGGATTTTCATCGCTTTGAAAGCTATTCAACGCCGTGTTTACATATATCATGCTCAAGGTCAAGAATGAGCAATACCTTTCACCGCTCCGGCGTGAGCTTTGACTGCCACGACCAATACGTTAGCCTAATAAGGGTTAAAAAAATGTCCACTGGATACGTACGGACATTGTATGCGCAATGGTACGGCGCAGTCGAGGAGTTGACGCCTGGAGCCAGCGAAACATCTATGCGCTATGGGTTTGCAGTGTGACTGACTACAGCCGACGGCGACTTACTGAAAGGGTATCCGCCGACTTGTCCACAGTAGACACGGGGTTCGTTGAAAGTATACCTATTCAAGGGAAGCTTTCGGCAAATATTGTTGTGCAACAGGCAGACGTAAGTACCAGGTCTTAACCCGCCCATTGTAAGCTCTAAAAACCGTCTTAGCATAGCTTTGGAGGTGTTAGATTCGCTTTTCTGGACGAGCTGCAGATCTTACGTACTTCACGAAATCGTCCACCACCTTGGGTGATGTAAAGCCACCGTAATAAGCTTGAATTGCGAGTGGAGTGTCCCAATGAACTGGAAGTATGATTCAAAATGCGGGTAGGGACAGCCAGATGACGAAAGCTGACATAAAGTCGCGACGGGTTCAACCCCGAATTTAAGATGATAGTCAATGACTTGAATTTGAAAGCGATGGGGTCAGTTCATGGGAGTGATCAAGGTTTTAACCAGTTTTAACCTACAATCGGAATAATGATCCAACGCAGCTTTGTTAACAGGTGAATCCGCCGTTCCAAAAGGAAATATCCTTGCCCAGGAGATCCTGATTATCCACCGGTTAACAGAGGTCGCTCAAGATGATAGAAGAAGCGTACGAGAATGAATGGGCATTGATACCTATCGCAGCAACTCTGGCAACGTCTTCTTTATACAGATAATACTGCAAATCGACAATGTCACCTTCAGATCCAATATCAATACAGCCACCGAATGGTATATACAGAAAACTACTAACCAGTGGTATTATCGATCACGCCTCCAGGTTGTCTGCTGTTCCAATCCCACATTGAAGGCCCTTTGCCTTCGTTTTTCACCGCGCCTTCGACCTGGTACGCGGCGGTGGCTACTCCAAACTTGAATCTCTTCGGTAATTTGAGGTTTGGCAGGACATCTTTGGGGGCAGGGGCAAACCAGGATGGATAGAGCGCTGGGGGAGACGAAGGAACGGCAATGGGGAGTTCGGGGACTCGAGTGGTTGTAAAGGGGGGACTTTCTACTGGTCCGACCTTCGACGCAGTGAGAACAGACGGACATGTCTTATAGTTTTAAATGCAATGCGTACCACATTCCACAGCCTTTCAAGGCCAGCAGGTGAGTAATCACGCGGGATTGAGCCTACGGGGGGAAAGCTCGCCTCAGACGTCGGCTGGGCGACCTGTGTAGTACTCGTTAAGCTTTCAGGCGAGTCAGTGGATGTGCTCAAAGCAGCAGATGTCTGCAAAGGCGTGTTTCCTGCCTCTTGAGCAAAAGCACAGATAGACAAAATTAGCAGGGGAAGAAAAGCTGCTGCAAACATGGAAGCGTCGATTGTCAGCACATTTCCCCTCCAGTTTTAAATGAATAATGGTCAATGCCATTGTGGTCAAAGCTTCTCCGAAGAAGAGAAGCGTCAGCTCGTGATCATTGGTGATCATTACGGCCCGCTCGCGTAGCTGTTACCGCCAACGACCATAAGACCATTCAAAGCGGTCACGAGGGCTCCGCTCGACCTCCTTACACCATTCGCGGAGAACGCTGGTGGTTGTGGAGTGGAACGCAGGGATTTCTTGGGACGGTCACCTTGATTGCAGAAGGTCATGGTCGCGTTGACCACTGTCGACATTTGTTTGTGCACAAATAGGGACACGTGAACTCGACGCGTCGTTTTCTCCAATGTACAATTCGCATAACTTCAAGTTCCTGCCCCCAGCCTCCAGAGATTCTTTCTCATGATGAAATGTTTTCTCGTGATCGACGAAATCTCTTCGCTAGTGCCTCAGTACAGGACTCGGCCTCACCTATGATGTCATGATAATCATCTACGATTGTGCTTAAACATAATTCTCAGAAATACGGCAGCCATCCTCTTCCATACATTCAAGGCTACCTACTCGGTTGACAACATCTTCACCTCTCTCCTGGTCGTTCCGGCAATCCTCAAATACACCTCTCGGCCTTCCAAGGGCCGTACTGTTTAGGCGTGCCATATATTGTTCAACAACGTTGACCGATGCGATCAAGGAGGACCACCGTAAGGTACGCGCCTTGCATAGCATCTTGAGCCGATAGCGCAATTAACTCCGCAATGCAGATATGCGACTGCTACAAGGCTTATGTTGCAGCTTGTGGTGACAAGATGCCCAGGAACGTTGGTCTAGACTGCTGACTTAGGAAATTGTTCGCAATGCCATTGACGAAGAAATAGTCGTCTATCCCTTGATCGAAGCGTGTCTCGGGGAGCACAATGCCGAACTGACAGATCAGGATCACCAAAATCACCAGGTAGGACTATTGGTATGTTAGGACTTAAACATTAATCCAATTTGCCTCCTAAAATATCGAAAGATCGTGAAAGAAAGGCTCTACCGCCTCGGAGAAATGACTCAAGGGTCGCTCGAATACGCAGCTTTGTTGAGGGAAATCATGGACCACCTACGCAAGCATAAACGTCACAAGGAACAAGACATTCCTCTCCTTGAACCTGTCCTTGGTAAGGAGGCAAGTCTGATTGCCGCCGCGGAACTCTCAAGGGCAAAGTGATTTGCTCCCACACGGTGAGTGCAACCAACACCCAGCCACATAGGCCATCAACCCGTGTCTTCTGCTAAGATCCTACCCAGCCGCGCCTAACGCGCCACCACTCGAAACGCTCGTTAGCTTGACGACAACACCCATGGATAAGTTAAAAAGATGCCTTTGGAAATTTACCAACAAAAGAGAAATGAGAAAGGCTGACCTATATTGAGGTTGGATAATTGGCATATGTAAGTTCTGAAGGCATCCAACGATTGGATTTCCTTGCCGCAAGTGGTTTCAGGTTTCTTGCAGTCAGTGCCACGTTAGCTCCATTGTACAGAACACATCGGAACTAATTTTATCAAACCCCCCATAGCTGGTAGCGCGTGAGTGCATCAATGTCAACGCCCGCACGTCAGATTTCCAGGACATCGGAACTATGAACATCGCCTTCGCGACCTTCAAATGCTGCTTCACACGTTGTTTAATTGCGAATGCCGTCGCCATCGAATGACACATCCTCCGTTGACACGGGGCATGTACCATTATCTTGCCCTACTTCTACCGCTTCTGCTCATTTCCCTGACACTGCCCCTCTCTTCTACCTACCTATTTCGGCCGACACTCAAGTTGATGAACAGGTCATGAAGCGGGTAACTCGGCTGGTCGCACCAGATTGTAACCTCACTCGACAAATACAGCTAGTGCGTACAGTTTCATTAGGGTTTGCTGGATCTGAAGTTATGGAAACCTAGAACAAGAATGGCAAAAGCAGTAGCTACGCGATAGCCATCGAGGCGGCTTATACGTGCATTCAACAGGAAATCGATTCGTTACAAGCGAAAAGAGAAACTAGGATAGATCACAATGTGGTCGACGTCAAGGATTGAACTTTTCCCGAGATTCTGGTTAACACATCCGCAGGAAGTCCGAGACCATACTCTATGCTTCGTTATACGGACTGGAGTGTTCCTGTTTTTCGACCTACAGCCCCCTTTCACGGTCCTCTGGGGCTATAGCAAAAATTGCTTAATCAGAGGCTTGTCAATCATCCCGCGGGTACAACCAGAATACCGGCCGTTCTGATGTTGTGGGGCGAACACTGAATTGACAGCGAGCTCCCTTTAGCAGAGGCACTGAAAGAATTGGCGCAGCATAGTGGGGCGCTCTTACACTCTTCGTATGAGCTGCCGTTCTCCCTCTAGAATGATCGAATTTTAGCTTACCGTTCCCGATGAAGCATTGCTGGCCATGCGGTGCTTGCCGCGCTGAGATGCTTCCACCTTAGCCGGGAAAGCACCAGTGGTGGTTGTCCCTCAAACTCGTGTTCTTCGGTGCCTACCAGTCATTGCTGTTCAGAAAACCGCGAGCATTCTCCTTTCTCCCACCGCCTTGACTATCAGCGGTTCGCATTCATCATTGCTATTCATTGATTTGATACCGAAGACTGGTCAGTCCATCTCCATCATTTCACACAGTCTGGACCTCGCCTTACCTCTGTCAGACGGTATGTCTTGATCAACGACCACACGTATCATGGAGATATCAACATTGGCCCCAGATATTTTACGGTACGAAGGGAAGAATACAGTTGCTCCTAACATTCCCGAACCAGAGGTTTGAGGGGACTTGGTGGAGGTGTCGAAAGGCCACTCTGTTACCTCGTCGCAGACATTCTTGGCCCAAAATTCGAATGTTGGATGCGCCAGGTGCACGCGTCACACAGCAGCGGCAACTGCGAGTTTCGTCCGACTCTAACCTCGACGGCAAGTCTGGCGGCCCTGATACATACGTGAGCTGGAAAATCACTCTAGTGTAGGTTTGACCGTATCATTTGCCGTATGAAGGTACTGCTCAGAGCTTGCGTTGTGTTCCGAAATTGCACGGTGAGGGGCATTCGTAGGTCCTTTTCGGACGACCTACGCTTCAACATTCGACTACCCAACGGATAAACAAGGTTCAAGGCTCTTTATTCTTACCATAAGCGGTTGTGAGTTCCGCGAAATACAATCTGAAGTGCCTACTTTCGAAATGTCCTGTAGATCCCACGAGTACGGCCCCGATCATTGGCTGTATTTTGGTTCAGAATTTCACTGGTTGGCGTTTTATACAACTAGCAAAGGTACCCTTGGTACGTACCAAGTGCCCAACTTGAAGGTTTACTTTGGAAATATATTCCCACCACGTGAACATACACGCATCCTAATTAAGGTATTGATTTGTTATCCTGGTCTTCTCGGACCAGGTCCTCCTCGTCGACGGGACAATCGAGGTAGATCGTTTGGATAAGTTGCCCCTCGTAGCATATCAGTGGAAGGTCAGTTTTCGTCTTCACTGCTCCTTCTTGCCATGACCCGACGGCGACGGACTAGATAGGAGCATCAGCATACGACCGAGCCGACTACAAATATCTTTTCCCTTCCTGGCGCGAAATAGAGTACAATGCCTCTCGGATTCCTCGTCGTCTTCTCGGAGCCTGGAGCCCAAGTTTCCCTGGAAGAATTTCATGGTCTGCATCGTTGGTTATCGCCGCTCCACAATCGCTCATTCTATGTACTTAGACTGGTACAACAATGAACACGTTCCTCTTCGGATGGACCATCTGCCGTCCTTCCTAACAGGAGCCAGGTTTTCGGCCGCGGACACACAAAAACCTTCCTGGCTAGCTCTCTACGACATCGATGACATCTCAACCTTTCAACATGAGAGTTATACTCGTTTACGGGCGAACCGTAGTCCGCGTGAGGGAAATCTCGTCGCAAGATTGGAAGTCCTGGACCGCAGGACTTGCGAGGTGATCGCCGATTCCGGAGTGTCCACGATCACTTCCTCCCTTGCTGCATCCAATCCCACAAAATGCATCGTTACTCATGGCATAAATTTGGTCGCAGGTCAAGAAATCAATGGCTGGCTTGATGCTGTTCCGCAGCAATTGCGGAATGTGAAGGGCTGGGTGAGGACGAGGACTTTCAGGTGCATCGACAACTTGAAAACTGGGACTGCAGTAGCGGGGAGAGGTCCAGAAGGGCAGGTCATACCGAAATACCTGGCATTGCATGGTAAGTATCTGGTGTATACTACACTGCATCCCCACAACGTCTCATGTGTTACAGAACTGGAGAACTCAACGGTTGCAGAATCTTCTGAGTTCAAGAACATTGTTGGCGCTTCTCGAGAAGGCGTTGAAATTGTGGAACTGAGGGTATGGGACCTGTATCGTGCGTACCCAGGAATTGCTCAAGGGAACTTGGCGAAGTGAAGGTTGAAGGCTATTCACCAGACTATTGATTTCGAAGTTATGTAGTTTTTGCACTCGTTCGCCTGCGTCGACGCAGCGTAGTCATTGGTCTAGATATTCAGCCGTAAGCGGGCCTATTCACATAAACCATTCGCTGTAATGCATCTATCTACTTGCACCAAACAGCGACCTGAGATGATGCGGGAAAGGAGAAAGGGACAAATTGAAAGTCCGGACTCATCAATACAACAATCACTATGGCTGTCACTCAATCACAATCCGTGTAAATACTGGCTTGGGCGCGGTTGAGCACCTCTGCCAGTTTGAAAGTTGGGTTATGCCCCTGTTCCAAGCCTTTTACGCCTAGATATCTATGTTACGAACGCTGTTGACGCCTTTGCGCGCTCGTTTCGACTTGTCTCCGAAGACCCCTACGAATCCTCTACCACCTACGCAGGACGATGATGAGCTGGCACCAGAGGATTTTGCTCGGGATGTGATCATAGAGCTGATGCGAAACTCGGTGGAGAATTTGAAAGGCGCAGAGGACACGAGGACGAAAATTCAAGTGCGTGAAGTGTGTGTGTAGTGCGAGCATGACTGACAACGATCCAGGTGCTAGCGGAGATACACAGAATCCTTCTCCAGGATGCGCATACAAAAGACGTGTTTCGAGAGCTTGACGGGTTTCTCGTCTTAATGAGCTTACTCTCGAATATCCAGGATTGTTCCAACTCGCTGGTTGTTGAGCCGGAGGAACAAGTGCTCTCAGAAGTACTCGAGGGTACACGCCTCATCTTTACCAATCTTTCAGAAGCCATTAACGACCACGCCGAGAACGCCGAGTACTTTCGGGTATGTGGGGTTCCATTTGTTTCCTGGCCGGCGTCCTAACCAGACCACAGAACGTCGTCGGCTATGGTTCCTTCGAGGATGCCCTTCGTGGGCTCATTGTCAACCCCAAAACGGTGGACCATACCCTTGGCCTCGTCCTGTCTCTCGCAATTCACGACTTGCACTTGTCCGATATTTTCTCGAGCCTCCGCGCCACGCCGGAGCATGAGCTGGAGGTCGCTATCGCGGGCATTGAAGCACGTCTAGGGACTATTAGACGTCCGGGTGCCATCTTAATCTTATGGAATGCTATTCCGCAGATTACGTCCGGCGACAGCACCATGCGTTGCGCGATCTTCAAACTCTTCGAGCTACTCTCGCACGCCAGTCATCGGAATCAGGCGATCCTGAGCACGCTAGGCCTCGTAAAGTCGTTGTTTGAGCGATTCTACGCGACGCGTGACGATTCGACTGTGCCAGAGAAGGAGCGACACATCCTTCAGAAACTTCTGAGGCGTTTGCTAGATATGGGTGCAACGACGTCGGAGGCAAGGTTGATCTTCCAAAAGGCAATTAGGGAAGACCAGACGTTGGACACGGAGATCTTGGACGTGATTAGGTTCGGTATCAAGTCTCGGTGGCTTGAACACTTCTCCATGGAGGCGCCCGCCGCCTTGATTCTCCGGGAAGAAAATCTGAGGGGAGTACCGGGAGCGGGGTTCACGTTCATGGTCCTTGTCGTCTCTTCGCCGTTGCATCGTTTCTGAAATTTTTTTTGTAGATGTGGTTATGGATCTCCGTACTTCCGCGCACAACACCTCATCCGCTATTCACCGTCAAACTATCTTCTAAAGTGATCCTGACGATCAGCGTCCATCCGGACGGTACCATTGAACTCTCGACATCCGGAAACAATCAGTCAGCTGTCTTCAGCAGCGGGAAACTTCATAAATTCCGGTGGACGCATCTCACACTCGTGCATTATCCGCACCGCGCTTCAAACCCAACCATTCGTGAGCAACGGCATCCGTCCCGTTCACCCACTGATGCTAGTATCCTCCTGCAGGCCTGTTCGTAGACGGCGTCCTCAGCGACACTCTGAACTGGGCCTTTCCTAAAGCAGAAACCGCGCAGCCTGGGACGTATATCATTGGCGACGCGTCAATTTCTGCACAGATGAGCTGGTGCATCGCGTCCGCCTATCTGCTCGCCAGCCCGCTAGGTAGCGTCCCTGCCTAGCTCTCGTACGCGAACTGCTTTGCTTAGCCAGCTCACAGGTGATGACCTCCCTCGGCTTATCCACCATCTAGGCCCGCGGTACGCGGGAAACTTCCAGGATCCTGCTTTGATCAAGTTTTTGACATATGAGGCGTCGACTTCGCTCAACATGTTCCTCTCAACTGTCGCCGCGAAGCAGCCATCCTCAGTTACCCAATCCGCCGTCATGAAGGCCGTCAAGGACGGTCTGGGTATACCAGAGACTGCTATCTGTTTCGCTGTTTCACCCCTCAATGCGCGCCAGTCAGGGCCCAGCACAGCCGTCGCGGTCAATGGGTTTGCGCGGGAGTTTAGGAATGAGGGTGACGTGTTTGTGGTGAAGGCAGAGTGCCTAGATATGGCGCTGTGGAAGATCGGCGGTGCGGCGGTGGCTCTGCGGTTGGTCCAGGTGGCAAATGTAAGCTTTTGCTCCTGGCTGTAACGATGTGTCAATCTGAACTCTGGTGCCAGACTCAGCATGAACTTTCGAGGACGTTAGGGGTACTGACAGATGGGTTGAGGAATAGTTGGCAGAATTCGGAGGATATGGAACGGTTGCGTGCGTTAATCACGCTTTTCCACAACACACCAATCTGACATTTCGCTTGTCCGGAAGGTGGTTACGAGATACTGGCCGACATCCTGCGAGGCAAAGCCCAGATGATCAATGTCACTGGGTTCGAGACCTTGTTCGAGTTCCTGGGCTTGAATTTCCGCTTTCCTGAGTGCGTCCGCGGTTCAGCCTCTGATGGCTAAACATGCCTGATGCAGGTAGCAGGCAATCGACGGTCGTGAATACAGTTGCTTACAGAGCGATAGCCCTTGACTTCGAACTTTGGTCCCGTGCTCGCAAGGACATTCAACAGTTATATCTAGAACACTTTACAACGGTCTTGCAGACAAGCCGGTATAGGAGGTTCAACAGCCGGCAGAAGTTCGCAAAACTGGGACTCGTCCGGAAATTGCTGTTCGTTCTGCAAACTGACTGGTTTCAGCACGACATGATCCCGTTTGTGATGGATGCGCTCAAAGTGACGATGCAGGCACATTTCTCCAAGGACGATACTATCAAACCGATAGTCGCATACCTTGCAGCCAACTTGCATGAAGGTTCGATATCTCTTCGTTCCGCGTACCTCTCATACCTGACCGCTCTGTAGACCCAAAAGGAGCCAGCTCTCCGCATTCGATCATATCGCGCATTGATTACACCAACCCCCACGAAAAAGCCGAACAGGTATTAGAGTCACTCATCTCCACCATCTCCATACAATCCTTCCACGCAAAATTTGCTGCCGCGCTCCCGTTGACTCGCATCTGTCTCTTGCTACTGGGTGACAGGCCTTCTTCGGCCGTCGCTACACAAATTCTTACTCTCATTGGTGTCAGCAACACGATATCGCCATCTTTCAGTCGGAAGTTCGAGTTGATCAGTGGCTGGAGCGTGCTGAAAACCGTTCTTCCCTACTGCTGGGATCCCAGGGTTAATCAGACTGCTTTTGACATCCTTCTCGGTCGATTCAACGGTATCAAGAAGTCGCCTGTGCGAACCCCCAATACCGTTGTCTGTCCTAGCATTGTTCCTGCCATACTATCTGCTATGCAGACTGGTCTCGCGGCAGTGGCAAACAACTGTCATGTGTCCGATGTGTCTGATGGCGAGTGTTTTCTTCTCGACCCACATCTACTATTTTGACACTCATGCAGCATCGGCGCAATTCTCGTGGTCGACGGAATCAAATATGGAGAACCTCGTCGAAGAAATCATGGACCTCCACGCGTCTAGCACTACCTTCCGCCAAATTTTCAAGTCACAGCAAACAACTCAGTTATTTGTCGATGCCTACAAGAATTTTGTCTCCAAGGTGACAGCAGCACCCCGAGTGAATCAGTGGACGAGACGCATCCTCGAAAAGATCAATCATCTTGGCTTAGCCCTGGCACTGGACCCGTTGATCACGGGTAATCAGAAACGCGAGGTATGCTCTCTCCCAGCTTGAACTATTACACATGGAACTAATGCTGCTGGTTAGATTTTGGATACCCTTCAGTCGGCAGATGTCGTGCTCAATCCTTCGGCAGAGAAGTTGGTAATAGACCCAGGCCTAGTCGCAGATACGCGGTCTGTGCGCCAGCGAATTGCCTCCGCCCGGTTCAGCATGCAAGTGGGGGAGAGAACTATCATCAAGACCGTCACGCGAATGTCGGAGTGGAGGAAGACAATCCAGGTTTCGGAACGCAAACGATTGCGAAAGACAGTTTTGGATCTGTGCGAGGCCATGCTCTGTTCTTCGATGTGGTGCTGATACGGCTGTGTTTAGTCGAGAAACTCGACGACAGATATCTTCCTTGTATGAGTGGACCCATTTGCTTACGTCCGAGCGAGGGTTATGGCCCAACCAAGGCATTCGCCAATGGCGATTGGATGAGACGGAGGGCCCTTACCGGATACGGTACATCTCTTTGGATTCCTAAACTTCCCAGTCCATTCACGTTCTCGCATTTAGAAAGAAATTGGAGCCACAGAATGACATAGCGCCCAGCTCAAGGGTCGACACAAACGACGAGAACATTCGAAATATTCAAGCTCCAGACGCCGACACAACATCGCTGCATCAAGTCGAGGTGCCTCCATGGGCAGAGACGTATGAGATATCCGCAACGGAAATGGATGGTAAGCATTTTATGTATAGCTTTTATGAAATGCCACTCACCTTCATGCACAGATCGGCAGTTGGCGGAAGAAATCTCAGAGGATAAACATCGCAGAGTGCGGCATGAGCTGGAACCTGGGGATGTCATCGATGCTGTAGGAACCGTCGCTCGCATTGCCGGTGTAGACTCATCTCGTATGTTTCCCAATGCTTTCCTTGTTAATTTCCATAACCGATGCGAAATATGATGTAGCTGGGTTGCTCATCATCGGACGGACGCATTTGTACATGCTCGACGGACTTGTAGAAAATGATGAGGGCGAAGTGGTCGAGGCTCACGACGCGCCGAAGCGACTGTTCTTCGTCCCAGGAAGCATCGTTGAACTCGATGGTCCTCAACGAGCTCAACGATGGTGCGTACCGCACCCGCCATAAGTTATTCCTATCATTTATCTTCCTCTGAAAGGTCCCATGAACAAATTGCCACTTTCAGCGAGAAGACATGTCTTTTCCGCGATGTCGCGTAGGCCCCTCCGTTGTTCAACCCCTGAATAAGCTGACATTTCCTACAGACTCGAGATCTATTTCAAAGACAGCCGTTCTTTGTTGATCGTGTTTTTGGACAAGAAGAAGCGTTCAGAAGTAGATCATCGACTTGCTGCGATCATTGGCAAACCACCAGTCGATGGTTCGTTGACTCCGGGACTTCGGAAAACACCGTTACTTGGTCGTATGGGTTCGAGAGCTCTTTCAGGGTTCAAAGCAGATGAACTATACACCGCACAGCGGAAATGGCAAGCACGGGAGATCAGCAACGTTCGTGATCACCATCTTGAGCACAGGCTACGTTTACCAAGCATTTTTGAAGTTTACGTACATCAGCATCCTTAACCAAGTGTCCGGCCGTACCCCTAGTGATGCGACACAGTATCCTATCTTCCGTGCGTGCCACCAAGCTTTACCATTTTTCCAGTCTGAGTCTTCTTTAGCGTGGGTCCTGAAAGACTACACTTCGCAAACATTAGACCTCCTTTCTCCAGACTCGTACCGAGAGTGAGCCTATCACCGGTCTCGCTGGCTTGTATTAATCGAGTACTTCTCAAGTCTAACGAAACCAATGGGAGCTCTTACTTCAGCTCGCCGTGAAGCGGCCGAGACTCGATATGTAAACTTGCAAAGCGTTGAAGAAGAACCGTTCCATTACGGAACTCACTTCAGTTCTTCGATGATCGTTTGCCACTTCCTGATTCGTTTGGCCCCGTTTACGAACATGTTCAAAACTCTTCAGGGAGGCGAATGGGATTTACCAGATCGACTATTCAGGTGCGAGTTGGTCGACTCAAGCCCTTATCGCCCCTCTAATATCACATTCAGTGATCTTCCGAGAGCGTATGATTCTGCTGCCTGCGATGTCCGTGGAGATGTCCGCGAGTTGATCCCCGAATTCTTTACCTGCCCTGAGCAAGTGGTCTATCAGAGTATCCTTTACCCAACGCTTACTTTCGCTCTCCCAGGTTCCTTGAAAATTCGGCCAACTTGGACTTCGGGGTACAGCAGAATACAGGCGAACGCATACACGATGTTAAGTTACCTCCTTGGGCTCGCCAGGACCCTCTTTTGTTCATCGTTTTGAATCGTCGGGTAAGCATTTCAGACTCTAGCAGAGCGCCAGCTAACCATGTCACCAGGCACTCGAAAGCCCTTTCGTGAGTGAACACCTTCCGGCGTGGATTGACCTCATCTGGGGCTGCAAACAACGAGACCCAGAGTCTCTGAACGTTTTCCACCCGCTTTCGTACGAAGGTTCAATCGGTCCGTTATCCTCATATAATCACCTCACCTCCTTGATAACATATTTTCCAGACCTGGACACGATTACCGATGAGTTGGAACGTGAGGCCACAGTGGGCATAATACACAACTGTATTTCCTTTTCCACCCTCAGCTCTTACCCACTGATGATATCTCGACACCAGTCGGCCAGACCCCTCGGAAGTTGTTCACCTTGCCTCACCCCGAACGTTTCAACCATGGACTGTCAACCCTTCCTGTCGGCGTTCTGCATGGGATAGAGGAGGATCCTCACTTACTCATCCAGGGAAGCCGTTGTTTTAAAGGTGATTTGACATGCTGTCCGCTTAATCTTCCTTCCCTTACGCGCCTTGCTCTTCCTCGCTAGACCTGGGAGAAAACACACCCGTGCGCGAACTGGTCTTTGATATGGTTGGCGAGAAGATCATACCATGTCCGGAAGGAGTGCTATGCGCACCTATGCATCCCCACGAACAGGTTGAATGGCGACCTGGAGGAACCGAACTTCGTCTGGTCGTTGATTCCAAGGTAACTCACGTGCGCCCTATTTCTGTCCCGCCATGGCTGATGAACTTTGCAGGTGGTTCAAGTGGTGGAGAACGCATTCTGCAATTGCGCGGCGTTTGCAGATTCTAGCAGCCTTGTTACTGGCTCGAGCGACTACACTGTCCGGCTTTGGAAGGTATCTCGCGGTGGTGCTGGATCTTCTAGTACCGCTAGCGGCATCCTGTTGTCGCACATCATGCGGATACACACCGATGAGGTGACTTGCGTGACGGCCTCCCGGACCTGGTCGCTAGTCCTCAGCGGGTCTAGGGACGGAAGCGCAGCGCTATGGGATCTCAACAGGGGTGTATATGTTCGATCGATATGGCACGGCGACGGTGGAGAATCCAGTGCAGTGGCTCTAGTTGCCATCAACGAAAGCACCGTGCGTGTTGGTTCTTCTCTTTCCGAACCTTCTTGACACGAGTTTTTCTAGGGCTACATCGCGACATGCTCGCGGTCTAAGTTATCGTTGCATACCATCAATGCTCGCCCGATGGCGACTCTGGATCTGACGACGACATCCTCCTTCTCCACGCTTGTACCGACCATCACTGCAATGGCCTTCCATGAACGCGAGTATTCTCATCTGGGAGTGCTCGCCACAGGTGGACCAGATGGATCAATCACACTTAGGACCTGGACAGCGGATGGAACCCCAGAAGATGAGAAGGCTCAGTGGGAATTTGTTACGATTAGGACAATGAAGGCACGGATGGTCGGTCGAGGCGTCACTCGACCACCCAGCGTCACTTCGTTGAAGTTTTTGGGGTCAGTCCTTATTTGACCCCCCCATAGTGACCTCTTTGACATGATATATTTCTAAGTGAGTCTCTGGTTCATGGCGAAGAGACCGGGAAGTCATATATTTGGAGTCTACCCGACTAGAAGTCATTTCGCAAGGAGCGTATTCTGGGTATTGTATGTACGTGCATAATTAGATCGTTTCTTTGAGTGAATCCATCCTTGTATGGATCGCCTGCGGATTGAAGTCTGCCCAAAAAAAAAAAAGAAAATTGTCGACCCATTGTATGGTGATCACATGCATGGAAAACTTGCGATGGTCCGTGCGCGGTCCCAATGGCTATAAAGGCACGACGCGCACACCTAGATTCCTTACCACTCTGGCCTTTTGGCTTAGATCAAGTGTAGTATCTGTTCTTAATAGTTTAACCACTATTATGGAGGCACCGCCTCCATTCTTGGTTATCTTATTTTTGCCGCCCTTGCCCTCTGTGCTCTGCTTGCAACACGGAGACATGATGACCTTGCCGCTGCACTACTGGCTTGTGTTGTCGGGGGATCCCTCCTTTCTTTTTCCTGGTACTTTCAGGGCTTGTCAGTTGACAATGCAATGAATGCCAGGAAATAGATTGTGCTGTGGATGTTTGGTGTCTTAACTTGTGTTTAGTGTAGCTCTTTGCTAGTTCTCAGTATTTTGAAAGGAATATATGGGTCATGTTGCACTATTGTTTCACTGATTGCTGCTTCATGTGATGAACTTGTCAGCAAGGTATACCTCTATTTTCTCAACAGAGTGATTCAATGAAATTAGATCATTATGGTCTACACTGAATTTAAAGTTTGCTTGTGGAGATGCTGCCCAACACTGGGTGCATAGCAAATTATTATGTCATAGCATAATGTAAATTTATCTGTAACTTACTCTTTATCCACTGGTAATATTTGAGTCTTTGAAATATTGAACAAACAAAAGGTTTGTCCAGATTATTTCTCTGAAGTCTATTCAAGGCATATTCAAAAAATCAGTCTTTAGTATACAAAACATACACTGAATGATATAATAAATTTGTTTATTATATACCTACAATATTTGTCCAGAAAATTTAAAATTTGATTTACAATCTTACTTATAATATACCCCATGTAAATGCAAAATTTGTAAACTATAATCACTATTCATATATATTTAACTTTGCTTGAGTTTGTTCATCATATTGATTGATATTTTACTTTAAAGATATTTTAAATTTATAATACATAATATTTAAAATAATATTCACATTTTCTTTACAGGTTATAGCCAATCAATATATTAAATCTGTTCCAAAATATGTTGTGCAACCTTATCCTGAGCAAATTTAGTATATGCATCAAAGGTTTATTTTATATTTCTTTATGATATAGATGCAATCTATATCCTTGACATATTTAATATTGTCTAGTTAATAATGTGTAAAATTTGTTTACTCATTGTTCTCAAGAATATACGTCCACAAATATAAAATTTCTTTACATTAAGTGCAACGTGCCTTATGGTGTGACGCCGTGTCACACAATATGTTCACAATAAGATTCACCATATGATAGCTACTTGTTAGTGACGCAACGTAAAAGAACCAGTTCCGGGAGGCGCAAATTAGTAGCACTGGTAAAATCTCAGTAATGTGGGTGTACATGTGCCAAGAGCAGGACAACGCAATCGAAAATGCATGTCCTTCCGGTACGCACAAGTGTACATTGAGATCGTTTGGTAACTTGTAGAGTTGATAAAAACCTGCGTAGGTGTTTGCCTTTCCATCGGCGGAAAAAAAATACCAGATACTGAGGTTTCTTGGGGCAGGTATTAGGCACAGAAACTGTCGAAGGATTACATTCATGGAAGCGGAGGCGTAAAGTAACGGATCCGGAGTCCGCATGGGAACAATGTTCTGTTACAGGAAAATCAATGAATCAGTGCAAGATGAACAGCGAGGACACTACCGCAAAAGACAAAATACACAGGTTGATACGCAACCAAACCTTAACCTCATATTGTGGTTACAATTACCATTCAGGACCTCCCTTCGCTAGACCTGAACGTACAAACGCAAACGGTGCTCCCTTTCCTTTGCTGTGCCGCTGGTTTTTCTGTGTTGACTATATGGCAAGTAGACTGTGAGTTTTGACTCGATTCATAGCGAGACATGATCCCTGCAGCTGGTGCGCGCAAGAGTGTGTGTTACATTTAATTCCCAATGCAGCCGAATACTCCGCCCCAGAGTTTCCGTGTGGATAGATCCTTTCAGCGCGTTGATTTCATCCTATTACCATGTAAATAATCATGAGGAAACTGGAGTGATTGGTAAAAGTTCTCGAGGCTCATGAACGTGATGCAACGGTAACGGCAATTATTATTGCAGAACGATGCCAACGTTGTTCGAGAGATATGGATAGTACATAGCAGAGACTGCGGAGCACACTGGATGGTTCTTACTGACTTAGCTAACGCCATCCATGCCCTAGTGTTTTGTGTTATGATAGGGCTGACCAACTACGTATACGAAATGACCAGGACAGGTGAGTAAAAATAATTGAATCTGAAATCCCAACCCAGTGTTATGCACGCGATGTACGGTGGCAGAACAGCTAATGTGGGCTCTACAACGTATAGGTTAGTTATAACGACTGGGAAACAGGGATTGGAGAGGCTTCAAATTTCGGAGCGGTTTTCCAGTGGTTTCGAAGGAGATTGATGAAATCGAAGGTGTCGAAGGCCATCAAAGGGAGAATGCAGTGGTATAGGACGGGGTTGATCTCGTGAGTGTAAGTATGTAAAAAACGGTCTGAATGAGTCAGAAAGAGTCCGGCGGCGGGTATCGAGTTTCAAGAGTTCGTGCGTAGCAGAGTTCAGGGTTTACCACCTTGCATTTCACAATTACGAATACTTCTTCTACTGACAACCAAATTCACAACAATAGCCCCCTTCATGAAAAGTCATACACAGAGCGGACGGTAAAAAAAACAAACATCGATTAGATCCGGTCATTCAAGCGTGGGTGGCTTCCGCCGAGCTGATATCATGAGCATGGCTGCAACCCTCCGGAGATGTTCCGTGGCAGCCGAATTGGCCTCCGATGGCACTCCGCTCTATATCTACTTTTTTTGAATGGACCTAGGCTCTCGGTGACCCGTTTTCCCAATAACTCGTGTATGTCAATTGCGGCCGTCCACCGCACTGCATCCTGGATGGTTTCAAGCGCCAGCTTTATCTACATATACTGTGCATCATGTGTCCCCATTCGAGGGGACGGGGTGTTCTGTCCTCGTCGCCTGCCGGAAGCTTGCAACAATACTGACTGAGCCTATGCAGTTGGCCGGACGTCGTTCGACATTCACGGCTGCAGCTAGGATGCCCTAGATCCAGAATCTGAATGTCAATTTAGCCTTCTGACAGGTTCGGAGAACAAACCTAGAATAGGGTTAAGGTTTCATTCGAAGTAGACTTGTGGCATTACACCAACCCGCTCAGGTTGCGATACTGAATGCAGGACCGTTGCTATTTTCGTTACCGTCTTAGACGACTTTTTCCTCTTTCTGAGCGGGCACAAGCCGGACTTATCACAGGGAATAGGTAGCACACACCTTGCAATTGTACTCAGCCTCGTCGTTATGCAGCCTGTTTCGCCTCTAGCGGCCAGAAAGAGCTGCGTTGTATTAGTGGCGATATGCGCGGTCCATGAGGTCATCGACTCAGTGCTGTAAGTGCAAGTAAAATGGGAATTGAAGTACGTATCCATACTATATCTCGGGGCTGCATTCGAGCCATACGCTAACTGCCAGAGATAAAGAACCAAACGGGAAGGTTGCGTATGTGACGCGCTTGTGATCCCCATCTCCTCGTCTACGTATACGGAGATCAAACAGATTTAGAAATTTAAATGATCGAGGAAACCGCGCGCAACTCACGGGGTATCGCGGGTGCTGCGTTTATATGCTGATAATTGCATACCACGAAGACGGACCTACGGAGGTATGCGCAAGTTGGTTAAAGACGAGAATAGTTGAACGAGGCGTTTACCTGCGGGTACAAGAGTCGTAGAAAATACTCATGTGATGGCCAGTACGAAAGAAGACAGACTACGCACCCAATTAAACAGGAATCCCAAAAGTCATTAAAGGTATCAAAGCGACATTGGCACGCGAATGGGAGATGTCACGCTTTTGAGATCTGAGTTCTTAACGTTGTTGACGTCGAACGAGAGTGGTGTACGACTGGGAGAGAAAAACGTCGAGGATAGGAAGATGGGTGAAGATAGTGGCCGAAAGGAGCGCAAAAATCGTCGAAGAACGGGTGTCTTGATACCAGATAGACTAGAAAGGATGATTATTACTCGGAAGCACAAGACGCGACAAGAACAGGCAGACTAATGTATGTACGAAGCACCAGATGGTATACATCGAGAGATGGAATTTGAAACGACTGGTCGATGATTGTGAGGAGCTAGTCGTTAATCAATATATATATGGCCAGAATTACCACCGGAAGGATCGCCAACTCTGTCAACCAAATGATTCCCGCGAGCTTCGAATATGACAAGACGGTAGGTATCAGCGCGAAGGGAAAAATGAAGACCGTCGACATGATAAAGAAAGTGGGTACGCAGGCGACCGCGGAGAAAATGGCTGTTGATCGTGTCGAGACTCGCAAATGCCCCTGTACATGTAGAGTGGTTAGCAGACAACACAAAAATATGTGGACAGAAACCTTACCCGAAAAGTCGGAGAGTCCGCCGCGCTGACGAGCAGGACAAGGACCATAGATGATGTCGCAGCTGTGTTGAGGTTGAGAGCGCAGATGCTCAGAACGTGTTTTTGCATCGGGCCGATGGGGAAAGCGCTGTCAGGTGTGGAGACCATCCAGGGTATGGCCAGTCTAAGACACGGCGGATGCGAGTGAGTTTTTCGACTCCGGATCCGGGGCCGTTTACGGCGTAATACTAACGCATGGATAGCTATAGACTATATAGTACACCTATGTCTGGGTGTGCTGCCGAACAGAGCGGCAAAAGAGGACATACCGACAGAAAGAGTTCTTGCCAACGAGCAACCATCCGCGTCACGACCTCTCTGGTTTCGCCATCCGTTTCCGCCGTTGCAAGTTCGTTAAACCACGTAAGGCTCGGAAAGATACCAATAAGGACTCGAAAAATGTGGCGTATCATTGAACGGGCAGTCATGCACGCCTAGGGGGGGGAAACGATGATCGTTGAAGGTGAAGATGAACACGCGGGAGAACGGACAGGGTTAGCGCGCGTTGAAACCATTGAAATGCGAACGACCTACCAGCCATAGTTGCCAATTGGCCTTGCTCCCTCCATCTCCTCTGGGGAATGGGGGGAAATTACCGACCGTCTCAGGATAGCATTCAGGACATATGATATGATTCTGAGGTCCGGAAGGGTCAGCGCCGAACGAGTAACGAACTGTGCAACCATACCTAGCGGTGCTTGACCTATTTTGATCTTGGTATTGTACGTCTAAAAATAGCACATGAATCTCAATATGGAATTGTTCATGTGTCTAGTGTTAGTACACGTCTGAAGCATGGTCTTTTAAACAGAAAACAGTTTACCATTTGAGCCTGCATACATGACTGAACTACAAACACTTGCTATGGCTGTCGAAGGATTAAGCTGATAATGAACAACCTTCTGCCAAGATTAAAGCCCCTACCGTAACACCGCGACGCCAGAAGCTTAAGGCATGCACCGAGTCGATGACGGCGTATAACACTGGTTTCCAATTGGGGAGGTCTAACAACGCCGTTCTGGTATGCCTCGCTCGAATCCTGCTTCCAGTGGTTTGTAAATTCAAGAGTGTGGCTGACATCCTTGGGCCGTCCAAATCGATCGAGGACTTCGATAGCTTCAATATCTAGGTCACAGAAAGTGCACAATGAATGAGCAATTGGAGTTCCAGAAGGCCTAATACTTGGCGAGCGGCGAACATGCCGCAGGGCAGAGGAGCGAGCATGGCCCGAACACGTTTTACAGCATAGCGCTTGTAGGTGAGCGCGATTCAGCTTTATTATCGATGGGTCGTCTAGTAGGACCCGGCGAGGACATTATCAGGTAGATTTTTAGCAGCTGGTGTAGATAGCGACAGCAAGGTGCACATCTCTTGCGATCATCGCCTAGTTGTTATAATTACGCTTTCATGGGGAATCTTCGCAAGCCGAGCTCTCCACTGTGAGAGTCACACTGAGAGATCAATGGTAAATCCATATATGTCGGCTGGGCTGTCGCTGGGATTATATGCCTATGGATACGAATGAAGGCATCTCGGGCAAGACAGGAACTCACGAGCAACTGGTTTGAGACGAGTCGGCGGATCACAGATCTTGTGGAAATGAACTCACGGTGCTTGATGCCCCACCGGACCGGCGAAGAACTTCTTTTTAGCCAGCAAGCTGCACACGTAGAATGCGGCGAGGGGTAAAACGCATCGCGAGTTCCGTTAATTACCAGAAAACCAGCGCAGCTGTCTTGGAGATAATGTTACGAGGACTACGCTCTGAAATATGTATTTCTCACGTAGAACTGTTCAGCTTTTTTTTTTTTAAATTAAGCACTCAGAAGGGATACATACCAGTATCCTAGAACTCTACGATAGTTTCCGGCGTTAGACACGCCCATTGTTGGATCCACCTATGCACCTTTTCTTGAGCTAAGCAGCGTAGTTGATCGTACAAACGATCCGAAAGTGAATTCCTTTATCCGATATCTCTATCGCTGCCAAACCGCTTATTAGCTCACATGGACGGTTTTCCGTGGACTGGAAAGTCCTGGCACTATAGCTAGCGGATATAAGCATGTTTTGGCTGAACAACGCTAGCCAGGGAGAGTCAAATATATCCGCCGTAAGTGGCAGGGCGTTGGCGAATACGAAAAGGGTTTTAAAGAAAGTGACGGAAGTTCTGATTAAAACATTGCGCCTCCTGCTCAGCAACCAGATTGGCCTCTTGCTCATGGCGGGAAGCAGAAGCGACTTGTGTCCGGGAGGGGTGGGTACCGGTTGGCGGACTGGGCCGTTGGCGCCTGAAGAATGGAAAGGATGACTGCTTACTAGTTGACCCGACCCCATTAGTATAATCGAGTGATCACGCTGAAAGAAAGCAAATTGCGATCGTCGGCCAGGCGGAGTTGCGCTCTGTTGGGCGTCGCGATTTCGGCGGTTGTTCCGTGTATTGCGGCTCACTATCAGACCATCATCTCCGTATTCGCCCGTAGGTGAGTTAAGGGTCCTGCAGTGCGACGTGGAAGTACACCAGCCCCACGATTCAGTTGTACTCCCGGTGCCTGTACATCAAGCACGGGGTCACAACTAAGGTTCAACGGGCGGTGTTGACACACATACCGTCGATGCACAGAGCAAGCAAAGCGATGTTGCCCTTGCACGGACTAACATATCCACACGATCCGCTCTACACAGACGTCCCCGATCATCCAATTGAAAGTCATGATCATGCTCTGCATGTCTAGATCTTTGCTCCATATCTTCAGGAATGCACGCACATATTTAGAACATGCGGGAAAACATCAATCTCTGATGGTAGAGCCGCCTGCTAACTACAAGGGAGATCGACATCCAGAGCCGTTGGACTAATGGAGGCGTGTCTCTTGGGTCCCTTTGAAGGAAAGCGTTGAATTCAGCGCGTCGATTGAAGGTTTGAAGGGTGGCACGGGGAGACTTCGCGCGATTAATACCGCTGGTTCGCCGTGGAACAATGGCGATTCACTTAGCACCTCAGTAGATTCGTCACTGTCTGCTACCCCCAAGCTTGCGGCCCTTCCTCAGGCTGAACATTAATATTGCGATAACTGACGTTATCTATTATCTTCGTACCTGGTGCTCGATAACATATATATGGTTCCTCGATGGTAAATGTAGATTTGAGCATATATCCCGGGAGACCAATGTCCACAGACCTTTGCAATCAAAGGAAGCTGTACATGTTCAGTGGTAGATGACTTGAATGCCCTAGGCCTCGCCCACAGCGGCTCTGCCTACATTATATGTGCCACAAAACGCTTGACGTCTCGACGCATGCGAATTGCGTACGTCAGGGAAATACGCCGGCTCCTTTAGGTACGGCAGCTGGTTTTGAACGTCTATGCTAGCGTTCTTCTATGATAAACGGGCTACAAGGATGGGGTGCCCGTGCGGGCACGGGCGTTTTTCCGTTTGCATGGAAGACGAGAATGCTACTGTAATGGCACTGCTGGGAATGACCCCGCCCATGACCATATATATATTGCTCCTCCATAGAAACACAACCTCCACACACACGTCAGCGCTGTAGGGATGGGGTAGAGGTGTCACGGTGGCAGTGGCACCCTAGTGGCATGGCCACGGTACGAACAACGAGGTTCTCAGTCCGTTGTGGCTTCGGCCACTGCGTTCGCCTTCATGTGGCATTAGCCGCTTCTTGACCATAAAAACAGGACGCACCATCAGTGCTAGTGTCAACCCTTCACCTCTTGCCCTGCGATACCGATCACTGATCATGAGCCTCGATTCCACCACCATCCACCCGTCTTCTTTGACAATGGCCAGCCATTTCGGATCCTTCGAAATTTATTGTCAGGTACGTAAAAGGGGGCTGTATAGACTTTAATGCTGCGATGGTAGAATTGTGACACTGACGTCGAGCCTCTCACCACTTAGCAGGTGTTCCGCGATGATATTAGAAACCTTTGCTCAGGAATAGGGGACCCCGCCTCCTGGAACCAAAATCTTCAACTTAAAAACCTTTTTCTGATAATGCTCCATGCTGCAAGCAGCAATATATTCAAGTGCCTCTGGCAAGACGAGCGCCCTCGCTATCGACCCTCGTTTGTGACAAGTCAGGAATTTGGGAAACATGTGGAGAACTTCGAACACTTCACTCAGCAAATTTTAGATTCTCAGGGTAAGCAAGAAGACTCTCTTGACAGGAATGGAAAAAGAATCAGTTCGGTCGAAAAAATAGCGGTAAGACCACTTGCAGTATCACTGGAAGCAGGCATCAACATTGACTTTGAAATGCTAGAGAGCTACAAGTACCGCATTGGAAACTTTGGCCGACGAGGTTAGATCTAACGCAGAGAAAATCGATCGTGTTGAGCTCCATCAACAGCAGACATTGAAACATTCACCATCGCGCGAACGCCCTTCTGACGCCAATATTATAAGCAGTCAACTTATACGTGGAATACGTTGCCAAGAAGAGGATCTCGATCCGGACACCTATTTTCCTCACCGGAGGACACGCAAAACTCTACCTCAACGCCGAGAGATAAACTGCCATGGGCCCTTGGTGCCCGGATCCGGAAATCGATACCTGGGAACAGAGAGAGCTGCGGGTGAAGACATCAAGAAATCTCATCCTCCGCCCGAGTATCGACTCGTAATTTGATCTGTTGTGGTTGGACCCTGGAGGACCACTGTTAGCGACGGAACTTCCCAGGATGATATGGTTGCAGACGACAGAGTGGACGTAGCGGAGCCAGCCAGTTTGGCGTCGAGGAGGATATCTTCAGAGGGCGAAATGCAATATAGAAAAAATCGACACCTCCAGACCCTTGTCTGGAAAATGACCAGGAAGTATACGGGATGGGCCATGCCTTGGAAACCTGTAGGCCTCGGTTGAGCGCGTCCGATGCTATACAATTTTACCTGGACGTGAAACTCAAACCCTATCTTACTGGTTGGAACTTCGATCGCGGGATTTCCAAATCCACAAAAAAATATACGGCCACCATCAGAGCATTGCTCAGACCTACCAACGATCCTTCCGTTTCGTCAATGGAAATCGCAAGGCAGTGCATCACCACGTACCTGACCTCGCGGGCTTTGGAAATATCCGAAGCCATGAAGACACCTTTGCGCGCTACCGGAACCCTCGTTACTACAACCCTAGGGGCGCATGGCCAGAGGTTCCAGAGGTTCGTGTCCGAGTCAACCCCATCATTCAGATCTAGAGTTCTCTTCTCAGCGGTGGTGATAGCTGTGCTTTTGATTGCCCTGTATCTTAATTTTTACCTAATTATAAACGTTGCAGAAGTCAAGACGGGTCCTATATCCTCAGTTGGCGAGGTTATTATATCGAGCTCAGTATCTATCCGTTTTAATTACTATGTTCTAAATCTAGATTTGTGCGGTTCCAAATAGTCTATCTTAGGTTGACAAGAAGCGAAGCGTGTTCAGGACTCGGGAGTTTAGACCAGTGATCATCCAGTGAAAACGAAAAATCGAGGTATAGTTAGTACAGAGCCCGACAGTGGTCAGAAATGTCAGGTTTGATGAGATACAGTTTGATCATGGTCACTGCAGCATGGCCCGTCCACATAGTATTTGTATGCAATGCTTACATTCGCGAAGAAACAAGTAAGGACCAGATCATATGGTCGATATGCATGATATGGTACATATAGGAACCAAGTAGAGTTTGCTGGTACATGGATAACTATCCAAAGCACCTCATGGAGGTTTGTTGGTCAGGATGACGGGTACGTGGTCTGGAGCAGAATGAAGGTGGTGAGAAATAAAACAACTTCAGATAATGCTACTCACGTACCTGGCCATGGTTAACGTTCACCGCTTACATGGTGGAATGTCGCGAAGAATCAAATATTCCGCAAACAGACATGGAGTAGTCAGTTAGCATAATATTAAGATGAGAATGAGTCGTATCTCGAGGTGACACACAAAGTCCCCAGTACGAGAGGGAACATGCAAGGAGACGGACAAGGAACGATCAGGAGCCAGGACTTCAGATGTTTTGATGTTCGAAGTTCGAACGACGAAGAGCTGATATTTGGAATTCGAAGTCCGACTCATGCCTCCCTCGACATTGTACATACCTCATGATTGTTTTTTGACCAACTCCGTGCTACATCCTGACCCGCGTCTGACCTCTTGCGAACCGATAACAGAATTTTCACCTAAGATTACCCCGCCAAATATTCTATTGGCTTGCAAACACTGGATGCCTCGGGCCTGCAGAACGCGTTTCAACCCAACCGCAAATCTAGTATCGGCAGCATACTAAGAATGAATACAACGTCTCAGGGGCAGGAGTCACTGGGTTTTCTCGCCCAGCTAAATAACGTGGTGAGGAGTGAAGGTCTGAATCCATTTTCCGCAGTTGCAAGTTGTGGCCAACTCTGACGCGTCTTTAGGAGAGCCAAATGACCAGGATGCTGGTATCGGAAGTGACTGGAATACGCATAACCTCGGGAAGCAGTCTGATGAGGACAGGGCTCCTCTCCCGAAGAAGCGGATGGAGTCGGCGAAGATTCCGAAATGACTCACCAGGGCAAGGACAGCGAAAGCCTCACGATAGACAAGAAAAACGAATCACGCGTCACGAAGGGGCAGTTTCTGAAGGCGTGGGGACTATTGGACAAGGATGACGAGCGTGCGGCCTGGTGCACCAACAACCGACAAGTGAGTATTTCTTATAATTATTAAAGTTATTCCCTGATTGTAACATTGGCTATGGGGTCTATTAATTGAACAGCGTTGTGCAGATTGCGTTAAGCGTTCGTGTCCGTGTACATACGAGAACGAACATTCTATCACCTGCGAGCCTTGTCATCAGCGCCGCAAAAAATGCTCAACGAAGAACGACTTTGGCGCGTTTCGACTGTCGACGAAGCTCAACGTTACGGAGAGCTGGGTACAGGCCCGGGTGAAAGACAGTTGGCACAAACATCCTCGTGCAGGCAAGAAGGTACAGGAGGAGGAGGCCGTTCTTCGAACCGATTCGAGGAGACAGACGAAGAAAATAGCTCCCTTGTCTGACGGAACGAGGTTGGCTGCCGCCGCCGCAGGCCCAGGGCAGGATCCGGATAGGATGAAACAGGAAGGCGATTGGCTGCAGGATATTCCACGCAAGGCAAAACGGATGCGCAGGCATACGGATGCGACCCTGGTGACCGCGGCGGCTAGGGATGCAAAACCAACGGCTTCGAAAAGGGGTATAAAGAGGAGGGTACAGAAAGGTGGGGAAATTGAAGACGTTCCGCCCAAAAGATTACGGATGGCTTTAAACCGCAAACTGGAAACGCAGAAGGATCCAGTTCCTGCTGAAGCAAGCAAAATTTCACGGTCCAATCCAGAGGCATCGAAATCC